>JAUPMV010000012.1:17740003-19031757 GCA_030848855.1 Branchinecta sandiegonensis | reverse complement strand
CGGAAGAAACACACAACATGGGTCACCTTTAAACGGCCAAACTGAGTTTCATTTGTCAGAAACTGACCTAAACTCTGGCATTGATGAGCAGCTGGTTAAGGAAATAGAGCAGGTTCCAAGATGTCGGAATGTGAAGCACCACCATTATTGCCCGGAGCTAACAAGGGCGTTTGATGGAGTAAAGTTTATAGCGGAACATACATGGCGAGAGCAAGAGTCTATACGGGTAAGCTGCTTTCCTTCATATTTTTTTTATTATTAATAATATATTGCATCTTCCAGAGAAAAAGGGACAGGTTCTAGGATAGTAAATTTAGTTCAGTTTCAGTTTAGTTTGCTCATAAAAAAATAAAAACACCATTAACACTTTGTGGCCCCACCATAAGGCCTAACATAAGGCCTGGCAATGGGCGGGGACTATTCTTTATTCATATAGTCTTAAGGGAAACAAACCAAAGAAATCAAAAAAAGAAAAAGAAGGAGAGAAAAAGAAGAAGAAGAAGAAAATAAGAATGAAGACATAACACACTGACAAGAAAAATACACTAACGAACGATCTTCCATCAACGAACGCACAGTGTAGTCTGGATCCACTTTATTTTTGGTTTTGTTTATTCTGATTGTTTTTAATTAATTTTACATTGCACCAACACCAGCAAAAATTGATTCCCCTCTTAACCTGAAAGGGAGTCCTTTTTGATGATGGTGATGAAAATCGGAGCATTCCCCGTCCGTGGGGACTCGCGATTTGAATGAAACATGCAATGTAGAGAGATCATATGCGCTAGACGGAATACGGGGAGGGAGTCCCTGTGACAAACAAAAACGCGGGGACTCCTCAAGTGGAGTCTTAGGGAAACGGCGAGAATACGCCTTAGGTTACGGCTTGCTGCATCCTCAGTAGAATTTAAAGACGTGGTAAAAACTACACGACACATAAATAAAACCAACCGTAACTTTTCACAAATGTGTTCTTTAGTATTTAGTGCCGTTACTAAAGATTCATTTACTGGTAATTTCGCTTAGTTGCTGGTGTGTGAGGCGAGGTTTTTGACTCAGTCAGTAGACATTTATGTGATGATGGAACTTAAACAAGGGAATTTTACCGTAACAATTAAACCAGAAAGCATTTTTTGCGTCTAGGACTCCCCGGTTGGAGCCACTGTTTTTTGTCTCGTGCGAGATCATTGTTCCTGTAGCCGGTTATAAATGACGATTGTAGTGGTTTTCAACTGTAGCGGTTTGTGTAGCACAGAGCAAAATAAGACTAGGGAGTAGCGCCAATACCTATGCTTTGCAAACGGGCCGTACTCGTAGCGCCACCCACTGCGATTGCAGCACTTAAAGCGAGACAAACTTTCGGGTCCAGAAATTTTTAGTAAAGCAAAGGTGAGGTCTGCACACACCAAGAAAACAATGGAGGCTGTATCATTATTTTGCTATGTTCAGAATATGAAGTAATCGGAGCCAGCGCTGGTGAAAGACTGATTGAGTATCAGTAGGGACGTTCTATATCGCTAGTGGTGCTAGTGTCCATGCTATTCGAGTGTATGTCAATTTTGTGAATCTTGGCGCTACTTCCTAGTGTTATTTTGCTCTGTTGTAGCATTTTATTTTTCAGTTCACTACTACACTGTAAAAAAAAATCTTGCAGTATTTGCTACTGGGATTAATCTTGTCTTTATTGACATAAGATTATCCCTAATTCGGATTAATTTTATCCCAATAGAGATAAGATTAATCCCAGTAGCAAATACTGCATCCTTATTCGGAGAAACTTTTTACCGTGTACTGTCAGTGTCCGTAAGAGCAAAACAACATTAACGAGTAGCGCCAAGACATATGATTTCCATGATTTGCAAACGGGCCATATTCGTAGCGCCACCCATTACGCTTGCAGCATTTAAAGCGAGACAAACTTGCGGGTTTAGAAATTTCTAGTAAAGCAAAGGTGCGCCCTGCACACTCCAAGGAAACAATGGAGGCTGTATCATTTTTTTGCTGTGTACAGAATATGAAATTATCGGAGCCAGCGCTGGTGAACGGCTGAATGAGATTTGATGGTGGAAAACGGATACGTCAGCTGAATTTTTTTGGAGCTATATTTCGGCCCTTCTTGGCAAGGGTCCTCTTCAGGCTCAAAACCGCTCAAGTTGGAAAAACTAACTTGTGGGAAACACCTGCTGAACGAGTTTCAGTAGGGACGTTCTCTATCGCTAGCTAGTGCTAGTATCGCTGCTAATAGAGTGTGTGTCAATTTTGTCAAATCTTGGCTCTATTCCGTGGTGTTATTTTGCTCTGGTGTAAGACCGCATCCTGGATTTACTAGAAATTTCTAAACACGCAAGTTTCTGTTGCTCTAAATGCCACAAGCGTAGTGGGAGGGCACTACAAGTATGGTCCGACTGTGAAGCATGGAAATCATAGGTCTTGACGCTACTCCCTACTGTAATTTTGCTCTGGTTCACTACTGCTGTCAGTCAGTAGAGTTTCAAGAAAGCGTTCAACCGAAAAGATAGCAATGTAAATCCTGGTACTGATCGATTGAACAAAATAGCGAAATCCTCAAGCTACGTTTACACGGAGGGTATTTACCCGTACTCCGCGGGTATTTTTCCCCGCAACAGCAACAAATCCCAGGGTATTTTGGAATTCAGTTTCGCGAACTTTTACCCGGGGATTTATTTGTCGAATTGAATTCTTCGACGTCAGCAACAAGAAAATCGGATTTTCGAGCAATAATTTTGATTATGTCCATATAGAAGTGATCCAGATGGACATATGTTGGTTGGTGTCCACTGTAGAGAGATATCTTGAGCTTTACAACCTTGGAATCTATACTCTTGATCAGTGGTTCCCAACCTTTTCCGTACCGCGTACCCCTAAACAAGGTTCGAAAAGGTTGCGTACCCCCTTTTTCAGAACGTGAAAAAGACGATATTTATTATCATAAGGGATAAGGCATACATATGTAGAAGTACTTTGTAGCTTGTAGCTTTTGTCAAATCTCGGCTGGACGTCAGTAACGGCAATCTTTTTACAGTCAGACTGTTTCTGTGTTTTGTTTTGATTTTCTAGGTGCTATCATCAAGCTGCATCGCAAACATTTTCGTTAGCATAATTCGCAACCTGAACGACAACATCACTTACAGTGTCTTCGAGTCTTCTTGAAACAATACTGTTTGACACACGCAGTAGGTTATCTGCTTTGGAATAAACTTATTTCATTGACTTTTTTAAAAAAAAGTAAAAAATAAACTTATTTATTATATATCATAAACTTATTTCATTGACTTATTTCATTGTCACGCACGGGTTGGGAAAACCCATCCCCCAAAGTGGTTGGCCAGATGGTTAAAAAGAAACGAGTCGGCGCGAAGCGCCGTGATTTGTCGTAAAAAATTGATTTTTTTAAACTGTCGGTAAAATTACCAGCCATTCAGTAAAAATACCTTGACCCCCAAAAAATATTTTGACTGGCGATGCCTCTGCTGGTAGTTTTAGGCTTTAGGCAATCAAAAATGAGCGAGGCGAGATTTTGAAGCTACAGACTAAATCGATTTTGTTACCATTCGCATACCCCTTGCAAGGGTCTCGCGTACCCCCGGTTGGGAACCACTGCACTTGATGACTATACCTCCCTGCCGATGCAGAATCTCCGGTTACCTGCGCAAGAAAGCAAGAAGCGGTGTCTCAGCTGCTCCCAAAGATCGCCGTGATTGTTTGGCACAGGATTTGAGTCGTTGAGTTTGAGTCGTTACGGACACAGTCGTTAGTCATATAGAGTATTAGTTGCGTTTTTGCAGATACCATGATATCTGATACCGCGGTCTGAAGTCGTTTTGGCAGTTATCGTGGTATCTGATTCATGACTGTACATATGATGACTATATATATGATGTGACTGAATATCAGTTTTTCTTTTGGGATGACCTCGAAAAGCGCAATTTCGGCAATGTTCGTTTTTGCAGAGCAACCGTATATCAGATACCACCGTAACTGCAAAAAAACGACTAATTGCAGATCCAGTTACCGTGGTAACAGATACCATGGTATCTGGAAAAGCGCAACTATTGCTATATGACAGCACTCTCCCTTCAAAAATACCCGGGTACCGTGTGAACATTTTCCCCTCTCGTCTCCGGGGAAAAATACCCGCCGTGAAAATGATCCTTCAGTGCCTCTCCTGTACCACTAGCGGCGTGCGTGTGTCACACTAGGATATGACAACAAAGTTCTCATTTAATTTGTTATTCCTTTAATCTGGGAACAACTTTCAGAACCGTTCGAGCAACTAGCTGCGTGGCAACAATGGCAGCTCTGCGAGGCTCGTTTTGTTTACAATTCAAGTTTAAATGAAGCATTTCTTTACATATAAATAGAAATGGAGAGTCGAAGTCAGGTCACAAGGACCATTGATTTAAACTTGTTACGGTAAATGAAGACATCATTCGACCTGCACGGGAAGCGGGAACTGAAAAGTTGGCCCAGACTTTTCCCGATTTCTCTCTTCTGGAGTTGGAAGAGCTGTCGGAATTAGAACTGTAGAAGGAGTTAAGGTGCCCAGTCAGTTTGATCGAAACACTCAGAGATGATAAATCAAAACGTAAAATGAAGAGAAACGGAAAGTGACAGCGACTGCTTGAAGTGGAAACTTCTCCCGCTTTCTGTGGAAAAGCTGTCAGCATAGAAAGTAGCTGTTACGACGCCATACGTAGTACCAAGAATAAATAACTGAGAGATTTTTATACCGATAGAACTTTAGTAAAAGAGAAAAACAGAGAATGGCAATGACTACAGGAAACTGGAAAGTTCTTAAGTTGTCAGCATAGAAAGTAGCTGTTGTTGTGGCGTCTACATAGCCTACTACCGAGAGTAAATAACTAAGAGAATTGAATAGCTAAAACAACTTTAATAACTAAGAGAAATTAGAAAGGCGGAAAATGCTACAGGAAAGTGGAAAGTTCTTTCACTTGGTAGTCTGCATAAAAAGTAGCTGTTTCGGCGTCATAATTAGTACAAAGAATAAATAACTGAGAGAATTTCGTACCGATAGAACTTTAGTAAAAGAGAAACTAAAGGACTAAAACTAATGGAAAGTGAAAAGTTGTTCCAGTTTCGGGGGGGGGGGGAGCTGTCAGCATAGGAAGTAGCTGTTGTAGCGTCTACATACACTAGTACCAAAAATAAATAAGTAAGAGAATTGAATAGCTAAAAGAATTTTAGTAACTAAGAGAAATTAGAAAGACGGAAAATGACATTGACTACGGGAAAGTTGAAAGTTCTTCCACTTCGTCGGTGAAAACTGTCTGCATAGAAAGTAGCTGTTTCAGCGGCATAATTAGTAACAAGAATAAAAAAGACCAAATTTTTCGATGGTGATTCCAAAAACTTAATATTTGATCCAGACAGTTTGGTCTTGTAGATATCCCGTCTTCGCCAGACTTATTAGTATTAATATTTAGAAACAGAAATAAGGTCAATGGCTAACCATCCCATCAAACCAAGTTCAGATATGGATTCAGCATGTGTGTTAACCCCTGTACGTTATATCTACTTTGACGAAATTGATCAAAACTTCCTGCCTTACTTCTGCCAAATTTCCGGTTTGGGCCGGATTCCGGGCGAAAAAGCTGAAGCTCAAAAATGAATTCGGCACATTTCCATACCTCTATATCGAGCCTCTGATCAACTTCAGATAAAAGTTTAACTTTTAATACATTTTCAGGTTTTTGCTGGATTCCGGGCTCAAACCTCTAACCAACTTCAGATAAAACTTTTACTCATAACAAATGTTCCGGTTTCAGCCGGATTCCGAGCGAACTGTATGTCTGGGTCAAAAATGATTCTCATATCCGGATTCAGTGTGTCTTCTTACCGCGAAATCGAACATCTGATCAACTTCAGATAAAACTTTTACTTTTAAGAAATTTTCCGGTTTTGGCCAGATTCCGGGTGAACTACTTGTCCGACGAGAAAAAGATTTCCATATAAATGTTCAGCATGTATTCTTACCCCCAACTCGACCACCTAATCAACTACAAATACAACTTTTATTTTTAACAAACTTTCCGGTTTTGACCGGATTGTGGGTGAACTACTTGTCCGGCGAGTAAATGATTTTAATATTCGTGTTAAGCATGTCTTCTTACCCCTAAAACGACAATCTCAATAGCTGTTAAAAACAAATTTGTTCGCCCCGTGATCTGAACACACCCCTAAATGTAGGGCTTAGATGGTACCTCTGTCTAAGCAGGTTGTTCAAACAGCGCTAATGTATTGACGAAAACGAGCCAACCTTTTGGGTGCAGATTTGTGAAAAGTATCTTATTTGTGATTGAGTATGTCGATACATTTCGACATTCAGTCAGTAATTCTCAGCAATTAACGCATAATATTCGAACAAGTACAAATATAATATAATAAAGCGCATAATGTCCGAAGTTCACAGTACACATGTACATTGACCAAATGAATAACACTAGTTATAGTTGTTTTTGATTGTTGAGTTATCTGATGAGGATGTACATGACGAAAAAATTCAATGCTCGGCTTCGTCCGTGAGGAATTTTTGGAAAATAAATCGAATTGAACTGAATTGATAGAAGGTCGTGATCAAAAGAAGTTCGTACCCGGATCTTAATACCTCTCGTGCCCACGTTTCCAGTTCTGCCGAGTTCTATTCTAGTTTTTCGACTTCCTGAACTTCGATACTTAAAAGTTCTGTTTGTGGATGAGAGGTGTCTGGAGCTCCTCAAATTGAAATTGAGTGGATTGTTTTGAGGCAGTGGGTGAGGGCATCATCTCCTTGAAGTATGCTCCGAGTTAAACGTGAAACCGCTCCTTTCCGGGATCGACTAAAAAGAGGCACGGCACGGCCCGACATAGTTGAGGAGGCACCAGTACTAAAAAGAGGCACGAAGTCTTTAAGGGCCCTTTCAGGCTTCGGAGTGAGGGACAGGAACAATGTTCTAACGTCCACTCTTTTAGGCTCTGGAGTTAAGAACTCTCACTTACTTGTCTACTTCTACTACTTACCAATATCTTTTTGCTACTCGTGCCTTCTGCGCCATGCTGTGTCGGGCCGTGCCTCTTTTTAGTCGATCGAGTCGATCTAGTCGATTTTAGTCGATCCTTTCCTGGAGTATGATGAATAGTTTATTAGCCAATTGATAGAGTATACGGACATAACAGATCTACAGTCTTTGAAATACGTGGTCTTTGATCGTGATGACCCTCCTATAACTATAAGATATGACTAGCGTGAATACGGAATGAAAAATAAAGGAAGGAAGCTATCATAACTGATAATTTGAACAGCCACGATGTCACCATACCATAATTGATAGTTTTAATAACCAGGATGTCAAGTATAAAGTTTAAGCCCCCCCCCCCCCCCTCGCAGCAGAAACCAAGAACAGTACATCTGCCAGGAGTGTGTGACAGTCCCGAAGTTTCTGATTCGCCATGGCATATTTTGTCGTAGCCACTTTCCCTATGGAATTTTTTCTATTAAGTAGGGAATTATACGTCCACTATATGGCTTCTTAATCAATCTAATCAGTTTGGGTGGAAAATAAAACACTCATTCCGTCATTCTACCATAACTACTGAACAAGTATGAAGGAATGAATGATTTATTTGCATATTAAAGCCATAAGGCCATCATGCAACAAAACAAAACAAAAAGTGAACAATCTTACATGCGTATATACACACTAACACACTCTTAATATTTTTAATTTACTCTGAATACTTTATTGACCATAAAAACACAACTTCCCCATCAACAGAAATCTTTGCGGTGTTTAAAAGCTAACTTGAGGAACTTCCCAACATTTCTTATTTCTTTAAAATCTTTACTTCCCATCATTTTAACAATCCATTTCTTATCAGTTCCCCCCACCCCGAAAATCTCCTCCCTTAGTCCCCGTAACTCTCTACAATCACACAAAAGGTTATGTTCAGGGAAGAAAATGTTGAACTACTCGTTGAAAAAGAACTAACTATTACGTACAATAATATGAAAGCTCCCTATTTTCATGTCAACCCTAAAGGATCTTTAGAACCTTCAGCATCTCCTACTAACCCGTATATTATCCATCGATATCCGCTAGAAATTCTCTCTGTCGCTGCGTAAACTAATGTATTCCCCTTCTCATAGCTGGTAGTTCTATTCTACTGGCTATCTCCTTGCTCAGTTTTCTTATCTGGCTTCAGACTAAAGTAATCTGATTGAGAATGGACGAGTTACTTTTGATATGCTTCGCTGGTCGCCTTGCAGTTTTAGGGATTCAGCATTTTTATGTCACTTACAGCCTTCGCCTCAAGTGCCACATAGCGATGTAAAGTCTGTCCCATCTGTCCAGCTTGTGACAGTTCGGGCACTTTCAAATTGAGCTAGGACGATGAAACTTGGTACACGCGTTAAAGAAACTGAACATTGCTAAATGAAACCTTCTTTCCCCAGATCTGATCATCCGTGTGGGGACGGAGGGAAGGGGAATCCGGGATATTCTGACTTGCATGAGGTGCGAACGGCTGATTGGTAGATGGTAGGAGCAAATTTTAATGTCCGAGAGGTTTGATGCATGTATCCGAACCGCATCCCGATGAAAAATTTATCTCAAATAGTAGTACGAAGTTGTACGAAAAAGTAGCATGCAGTACTAACTGATGCTACTACATGCTTCTACATTAAGGCTACCGTGTTACTGCATACTACTGCATGCTACTATTAGCAAGACTGGATGCTACTATGCCAAGACAGGATGCTACTGGATACTACTACATGAGATTGGACCAGTCTGAGGCACATTAAATGATAGTATTCTTTGCTATTACATAGTATTACATGCAACGTTTTCGTACAACTCCACAGGCTACAAATTTTTCATCTGATCTGACCACGGTGGGGGGAGTTGTAAGGAGGGGGGGAGAGGTCCTGGAAATCTTCTGACATACGTAGGGAACATACATGTGATTGGGATGAAACTTTAGTGGCATCCAGGGGGGATGTACTCTAGAGATTTAGACTAGATACAACTTCTGTGCTGGGAGGTGGAGGAGTGTCCCGGAAAATTTCCGGAATTTCTCCGGTGAGTGAAATGTGATGGATGGTAGGATCCCAAATCTGAAGGGGAAGTTGGAAAAGGGATCCCAGAAATGTTGTGATAATACTAGAAAAGATCGGAAGTACAAATATGGGGGGTATCCGTAAGGTGGCTAGATTCCGCCGCGTTGGCTTGTCCCATAGAGAGCGATTTTTGTAGTTTGTTGTGTTTTCTTTTTGTTTTGTTGCCATGACCTCATGGGTCTTCTCGTGCAATAAATTCGTTCATTCATTCATTCATTACTCTCGAATGAGTGATCCGGTTCTGATGGAAATTGATAGTTGGCAAGGCCGCATGTCCGGTACTTAGTTGGCCACTTTGAGGGGAATTATTCCAGTCCCAGGACAGGAATTATTCCAGTCCCAGGACAGACTGTCATATGCTTCAAGGGATCAGGAGGGGAGTCAGAGGCATCCGACCTTGACCTCGCGGGACTGGTGGACATGGGTAGAAGAAGATCTACGGTCAGTATGATTGGACGGTTGAAATAGGGTCAGAAGGATTTAATTTTGCCTTGTACGGCTGTATCGGCCGGAATCCGGTTAAAGCCTTACATTTGGGAGTAAATGTAATTGTTTGGTGATTTTGGTTGATTAGTGTCGATAAGGGTGTTGGGATACGGGTAAAGGAACAGGCTAATTTGTAATGCTCTTAGCTCTCTGCTCGTAGATAGTGCATCCGCACCGCCCCCCCCCCCCCGAAACATAAAAAATAGTCGTTTTTGTAGGCTTTAACCCCTGATCTATGTCTTTTTGTCCTTTTTGGTCCAACCTCCCCCTCCACCCCCAAATAAATTCCTGGATACGGACCTGCTTACCAGTCTCCCAAGCATGTACTTCCAATCATGCTACTCATCCACGCTGCATCATTTCCAGGATCCTCGTCTTTACATTTTCTGTGTATTTGTGTGGCCGTACCCCTCCCTCCCCCCCCTTGAACTCGACCTGAATCCTTACTTGAGAATTGTCCTTACTCCTGTCCAGGGTGTGGTCATGAGGATGAAAGCATAGTTCATTTGATGTGTGATTGTGTGGAATTGAATGAATGGGGAAAGGAGGCATTTGGTGAGAGAGTATATAGAACAGAATAGAATAGAATAAAACTTTAATTCAAAAATATGGCTTATCATAGCAAACTGCCAAATTCGATATTTTTTCGTCAGGTATATTGTTAGCAAATAAACACATTACACAATCAACAAAAGGAAGACACACTTTAAGTCAAGTTGAGTTAAAAAGGGCCACAAAACTAGGCACAAAGCTCTTTTTATAGCGGTGTGTTTTAGCAAAAACAGGTGTCAACTTTGGAACCTTCACAGCCGCTTCTCTTGGGAGGCGTATTCGTTCGGGAGCATTTGGAGGAGGCAAAAGACGGCTGTGGAGAGGATGTTTTAGAAGCTTTTTACCAAAACTTAGGGAAAGGTTTTGTCTTCTTTTAGCCAAAGTTTGAAGATTAAATTCTTTCAGGTAGTAAGAATACGGAAGCTTGGGTCCACCATAAATTATCTGAAGACATCTCTTCTGAACTCTCTCGATCTGATCTTCTTCTTCTTTTGCGAGTCCGAAGTGCCAAACTGGACAGGCATATTCTGTTATTGACCGAATGAACATGCAATAGATAAGTTTGAGGTTTTCTTTCGACGCTCCAAATTTTTTCAATGTAATGAAGAATGGATGGTAGAATAAAATTTAACTTTATTTTTCAAAAGCAGCTGTCACAGCGTTACCGCCGAATTTGACCTTTCGTTATAAAAAAATGATGAATGACATAACACTCAGTCACTCTAAAGTCTTAAGGATGATGAAGGAAGAATATTTTATTACTGCAAAAAACTCGGACGTTACTCGAGGCTTGCGATTGAGCACAGAACGAGATTTCTAGAATATGAGCAGTGTGTTAGTTCTATAAGTTAGTGGATTTATTTTAAAAAAAATTGGTGCCATTCCCACGGTCTTTTTTAGTAACACATTCTATTCTATTCATACCAACTTCAATCAAAATATCTCAATCTTGTAGGCTTAACTTGAAACAGGAAAACCATCGGACATATTCAAAATGTCTGTTTTTTGTTTGCCGTACCCTCCCCCCCCCCCCCTCCCCCTTGAATCTCATCATCGAACTCGATTTTACTCTTAAAGGACATATCGTACTTATGATAGTAATTCATTCTACGTCAGTAGCATTTCCATTCATTGTCGTTCCCAAGATTCTATACTTCATAAGTGTATCATATCTCCTCTATTAGCATTACACTGATTATCACGTTTGCCACGTGTGTTATTTGGAAAGAATTGAATCATCAAATCTATTGCCAAAATGTTCATCCAAGGCAACGGACACGGGTCTTGTGTAACTTTCTGTAAGCATAGCTAAAGTTTTAAAGTGGTCAGTTGTCTTAATAGAAACACTATATAGTGCGAGTTGTCCTTTAAATTGATGAATGTACTGACCCCAATCAAAACATCGAGATGTTTCTAAATAATCTGATGTTTCATAATTAGATGTTTTGATTCTTTTCATCGAGATGTATTTACGATGTCTATTGGTTTCCTTCACTTGTCTGCGATCCCCAATTGGGCAGAAACTCTAGCATAGCCCTAATGTTGTTTTCTGAGTTCTATTATGTTATCCGAACAACACAAAATAGGTTTGGTGAAGTTTTACTTAAGATTCAGCTTATTTTTCAGTCTGATATTTGAATAAAAAATACGGCGACTTGGCACAGACACTGTAAAAAGTTTCTCCGAGTAAGGATTAAAGTTAACTGCAGTATTTGCTACTTGGATTAATCTTATCTCTTCTGGGATAAGATTAATCCGAATTAGAGATAATCTTTTCTCAGCAGAGACAAGATTAATCCCAGTAGCAAATACTGCAAGATTTATTTCTAGAGTGTAGCCTATTATTCGCTCGACTTATTCGAGTGAGGAAACTGTTTCTCACGGACGATTATGATTGGTCAATCTTAAGTTCCGTGCCGACAGCTTCAGTAGCCCAGATTCTTTGAGAGGGTGACATCTTACCATCATAATCAGTTGAGGAGAACTTTTTAACAGTTAGTTCGCTAAGTGGTGTCAGACATAAACCCCCAGCTGTCGGAGTTTCTGGGTTGCTGGTTGACGACCTCCTCATTTTAGTCCGGGAGGGGCTCTAGAGACATTTAGGCTTTTGTTTATTCCTTTCAGCTCAAGTTGACATTTTGCAGTTCGATGCTTTGCCAAGAAAGCGAGACTTTGGGCGCTATGGAATTTCGCTGATAATATAAATATCTATAATATATAATATTAACAAAAAGAAGCAAGACAGTATCTCGAACGACCAGTTTTTGTAGCAGATTATTGAGGTTGTTGATCCAAGTACTCGCGGTGATTATGGTTTATCAAAGACGACTGACAAAGGCTGTAGAGAAGGGAAAGACTGGACCGCCCAGCTGACGATATTGCAGATCGTTGTCTACAGATCATATGTTTCACTCGTTCCTTGGCATTCCACGCTTCACAAAATCGTCAACTCTAGCACAACCTCCAGTCCCTCACAAGTTACCAACCTGCCGTATTTGCGTCCTGGGATCCACTTCGCATCGCTCAATCTATCGACCCCCCTGTATCCATATAATTCCGGTTAAGATCTCTTGGCAGACCTCACGCAGATCAGATGTTGGCTCCCTCTGTTCCGGAAAAATATTAGCCTTCGGAAACAACAGGATCAACGAGGTCAATATAGCCAACACACAGACTCATGTGGTCCCAAAGAGGAGTAGGATAAGGCTGGGAACAAAATAGGAAATATGAAGATTGGATTGTTTCTTTTTCAAGAGGTGGCTAGGCTAGGTCTAATAAGTAAGTTAGTAAGTAATTTATTTATGACCCGCCATTTTGAAAAAGTGGAGTAAACGAAGAAAATAAATAAAACACATAAACACACAGAAAAAGACACTTAATTTTCAATCTTCGGCCAGGAAGCAGTGGATAACGTCGTGCGCTGGTTGGGCCCTGTTGTCCATGATTTTTTAAAGCGATGAAAAAACATCCAAAGGGGTAACACTTGCATCTTGAATTTTGAACTTCTCCGTCAATGTATGGTTATGACACAATTTCGACAAGTGGAGCAGGTGCTTTGCATATTTAAAATAACATGATTTTCATCTTTTTTTTTTAATAAGAGTGCGGCACGAGTCATTTCATAATACGAGATGAATACTATTCCTTCTGTGACCATTTTCTTCTTTTTCTTCTGGTGTTTATCCTGTTCAAAGAAAAAGGATATTAAAGCTATGCGATCCTTTTACTTTCGTTTTTGTAAATTTCTTCTTTTTTCCCTCCTTAACAAAGAAATTCTAAAATTTGTAGTGAGTACTCGCTACCGGATATCACGGAGAAATTGCCGGTTCTCCACAGAAAACTGTCCGAAACGGCGTACGCGCGTCTGTCGCCCTCTCATGGGCTTATTCGTCTGTTTGACTCTTGAGTAGATTTTGTTTGATAAAATGCCCTTAAAGAGTGTTGTGGAATGTTTTCAGTGCTCTCAGAATTTTGAACGTTCTCATTAGAAAGAAAGAACAAAATCCAGACTCCTTCACATTAGCAGTGTAGCTGTTGGCTAGTAGTCTATCCTACACTGTCAGAAGTTTCATAATAGATAACACGAGGATGCGCGGTTTCGACAGATAATGCGTAACAGATAACACTTCTGCTGTGTTTGAAAACGTTATGCATGAAATGTTGTGCATAACAAGCTTTGTTAGGAAGAGCCGAAAAGCATCTACTGACTTTATTCCTTATCGTCATGATGTCGGAAAACTCAGCAGATACTTTTTGGCGGTTTTTCGGTTCTTCCTGATGGTAACGCTTATTATGCATAACATTTTGAAACACAACAGATACAATCCTAAGTGTTATCTGTTACGCATTATCTGTTGAAACCGCGCATCCTCGTGTTATCCGTTATGATCTCGTCTGTTAATCCTGAAAAGAAGTTTTAGTAAGTTCAATCTCCGTAATTTTCTGTTGTTATACAAATCCCTGGTGCGCCCTATCGTTGAATACAACACTTCAGTATGGTTTCCTTTAAATGTTACCGATGGAAACAGAGTCGAAAAAGTTCAGAGAAGGGCGACCAAGTTGATCCCATACCTTCAACACCTTCCATATTCACAGCGGGTTACTAGACTTCAGCTCCCATGTTAAAGTTTCGAAGGCGTCGTAGTGACATTATTAACGCATTTCGGATAATTAAAGGAGTAGATGATCTTGATCCCCAATGTCGGAAATATCTTGCTATTTTGTATAATACTGTAGCCCTTCCTCATGTCCTCTACCTCACCCCCTTCTGGAAAATTTTTACCCGTTTCGAAATCAAACATATCCGTTCACTATTCTTTCGTTCCGTTAAGTTTTTGCTAAAATTGCAACTATGGACGCGAAACACCTGTTTAATCAACAGATTTAAAGTTAATGAACCTGTTACCGCGGTGGAAGGTCTCTGTGCTCGAATCCTTCGTTCCTGCAACCACCCCTGGATCACCCGTCTGTGCGGCCAGGAATGATCGAGTATGATAAGTTACCGTCCTTTAAGTGTTGTTGTTATTCTTCATGTACTTTGTGTTTTTGTTTTTTCCTTTTCCAGTTTCTTTTATTATACTCCACTAGTCCTCATTGTAGTGCAGTGTGTCAATAAAATTCATTCATTCATTCATACATTTTTCAAGTTCAGTCACTACCATGCAACTCGCCAACACCCTTCTAAACTGTACCCTCCGAAGCCACATAAGAAAATTGGTCAGTGTTCATTCGTCAATAGGGTAACTGAACCGTGGAAAAGTTTGCCAGCAGAAGTTATTGATTCAGGCAGTATTCAAACGTTTAAGCGTGGGCTAGTCGACACCCCATTTTACTCAGTTGCTTTTGTAGTTTGAAAATTTGTTTACTTTTGTAGTGTGACAGTCTCTGTGTGTAAAGTGTATCTGATCCGTTTGTACTTGTGTATAGTAGTGGCGACAAGCTAAAAGCTTAACGCCAAATGTAATAATAAATAAATAAATGAAACTCTGACATTGCAGCTCTATATAAACACGGTTTATTTTTCAGGTAAAAGAAGACTGGAAATATGTTGCCATGGTTCTAGATCGTCTATTTTTATGGATTTTCACCATCGCTGTATTAGTTGGAACGGCTGGTATCATTTTACAAGCGCCAGCATTATATGATGACAGATTGCCGATTGATCTTCACTTGTCAGCTATCGCCACTAGAGGTATTGCAAAAAGGCCTACAACGCCAGCCCCAACAGAATACTGACGAAACTGAACGACTGGAAACACGTTCATGTGTCACAGCTCAAAATGATAGGCTGAACTATCAAGATAAACTTCCAAGAAAATGATATTGTGCCAAATAGAAATCTGCTATCTTCCTGTAATATAGTCTTCGAATCGATACGATTCGGTTTTAAGAATGTTGGTTGAGCTCTGTAATTTTTAACTATTAAAGAGTCTTCATTAGTAGTTGAACAATTTCCATGTTGTCAGAGGAGTTTGCACACCCTACTTTATTATTACTGTTATTATTTATTTGTAACCCCAACTGGCCGAAGCCAATACGATGGAGTATAAAAGAACAAAAACAAACAAATGAATGAACTAAGTAAACTGAAATGCAGAAAAATAACAAATTCCAAATAAGCTTGAGTCATATCAGCTGGAAGACGTAATTTCAGGGTACTCCGGTTAATCACTTTCGGACAGATTAAGCTGTAAGCAGGGTGTTTGGCACTCCCACAATCGGCACACTTCACAGTGGTTGAAGTCCACGGGCTCTCACGGCTGGGCCCGTGGCTCCCACCACACTTAGAGCATTTGACATTAGGCCTACTCTCGCCGTTCCCGAAGACTCCTAGGGGAATCCAAGGGAACGGCGAGAATAGAGGGAGTCGCTCCACGCGGATTCAGCCTACGGAAAACAACGGGAACACGGGGAATGCTTCTAAAATTGATTTTGTTTAAAAAAAACATATGCAGTTGACGAAATTAGTTTGTATCCGCTTTATTTTTGGTTTGTCTATTGTGATTTTCCTCTCCCAAAATGAAAGGGAGTCGTTTTTGATGATGGTAATGATAATCGGAGGATTCCCCGTCCGTGGGGACTCGCGAGAATACGGGGAGTGAGTCCCCGGGACTAACACAAACGCGGGGACTCCTCAAGTCCTCGGGGAACGGCGAGAATACGCCTATTGTTTTTGCATTCAGAGGCCATGTGACCGAAATCTTGGCACTTGTAACACCGCTTTGGGGCATAGGTGTACTTGAATATTGGGTTGGGAACTAGTCGTAGTCAATCTGTAATCCCTCCTTCAAATTTCTCTCGAGATCAGCTTGAGTTTCAATGTAAATTTTGACGGCAAGGGACTTTCCGAGGGGTTGCTTACTCCCAAAAACGATGTACACCAAGTGGTGCGTGCCGCGGTGCCGAGGTGTACACCGGCGGCGTAGAGAGAGCAACCCCTCGGGACTTATCGATACTTGCTACGCGGGTATAGCCAACCAAGGCCTGTTGCGCTTCGACTTCCGACACGGATAAAGGAATCCATTTACCAACACCAATAAAACGTTCTTCGTCTACGGTTCCTCGGGAATTGTTTGCGATGATTTGTACAAATTGCTTATCCTTGACCTTCATGATCCATTTGCGGTTTGACGATTTACACAGGATCACTCGCATCGCAACTGAGAACTGAGCCTCGTTTTTGTTGCAATAGCGCTGCCGCATCGCTGCTGCAGCACTTCTTTGCTTTTGCACAATATGCGTTTTTGGATTCAATTTCTTCTTGGTTGAAGCGGCAGCGCTGCAGCATCTTGCAGGGAAGCACGGACTTGGTCGGTGAGCAAGTCCGTGATTCTTGAGAAGCGCTGCCGTCTTCCTTGGAAGCGCTGCAGTGCAAAAACGGATGTAGAAAGAATCAGTCCGGAATCGGCGGAAGAGTGGACCTGCAGCATGCAACAAAAACGAGGCTCTGATGTACGTTTCTCTTTAGGACTGGAGAACCGTGGTGGGTTTGCAGCAACCACCGAATATAACTTTTGTGGACTAGTTTCAGCGGCACTAACAGTGGTCTTGGTGGGGAGTTCTGAGGGGTTTCGATTTCGGTTTCGGAGTTCTGAGGGATACGTGCAATACTTCCTCAAGTTTGCGCTCCAGCTTTTGTAGGCGCCTAGAAAGGTCCGCGCGCGATTTGAAAGTAGTGTCTGGCAATTCGCTTATATCGTAGACCCTGTAAAAAAAAAACCTTGCAGTATTTGCGCCTGGGATTAATTTTAAGTAAGTAATTTATTTATAAGTAATTTATTCATAGCCCGCCAATTTTGGAAAAACGGATTAAATGAAAGAAAATAAATAAAACACATTAAAACACCGAAAAAGACACTTAATTTTCAATCTTCGGCCAGGAAGCAGTGGATAACGTCGTGCGCTGGTTGGGCCCTGTTGTCCATGATATTGTCTCTGAGATAAGATCATTTCTAATTCGGATTAATCTTATCCCAGTAGAGATGAGACTAATCCCAGTAGCTAATACTGCAGTTAAATTTAAAGTTAACTTTAAATTAAAAAAAAAAAGTAAAAAAAAAATCTGCAGTATTTGCTACTGGGATTAGTTTTAAGTAAGTAATTTATATATAAGTAATTTATTCATAGCCCGCCAATTTTGGAAAAGCGGAGTAAATGAAAGAAAATAAATAAAACACATTAAAACACCGAAAAAGACACTGAATTTTCCATCTTCGGCCAGGAAGCAGTGGATAACGTCGTGCGCTGGTTGGGCCCTGTTGTCCATGATATTGTCTCTGAGATAAGATCATTTTCTAATCGGATTTATCTTATCCCAGTAGAGATGAGACTAACCCCAGTAGCTAATACTGCAGTTAAATTTAATCCTTTCTCGGAGAAACACAGTGTATGCAAAAGACGACTTCTTCGGTATGATCATCTTTCCAAAAAAGCCCCAAAGGCCTGATTGAGTTCCGATAATAGCTCCTCTTTGGTCCCATCCTCAGTTTGAACGCAACAACACCGAGTTCGGCTAAACATTTTCTCGCATTAACAATCTGTTGTTTTCTGTGTTACATCGAATAGCAAGTACACTGTAAAAAAAAAATCTTGCAGTATGTGCTACTGGGATTAACCTTATCCCAGTAGAGATAAGATTACTCCCAGTAGCAAATACTGCAGTTAACTTTAATCCTTACTCGGAGAAACTTTTCACAGTGTATATCGTCTGTCGATTCTTCCCTGTCAAACGCATGCGATATCATCGATATGAAGTTGAAAACTCCGTTCTGAACCACGCGCAAGACCATAACTTGCCAAACGAGTTTTAATCCAATTATCCACGACGAGTTGAGATCATCACGGGTAAAGAGCTGATGAATGACCATCTAGGACACCTTGATGTTACTTCAGGGGTTCGGCTACCCCCCACCCCCGGCGAAATCCCCCGGAAGTAACCGCCCGCCGAAAATCCCTCCCCCCCCCCCGACCAAACCGCACACAGTGTTAATAAAATGCTATATATTTGTATGAGAAGCATCTGACTGTCTGTCTGTCTGTCTGTCTGTCTGTCTATCTGTCTGTCTGTCTGTCTGCCTCTATGACTGACTGTCTGTCTGTCTGTCTGTCGCGTTTACATTTAACTCTCGTGTCTAGGGAATGGTTCCAAGCTGCAGTTTACGAAGATTCTCTAATTTCCTATACATATGCATTTGGGGGAGGGAGTTGGTACCCTGTTTTTTGTTTGCCAGGGTGGGTTTGGTTACAGGGGGGTTTCGCCTCGACCCCAATCCTAAACCAAACATCAATCTCGCATCTCCAGGATGGAAAACGCCGCACTCATTGTCAGACAGCGATTAAAATATAGGGCAGGGAAAGAATAGATATTCCATTAAGACCAGAGAGTGAGGAATCTTTTTAGGATCCCAAAACGTAAGTGTAGGGATACCTGTGACATCGCAAAAGTTGTCCGTCTGTCCGTCTGTTAGCACGATAACCCTCGAAGGGAAAGAGATATTTTGATGAAACTTGGTGTGAGGATTCTTTGGCTCAAGGATAAGGTCAAGTTCGTAGATGGGCTCTGTAGCCCTACATTTAGGGGTCGGGGGAGGGGGCTCAAATTAAGGGGCAAACAAAATATTTTTAAACAGATAATGTGATAGTCGATTATGGGATAAGAAAACATGCTGAACACGACGATGAAAACCATTTTCTCGGCGGACAAGTAGTTCGTCCGGAATCCGGCAAAAAACGGAAAGTTGGTTAAAATTAAAAGTTTTATTTGAAGTTGGTTAGATGTTCGATTTAGAGGTAAGAAGACATGCTGAACACTTGTGTGAAAAGTATTCTCTAACCGGACAACTAGTTCGTCCGGAATCCGGCCAAACCGGAAACTTTTGTTAAAAGCGAAAGTTTTATTTGAAGTTGATTAGATGACAGATTTAGGACTAAGAAGATACGCTGAGTCGGTATATGACAATCATTTTTTACCGGACATATAATCCGTCCAGAATCCGGTTGAAACCGGATTTTTTTTATAAGTTAAAGTTTTATTCGAAGTTGATTAGATGTTCTTTATAGGGATAAGAAGATACGCTGAATTCGTTTCTGAACTGTTCTTTTTTGCTGGACAAGTAGTTCGCTCGGAATTCGGCCGAAACCGGAAATCTGTCAGATGTAAAGCAGGAAGTTTCGGTCAGTATCGTCAAAATAGATATGGCTTATAGAGGTATATTTGAACTTTGCCTGGCGAAGACTTGATCTGGCGAAGACAAGACCCAATTGTCTGGATCAAATATTAGATTTTTGGGATCCCATGGAAACCTTAGGTCTTGTTTTACCGACAAACAATGGGAGTGCGATTTGGCTCGTCTTTTCGGTTTCGCGGGAACTTGGTGATGCCATTTGTCTTATTATCAGGGAATGGAGCGACAGTGAGCGTCTCCATATTTTTTCAGGAGAAATGGGAGCTTCTGTTTCCGCGACTCCATCCGCTTATACAATGCTGTTTTTGGGGTCCCAAAACGTAAGTGGAAGGATACCTATGACTTCGTAAAAGTTGCCCGTCTGTCACCACGATGACTCTCGAAGGGAATGAGATATGTTGATGAAACTTGGTGTGAGGACTCTCTAGGTTAAGGGAGAGGTCGAGTTCGTAGGTGGGCTCTGTAGCTCAACATTTAGGGGTGGGAGAGGGGTTCAAATTAAGGGGCGAAATTTTTTTTTTAACAGATAATGAGATAGTCGATTTAGGTGTAAGATGACGTGCTGAACACGAATATGAAAACCATTTTCTCGCCGGACAAGTAGTTCACCCGGATTTCTTCAAAGTAGATATGACGTGTAGCCTAGGTGAAAATATACACATGCTTAATCCATATCTGAACTTGGTTTTCTCTGATGATTACCCATTGGCTTTCGTCTGTTTCTAATCTTTATGGTAAAAATGCTCAAGGAGTCTGGCGAAGACCTGGGATCCCATCGAAACCTTTGGTCTTGTTATATTTTCCAAGGGCTCTGGTTAGGTTTTGGTTTTAAGGCTAGGACGACGACTGTAACAATTATAATTGGTACGGTTTCATGTCGACTGACGTCAAATCTGGTGATTTGAGACTAGACGATCAGGTTTCTGGCCGGATTTTGTGCACATCCGTCATCACGTTGAAAAAAAAGGGAAATCTTGCTGGGAATACAGTCTGGATTTCCGTGCCATACCACTTTCGTCGTCAACTTGAAATAAATCTCAACTGGCAGTCATTCCAATCCACTAGCACCATATCTAATCGAATGTCCGTCTTCCCCGCAACAGCCCGCCCGACCCTGATCGTCTGTGCGCGGTATGACCCAGAGTCATCTGGCTTTGCAACGGGAAGCTCCATACCTGGCTAATGCGTCGATGAAGGCTGCAAGCCTTCATATTAAAACTGGTGGGTATGTCGTCTGCTTCGGATAATTTCCTCGCAGGCTGTGATATAACTCGTGACGTTCTGAAAGTCCTATCTACGTTTTTTAACCAAAATCCTTCGGATGTAAAAGCAGACAAAACACCTTAGTTAAAGTTTAACTGAAAAGTAGACATATTTTTGTATCATTTAGTTGAATACACTGAGTTATTTGAATTCTGCTAAGAGATTTTCTTATTTTCCAATATCTGCTCTAGTAGCGAGGTTCAGAATATCTACGGCTGTCCCCACAGCGCAAATTCTACTATGACGCGGAATATTTGAATCTGAACACAAAAGCGGCTTTTCAGTGGGCGGTGATAAGCTTGGTGTAGACTGCTTAGTGCCTGAACAAAAATATTTCATATATCTTTTCGACACAGGTAGTACCAAAAATCTGACAGGAAAATTCCACTATTTGAAAATTGATTATTCGTGAATGGCGGAGCAACGAAGTAACGCATTTTTATCGGGTCTTCAAGCCTCTTTAAGTGGATAAGTGAGGGGTAACAAGACTGTCCCATATTTGCCCTTTTCAGTTAAACTTTAAGAAGTTGGTCCGCGTTCTTCTATTTTCCGAAAAAGGATCTTCAGAGTCGAGGATTTGGCTGACGAGTATACTTAAAGGACCTGTATTACCTATAATACTAAGGCAACCTACTTCCATAGTCACTCCATATATTTCTAAACTAGGAGACCCCAATTTCGTACGGTACATTCAAAACAACGCTGATTTTCTCACTTGCCGTGTTTTGCTACCTTCGATGTGTATCACGCTGTTGACGGTTGTCTGCGAGAAGTTTTTCCGTTAGAAAAAAACGGTTATGTAAATTGTTTCCCTGTTGTCGCTAAAAGTCAACGGGTCTCGGAAAGGCTTTAACAGTCAAAACCGTGGGTTATTTGTTGAAAGTACAGCATAGTTTTAAAGCATTCAAATATTTTAAAATACTGTAATTAGCAGAGTAAATAGTACGAGGGGTCCTTTAAAAGCAATTATCATCTTGATCGAGTTTGCGAGTACTACACTGTAAAAAGTCTCTCCTTTATCGGACTTTAGCAGTTGGGCGTCACCGATTTTTATTCCTAATTCGGAGAATCCGAATTCAGAGAGTTATAATCCGATGCAGGATTAAACGCTAGAATGCAAAATACTGCAGTATTCTCCATATTAGGAATAAAATGTCCGAAATTGGTGACGCACTACTACTAAAGTCCGATAAAGGAGAGACTTTTTACAGGGTATGTCTCTCCCCAAGAGCGCCGACTAGTGGCTTGTCAAAACCAGCTGGTCTACACTGTAAAAAGTTTCTCCGAATAAGGATGCAGTATTTGCTACTGGGATTAATCTTATCTCTATTGGGATAAAATTAATCCGAATTAGGGATAATCTTATCTCATTAAAGACAAGATTATCATTAATCCCATTAGCAAATACTGCAAGATTTTTTTTTACAGTGTATATTTACTTTGTCAATAGTCCTCAGTTCCAACACTGAATAAAGATACCAGAGATGCCAAACAATGGAGCAAATACTAAAAGAAGAAACAGTTCATTTGCCTAAAGAAGGGTCCCTAATGTCAAATAAGGGAACGTGCTGTTTGGGATTAGTTGTTGAAAATCATTCCAGTTTATTAGCAAGACGATGCACACAAAATATTGAGTCTCGAATAGAACATATTTACAGACGACCCCGGGGCCAGCGATCGGCATGTGGCCAGATCGCTTGCCGATCCGCGACTAAAACAAACCGGAATGAATTACACTGACTTATAGCCAGACAATAATGAGTCACGACGGCGAGCGCGAGGGGCTAGTGCCTTCTGCAAATAGCAAGAAAGACGAAAGTTGTGTTAGGCAGGGGCGTAATTTCGTAAAAATCCTGGGGGGGGGGGGCAAAGTTGTAGCCGATTTTCTCAAGTCAAGTGAAAATGAGCAGTTTTATTTCAAGAAGAAAAACGTAATAAAACAAAGAAACAAAGAGATATTTTACGAATCGACCAAGGCACAACGACGCTTCTTCAAATTTGCGAAACTGTCGACTGAGCGATTGACGTCAAGCTTCTTCGCTTTTTCAGGTTTGGTACCAATGACCAAAAGATCACTTAGTCGGTCGTATGACATCCTAGATGATTAAGCTGTGTATGACAGACACGTGCGAGGATACGTTGTCCGAGTTTCATACACGAAAAGAATCGTTCGTTCGATGCATTCGACACCAGGAAGCGACAAAACTAGGTCAAACGCCTCAAGGACCGAACGGAATGCTTCCGGATTCTTTGCAAGAAGTGATCGAGCATGCGATGCGTTCCGTGGTTATCTTCTGCCTATCTTAGTTTCGACGAGAGTTTCGAAGACGCTAAATTTAAGCTGGGGGGGGGGCAAACATCAAGCTGGGGGGGGGGGCAGTCGCCCCCCCTGCCCTATAGCAAATTACGCCCCTGGTGCTAGGCACAACAGTGAGTAATATGTCATTGAGATCCCAACGAAATTGAGGGATACGTTGGATCTGTGTATGTCTGTTATTTACTGTATGCGACATGCAGTCCGGCCGGGAATTCAGGGATAAGAAACATTTCTCAGTCAAATACTTTTTACTGGAGTGTCGACTGGATTATACGGAGGTACGTTGAATTGCTGTCTTTGCTTTACTTTCTCACCAGACTAAATCCGGTATTTTCTTCTTTTCTACATCCGGTATAATGCTCGATGTTTGGTATGGGCTTCATTCTTTTTGCTGAGCCTTCTGGATTCGAAGGTAAAGCCGAGGAAGACGTAAAATCTTCGTTTTCTGACCGGATCGGTAGTTGTTCTGGGATCTGGCGGGACTATCGAAGGCCCGTTTTTTTGCTGTTGATGCGTTATCTCGGCCTTTTAACTTTTTTCTTAGGGGGGGGGGGATTACATAGCAGTGTGTTTGGTTTGAAAGTCCCAGACCGACTAGCCTAGTTTGAGCTCCTTTCTTACTTTCCTTCTTTATTTTTCTGTTTGGTCCTTTCCTTTTTTCAGGTAATTTGTTTTCATTCAAGTTTTAGGGTTATTTAGTCCTTTCGAGTTTGCCTGTTGACACTGAAGAGCTGTTTGTGTTTTTTTGGTGGAATAAACCCATTTATTCTCTGATGGGCCATTAAAACTTTACCAGCCTGCGAATTTCCCCCATATCTGTACTTCCCACCTTATTCACTAACCACTCCTCCGTCATAATTCCCTCCCGAAAACTTCGACCCGTAAATCTTTCAGCTCATGACATTCACAAAGACAATGGAACACATCCTCATTCAACTTACCACACATTAGGCAGAAGTAGAGACCATGTTTTACCAGTAAATTTTCGATCCTACCCTATTGCTAAACCTTCCCCTTGAACTATTTTAGAACCTTCCCCTAACTATTATAAACTATTAAAAAAAAACAAAAAAACTATTATATATAACTATTCCCCTAACTTGAACCTTCCCCTAACTATTTTAACTCCTCCCCTGACAATCCTGCTTTCAAACACATTGAGTAACGGTATGCACGTGGAGTTTAAGTTCGGGATCATGAATGCGATCACTCCCTTTCCTTTGGGAATACGCGTGGAGCAAGGAATTTAAAACTGCACGTGCCACAGTTAAGATGTCACCGGAGCCTTTGGTATTGTTGTACATGCCAGAAGCTATGCCTTCTTAAAGTTTAACCGAAAAGGGCTGGGATAGGAAAATCTAGTTACCCATCATTTAGTCACTTAAATTGGGTTAAAGACCCGCTGAAAACACATTACTTCGTTATCCCGCCATTCACGAATAATCGATTTTCAAATAGTGGAATTCCCGTGTGATTTGTGGTGCCTCTATGCGCTTGTATTTTTGTTGTATGCCTTACGAAAAAGATTTATGATTTTTTTTTGTTCAGGCACTAAGCAATCCTCACCAGTTTCACCACTGCCAACTGAAAAGCAGCGTTTGTGTTGAGATTACAATTTCCCGCGTCATAGTAGAATTTACGCTGTGGGGACGGCCGCAGATATTGTGAACGTCATAACTAGAGCAGATAGTGGAAATTAAAAAAAAATCCCTTTGCAAAATCCAGATAATTCAGTGTATTCAGTTGAATGACACAAAAACAAGTTTGCTTTTCAGTTAAACTTTAAATGAAATAAATATACGAATTTCTTTAGCCGAGCGAAAGCTCGCCAATAAGCTGCAGGTTTTGCATTGTTTCTCTGGATATTTTCCTTAATATTCAGGCATCATTACCAGTGTTTCAGTCACCCTCATGTTTACGTTCTTTGACACGTTCTTATTAATTGCTCCAGCTTCAGAATGGCTTCTTTGGCCGATTATGGAAGTGGTTGCAATCGCGGCAGTTCTCTAATGTGACACCGCATGAAAAGGGAAAATCGATTAGCGAACGTCTCTTGAGATGGCACCGTAACTCGGAGGTTGGGGGAAAATCGTCCAAAAGGAATCAGAATTCGCCTCTTCCAATCCAGCGCTCCTAGCGGATCAAAGTACGATTGGAAACGCTTCGCCGACGCGTAAAACTCGTAAAAACAAGAGGGAGAACAAATTTT
This sequence comes from Branchinecta sandiegonensis, assembly GCA_030848855.1. Lineage (NCBI taxonomy): Eukaryota > Metazoa > Arthropoda > Branchiopoda > Anostraca > Branchinectidae > Branchinecta > Branchinecta sandiegonensis. The sequence goes on along the minus strand of JAUPMV010000012.1, from coordinate 19,006,111 downwards.
TAGTTTAGTGAATGAATTAGTTAAGAAGTTTCTCTGAGTAAGGATTAAAGTTAACTGCAGTATTTCCTACTGCGATTAATCTTAGTACTGAGATAAGATTAATCCGAATTTGAGATAAGATTATCCTTTGAGAGACAAGATTAATCCCAGTAGCAAATACTGCAAGATTTTTTACAGTGTAGTTCAGCCTAGAGGCGTATTCTCGCCGTTCCCCGAGGACTCCTCGGGGAATCGAAGGGAACGGCGAGAATAGATGGAGTCACTCCACGCGGACTCCGCGTACAGAAACAGCGAGAATACGGGGAATGCTTCTAAAATGGATTTTGTTCGAAAAATTAATATGCAGCTGAAAAAATTAGTCTAGATCCACTTCATTCTTGGTTTTCTTTATTCTGATTCTTTTTAATTAATTTTACATAGCACCTACAACAGCAAAAATTGATTCCCCACCAAATTTTAAAGGGAGTCCTTTTTGATGATGGTGATGATAATCTGAGCATTCCCCGTCCGTGGGGACTCGCGAGAATACGGGGAGTGAGTCCCCGGGACAAACAAAAACGCGGGGACTCCTCAAGTGGAGTCCTCGGGGAACGGCGAGAATACGCCTTAGATGTAAGGTAAAATGCTAAGGAAAAAAGAACAATGGCAAGCTAACAGTAGTTATCAACAATGAATAACAATCACGATAACACCGAGGATAATAGCTTTGGCGCAAAAGTTTCAGACGTCTATTCGAATAAGCGTTTCTAATCGGATTTCATTAGCTATGAGCGCTCGACTGGAAAATCGAAAATTATCGTTACGCTAGCGGGAAGCGAGGGGTTGCTCACTCCCAAAATGGTTGTACAGTGGTGCCCAGCCAGTGCCCAGCCGTTGCCCAGCGAGGGTGTACAGTGGTGCCAAGCGAGTGAGCAACCCCTCTGCGGGGAGCACCACAGTTCAGTGGCGAAACCAAGAAGTTTCTGGTTTCAATAGATGCTGATTTGTCCGAAGGAAGGTTTTTCAATGGTGCAGACGTTCATACACCTCACAGCTGTGATGGAGAGCAGTAGTTGTATCCCAAGTTCCACCAGTCTATCATCTGCAACAGACTACTCGGACGACAGATCTGGTTTTCGTATTTGGGTTCTGCTAGTTCTTCCCTGGGGATAACGTTCTCAGCAAGACCTGTGACATGCGTGCCATTCCAAACGGTATACTATTGAGGTTTTCTGTTTCCTTTAGCCTACCTACCTACTACCCGATGAAAAATTTACCTCACAAGAGTAGTATGAAGTTGTACGAAAAATTAGCATGCAGTACGAACCGATGTTACTACATGCTTCTATGTCAAGGCCACTGTGTTACTGCATTCTACTGCATGCTACTATTAGCAAAGACTGGATGCTACTGTAGCAAGACAGGATGCTAAATATTCTTTGAGCCCAAGCTGACTTTGAAACATTTATTCAAACAATGTTTACAACGGGTACGTCAGCTACGATTCTTCATCAGCGATATTTCGGCCCTTTTTGGCAAGGGTCCACGAGTCAGACGAGTCCTCGATAATAGAAATGTAGAACGAGGTTATTAATAAAATAATATTTAAGTTTTCAGTCCCTTATTAATAAAAAAAACGAAGTTGACCAAAATGCAGAAAAAATCCTTTCCTGTCATCGCCCCAATCGTCCAGCAAAAACAGCTTCCGTGTCAAAAATTAAATCTCAGGACTAGTTTTTTCATTATAGTAGTATTTGAAGATAACTTACTTTAATAAGATATTTATAGTCGGTAGAAGCTTCAGTTATTTATTACAGGTTTGTTTCCTTCCCCGAAGTTGAACCAGAGGATTGACAGCCTGACGAGGACCCTTGCCAAAAAGGGCCGAAATATCGCTGATGAAGAATCGTAGCTGACGTACCCGTTGTAAACATTGTTTGAATAAGACAGGATGCTACTAGATACTACTGCTCAAGAATGGCCCAGCCTGAGGCACATTAAAGGATAGTACTCATTACTATTTCGTTATCAATACAAGCAACTTTTTCGTACAACTATCATACAGCTACGCAGGCTACAAATTTTTCATCGGATAGTCCCGATTCCTGCCACCAGTGTTAAGCCCGTGAGGTTCTCTGTGAGGCAGGAGGTTCTCTGTGAGGCAGAATATATACACAAATTTTAGCGGTTCATGTGTGACGAATTGTCCGTGTGCCCTTCTAAGCTCTGAAACACTCAAATCAACTTTATCTCGATGTCAGTCAATCGACACCTAAAAGTCTAGCTGGCAATTATTTAAACATTCCTTCAGACCAAGCTGACTGCGATTCATATTTGATAGTGGAAAACGGATACGTCAGCTGAATTTTATTGGAGCTATATTTGGGCCCTTCTTGCACTGTCAGAAGTTTCATAACAGGTTGCGCATAACACAAGAATAACACCTTTTCACAAAGTGCTATGACCAATTAAGTTTATCCTATTTCGTACCCAGATCTCCAACAACACCTTCAATAGGTAAAAATACTATACTGTCAGAAGTTACATAACGACAACAGCAGGATGCGCGGTTTCAACAGACAACACTTTGGGATGTTATATGTTATGTTTCTTTCGTTCCCGTTAGTATTTTTACCAATTGAAGGTGTTGTTGGAGATCAAGGCACGAAATAGTGTAAACTTAATGGTCATAACACTTTATTTCTCAGTGAAAAGGTGTTATTCTTGAAAGTGTTATGCGCAATCTGTTATGAAACTTCTGACAGTGTGGCAAGGGTCCTCTTCAGGCTCAAAGCCGCTCAAACTGGAAATACGAACTTGTGGGAAAAAATATAGCTCCAATAAAATTCAGCTGACGTACCCGTTTTGCACTATCAAATATAATTATTTCAACATTTTAGACTCAGGACGAAAGAGGCCGCAGTGAAACGGACGATAAAAAAAAGTGAACTTGGCTTTCATGAGGGTTGGTAAGAGAATAACTCACTATGTTCAGGCAGCCCGAACAGGCTGACACCTATAACGGTATTTGTAATGTCAAACGGTTACAGTAACAAATTAACGACACACCAAGTTTCGACAACCGCTTTTAAAAAATATTTCTCATAAGATCACAAGCTGCACAAATTTCACGAAAGAAACAAAAATATTATGGAACAGTGAAACATTACCGAGTGTCAAATGGTCTAAACCGCTCACGCTCAAACTCTAAGCAACTCCAACATCACGTCTGTAGCGCGAGTCCTTGTTCTTTCCCCAGGATATCCTGACACACAATCTACCCGAAAACAGGTTCCAGTCAGGATGAATAACACATACTACCTTTTTATTGTAACTTGTTATTGTTTATCCAACTGAGACCTTAGACCTCGCAGTCAGATCCAGTTTTCTCACAATCCGATCGAAAATATACCCGGAACCACTACTGCATATTTCTGACTATTTGTTACTCAATCGTCTTCACGTATACCTCTGGACGTTCTTAGAGCTTGGTACCTTTGAAAGCTCTTTGTCAATGGACGGTCTATCGTCATACAATGAAGGTGCTTGTAAAATGATGGCTGCAGTTCCCAGTAGAACAGCCAGGGTAAAAATCCATAGAAACAAACGGTCAAGTACCATTGCTACGTACTTCCAATCTTCTTTCACCTGAAAAAAAAGTTAAATTAATGAAAACCTACTTTCGTCATAGAAACAGATGCGAGCGTGTCTACTTAAAGTTTAACTGAAAAGCCAACTTAGTTTTGTTTCATTTAATTGAATACACTGAATTATTTGGATTCTGCAAAGGGATTTTTTTATTTTCCACTATCTGCTCTAATTATGAGTTATCACGTTCAGAATATCTGCGGCCGTCTCCAAAACGTAAATTCTACTATGACGCGAGAAATTTTAATCTCAACACAAACACGGCGTTTCAGTAGGCAGTGGTGAGATTGGTGAAGATTGCTTAGTGCCCGAACAAAAAAAAAATCATAAATCATTCTCGTAAAGCATACAACAAAAATTAAAGCGCATAGAGGTACGACAAATCACACGGAAACTCCACTATTTGAGAATCGATTATTCGTGAATAGCGGAACAACGAAGTAACGCTTTTTCGGCGGGCCTTCAAGCCAATTTAAGTGAATAAGTGATGGGTAACTAGATTGTCTTACCCAGCCCTTTTCGGTTACACTTCAAGTGGAATGATTTTCCGAAAAGGGCGTAAATATTTTTAGCTCAGCTTCTCAAAATCAGCGAGGTCAACAACGGAGAAGAAACTATCTTTAGGAGGGGGGGGGGGCGGACGGTTCCGCTTCGGTTCGTTTTTGCTCCGTCTAACTTTCGAGAATAACTTCAGATCTGAACGTTCAAAACATCGTTGAATGGGACACGCTTTTAGTTTTCTTAGAGTAAAATAACACTAGGGAGTAGAGCCAAAACTTGAAAAACGTGACACACGCACCTGTTTAGCAGCGACACTAGCACCATTAGCGATAGAGAACGTCTCTATTGAAACTCAATAGTTGCGTTTTTGCAGATACCATGGTATCTGTAACCACGCTAACTGGATCTGCAATTAGTCGTTTTTGCAGTAACCGTGGTATCTGATATGCGGTTGCTCTGCAAAAACGACAATTGACGAAATTGCGTTTTTCGAAGTCATCCCAAAAGAAAACAGATATTCAGTCACATCACTAAGTGCCAAACTTCTTTCCCACCAATTTGACTAAAATTGATGAAAGTGAGATGACTTTTTTAGATACCACGACCAGTTACCATGGTCGGACAGTGGTGTCTGAATATCCGATACAACGACAACTAGCCAGATACCACGATAACTGCAAAAACCCCTTTTGACCGTGGTATCAGATACCACGATAGCTGCAACAACGACTTTAGACCGTGGTATCAGATACCATGGTATCCGCAAAGACGCAACTTATCAGTCGTGCACCATAGCGCTTGCTCCGATAACTCCATATTCCAAACACAGCAAAAAAATGATACAACCTTCCCTGTTTCCTCGATGTATGCAGACCGCATCTTAGCTGTAATAGAAATTTTCTTAGCCCGGAAGTTTGTCTCGCTTTGAATGTACCGAGCATAGTGGGTGGCGCACGAGTTAGATCCGTTTCCGATGCATCAAAAGGATAGGTCTTGGCACTAATCCCCAGTGTTCTTTTTCTCTGAGTTTGCTAGCCAAGTTTTATTTCTTCCAGACCATGTGAGAAACAATAAACAATACCTTAGTTGCTTCTTCTTTCAGCCTGGTGTGCTCTGCTATAAACCGGACACAGAAGCAGGACTGGTGCAGCTCAGAATTGCACTTGCCGCCACCTGGTATCTTGGTACCACCTTGGCATAGAGGAGTGTATCCAACGTAACGAACAAGAGTAGGGCTATCTCCCTCTCTACTGGGCATTCGGGCTGGAGGCGGAACTGGTAGTGGGACTTGTAGCGGCGAGAGCACTTCGCTTGATCCATGAATCCGACAGCTGGGTGAAAATCTGCCATCGGGGATCCTAGAAACAGCGGCAAGAATAGGAACAGACGCGAGTGATTCGGGCCTTTTAAAGCACAACTCTTACTAGAAATGATCTTTTCACTTATCTGGTCAATGGACCAGAAACAATGTTTTCAAAAATACCATTACTTTCCACCTGAAACTAGCGGTTCTCTTGTTAGCGCTTGTCGATTATATCCAGCCGTCCTGCTCTCCGACGTGGCGGCTGGGCTGGCTGGCTGGCGGCTGGCGGCTGGGCGTCCTGCTCTCCGACGCGGCGGCTGGGCGCAAAAGATTTGAAAACTGAACGTGCCTTGGTTAAAAAGTGGGAAAACTAAGCAAATAAAAGAAGTAATAAACAGAAGATTATCACATCACTTATGTGTGAAAGAGTTGTCAGCGGACAATGAAGATTCCGGGAAACTTTTTGTTGGGTGACGGGAAAACTGGGCAAGGCCGAAAAAGCGCTAAAAATTCGCAGTTACGAAACGAAACAACGGAGAAAGGTGGGGATTTTAGAAGCATATGGGAGCAAAGTATATTATGAAAGGCAGAATAATAATAATAATAAATAATAATTTATTTTTGACCCATCATACACTCACAAAGAGAAAGACGGAGTATGAATACAAAAAGAGGAAAAAGTAATGTACAGAAAGACATGACACCATACAAAAGCACACGAAACTAATTTCTAACAAATTAACCTAATAATGGACCAAAAAAAAAAAAAAAAAAAAAAAAAAAGGACAACGAAATCAAACTAGAACAGAAAACCCTTCCAAGGGTGGTTGGAAGGATGTTCTGACAACTTAAGAAAAAGTTTATTTTTTTTTTAAGTCCTTTAAGGGTGATGAAATTCTGGTCTTCCAGACACAGTACGATAATCGAGAATTTATCGGACAATCTCTCGCAGCAAATATCTATGGGACCGACTAAAACGAGGCACGGCATAGCGTAGGAGGCACAAGTACTAAAAAGAGGCACGAAAATTAAAAGGGCCCTTTCAGACTTCAGAGTGAGGGGCATGAACAACGCCCCAACGTGCCCCTTTTTAGGCTCAGGAGTTACGAACTCGCACTTACTTCTCTACTTCTACTACTTGCTAATCTCTTTAGTGTTCAACACTTTTTTCAAGAACACCCGTACACACTTACTCATTTTCTCTGAATAAATTTTTTTTTTTTCTCCTTCTTTTTTGTTCTTTTTCCTCTTTATGTGTCTTTTTCGGTTGTGTTTCATTGCCTCTAATCTTTAAGTTGTAGTTTAGCTAGGCCTACACAAGATTATTTTCCTTCAGTTGGTTTATCACTTGTCCTTTCCTTCCGGCCAAGTTGGATAATTGTCTGCATGTCTGGGCTGTGCAAGTTCCGTACTTAGTAGATAAATATTCTTTGAGCCCAAGCTGACTTCGAAACATTTATTCAAACAATGTTTACAACGGGTACGTCAGCTACGATTCTTCATCAGCGATATTTCGGCCCTTTTTGGCAAGGGTCCTCGTTAGGCTGTCAATCCTCTGGTTCAACTTCGGGGAAGGAAACAAACCTGTAATTACAAACCACCTTGCCAAAAAGGGCCGAAATATCGCTAATGAAGAATCGTAGCTGACGTACCCGTTGTAAACATTGTTTGAATAAATGTTTCAAAGTCAGCTTGGGCTCAAAGAATATTTATTATTTTCCTTCTAGGCCAATAGACCAAGTTGTCCAGTGTTATACAATTTTAGTACGTAAATAAATACTTGAATTCTTGAATACTTATATTACTCGTGCCTCCTTCGTCATGACGTGCCGTGCCGTGCCTCTTTTTAGTCGATCCCATTATCTATTGGATGGACGATTTATACTCGGATACCAGACGTCAGAAAACATGCTTTGAAAACATTGTGACTAACGACAAAGTAACAAGCCAATAGGGAATACATGATGTTGCTTTGCCATGAACTAAGGAATGGAGATCTTCTGAAGGGCTCATTTTCTAATGCGGGTCCAGCATGTTTTGGGTCGATGGACAAAGCTCTTGCTTCTGGCTTGCTGAGGGGTGCACTACCCACTTGCGTAGACAAGAAGTGTTCTTCCGTTGAGGCTTTGTTACCGATTGAGGCTGGAAACGACCCCGCCGCAGACTGAAACAACCCTACCGATAGTCTTTCTTAATACCTCAAGTTGGCAAAACTCGACGTCGACGACACACTAGTTCTAGCTGCTGAGTCTTTTATAGTAAGTTCTGCTGGGTTCCATACAGTTAGATTGTTCGCCTGTCAGCAGAGGCGTTACTAGCCAAAATGTTTGGGGGGGGGGGGGGGGCAAGGTATTTACCGACTGGCGGGTCATTTTTACCGACTGTTTTTGCAGATAAAAACGACGATTAGTCAGAAAAAAGAAAAAATCGACTATTGTTACGAGAAACCGCCTTTTTTTTTTTAAAACGACTGTTTTCAAGAAAAGAATCGACTGTTTTTACGAAAAATCGCGGCGCTTCGCGCCGATTCTTCTATTTTTTACCGACTGGCTGACAAAATTGGGAGGGGGGGGGGGCTATTCCACACATCAGGGACTGTGGTGATTTTCCCCGCAATCGTAGATCTACTACGCCAACATATTGAGTCTATGACCCAGCAGACATCTTTCATCGGAAAGGCAGAAATGTCCGTTGTCCAGCGGACCAAAAACCTGCTGGATCCGCGTTTGAAAATGAGCAACTTTTGGAGAAACCCACTTGTACAACAACGTAGGTGTTTACTAGCTATTTCTTGCTGAAACCTGAGGGTGGGTCTTTGTTGAATCAATTGTACCGCCCACATCTCTGTTTCGAACTGATGAAAAGTAGTATATAAACTCTTCAGGCTATACAAAAACACAATTTCAATCCCACTGCTGACTGCGCCTTCTATAGACCTATGCGGGTTGTGAGCTTTAAGGGATCGACTAAAAAGAGGCACGGCACAGCAAGGCATGGCGCAGGAGGCACGAGTAATACAAAGAAATTAGCAAGTAGTAGAAGTAGACAAGTAAGTGAGAGTTCGTAACTCCAGAGCCTAAAAGAAGGCACGTTAGAGCGTTGTTCTTTCCCCTCACTCTGAAGCCTGAAAGGGCCCTTTTAGTTTTCGTGCCTCTTTTTAGTAGTCGTGCATCCTACACTATGTCGCGCCGTGCCGTGCCTCTTTTTAGTCGATCCCAGTTTTAAAACCTGAATTTTGAATGAAAATGCTATGAACTTTGTGATGAAAAGGGCAGTATAGAAGGGCACCTAAGACTGTTTGAATAAGTGGGTAATTTTACGTTCAATGTTTAATACTTCTAATAATACATAGATGGCACTTTAGACAAGGAACTTGTGCCGTGACCAATAAACCATAAACATTTTTTTCCAATGTAATTTAGAAGTCTAGGACTCCATTGTCGGAGCCACGTAGACATACCAGGACCCGCAAGACGGGGTCTCATGGTGAAAACCAAATAAAACCAAATATAAAATTTTAATGGGGCCCTTGAGATGGAAACATTTTATAAGTAGTGAACTGATAGACAAAAATGCTCCTCAGCCGGGATTTGAGCCCAGGATCCTCTGCTTACAAGGCAGTCGCTCTACCAACTGAGCTACCGAGGGGCTTGTGAACAGAGTTCGCAAACCACTACAATAGTCCGGTAGAAGCCGGCCATAGGAACAGTAATCCCAGTGATCGGCCATAGGAACAGTGGCTGAGGAGCATTTTTGTCTTATCATTTCACTACTTATAAAATGTTTAATACTTCACTAAAAAGAAATATTTTTATTGCTTGAGCCAGCAATTTTATGCACGCCTGTAGCGTCGTCAGCCCTAGCCTATTCCTCGAGATGAGAGACCCAGTACGAAGTGGTCGCACCTCTAACCAGCATTTTCCTCACCCGTGGAAAACTATTCTGATTCGAGTGTGAGGTTTGGTGTATGACGTGTGTGCTGCATTTTCCATTTTACTCCATCGTACTATTTGTTGTTATAATCGGTAATGAAGTTCGTTCATTCATAAGTTAATGCATTCCCGCGAAAACCTTCACTCGGAACAAAAAGCACAAGACAAAACGAATTCTAGTAGCTGGTAAATGAGAAGAAACGTTCAGAGATCAGATAAGTTCAAACTAGTCATTATAGCTGACATCCTCTCACCGCTATATTTCTGTTTAAACCTGACAGTTTCGCTTGGTCGGCTTACGAAATTACACCCTGGCAATTCAAAATACTTCCCAGCTTTCCTTCCCAAGACAATGAGATAAAACTCATTAGTGCCCCCCCGCCCTTCCAATCTGGGCGTGACATGAACCCATGCGAGTGTATTTAAAGGAAATGCGGTTTGAAGGAGTGAGAAATTCGCGCATTAAACCGTCTGGTTCGGATGCGCATGCGAGGGAAAGCGGAAGTAAAAGTCCCAACCACGTATGCTCTGTTATCTGGCACCTCACTCTGATCATGAACATATAAGCCAATAGAACCTCCGTGTTTGGTCCCATGCACCGACTATGGATACCCCGACAAAACGGAGCATAGCTAGAGCTACTTGCTGAGCTCTGAGACGACGCCCACCTACTTAAAGCACAACTCTTCCTAGAAACGATCTTTTCTCTAGAAAATGGATCAGAAAAAGCGTTTTCGAAAATACCATTACTTTCCACCTGAAACTAGCGATTCTCTTGTTAGCGCTTTCGATCGACAAGCTCGACAAGCGCTTATATCCAGCCTTCCTGCTCTCCGACGCGGCGGCTGGGCGCAAAAGATTTGAAAACTGAACGTGCCTGCGTTAAAAAGTGGGAAAACTAAGCAAATAAAAGAAGTAATATACAAAAGATTATCACATCCTTATGTGTGAAGGAGTTGTCAGCGGGCAATGAAGAATCCGGCAAACTTTTCGTTGGGTGACGGGAAAACTCGGCAAAGCCGAAAAAGCGCCAAAAATTCGTAGTTACGAAACGAAACAACGTAGAAAGGTGGGGATTTTAGAAGCTTATAGTTCCATATGGGAGCTAAATATATTATAAAAGGCAGAATAAGCCAGAGGGGCCCCTTAACCCTTAGCCGCTGCGCATTAAGAGGAAAAGACCGTAGCAAGCGTGTATGTTAAACACAATGTTAAACAACCAATGGTGCTGTTTATTCCCGACTTCTATTCTCCGGGACTCTACTGCGATTGGCTGTTTGTAGAGGTCACCAAAACTCTATATGACTAAGTCCAAAACACGCCAGAGCCAGTAATCCTCGGGAAGAACGACAAAACGTAGCACTAACGACTCAAAGTAAACAACTCAACCCTGTGTTAACCAATCACGGCGATGTTTGGGAGCAGCTGTGATACCGGGCTTCCGCCAGGTACAGCTGGCGATTGTGCATCGGCAAGAAGAGTTACTCATCAAGAATATTGTGATGTTATGTTCCGCGTAGCTCCTAAACTCCGCTCGTTTGCGTCGGGCAGGGCATCGGGAATATATTCGACTCCGCATGATTATATACGGAGATCGGGAGACGGAAGTTCTTTTGACTTATTTGTTCTTGCTCAGATTGGCCTCAACGCAGCACAATAAAACAAAGCAAGTTTTACGGCAATCGACTACCATTCAGTTCCAAACTTCCTAGCTTTAAGTTCTCACCAAATCCACGCTGCCCTATTACCTAGACTTACCTACTAAGAAATCGGTTGCTACTATCGCAAAATTGCATATTTGTGGCATTATGTGTAACTCGTGGCTTTGCCTGTCTTTGCCCGTTTGGATTAATCTGTATAAAAAAGGTGGCTAATTTATGTGGTGTTGTAGCCTAATACGTTCTTTATTTTTGTTTGTGTGTTTGTTGTAGTGTTTGTTTATGGCTTCTGGCCGGAAGAAAGTCTTGAACTGAATTGACAGAGCAGAAAAACATAAGAATATCCCGACTCAGCATGTGTTAAATTACTTAAACTGGACCTTAGGAATGCCCATACCACGAATCGAACTGTTAGTCGCTGCAGATACTCCTGATGGCTAACTCGCAGAATCGCCGTTTTCCGCGCGAAGAACCAGAAATGTCAACATAGCAAACGCTATTGATTGGTTTACATAGTCAAGCTGAAAGAAATAAGTGAACATCTTCTTCCATCATTCATCCGCCTTCCTGCCCATTGCCCAATGTGCCAGCTAATGCAGTAAATTTATTGTTCTTTTCGTGTTTCGTTGTGTACTTTCTTGTTTTGCGTTTATTTATCTTTTGCTCTCGTTCTAGATTTTATGTACCCTCTGTATTTCTTGTTAAGCGTTCATTTACCTTTTTTCTGTCTGTACTGTGCAAATGCCTTATTATTAGGCTGCATGCAATAAATTCAGTCATTCATTCATTCATAGAATTTGAGTCAAGTGATAGTACGATGTCACAAATATACCTTACTTTCATTTGCCTAGTAGCAAATGAAAGTGAGGCAAATAAATGTTACGCAAAGCTGGAGAGTTATATATGGTACAAAATGGATCAGAAATAATTGTTGCATGAGCTTTAGAAGTCTATAGGACTCCAGTGTTGGAGACTAGTAGTGAGTTCTTGACGCAGTGTCATGTTGGTCAAGTGTCGCCTTGGCCCGCTGTACTATTCTGAATAGTTGTTTTGTCTAGACGTTTTAGACGAAAGAGAGACTAAGCGAGACAAAAATTTAAGATTTATTGGAATTTTCCCAAAAAAAAATTCAATATCATAACAGACCTGCCACGTGAAAATCTATACAGATTTGTTTGTGTCAGGACTTAATACTTTAACAACTTAGCATAATTATACTGGCAACAAAAAAGAAAAGGGAAAAAATAGATGTGTCCGAGTGTCTGCTTTACTTGTTCATCTGACCTGCTGGCATAATGTCGATAAACTTGATATCATGTCAAAAAGAGCTGATGTGCTGTCGCCAAAGGTGGGCGTAGTGTCCGACTTTTCAAGTGCGGTTACGGTTGTTTAATGTTTGTGCCGTAACTACCCGGTGGAAAACTTGTAGCCTGCGTAGTTGTATGATAGTTGTACGAAAAAGTTACATGTACTGATATGTAAAAGTAAAGAATACTATCATTTAATGTGCCTCAGACTGGGCCAACCTTAAGCAGTAGTATCCAGTAGCATCCAGTCTTCCTAATAGTGGCATGCAGCAGAATGCAACAACACGGTAGCCTTGACATAGAAGCATGTAGTAGCATCAGTTCGTACTGCATACTACTTTTCGTACAACTTCATACTACGATTTTGAGATAAATTTTTCGCCGGGTAGATTCCGTGCGATTCACTCAAGCGCAGCGCATGTTCGAGCTCATAATGAATTTTCGTTTCGATCAGTATGAAGTTATATATTTCTTTGAAAACATCGTCGACAAAGAGAACTTCTCCATAATTGACTTTGCTCTTCCGAGGGAATATCTTGGAAAATGCCATCGAATAAGAGAAAGCACCAATCTCATTTTGTAGGTCTAATAACATTTCCCGGACAGTAGCAGAGAGGCTTCGACCTAGGCAGAGGACAGTCAACCTACAGCAAGGTGAATCTGACTGAGAAATGCCACTAGTGGTACCCATCACCAAGAACAAATAACGAGATAGAACTGCTGTCTCCCTATCTCGGTCATACAAGCATGCTAGTCAAGTAAAATACGGCCGACTCCCGACCCGACGCAAACGAGCACCACACTAGCTTCGCGCCACATCACGTTTCGTTACCTCTACAAATAGCTCTATCGCTGTTGAAGAGGAAATCTAGCAGTCAAAGCTGATTGGTTCTATGGACGCGCTCCAGAGCGGGTCGGCGCGCGGAGTATGCCTCCTGCTAGCCTCCTTCAATATTTCTTGTGCGACAGCAACGGCGAAGATGGAAGAGGAGTAAACGGGTATCAACATAAGCTCAAAGCTAGAGTAAATACCTCTAGGTCCACTCAATTTTGTCGGGGTTTTCATAGTCGCTACATGCGACTAAAGACAGAAGTTCTATCTGATTATTTGTTCTTGCCATCATGAAGATATTTTTAAAGCTAGGAAAATCTCAAAATGTAGTGACCGGATACCTATAGCCGTATTCTCTCCGTTCCCCGAGGACTCCTCGGGGAATGGAATGGAACGGCGAGAATAGAGGGTGTCACTCCATGCGGACTCCGCGTACAGAAACAGCGAGAACACGGGGAATGCTTCCAAAATGGATCTTGTTCGAAACAAAAATATGCAGTTGACGAAATTAGTCTGGATCCACTTTATTTTTGGTTTTGTTTACTCTGATTGTTTTAATTACTTTTACATTGCACCAACACCAGCAAAAAATGATTCCCCTCCGAATCTGAAAGGGAGTCCTTTTTGATGATGGTGATGATAATCAGAGCATTCCCCGTCCGTGGGGACTCGCGAGAATACTGGGAGTGAGTCCCCGGGACAAACAAAAACGCTGGGACTCCTCAAGTGGAGTCCCCGGGGAACGGCGAGAATACGCCTTATGGCTTTTTAAATTTCATCCGTTCGTCTGTTAACACTAAAGGAGTTGAAATATTTTGTTGAAACTTTGGTGTCGGCGCCAGGTACAGGTGAATTGGGGTGATGGGCCCCGTATCCCTATATTTGGCGATGCGGGCGGGGTTTCAAATTCGGGGATGAAGCAAATATTTTGTCTAAGCTAATACGACAATCAATTTAGATGCTGAATCCAAATTTGAAGCTTTTTCTGGGCCGGACAATTAATTCGTGCGTAATCCGGCAAAACCAGAATTTAGTGTAGGTTGGGATCCCAAAACGTTGGCGGCAAGTTACGAATGATTTCTTAAACTTTATCCGTCCGTCCGACCGTTTGTCTGTCAGTCTATTAGCACGATAACTTCCAAGGAGTTGAAATGGTTCGTTGAAACTCGGCGTGAAGATCTTTTGTGCCAAAGTACAAGGACCATAAAGTAGATGGGCCTATTGCCTTGTATTTAGGGGTGGAGGAGGGGCAAACATGCTTTCGGGACAAGGCAAAAACCAGAAATCTACAAGACCCGGTAGTCAGGACGAAGAAGTCGAATAAAATGCCCCTTCGGGATCCCATCGAAACCTTTGGTCTTGTTTCCCAATATAATATCATCGCCCTCCGTCTATTTACAACAACCTGTATCCCGTGTGTTCTGCAAGCTAACAGTGTCACGGTGATTTCGCAAACTAATCAGTATGCAAATAAGTCGTCCAGGTAACGACATAAATGGAAATCGGAGAGCAGCGATGGGTTAAACAAAGAGGCGACTGAAAGGGTAGATGTATCGCTAACTGTTACGAGCTGCCTAATTCAGTGTTGCCACTTCTCTCAGACGAAACCTGTGACATCTGGCCGCAAAAGTCTTTGACATTCTGGCGCCTAGAAAATTCGGTCGGTTTTTCGTTTTCAGTACAAAAAATTCGTGGATGAGGTTCCAATTTACTCTTATCACAGGAGTTAATATTCGTAATCTTTTTTTCTGAATCAGAGTTGCCTTGAAATTGACCAAAATGTTCCTGTGACATATTTTTCACAGCTGCGAATCTGTGGAGAAGTCGAAAAACCTGTGACAAATAGCAGAATTCTGCGGTCAGTGGCAACACTGACTGGCCCGATTCCCCAAACCGCTCGAGGCGGCAAATACGCAAAGCCCAAACAGGCAGGAAAAAGTTAAACTGAAGAAATTTGGTACCGTGCGAGTAAGAAAGGACATTTTGTGATTTCGCTAGTGTGGAAATAATGTGTTATCGTCTGCATCAACATTCTACAAATCTAACGTAAAGATCAGATGTTTGCGCACGCTTCTTCACGTGAGCATGTAGCCTAATGATCCTGTTTCATGGTACATACTATTTCAAACCGGAGTGAACTCGACCGGCTCGGTCTCGCTATCTGAAATTTTACTGAAAAGAAGATTGACTTTGAAATTATCATTTCTTGGATCCGACCAGCCTGAAAGTGTTTCAGTTTCAGCTTAGTTTATTCATAAACAATAAAAACACCATTAACTCTTTGTGGCCCCACCATAAGGCCTAACATAAGGCCTGGAAATGGAACGCTATCTGAAATTTTACTGTAAAGAAGATTACGAAAGAAGCCCGAAAGTGAAGGGAGGGAAGAAATAAGCCCGAAAGTGAAGGGAGGGGAATCTGAGATCTGTCCCGGAAACTGTGGGGGGAGTTAGAGGGGGTTCCGGAAACCATGTCACTCACTTAAGGTGGAGAGATCGGGACGGAGTTTGGCCGACTGGACTATCATGTGATTCGGGGGGAGCTGGAGGGGGGGTCTCAGAAGAGCCATCTGACCTTAACAGCACGAACTTTGGCCGATAGACAGGCCAACTACCCTTGCAAGTGCCATACGAGCTTTCAGCTCTTGTTACTCCCAGTTTGAGTGACTCCTCTAAAGGGAGCTTCTCCGTCGAAACAAAACTGAAGACAAGAAAGCGATTGGTATGTAGAATTCTCAGCTAGCCTATACATCTGACAGCACAGATGACATTCTCACTGCGGTCAAGTTACTTCTACCAAGATGGAACAAATTTGGTGGTATCTGCCTAAATTAGGATCAGAAGAGGGATCTAGAAAGACTAGCTAAAAGGATCCGAAGCAACATTGACCGTTTCCCAAACAATGTTTTTGTTTCTTTTGGGATCCCAAAACGTAAGACATCGCAATGACATCGCAAAAGTTGTCCGTTTGTCTGTCTGTCTGTGAGCACGATAACTCTCGAAGGGAATGAGATATTTTGATGAAACTTGGTGTACGGGTTCTTTGGGTCAAGGGTAAGGTCAAGTTCGTAGATGGGCTTTTTAGCCCTACGTTTAAGGGTGGGGGAGGGGGTCAAATTAAGGGGCAAACAAAATATTTTAAACAGCTATTGTGATAGCCGATTATGGGGTAAAAAGACATGCTGAACACGACGGTGAAAACCATTTTCTCGCCGGACAAGTAGTTCGTCCGGAATCGGTTTAGGGGTAAGAAGACATGCTGAACACATGTGAAAAGCATTTTCTACCCGGACGTCCGGCCAAATGGACCACCCGGAATCCGGCCAAAAGCGGAAAATTTGTTAAAAGCAAAAGTTGTATTTGAAGTTGATTAGGTGACAGATTTCGGGGTAAGAAGATACACTGAGTCTCTATATGACAATAATTTTTTACCCGGACATATAATTCGTCCGGAATCCGGTTGTAACCGGAATTTTTTTTATAAGTTAAAGTTCTATTTGAAGTTCGATGTTCCCTATACAGATAAGGATATACGTTGACAATTAGTTCGCTCGGAATTCGGCCGAAACCGAAAATTTGGCAGAAGTAAAGCAGGAAGTTTCGGTCAGTGTCGTCAAAATAGATATGGCTTATAGAGGTATATCTGAACTTGGTTTTCTCTGATGATTAGCCTGGCGAGACTGGATCTGGCGAAGACAAGACCCAATTGTCTGGATAAAATATTAGATTTTTTGGATCCTATCGAAACCTTTGGTCTTGTTATACTCGTTCGCTAACTTTAACAATTATATAGCCCCCACACAATCTTTATTCGCCTCAATACCAAACCGACCCCCTCCCGTAGGCTATGAAGATAGGCGTCCTGCTGGAGAGGTCTCGAAAAGAGTCGATAGGAGTGAGTACAGCAGAGGCATTCTTCTGTGAACACTTCCGTAATTGTTAGTCTACCTTGTTTTGTTTCGCCCAAAAGACACTCCAACGGGAATTTTTGGATCCCATCGAAACCTTTGGTCTTGTTATACTCGTTCGCTAAGAAAGTGCGTTTTTTCGGGTGTGTTTTTTTTTTACATACTTTTGTTTTAGTTATAAAAGTGCAGTATGTGTAACGTTTTATTTGTCCAAACCACATGGTTACTGTACTTTCGTGACTAAACAAAAGTAAAACTACAGTGAAACTACATAAAAAAATCGCTAATTCAATATGAACAAAAAAACAAGTCTTTCAGCCTTCTTTGGATACAACCAACGAAATCAGAGTCTCTTGTTGTGATGTTTTTACTTCCTTCCTAATAATTTTCTTTTGTTGTTGATTCTTCGAACGGGCATGAGAGTATTAAGAGTCATACAAAGCTTTTGCAATTCTTTAGACTCTAAATATTCCTTCAGCCCAAGCTGACTGCGAATCATATTTGATGGTGGAAAACGGATACGTCAGCTGAATTTTATTGGAGCTATATTTCGGCCCTTCTTGGCAAGGGTCCTCTTCAGGCTCAAAACCGCTCAAGTTGGAAAGACGAACTTGTGGGAAACACTGTATTTTCTGACTTTGCGAACATACATGCAGAAGAAATACATGTTGTAAGTACTCCTTCAGGCCAAGCTGACTGGAAACACACAAAAATAACTCCCAATCTGAAAATCGTCTATGATATTCTTTAGCGATATTTCAGCTATTTTGGCAAGGGTCCTCTTCGGTTGTAACTGGACGGAACGAACCTGAAATCCCATGTCCAATTGCAGGTTCGTCTCAATATGTAGCTCAGTGGTAGAGCAGTGGCCTAGTAAGCCGAAGGTCCTGGGTTCAAATCCTGGCCGAGGAGCAATTTTGTCCTTTAGGTCACTACTTAATACGAAATGTTCGCTTCTTCGAACTACAGCCTGAAGAGGACTCTTGCCAAGAAGGGTCGAAATATCGCTGAAGGAAACCGTAGCTGATTTTTCCACCTTAAGTCATTTATATAAACAGTTGTTTGCGTCTTTAATTGTTCTTTATTACAACCACATTATTCATTTTTTTTTAAACCCGCGCGTAGCCTTTCGAGTTTTTTTTTATTTTTACTTTTTGGGCTACGACTCCTCCTCCACTGTGTGACGTTAACATTTCCTTTGACTCTTTAACGTCACCTACTCTTTCTAAACAAACACACAAAACTTTAAACTTTAAAAATTTAACTCCATTTAGCATTTCAACTATTCAAATTATTTTTGAATTTAAATTTACCAATCTTAATACTTATTTACTCTTATTTTAATACAAATACATATTTTTATTTTTTTATCTACGAATCCTCACTTCTACACATCAAGAATCTAATCCCAACCAAAACGACCACTACGAAAGACAAACAAACACCACCGGACAGAGGCCCGTAAGAACTACAGACACACTCCAAATCCATAACAAATTCAATACAAACATAAAAACTTTCAATCTGCCCCTAAACCATATTTATTTTATTTTCTACATTTTCTAAACAATTAATTTTCAATTTCATAGGTCCTTTCTATTTATTTTATTTTCCACACTACTCTTTGAACTCAGTACTGTGCCTAAATAATTGCTGTGTACGACTTTCATCATATTCTTCGGCGCCGTTCAAAGTTAGACGGCGTCCGAAGTAACGCATATCAACTGCACAAGGAAGAATACTCTTGATGACTAACTCTTCTTGCCGATGCAAATCCGCCCTGTACCTAGCGGAAGAGCCGGAAGCGGTATCACAGCTGCTCACATACATCGCCGTGATTGGTTAACACAGGATTGAGTTGTTGAGTTTGAGTCGTTAGTGCTACTTCTTCTAGTTCCTTCCCGAGGATCACTGGCGTCTTTTGAACTTAGTCATATAGAGTATTAAGCAATTTTTTTAAGGTAGAAGATACACGGTCGAAATTCATAAAGGGGGTTGAACACATTCATCCATGGGAAATGAATGGACGGAGAGTTATGCCCGGGCCACATTCCGTCACATCTGTACGTAATTTGGCTCGTCAATTTGGTTATCCTAGTCACACCTGGAATGAAGAAATTCAAGACGCATCACCACGATCATCACTCAAAGGTAAACAAAACTAGCTAAAGTCAGTGACTCTGGTCTGTGAAAGGTCCAACCACTCCAAAGATACGTTTCAAAATGGCGGAGACGGATTTTTCCATCTCGACTATCTTACGTTTCAGCGTTTTTTCTCCCATTTCGACCGTAAGACGGTCTTATTACCGGCGTTATTACCAGATGTGACTATAGTTGGGCCCGGGCATCACCTCTTAAAGGAGTTTCATAAGCATTCTAGCACTTGCAACGTCTAGAACCCCCCCCCCCCCCCCCCCACCCAAGACCCGAGATGAAGCCACGACTCAATCCGCCCGCTGGGTCATCTAGCGGCGCGGGTCGGAAGCGCCCGGCATGGGGAGGCTGAGATCATAGTTTGACTATGGATCTAACAAAACGTTTTTCTTGGTGCAGGCATATGGAAAATTTGTAGAAAAATCAAACTAATTATTTGTATTATCGGTTTCTTGAAGTATTTTGTTTTCTGTTTTTTCTTGTTAATTCCCGTAAGTCAAAAGAATTAAGGATGTAAACTAGATCACAACAAACAAACGCCGTAAATTATACTAAATTCGTTATAGTGATTTCTTGAAGATTCTGCAACTGAGCTAAATAATATTAAGCTTCCTATACCAAAAAATGTCAAACTGGCCGATGATTTCTTCTTCCGACATATCTAAACGTCCACAGGGTGATATACTTAGTTGTTTTAATCCTCTTACACGCCACTCTACCTTCTCGAAGGTTCTAGTAATCTTTTAACCAGCGTCAGGAGATCAATGAATAGTTAATTAGCAATGGCGGATTGGCGTTCAGGAGTGAATTGTGTTCAAGTAATTTGTGGAAAACGTTGGCTACCGTGAGGATTTTCGGGAAAACAAAGGTAACACTGTGTTCGTAAAAATCCGACCCATGGAATAATGATGGTGTCTCCCACCTTCTCGGCCCACATGAATCAAAGACTTTAAAGTTGTGTTATTTACTTCAAGCACGCATGGGCTTCGGAACGAGTAAGTTACTTACCCCGTTACGGTCCGGACGGCTCTCTGTCTTGGAGCTTCATCACAGAAGCTTTTTACCTCCCGGGGAACCTTCCGCAACTCCATCGGTGTTCTAATCCCGTCCGGAATGGCATCGGTAAACTGCTTGGGACTTCCATTAATGCCGCCCGCATTCCGGATCTCGGATCCGTTGCAAGTCCGAACTACGACAGTGTTGCGTTGCTGGGAACCAGTGTTGTTCATTAACCTGGAATGAGAAACTAGTGATGAGTCTCCGGAACGTAGGTATGCGTTATGAAGTATCCTGTGCCTGTCTATAGATTTGAATGAATCTTTTTTTATACCTACTTCTATAGAATAGAAATAGTGGAGTATAAATGATGATGAAATGATGTTATGATATTTTATTTACGCACTAAGAAGAGGAAAATACTTCAGTATAGACAAATAAAAGGAAAAAATACAGTGACCTTTAAATATTGTAGTAAGTGCACGAGATAAAAAAATAAACATTTAAAAAAAGGAAGAAAGGAACTAATCGGGTCTAAAAAATCTTCTTCCTAGATGGAATGCGGAGAAATGGTCAAAACAGAGAGAAAAGAAAAAACACAACTTAAGTTAGAATACCAATTTACACTTCAAACAAAATTACACTTTAAACAAACGGACAAGACCGTGATGCGGAGAAAACGCCGGCATTAACAAGTATCCTGTCTATAGATTGCAGCTTTTCCAAAGATCTTGAAAACCTTTGGGCTTTTGCGTGTGCAATACATACATACATGCATACACGCGTTGCAGAGGCGTTACTGGCCAAAATTTTAGGGGGGGGGGGGGGCAAGGTATTTACTGACTGGCTGGTCATTTTTACCGACTATTTTTGCAGGTAAAAACGACTATTTTTGAGAAAAAACGACTGTGTTGTCGAAAAATCGGCTGATTTTCGGAAAACTACTGTTTTTAAGGAAAAATCGACTATTTTTACGAGAAACCGACTGTTTAAAAAAAAATCAACGGTTTCCAAGAAAAAAATCGACTGATTTTACGAAAAATCGCGGCGCCTCGCGCCGACTCGGCTATTTTTGGGATCGACTAAAACCAGGAAGGGAAGGGAACGCGAGAAAAGCACGAAGGGATGCTAAAACGAGGAAGGGCATACTAAAACGAGGAAGGAATTCAAGGCTGCGAAAAAATGGAACGATGCACCGTTCCCTTCCTCAGTTTAGTATTCTTCGAGGGGTCGGCAACTTTTCAAACTCAAAGTTCACTATCCCTTCCTCGTTTTAGTATCCTGACATGGGTAGGCATTAAGTTAAGTGAGGGGTCAGCAACTATCAAAATTGTAATTCACCTTTTCATTTCTACTTCAGACGGATACTAAACGACGGATACTACAGGATATTAAAACGAGGAAGGGATGGTGAACTTTGAATTTGGAAAGTTGCCGACCCCTCAAAGAATACTAAACAGAGGAAGGAAACGGTGCGGCTTTCCAGTTTTGATTTCTGGCGACAGCTTTCCTCGTTTTAGTATGCCCTTCCTGGTTTTAGTATGCCTTCCTGCTTTTCTCGCGTTCCCTTCCCTTCCTGGTTTTAGTCGATCCCGCTATTTTTTACCATCTGGCCAACAACATTCGGGGGGTGCGTCTCCCCCTCCCCCCCTAGTCGTGAGGCCCCTGAAGCGTTGGACTTTTGGCTCTTGGTGTATCAAGTATGAAATACTAGGATAAACAAAAAAAAAACACATCGCACTTAACGACACACGCAAGACACGTGGAAAGACCTGTTAAAAAAAAAACTTTTAAAAAACTATAGAGAGTCTCACTTGGTGACTGACTCTACCAGTGGCGCCATTTTTGTAAGCCTCGGGGCAATTTTGGGCCCAATTCCAGGTTTACTACACAAACTCAGAATTTAATTACCCTTTTTAGGGTAAATCTAGATTATTTTTCGAACATACTGGAATATAATTTCGAACATAACATACTGGTGTCACTCATGTTCTGCGAAAGAAGGAGATTAAAAATATGAGATCATGTTATTTTAAATATGCAAAACACCTGCTCCACTTGTCGAAATTATGTCATAACCATACATTGACGGAGAAGTTCAAAATTCAAAATGCAAGTGTTACCCTTTTGGATGCTTCCTCATCGCTTTCAAAAATCATGGACAACAGGGCCCAACCAGCGCCCGACGTTATCCACCTGGCCGAGGATTGAAAATCAAGTGTCTTTTGCTGTGTGTTTATGTGCATTATTTTTTTCTTCTTCATTTACTTCGCTTTTTCAAAATGGCGGGTCATAAATAAATTACTTACTTACTTACTTATACCTTAAAGTAAAGACATGTCTTTGTATTTTGCCGTTTAAAACCTATTTAGCGGCCAAGGAATAAACCAAGGGCGAAGACTTTGAAATCGAGGGGGCTATTTCCCCCCCCCCCCTTCCCCAAATGGCGCTCCATGCCCTCCTCAGTCTGTGAAAAATGTTCATCTTCAATCTATGTCCCTCGATTCTTGCGTTTACGACCAACTAATTTAACTCACAGACGTAGGTTGCGTTCCAGAACTTAACGATTGTTAACAAATTGTTAACGATTGTTAACTTTTTGCGTTCCAGGTTTCTGGTTTCGAAAGTTAAGCTCCGCCCACCTACGATTTCCGTTCCAGAGCTTAACGATTGTTAACTATTTTGTAACGATGGTTGGTGAGCATCGTTGGGAAAAGTTAACAATTGTAGAATTTGGGAAAAGTTAACGATCGTTAAAGCTGCAGTTAGCTCCGCCCCAAAACAAAATTGACGATTGTTAACAATTGTTAAGTTCCTGGAACGCAACCGTAATTGTCATTCTTTTTATTACCAAGAAGCCCATTCGTCTTTGACGTCCGAAGGTAGTTAAACTGGAACAGCCGAGGGTGACTGATCTGAAACATCTGATTCAACGCGAAATTGAATCTTTTGATGTTATGAGACGGAAAGCGATAGGTAGTTTTGTTGCAAGGTCAGAAGTCTCCGAAAATCCACTTTTACCCTTGGTTCACACTGCTGCTTCGAATGCGACACGATTTTTTCTTTGATGTTCCGACGGGCGACAAAATCGTATGGACCTTCCCACTACTACGCAGACGCAAATGGAAAACGAAATTTTCGACGAGATTATTCTGCAAAAGGACAAAGAAACCCTTGGGGAAACAATCTCTGAAGATGCTGGGAGATTACCCATCTGAATGCCACCCACCATTAGGAAATTTTCAGTAAAACCCCATATGTCATCTTGTTCAAAACAGGTTAACACAAGTTTATTCAGAAGATATTTTGCATTCAGCCGTCCTAGGATTATATTTAGATCAAGGTAGAACAATTTTTAGTCTTGTCAATTAACTAGTCTTTGTTTTTTCTTTTCTTTCCCTCAATAATCGCATGCGTTATGTCGGATCAGTTGAAATATTTCAACGCATCCGACACTGCGACAAAACGCAAATTTCTGCGTTGCTTGTCGAACGATTTGTGTCGTATGTCGCATGACGCAAAATTTTGCGCAAAAAAAAAATAAGGGAAGGAAAGCAATGCCAGGGAAAATATTTGCCTGCTTGGCTTCGAATGTCTTTGTCATCTTCCATTTAAGGCACCCATGCCATGGTAACTATGTCCATTCATTCTTTGTCTCCGCTCCCGTTGTGTATTTTCAGTCGACAAATTCTCCTTGTCACATAATTTGTTTCCCACCTTCCGCATCCTTCTTTCCTATTACCGTGTACATTTTTGAGAAGATGTTTTGGTCCTGATCAGAGCAAAATAACACTACAGAGTAGCGTCAAGGCCTATGCTTTCCTTGCTCCGCAAATGGGCCATACTAGTAGCGCCAACCACTACGCTTGCGGCATTTAAAGGGAAACAAACTTGCGGGCTTAGAAATTTCTAATAAATTTAAGATGCGGCCTGCAGTCAGTCAGCGCTGGTGCACCACCGATTGAGTTTCAGTAGGGACGTTCACTACCGCTAGTGGTGCTAGTGTCGTGGCTATTCGAGTGTGTGTAACTTCTTTCAAGTATTGGCGCTACTCCCTAGTGTTATTTTGCTTTGCTGACCAGGAATTGAGCGCTGGTGATTTGAGAATCTGGAAGCCAATGCTGTCCAAAGTCCCAGAATTTTCTTGAAAGCCATATACTTAAATTGACAATTAACTTTATGGGTTTCCGGATATTAAAAATGAAAAGGAAAGAAGTTTGAATAATTCGACCGTTCATGTCGCCAAATTTGGACCACGTCAACACTGACTTCTTCAATAAAATTTTTAGCCGGGTAAACAGAAGCAGACATAGGCTACTCTAGTCCGCTGCTTATTCTGCAATACAGCTATAACGTCAAATGAATGGCTTGATCAAACCAACAGTAAGCCGGAAGCTCTCTACTTAGCTCCAGTGCAGAGCAAAATAACACTAGGGACTAGCGTCAAGACTTGAAAATAGTGACACAAACTCTAATAGCAGCGACATTAGCACCAATAGCGATAATGAACGTCCCTACTGAAACTCAATCGGTCGTGCACCAACACTGGCTCCAAAAACTTCATATTCTGAACACAGCAAAAAAAAGATACAGCCCCTCCTGTTTGCTCGATGTGTGCAGACCGAATCTTAGCTTTACTAGAAATTTCTAAACCCAAAAGTTTGTCCCCCTTAAAATGCCGAAAGCGAAGTGGGCGGCGCTATGAGAATGGTCCGTATGCGAAGCAAGGAAAGCATAGGTCTTGACGCTAATCCCTAGTGTAATTTTGCTCTGCCCCAGGGTTGCCACTGGTCGCAGAATTCTGCGATTTGTCACAGGAAATCGTACTTGTGCCAAAGATGTCACAAACACTGTGATTTGAAAGCATTTTGGTGAATTTCAAGGCAACTCTTTCGGAAAAAGGAGCAGATTGGAACCTTAGATTCTCGAGAGTTTTTCGTTGAACTGAAAAAAAAATAACTGAAGTTGATGGGTGCCAGAATGTCACGGATCTTTGCGGCCAGATGTCACAGGTTCCGTCAGAGAAAAGAGTCAACACTGCTGGGCTCTACTCAAGGTGGTTTAATAGATACAAATATGTGTGTTAACATGTTCACCAGCGGTTTTCGTGTAATGAGAAGCTAAAGGCCAAGAAGGCTATAAATCAGCTGAAAGATGCAAAGCGATGTCGTTTGTGCTTTAATAGAATATAACAGAATTTAATATTTTCAAAAGCAGCTGTCACATTGTTACCGCCGAATTTGACCTTTTAATCATACAACGTGATGAATAACATAACACTCTATGGTCTTGTCACGAAGGAAAGAAAAATACTAAAAAGGACTAACTTGTCGGTTTTTGAACAACCCAAAGAATGCTGGAACGAAACTCCTTCTATATCTTTCATGAAGAGAGGGGTCACAGGGGCTAGTTTGTGGTAATCGTATAGGAGAATAGGGGGGTGGGAATGGGTGGGGGGGGGGGGGGGTAATGCCGAAAGTGTAAGGAATAACTGAAGTCCTTCGTTAGGAGTCCAAGTGACATGCATCTCATCCATGAAGGTTTGTTAGTTTGTTACTCAAACATTTTAGAAAGGTCCTAGTGCATGAAAGATTTGACGGCAAAGGTTAGACTGAAACGACTAGCAGCCTAAGAACCTACACATCGGGGGGCATTTTCATTGTAGCATCCCTTTATTTTAATGCACAGACGGCACGGTTCATTTTGTAAGCCCCTATGTTGCAGTTGTACCAATCACAAAAAATCAACGAAGAAACCAACGAAAATGGGGTTTTTATGGGCCAACGAATACACTGAAATAAACGGCGAATATTTCGAGAGGACACCGCCTCCCTTCTTCAGCGCAGACAGAAAATTTCGAGAAAAAATGCCAAAACGAGGATGAAGAACAACAGCCAAGATTTTTTTTTTTTTTTTTTTCTTGGCTGTTGTTCTTCATCCTCGTTTTGGCATTGAATTATTATAGTACTGTATTATTTGTACTGTATTATAATTATAGTATTGAATTATTATAGTACGCATGCTCACAACGCTCGTTCATCTTTGGTTTCAAGGCTATGACAGTCAATAAACTTTCGCATTCTCCTGGCAAAGTTCCAACCTCTCAACGTTGTGTTAATTTTTGGCAAAAGCAAATAATAAAAACACTGGTTTTGACTTATCTGTGTGGAAATGGCACTATCCCATCTGTGTGTGCAGTGTAAAAAGTTTCTCCAAGTAAGGATTAAAGTTAACTCCATTATTTGCTCCTGGGATTAACCTTATCTCTACTGGGACAAGATTGATCCGAATTAGAGATAATCTTATCTCAGTAGAGACAAGATTAATCCCAGTGGCAAATACTGCAAGATTTTTTGTACACTGTGGGACTGAATTTTCTTATTGATGCTGGACTGTGGCCGTTCGGTTCGTCGCAAATAGAACTGAGTAGCCAAAATATAAACGCCGCTGATGCCCCGTGAGACATGTACTAGCTTTAGCCTTTTCTGGAACGAACTTGGCGGCATTACTCTTCAATCGGAAAAGCAACATGACTTCAATCGATCACGGCTTTCACGAAATAAATTTGATTACACCACAGGAAAGGATAGGGCTATCCTCTGCCGCTGGTTCCATTCCACAAACATTACTGGTACCCTTTTCAGCGTTTCCTCTCATAATGAATCGATTACCCCTCCGTCGCGCTGTTTACGGAGCCCGTCTTTTGTCCTCAGGAAATTTGAAGATTTTGTTTTCATTTGGTAGTCCTGTACGGAGCTAGTAATAATGAAGCGAGACGGTTGTGTTTTCCGACCGGATAGACTCCACTTGAATGGTCAAGTTGAGAATATCTAAATTTTTCGTTGTCGAACTGATGATGGTGCGGACAGATCTGGCAGGAAGTCCAGCCCCCCCCCCCCCATCGTCTGTTCGCAGCATTTTAACACAGTAGAAGTATGCTTCTTTGAACATTTACTTAACTTCGAACAGTGCCATCTCATCTACTTGTTGCACTCAAAATAAAATTTCGGCCAGTCAAAGCAGTTCCTTAAAGTTTAACTGAAAAGCCAATTTCTTTGTTTCTATCATTTAACTGAATATACCGAATTATCTGGATTCTGCTAAGGGATTTTGATTTTCCACTATCTGAGAGAGAGAGAGCGGTTTATTGTACAGCTTTCGTAGCTCTTGGCTAATTTGCAGTTGTAGAACAGTACATAAACAAACAAAAAAAATTAGGCACACTGCTCTAGTTCTGCTCTGCTCCAGTAGTGACGTTCTGAACATCTGCAGCCGCCCTCACAACGCAAAATCCTACTATGACGCAGAAAATTTGAATCTCAATACAAACGCGGCTTTTCAGTGGCCGGTGACCAACTCGCGGAAGGTAGCTAACTGCGTACACACTTATTTTTCGTAAACAGTTTTTTATACAACACGGGTGCAAGCGCAGGTACCACAAGTCCGACAGGGAAGTTCCACTATAGATAGATAGAGAGATCAGTGTATTTCAAAAGCCCAAGGGCCCAATACACAAACAAACAAAAACAAAAATATAACTTAAGCAATCAGACTCCTTCTTAACTCTAAAGATTTATCTATGTACACGCCCACTCGAGTAATAACGGTAGGGTTAGTATTTCTCAAAATTTCAGGAATGGACAAAATTACACCCCTCTAGATACATTTTCCTTAAATCAGAAAGCTTCGGACATCTACGGAGGAAATGGTCCAAATTTTCCCAGCTGAGTGACCTAGTGGATGTCCTTGTAAGTGCTCTTCCTCAGTGGAGAAGTCTATTCATTCCTCTAATAATAATAATAATAAGAGAAGCAGCTATGAAAGTACCAAAACTCACACCTGTCGCTTGTAAAACTGAAAGGTACTGTAATAGTTGTGTGCCTCAGTTTACCTTGTATCATAACAACCTTACTTGAATTACTGTATTTATTTTATGACAATTGTATATATGTTTTAGTTGTAGGTTAGTGACAAGTGCCAATTAATTTGCTCGCGCATGAAATGTTGTGCCGCATTTATTTTGAAATTAAATTAAATAATAATATATTGCAAAACAAATAAGGCCACAAAGCCTCTACAAAGTTCTTTTCCTCCTTCTCACAAAGTGGGTAAGCATAGGCTAAGCGAGGTAAGAGGGAGTTTTCTTGGGGATGGTGGTTGTGAGCCCCTTCTTGGAATTTTGAAGTCGACGTCGAAACTAAATATAGTAGCAGTTGGAAATTTTGTCCGGAAAGGTCTTATTATTCGAAAGTTGAGCGTTACATGATTTTGTTTGGTAGTTGTTTGTTTTTGTATATGTATGTATACGGCCTGAAAAATGGCTTTAAATACAGTCATTCATTCATTCATACCTCCCATCAGGAACCACACTACCTCTCTCAAAAACCTTCTGCCTGCTCTGAATTGGAAGGCAGTTTGCCCTTAGTTGGATCCAACGATATCAAACTTTCCCGGGTAGATTGAACTTAAAATACGCTTCCTCTCCAAAACAAACTTTAACCACTTGATAATGACTCAATGTTATGGAACTATTAACAATACTCTGCCAACATATGAAAATCGATTATTCATGAATAGCGAAGCAATGAAGTAACGCATTTTCATCGGGTCTTCAAGGTCTTCAAGGTCTTCAAGTGAATAAGTGATGGGTAACTAGATTATCTTATCTCAGCCCTTTCCAGTTAAACCTTAAAGGAACTGTCCCTTCATTCAACCTAAATCTGTACCGCTCCATCCATTCTTAAAGGACCCGTCTTGCTTATTTTGCCTTTCATATTATCCCTAGCTCCCTTATGGGATTATAGGGTTCTGAAATCCACGCCTTTCGCAATTGTTTCGTTTTGCACCTACGGCTTTTTGGCGCTTTCCTAGCCGAGTTTGACAGTTACGCAACGCAAACTTCTTCGAAAGTTTCAAGGTCAATCAATGACACTTTCACAAATTAGGACATGAGAAGCTTCAAAGTATTATTTTCGTTTTGAAGGACATAGGTCTACCTTCTGTTTTTGACTTGTTTTGTTTTTAATGTTTTTTTTCTACTTTTTGGGAAGTAAAAACGTATGTGGAATCACTTCGTAAAAGTTGTCCGTCTGTCCGTCCGTCTGTAAGCACGATAACTCTCGAAGGGAATGAGATATTTTGATAAAACTTGGTGTGAGGATTCTTTACATCAAGGGAAAAGTCAAGTTCGTAGATGGGCTCCATAGCTATATGGAGACCAATTACTATGACTTCAATTTTCAGCAAGATATATGAATCATTTGTTGCAACATGGCTGAAAAAACACCTCCTTTCAATGATTGATAAAAAAAAACAATTTGGGAATTTACCAAAAACTCAGACAACGCATTACCTAGTTAGCTTGATTGATTTTATTTTGAAAAATTTGGATTCCCCAGGGAAGTGGTTGAATTTGAATGCAATAGATTTTAAAAAAGCTTTTGATTTAGTTGATCATAATATTTTATTGGAAAAACTGAAAGAGAAAAATATTCCAGATTTCATTATAAAAATTGTGCGTGGTTTTCTAACGGAAAGGCAGCAAGTTGTAAAATATAAAGGCCTTCTTTCATCTACTAGTGCTATATACTGTGGTGTCCCACAAGGAACCGTGTTGGGACCTCTTTGTTTTTTTATTATGATAAATGATATTGCTATTGATGCTGATGAGAGATGGAAGTACGTGGACGATATGTCGCTTGTGGAAGTACTGCATCGATCTTTTAAAAGCCAAGCGATGACAATAGTCCAGGATGTAGCAACGGAAGCGAAAAATTCAAATATGGTTGTAAATGCGGAAAAAACAACGGTTTTGACCTTTTCTTTTTTATCGGATGAGCCAAGTTTCCACCCAAAGTTGGATGATGGCCTCCTCTCGGAGGAAATTAATCTCCTTGGAGTGGTTGTTTCGTCTGATCTTTCGTGGAAAAAAAAACACTGATAGCATGATTAGAAAAGCTAATGCGTCTGTTGTTATGTTAAAAACACTAACTAAATTTAAGGTCCCTGAAAAAAAGATGTTGCGTCTGTATTGTACGTTTGTTCGTCCTCTTGTGGAGTATGCTTGTCCGGTTTGGCACTATGGTATTACGAAGGATGAATCTGATCGTATAGAGAATATTCAGAAACGTGCCCTAAGAATTGTGCACAGGGGCCCTAAAATCCCGTACTCTGGCCTTCTTTCTTTATTTGGACTGGATGCGCTGTCTAATAGGAGGCAGAAGTTGTGTCAAAATTTTGGACTAAAACTCCTTGAACACCCAACTCTCCGATCCCTTTTACCCCCTGATTTTGAGGTTGAACGCCCAAGGCCACCAAGGCAAGTATCCACCAAAGTCCCGAAGCTCATGCCGATCGCATGTAACCGGGAAAGATATTGTAATAGCTTCATTCCGAAATTTGTGGATTTTTACAATAATGTTGTTTTGTCTTAGTTATTTGTTAGAAATTTTATTTCGGGTGTTGACTTCAATGGTTTACCTTTTATTTTGATTACGAATTTGATTTCAACAATTGTTGTGTATATTACCTGACAAAGGTCAAACAATTTGTTTAGACAACCACGAAATTTTGTACCTGAATTATACAATAAATCAAATCAATCATATATTTAGGGGAGGGGGAGGTGTTTCAAATTAAGGGACGAAAACAAATATTTTTAAAAGCTATTAAGATAGTCGATTTAGAGGAAGGAGACATGCTGAATCCGAATATGAAATTTATTTTCTCGCCGGACAAGTAGTTCACCCGGAATTCGGCAAAAACCGGTAAATTTGTAAAAAGTAAAAGTTGAATCTGAAGTTGATTAGATGTTCGGCTCTAGGGTGAGAGGATTTGCTGAATCCGAGTATGAACATTATTTTTGGGCCGGAAAAGCAGTTCGCCCGGAATCCCGAACTTTAGCATGAATTTTTAAAACCCAATGATATAGTCGATATAGTGATTTTTTCATAGAAACAAAAAGTGTATGCGATCAGTTTAGTGATCTTCAAAGTCATTGACTGTGTCAAGAAGGAAGAATGCATCCTGACAACTGTCTGGTGAACAATTTGATAAAAATGTGTCGACCAATTTTCGAAAAAAAGATGATACCAGCCCTACCCTTTTATCCATGCAGGCGAAAGCTCTGCGCGTCGGAAGATAGGCTTTAGACGCCGAGGGAGTCACGTGTCTTGGGTTTAATTAGCCTATTTACCCCTGGCGTACGTATTCTTTGGCAGTAAGTTGCCAAACACTCCAAAACGGTAACGTTATTTTTTTTACATATTCCAGCGGTGGGTTATGAATAAATAGCAAAATGTTAAAAGGGGTCTGGCGAAGACTCAGAAATCTGCAAAGTCCGATCTGGAGTAAGTAAGTAGTAAGTAACGAATTTATTTCAAAAAAAACACTATCATGGCAATGCCAAATTTGGGTATTACGTCAAGTATAATGCACATTTTATAATATATACAATTAATCATCAATTCGTCATCACAGACCTATTACGGTATACAAATAAAAACCAAAAACAAAATACGGTCGTTGGTATAATATCAAAGACAGCTACCGCAATCATTATAAATTTTTGTGAAAATCGGAACGAAGCTTTTCTGGTGCCGCGTATGTGTTGCAGGTACGGAGGACAGCTTTGGAATAAGAAGTCCAATAAATATTAAATTTTTGGGACCCCATCGAGACCTTTGGTCTTGTGAACCAGGCGTGTTCAGTTTTCAAATATTTTGCATCCAGCCGCCGAGTCGGAGAGAGGGAAGGATGGACAGAGTGGACAAGTGCTAACAAGAAGACCGCTAATTTCTCGTGGAAAGAAATTTTATTTTTGAAAACGATACTTTTCAGTCATTTCAAAGATCATTTCCAGTAGGAGTTGTGCTTTAAACCCGGAAAGCTGAATTTCATACGTTGAATTTTAACCTTCCTACCTCACTGATTTCCTCACTTGCCTTATTTCGCCGCCTTCGATGCGAATCATGCTATCGATGGTTGTTTGCGAGAAGTTAGAAAAATGATTGTCAATTTTTCCCTGTTTCTGCTAGCGTGGAAAAAGGCGTGGAAAAAGTCTTGAAACAGTCGTCGGCAATTTGTTGAAAGCAGAGCCTAGTTTTATAGTATTCAACTGGAACAAAAACTGTACATAGTGCGAGGGGTCCTTTAAGTGCTCCTTAGAACTTCTGAGTGCATATGCTGTGATTTTTTTAAGAAAAAACTGTACTGTTCAAAGTTAAGAACTGGTCAAAGAAGCATGCCTCTATTGTAGCTATAATTGAGGAAGAAAATTCTTTCTCTACAGTTTCCTAAGGCACGGACGTTTTCTGTGGCTAAAAAGAGAAAATAGAAATCTCCAAGAGGTCGATAACAACGGTTCTTTGAAGTGGGGTTGCAGAATCTTGTTTCTTTTTTCTGGACCATAAAGAAAAGCTGAGGCAAGGGAGATAGTCCAAGCAGGAACAGTTTTCGTAACTTTGCCATCAAGTCCGATTTTGTTTCTTTTGAAACAAACAGAATGGCCTTCAGTCGGAAATCATAAGCATCACAAGACCAAAGGTTTCGATGAGATCTCAGAAGGGAATATTGGCTGGAAACCTGAGACGACAAAAACAAAGGGTCCTACCCAATTAAACGTGTAAACTCGTTCAACCTCCCCAACCTACCCTTAAGTAATACTTTACAGTGAACCTTACTATGTCCTGACTGGCAAACCTTACTATGTCCAAGGTCAGAAACGTTCTGGGATCCGAACAAGCATAGGATCTTTATCAGGATCCAGGAAGTGAATTAATAAGGCGAAAACAAAAAAGGGCTGCACAAATGCAAATTCCAGAAAAGTTTGGATACCTACAGAGGATTCAGAAGAGGTTTTGGACAGAGGATTACCTACTCCTTTTTTCTAAATCCGTTTTTTCTAGTCTAAAGTCTTATTTTGTCTGCGCTGTATACTGGATGAGGCTCCAAAGGTGACTCTCTACATACAGCTCCACTGACTATTTCCAACAGCAGGATCCGAACTAACCGAAAAGGCTGGGATAGAACAATCTAGTTACCCATCACTTATTCAATTAAACTGGTTGGAAGACCCGCTGAAAATGCGTTAGTTCGTTGTTCCGCTAATCACGAGTAATCGATTTTTAATTAGTGGAATTACCGTGGGATTTGTGATACCTCGATGAGCTTGTATGTTTGTTGTATGCCTTACGGGAAAGACTTCTGATTTTTTTTTGTTCAGGCACTAAGCAATCTTCACCAATTTCACCACTGCCAACTGAAAAGCTGCGTTTGTGTTGAGATTAAAATTTCCCGCGTCATAGTAGAATTTACGCCGCAGATATCCTGAACGACGTGACTAGAGCAGATAATGGAAAATAAAAAAATCCGTTTGCAGAATCCAAGTAATTCAGTGTATGTTAAATGACACAAAAATAAGTTGGCTTTTCAGTTAAACTTTAAACTGCTGTGGACTTTCAAGTTACGTAGCATTGATGTTTACAGTTGACGACAACCTGGTGTTCGCCAGAGAGGTTAGAACAAGACCAAACTTTTCGATGGGATCCCAAAAACTCAATATCTGATCCAGACAACTGGGTCTTGTCTTAGCCAGATCCAGTCATCGCCAGAATCCTTGAACATTCTTACAACTAAAATTCAGATAGAGATTAAGGCCAAATAGCTAATCATCTGAGAAAACCAAGTTCAGATATGGATTCAGCATGTGTGTTTACCCGTATAAGTCATATCTGTTTTGACGAAAAGTTCCTGCCACTTCTGCCAATTTCCCGGTTTCGGCCGAACTCTAGAACTACTTGTCCGGCGAAAAAAGAAAGCTCAAAAACGAACTCAGGGTATCTTCTTTCCCCAATAATGAGCATCTAATCAACTTCAAATAAAAATTTAACTTATAACAAATTTTCCGACTCCAGCCGGATTCCGGTCGAACTATATGTCCTGGTAAAATATGATTGTCACACACGGATTCAGCGTCTCTTCTTACCCCTAAATCGGTTATCTAGTCAGCTAGAAATAAAACTTTAACTTCTAACAATTTTCCGGTTTTGGCCGGATTCCGGGCGAACTACATGTCCGGGTAGAAAATTGTTTTCACATAAAAGTTCAGCATGTCTTCTTGCCCTAAATCGGACATCTGATCAACTCCAAATAAAACTTTTAATTTTAACAAACTTTCCGGTTCGGGCCGGATTCCGGGCGAACTACTTGTCCGCCGAGAAAATGGTTTTCACCATCGTCTTCAACATGTCTTCCTACCTCTAAATCGAACATCTAATCAACTTCAAACAAAACTTTTACCTTTAACAAACTTTCCGGTTTTGGCCGGATTCCGGGCGAACTACTTGTCCGATTACAAAATGGTTTTCACCATCTTGTTCAGGTAGGACTGAAATGTAGGGCTACAAAGCCCATTTACGAACTCGACTGGTCCGCCGACCCAACGAATCCTCACACCAAGTTTCATCAAAATATCTTATTCCCTTCTAGAGTTATCGTGCTTACAGACGGACGGACAGACGGACAACTTTTGCGATGTCATAGGTATCCCTCCACTTACGTTTTGGGATCCCAAAAACTACTGAATCTATGAGAAAAATTCAATTCAGTTCAGTTCAACTTTATTTCAACACCAATTATGGACTAGCCGAATAGCAGGTGGTAAAGTCAAACATGCACTAAAAGCTAACCAAAACTGTCAGCATATACTTTAAAGTGGTCAAATTACAAATAAAATACTCAGAACAAACATTATAAAAAATAACGATTGGGGTAATGGACAACGGGGGGGGGGGTAAAATAATAACCTTCTAATTTCTGTTACATAGGGAAACAAAGGAGGGGACAAAACTAGTCTTGTATCTCACGTCTAGGCAAAACACTGGTTGAAGGGTAGGGACTGGGTCGGAAGCTTGTCTTGAGGCCTCTCCCTTTCTGTTGTAAAGTGGGGGAGGGGGGCAGTATGAAGGACTGGGTTCAGAAGAGTCTGGACACCAAACTTTAAGCAACGGTATATGTCTTACCTGTGTCGATCTATGTAGCACTGTGGTCTCTTCATGTTCAACAAGCGAGGCAAAATATGAATAAACACCCGTCGCACCCATGGTGCCATCTTATGGGTTTGCGGTGAGCGGAAATGGACATTTAACACCACAACCGTTACACAAATACTGAAAGAAAAAATATCGTTCAAGTTGCGTTCCGATCGAGTTAGTTCAAGGTACTATTGCCAAGCTACTTTCCTACCAATTTGTCAAAAAGCTAGGGTCTTGTGTTGGGGGATCGACTAAAAAGAGGCACGGCACAGGAGGCACGAGTAATAAGAGGAGATTAGCAAGTGGTAGAAAAGTAAGTGAGAGTTCGTAACTCCAGAGCCTGAAAGAAGACACTTTAGAACATTTTTCCTGGCCCTCATCCTGAAGCTTAAAAGGGCCCTTTTAGTTTTATTGCCCTTTTTGGGATACCTATGACATCGCAAAAGTTGTCCGTCTGTCCGTCTGTAAGCACGATAATTCTCGAAGGGAACGAGATATTTTGATGAAAATTGGTCTGAGGACTCTTTGGGTCAAGGGAGAGGTCGAGTTCGTAGACGTGCTCTGTAGCTCAACATTTAGGGGTAGGGGAGGGGTTTCAAATCAAGGGGCGAACAATTTGTTTTAAACAGCTAATGTTATAATCGATTATGGGGTAAGAAAACATGTTGAACACGACTGTGAAAATCATTTTCTCGCCGGACAAGTAGTTCGCCCGGAATCCGGCCAAAACCGAAAAGTTTGTTCAAAGTAAAAGTTTTATATAAAGTTGATTAGATGTTCGATTTAGGGGTAAGAAGACATGCTGAATCCGATTTTGACATCTTTTTCTACCCGGACATATAGTTCACCCGGAATCCGGCTGAAACCGGAAAATTTGTTAAAAGTTAAAGTTTTATCTGAAGTTGATTAGACGTGCGATATAGGGGTATAATGATACGCTGAATTCGTTTTTGAGCTTTAGTTCTTGCCGGACAAGTATTTTGCCCGGAATCCGGTCGAAACCGGAGATTTGGCAGAAGTAAGGCAGAAAGATTTGATCAGTTTCGTCAAAGTAGATATGACGGACAGCCTATGGGTGAATACAAACATTGTGAATCCATATCTGAACTTGGTTTTCTCAGATGATTGGCCATTGACCGTATTCTGTTTCTAAATCTTAATCGTAAAAATGATTAAGGAGTCTGGCGAAGACCAGATTTCTAGAAGACCAAATTGTCTGGATCAAATACTAAATTTTTGGGTCAGTTTCAGTTGAGTTTCACTGGACTATATTTAAAGACAAAAAAATTACACAATTTACATTCCTGCCAGGAAAGCACAAATGTAGTTCTTAGCTAGGGCAGGGAAATAACCGATACCAAACAGGATCAACTAACTGAATATTCTATTTAAAGAAAAGGGAGGAGAGGAAAAAAATAACCTATGGTTTCAACTTTAAATAAAAGGAGAGGAAAAATAAGGGAAAGAAGGAACGAGAAAGAAAGAAAAGAAAAACGGGGGGGGGGTCTCCCACCGAAACTAGTATTCTTGCCTCCTACATTATGTCGTGCCGTGCCGTGCCGTGCCTCTTTTTAGTCGATCCCCTTGCGTGGATGATGATGAAAGTGAAATGAATTTGTCAGATACCACGATCAGTTACCACGGCTGGGACCTTGGTATCTGAATATCAGATACCACGGTAACTGGCGAGATACCAAGGTAACTGCAAACATGCCTTTCGACCGTGGTATCAGATACCACGGTAATTGCGAAACGACTCTAGACCGTGGTATCAGATACTGTAGTATCTGGAAAACGCAACTTGTGAGCTGTACTGGTTAGAGAAGTTTTTGCGACAATACTTCTACTTCTGCCCTTTGTGTGGAGAAATGAATGAGGATATCCTGGGATCGACTAAAACCAGGAAGGGAAGGGAGCGCGAGAAAAGCAGGAAGGGCATACTAAAACGAGGAAGGGCATACACAAACGAGGAAGGGATGGTGAAATCTTAATTTGAAAAGTTGCCGACCACTCAAATAATACTAAATAGAGGAAGGGAACAGTGCTGCGAATTCTGGCGACAGCCTCCTGGTTTTAGGATGCCCTTCCTCGTTTTAGACTGCCCTTCCTGGTTAGTCGCCCTACCGTCAGAACGAGAAATGAAAAGGTGAATTACAATTTTTATAGTTGCCGAAACCTTCACTGAACTTAATGCCTATCCATGTCAGGATACTAAAACGAGGAAGGGATGGTGAACTTTGACTTTGAAAAGTTGCCGACCCCTCAAATAATACTAAATAGAGAAGGGGAACGGTGCGGCGAATTCTGGCGACAGCCTTCCTCGTTTTAGTATACCCTTCCTCGTTTTAGTATGCCCTTCCTGCTTTTCTCGTGTTCCCTTCCCTTCCTGGTTTTAGTCGATCCCAGGATATATGCCACCTTTTGTGTGTTGTTGACAGTTACGGGGATTAAGGGAGGAGGTTTTTGGGGTGGGGGGAACTGATAAGAAATGGATTATTAAAATGATGGAAGTATAGATTTTAAAGAAATAAGAAATGTTGGGAAGTTCCTCAAGTTAGCTTTTAAACAAAGGAAAGATTTTTTTATGGGGAAGTTGTGTTTTTAGTGTTAATAAAAGTATTCAGAGTGAATTAAAAATACTAAGAGTGTGTTAGTGAGCAGTGGTTCCCAACCTTTTCCGTACCGCGTACCCCGAACCAAGGTTCGAAAAGGTTGCGTACCCCATTTTTCAGAACGTGAAGAGAAGATATTTATCATCGTAAATGATACATATATATCTATAAAAAAAAGAAAATGAGGCACGTGAGTTTTTGTAGCTACAAAAATTTCAACTATCGGCTCGATGTCAGAAACGGCCTCGGTAACGCCAATATTTGTTACAGTCAGCTTGTTTCTGTGTCTGGATTTTGATTCATTTCGCGAAGTTCTTCGTACTTTCATCAAGCTGCATTGCAAATATTTTCGTTAGCTTAATTCGCAATCCTGAAACATCTGATAATCAGTGGCGTCACGTACGGGTTCGGAACACCCCTCCCACCAGAGTGGTCGACCAAACGGTTAAAAAGAAACGAGTAGGCGCTTCGCGCCGCGATTTTTCGCAATAACTATTATTTTTTTGGAAAAAGTCCGTAAAAATGACCAGTCAGTCAGTAGAAATACCTTGCCCCCCAACAAATATTTTGACTACTCACGCCTCTGCCTTCTACTAGTAATACTAGGTTTCGGCAATCAAAAATGAGTGAGGCGAGTTTAGAGACTATAGACTACACTGATTTTGTTACCTTCGCGTACCCCTGGAAAGGGTTTCACGTACCCCTTTGGGTATGCGTACCACCGGTTGGGAACCACTGTGTTAGTGTGTCTCTACGCATGTAAGATTGTTCACTTTTTGTTTTGTTTTGCTGCATGATGTCCTGAGCTTTAATGTGCAAATAAACCATTCATTCATTCATATTAACGGGAGGTGCTTTTACAGCAGCCAAGCGAAAATAGTAATCGAGGCGGAAAGTAATTTGACACTGTCGCAAAGTTTAGCCAGAGTGGTAAACTTTGCAATGTAAGATTTTTCATTCTTGCTGTGACAGAGCATGAATATTCATAAACTAGGAGATACTAAGAGGAAACTTTCTTGGTTTAAATATTCTATCTAGCTAAGTAAGAAGATAGGATCTCATAGTCAAGAAATGTCGCGTAAACGGGAGTTTCAAGAAGAATGATGTCTTGGTGTAATGCAAAGCAGCACCTTCTCTTTCTACCACACTGTCAGAAGTTTCATAACAGAGAACACAAGGATGCGCGGTTTCGACAGATAATGCGTAATAGATAACAATTCGGATATTATCTGTTGTGTTTCAAAATGTTACGCATAATAAGAGTTACCATCAGGAAGAACCGAAAAACGTCCGGAAAGCATCTGCTGAGTTTTCCGACATCATGACGAAAAAGAATAAAGTCAGTAGATACTTTTTTGGCTGTTTTTTGCTCTTCATAGCAAAGTTTGTTATGCATAACATTTCATGCATAACGGTTTCAAACACAACAGATAACATCTCAAGTGTTATATGTTACACATTGTCTGTTGAAACCGCGCATCCTTGTGTTATCTGTTATGAAAGTTCTGACAGTGCAATGTCTTGTCTCATCTCAGTAGTAGTGTTGGGCGATATTCGATATCGATAACGATATATCGATAAATCGGACAAAATATCGATATCGAATATCGAAACGTAAATATCGATATCGAAAACGATATTTGTTACTTTGGAATTACTGTAAATAATTCAACATAAGTTACATTTATATGTCCGGAATTGGAGCAATGCGGTCTTCGTAATTAAGTTTTTATTTAGTCGAAGTTCGAGTTGATGCAAGATGCTTTTTGTGACAGTTTTGCTCTTAAATTTGTGTGAAACGAGACGTATACTATAGCGAAACATGGTACCGAAATATCGATATCGATATATCGATTATCGAATATCGAAAGTGAACATATCGATAAATCGATATATCGAAAAATCTGAATATCGCCCAACACTACTCAGTAGCATACTGTCACGGATCTATTGTGAAGTATCACAAGCCGTGACTGTATTCGTAAGATATGGGAAAATGTAACAAAGTGAATAATAATTATTAAATGGTTAACTTTAAACAATAACTAAATTATGCATAAAAATAAGGAAAGTAAGTTATGTTAGAAAAGTTAACCAGATAATAAATATTCTAAATAATAGATTGTTTAAGTTAAGGAGACTGTAACTTAGGTCTTTTGAGAGAGATATTACTAAGTGAGTATAAACTACCTGTGAAGTATTATATTTGTGTCATTGACTATAGCCAGTAAAAGGTATTCTTGCTTTACCCTTTACTTGTAAGGTTTATAGGTTTTGCCTATGTGTTTTTGAAGTCTCTAACGGGACGGCGTCTAGTACGCCAGCTAGGCTAGAGACCTCACAGTGACGTCCGCGGGTGTTAACGTACTTGGTGACCCTGGATCGTCACACATACTGTCTCATAATAGTTATTGTCTATAGTATTTGACTCGAAAGAATCCCCTAGGAAACCGTAACTAATGTATATCTTCTGATCGTTCATCTTTCCTAAAGTTCTACGACTTTTACTCTTTTATCGACATGACTGCGGAGGTTTGATAGGTTTTTTCCACGCAAAATGAATGGAACAAAAGCAAGCAAAAGTGAATATTCGTATTGCATGCGGTGTTGTCACAGAGTTTAGCGATGTCGCAGGTTTTTTACTCCTTCGATAAAGCTAGCTAGAATTCTGCCAACGGTAAGTTCATAAAAATGCAAAAGCAAATGTTTATGAAACTGAAAAAGCAAGAGTTTTCGTTAATAATTGTAAAAAGGCACCAACTTTCGTAGGTGACAGAATTTCGTTGGTTTTTGCGGCCAAATGTCACAGGTTCCGTCACAGATCTGTGGCAACACTGATTGCAAAGATCTATTGCACTGGGTCCCTTCTCGATTGTTTTATTCACCAAATGCACCAAAAGGCTCAAACCTGGTGCTCACAACACTCTACGCTTGTACTACAGGTTGAACAGTAGAGGTATGCTTATTTGAACGTTAAATTACTTAACTTTGAACAGTGCAGTTATGGCCCGATGAAAAATTATCTCAAAATAGTAGTAT
The DNA here is from genome assembly GCA_030848855.1 of Branchinecta sandiegonensis. Taxonomy (NCBI): domain Eukaryota; kingdom Metazoa; phylum Arthropoda; class Branchiopoda; order Anostraca; family Branchinectidae; genus Branchinecta; species Branchinecta sandiegonensis. The sequence continues at coordinate 18,965,211 of JAUPMV010000012.1, read as the reverse complement.
GAAGTTGTACGAAAAGTAGCAAGCAGTACGAACTGATGCTACTACATGCTTCTACGTCAAGGGAACCGTATTACTGCATTCTACTGCATGCTACTATTAGCAAGACAGGATGCTACTGGATACTACTGCTTAAGATGGGCCCAGTCTGAGCACATTAAATGATGGTATTTTTTACTATTACATATCGACACATGCAACTTTTTCGTACAACTGTCAAACAACTACGCAGGCTACACACTTTTCATCGGGGCCAAATGGTAAACTGAAGATTCAAAACACCCATTTATGTATTCTTAGGAGACCTTACCCAGCTACTTTAGCTGACTGGCACTGACTTTTTTCACAGCGAGTGGATGGAAATGGCTCTGTTCAAAGTTAAAAAAGCTGACGTTTAAAGTTAACGTTCGAAGAAGCAAACCTCTACTGTGTAAACCAAAGAAAATTTTTCGCATGCAAACCGGTTAAGGTTCGCGTAGCGAGGGTGCCGATCTCCTGATACTCCGCCCTCGGCCGGGAGTGCGATGCTTGGTTGGGGGCAAATCATCCGACGCTTCCCTTGCTTTTCCCTAGATTTCTCTTGGTACCCATTCAAGCTGGGTGGACTTTTGGCTTGTCTTACGGGGAAACGCCACTAACCCTCGCCCCAAACCAAACGGTAGACACCACCGAGACTCGAACAAGCGACCCTTCGCTTGGGAGTCCAGCGCGCTAACCCATTCGGCTACGGACGGACTGTATTCTAGGCAGAAACTGAAATGGTAACTAACGTCAGATTAACTTACCTAATAGACACCAGAATCATGGCAAAAATCAGGTACTTCCCCAACAGTGGGACAACGAGGCTGGTAGGTGGAATAATTTCAACTACTAGTAGGAAAAACACGTGAAGACTAATGAGAATGGAGATGGACAAAGTCACCTAGCGAGGAAAAAAATGGATAAAAGGTGAGAAAAAACTTTGGCATTTAAACTGGAAAAACACTAATGTAGTATAAGGCCTTTTTCCGCGACACAATTGTGGGCCACACACTTCTGGGTGTTTGTCGCGGAAACGCCGTTTTGTCTATTTTTTTGGCGAAAATTTCAAATGTCTGAAAATAAAAATAAAATTCATGTAAAATCTCAATAAATAGAACTCCAGGCTTATTTCCTTACTATTATGTGCAAAAGGGATTCTCAGTTTTAAGTCTGTATGCTTGAAAAAGTAGTTAATTTATTGTTTAGACACTATTTTGCTGCTTTATTTGAATTTCCCGCCAGAATCGAGCCACCAAATCGACAATCACCTTGCCAGCTGTTTGTCGAATTTGAGCCACAAAGCGAGCCACGAAAGTCTTGTTTTTCGCGGAAACACAGCTGTGGGCCGTACAAAACACCGCGGAAACACTCTTTTCGAGCCACAATCGACCCACAAACTGTTCGTGGGACCACGGAAAAACACCTATAGTAACACTTGATATAGTATCACTACTTCCCTTCCAGCGTCCACTAGCCCATCATGTACTCCTGTCTCTGTCTTGCTCCCTAGATGTTAGGAATAAATGAATAAATAGTGCTATCGCGTACACAATGGAAACACTTTTCTGTACCAAATGTCAGTGAACCCTTTATGGTGTGCATGGAAAGGTTCTGCGGAAAAGTTCTGAACTAAAAGAGAGGGTAGAGATGATCTTGGGAAAATACCCTCTGCCCTGGATTCTAACACACGCCCCCCTTCCTTAAAAAAGTCCCACCATCCGCAACCATACCCACTGGGAATTTATCCGCCACAATATTAGCCTACCCACCACCGCCCTTAGTTACCGCAGTTGATGCGCACATCCCGTTTTCTTGATCTTACTCCACTTTTTAACTTTTGCTTCATACAGACCCATACAGGCCCCACTTGCAGCGGGGCATTACCTTGGGCGCGTGCCTATAGATCACCTACAGAATGATGTCTTTCGGCCGAAGGTTGCAACCAGGTGCGCGAAATAAAATCATTCATTCAGATACTGACTCGTCCATTGCTTGAATGAACTTCTTGTCCCGTTTAGTCTCGTTTCAACAACCCGAAGAAAAAATACTGTCTCGAAAATCCTCTGTTTTGGTCCTTTGTTTTGGCCCACGATAGAGATGAGAGAAGATTTCAGTTATCAAATATTCTCCCCCTAAATGGCAATCACTTTCGAGCGAGAGAGATCTTAAAATGAAAGAACGCAGTCAAAATACTCGTAAGGATGAAGGATCTACAGAATGATATCCTAAACTCATAAATACGCCATTATTGATCATCCACTGATGGTTCGTTATGGAAGGAACTCGAGAATCGCAATGGATCTTCAGAATAAAGAGGCAGACGATGAGAAAAGGGGTTAGAGACTCTGCAATAAGTTAACTGAAGGAAATGAATGTTTGCTCTAATAATAATAATAATAATATATTTTTGACCCGCTACAAAAAATCAACGCAAAGTAGCAATAAAAGAAACAAAACAAACACTTCACAAAAGTGAAGTTTCCTCTATTTTAGAAACAGTATCAAATTCCATTAGATTTGGTTACGGACGTTTGGTCCCAAATAGAGGAAAATATTCACGCAAGGCGCTCTCGGAAGGTTGTATTGTGCTTTTTGCGGCCCATATATTCCTAATTGTTCCGAAGTTTACCATATCCTAAGGAAACAATACCAAACTTTTCGATGGGATCCCAAAAATTCAATATCTGATCCAGACAACTGGGTCTTGTCTTAGCCAGATCCAGTCATCGCCAGAATCCTTGAACATTCTTACAATTAAAATTCAGAAACAGATTAAGGCCAAATAGCTAATCATCTGAGAAAACCAAGTTCAGATATGGATTCAGCATGTGTGTTTCCCCGTATAAGTCATATCTGTTTTGACGAAAAGTTCCTGTCACTTCTGCCAATTTGCCGGGTTTCGGCCGAACTCTAGAACTACTTGTGCCGGCGAAAAAAGAAAACTCAAAAACGAACTCAGGGTATCTTCTTCCCCAATAATGAACATCTAATCAACTTCAAATAAAAATTTAACTTATAACAAATTTTCCGACTCCAGCCGGATTCCGGTCGAACTATATGTCCGGGTAAAATATGATTGTCACACACGGATTCAGCGTCTCTTCTTACCCCTAAATCGGTTATCTAGTCAGCTAGAAATAAAACTTTAACTTCTAACAATTTTCCGGTTTTGGTCGGATTCCGGGCGAACTACATGTCCGGGTAGAAAATTGTTTTCACAAAAAAGTTCAGCATGTCTTCTTGCCCTAAATCGGACATCTGATCAACTCCAAATAAAACTTTTAATTTTAACAAACTTTCCGGTTTGGGCCGGATTCCGGGCGAACTACTTGTCCGTCGAGAAAATGGTTTTCACTATCGTCTTCAGGATGTCTTCCTACCTCTAAATCGAACATCTAATCAACTTCAAATAAAACTTTTCCTTTTAACAAACTTTCCGGTTTTGGCCGGATTCCGGGCGAACTACTTGTCCGATTACAAAATGGTTTTCACCATCGTGTTCAGCATGTCTTCTTACCCCATAATCGACTATCACATTAGCTGTTTCAAAATATTTTGTTTGCCCCTTAATTTGAACCCCCTCCCCCACCCCTGAATGTAGAGCTACAAAGCCCATTTACGAACTCGACTGGTCCGCCGACCCAACGAATCCTCACACCAAGTTTCATCAAAATATCTCATTCCCTTCGAGAGTTATCGTGCTTACAGACGGACGGACGGACGGACAGACGGACAACTTTTGCGATGTCATAGGTATCCCTCAACTTACGTTTTGGGATCCCAAAAAGACGTACAAAATTTGAGAAGTTGTACTGTAAATTTCTGAGGTATCTTCCAAAATCTGTTCGTAATCGTAAATTGGTTTCGAATTTTAATGTTCAGGATAGTATCAATACACTTTTTCGTTCGCATTCAAATCTATTTTCCCTCCACAAACATCCTGCCCTCTCAGCCCATGAAATTATTAGCAAGTTTTTCATTCCTGAACCCGACTAATGTGCTTGTTGCTGTGTACAAATTTTAAGTCTATTTAGTGTGTTTTTTATCTATATGAAAAAAATGTTTTCATGTTTATTTACATTGTTTTGTTTAAGTGTTTTAATATATATATTTTACTTTGTGTATTTTATACATACTCCGCTGTCACGCAAAAAGCGGTCACAAATACATTAATAAGAATAAAAAATAAAAAAAAGGACAAGAAATTAAAGCAAACGAGAAAGGCCACTGTGGGCGGGCAGATCCTTATAAGTTGACAGGGGTAATTTCCCAGCAAGCTCCGTAAGTTTCGACCCGATATCCGGGAAACTGTAAACAGATATGAGGTTCAGATTTCTGTACCATGGAGGCAGATACAATACAAAGCGGGAAAACCGATATCTTTTTCATGAAAAATAGGGTAAATACCAGAAAGAAACAAAACCGAGTGATCTATAAAAGGCGAATATAATTTAGCAAGAGATTTATTTTTAATTGGATTTTCTTCTTGCAATCAGCGACGGCAAAGAGTCGGGAAGGATTTTAGTCTTTTACTAACATTAATTCCCAGCCAACTAGAAAAGGAAACCGATGGGATAGAAAAAGATCCGCAAATTACAGGAGTCGTGATATTACTATTAAAAGATATTCACACTTTGAAAGATTAAGACAAATTGTCACTGTGTCAATTGTGTCTGTTTTGTCACTGTTTACGACACTTTGGTGAAAGAAAGAGCTCGTATTTATCACGAAAGCAGGCTTGATTTCAAACAGAGGTCTTCCTTAAAGGACACCTGAACAATGAAACCATACTTGAACATCTATGGAGAATGCATTTACAGACATGGCCACGGAGAGCATTCTTCTCCTGAGCTTGACGTTTTCAAAATAGGGATGTTCGTTTCTGGAGGTTTGCACATGCAGACTCCAAGACAAAAAGCGCAATTCATTCAAATCTTGTACAGCGCTTGCCGGATCGTATTGGAATTTCTTCTAGATATACGTTTGGGCTTAACTGGTTCAACAAGAGCTGCAAGCTCATATGGCACTTGCATGGGTCAAGATGATTTGATTGATCAAAAGTAAGTTTCGACTTTGCGGTTGAGATGCGCACTCTAAGGGAGCTGGAACTACATTTGTAAGCAAAACCCTTGAGGCAAAACTGCTAATGGGCTGATGGGCATCACGAAAATGCATATATTGCTTAAAAGTATTTTTTTTACTTTGCGGTCAAGATTGGTACTTTAAGGAATAATCGAATTTGGGAAGTAGCAATTTCTAAGCAAATGTTGTTGAGTCTCCAATATTCCAGCGAAGTTTCATCGTCCTAGCACATCTGGAAGTACCTTAACGCGCGATCACCGGAATCCCAGACACCCCCCCCCCCTCCTCCAACTCCACCCACAATAACCGGAGCCAATCCGGTTCTGTACTTGACAAACGGCAAACTAGCAAACGAGTAGACCCTTCTGGGAAGAACAAGCATAAGTCCTAGACACGTTCTTGACTGAACCAGATCGTATCGGGGCTTTTTGGGGGGAGTTTGAGGGGTTTCCCAAAATTCCGGTGATCGCGAGTCAGGCCACTTCCAGATGTGCAAGGACGATGAAACTTGGCAGGCATGTTAGTGACCTGTGTTGAGCGATTTGAAAGAAACTTAGAAAGTAGAGAGATCACATGCCCTAGATGACATATTTTAGGGTTTGGACCGGATCTGAGCGCGGTGTGTGTGTGTGTGGGGGGGATTACCGCAATTTCCTGAAAAATGTTCAGATTCAAGCGAAAGTGGGTAGGCTCTAAGAGAAGATGCTTTACCTGCTCCATTTTTTTTTTAATCAATCAAATTTATTTCCAAATATCTCAAAGCTGACGGATACGTATCCGTCTTGCACTGTCAAATACTTGGAAGACAGAAAAGTAATATGCTCTAGAGGATCCGAGGCAATGCCGAAAACAGTCAGACTGGAGTGTAACTAGATATCCTATTCCTAGGTCCAAACCTAGGGGGGTTGAAGGGGGTATTTTGTGACATTCTCATCTACTTTCTTGCACCACCTACTCGTAACAAGTGCCATAGGAGCTCGCAGCTCTTGTTTAATATACATTCTGCTTTATAGTACCCCTTCTCGACCTGCACCGGCCCCTTTCGCTCTGTTCCCTCTTTTTAATTCTAGTTAAACAACTCTCGTCAGTACTCGCCTTCTCTCCGGAATCAGAAGGAAGGTAGAACGTCAGAACTGTTAAAAAAGATATCCCCATGCAGGGGATAATTAAATTGACGGTATAGAAGAGTGTTTTCCTCCTCATTGTGATGTTGAATGTGATGTCGAGATACGGTTCATCGCAGCAGGTGTAAAACTTCTCGCTCCTGAAAGTGAAAAGAGCGTAAGGGAAGCAGGGGCGTCATGTATCGGGGTGGGGGGGGGGGACGTCCCTCCAGTGTTGTCGGCCAGTCGGTAAGAAACAGACCAATCGGCGCTTCGCGCCGCGATTTTTCGTAAATACGGTCGATTTTTTGGAAACAGCGGATTTTTTCTTCAAAACAGTCGGTTTTTCGTAAAATAGTAAATTTTTTCTTAAAAACCGCCGGTTGTTCTAAAAAAAATTTTGCGTCAAAACAGTCGGATTTTTCTTTAAAGGAACACTCGCACTACTTACTCTTAAACTAACAGTATTTTAAAATATCTGAATACTTTAAAACTATGCTGTGCTTTCAACAAATAGCCCACTGCTTTGGCTGTTTTACGCCTTTTCCATGACCCGTTCACATGTGGTGAAAACAGGGAAACAATTTACATAGCCGTTTTTTCTGACGGAAAAACTTCTCGCAGACAACCGTCGACAGCGCGATAGACATCGAAGGTAGGAAAACACGGCAAGTGAGAAAACCAGCGTGGTTTTATTAGAGGGGTTAGAATGTACCGGACGAAACTGGGGTCTCCGGGTTTAGAAATATATGGAGTGGGATGCTTGGGATGCAACGACCAGGAACTCGTCATTCGCCGACAACCCCCAATCCTAACGACGGCGATCGGCCATTTTTTTTTTTCGGCGTTACATCCAAGAATGAATAAGGGAATTATATTTTTACAGCCCAGTTCTATAAATGACTAATAGCGGAGTAAATTAACAAAAGTAAAAGAAGAGAAACAACTCGGTCGAGATTACATAAGAATGCTACAATCGACAGCTTTCTGTGCAGCTCGTCAAGTTTGATGGCTATTCAAGTATCTGACAATGTATTGATGATTTTTACGATTCTTGTACCGAATTAGCAAGGAAAGAAGGAATTTACAAGTCCGGAAATATGTAAATCCGATAGTGGCTAAATCTTTTCTTCGCAGCAGAGGTGAAGTCCAGAAAGATAAAGGACCTTGTGGCCATAAAAGGTGACGTTTAGCAAGAAATCGGCAGTCATATTTTCTTCGACTCACAATGAGTTTAGCATATAAAATCTGGATATCTTTTTCGCATCATGAACTGCTTTCAGCCTGGAGACAGCCTAAAAGGGCATCTGAACTTCGAGTGGCCAGCTACGTTGAGTGAGTGGCCGCGTTCGATTCACCAGCAGTTGTCCACCTAAACTATCCTAAAACTGTCTATCGTCAATAGTAGTAGTGAACTGAACAATAAGAATGCCAAGCGGGGTTTGAACCCTCGGCTTCAGATACCGATGCTATAACCAATTGAGCTATCGACGGGTTCGTGAACGAAGTTCAAAATCCACAACAAGTTTGGAACGGGCTACAGAAACAATGATCTAACTCGAGGCAAATTCATCTCAACACTTCACAAATATTCCTTTAGCCCAAGCTGACTGGGAAACATATATTCGAACAATGGATACAACGGATACGTCAGCTACAATGCTTTGGCAGTAATATTTCGGCCCTTTTGGCAAGGATTCTCGTCAGGCCATCGAACGTCAAGGACGAAGTTGGGGAAGAAACGAATCTGCAGTCATTACAGACCCCAGATCCATTGTTCGAACAAACAGTTCACGTCAACATATTACGTGTGTCATGATGTCACATAAATACCTGTTTATCGTCTTTTCTTTCGCAAACAATGAACAATGAAATTTTCTTTTCGAAGAGCGAATCGAACGAAAAGAGACAAAGAAAAAAGACAAACGATTTTCATTCGTATGCTATATTTCGGTAGAAATCCCAGAATATAAGAAAAACTCCGTCGAGACTTGGCGATATTATCCGAGGAAACCGTCGGAGAATCTACTACTACGACTACAGATTTAAATAAAACGACAAGGGAACGCCGCTATGGACTTCCATCCTCTGGCAGCTACAGTAGAGGTATGCTAATTTGAACACTTTTGAATTGTTCCACTACCTTGGCTTTGTTACTAGCATACAAAAAAGTAAAATGGAAAAGAAAAATAACAAACTTGGTATCAGCCAACAGCCAAGTATTTCAGGGAAGGAACCTCTTTTGAAGGCATCTGCAGGTTCGAACCGCCATCTTCTCCACTGAAGGTTCATTCCTCGTGGCAAACATTTCAAATTATAAAGAGCAAACCAGGTGTCAGTTGAGTCACTTTCAGTCGTGAATTAGCAAAATATTCAAAAAGTGACAAAAGCGTGATTGGTTATTACAAGTATTCATAGTAAAATGCCTGGTTTGGATTTTAGATTATCTTCTGCGATCGTTCACTGTTAGTAGACGCTCACATAAGCATACCTCTACTGTAGAAGTCAAAGTCAGCGAAGTCAAAATCTGTTTACCTTTTGGCTGGAACTGCGAGTATGTCCCATTCAACTGACATGTAGAATTCGGAAAGATCCATTCCTATTTGGACTGTATCAGTCCCGTTAATTTCATCTAGATGTCTCAGATCTACCTAAACCAGAGGTCAAAAAAGGCTTATTAGACATTCTTCCACCTGTTCCCTATAAGCCAGGCTTCACCTTCTAGATCTTGCTTCCGGATCCACACAACAGTTTTCGTCGAGATCGATCTGGAAGGCAAAGCCAGGTCAAAAGCGTCTGAAAGTCTGGGGAGTAAGCCATGCTTTATCTTCCAGACTTCCAGTAGGAAACGTCGAGTGAGTCTTCCGAAGAATGGGCTGCTTTAAGCAAAGTATGGGAGGTCCTTAAAGTCCGCTTCAAAACCTAGACTTCTCAAACCTATTCAAATTTTCAGCTTTTGCTTCATGCAAATCCACCTTCTGCTGTGATCCCTGGTCAAGGAGAGGCAGTATTTTAGGTATCAGATACCCCCATTCAAAATGGCAACCAGTTTCCACCAAGAGAGAAAATAAAAAATGAAAAAAAGAACATTCAAGTGTTCGTAAAGGGGAAGTGGTTACAAGTTGATATTTAAAGCTTATATACAGACATTTGATTATGCTACCAATTAGTCACTATAGGAATTCATTATGTTTCTGGGGGGTTAGAGGCTCCGCAGTTGATAACCTGACGGGGTGGAAATTTATGCAGTTTTTTCGTTGTTTATGCCACTTTTGCGGAAGAAAGAGCTTGCATCTATCAGGAAAAAGTGAGAAGGTTCGGTTCCAAATTTTGAGGCCATCTTTAAATTCTTCATTCTTCTACACGTTACACGTACACGAACAGTTACTGTTTGCTTTAGTCCTAGACTTGAGATGTTAGACTAACATCAGAGGAAAATAACACTAGAGGCGTATTCTCGCCATTCCCCGAGGACTTGAGGAGTCCCCGCGGTTTTGTTTGTCCCGGGGACTCACTCCCCGTATTCTCGTGAGTCCCCGCGGACGAGGAATGCTCCGATTGTCATCACCGTCATCAAAAAGGACTCCCTTTCAGCTTCGGAGGGGAATCAATTTTTGTTGGTAAATTAATTAAAAACAAGTAGAATAAACAAAACCAGAAATAAAGTGGATCCAAACTAATTCGTCAACTGCATACTTTTTTTTCGAATAAAATCCATTTTGGAAGCATTCCCCATTTTCTCGCTGTTTCTGTACGCGGAGTCCGCGTGGAGTGACTCCCTCTATGCTCGCCGTTCCCTTCGATTCCCCGAGGAGTCATCGCGGAACGGCGAGAATACGCCTTAGGGAGTAGCCCCAGGAATTGAAAAAAAAAGACACAGAATCGAATGGCAGCGCACTAGCAAGACTTGCGACAAAGAACGTCCCTACTAAAACTTAATCAGTCTTGCAACAGCGCCTGCTCGAAGCACAGCAAACAAAAGATACAACCTCCACTGTTTCCTCGATGTGAGCAGACCGCTATTCTGGAAACTTTCAAACGCGTTTGTCTCGCTTTTAATGCCTTTGAATCTTGGCGGTACTCTTTAGTGCTAATTTGCTGTGACTAACATTCACAGTCAAGAATTATCAATGGCTATTGATTGCCTCACTGATAAAGCCCCAAGATCACGTTTTCCTATGCAACGGGACAGAAGAAGGGAACGAAAATCGTGCAGAAAATTGCTAATCAGATAGACATGCTGACAGAGACAGAAGACCTGCATAAGAAAGAACCGCTAAGGTTTCGAAAGGAGAAGCCAAGGGCAGAAGAGAATAAAACGGAACGAGGTACGGATCCTCGATAATATACCATATAAAACAAAGAACAAATAATCAGGCAGAACCTCTGCCTTTGGTACCATGCACACTGTAAGAAGTTCCATAAGAGATGACACGAGGATGGCGCGGTTTTTAACAAATAATGCGTAAACAGATAACATTTCGGATGTTATCTGTTGTGTTTGAAAACGTTATGCATGAAATGTTATGCATGACAAGCTTTGCTAGGAAGATGTCTTATCGTCATGATGTTGGAAGACTCAGCATATACTTTTTGGCGGTTTTTCGGTTCTTCCCTGATGGTAACGCTTATTATGCATAACATTTTGAAACACAACAGATAACATCCGAAGTGTTATCTGTTGACACCGAGCATCCTCGTGTTATCTGTTATGAAACTTCTGACAGTGCAGCGACTATGAATACCCCCATAAAACTGAGCGGACCTACAGGTATTTACTGCAGCTTTTTACCCGTCTACTGTACTAGTCTACTTCCGTCTTCGCCGTTGCTCATCGCAGAGAAAAAAAATGCAGGAGGCGTACTCCGCGCGCTGACCAGCTCTTGAGCTCGTCCACAGAACCAATCAGCTTTGTCTCCTACTTTCCTCAAGGTGGTTTCACAGCGATATAGCTAATTGTAGAGGTAAGGAAACGTGATGTGGCGCGAAGCTACTAACCTCCGCTCGTTCGCAGCGGAAAAGGCATGGGGAAATACTCGACTCTGTATAGTCATAGTGCAGAGATAGGGAGACGGAGGTTCTATCTGATTATTTGTTCTTGATAAAACTGGGCACTTATTGCAATGAAGGCCTTGCTTTGTCTCTACATCAGTTATGCCAGACGTACCTTTTCCTCTCAAACAACACGAAAAAGCGGAAAGAATCCAGACCAAGAAGACTCGGAAGACCAGGGAAAAAACACATTTCAGCAGTACACACAATAAATCCTGTAAGAACACCAGAGAAAAGAACATAGTATCCACTCAAGAATTTATAAGAATTTAGAAGCATCTAGAAAGTAGCTCTCTACACGTCATACCATTTCAAATCCAAATTAATCTTTTCTCTGGTTGTTCCTTCAGGAACAAAAAGACAGGAAAGCACCAAGAAACAGAAGAGGGCCCTAATTTAGCTAACTAATAGGATAGATGGCGTTTAGCTGATTCAGCGACTAAAGTATCGTCTCCACTGGCATTCGTAAGCTACTGGAGAATTTGCGGTTTCGAGTCGCAGATTCGAGTTGATCCTGTTTCTACTTCCAGCCAGTCAGAAAGGAGCTTTAAGTTACTTAGGCTGTAGTCTGAGTGAGACAGGAAGAAGCGGATAAATTTCATTTCTTTAGTCCAAGTTCGGGCGCTTTAACGGCTCTTCCCGACAAAACGTACATATTTGTGACTAAAAAATAACGAACATAGAATTATGTCATCTGCATTTCAGCCCCCTTTTTTGAGCAGTCCGTGAATGTTGCCGTCACTTAATACGGGGACTGTCCATGTATTTTTGGACCACAGTAGGCCTGATTTGAAAGAATTCCTAGTTAACTTTAGAAAATATCTCAAAGTGACGTTTTCTAAGGGCTTGGCCGTTTTACACGGACACGCAATGTGCTATCGAAAACAAGACGATTCGGTTCAAAACAAGTTGAGACGACAAAGAACCGAGACCGTCCTAACCCGCTTAAGGATGGACTCCACGACAAGCTCACGATCACCAGTGGAGTTCCCGCTTAAGTATCCCTTGGGGTCTGCCATTTAGCTGTATGCTGCAGTACAGACTGTTCTGACTTCAAAACGACAAAAAACGCTCTCGGGTATGTCAGGGATCGACTAAAAGCAGGAAAGGAAAGGCAAGAGAAAAGCAGGCAAAGCTACCAAAACCAGGAAGGACAAACTAAAACGGGGAAAGAATTACCAGAAATGGAGGACTGGAAACACTGGCAATCCTTTCCTCTGTTCAGTATTCCGTGAGGGGTCGGCAACTTACATTTGTAAAAGTTCACCTTAGGATTAGATTATCCATCTACCCTGTAGATGTACCCTGTCGGTAGGCGACTAAAATCATCCGAGTCCAGCGAGGCGTCGGCAACTAAGATATTTCAAGTCCACCATTTCTTTCCTGGTCTTAGCAACTTGTCACGGATAGTACCTTAGAGTACTAAAACGAGGAAAAAAATTGGGAATTCTAAATTTTTTTATTTGAGGGGTCAGCAACTACCAAAATTCATAATTCATCGTTCACTTCCCCATTTCGGTAGCTCTGAGGGGTCGGGAACTAAGGTATTTCAAGTCCACCATTTCTTTCCTGTCTTAGTAACTTGTCACGGATAGTACCTTCGAGTACTAAAGCGAGGGAATTCTAAATTATTTTTCTTTGACGGGTCGGCAACTATCAAAATTCATAATTCATCGTTCACTTCCTCGTTTTGGTAGATTTGAGGGGTCGGCAACTAAGATATTTCAAGTCCACCATTTCTTTCCTGTCTTAGTAACTTGTCAAGGATAGTACCTTCCGAGTAACTGAAACTAGGAAAGAAATTGGGAATTCTAAATTATTTTCTTTGACGGATCGGAAACTATCAAAATTCATATTCACCGTTCACTTCCTCGTTTTGGTAGCTTTGAGGGGTTTGCAACTAAGATATTTGAAGTCCACCATTTCTTTCCTCGTTTTAGTACCTTGTCACGGATAGTTCCTTAGAGTAATAAAACCAGGAAAGAAATGGTGGACTTGAAATATCATAGTTGCCGACCCCTCGCTGGACTAGGATGATTTTAGTCGCCTACCGACAGGGTACTAAAAGGAGGAAAAGGCGAACTTTTACAAATGTAAGTTGCCGACCCCTCACGAGATACTTAACAGAGGAAAAGCACGGTGCAGCTTGCCAGTTTTTCGAATATTAAAAGGAGGAAAAGGTCAACTTTTACAAATGTAAGTTGCCGACCCCTCACGGGATACTAAACAGAGGAAGGGCTTGCCAGTGTTTCCAATCCTCGATTTCTAGTAATTCTTTCCCCGTTTTAGTTTGCCCTTCCTGGTTTTACTAGCTTTGCCTGCTTTTCTCTTGGCTTTCCTTTCCTGCTTTTAGTCGATTCCGGTTTGTCATCCATAAATAGTTTTTAAGAGGATGGTATAGACGGTGGCTGTACGAGAGTCCAGAAAATTTAACTAGCGCCCTCTTACAAGTCTTGTTGTACACAGAAAGACAGCTAAAGAAGAAGATATCAGTACCTGCGACCCACCGTATGTCCAACTACCGAGCTTCAACATACAGGTCTGGATATCCAGCGGGAAGTATTCTACATCGATGTCGCAAGCTGATTTATAAATGGCGGGTGGTTGCCAGGCAACCAACCCGCTGTCATAGATGGTTGCCTTCGTCATCAGAGTCAGCTCGTAATGGCCATCGGCACTGAATTGTTAAAAGGACAGCGTAAGAAGATCAGATAGGTCACCGCTAGGCAACGCTTGTTCTTGGACAGAGTTTGCTCAGCTTTTTCCCTCGCAGACCAAAAAGCTTGTTGGCAGGTCTTCAGAGGAAAAAAGACTTGACGCTAACGCTGCCGCAGAACCGATCAATCGTGGGATAGGGAGATAGTGAGAAGAAGAAAGTCGGAAAAAAGAAGAGAGACAGAACAGAGAAAAAGACCAAGAAGAGAGAAAAAGAGAAGTAAAATAGCTAGTTGCGATAAAAATGAGTCTCGGAAGCCCTCACTGTTACTGTAATATATTTGAGACGGAAGATTAGTCCCAGGGTTGGTCACCAAGAACCAAGGTGGACGAGCTTCATTGTTAGGAAAGATACATTAAAAATACGTCGGGATACTTTCAAGATACTTCGAGATACATTAGGATGCTTCGAGATACATCAAGATACTTCGAGAATCGGGATATGTAGGGATACTTCAAGGTAAACTGAGATACTTAGCGATACTTTGGGATACTTAGAGATACTTATTGATACTTTACGATACTATCCAGGGTGTGTGAAGATACTTTTGGTGAGTAACCGTATGTCGGGACAAGATGCTTCGAGATACATTAGGATGATTCGATATACATCAAGATACTTCGAGCATTGGAACACGTAAGGATGCTTCGAGATACTTTAGGATACTTAGAGATACTTCTTGATACTTTCGAGGGAGTATAAAGATACTTTTGGTGACCAACCCTGCGATTAGTCTCGATTAAAAAAAGTGAACTGGAAATGAAAACGCCCGAGACTCATCTCGACAGCAGGATACACTTATGCTAAAAAAGAACTTGATACCACATCACTGCAAAAATGCTGAATGCCAACCTAGGTCGCCTACCTGAGACCCATCATAAGTCCAGGATCCAAATTTCATAACGCAAGTTTGTTCGTCAAATGGGAAGTACTCAATATTGATCTCACAGGAAGACTTGTAAATCGCCGGGGGCTTCCACTCTACTAATCCACTTTCACGAATTGTGGCCTTGGTCGCCAAGACCACTTCAAAGTTGCCGTCAGCACTAGGGTTTGAAATAGCTTGAGAATCTGAATAAAACCCTAGTTCAATTCTCCTTTTTTTGCAATTCAGCGCTCCCAGCAGAATAAATACGACTGGAAACGCTACCCAGAGTTCAAGCGTAAAACTCGTCACTATCACAAGATTAGTTGCGTTTTTGCAGATACCGTGGTATCTGTTACCGCGGTAATTGGATCTATAATTAGTCGTTTTTGCAGTAACCGTGGTATCTGATATACGGTTGCTCTGCAAAAACGACAGTTGCCGAAATTGAGCTACTCGAAGTCGCAACTATTGCAAAAACAAGTTTAGACCGTGGTATCAGAAACCATGGTATCTGCAAAAACCCAACTATTGAATGCAAGAAATGAGAAAGTTCATCCTTATTAGTTGATCCGTCAAAAGTCTAAACAAAAGATAGCTATGGCAATTTGCTAGTAATATTCAATAATAACTAAATTTTAGAAATAGGAAATTCTTGATTTGGCGAAGAGTTTCAGGCGTCAATCCTGAGTAGCGTTTCCAACTTTACTATATCCGCTAGGAGCGCTCAATTGAAAATCAGGAATTACCAATAGCTCATCTACAAAATTGGGGGACGAGTAGAAGACTCGGTCTGGACTGTTGGTCAACCACTGTCTGCTCAAAGCCTTATCGGAGATAGGGAGCACCCATTTAACTAATCTTTGAAACGTAACCTTCCGAGACAAAGATCATACTGTCAGAAGTTCTATAGCAGATAAAATTTAGGATGTTAGCTTTTACGATTTTGTAACGTTACGCATTAAACGTTATGCATACAAGAAGAGCAAAAAAACCGCGGGAAAAAAAATCTGCTGATTATATCTTTATCATCGTGATACTGGAAAAGTAAGCACATGCTTTTCCGGTGTTTTTTCCGCTCTGCTTGCAATGCCTGTTATGTTTAATGCGCAAAATCGTAACAGAGAACATCCCAGGTGTTATCGGTTGAAACTGCACATCATGTGTTACCTGCAGTGTTGCCAGATGGTTTGAGTGGAATGGCGCAGCCCCTTCCCAAAATTGCGCCCAATGGCGCACTTTTTCTTAAAACTGATTTCGGCCGTACGGCCTAAATTTTTTTTTGGCAAAAATGCGCCCAATTGGGCGCATTTTGGGCAAAATGCGATTTTTTTAAATTTTGGAAACGTGATATAACTTCTAGTATATAAGGTTGTGGTCGACTACCCACATTTTCCCAATTCTCCAGTTGCCACTGACTAGTTGCAACAGACTTTTTCAACCAGACACTCACGGAAATACGGTAGAAAATACAGCGATTCTTCAATTGCGGGTTGTTGGCGGGAAATTTTGGGAAAGATCGCAGATGAAGATTAGGGTTGACAGAACGGTTTCAGATACACTATAAGTCGCTCAGAATCCTTTCGATGCTCATCTTTATCAGACAGTATAACAGTTAAACAAATTAGACAACAAACTTCAAAAAAGCTCAAACTAATCATCGAAGCAGCTAAATGCGGCTTCGTCATTTTCCCGTGCTTCAGCAGGGCTTTTCGGACATTCGTAGATTTTCTTCTTCATTTCGATCGAAACGCTCCGAGCGGGACATATTACATTCAAAACACGCGATTGTTTTTTGGGAAAAAACAAAGCGAGGTAGAAAGTGTGAAATGTCGTTTCTGACGGGTTTGTAGCAGGCAACCGAAAATGCGCCCAAAAGCGCCAGTTGAGCTCCACAATTACGCCCAAAAGTGCGCAGGCACATTTCTGGAAAAAATATGCGCCACGGAATTTCAAAATGCGCCCAAATGGCGCAATTGTGCCCAATCTGGCAACACTGGTTACCTGTTACGAAACTTATAACAGTGCAGTCGAGAAAGAACACAGGCACTGACGTCGACTTCAGTCTATCCAATGTCGCTCATTTTCAAGAAGATCGTAAGAAAATCAGAAGAGCACACTGAAGCCTAAAAAGCCTAGAGATTGAAGCCTGAACGCCTAGCAGAAAAGTATCAGTTTTCAAAATAAGGGAAGGGTATAGTAAAAAGATGGCAGCTCCGACGGTTGAAAAGTTGAAAAAAAAAACTTTAACCACGGTTAGACTGGGCAAGATCTACGCTACGATTCTTAGAACGTGGCCAAAACTAAACAGTAGGAGCACAACAGTGTCGCGGATCCATCCTCTAACCGATCTTTTTTTTTTCTAGGACATGGGGAAATCGACTTGTAACATAATCAGACAAGACAGAATGGCTTACTTGTTATAAAGAGCTATGTCAGGCCTCCATATATGATCCGACGGGACATGTAGCATAGTCACCCCTCCGTATTCAGCAGGATCCCAGCGGAGCTTATAATCATACCAAAACTGAAAAAATAGTGAGAAATGTAGTTATCGACGTCCTCGAGTGACGTCACGAACATCCCTTGTTTTAGTTGATCCCTGACCGAGTTTAGTCGCTTCTTGTAAATTTTTGTTCGTTACTTCGAAACCACGACATCATGTTTTTTTAGAGTAACTAATTTTGTGGTTTTGTTTTGGTACATGGTTTCACCCTCCAGTGTTATGCTGTGCTATTTATAGATTCCAGATCGTGCTTGTTAGTAAAACTATACCATAAATAGATGTTTGTCTATGAATGAAAGATTTATTTCAAACTGCCCGAGGGCATAAATGTAAAATACGAAAAACACTAAAAAAAAAACGTGCATTTTCAAAGAAGTCTCCGAACATGGGCAGAAGGTTTGAAGCCAAGCTGACCATTCATTACGAAAGAAATAGAAAATCGTGTTTTTCCGTGATTGGTACCTATAAACCGTGATTGGTATTGTGTTGGATCTTATGATTTAGTTTTGTTTTTTTCACTGCGGACGGTTTGCCGGCAGTGCAACCGAAACATCCGAAATTATATTTATCCCTCGTACATCATCTTAGAAGGATAACTAGCTGATCAAGAAAAAAAAAACGAAATATCACGTTTTTTTAATATGGGCAGGAGTTCCAAACACGAATGTCAGTACACCATTTCAACTTTCACAAAGGGAATACTGGGGGAACCAAGACGGAAGTATCCTACGCCCTGAGAAAGATCCCAGTCCTTGTTCCTATTAATAATCGCGTGCAGTTCCAATAGATCGTTCTGAAGGACCGCTAAGTATCCCTCTTGCATTCAAGGACATGCCTAAGGCTAGGGATATTAACATAATGCTGGATATGAGCTAACCGAGAGATATCGATCACAGCATGTCAGCACTGACAAGTCTATTGTGCGGTCAAATTCGCTGCTGGCCACTTATGCCTATTTTATACAAGAGGAGCGGAAAATAACATCTCAATAGAACAAATGAATAATCGCGAGCAACCATAGCATAGTCAGAGGCTCATAGGGGAAAGATACCATAACACAAGCTTGTTTACTAATTTTCCCGCTTTTTTGCCAAATTCACAAACGAACTACAAAAACGAATGAACGACAAGAAAGGTCCTCTGGCGAAACGTCCGCTTGGCAAAACGTCCCCATGACAGAACGTCCCCATGTAAAACGTCCCCGGCTAAGACAGGTCAAGAGCTAAATTTGATCTTTTTTTTTTGGGGGGGGGGGCGGATTTCAAGATTTGCATCAGACCCAGAATTCTTTAAAGCAGATTGATTTAAGACCACAGCATGGGAACAGTTAAGAGATTAAACTCGCCTGGGTAGGTATACACATATTATCCCGAGCAACTAGGTTCACTAAACAAATCTTGAACTTTCCATGCCATTTTTAACCACCATGACGGCACTACGCTGACTTTTGATTGAATCTTTCTAAGCCAGAGTAGGCTTCAACTTGTATCTTCCCATGAGCCTATTGGTCAAAAATACCAGTTATGCAATTTGCTATAAACGACCTAGAACTACTATACTGATCACTTTCGATCCCGGGGCAAGGCATCTTACACTGTATGTTTTGAGGGGAAGCGGTGCATATCTGGTATCTAAAGCACTGGTCCCACGTCTGCTCTTTCCTGCCTATAAAGACTGTTCCTGCACTCTTAAGTTCTTTTTCTTCGATCATGCGCCTGAAGACAAAGGCGAACTTCAAAATCTGTGCTTCGTAACGTTTCGCCATGGGGACGTTTTGCCGTGGGGGCGTTTTGTCGTGGGACATTTCTCCGTGGGACGGGGACGCCTCGCCATGGGGACGTTCCGTCGGTAAGACTGGGGCTCGAATTTTGTCACCAAAATACCTATTTTTCGCTTTCATTGAAGTCACGCCAAGGACCCAAATTCTAGAGAACACTGTAAAAAAATCCTGCAGTATTTGCTATTGGGACTAATCTTGCCTCCACTGAGAGAAGATTATCCCTAATTCGGATTAATCTTATCCCAGTAGAGATAAGATTAATCCCTGTAGCAAATACTGCAGTTAACTTTAATCCTAACTCGGAGAAACTTTTTACAATGAAGCTAATTAGTAAAAAATACTGATTTACTTACTTTCATTAATCGCTGTATCCATTCCCTCCCACGCTTTTAATGAATAACCGATTACTCCTAACGACTTTCGTCGGATTACCGATTACTCCTAACGACTTTCGTCGGATTTTTGCTTTAACCACGAAAGATCTTTTGTCTCAAATGGGACAACATGCTCACAGCCATACGCTAGGAAAAAAAATTTGCCTTGGTTTTCGCCCAAACACGAACGAAATTCTTAAACGGTAGAAATACAGCAAAAATGGGTTGTTTTATTCATTGAAGTCAAAGAATGATAATTTAGAATATCAGTTAATGCTACTGGGAAGGGAATAGTTTCTACACTGTAAAAAAAAAACTTGCAGTATTTGCTACTGGGATTAATCTTGTCTCTAAAAAGATCATCTTATCTCTAATTTGGATTAATCTTATCTCAGTAGAGATGAGATTAATCCCAGTAGCAACTACTGCAGTTAACTTTAATCCATACTCGGAGAAACTTTTTATAGTCTACACTGTAAAAACAATCTTGCACTATTTGCTACACTGTCAGAAGTTTCATAACAGATAACACAAGAATGCGCGGTTTCAACAGATAATACGTAACAGATAACACTTCGGATGTTGTCTGTTGTGTTTCAAATGTTATGCATAATAAGCGTTACCATCAGGAAGAGCCGAAAAACCGCCAAAAAACATCTGCTGAGTTTTCCGACATCATGAAGAAAAAGGATAAAGTCAGGAGATACTTCGTTGGCTGTTTTTTGGCTCTTCCTAGCAACGCTTGTTATGTGTAATATTTCATGCATAACGTTTTCAAACAAAACAGATAACATCCCAAGTGTTATCTGTTGCACACTGTCTGTTGAAACCGCGCATCCGTGTGTTATCTGTTATGAAACTTCTAACAGTGTACTGGGATTAATCTTGTCTCTACTGAGATAACATTATCTCTAATTCGGATAATCTTATCCCAGTAGAGATAAGGTTAATCCCAATAGCAAATACTCAGTTAACTTAATCCCTTACTCGGAGAAAATTTTTACTGTGGATCCTTAGACTGTGTTGGAAAAAAAAAAGTCTTGCAGGATTTGGGGATCGACTAAAACCAGGAAGGGAAGGGAACGCGAGAAAAGCAGGAAGGCATACTAAAACCAGGAAGGGCATACTAAAACGAGGAAGGGCATACTAAAACGAGGAAAGAATTCAAGGCTGCGAAAAAATGTAAAGCTGCACCGTTCCCTTCCTCTGTTTAGTATTCTTCGAGGGATCGGCAACTTTTCAGACTTGAAGTTCACCATCCCTTCCTCGTTTTAGTATCCTGACATGGGTACGCATTAAGTTCAGTGAGGGGTCGGCAACTATTAAAATTATAATTCACCTTATCATTTCTAGTTCTGACGGTAGGTGACTAAAATCTTCCGAGTCCTTCGAGGGGTCGGCAACTCAGATATTTCAAGTCCACCATTTCCTTCTTCTTTTTAGTACCTTGAAAGTACTAAAAAGTACCTTGAAAGTACTAAAAAGAGGAAGGAAATTGGAAGCTATTCTCTTTGAAGGGTCGGCAACTAACAACGAGGAAGGGATGGTGAACTTTGAATTCGAGAAGTTGCCGAGCCCCCAAAGAATACTAAACAGAGGAAGGGAACGGTGCGGCTTTCCAGTTTTGAATGCTGACGACAGCCTTCCTCGTTTTAGTATGCCCTTCCTCGTTTTAGTATGCCCTTCCTGGTTTTAGTATGCCTTCCTGATTTTCTCGCGTTCCCTTCCCTTCCTGGTTTTAGTCGATCCCCAGGATTTGACCTCGATCGGCAAGTCACAACGAAAAAAAAACAACGTACCTGTTCAACCCATAAGTTTGTTGTCATGATCTGATTCTTGAGGTTCTGGAAATAGACAAGAAAGGGGTAAAAGAGGCAAATTACGAAAGTTGTTTATTTCGTAACTCGAATGGGCGAGATAAAGTCCTCTGATTAGACCACGTGTTGTCTGGTCAACTTTGTCGTTTCTGTAGCTTTATGAACGTCATTGCAGCACTGCTTCAAAGGGAACTTTTGTTTTAACAGACTTTGTTTGCGTGAAAGCAGATTCGTTCGGACAAAAAGAGTCACAGACTGACAAGGGACGCACGAGATGACGAGACGAGCTTTAGGTACACTTTATTCTAAGAAGATGACACTGGGGGGAGGGGGGGGTATAACCGTAGAAACGAATTGCTCACGGGAAAGGGAATTTTAAGCACATATGTTTGACCGATTATAGTATAGTGTTTTTTTGTGTTTTTTTTTCTCTGTTGTTTCGATGCTAACCGAAATAGCAGTTGACTCGGCGGTTACGCTTGCCTTTTTTGTATATATATACTGATGTGCTGACGTTGGAATCAGTTAGTCGGCATACACCATGTGCAAGATTTTTAATGAATAAACGATCTGATTTGATCTGATGCTCTAAATACTTGCATCTCCTTTCAAGATCGCAAATATGAGAACGGCATTCTTTCGGAAATTTTGATTGTAATAAACGTAGAAGTAAAGAGGATATAGTGGATCTACTTAGCAGTATTCAAAATAAAGAATCTGACTATGTCAGGTACAAAGAAGCCACGGTCTACCCGGTACGCATCCAGTGATTTTCTTTGCCCGAAACGCCGGCTTACATGAACACCCTCCCCCCCCACCCATTTTACAAATCTTAAAGAGATATAGAGCGTGTTCCACCCTACTTACCGTAGTTACTACGCATCACGTCACGGTTCCTGGCTTTTTAGCGTCAAGGTCACAGGTCACAATCACGTCACAGAGGTCGCAGTACCCCGCTCATGGTTACTATTTCCAGAAGGTCGGAACGATCAGCGTTGTAACTTTTCACGGGGTTGAAACGAAAATAGTAACCAATAGTTACTATTATTAGGAGGGTGAAAAAAACTCATTCAAACTGTTGGGAAATGTAACATAAAATCGGGCGCCATCCAGACTTGGCGAGTTTTCCTTACTGTTCTCAGCTGGGGGACGCCAGAATTTATTTTTTGTTTGCCGGAACCAATCTGTCGGAAGCAAACGAGCTACGGAACTTGGACTTGACTCTAACGGGTTCACAAGTCAACCGAACAGAACTATGAAGTACTTTTAAGGCTGCTCAAGTATGATGTTCGAGATTAGTTCGAGAGAACTATGAAGTACTTTTAAGGCTGCTCAAGTATGGTTCGAGATTAGTTCGCGCTCGGACCCTAGTTGGCAGGAATTCCCCGAGTGTCTTGTTTCGCGACGGGTGAGGTTTTTTCAGTCCCATCCCCCGTTCCTTCCTGGCATTCTGAAGTACACCGCCCTATCTATTAGTAAGGTTGTCAATTTATAAATAGAGTTTCTAGAAGCAAAAAACTTTTGTTGATTAGTTTTAGTGCTATTTACAGATTAGTGCATTATTGAGTTGAACGTCTTCATGGTCCTCGAGCTTTCTCCCATACAATTATTATTGTTCTTTTAATCGCCACTTCCACCCGCATTCAAATCGTCAGATGGACTGCTGCCGCTCACTGGCAACGAACCTTTCTTCGTGACTGTTGGCTAGACCCAGCTCTCCAAGTGCTGTCCGCTTCGTCACATTAGCATGGTTGCGGTTGACCACCTAGGGTTCTAATCACTAACGACCAGGGGTACAGGGTACAGGGTAGCTGAAGGGATCACCATCTCGTAAGAACAAGAAATACATATTTTGCTTAGAATCATCAATGTCTGGGTATAGTACAGGAAAATGAGCTAAAAAAAAGAGGTCGACCAGAAACAAATTGCAACAGAAATGATTTTTACACCATCTTGTAGAGAAAAAAAAGCTAAACAACATATCCAAAGTTACATATCCAGGCTCGACGCAAAGCGTTTTTTGGCTTTTAATGTCATTACGTATTTCGAAACAAAACATAAAATTTTCGTGGTTGTCCGTTATTCTTGAACTGAAGTACGATTCTAATGAAAAATGACAAGCTGGTACTGAAAATGAAGTCAGATTTGGCGTATGGAGCACCAGAAAAAAGTTAATGTTAGTTTTTCAACCTATTTTGCAAAAAAGTAAAAAAATTTGTACTGGTCCAATTTTCTTGAACGAAAGTGCGATCACGACATAGAACCCGAGCTGAGACCGAAAATGGAATCATATTGGGTGTCTACTGTGCCTAAAAGAAGTTTCGTAACCATAAATATGTGATCTTTAGGATTTTTTTTTAGTAAAAACAAGAAAATTATTAAGAAAAGTAAAGTACGAGTCAAAATGCTTTTCAATGCTCAGTATTTACAAAAAAAAAATACAACATATCCAAAGTTGCAGATCCTGAGTCGACGCAAATTAAGCCCTTTTCGGCTTTTAGTGCCATGAGTTCAGATTTGGTGTATCTTGCACCAGAAAAAAAGATTCAATATCATTAACATGCGCCGTTACTATTTTTGTAAAGATAGTTTAGTCAGCATTCATTATCCATCAAAATGATATGATAGATTGTTAGAAAAAAATATATATATCTGAGCTGGTCATTAATAGCAAAACCGTCTTGAAGACCGAATAACGTATTCTTGGAAGAAGACCCCCAGTAAGACAATGCAATCGGATAGAAAATTAGTTCTGATTAATCAAAGTAATAATAATTTTTTTCTTCGCCATCTACCCTGAGCCCTATCTACCCTACACTGAAGCGTACTCGATATTTCTGCCATATCGGAATATAGTAAACTATGCGAGCAACCCCATGATTAATCCCACTGTCTATGACATAATTTTTTTTACACATTTGTTTACGCATTGTCCACCACAAATCAGATGATTCGATATCCCGCGATCCGAAATCGGAAATCCTTCGATTCGGAAGTCTCGGAGAATTTCAACAAGTCATCAACTCTTTACTCTAGTTTTGACGTCCTCTGGCTTTCCTTCTGATTCCCAAGCCTGGTGGAATGGAACACAGCGATCACGTATGGTCGGGAATCACCCGGGGAAATAGTTTACTCTTTTCCTCTTCTTGATTGATCTTCCATCTATTGACGACACATGTATTTACTCGGTTATGCTTTTTGTCCCAGACCAGGTGAGCCGACATGTACTTACTCTCATTGTAACCTTTGACCAACCCCTGTGGTGGAAAGTCATGAAAATGGTTGAAGCAGCTTCACCAGGAAGTGGGCTTTCAGAGTTCGTCCTGAAACTTGGAGGATTCCGTACCACGATGAGCTTATTCGGAGCATTGGGCTGCATCCTGGAGGAGTCAGGACTCGGAGATGTCCCTCACCTCTCAGCGGAAAAGCGATCGCCAGAACCTTAGCCTACGTGGCCATGTACTGATTGACGCTGTGCTACACGCTATTCTATTCGTTATTACTCGAGTGGGCGTGTACATAGATAAATCTTTAGAGTTAAGAAGGAGTCTGATTGTTTAAGTTATATTTCTGTTTTTGTTTGTTTGTGTATATGGCCCATGGGCTTTTGAAATACACTGATCTATCTATCTATCTATTCCTACCTATTCCTATATTCCTACAATCTGAAGAAATCGTGGAACTTAAAAGCTTGTACACGAAGCTGATTTTGCTGATTCGGTAAAAAAAAATACAGGAATTCATAAGGATTGCTCCAGTATCGGATGTCAAAGGCGTGATTCCAGTATTTGGAGATGATTCTATACTGCGAAACTTCATAAAAAGTGAACGATCTGGATCACTGGAAGTAAAGAATTCTGTTGAAGACGCCTTGATCATGATCTATGGTGCGTCGAAAGGAGGAGACCTGAATAAGCTCTTCGGAAAAAAAGTGACAACGACAAGGTCGTTCGTTCGGGATCGACTAAAACCAGGAAGGGAAGGGAACGCGAGAAAAGCAGGAAGGCATACTAAAACCAGGAAGGGCATACTAAAACGAGGAAGGCTGTCGCCAGAATTTAAAACTGGAAAGCCGCACCGTTCCCTTCCTCTGTTTAGTATTCTTTGAGGGGTCGGCAACTTTCCAAATTCAAAGTTCACCATCCCTTCCTCGTTTTAATATCCTGTAGTATCCGTCGTTTTAGTATCCGTCTGAACTAGAAATGAAAAGGTGAATTACAATTTGGATAGTTGCTGACCCCTCACTGAACTTAATGCCTACCCATGTCAGGATACTAAAACGAGGAAGGGATGGTGAACTTTGAGTTTGAAAAGTTGCCGACCCCTCGAAGAATACTAAACTGAGGAGCGTTCCATTTTTTCGCAGCCTTGAATTCCTTCCTCGTTTTAGTGCGCCCTTCCTCGTTTTAGTATGCCCTTCCTGGTTTTAGCATGCCTTCCTGCTTTTCTCGCGTTCCCTTCCCTTCCTGGTTTTAGTCGATCCCCGTTCGTTCACCCAGAACAGTCACCACCAACGGTTGATGTAGCAAAATAACACAGCTATACCGAGTTTATTTTCTGTGTGTTTCTTTTATCAAGTTTAGGTATGAACCGGTGAGCTTGATCCACAATTGAAAATAAAGAAAATGGGGATGGAAAAAACAAGATGACTTCTTGTAACCGTTAGCAAATGACCTTCCACAAGCTCCGCGCATGCTCTTAAAAATCGTTAAGTGCTCGTGTCGACTGCAATAGTGTAATTCAGAGAGATGTAGCCGCCCTAAAAACGATTTAGTTTCTACTCCAGCATGCAGAACCTGCATGGGGGAGAATGTGTTCCAACTCTACAAAATTTACAACTACTATGATGTAGGAAGCCCAAAAGCTTAGTCGCTAGCCTAATCCACTCCAAAGGACGAAACTGTGAACACAACACCTAGTCAGCACTAGTTCCAATTACACTGTAAAAAATTTCTCAGAATAAGGATGCAGTATTTGCTACTGGGATTAATCTTATCTCTATTAAGATAAGATTAATCCGAATTAGGGGTAATCTTATCTCAATAAAGATAAGATTAATCCCAGTAGCAAATACTGCAAGATTTTTTTTTTACAGTGTAGTTTATCTCTTTTGAAAACAATTTATAAGGTGAACGAAGGGCGTTAAGCACGATTTCGAACACTGAAATTGAAAACCAGCTTAGTTCGTAATTGACATTTCTTATTAATTTTCTTGTTTTACTAAAATTGGTAGATTATGTTGATGATTATGAAACTTCTTTCTCGTACACTAGAAACCCATTTTGATTCCATTTTCGGTCTCAGCTGGGGATTCTATGTGAGGATCGCACTTTCTTTCAAGAAAATCGGACCAGTACGAAAATTTGCAAAATAGGTTGAAAAAATGACATTAACTTTTTTCTGGTGCTTTATACGCCAAATCCGACTTCATTTTCGGTTTCAGCTTGTCATTTTGCATTAGAATCATACTTCAGTTCAAGAATAACGGACTACCACGAAAATTCATATTTTTTTCTAAATACGTAAAAAAATGGTATTAAAAGCCAAAAAGCGCTTATTTTGCGTCGAGACAGGATATACAACTTTGGATATGTTATTCAGCTTTTTTTTCTCTACAAGATGGTGTAAAAATCATTTCTGTTGCAATTTGTTTCGGGTCAAACCTCCATTTGCCTGTTCTAGTAACTCATTTCTCAAAAGTGCCGGGTCGTGAAATGTTCACGGGATTTGCTGAAGCCTTCCACATGGTACTGTAAACTTCCAGACGAACGATTAAGCTAATACACTATCAGAAGTTTCATAACATATAACACGAGGATGCGCGGTTTCAACAGACAATGCGTAATAGATAACACTTCGGATGTTATCTGTTGTGTTTCAAAATGTTATGCATAATAAGCATTACCGTCAGGAAGAACCAAAAAACCGCCAAAAAGTATCTGCTGAGTTTTCCGACATCATGACGATAAGGAATAAAGTCAGTAGATGCTTTTTTGGCTCTTCCTAACAAAGCTTGTTAAGCACAACATTTCACATAACGTTTTCAAACACAACAGATAATATCCAAAGTGTTATCTGCTACGCATTATCTGTTGAAACCGCGCATCCTCGTGTATCTGTTATGAAACTACTGACAGTGCAAGGGGCCCTTCTGGAAAGTTCACATTTCTTTAGTAATTGTAACCTATACTACCACAGTCTGGAGTATCCTCTTCTCTATGATATAATCTGAATGACTTGGGGGCTTGTAACTCACATAAGGTCAATACTGGGAGCGTGTCCGAAAGCTCGGAAACGAACGAAAATGCTGAATTAATTCAGCATTTTATGCAGCATTTCGCTTTCGGACTTGAATTTTCGCTCAGTTAATGCAGCATTAATTCAGCATAAAATTCATCGAAAAATTCAGCGAAGATGCTAAATTTTACGCTGAATTTTCAAGAAGAAACTGGGGAGCTGGCGATTAAGGCTAAATTTCGGAATTAGAAGTGTCAGAGAAGAAATAAAGAACGTGTCCGAAAGCTTTTAGTGCTGTAAATGCTGCATTTAATGCTGCATACAAGGTAAGAGCTTTCGGACGAAAATAAAAATAAAAATGCAGCATTAAATGCAGCATTTACAGTCCTGAAAGCTTTCGGACACGCTCTGGAAAGAGATTGACGGACTTTAAGTTCTGATGAGCTCTTGTGGAAATTTTGTATTTCTTCTGTACATACGACCCATGCTCCCCCCAGTCTGAAGTAACCTATATGAAGATGCCGAAAACAAAACGACTTACCACATCGATTAGCTGGGACAATCGCAGTTTAATGAAAACTTTCAGTTTCGAGGTTGTATTCTCAACCGGTCGAACTAGTTTGTTGTAATTCGATAACAGATCGTCATAAAGCCGTTTTGCATCTGGGTTTCCCGCCTTTGCTCTTGGACATTGGCACAGTATAAGAGTAACTCCTACCCACGCGAATGAAAAATGAACTACTTTCATTTTGATACATGGAAATCTGGAAAAATCGTGGATTAGACGCTGTCGCAGTGTTGCCAGATCGTGGTAAATAAAAAAAGCAGCGGCCTTTAAAAATACACCAGAAAAATCTATACCTCCCAAAATCTCAATGACTATCAACAGAGAACCCCAAAAACTTTACCGGCCTTCGGTCGCGACAACCAAACGACGTAATAACAGTCGATTTTTCTGAAAAACAGTCATTTTTTCGTAAAGATAGTCAATTTTTGACATCATGCCAAAAGATACACCAGTTGAAAAAGAAAAACAGCCACGTTTTACGCCACACGCCAGTTGCAAAAATGTTTACGCCAGTCTCCGACAAAATCCGTCAGTTTGGCGTAAAATCCGACACTGTGGCAACAGTGGGGAGTCGACAGACATGATGTGTGAGTGTGAGGATTTGTGTGATTTAAGGAGGGATATTTTTGATAGGGTGTGAAGATAGGGTGGTTCAAATGATGGGGACAGTAGTTTGGGGGAAATAAAGGGACTAGGAAGGTTCCTGAGGATAGCTACGGAACATTGAGATATTTTTTTTAAAAGTCAGTTGAAAAAAAACGCATTATTTTTTGTTGAGGTAATATATTTTAAGTGGTTGTTGTAGAGTAGATTTTTGTTCCGTTATGACCCGATGGGCTTTCTTTTGAAATTACACCCATACATATATGTAACCGTATCCCGCAACTACGTCACAAAGCAGCCCAGCCCACAACTCAGTTTTGCTCATCTTTCTAGTTTAAAGGACCCATCGCACTATTAACTATTTAACTTAAAATGTTTTGAAATATTTGAATACTTTAAAACTAGTCTGTGCTTTCAACAAATAAACCACGGTTTTGGCTGTTTTAAGCCTTTTCCGAGACCCGTTGACTTATATCCCCAAGCTTATCGGCCAAGGAGCAGTGTTGCCAGATGGTGCGCATTTGCGCCATTTGGGCGCTTTTTAGAAGCGGCTGCGCTTCGAATTTTTCAAGTGTGCGCATTGCGCCAAATTTGCGCATTTCCCCAAATTTCGGCGCAAATTGGGCGCATTTTGCTCTCCATATCCCTTAGAAACTGAAAACCAGATCAGGATTTGTAAGGGCCATCCAGGTTCCAGATCTTGAGGGTTGCGGGGGACTCAAAATCTTCACTGAAATGTCAAAATTGTCGTTTGGGTCCTTGGAAACACTGATAATTGATGCTTGCTGGTTCACAATGTGTTGACCCTCTCTACTTCTCCATGTCTTGAAAGCCAGCGAACACGATATTTGGATACGAGAGTGTATTCGCTGGTAAGCTTGTCAGGTTCATGCATATCTGGAACGTGTTTTTTTTTTAGAAAAAAAGTTTTCTTTCAATCGTTTTGAGAAAAACCGTTTTTAAATCGTCTTGAGAAAAAAATCGTTTTTTTCGATTATCCTTACTGTTTTTTCTCATAAAGATCATTAACTTTTCTTATGTCTTGCTCATTCCAGTACCAGAGGCATTATTATCCAAAAATATACGGGGAGAAGGGGGGGGGGGTATTTATCGACTGCTTGATTGCTTGATCATTTTTAGCGACCGTTTCTAAGACAAATGATTGTTTTGAAGATTCAAAATCGACTGCTTTTACAAAAAAAGTCGTAACTCAAAAGTAAGCTCATAACTTACACCAAGTTAAAATTTCAGAGATGCTTTTTCGTTTTAATATTTTGATAATATCTACTGTTTAATGAAAAATCTACTATTTTCAAGAAGAATTGCAGCGCTTTTCGCCAACTCGTTTTTTTACCGACTGCACTGTCAGAAGTTTCATAACAGATTGCGCATAAAACTTTCAAGAATAACACCTTTTCACTCAGAAATAAAGTGTTATGACCAAAAAAGTTTAAAGTGTTATGACTTTTCGTGCCTAGATTTCCAACAACACCTTCAATAGGTAAAAATACTACACTGTCAGAAGTCACATAACGACAACAGAAGGATGCGCGGTTTCAACAGATAACACTTTGGGACGTTATCTGTTATGTTTCTGTCGTTCCCGTTAGTATTTTTACCAATTGAAGGTGTTGTTGGAGGCACGAAATAGTGTAAACTTAATTGGTCTTAACACTTACTTTCTAAGTGAAAAGGTCTTATTCTCGAAAGTATTATGCGCTAACTGTTATGAAACTTCTGACAGTGTGGTCGACAACATGCCCCCCCCCCCCATCCAATTTCGTAAAAAAAATTTTTTTTGCGAAAATGCGCCGAAGGCGCATTTTTGCTTCTCTAGCTGCGCGATCTTGTGTCAAGTATCTGGCAATACTGCCAAGGAGATAAAGTTCAAAATTTGATTTATTATGTCTCTTTACACCAATACCGAATCTCAATCGACTTCAGAAACAACTTTGAGCTTCAACCAAATTTCCAGTTGAATGGGGGGGGGGGTGAATCGTCCCCTAATTTGAAACCCCTCCCCTCCCTTAAATATACAGCTATGAGGCCCATCTACGAATTCGACCTCTTCCATGACCAGAGAATCCTCACACCAAGTTTCATCAAAATATCCCATTCTCTTCGAGAGTTATCGTGCTGACAGCCGGACGGACAGACAACAACTTTTATGAAGTCATAGGTATCCCTCCACTTATGTTTTGGGATCCCAAAAACAACAGAAGTTTCATCCGACAACGCTAGAGCAATCTGCCAGCTACAGAGACAAATTATTTTAGCAGCCATGGCACTCTCATCCAGTCAACCACAAACCCCTGAATTTTGGATACCCCATGCCTAACCCTGGATACACTATGCCAGGTGCTGGATATTGTAACCCAGTAAAATATTGATGATTAGAGTGAGGCTAAAAAATCAACCAATCAGAACTCCTTTATATTGAGGTAGGTCAGGGTTAGGTTACCATCAGGTATCCAGCGTTAGGCATAGGCTATGCCAAATGCTAGATATACCCAGCGTTTGGCATAGGGTAACCAAAATCAGGGATTTGTGGTAGACTAGACTGCTCTCATCCAGAAGCGTTAATAGCCAAAATGGTGGGGGGGGGGCAAGGTATTTACCAACTAGCTTATCATTTTTTACCGACTGTTGTTGCAGAAAAAACAACTGTCTTTAGAAAAAAAAAACTACTATTTTGACGTAAAAGCGACTGATATTCAGAAAACCGAATGTTTTCCAGAAAATATCGACTATTTTGTGAAACACCGACTGTTTTGAAGAAAAATTGACTGTTTTGAAGAAGGCTATTTTTTACCGACCAGCCGACAACATTGAGGGGGGGGCGTCCCCCGTACGTGACGCCCCTGCCATCACTTAGCTCTACAAAATAATTGGTTTTCGTACGTGGCCAAGAGGTTTTGAACTCCCGCGCCTTCTACTATACTCTGAAATCGTCTTCGCCGAGACACCAACGAGGTAATGACAAGCGATAACAAGAAAACGGTTTATTTTTGATGCTCTATCTAATGGAAGTCAGAAATTTGTGTGTGTGAAGCATTTTACAAAGTTACAGCGTAATTAGTACCAATTGTGGCCAACAAGTCTTTCAAAAATAAGTGCATGAGAAGCTTAAAAATGTGTGTTTTCTTTTTTAGAAGACTTGGAGGCCGACAGTTCTATCCTGGTTCTATCTTAAGTTTCGGAATTTTTTTCTTTTGCTTGGTTTCACTCCTTTTTAAAGTTTCACTGAAACGGGCTGGAATAGGACAATCTAGTTACCTATCACTCATTCACTTAAAAGTTTAACTGAAAAGCAAACTTATTTTATAGGATTTAGTTGAATACACTGAGTTATTTGGATTCTGCTAACAAATTTTTTGATTTGTCACTATAGGCGTATTCTCGCCGTTCCCCGAGGACTCCTCGGGGAATCGAAGGGAACGGCGAGAATAGATGGAGTCACTCCACGCGGACTCCGCGTACAGAAACAGCGAGAATACGGGGAATGCTTCTAAAATTGATTTTGTTCGAAAAATGAATATGCAGCTGAAAAAATTAGTCTAGATCCACTCCATTCTTGGTTTTCTTTATTCTGATTCTTTTTAATTAATTTTACATAGCACCTACAACAGCAAAAATTGATTCCCCACCGAATTTGAAAGGGAGTCCTTTTTGATGATGGTGATGATAATCTGAGCATTCCCCGTCCGTGGGGACTCGCGAGAATACGGGGAGTGAGTCCCCGGGACAAACAAAAACGCGGGGACTCCTCAAGTGGAGTCCTCGGGGAACGGCGAGAATACGCCTTATCTGCTCTAGTTGCGAGGTTCAAAATGTCTACGGCCGTCCCAACGGCGCAAATTCTGCTACGACGCAGAATTTTTGAATCTCAATACAAACGTAGCTTTCAAGTGGGCGGTGATAAGCTTGCTGAAGACTGCTTAGCGCCTGAACAAAAAACTTACATAAATCTTTTTCGTCAAGCAGACGACACAGGTACAAGCGTATAGAGGTACCACAAATCCGACTGGCAAATTCCACTATTTGAAAACTGATCTTTCGTGAATAGCGGAGCGACGAAGTGACGCATTTTTCAGCGGGTCTTCAAGTCTCATTAAGTGAATATGTGAGGGGTAACAAGACTGTCCTATCTCTGCCCTTTTCAGTTAAATTTTAAAGAAGGTTGAAGACACTTGTAAACTTGTGAACTTGTGTTTCCCACAAGTTCGTCTTTCCAACTTGAGCGGTTTTGAACCTGAAGAGGACCCTTGCCAAGAAGGGCCGAAATATAGCTCCAATAAAATTCAGCTGACGTATCCGTTTTCCACCATTAAATATGATTCGCAGTCAGCTTGGGCTGAAGGAATATTTATGCGTTATTTCATTGCTCCGCTATTCACAAATGATTTATTTTCATATAATGGAGTTTCCCTGTCGGATTTGTGGTACCTCTATGCGCTTGCACCTGTGTTATTGTTATATGCTTGACGAAGACGATTTGCAAAAAACAAGTGTTCACTCAGCGAGCTACCTTCCACGAGCTGATCCCTAACCACTGACAAGCCGCGTTTGTATTATGGTTCACATTTCCCGCGTCACAGTAGAATTTTGCGCTGTGAGGACGGCCGTATAGATATCCTGAACGTCATACTCGAGAAAATAGTGAAACTGAAAAAATCCCTTAACACAATCCAAATCATGAAGTATATTCAGTTACATGATCAAACAAGAAGGTGGCTTTTCAGTTAAGCTTTAACCACGGCGCGCACATTTTTCAAATATTTTGCATCCAAACTCCGCTTTGGAGAGAGGGAAGTCTGGATAGAGTTGACAAGCGCCAACAAGAAAATCGCTAATTTCACGGGGCAATTAGGCTATTGGTATTTTCGGGAAACAATTTCTGAACCAGTTTATCATGAAAAAATCATGATGTTGCGGAATCCGGGGGGAACGGGAAGGAATGGTTGTTACTGAGATAAGGTGAAAAAGCTTCTGTTGGAAAAGCAAATCTAGGAAGGTGTATCTGGTTGAGAATGTCGCACAGGGAGCAATTCTAGGATTGCCTTTTTTTGTTTTGTTTTTTAATTTACCATGGCGGTAAACATTTAGTGTAAACAATAGGTAACTTACTGAAGTTACATTTAATCACGATTCAATTTCATAATTCGGCCAAGTCGTAACCAAGTATATTGCACTCCAGCAATATTTAATACAAGCACGATCTCAGAATCACAATCCGTGAAACTGCTGTTCTCTGGTCGTCGACCTTACAACTAAAAATACTGTAGACACATTGTATAATCTTTTGAATTGCTCAGAACACACGCCGCGCATGATTAAATCACAAAGCTATTTTGGCGACTAAATTATCGCGCTGGATCTCAGCACATGCAGTTCCATCCAGTCTGGGTTTAAATAAAGGATTTCACGACGGTTTTCGGATGAGCCCGAGGTTCTAGCGCCATCTTTCGTTCCAAGGAAGGAGTGGAACACACAGTTCTGACAATTCAGGAAGTCATGACGATTTTTAGGATGAGCCTCAAGTTACTTCTTGACACTTAATTTTGAAAATTTTTGGAACTGGGTATTTTTGCAAGCTACTTATAACAATCTTGGAGCAAGTCAGTAACTGGTAGAGCCTCGCAAGTTATCTCTATCATTAATTGCGAGCTATTCAACGGAATGGTACATCCGGTTATTTAAATGCAATTTACAGTTGAGGGTAGCATAAGGAGAGCAAACTGCCTGTATTTTTTTATCTGCTTTCATGTTTCTAGAGCTGTAACAATCCCTGGAAGAGAGATACACTACATACTTTAAATATTCCTTCAGCCCAAGCTGACTGCAAATCATAGTTGATATGGCAAAAGGGATACGTCAGCTGAATTTTATTAGAGCGCTATTTTGGAGCGGCTTGAGCCTGAAGATCGCTCTAAGAAAATTCAGCTGACATACGCGTTTGCCACTATCGAGTCCATTTACCTCCTGCTATATTATCCCCACTGTTGTCTGCTACACAAACACTCCAAACTTTCCAATAGCACTTTCATCCGATTCCAGGCTTTCATCGACTGGCATGGAAATATAGTTTCCAGCGGAGCTTCCACATAGCGCATGTCAGATTGTGCTTTTTAGAATGCAATCAAGGGCGGCAGAGGCTACGTAAAGGAAGAAACGGTTGGAAATTCCGTAATGAGGAAGGATTTCTGAAGAAACCAAGCGATCCCGGCTGACGCCAACCGTAGTTTCCTTCTCAGATAGCTTTTGTTCATTGACTTGCTAGCAGATAGACAGAACATCCGGAGAACTGGAGTGCGAAGTCGTGGGTGGACATGGAACAGAGTGGAAGAGTCGATTGTGTTACTCTTAGATTGAACATACCGGAAAGACGACTTACAGTACGATTAAGAGCGTGTTCCACCCTACTTACCGTAGTTGCTAGGCATGACGCCACGAGTTCTGGCTTTTTCCTGTCAAGGCTGGAACGATTTTTCTATTTTCCAGCAGGATATCATGCCACAGGCGAAACCGACCAATCACGTTACAGAGATGCGTAGTTACTATGCTTACCACTCCCGAGCATGGTATGCAAATAGTAACTATTAGTTACTATTTCGAGAAGGTTGGAACGGTCACGTAGTTACTTTTCGTGAGGATGGAACGGAAATAGTAACTAATAGTAACTATTGTTAGAGGGTGGAACAGGCTCTAAGTGAAGGGAGAGCATCCATCTTCTGCCAGCAGGGGCATACATTCCTTACATCTCCCAACAAATTCCGCCTTGATTGTCCACCGACACATGTGGATGAAGCAGGGCCCTGTCTTAAGGAAAAAAACCCAAATAGAACAGGGGTCCTGCCTTCCTCGTCTTTCGTGGCGTGTGAATGAAGCAGACTAAAACGCACTACTCTTATGGCTAGCCTTGGTCAAGAATGTATTATGGTATTGACAGTAACAATATCAGAAGTTTGATAGCGCTCAACACATGAATCCGAATCATTTTTTTTGTTTTGTTTTAAATACGATTTACCAACCGTACCGTATGCTACAAACGATCTCCACCAGACACACAACCACGAAAACTATAAATACATTTCAAAATCAAAAATTCAAACTGCAATATTTAATTTATAGCCTATACTAAAATTCTAATTTAAGTTTTATGGCACTTCCGGCCAAGTGCCATATGCAGATCATTTTTCCGTCGGTCAGTCCGGTGTTTGCGAGTTAGGGTACTTCCCGATGTGCTAGGACGATGAAACTTGGCAGTCATATTAGGGACCAGACCAAAGTAACTAGGAAATAGTTGCTTACCCCATCCGACCATCGGAGGGTGGGGGAAGGAGGGGAGCCGGAATTTAGTGGCATGCATAACTTTCGAGGGGGTGATCGGATCTTACTCAAACTTGATATTTGGAAAACCTCGTGTCTCCGATGTCCCACTTCAAGCCCAGACCGGGTCCGGTGAATGTGGGGGGACCTGAAATCATGTGACATGCTTAGAGTGGAGCGATCGGGATGAAACTTGGTGTGAGGAAGAAGCACAAAGCCTAGGTATATCAAAACTGCACCGGATTTTGGGCACTAGGGGGGGGGGGTTGGAGGGGGGGTTCAGGAATTAGTAAGACACACGTGGCGCTTTACGCAAGGGACTTGTACCATGACCAATAAACCGGAAACAATAAACAAGTCCCTTGTGTAAAGTGCCATCTATGTCTTATTGTTAATTTCCGTGACATGGGGATGTGAACTGTTGTATGAATTTGCCTTCGGGCGGGATCCCTGTTCCTATGGCCGGCTTCTACCAGACAATTGTAGTTTGCGAACTCTTTTCACAAGCACCTCGGTAGCTCAAAATCTCAAATCGTGTGACATGCTCAGAGTGCAGCGACCGGGATGAAACTTGGTGGGGAGAACAAGCACAAGCCCTAGATACATCAATGACAGAACCGGACTCGACTCGGACACCGGGGGACTTATACAGACGACCAGGGCCGCGTTCGACTTACCTTTTCGGCCATCTGAAATAGTCCCTTTGACATTTGGTTTGCAAATCTCGACTAACCGGGAGCTTTCATTCTTTCCCGTGGATTGTACAGTCGACATAAAGTTGACCTCCAACGACCGAGGGATTGTCCTTCGTCCCGTCGTAAAACATACCAGTGTGAAAAGTCAACTCTACGGTTGGCTGTTGCTTAAAAGCCAGGCTTCAACTTCCAGATTTTTTGTTCCGGATTGTACACATCCGTGTCGTCGAGATGGATCCGGGCGGAGAAGCCAGGCCACAAACCCGTAAAGCTAACGCATCTCTGCAAAATCTTTCAAAAATGCGTCGCTTCGGGTGCAACGCCCATAGTCTTCTTCAGGCATACCTGTGCTATGTGCGCCCCATCCTTGAATACGCCTGTCCTGTTTGGGGCCCGTCAGTATCAAGAACTGCCTACCTAATGCAGAAACTGGAGTCGGTCCAGAAACGGGCAACCAGGATCATCCAAAGTAATATAGACATTTCCTACCACGATGCCCTCGCAACCCTTGAAGTCCAAAGTCTAGAACTCCGGTTGGGTGACCTTATCCTGAGGTTTGGCAAAATGCTGCTGTCTAACCCTGCTCACCGTGACATTTTACCCCCAGAAGCCCCGACAGTCAGCGGCACGAGAAAGAAACTAAAACTTGTGCCTGTGCATGCTCGGACACAACGCTACCAGAACTCTTTCGTGCCCTTTTTTACGTCCTTGTGTAATAGTGTATAACAACATGTTTTGTAGTACAACATAAACTTAGCCTCTGAGCTACGATTGTTGTGTAAATAAACCTTTCTCTCTCTCTCGCTCAAACGTCTGGGCATCCAGGCTGTTGAATGCCCCAGATTCTGGAAGGGTATCATAGAGAGAGGCACTACATTCGAAAGACACAATACGCATGTAAATGAATGGGGTTGGTGAAAAAGGGAGGGTGATTTGACAGCTGTGACTGAAAGACAAAATATATTTGACTTCAGAGTTGGTGGACTCGGACTCGTCTCGAGACGCCTTTCTCAAGGACTCGGGCTCGTCTCGGACACGTTTTCCACGGAGCTGTCCGTTCGCCAGAGCTGTGGACTCGGACTCGTCTCGAGACGCCTTTTCAAGGACTCGGACTTGTCTCGGACTCGAATTTGCTGGACTCGCAGCTCTGCGAGTTCGCAGCTCTGTTTGAAGGGGAACTCCAGGAAAGGTTGAACAATAGCAACATTAGCTATGATCATTACCATGACGATCCAGAAGGGTTGCGTTGTCTGTGCGCAAGCCCTGGATATTTGGAAGTCCAGAAGCCCGGCTTCTCAGTGACACAAGTGTGGGACCTACTTTTCTTCAGTTTTTTTTTTTACGCATCAAAACGAAGTTTTATTTCACTTCGTAACGTAACAAAACACCCTTATGTTTAGGCGTCGGCGATGGTAACCTCAACCTCTACACCCGGGTTCAGTCAAGAAAGATGTGATCTGCTTGACGACCTCAGTGTTAGGTCGCTATACAAGGGTTTGGTTTCTCCGGAAGGACGAATGTTCCAGCGCGCGTCCAGCAGTTTTGGGGTTGCGCTGGACAAAGGGACATCCTTGCTTCCCGGGCGGCGCGGAGGTTTTTGGGGCGCGCTACAGAAGGATATAGACCAGACAAGACCGATATCCGCACTCTTCCTTCGTTGCCGTGATCCAGAGCAGATCAAAAGATAAGTTGCTATTTTAGGTACAAGTGTTTAAGCAATACCTATGCAGAGTCAATGTTATCTTCAATATAGTTAGTTGTGTTCGTCTTATACCACACCCCGATGAAAAATCTGTAGCCTGCGTAGTTGTATGGTAGTTGTACGAAAAAGTTGCATGTAATACTATGTAGTAGCAAAGAATACTATCATTTAATATGCCTCCAACTAGTCGAATCTTATGTAGTAGCATCTAGTCTTACTAATAGTAGCATGCAGTAGTATGCAGTAACACGGTAGCCTTGGAGTAGAAGCGTAGTAGCATCAGTTAGTACTGCATGCTACTTTTTCGTATCGGGACATCTGGGATGTAGTATATCACGCATTCGAAGATCCGCTTGTCCGGTCTACGCTCCCACATTAGGTCTCTGACCCCGGCAGAGGTTTACGTTCACCAAGCTGAGAACCGCTCCAGTTAACCCTGGACACCCCAGTTAATTTCAGAAGGGGACTGGAGATCGATGATTCTCTTGTGGATTCTCATCTGGAACCTCTCCCAAATCTTGGAACCTTCACCACAGGGAGTCCTTCTGGCGGTGATGCGAAGGGTCTCGGTTGGCATTCTTACTGGTCCCTTGACATTCAAATCCTTCTCCTTTGAAGCCTTGATGAGCTCATTGCAGACTCTTTTAAGACTGGCGACAGTCCTGGATGTCAAGGTAATCCTAATCTTGTGGATTACCTGATCTTCTAGTCCAACTGGTTTCCCAGCATCCTTGTAAGCCATATTCACTGATCGAGATGTTCCGCTGAACCAGTGAACTTTCTTCAGCGTTTTGGAAACATCCATGTTACTCAACACCAAAATGTCTCTTTACTACTTCTGATCTTAATTTAAGTTTTATTTAAATTTTTATTTTAAAGCCTGGATTTAGCTGGCGTAAGGTAAATCGGACGACGCTTAGTGTCTGGCGATCGAAGACTGGAATTCCTGCCAGGATTTCCTCATCATCATCACTTCCATACGGAAAAAACTTGATCGTCTGTCCGCACTTTTAGCTCCCAAAAATGAATGAGAAAACCTTCATTCAAATAATATATACAACGGATACGTCAGCTACGATGCTTCATCAGCGACATTGCGGCCCTTCTTGGCAAGGGTCCTCGTCAGGCTGTCAATCTTCAGGTCCAACGTCGGGGAAGGAAGCAAACCAAACTCATGTTTTTGATTACAGGTTATTTTGATTACAGGTTTGTTTCCTTCTCCGACGCTGGACCTGAAGATTGACAGCCTGACGAGGACCCTTGCCAAGGAGGGCCGAGATATCGCTGGTGAAAGCATCGTAGCTGACGTCCCCGTTGTATACATTATTTGAATAAATGTTACAAAGTCAGCTTGGGCTCAAGGAATATTTATAGATAACGTTGCATGAAAGGATAGCCTACAGGTATCCCATTTTTTTTTTTTTTGGACGTATGATAGTTTCAAACTGGCTATAACTCTCCACAGTATAATTTCATACTGGAATGACGAAGTCAACTTACACCAATTGCACGTGAGCATATGATTTTTATCCACAAGGGCCCTCCATTGCCTTTCAAATAAGCGATATTTTTCTCCATTTATTTAGTGTCATTTCCTTCCGCCATCTGGTATGGCGCTGAAGGGGAGCCTTTTTAGGTAGGAAAAGCAGCTCCTAACCAGAGCAAAATAACACTAGGGAATAGCGCCAAGACTTGACAAAATTGAGACACAGTCGAATAGCAGCGATACTATCACCACTAGCGATAGAGAACATCCCTACTGAAACTCAATCAGTCGTTCACCAGCGCTGGCTCCAATAACTTCATATTCTAAACATTGCAAAAAAATGATACAGCCTACATTGTTTCCTTGGTGTGTGCAGACCGCACCTTTGCTTTACTAGAAATTTATAAGCCTGCAAGTTTGTTCTCGCTTTAAATGCCGCAAGCATAGTGGGCTGCGCTACAAGTATTTTCGGTTTGTAAATCACGGAGAGCATAGGTTTTGGCGCTACTCGCTAGCAGAGCAAAATAACACTAGGGTGTAGCGCCAATACCTATGCTTTCCATGCTTTGCAAACGGGCCATACTCATAGAGCCGCCGACTACGCTTGCGGCATTTAAAGCGAGACAAACTTTCGGATTCAGAAATTTCTAGTGCGGCAAAGGTGCGGTCTTCACACATCAAGGAAACAATAAAGGCTGTCTAATATTTTTGCTGTGTTCAGAACACGAAGTTATCGGAGCCAGCGCTGGTGAAATACTGACTGAGTTTGAGTAGGGACGTTCTATATCGCTAGTGTCCATGCTTTCGAGTGTGTGTCAGTTTTGTCAAGTCTCGGCGCTACGCGCTAATGTTATTTTTCTCTGCTCGCTAGCGTTATTTTGCTCTGCTCCTAACAAGAAAACCCGAATCCAAAGAAAAAACAATTATATTGACTAGCTTTATTTGCACGCAGTAAGTACAATTTCTAAAGCACGATTCTAACAAATATCACACCAGCACACACTTTGAAAGGCACACATTGAACTGTTGACAAAGTAGCAATATCAATAGAAGTCACTTCAATCCCTCTGATTTAAAACCAGAATAATAACGAGGTTCCTTAAGTAGATCACAAAAACGATGCATTTTTATTTACTTTTTGTATAAAAGTAAAAAAAAGCTGTCAATGAAATATCATGCTACAAGGTCAAATATGTTTTTCAATTTTTTTATTCAAGCGGTCAATAACCCTGAATTAATTTCGCTATCCTCAACTATTTTTTCCAACTTGCGGGACGCGCAAAAGGGGGGTCAAGTCAACAGTTATCCCCGTTAACAAAGCGAATGGTATGAAACCTTTATATAGAGCGTGTTCCACCCTACTTACCGTAATCACTACGCATGACGTCACGAATTCTGACTTTTTGCCGTCAAGGCTGGAACGATTTTTCTACTTTCCAGCAGAATATCATGCCACGGGCGAATCCGACCAATCACGTTACAGAGATGCGTAGTTACCACGCTTATTACGCTCCCGAACATGGTATGCAGATAATTACTATTACACTATCAGAAGTTCCATAACAGATAACACGAGGATGCGCGGTTTCAACAGATAATGCGTAACAGATAACACTTCGGATGTTATCTGTTGTGTCTGAAAACGTTATGCATAACAAGCTTTATTCCTTATCGTCATGACGTCGGAAAATTCAGCAGATACCTGATGGTAACGCTTATTATGATAACATTTGGAAACACAACAGCTTACATCCTCGTGTTATCTGTTACGCATTATCTGCTGAAACCGCGCATCCTCGTGTTATCTGTTATGAAACTTCTGAGACTGTAGTTAATATTTCGAGAAGGTTGGAACGGTCAGCGTAGTAACTTTTAACGACGTTGGAACGAAAATAGTAACTAATAGTTACTATTGTTAGAAGAGTGGAACATGCTCTTAAACTTCCTGAGCTCTGGTTGAGTATTGAGATTCAGGCAAGGCATGGCAAGAGATTCTCAAATTCTAATATTACATTCTTAGAAGCCCACGTAGATGGCGAGGAGCTGTTGTGTCGTCGTTTTTTATCTCAGTGGAAAGAAAAATCATTCAGCTGACTCCTATTTTTTTTTTCCGACTCCCTCCTTATTTAGTTTTCTGGCAGGGATACCTAAAGCAGACCCAGGTGAAGTGTTCGAAGTCACCCCATATAAGCATTGTCCAAATAGGTGTAATAAGCTGAATAGCGCTTACGCGATGTTTACGTCTTAATACACACGCCTGTTCAAAAAGGAACCCGAAACGTTCTTATCAATGCAGCGAGCAGTGTTGCCAAGGTCATACAGTGTTTCGAGTTTCTGAAGATCAGAAAAGTGTTCTTAGTGTTACTTGAAGTACACCAGTACAATTTGACGCCCAATACATTGAAAAAAGCAGTTAAATATGCGGGTGGCCAGCATTGGTCTTCGAAGTAGCATTAAGCAGTCGCAGCAGAACAAAACGTGTTATTTTGAAGAAAAGTTGTTTCTTCAGCTTCCAACAAAGTAGAACTTTACTGCTTCCCGTGGCAACCCTGACGACGCTGCTCCTTTCCTCGGCCCGCTGGCGGAACCAACCAAGCGATTTGATTGGCCCTGCATAAGCGATATTAGAACGCGAGTCTATTCTCCTTATTCACCTTATTACAGCGCGCTCCGAGGAAAAGAGGAATCTGTAATAAGCCTTATACGCCGTAATACACCTTATGACACCTATTTGGACAATGCAATATGGGGTGACTCGGACACTCAAGCATTGTCCAAATAGGTGTTGTAAGGTGTATTACGGCGTATAAGGCTTATTACAGATTCCTCTTTTCTTCGGGGAACTGTGGTGACTTCGGACGGTACGGTACCTGTGTTTTTTTCTGTTCTGAGCTAAAAACTTGAAAAAAAAGGAAGTTCAAACTTCTGGTAGCCAAAAACAGACATAAAATTATCCCAACGCTAGATACTTTAGCATGATATCTATTTTGCTAAATATTCTGGGTTACTTCTGACTTGGGCTCATCACCGTTCTATAAAATGGGACTTCTTTTCCAATTCGGTGGGGAGGCGACTGGGGGGGGGGGGGGGGGGTTAGGGATGGTAAAAAGGAATTCAAACGAGATTTTCCGGAGAATTTATTTTTATTTTTAGTTTAGTTTAGTGACAAAAAGGCACAAAAACACGTCATCCAAACTTGTCTCCGTGCATCCAATCCTCTCTCGGATTTTTTTTAAATATGTTTGTTAAAGCCTCGTGGAAGGAGGTAATTTATCTCATTATTGCCGAGTGTTCAAGCTGTCACCAAAATGGACTACACTGAAGAGTTATTCAGACAAAAACTTAAGCAGAAAGAGTTCATAATCCGTGTTCATTTCAGTCATCTTTTCTACATCTATTCACTACCTGTATACAAAGAATCATCGTCATTGTGAGCTCGGACAGCTTTAAAGGACCCCTCGCACTATTAACTATTCAACAGTATTTTAAAATATTTGAATACTTTAAAACTAGGCTGTGCTTTCAACAATTAACCCACGATTTTAGCTGTTTTAAGCCTTTTTCCGAGACCCATTGAATTGTAGCGAAACAGGGAAATAATTTACTTAACCGGTTTTTCTGATGGAAAACTTGTCGAACACAACCGTAGACAGCGTGATACACATTGAAGGTAGCAAAACACGGTAAGTGAGAAAACCAGCATGGTTTTGTTAGAGGGTTAGAATGTAACGTACGAAACTGGGGTCTCCGCGTTTAGAAATATTCGGAGTGATTATGGAAGTAGGTTCCGTTAGTATTATAGGTAAGACAGGTCCTTTAAATGCTGTCCGAACTCGCCCCATGAGAATCGTCTGGAGTCACCCCATGCGGACCGATTCCGAGAAAATGGCGGCCAAAATCAAACGGGTTAACGAAATCACTTGCGGCTTGCACCAGGTCTTTTAGAGAGATCCTTCGAAGCAACAGTGAAGTGACGGATTTTCTTCTAATTTCTTCTGCGAAGATATCTGCCCACTTCTGCGCTCAACATTATTTTCAGAGTATCATTGAAAATTTTATTTTTCTGCCGTCGTGTTTGGATTAAAACGTTACAACTTTTCCGCCGAATGGCGCTACTGTCATACCATCTTGTGTCAATTGTATGGTGGAAACAGTCACAGCCATTGGGACAAGGACTCGATGTCGGGAGTTGCCCCCCTCCGGTTTCGCCCCAGTCTCTCCTAATAGTTTTCTCCCAAATTCCCCCTTCCGGTATAAGGTCACGCAATATTTCTTCTTATTTGACAACGTTAAACGGATACGTCAGCTGAGTTTTATTCTAGCGATGTTTCGTCCCTTCATTGGCAAGGGTCCTCTTCAGGCTCAAAC
This sequence comes from Branchinecta sandiegonensis, assembly GCA_030848855.1. Classification (NCBI taxonomy): domain Eukaryota; kingdom Metazoa; phylum Arthropoda; class Branchiopoda; order Anostraca; family Branchinectidae; genus Branchinecta; species Branchinecta sandiegonensis. Next base: position 18,920,910 of record JAUPMV010000012.1, on the reverse strand, counting down.
TAAAAAAACGAACTTGATTACAGGTTCTGTTCGAATATGATTACCAGTCAGCTTGGGCTGAAGGAATACTTAATATACTCTTTGGGTTCCCCATTTCTTTAAGTAATTCGCAGTTGGTTTCTAATTTTAGAGTAAAAGACACAGTTTTAATTGAAGAAAAAGATGACCTAAAAAGATGACCAACTGTTATAAAAAAGCTTCGGTGGCCCTCCAAACCCACAACCTGCAACCATTTTTTAACAAGTGAATAATATAGTACGTAAAAACTATAATTTAGTTGTCGAAATCATGTGTATTTTTATATAGCATTTACGTGTCACCGAATGGACCAGATGATCTAGACATAATTCTGTTTCATACATTAACTTGGACTCATCAGCTCTGAGGGAAATAAATAAATAAATAAATATGTATCGGCGTATGCAAGCTAAGGTTGCCCTTCAAAAGCACTAAGCACTAATGTCATGTGCGATGTTAATCACAATTTCATGTCAGTTTAAAATCAGTAAAATACGATTCACAGTCAGATTGGGCTGAAGGAACAACTAATATTTCTTCCAATACGTATTGGCATATGCACACTAAGTTTGCACTTCAAAAGCACTAAGCACTAACGTGTAATGGCACATTATGATTCCGTAGTAGTGGAAGTAGGCAGTAAGGCCTGTCGCAGAAGTTCACAGGCTTTACTGGACAGCCAGGAAAAAGTTAAGAGACTTGTGGCGTTTTCTGTGGCATATTTGTGTCCCACATATTTCACAATCAGAACTGTGAGAAGTGAAACATAAGTGTGAGCCGCACATTTGACCCGAAAGTTGAAACTCTGGTTTGTCTGATTTCGGCAGTAATTTTCAATGACCGAAGATAAAAATAAAATCCAGATATACTATCAAATAGGAAGAAAGTCTGGCTTACGCCCTTACTAGAAGGATCAGGCCTGTATCCAGGAATTTATTTCAGGGGGGGGGGGGGTGCCTGCGGGTCGGACAAAAAAGACACATATCAGAGGGAAAAGCCTGTAAAAATGATTATTTTTGTATGTTTCGGAGGGGGGGGGGGGCGGTCGATCCCCTACTCCCCCCCGTGGATACGGCCTTGAGAAGGATCCTCCGTATTATACTATCCGCTGACCAATTACCTAACTTTCTTACTTGGACCCGAATTGGCACTTTAATTGGAATTTTCCGCCAGTTTTAGAGTGACAAAATCGAAAATCAACTCGAGAGTTGTTTGTCAAACTTGAGCCACAATAAGCTTTTTGGATCCACAATAACCTTTTTGGTCGCGGAAACACACTTGTGGGGGTACAAAAACGACCGCGGAACAATCCACAACGAGCCACACGCTTTTTGTGGAATCGCTGAAAACGCCTTTAACGAAAACACAAATGGCTAGCTTATCAGATACTAGTACGACCTAGGTAAAGTAGAAGAGGCTACACTGAGTATTTCATTCCAGATCAGAAACTATTTTTTTCAATTAGAATCCGATCGCATCGTCACAGAAAAGCACATTCATTAATTTGAACGGTGTTGACTAAACTTTAGCCGATTATCTACGGGTCTTGACGTCACACGAAAAGTCTATATTTTCCATTTACTAACGGAACTGATAGTCCCTAGAACGGTATATAAGTGTGAACGCGTCCGGCGCCTCGCTGCCCTATATATATAGATACAAATGTATATTCTGCAACATTAATGAGAATTTGTTTCGTGATAAGTGTGCGGATTGCCTTTGGGAGGTTAAGTTTGTTCCCATTTTATCTGGTTTTGAAGATACTGAACCTGGGGGATGTGAATACTCAGTCCAGGATCGTTCCTTGGACTGAAATCACTTTCCCTCGGTTCTTGTTATCTTTAGTTTTATTTTTTATTGTTTGTTTCGCTGGACGTGTCAACGGGTGGCGTTGGGGACCGGGTGCTGACGGGGGAATACGCATATTTCCATTTGTATGAACGGCATGTAGTGAAGTATAAATGTTGTATTTATTTAAAGAAGTCTTTCCATCCCGTGCATTACGAATTTGTCTTCTCAGCCGGGCTCTGGACATTTTGTTATTTAGTTTGTTATTAAAAGAACCTGAACCCTGAACCTGAATTAATATAATCGAACTTTCCTATTTCTTTCATGACGTCATGAAAACGTCACGGACCGTAGTTAATCGGCTTAAGTTTAGTCAATGTCAGTTGAACACGATATTATTACGTAGCTTCTCCAACTCTCCCTAAAATAATTGCATGGAGAGTATAAACTAGGAGAATATCTCACCACCCTCTGGGATTTCAGCTATATCGACTAGTCTTCCTTGGTTGAAACGAACAGCAGTTGCGTTTGTGTAGTTATCCATCCTAAAAATTCAGGGAATTAAATTGGAAGCTTTCTAGCATTTGCAGCGTCGAAATAATCTTCGTCAAAGTCGTCATGTTCAAACCCATTTATAAGGTCGTGATAAGGCAGATTTGACGAAAATTAATCCTATTAATGAATGAATGAACTTTCTTACCAGTAAAATGTAAAACAGAAAATACGGAGTATTATGAAAGAAACAAAACGATAAATAACAAAAAAAAACAACAACAAACAAACTAACAAAACAACAAAGTGTAAGTGTTCAAAGTGTAAAACACATACGGAGTATTATGAAAGAAACAAAACGATAAATTACGAAAAAACAACAACAAACAAACTAACAAAACATAGGTGTTTAAAATATAAAACACAAAATACGGAGTATTATGAAAGAAACAAAACGATAAATAACAAAAAAAAAAACAAACAAAAAAAAACTAACAAAACAACAAAGTGTAAGTGTTTAAAGTGTAAAACACAAAATACGGAGTATTATGAAAGAAGCAAAACGATAAATAACAAAAAAAAAAACTAACAGAACAACAAAGTGTAAGTGTTTAAAGTGTAAATACAAAATACGGAGTACTTTGAAAGAAACAAAATGATAAATAACGAAAAAAAAAACAACAACAGACAAACCCGATGAAAAATTTGTAGCCTGCGTAGTTGTACGAAAAAGTTGCATGTAATACTATGTGACAGCAAAGAATACTATCGTTTGATGTGCCTCAGACTGGTCCAATCTTATGTAGTAGTATCCAGTAGCATCCTGTCTTGCCATAGTAGCATCCAGTCTTGCTAATAGTAACATGCAGTAGTATGCAGTAACACGGTAGCCTTGAAGTAGAAGCATATAGTAGCATCAGTTAGTACTGCATGCTACTTTTTCGTACAACTTCGTACTACTATTTTGAGATAAATTTTTCATCGGGAACTAACAAAACAACATGAACAACTATTAATTTCACTTTAACGAGGTTTACAAATGTGCTGTGACGTTTGTGTAATTACGCCATGATCAGAGGCGTTACTAGCCAAAATGTTTGGGGGGGGGGGGGGGGACGAGGCATTTACCTATTGGCTGGTAATTTTTACCGACTTTTTCTGCAGAAAAAAACGACTGTTTACAACAACAAAAATTACATTTTTGAAAAAATCGACTGATTTTCAAGAAATCCGCTGATTTTCTGAAAAATCGACTATTTTGACGAAAAAACGACCAATTTTCAGAAAAAACGACTATTTTCATGAAAAAAATCGACTGTTTTGACGAAAAATCGTGGCGCTTCGCGCCGACTCGTTTTTATTTACCGACTGGTCAACGGCATTGGGGGGGGGGGGTCCCCCCTCCCCCAGTCGTGACGCCCCTGGCCATGATAACAGGTTTTCGGTAACAACCACAGACAACGAGTGTCACTACCAGGGTAGCAGAGAGCAGTCGTTTGCGCTTTAAGGGTACGCGCACATGAAGACCACTCTTCGCGGAATTTCCTTCCCCCCCCCCAGAATTTCTTTCCCCATAGTGACATGAATTTCGCATGAATATTTCCCCGGCTGGGCGTGAAGGTGCCTTAAATGACATCCTTCTAAGTGGAATCGACCCTGCAACACATCGTACGTACAGCGCATACATATGCAATAATAGATAGATCAGTGTATTTCAAAAGCCAAATGGCTATACAAAAATTTAACTTAAACGCTCAAACTTCTTCTTAATACCAAACATTTATCTACATACACCCTCGAGTAATGAGGGATCGATTAAAAAGAGGCACGGCATGGCACAGGAGGCACGCGTAATAAAAGGAGATTAGCTAGTAGTAGAAGTAGTCAAGCAAGTTAGAGTTCGTAACTCCAGAGCCTAAAAGAAGGGATGTCACAACATTGTTCCTGTCCCTCACTCTGCAGCTTGAAAGGGCCCTTTAGTTTCTATGCCTCTTTTTAGTGCTCATGCCTCCCACACGATCTCGTGCCGTGCCGTGCCTCCTTTTAGTCGATCCCGAGTAATGATGGTAGGGTTAACATTACTCAGAATGTCAGGAAGCGACAAAATTACACCACTTTAAATCAGAAAGCTTTGGGCATCTACGGAGAAAAGGGATCGACTAAAAAGGAAGCGGCAAAATAACACCACCTTAAATCAGAAAGCTTCGGGCATTTACGGTGGATCGCCTAAAAAGAGGCACAGCACGGCACGACATAGTGTAGGAGGCACGAGTACTAAAAAGAGGCACGAAAACTAAAAGAGCCCTTTCAGGCTTTAGAGTGAGGGACAGGAACAATGTTGTGCCGTGCCTCCTTTTAGGCTCCGGAGTTACGAACTCTGACTTACTTGTCTACTTCTACTACTTGCTCATCTCTTGTTATCGCTCGTGCCTCCTGCGCCATGCCGTGCCTCTTTTTAGTCGATCCGCGGAGAAAACTGTCCAAATGCCCTTCCCCCTCACAGAGTTTGCAAGCATACCTCCCGTCAGGAACCTCACTGGCTAAAACTCATAATGCCCACGGTCACAATGCCCAAACTCAAAATACCCGCGACACAAAATGCCCACGTTTTTTTTTTAAATCCCGCGTAGCTTCTGTTTAATTTTTTCTGTTTCTGATTGAACTAAAACAAGTGGCTACGTCTCCACCTCCAACTCAGCGACGTTAATACAAAATTTTCCTAACAGTTTATCCTACTTTAACGTCACTTACACTTTCGTCTTTAACCTACATCTTTTTGTACTTTATCAAGTCTAAATCTAACTTATCTTTTCAAATTTTTCTGCAAACATTCTCATAAAAACTAACTCCCTCTTTAAAAAACCCTTCCTCCATAAAAATGCCCACGATCGAATTATTTGAGGTTTTCAGTCTATTAAACTGGAATCAGCGATGAGTGACTCACTCAGAGTGAGTAACGGAAGGAGTAGAGCGAGTGTCGGAATAACGGTAACTGTATGCTCAACTGGTATGTATCAATTATAATAAATACTCTGCTGAATTCTGAAGAAAACAAACTGAATCCCAAACAACAACCCTAAAACTGTTATTTGTAAGTAAGAACATTATTCCTTTTGGATGTTTCTTCGTCGCTACAAGAAAATCACTGACAACAGAGCCCAACTAGCGCACAACCTTCTCCACTGCTTCCTGGCCGAAGATTGAAAATTAGTGTCTTTTTCTGTCTTTATGTGTTTATTTCTTTTCTTTCATTTACTCCGCTTTTTCGAAATGGCGGGTTACAAATAAATTACTTACTTACCTCTTACCTCGACGCTGTTAGATTTCGATCACCTAGCTCGCTTTTTGTGCTGGATTAATTTTATGTGATCTTGTCCACTTTCCCGCGAATAATTCTGTTCTAATAAGGAAATGGTCAAATAATTCCTTCAATACCTTTTCCATGTTAATCCTGCCCCTTGTATAATCTTGTTATCTGTCGTCCCTCGATATTTTGGCCTCCCCTGTGGACAGTTTGAGTTGTTGGTATTTTGAGCAAGGACGATTTTATCCCCCATGTGGGCATTTTGAGCAGGCGACATTTTGGACAAAATCAATTTCGGGGTCTTCGCTCTCACTTGTGGGCATTTTGAGTCGTGGGCATTTTGAATCGTGGGAGTTCTGAGCCATAGGCATTCTAAATCATGGGCATTTTGAACCGTCGGCATTTTGATCCCTTCATTGTGAGAGTTGTCAAAAAGGTGGTGGAGATTTTGGGAACCACCCACCGGACTACCTCTCTGAAAAACCTTCTGTCTGCTCTGAATTGGAGGGCAGTTTGCCCTAGTTGGATCCAACGACTTAACCTTCCCGGGTAGATTAACCTTAAAATTAGTAAACAAATAATTTCTAAATAAAAAAAAAAAAGATTACGAATCAAATAGATTATTTTTGTAGTTTGAATACTATTTAGTTCTGAGACAGCAGAGGTGAAGTAAGTTAAATCCCACTTAAACTGCATTATTTATAGTTTATTCCACATCTTTCGACGTTAGCGGATGTGCAACACACTGTCAGAAGTTTCATAACAGATAACACGAGGATGCGCAGTTTCAACAGATAATGCGTAACAGATAACACTTCGGATGTTTTCATTCAGACATTTTCGACAGAAATTTTTGTTGCTTTTTTTCTTACAATTTGAAGTGGATCTTTCAAATGGTACAAATTTATAGCAGATGAAGTAGGTTGGAATTTTGAAGGTCGACACAAAAATTTACCAAAATTAAAAAAAGTAGTTCTAATATGCGCAATATTAGAATTAGAAAAATAAGGAAGCCAACTAGAAAATAAAAAGACTTGAGGTAGAGCAACCGTATTGAAGACGCGCGAAGACGATCTCCTAGTTAAACAATCTTGAACAGAAATAACACTACCGAAGCTCGCTGAAACTCTCGACCGAACAGACTTCATCATATGAGCTCGGCAAAGGGAAACTGATTCCCAAATAAAGAAAAGATTCAAGTGGCTTAAGGACTACATCATACATCTTATTACTAAAAATATTATTAACTGGGTCAGCAGGCTTAGGACCAAAAATTAGGAGCTGACACTTTTCAGGACGAAACCTTAAACCAAATCTAGAAAAAAGTTAAATTTAATGGTCCACATTCTTCTGAAGAGCAACGCGTGATCGACTCAAAAGAAGAAGGTCGTCTGCATACGCGATCCAACACGCTACAATACCTCGACCAACAACAAGCGAAGTTCTAACAGAATTGTTATCTGTTACGCATTATCTGTTGAAACCGCGCACCCTCCTGTTATACGTTATGAAACTTCTGACAGTGCAGCGAGGCTGCAACTTCCACAGCAAAAACACATAGCCACATCTCTACAATTTCAATCACTCCTCCTCTAGGGCCATCTTGCCACTAAAAAGTACCATCTCTTTTTTAGAGCAATAGTGAAAGCGCAAATAACTAGGGTAACGGTGATAAAATATCCATCAGGGATGACAAAGCTGCTCTTATAATGAGACCCCGCCCAAGTAATTTGGCCAAACTCCATCAGCACTTGTTTTCCGAGAGGCAATCATTCCGAAACCACAAGCTTATTTATTACAGGAAACAGAAGAAGCGGAGCGCGATCAATTATTTGCTTCCTTTCCGAAGTTCACTATTCCTAAGCTGTGGAGGGTTCCAGGATTATTCGCCTGAAGTAATCTAAGATAATCTACCAGCAACATATAAGCCTCTAAGGATAAGAGATCTCAACAGCCGACAACGATGCCGAAACATCGTCTATCTGTGAGCTCGTAAAAAGTCAAGTCACGGGCAAAGAAGTCCTTTTGTCTCGGGAATGAAATTGGTGGAAACCCGATCCAGGTTGTCCATTCTATTCAAGGTATTGTTCTCCGATTTTCTTTATGTGTTGTTGTCTCATCTTCTTCTTGTCTTTTCATCTTTATCATTCATTAGTTGACTTTTTAGTGTACGAGTAGCTCGGTATGAATGTAGGGAATAACTATAAATGAATAACCTCGCTTGCCCTTCCACTCATCTCTACTCTAAAATAACGCGAGTCAAAATCAACTATAAAAAGATTTGTTTTCAAGCCAATGAGAGTTACTTTTGTGGTAAGGAGACATGCCAAATACATATCTGAAATTTATGTTTGCCGTGTCCTAGAATCCGGCATAAACCAGAATACTGGTAGAAGTAAAAGTTTGTTTTTCTGAAGTCGGTTAGAGATTCAAAAAAGGAGCAATATGCAGGGTGAGATTACATCTGCATTAATTTCTGGATCCTGCACATTAGCCGCTGATTGTAGTTACTCCTTTTCTCTGTTTGAACTTCACTATTTTCCTTATCGTATCCAGTGCGTCACAAAATTTCATTTCATTTCATTTATTTGTATCCGCCGTATACGACGAGTATAAAATATATAAGGTAAATAAACTATAACACGATTAAACACTATACATCAATCAACCAGGTTCAGTAGAACTGATAGCCCCACACAGGTTATGGCTAAACATCTTAAATTTTTCAAGAAACCGCAAACGCTTACGCTGCATAACTTCAATAGGATCTTTTAAACCATACTTCGAAATCATAAAAGAACTACGCTCATACTCGAAAACCGGCATAAAAATTTTCCGTAATTAAAAAAAAGAAGTCTTAACACTAGCCATATTACCCGACGTAAAATATTTAAGGAAAGGGGAAACTAAAAGAGTCTGAGGCAGAGCAACCGTGTTAAAAATTCCCTCCTCACAAAAAAATTCCCTCCTCACAGTTCTGAATTCTATATATATTTCATTTGTAACCCGCAAATACACAAGGTGGTAGCGGAGTAAAGAGAACAACGAAAAACAACACAAGATAGACAGTATAAACACACACAATTTATACATTATCTCTAACTGGGCCTGACAAATTCATGAAAACCACCATGTACTCGATGACCAGTATGACGAGATGTACATAGTAGTATGTACGTACATAGTCTATTTGGAAGTGACAATTGAAAAAAGTAATGATGAAGAGTAGAGCTGTGTAATTTTACCGCGGTTCTGCTCAATGTGCCAATAAAAGCCCTGTTGAAGCCCTGTCGAGAAGTACCGCACTATTGATGCTTCCGCGAAGTGCGAAATCATAGAGTGTCGTGCTAGATCCCGGGCTCTCAAAACATATACGAATCGCCGTTGACTCGCCTGACGGATCTACAAGTTTTATAAAGTTTATGTAGTGTTTCGTTTTGTTTGTGTGTAATTCATTTTTCTTTCTTTCTATTACTCCGCTCTTTCATTTGTTGTATAGCGGGCCTCAATAAATTATTATTATTATTATTAAAATATGTTTAATTCAGGCTCAGGTTCTTTAATTTCAAAACACTTCACTGTTCGCCAGCACTTCTTCAGCAATCATGCTGTTCCTCTGTGGAACAGTCTGATTCACCTGCGACTATAGCGAAACACCTGAGGGGTTCAAAAAGCGACTCGACGAGGACTGGTGTGCGCAACTGTAGAAAGTTTAATGGAGTGCCCCAGAAACAGTGACCCGGAAATAAATGAACACCATCATCAACCGCAAGCTACTCATCGGGATTCAACATCCTTACTGCTTGCAAGGGCAATTTAAGGTAATGTAAGGTAATAACAATATATGTCGATCACTGTGTTATAATATTGTAATAAGTCGAAGTCGCATTAGACTGGAGATTCCACTTGGACGGAAATTTCTAGAAAACTACACCTCCCCCATAATCGCTTAGCTTTTCAAAATGGGTGCATACCGCCGGCTAGCCACGTAATGAGGTTGAGTTATACGAAAACTTTCCGCTCCAGCATGGTGGCGCGAGGACCTGTCTTATCTATATTATTAATGCAACCTACTTCCATAATCACTCCATATTTCTAAACCCGGAGACCCCAATTTCGTAAGATACACTCTAACCCCTCTAACAAAACCACGCTGATTTTCTCACTTGCCGTGTCCTGCTCCCTGCGATATGCATCACGCTGTCGACGGTTGTCTGCGAGAAGTTTGTCCATCAGTAAAAGCGGTTATGTAAACTGTATCCCTGTTTTCGCTATAAGTCAACGGGTCTCGGAAAAGGCTTAAAATGGCAAAAACCATGGGATGTTTGTTGAAAGCACAGCCTAGTTTTAAGGTATTCAAAAATATTAAAATACTGTAAGTTGAAGAGTAACTAGTGCGAGGGGTCCTTTAAGAGGCAGAAAAGACAGCTGTCATTGAACAAAGGGCGAACAGAGTTAAATTCTAGAAACAACCAAAAGGAGAGGATATATCGATCCGCAGTAGGAAACAGGCTCTCTGGCCCGACGGTATATGCAAATCTCTACATGTTTACGACTCCATACGCGATCTGTAGCGATAAATGTTTATACGGTGCGGGAAAGGCGAATGGAATTGTTATCAACGTTGTATAATATATAAAAGATTACCCAGAGTACCTCTTCGGACGAGAAATACTGCAGTCGTCTTGTGTTCAATATAGTGTCTTGGTCTCACGGATGTCATTAACATCCATAGGGAAAAGTTTATGCAGTCGCTGAATTCCCAGACACAGCCTGTACCAGGCATGGAATTAGGCTATTTGTTCTTGTTCTTTGTTTGTTAGGCTATTGTCACTCTTCTTTACTTACCTTTCTTTGTTTCGTTATATCCCATTTTTTACTTCTGTGCTCAAAATGGGTAAATAAAACCATTCAGATGTTTGATAAATTACAGAACTGTAATTCATCCGCCAATCTTCTTGCGTAGGAAGACCGGCTTTCCGTACGGAACCAATTGCCACCACCTCGTACTGACGCAAGTGTGGCACCTGCTCTTTCTGTCCTTGATATCCCATTTCCAATTTCCCTGAATTTTTAAAGTACTAACCCTCTAACTACTTGACTTTCGTTCAAAAAGAAAAAATCTTAACAAGACCATTTGAATGAAAAGCATTGTTCAAACAAAGCGGGCTCTCAACACGCGCACAAATTATAGGGAATTCCAAGCTTAATGGTTAAGATTCTATCTAAGCTATGCTTACAGCAAATTACACAACACTTCGTTCGTCGTCAAACCAACAGACACTCTCCGCTGGCTTGGCATAAGATTCAAATCTTTGTCAAAATTTTGCCTTTCGGTTGTTCAAGAAGTTTGTAGCTCAATCCGTACCGCCTTGGGGCGCATCGTCCCCAACCGGGGGCGAAATAATCGTAAAGCTTTGGGAAAACTGTACAGCACCTTCTGCGCTCCTTCTATACGATTTCATTCTGGTGTCACTCATGTTCTGCGAAAGAAGGAGATTAAAAAGATGAGATCATGTTATTTTAAATATGCAAAGCACCTGCTCCACTTGTCGAAATTATGACATAACCATACATTGACGGAGAAGTTCAAAATTCAAGATGCAAGTGTTACACTTTTGGATGTTTCTTCGTCGCTATAAAAAATCATTGACAACAGAGCCCAACCAGCGCACGACCACTGCTTCCTGGCCGAAGACTGAAAAATTAGTGTCTTTTTCTGTGTCTTCATGTGTTTATTTATTTGCCTTCATTTACTCCGCTTTTTCGGTTGGGTTACAAATAAATTACTTACTTACTTACTTTGGCTGTTTTTAGCCTCTTTCCCTGTCCCCTACTTAGATGACAAGCTTGGCAAAATCTGCATAACTGGTCCCCGGACGCCTAAGCTCCTCCGAAAGAATGATGGGGAGCCTGATACTTCATGTAAGCAGAACAAACATGGCAAGCGTGACAATCGGTGGAATGTTGAGAGAGGGATAGGGGACTTATGAATTGAAGAATTGCGGGAACCAGAATGGGTGGAAAAATACTACTTAAATAAGATGAATTAATATCATAAGTACGACGTGTCCTTTATGACTTTATGCTAAAGCCCCGTTCACAAGCATGCCTAGCCAAGCACAGATGACTAGACACGTGCTTAGCATCACCCTTCACACCAATGCCTAGGCACAGATTTTGGGCCAGGCCCAGAGTTCCAGACTCTACAACTTGGTGCCCGGCTACGCCCGAGCACGCCCCTAGGCACTGTGCCTGGCTAGGCATGCTTGTGAATAAGGCTTAAGAGTAAAGCTCCTCCCTAAGATCCCTTCCTCTCCTGTGAGAAATCAGTCCCGGATATTATCAAAGGGCTTGCAATCAGGGGAGACAAAAAGTAGGACCCCTGGGCGTACAAGGGAAATGTGATTGCCGAAAGGTGAAGGAGGCGGAACCGCGATTCCGGCTTGGACACTGGAGCGATAACAGTGGACGTAAATAGCACTTCGTCGACAACGACCCACATTATCGGTTTCTACCGTAGAGATTACGTAAAGTTGGAATGCTACGAAAGGGACTTTTACCGTTTCAAATAAAATAGACCACCCTAATTCGTCTACGAGGCTCAAACATTGGAACCCTAGACTTCTACATTCAAGCTACGTTTAGACGGAGGTTTTTTACCCGTACTCCGTGGGTACTTTTCCCCGCAAAAGCAACAAATCCCCGGGTATTTTTAACTTTTACCCGAGGATTTGCTTGTCGAAGGGTATTCTTCGACGTCAGCAACAACAAATCGGATTTTCAAGCAATAATTTTGATTATGTCCATATGTATATATACATTTTTTTTTATGCCCGCCAAATACGCAAGGTGATAGCGGAGTAAAGAGAAGAACGAAAAACAACACAAGATAAATAACAGTTCATTCATGAAAAACATCATATACTCGATGACCAGGATGACGACACCTGCATAGTAGCCTATGTCTGAGGAGAAAATAAGTTACATATACGGATTCAGCATGTCTCCTTACCCCTGTATCGTACCTCTAATCAACTTCAAGTAAAACTCAAGTAAGATAATTTGCATACATGGATTCAGCATATCTCATTACCCTGTACCAAACCTCTGATCAACTTCAAGTAAAACTTTTACTTTTAACAAATCTTCCGGTTTTGGCCGGATTCCGGGCGAACTATTTGTCCGGTGAGAAATGTCTGCTTCCCCCTAAATCGACTATCTCGTTAGATTCTAAAAAATATTTTGTTGGCCCCTTAATCTGAGCCCCCAACAAACATGGAGCTACGGAGCCCATCTTCAAACTTGACCTGTCTTTTGACCCAAAGAACCTTCATACCAAGTTCGAACAAAATATATCATTCCCTTCAAGAGTTATGGTGCTTATAGACGGACGGACAAGTTTACGAAGTCATAGGTATCCCTCTACTTACGTTTTGAGGGATCCCAAAAACAATGTTACCGGATAGTCGCAATTCTAACAAAGACATTTACCAGAACTGAAAAAAAAACTAATTAAACTAGAAGAAGGCAGTGACATATCTAGCGATGACACAGACAACAGAGGACCTTGGTAAAGATGACTTCCAAATATGTCGCTTCTGCCGAAAAAACTGTACTTCGTGATTTCCTTGCAGTAAAATGTCACAATGTCGATGACATCTTCTAGCATTAAGCTAGCGAGGGGTTGCCCACTATCGATTTTAGTGTAAAGCAAGTGCCCGGGGCCGGCACCGGTTGCCACGTGTTAGAACATCAAAATCAGCATGTTCAGAGGTGGAACCACCAAATTTATGGTCCGCACCGCTGGTGCCGGGAAGAGTGTACAGCAAGTACCGGGGAGTGGGCAACCCATCGTATGCTATCTGGTTTGCATCTGAGTGAACCGAGTTCACCTCTCTGCTCTGTGCTGTATTTTATTTTAACATTTATTTTTAGTTACTGAATCTGATTTCAAATTTAGAGCGTAAAGTTTCTAATATTCTATCAAACAACTTTATTCAACAAAATAGCTTAGAGCTAATATAGGTCGTCGAAGACAAATACGAGAATCAGTCAAATACATGCTCAATATTTACAAAAGACACTAGTACAACAGAAAAAAAAAATAGATTGTAAACATTAATTTGTTCTGTAATGATATTGGCAACAGATTTATTTGGTTACGGCGCTTCCAGCGGTCACAACGTTTAATGATTGAACCGGGTCACGTCTTCAATATACTTTCCAAGTTCCATCTTCTTAGTATGCATGAAAATACATTTACTGGAAATCCCAACGGACTCATAAAGGGGATTGTAACGATTGTAACCGTTCCCACGGTTGGACCCGGTTTCCTGATCCGAACAGTCAATCTTGTAGATTTCCGGTCTTCGCCCGGCCTCTTAAAGCTTATCCGAAAAGGATAGGTCAATCTAGTTACCCATCACTTATTCACTTAAATTGGCTTGAAGACCCGCTGAAAATGCGTTACTTCGTTGTTCCGCGATTCACGAATAATCGATTTTCAAATAGTGGAATTTCCGTGTGATTAGTGGTACCTCTATGCGCTTGTATTTTTGCTGTATGCCTTACGAGAAAGATTTATGATTTTTTTTTTTCAGACACTAAGCAATCTTCACAAATTTCACCACTGCCAACTGAAAAGCCCCCGCGTTTGTGTTGAGATTAAAATTTTCCGCGTCATTGTAGAATTTATGCTGTGGGGACAGCCGCAGATATTCTGAATGTCATAACTAGAGCAGATAGTGGAAAAAAAAAATCCCTTTGCAGAATCCAAATAATTCAGTATATTCAATTCAATGACACAACAATAAGTTAACTTTTCAGTTAAACTTTAAGCATGTTACTTTTTATCCCTAACCAACCGACTAAAATTTTTAAATATTATACCGTAGTGGTGGTTTTTGACAGACTGCGGCCAAAAAACGACTAATCAGCTGAGTAAACCCAAGTGCAGATCTGGATTCAGCATTTAATTTTACCCCCTATATCTGACCTCTAATCAACGTCAGAACAGTCTTTTACTTTAAAAAAATAAATTTTTTTTAGGAAAAATGAAGCCCAACACCGAATTCAGCATGTCTCTTTACCCCTATATCGATCCTCTGACCAACTTCAGAAATATCCAGTCAAACAATACATAAAACGGGTACGTTAGCTACGATGCGATGCTTCATCCGTTTTATGTATTGTTTGAGTATGTTTCCCGGTCAGCTTGGGCTCAAGGAGTATTCAACTTTAGAAATGATTTTACTCTATCAAACTTCTGGTTTCGTCCAGATTCCGAGCAAACTGTTCGTCCGGCAGGAACACAAAGTTCAGATGTGCCTTCAGCATGTGAAATCGACGCCTATTAGCTAAAAAAAAACTTTGCAAAATCTATACAGACCCAAAGAGCTGGTGGCACCGAGCGAACGAAGAACCTCTCGGTCTGTAGTCAGACACTTTAACGGTAGAAGAATTACTTGTCTGACTCGCGTTCTTAAACCGAAAGCGAACTTCTAATCGACTTAAAGCACAACTCTTACTAGAAACGATCTTTTCCCTATGGAATGAATCAGGAAAAACGTTTTCGAAAATACCATTACTTTCCTCCTGAAACTAGCGATTCTCTTGTTAGCGCTTGTCGACTACATCCAGCCCTCCTGCTCTCCGACGCGGCGGCTGGGCGCAAAATAATTGAAAACTGAACGTGCTTTGGTTAGAAAGTGGGAAAACTAAGCAAATAAAAGAAGTAAGAAACAGCAGATTATCACATCCTTATGTGTGAAAGAGTTGTCAGCGGATGTTGAAGATTCCGGCAAAGTTTTCGTTGGGTGACGGGAAAACTCGCCAAGGCCGAAAAAGCGCTAAAAATTCGTAGTTGAGAAACGAAATAATGGAGGAAGGTGTGGATTTTAGAAGCGTATGATTCCATATGGGAGCTAAGTATATTATAAAAGGCAGAATAAGCAAGAGGGGTCCTTTAAGAATGAACTTTATTTTTTACCAAGTTTCCGGTTTCGGCCGGATTCCAGACAAACTACTTGTCCGGCAAGAAAATAAAGTTCAACGAATTCGGCATGTCTACTTACCCTACATCGAACCTCTAATTAACTTAGGATAAAACATTTACTTTTAACAAATACTCTGGTTTTGACCGGATTCCGGGCGAACTATATGCCAGGGGAGAAAATAATGCTATTTTACGGATTCAGCAAGTGTTCGTTCCCCTAGTTCGAACCTCTTTTCTTTTAACAAATTTTCTGGTTTTGGCCGGATTCCGGGCGAACTATTTGTCCGGCGACAAAAAAATTTCATATTCAGATTCAGCGTTCCTCCTTACCCTAGATCGACTATCTCATTATATGTTAAAAATATTTTGTTTCCCTCTTAATCTGAAACCCCTCCCCCACTCCTAAACATGGGGCTACGGAGCCCATCTACAAACTTGCCTTGTCCTTTGACCCGAACAATCCTCACACCAAGTTTGTACAAAGTATCTCCCTCCGTTCGAGAGCTATCATGCTTACAGACAGACAGCAAAAACGTATCTACGGCTTATGCTTGTTCTCCCCACCGTTCTCCCCACCAAAGTCCATCGCGATCCCTGGACTGTAAGCGTTTCACGAGATTTCCGGTGCCCCCTCCCCAAAGATTTCCCATCCTTCAACTCCCCCCACGATGGTGGTATCGGGTAAACGACTATTCTCAATTCAGTCTGTTCTGGTCCATGATATGCTGCCAAGTTTCATCGTCTTACTAGCACATCAGGAAGTACCGAACTAGAGTTCCGGACCACCCCCCACCCCCCCACAGTGCCCGAAGCTGCTCCGGTTATGTCAATAATATGTCTAGGACTTGAGCTTGTTCTACCCACTAAGGTTCGTCCCGATCCCTCCACTCTAAGCGCTTCCAAGATTTCTGGTCCGCCCCTCCAACTCCCCCCAAGTCACCGGATCCGGTCCGGATCTGAAGTGGTTCGTCTGAGACACGAGATCTTTCCAAATACCATGTTTCATTAAGATCCGATCAACCGTTCGAAATTTATACATACCCGGATTCCCCTCTCTCCACTCCCCCACATATGGTCGGATCGGGGAAGTGACTATTTCCAAGTCTATCTGGTCGTGACCCTGATATGCCTGCCAATTTTCCGCCCTAGCTTTTTTTTTTTTTTCGTAGAATCTTTGCTAATTAGCTTATGTGGTTCATCCATCTTGTGTCTGAACTAGCAAAACCGGACAGACTGACCGACGGACGGACAGAGACTGCGGTCGCTGTATGCCACTTGGCCGACGGGCAAGTACCACAAAAAACAATCCGCATAAAACGCTGAGCTGGTACAAGTCCAATTAGCTGCAGAATCAAGGTTTGCGACTCTGTTACTTGCACATTCCAGCACACAACTTTTTGACAATCGTAATATTCTGCAAGGACGTGTACTGCAGATGTTACGCCCACCCCCCTTAATGACCCGAGGGTGCCTTGGGGACGATCATAAACCATCCCTTCCGACATCTTAATCTTCCGGTTTCTTGGGGGAAAAATATAATAAATGATTTTCAAAGTTTCGAAGTTTTGACACGAGATTTGTCTGCACGTAAAGTTCCAACGACAGCCTTACCAAATGAACCGGTCATTCAAACTTTCTGGGTGGGCGTAGAGAAAATCGATTGTCTCTCAGTACGCAAGTAAAAGAACGCAGACTGACTTACTTTCTGTATATGTGTATGTATTTAATGTGGAACCCTTACCAACAAGACAAAAGGTTCTGATGAGGTCCCAAATACTGAATATTTCTTCGACTCCTTGATCCAGAAAATCGGGTCTTGTAGATTCGTATATCACTGCTTCACTCTTCGTCCCTGATCGTTCCAGTTGTTCTCATTTCCAAAAAGCTTCCTATGTCAGTTTTATCCCTCCCCCCTTTAAAGGACACCTGAATGAAGAGTACCAAGTATCATCCCTATCTGTATGACTTCCGTTAACATTGCCTGCAGGAAACCCAATCCAAATACGAAATAGTGTTTCCAAGATATGATTTTTGCTCCATTTTGCATCTGTCCTTATTTCAGTACCGAACAATTTTAGGAATGAACAAATGTCTCCAATCAACCCTTCGTCTGGAATATTTTTTAACCACTTAAGCCCAAACGTATAACTAGAAGAAATTCCAATACGATGTACCCCACATATGAACCTTTAATCGGATTAAAAATGAACTTTTATTTTTACCAAGTTTCCGGTTTTGCGGGATTTCGGATAAACTTCTTGTCCAGTGAGAAAAGTATCGATCTGGATTCAACATGTCTTCTTATCTTCTATCTCGACTATCTTATTGGGTTTTAAAACTTCCTTGCAGATTTCCGGTTTCGGCCAGATTCCGGGCGAACTACTGTTTCCAATCTCTAATAAACTTCATGTAAAACTTTCACTTTTAACACATCTTCCGGTTGTGGCCGGATCCCGGTCGAACAACTTCACCGGCGAGAAAATAAATTTCATATCTTAAATATGGAGATAAAATGCCATCTACGAACTTGACTTGTACTTTGACCCAAAGAATCCTCATACCAAGTTTGAACAAAATATCTCAACACCTTCCAGAGTTATCGTGCTAACAGACGGACGGACGGACGTAGGTATCCCGTCACTAACGTTTTGGGAACCCAAAAACCAAAGAAAACAAGACCAAAGGTTTCGATGGGATCCCAAAAACTTAATATTTGATCAAGACAATTAGGTTTTGTAGATATTCGGTCTTCGACAGAGGAAACAATTCAGAAAGAAGAATTAAAAATTCAAAAACAGATCAAGGCCAATCGTAATCATCTAAGAACATCAAGTTTACATATGGATTCAGCATGTGTGTTTACCGTATAGCCTACGTCGTATCTACTTTGACGAAACTGATCAAAACTTTCTTCCTTACTTCTGCCAAATTTCCGGTTTCGGACGGATTCCGGACAAACTACTTGTGTGGCAAAAAATTAAAGCTCAAAACGAATTCAGCATGTCTCCTTACCCCTACATCTAACCTCTAGGCTAATCAACTTCAGAAAAAACTTTTACTGTTAGTACATTTTCCTGTTTCAGCCGGACAGACGGACAACTTTTACAAAGTCATTGGTATCCCTCCACTTACATTTGGGATCCCAAAAAGCACACATCCAAGAATAACAGCGAATCTGTTACAAACAAGTTCAATCTAAGGATTGCCCTGTCCACTTTTTGGGTGAAAATTCTAAGTTTATGAATCAGTTTGTATTCCAACAAACTAAACTAACCTAAACCAAACTATTGTATCCCATCAACGATAAGTTTCATCAATGCGTATTTGGCAACTAGACAATGCAGATTAGAGAACTATGTACGGTCAGTAAAACAGTACGCCGAACAAAAACTGGTATTTTCTTTCGTTTATGGGATCTCGGGTATTCACAGCTCGATAACGCAGTCGCATCGTAAAATCACTCGTATCTTAGAAGGGAAATCCACCCCTCTTTCAAAATCCATTCCCTTCCCCCAGACTTCGGTACAATTTCTATGCACCCTTCAATCAGGTGTCACCGGTCTGTAGCCTACTCCCTTCCTAAATGACTAGCCTACATCTATTCTTATCTACGAAACTTCGTACGAGTTTCTCTACAATTTTCCATTTAGAGGGTCCTAGACGAATTTGTTATTCCCAAGGCAGATAATTAATCCGGGTCGGGGGGGGGGGGGGGGGGTGTAAAATGTCTTATTATTCCACCATAAATGCTCCCTGCGTTCTAATGACTACCGATATGAAAGATTTTACCTCCACCCCCTCTTCCATGGTACGAAAATAGACACCTGGTTTCTCGATATAAGCTTTCGGACGAATCTTGAAATCTATTCGCCATAATACATATATAATTAAATTCCATCTCAGCTTCCGCAGGCATTTGTCATTTTTTGTACGTCACTGTTCTCTTAGCCGATAAAAATATCAATTGCAGCTATTTAGTTTCTTAAGCTTTGATACCCTGACACGGTGAAAACACAACTGCTGGAGCGCGTATCTCCTCAAAATACACATATAAAAACATTAATTGCGGCAGGTACTGCGCCAAAAAATAAAACAGTTGGAAATCACAGAGTCATATATTATCATCAAAACAACTATACCAAAATACCTCGAGGGTGTGGAAGATAATACTGGAAAAGTATAACACAGCGGCGATAACCGGAATTTTCCTGAACTGGGTTTTCCAAAGTCTCTGCGCAATATTCTGTTGCACACTCCAAGAACAATATAAAGCACTAGACGGTTAAAGGGATGTATCAGTATTCACATACTAGAGAAACAATGAAGTACTCTCTATTTCTTTTGGTTGTACTCAGCGTACTCGCTCTTGGTAAGTTATCTTTTTCGTAATTTAATCCTTTAGCATGTATTTAATCCTACAAACTAGCATTTACTTTAGCATTTATACAAAACGTATTCTCAATATCAGAGGTGTTACTAGCCAAATGTTGGGGGGGGGGGGGGGGGGCGGGGGGCAAGGTATTTACCGACTGGCTGGTCATTTTTTACCGACTGTTATTGCAGAAAAAACGACTGTTTTCTAGAAATAAACAAGAGCTGAAAGCTCAAATGGTACTTGTCGGAACAGTTAGTATGTTTGTCCCCATCCAGCTCCCCCCCCCCCCCGAGTGATCAGACCCACTCCGGACTTGGAACTGAACATTTGAGACACTCTTTCTTGACACTTGTCAAGTTTCATGCACGTCCGATCCCTAGTTCCAAGGTTGGGAATGTCACCAGATCCGGATTCCCCATCCCTCTACTCCCCTCACGATGATCGGATCGGGGAAGGGACTATTTTCAAGTCAATATGTTAGAGTAAATAGGCATGCCAAGTTTCATGGTCCTTCCACATCTGGAAGCACCCTAGCTCGAGATCACCAGAATTCCGGGAAACCTCCTCCAACTACCCCCACCGTGACATGACCTGGTCCCTGTCCGGTCCTGCTTTGTCAGTCTATACTACAATAAGTAATCGTGAAGCTCAGATTCGTATTATTATTACACAGAAAGTGTGATACTATTAACGGGGATTGGGGAGACGACCATAATCCTTTTCAACCTTTAAGGACCCCGTCTTACCTAATTTACTGTTTCACTATATGTCCCTACTCGTCCCATCCATTCTCACTTACAAGATGTTGGCCTTCCTATGTCATTTATCCATCGACACTACGCTGACCTTTGCATTTTCCGTGTTTGTCTCTTTTCGAGGCTGAGTTTTTTCGTGTTTCTAACTCAAATCAAGGCATCCCAGATCCTTAAAAGTCCCATTAGAGTTTGAAAAGAGTAACGTACATCGGAATATTGGAATTTAACTGAAAACTGCAGCTTGATCTTCGAAGAATCGGTACGAAGCAAACTCCACCAGAGACCCCTCGGTTCAACCAAGAGAGCCGATGCGCAATGTGACCATTTAAAAATCAGAAGATAACATGAACACTTTCAATCTCTCATTAATAACCCCCCCCCCCCAGAATAAATCTCGCACAGCGATGTCACAAGCGATGTCCCATACTGAGTACAGTATTTACCATGTAGTACCGCATTTTCACTCAATGTACAGAATACTGCGACTGCTTCCAACGAATTGATGTGTTCTATCCTAATGTGTTTCTTCCAACGCGTATGTGTTCTAGAAATAAAATAACTTGTTTCCCCCAATTCCATCCCCTTAAAGGACTCCTGCATATTCTGCCGTTTATATTATCCGTAGCTCCCTTATGGAGTTATAAGTTCTGAAATCCCCGCCTTTACCCATTGTTTTGTTTCGTAACTGCGACTTTTTAGCGCATTTTCGGCCGAGCCGAGTTCTGCCAGTCAAGCACCGAAAAATTCACTGAAAGCTTCAAGGTCAGCCGACTGCTATTCCAGTAATAGGATATGAGAAGCTTAAAAGTATTGTTTCTCATTTTGGAAGACATGCTAGATCAGACATATCTTCTGTTTTTACTTCTTTTGTTTTTCTGGTTTTCCCATTTTTTTTTTTTACCTCGGCACTTTCCCTTTTCAAATATTTTGCGTCCAGTCATCACGTTAAAGAGCGCGAAGGCTGCATAAAGTCGACAAGCGCAAACAAGAAAATCGCTAATTCCAAGTGGGAAATGATGGTATTTTTCAAAAACGATATTTCTGAGACATTTCGTCGTGAAAAGATCATTTCCAGTAAGAGCTGTGCTTTAAAGTTTAACTGAAAAGCCAACTTATTCTTGTGTCGTGCAATTGAATACACTGAGTTATTTGGATCCTGCAAAGGGACGTTTTTATTTTCCACTATCTGCTCTTGTTATGACATTCAGAATATCTGCGGCCGTCCCCACAGCGTAAGGGGACGGCCACTGTGGCCGTTCCCCCTACTATGACGCGGGAAATTTTAATTTCAACACAAGCGCGGCTTTTCAGTGGGCAGTGGTGAGATTGGTGAAGATTGCTTTGTGCCTGAGCAAAAAAAAATCATAAATCTTTCTCGTAAGACATACAACAAAAATACAAGCGCATAGAGGTACCACAAATTACACGGAAATTCCACTATTTGAAAATCGATTATTCGTGAACTGCGGAACACCGGAGTAACGCATTTTCAGCGGGTCTTCAAGCCGATTTAAGTGAATAAATTATGGGTAACTAAATTGTCCAATACCAGCCCTTTTTGGTTAAACCGTTTATTTACATTATACCCTGTTACAGTGGTTGCCTTCCCACAAGATGCCGATGCTAACAAAGATGCGGTCGAGCCGGCACCAGCAGACCCTGATGTCGAAACAGAAGAAGGGGACGAAAAAAGTAAGTAGCCTACACGCTTGAAAGCTTACAGTTTGCAGACATAGAAATTGAAAATCATTCTGCCATTCGCCTACCTAAAACACCTTTCAGATTTTCAGAAATTCAGGCTGAACGGACTAAATTGCGCCCATAGAGTAGACAGTTTCTTCCCCGCTCTGACAACAAATGTGTTATTCGTTCACTGAGGAACTCATCTGTCGCCCTCCTCATTCAACCCTAACAACATGCACATATTCTGGGGATATGTCCGGGTATCGAATCGATACGGTACTGAGCGTTGTGTTTCTAAAAGTATGATTATGAAGAGTAAGTATGTAGGTTTTATGGATATTTCTACGCAATTAAAACTCGTACTAAAACTACTTCGGTTTTCGGAATACCAATCCAGTTTTTCTTACGATGAACAATTATGGTTTAAAAAACCCCATTGATATTTTGAAAAAGAAACGGGAAACATTTTTTTCAGAAATTTATTCCATAAACCACACTTTGTCCGATGCGTTGCGTTGATTGTGTTTTGGTTAAAGTGTTAGGTAGAAATCATTTAGGATAGTGTAGGCTAATTATTTTTAAATGACGTAGATTTTTATGAAAGAATATGGTCTAGTCATTAGTCAGTTGTAGACCGATTGTGTGTATTTTATTATATTTTTTCTACTCGCCAGCTGTGGCGGATACAAATAAATGAATTGTAACTGAACTGAAATACTCTAAAAAAGTAGCCGAGCGAAGCGAGGTCCTGTCACGGTTCCTAAAGCGAAACGTTATCTTGACATGATCTATGGTGTGTGTATACACTCAAGGCAATACCGATTTATGGCCGCCATACTTACTTACTATTTACTATTTTGAGTTTTGTTTTTTTCCATGTACTTCGTTGTATATTTAGTAGGCTAATTTGTCTTCAACGGTCAGCTGTTTATTAGTATGTAAGTGTGTGTGAGTTTGACTGACATGTTGTTGTTCCTTTTTATACATTACTCTTCAGTTCTGAAGGATTCAAATAAATAATAATAATAATAATACTATTAATAATAATAATACTATTTGATTTACTTACTACGGAGACTACCGTTCCGCCATTTTGCTGGCCTGATACTACGCAACTTCTAACCATTACAATACAAAATCCAACCCTTCTCTAATTTCTTGTGACACTTTCATGTTTGACATGTTTGTTATTTAGCTACGGCAATTAAGTTTCATCAGAATTTCACTCACTGGTCAAATGCCAACCATTAGGAATAGGTTACTCGCGAGTTACTTCCATTGTTATGTCATTTCCGTTCTACATCCTGACAATTCAAGAGTATGGGACAGAATGCCTCAATATCAAGTTTTGATTCCTTCCAAACAATCACGGTCTAAAGTTTCTTGAAATTTTAGGATTCGGATTCCGACCACACAGAAGGCCACATAGACCACACTTCGGCGGAGGCGGAATTGTTGGTGGATTTGGAGGTGGAAACGCTGGATTTTACGGTTAAATCAGTTCTTTGTTCCTTTTTGCTTTTTCGCGGACAATAAAATACATTAAACGTTACTTTAAGCTGACTACGAGTATTGTCCGGCTCTCCGAAAAGGTACCGTATTTTTGAAATAAGTGAAAAAATGAATGAGCTAACCAGTCGTTTCATCAATCGAAGTAGAAAACTGCACGATTTTCCACTGGCTAGCCTGGTGTAATCATGTGACTCAAGTTTGTTCTTGTTTTGGTTATTTTTAGTTATCGCAGCCTAATTTTGTTCCGTAGTGTTGTGTGATTTTTTTCTTTTTTTTTCTTTTGTTTCCTTACCAACTCCTCCGACCATTTACCTTGTATCTGTATGGAGGTTTAAAATAAAAAATAAATAAATAATAAATAATAGAGCCCTTGTTTGACTGAAAAACAATATCGGGCATTTTCTGGCTTTTGATGATCATGAACTACGCCAAAACCTTAATTCTATGTTAGCCTGTTCCACATTATGGATTTTTCATGCTCTGTAAACAAAACGCGCTGCGAACATTTTGCTCAGCAAAGCGAAATAAGCAGTTCGAAGATACTTGTCGCCAGTGCGGACTAGGCCTTTAAAGTTTAACTGAAAAGCCATCTCACTTTTGTATCATTTAACTGGACACACTGTACTACTTAGATTGTGTTAACAGTTAATGGATTTTTTTCATCTTTCACTATTTGCTCTACACCGACGTTCAAAATATCTACGGCAGTTTCCACAACGCAAAATTCTAATATGGCGCGGAAAATCTGAATCTCAGTATAAACGTGTTTCAATGGCCAGTGATTTGCTCGTAGACGGTAGCCCACTGCGTGAACATTTATTTTTCGTAAATCGTTTTCGTCAAACATAAAACACAGGTCCAAGCGCATAGAGGTACTACAAATCCGACAGGGAAATTCCGCTATACGTAAATCGATTGTTCGTGAATTACGGAGCAACAAAGTAACGCATTTTCATCTGGCTTTCAAGCCTCTTTGAATAAGTGATGGGTATTGGTAATGATATGGGGTTTTTCTATCTCAGACCTTTTCGGTTGAACTTCAAGTCCCAATTTACTCCTGCAGCGAAGAGAGTCGTGTTCATTGATGATCACGCTTTACTCCCCCTACTCAGCTTGGTTATACACTTCTCCTTACTCGCTAGTACCGAGCGAGAACAGTGCTAATTGCTATTCGCAGGTATTGGTGAGTGGCTCGTTGTCTTTATTTGAGGCTTTCAATTCTTCCAATTTTGTTTCAGTTTTCGGTTTCTTGTTGGTTTTCTGCTTTGTTTCGGTTTTCTTCATCTTCGTTTTGTCATTTTTCCTCGAAATTTTCTGTCTGCGCTGAAGAAGGGAGGCGGTTGTCCTCCCGAAATATTCGCCTTTTATTTCAATATATTCGTTGTTCTTTACAAGCCCCATTTTCTTTGGCTTCTTCGTTGATTTTTTGTGTTATTCCTCAGTTTCCACCGGTCAGCGGACGGTACATTTTCCCTAGATAGAACATAACACTATACCCTTATCACGCATGGAGCGTGTCCGAAAGCTTTCAGGACTGTAAATGCTGCATTTAATGCTGCATTTTTATTTTTATTTTCGTCCGAAAGCTCTTACCTTATATGCAGCATTAAATGCAGCATTTACAGCACTAAAAGCTTTCGGACACGTTCTTTATTTCTTCTCTGACACTTCTAATTCCGAAATTTAGCCTTAATCGCCAGCTCCCCAGTTTCTTCTTGAAAATTTAGCGTAAAATTTAGCATCTTTGCTGAATTTTTCGATGAATTAATGCTGCATTAACTGAGCGAAAATTTAAGTCCGAAAGCGAAATGCTGCATAAAATGCTGAATTAATTCAGCATTTTCGTTCGTTTCCGAGCTTTCGGACACGCTCATGATCAGGCTTCGGTAATTTCTGTAATCGTTCCAGTATAGTAGAGGCAAGCGAAGATTATAAGCATCACTTACCAAGCAACTTCTGGAAAGCCAGCGGCTTATCCTTCCACATCACTCCTAGGTAATAGGCTGGAATCCCAGTTGCTGTTATGAGGAGGCCGATCCCCACCTCCACAGGACGGACGTACAAGGGTAGAACGACAAGGAAAGTACAGATGATCAGGAAGATGATGGGGATGACCAAAGGCACCTGTACGAAATATCTAATTTACGGATGAAAATTCAAGCATGGGACATGCAGTCAAGGAAATTGGGCTTACAACTGAAATTTTTTGGGAAACAAGACCAAAGGTTTCGATGGAATCCCAAAAAGTTAATATCTGATCGAGACAAATTGTGTCTCGTAGATGAGCTCTTAACCAGACTCCTTAAAACTTGGGCTATTCAAATTTTGAAACAGACGTAGGCCACACTGTCAGAAGTTTCATAACAGACAACAGAAGGATGCGCGGTTTCAACAGACAGTGCATAACAGACAACACTTGGGATGTTATCTGTTGTGTTGGAAAACGTTATACATGAAATGTTATGCATCACAGGCATTGCCAGGAAGAGCCAAACAAATCATCTACTGCCTTTTCAGTTTGCGTCATGATGTCTGAAAATTCAGCAGATGCTTTTTGGCGATTTTTCGACTCTTCCTGATGGCAACGCTTGTTATGCATAACATTTTCAAATACAACAGACAACATTCGAAGTGTTGTCTGTTACGCATTGTCTGTTGAAACCGCGCATAATCCTTCTGTTGTATGTTATGAAACTTCTGACAATGCAATGGCTAATCATCGGAGAACACCAAGTTCGGATACTGATACACCATGTGTGTTTACCTGTCCACGTCATATCTATTTTGACCCAACTGATCTAACATCCTGCCTTAGCCTACATCTACCAAATCTCGAATTTCTTAAGATAGTGGAACAGGGTTTATATAGAAACATAATAGCAAAAATAACAAAAAACACAGCCTCAGCTAAGGATACATGACCCAGAGGAGGGCCCTAGCTCTACTCTCAGGAAGGCAGCTGAAGATGGGGTTAGCTGCATTCCTGGTTGGCAAAGTTGTAAAGTTGTTTAGTAAAATAAAAGATGTGTTTGGGTTTGAATATTATTTTCAACTAGGACTTGATCCTGCTACATTGAAACCTTGGTTCCAGCTCCGATCTAACAGTCTGTCGATCCTCAGTAAAAACCAACTTTTTAATAGGAGGAAAGCTGGCACGAGAGAGACTTAGCTTTGCCCTCTCTGCAAGTTGCAGGAGGAGGATTTGAACCACTTCCTCTTCGAGTGCCAAGCGCTTTCGCATTTCAGGGTAAAATTTATTTGGGGTGGGTTGGTATCGCTTCCCGGTTTCCTGAAGTTTACGAACCCCAACTTCATTGTAAAAGTATGTAAATATGTGACAAGAGCCTTTAGATTCAGTAATGAAAGTTAAGCCTTAGTTGCGTTTTTGCAGATACCATGATATCTGTTACCACGGTAGCTGGATCTGTAATTAGTCTTTTTTGCAGTTATCGTGGTATCTGATATAGCCTACGGTTGCTCTGCAAAAACGACAATTGCCGAAATCGCGCATTTCAAATTCATCCCGAAAGAAAAACTTATATCCACTCACATCACTAAGTGCCAAACTTCTTTCCCACCAATTTGACAAAACTAATGAAAGGTGAGATGACTTTTTCAGATACCACGACCAGTTACCACGGTCGGACCGTGGTATCTGAATACCAGATACCACGATAACTTGCCAGATACCACGATAACTGCAAAAACACCTTTTGACCGTGGTATCAGATACCACGATAACTGCAACAAGACCAAAGGTTTCGATGGGATCCCAAAAATCTAATATTTTATCCAGACAATTGGGTCTTGTCTTCGCCAGATCCAGTCTTCGGCAGACTAATCATCAGAGAAAACCAAGTTCATATATACCGCTATAAGCCATCTCTATTTTGACGAAACTGACCGAAGCTTCCTGCTCTACTTCTGCAAATTTCGGCCAAATTCCGAGCGAACTAATTGTCCAGCAAAAAGAGAAAATTCAGAAACGAATTCAGCGTATATCCTTATTAACAACATCTAATCAACTTCAAATAAAACTTTAACTTAATAAAAAAAAAATTCGGTTACAACCGAATTCCGGACGAATTATATGTCCGGTTGAAAAATGATTGTCATATACATACTCAGCATCTCTTCTTACCCCTAAATCTGAAATCTAATCAACTTCAAATAAAACTTACTGCTTTTTAAAAAAATTTCCGGTTTTGGCCGGATTCCGGTCGAACTAGTTGTCCGGGTAGAAAATACATTTCATATAAGTGTTCAGCATGTCTACTTACGCCTAAATCGGAAATTTGATAAACTTCAAATGAAACTTGTACTTTGAACCAACTTTCCGGTTTTTACCGGAATCCGGATGAACTACATGCGAGAAAATGGGTTTCACCATCGTGTTCAGCATGTCTTCTTACCCCATAATCGACTATCACATTAGCTGTTTAAAAATATTTTGTTTGCCCCTTAATTTGAACCCCCTCCCCCACCGCTAAATGTGGGCTACAAAGCCCATCTACGAACTCTTGACCCAAAGAATCGTCAAACCAAGTTTCATCAAAATATCTCATTCCCTTCGACAGTTATCGTGCTCACAGACGGACGGACAACTTTTGCGATGTCATAGGTATCCCTCCACTTACGTTTTGGGATCCCAAAACCGACTTTAGACCGTGGTATCAGACACTATGGTATCTGCAAAAACGCAACTCTTGTTTACGTAGCACAATATTTCTAGAGGTGTAACAGTTTATGTGTGTGTGAAATATGTATTTAATCATGTATGACCTTTTGGCTCAATAAACAAACGTTATTATTGTTATCCGAGCAGAAAAGTCGCTCGTCAGAGAGGCTTTGTAGAACACTCGGCTATATACTTCTTTGCTATCAACATTTGCCTCTTTCACCGAACGTTTCCCCAATCCTGTCTCCGACGGCTTTCAGCCATGACAGATTCTAGTGACGAACTGTTTGGGAAACATGCCCAAGACTTAATTCATTTTGACCTGAATATACCCTTGCTAGCCCGTGTCACAGTAAAAAGCGACACAGTGTCACAGTAAAAAGCTCTAGGGTAGGATCAGAGAGAAACAGAATAAATAACAGAAAACACTAGAGGCGTATTCTCGCAGGGAACGGCGACAAAAGATGGAATCACTCCACGCGGACTCCACGTACAGAAACAGCGAGAACACGGGTAATGCTTCCAAAATGGATTTTGTTAAAAAAAAAAAATGCAGTTGACGAAATTAGTCTCGATTCACTTTATTTTTGTTTATTCTAGTTGTTTTTAATTAATTTTACATTGCACCAACACCAGCAAAAATTGATTCCCCTCCGAATCTGAAAGGGAGTTCTTTTTGACGATGGTGATGATAATCGGAGCATTACCTGTCCGTGGGGACTCACGGGGAGTGAGTCCCCGGGACAAACAAAAACGCGGGGACTCCTAAAGTGGAGTCCTCGAGGAACGGCGAGAATACGCCTTAGTTCAACAAAATAAACAAGAAAAGATCAACACAACAAACGGATGCCGTTGATATGCTTGTGCCGATAAGTTATCATGAAGCTCCTGGAGTTTTACAGTTATATCGGGAGCTCTGTATTTTCGGATTATTCTCCGATTTCGATACGATACAGGCAGATAAAGCAGGTACCATATTTACAGTATTTATAGTAACATCATATGTCACTCTTTTTCAGTAGACTGTAGGTGATATTAAAGGTTAACTTCAGACATCGAGGTTGATATATACCGATATGGACCGAGATGGAGGTATGTTAACTATTATAACTTTTTCGAACGGAATATTTTTTATAGGTAGGTCTGACTCTTCTTTGCTAATGGGGTAGGGAATTTTATTTTAGTAAAGTAGCAACCAAAGCCTACTGTTGACCTACTAAAATGATTACCAATACAGCCTTTTGCTTATTTGGCGATACAGATGCCATCTAGAGGTCCTGAAAACCTACTCCAGATCTATTAAACTGACTATTCTAGGGTTCGTGGAAGTAAAAAGTAAACAATAACAAACCCCACCCCACGTGTTGATAATTCCAGAACAAAGACAGTGATCCATGCTGAATAACTAGCCTTTGGAAAGAAAGGGATAGTAGGATGTTGTTTCAGTTGACAAGCTGTATTTTCAGTGAAAATCTGATCGTGTTAAGGTATGACCTAGGGAATAGGTTGGTTGTCTTTGAGAGTAAGATGTTCTGTAATTTTTTCAATGCTGGATACCTAGCTTTTGGAAAGCAAGGGCTAGCAGCATGTTGTTTGAGCAGTTCAGTTGACAAGCTGTATTTTGAGTGGTAATGTGACTGTGACAAGCTATGACCTAGGGGCCCTAGGGCATATACTGGTTGTCTGATAGAGTAAAATGTTCTGTCATTTTTCAACATTTCTTTTCTTTCTTATTTTATTTTTATATGATTTTTTAAGCATTTTTTGTGTTTTGTTTCACTGAAAGTATTTTTTTAATTTATTTTTTGGAGGTCAGCTTCTACTTCTCAGTATTTGAAGAAAAGTGCTCGATGAATTCAGTATTTGAGGAAAAGTGCTCGATGAACATCTGCGGAGGCTGTTACGGCCTCGTATCAGCCTCTCTGGAGGATGATACGAGGTCGTAACAACCTCCGCAAAAGTAATTGTCATAAAATAACTTCCTGTGGGACATAGGAAGATATGCGTTGCATACCTGTTCCAGAAAAGTTATAATCTTTTATTCAAACAATGTTTACAACGGATATGTCAGCTAAGATTCTTCATCAGCGATATTTCGGCCCTTCTTGGCAAGGGTCGTCGTCAGGCTGTCAATCTTCTGGGTCAACGTCGGGGAAGGAAATAAACCTGTAATCTAGAATCAGCAAGTTCAAGCCCCAATCCTTCCCCTGGATACTCAGATCTCACTTTTTGGGATCCCAAAACGTAAGTGGCGGGATACCTATGGCATCGCAAAAGTTGTCCCTCTGTCTGTCTGTCTGTCCGTCTGTGCGCACTATAACTCTCGAAGGGAATGAGATATTTTGATGAAACTTGGTGTGAGGATTCTTTGGGTCAAGAATGACGTCGAGTTCGTAGATGGGCTCTGTAGCCCTACACTTAGGGGTGAGGAGGGGGTTTAAATATTGGGTAAATTAAATATGTTTAAACAGATAATGTGATAGTCGATTATGGATAAGAAGACATGCTGAACACGATGGTAAAAACCATTTTGTAATCGGACAAGTAGTTCGGCCGGAATCCGGCCAAAGCCGGAAAGTATGTTAAAAGTAAAAGTTTTATTTGAAGTTGATTAGATGTTCGATTCAGGGGTAAGAAGACATGCTGAACACGATGGTGAAAACCATTTTCTCGCCGGCTGGATCCATATCTGAACTTGGCTTTCTTAGATGATCAGTATTTTGGCCTTACTCTGTTTCTAAATTTTAAAGTAAAAATGTTAAAAGAGTCCGTTGAACACTGGGTCCGGCGTAAACAAACCTAATTGTCTGCATCAAATATTCAATTTTTGAAATCCCATCGGAACCTTTGGTCTTGTTCAAGACGGTGCTCCAATACTCTATACGACTAAGTCCGAAACACGCCAGTGATCCTAGCGAAAGAACGACAAAGGTCACCCAAACGAATCCTCAAAACTGAGTTAAGATCGGATCACCGGTTCAAAAGCTGGACATACCTCAAGATTCCGGATTCCCCCTCCCTCCACTCTGCCCACGATGGTCAAATTGGAGAAATGGGTATTCTTAAGTAAAGAATGTCGAGTCCCTGATATGCCTGCCAAGTTTCATCTTCCTAGCACATGTTTAAGCATCTTAGCTCGGGATCACCGGAATTTCGGAACCCTCCCTCAACCCCCCCCCCACAGTGATCGGGTCCGGTCCGGTCTTGTCAACATGTCACACGATTTCCGCCCCCCCCCCTCCAACTTTAAAGTCACCGGATCCATTCCGGACTTGAAGTGTGACATCTGAGACACGAGCTTTCTCCAAATATCATCTGTCATTAAGATCCGACTCCCGTTCAAAAGTGCTGCATACGTCAATATTCCGGATTTCACCTTCCTCCACTCCCCCCACGGTGGTCGGATTGGGGAAGTGACTACTTCCAAGTTAGTTTGGTCGGGTCCCTAATATGCCTGCAAAGTTGCATCGTCCAAGCACTTCCGGAAGTACCCTAACTCGAGAACAGTGGCCTGACAGACCGACAGACAGACCGAAAAGTGATCGGTATATGGCGCTTGAGCGAAGGCCATAAAAACCGAGGGGAGGGGTACAATTTGCGTCCATCCGCAGAATCTATAACGTCTGCGATCGAAGATCCCACGGAAGGAACAAGGGATAAAAGCCAGGGGCCCAGACTACTGAATTGTAAAGTCATTCAGCTGCGCCAGCAGTAAGACATTGGCTCGGCCATGGAAGAGAAATGAAAATTTATGAGGAAACACAGAAAACAACCAATAAACAAGCTTGGCATTCGAAAAAGGAAAATATAAGGAGCGAGTACCATCAAATGAATTATGGATCTTGGAAAGAGGGGAAAAATCGAACTGGTCGATTCGGAAGACACGAGTTCTTGACAGATTCCAAGCGACGATGAAGCAAATAGTCAGGCCATATGCAGGTTCGAATCTTGACGACGATTAAATAACAAAACCAAATTCTCAATCCGGCAACGGTTGTCAACCCTTATCACCCTTATTTTACCCGATATTCGGAGGATTTAGCTCACGAGAGAAGAAATACAACAAGAGCAGGATCTGTTCTCAGGAACATAGACGTGAGCGTCTGGAATGACCTTCCAGAATCGGTTAGAGCGACTGTAAGTCTGGCATCATTCAAGAGAATGGTTAAATCCCATTCTTTGAAAAGGAAAGAAGTGTGATAAGAGGAAAGGGTATTTATTTAGTGTTATTTATTTTTTTACCCCACCCCCAGGGGGGGGGGGGGGGGTAATGAAGGAATGATATAGCGGATTCATGGTGGTTAGAATTGCGGCCACAATCAGGATTCTTTTTATCTCAAAAGTGGCCGTTAATGGTAAATTGTTTGTTTAATTTATATGTTTTTTGATAAAATAAAAAAAAAATGTCTAAAAAAAGACAAGGTACGAGACGGTGTAGATCGGAAGATAAACTTAAGTTCGACTGCCTCGGCGAAAGAGACATACTGGGAGCGATTCTTCATGTAGTGATTAAAGTAGGCCAAGCAGCTTCTTATTATTTCCGTAGAACCGAATGCCGCCAGATGTTCAGGAACACGAACTTGAATCCTCATGTACAGATGGCTTTACCGCTTGAATGAACGCTGAATGAACTCTCATGAACTTACATATTCAAACAGAAGGTCTTCAATGGTCAAGTGGAATGCCTAGATATATCAACCGCGCCACTGAGGTTCATGAGATTGTCCGTTCTCGAATCTTCTGAGTACATTTGTCGTGCCCAGGATTGCTCCTGTTCGGCCTCGTCAGCTGGAAACTGCTAAAGATGGCTTCACAGTCTGTCTGACCCTACCCCCCCCCCCCCTTCGGATTCGACCCGCACTCAGCCTCGATCAAAGTAAGGAAACTCGTAGCCTATACGTGAAGATCTGCAAATTAGTATCGCGATCCACCTCTCCTGCTCGGTGCTCGACTGATTTGATTTTGTAGTTAGTCACTGACTAGTCCGTCCAAAGAAAATATGTCAAATTTTTATTTGTTTATATTTGGAAATAATTTTAAATATGTCAATATAATTTTAAAAAGAAAACGGTAATAATTTGGTTTTAAATTTTGATTTTTTGTTTATTTTCTTAACGAAAAACATTCAAAGTTCTGTTTTGTGTGTTTCTAGGAAAGTGAAATGGTATTTCAAATTTTTGTGTGTGTGTGGAATGATTTCAGGGTGTTCTGTTACCAATGTTTTGTTTTTGTAACAGAGCACATTGAAATCATTTTGTTTGTTTATGGGAAAATTTAAACAGAATTTTTGATTTAGTGTAAAGTTTTAAAGTTGGGAGGTTGGTGTGTTTGTTTTTATTGTAAAAGAATTCGACTCTTGTTTTTGGGATCCCAAAACGTAAGTGGAGGGATACCTATGACATCGCAAAAATTGTCCGTCTGTCCGTCCGTCCGTCTGTAAGCACGATAACTCTCGAAGGGAATGAGATATTTTGATGAAACTTGGTGTGAGGATTCGTTGGGTCGGCGGACCAGTCGAGTTTGTAAATGGGCTTTGTAGCCCTACATTTAGGGATGGGGAAGGGGGTTCAAATTAAGGGGCAAACAAAATATTTTGAAACAGCTAATGTGATAGCCGATTATGGGGTAAGAAGACATGATGAACATGATGGTGAAAACCATTTTGTAATCGGACAAGTAGTTCGCCCGGAATCCGGCCAGAACCGGAAAGTCTGTTAAAAGTAAAAGTTTTATTTGAAGTTGATTAGATCTTCGATTTAGAGGTAGGAAGACATGCTGAAGACGATGGTGAAAACCATTTTCTCGACGGACAAGTAGTTCGCCCGGAATCCGGCCCAAACCGGAAAGTTTGTTAAAATTAAAAGTTTTATTTGGAGTTGATCAGATGTCCGATTTAAGGCAAGAAGACATGCTGAACTTTTATGTGAAAACAATTTTCTACCCGGACATGTAGTTCGCCCGGAATCCGGCCAAAACCGGAAAATTGTTGGAAGTTAAAGTTTTATTTCTTGCTGATTAGATAACCGATTTAGGGGTAAGAAGAGACGCTGCCGTGTGTGACAATCATATTTTACCCGGACATATAGTTCGACCGGAATCTGGCTGGAGTCGGAAAATTTGTTATAAGTTAAATTTTTATTTGAAGTTGATTAGATGTTCATTATTGGGGAAAGAAGATACCCTGAGTTCGTTTTTGAGCTTTCTTTTTTCGCCGGACAAGTAGTTCTAGAGTTCGGCCGAAACCGGGAAATTGGCAGAAGTGGCAGGAACTTTTCGTCAAAACAGATATGACTTATACGGGTAAACACACATGCTGAATCCATATCTGAACTTGGTTTTCTCAGATAAATAGCTATTTGGCCTTAACCTGTTTCTGAATTTTAATTGTAAGAATGTTAAAGGATTCTGGCGATGACTGGATCTGGCTAAGACAAGACCCAGTTGTCTGGATCAAATATTGATTTTTTTGGGATCCCATCGAAAAGTTTGGTCTTGTTGTTGTTGATGTAGTTGTTTTTGCCACCACATTAGACGTGCCCTATGGCGGAAGGGCACCTCTCGGCGTGGGTTATGCTCTTATCTTTTGTTTTTTGTTCGGTTTTTGTGTGGTTGACTCGTTTTCATGTGAATCATTTTGAATGTTTTTCATTAATTTTAATTTTTAATAGATTTTTTATTGTAAAAAGTAAAGGTGAAAATATTAAGATAAATGTTAAGTTATGAATATAATACTAAAGCTAATAGAATTTTTAAGTAAAAATGGAAAGAGTAAGTGCCACACTTGTGTCACTGAGTGGAGGAGGAGGAAAAAAAGAAAAAAAAAGAAAATATATATTTCACGCCAGCTATAAAATTTCGTCTTGTGACACCCGAGATTCAACAGGTGCTGCGGACAACCCTGCTGCAACACAGAAGGAGCTCGTGTTCCTGACAGCATTGTCTGGTGGACCTCTACAGAAGTAGTAAGAAGTCTTACGGTTTTAGAGTTTCCCGGCTATCCGAATTGTTCTGTGGAATTATAAAGCTTAGGCAAGTGACTATCACGCCATTTACGCTTAAAAGGGCACGTCCAACCTATAATGCCGATGCAATCTATTTCCGTATTCGCTACAAAAATCTCACACCCGGAGACCCAATCGTGCTGCCGCATTGCTGCTGCAACATTTCTTTGCTTTTGCACAAGACGCGTTTTTGGATTCACTGCCTGCAAGATTTCTTCTTGCGGTAGCAGCACCTTGCAGGGAAGGACGGACTTGGTCGGTAAGCAAGTCCGCGATTCTTGAGAAGCGCTGCCGTCTTCCTCGGAAGCACTCCAGTGCAAAAACGAATGTAGAAAAAATCAGACCGGAAGCGGCCGAGAAGTGGACTTGCAGCGTGCAACAAAACGAGACTTTGAATTTCATCCGGTACATTCCAACTCCTCTAACGACAACTAACTGATTTTCACACTGGCTATAAAAAGCTCCGTCGTCATAAACAAGACCAAAGGTTTAGGTGGGACCCGAAAAATTTAATATCAGATCCAGATAATTTGATTTTGTAGATATCCGGTCTTTGCCAGACTCCTTGAGCATTTTTACTATTATGATTTAGAAACAGAAGACGGTCAATGGCTAATCATCTGAGAAAACAAAGTTCAGATATGGATTCAGCCTGTGTGTATTTACCCCTATGCTATACATCATATCTACTTTGAGGAAATTGATCAAATCTTCCTGGCTTACTTCTGCCAAATCTCCGGATTCGACCAGTTTCCGGGCGAACTACTTTTTCGGCAAAACCTAAAGCTCAAAAAAGAATTCAGCGTATCACCTTACCCCTCTATCGAACATCTCATCAACTTCAGATAAAACTTCAACTTTCAAGAAATTTTCCGGTTTCAGCCGGATTCCGGGCGAAATGTATGTCCGGGTAGAAAATGATTGTCAACAGCGGATTCAGCATGTCGTCTTACCCCTAAATCGAACATATAATCAACATCACATAAAATTTACCCTTTAACATATTTTCCGGTTTCGGACGGATTCCGGGCGAACTACTTGTCCGACAAGAAAATGATTTTCATATAAATGTCCAACAGGTCTTCTTACCCCAAAATCGAATAACTAATCAACGTTATATAAAACTTTTGCTTTTAACAAA
The DNA here is from genome assembly GCA_030848855.1 of Branchinecta sandiegonensis. NCBI lineage: Eukaryota > Metazoa > Arthropoda > Branchiopoda > Anostraca > Branchinectidae > Branchinecta > Branchinecta sandiegonensis. The sequence goes on along the minus strand of JAUPMV010000012.1, from coordinate 18,884,166 downwards.
CTTTCCAGTTTTGGTAGGATTCCGGGCGAACTACTTGTCCGGCGAGAAAACGAATTTCATATTCGTGTTCAGAATTTTTTCTTACCCTTAAATCGACTATCTCATTAGCTGGTAAAAAGCAATTTGTTCGCCCCTTAATTTAACCCCCCCCCCCCTAAATGTTGAGCTACAGAGCCCATCTACGAACTCGACCTCTCCCTTGACCCAAAGAGTCCTCACACCAAGTTTCATTAAAATATCTCGTTCCCAGTTTTCGTGCTTACGGACCCAAAATCCCAAAAACACTCTCCCCTGTCTATGCTAGAAGTCAAACCAAAGGGGCTTGAGGCTTGAAACAGCCAAAAGTTGTGGTGATTTGTTGAAAGCACAGCCTGGTTTAACGTACTCAACTATCTCAAAATGGTGGACCATAAACAGTAAATAGTGCGAGGGGTGCTTTAAAGGAGAGGTAGCACTACATATTTTCTCTTTCCAAATATTTTCGAACTTTTCCCAACTTTACAGTGGTTTGCCTTTTTCAAAAATAACAGAACACTTTTAATCGTCTATTAAAAAATAAGCTTCCACGAGCTTCTGTACGAATACTGAGACACATCGATTTTAACAATGTATGTCAAAGAAGGTACGCAAGGCTCAGGAGGCAATTAGTCTATAAAAGAGTCAATCGTAATCTTAAAAAGTTTAAAGCTCAGGGGAAATAATGGGCCAAGACATTAGGGTAATACACCAAATACTGCTTTTCCTTTAGGTAGACACAAAGTTCTCTACAAGTATTTAACTAGAACTTCTAGATTTGTTCTTGAATGATCTCCGGTGTGCTGAAGTACAAACTCATATTCACACCCGAGTGGATTAAGTTAAGGCTCGAGTTATAAGTTGAAATCCGGAACTTTTCTAGTGGTAGTTAGCGACAACAGCTGGATCTGGGACCAACTGAACTGTCAATACTACCGGATGTTCCAAGTTCCAACTTTCGCAAATTTTCAAAACTAATTTCCAGACGAATCAATGCCATCGAGAGGCAAGAATTTGTATATAGGCTACTATTCATTCCGAGCTCATTGTCAGTTGTTTATCCCTCAGTATAGTATGTGGAAGGCCAATCAATTATCCGATCAAGCGCTGCGAGCGGATTAAACTACACTGGGTTGACGCGTAAACCTCATCACCAAAACAAGATCTAATTTAATAGCTAAATAAAAGAAAACTGTGGGAAGCAAACCGTACCATCAAATAATAAATGGTAAAAACTGTAAATGAATAAAAAACCCTATCCTTGGCGAAGAGTTTCAGGCATCAATTCGGAGTAGGGTCGTAATTAATCCGCTAGGTTGGACCCAAGCGAATTACAACAAGGCCCACGGTGTGATGTCCGTCATCAGATTCCCTCATCCGGAAGCAGCGTCGTCCAATCCGGAGCGACGCCCTGTATCATTTTAAGCCCGGCGAACGTGCGTGGAGTTTACTGGAAGTACCAACGGTATGGTTGAAAGATATACAGGCACAGAGAGGCTTACCCAGCATGTCCATTTTTCGGCCAAATGGGCTGGGATAAGCGCTGTTCTCACCTTTACGGCGACACAAGACCCGTCCGCCCTGACATTAGCGTACCCATCTTCAAGTTAACAAAAGGGAAATTTGGCACCCGGAGCAGTGTCAGGTTCAGAATTTACACATTATTATATGGAATAATAACTTAACGGTATGTCGCGGTTTTCCATTTGGGATTAGATTTGGGTTTGGAGGAATGGTGAGAAAAGGGGAAAGAGTAGGTGGTTGCGGGCTCTACCCTCCGATACTTAACAACCAAGGACGGGTTCATGCGGTTTGGATTCGGAATATATTACTATTCCGAACCCGAGCTGTGATTAGGGGTAGAGAGAGAAAAAAAGGGGGGAGGGAGAAGAAAGATAACTGATATTTAGAAAAGTGTAGCGGGACCAAGATGGAAGGCCATTAGAGAAGGGCAGCGTCGTCAGTAAGTTTAGGGCTGGATCCCTGATTTGATTTCAGTCAATGAGCCCCAGCTCCTACTCCAATGTTAAATTCATCATACTATTAATATTAAATTCGGCATACTTGAAAGCTGGTAAGGACACACAAAAACACACCAAAACATCCTTACTTTTTCGCACATTCACAACTTAGTAACACCTAGAACTTTCTGTATTTCCTGTACCCTTTTGGATGTTTCCTCGTCGCTTTCAAAAGTCATGGACATCAGGGCCCAACCAGCGCATGACGTTATCCACTGCTTCCAGGCCAAAGACTTTTATGTGTTTTATTTTTTTTCATTTTACTCCACTTTTTGGGATCCCAAAACGTAGGTCGAGGGATACCTATGACTTCGTAAAAGTCGTCCGTCTGTCCGTTCGTCTGTAAGCACGATAACTCTCGAAGGGAATGAGATATTTTGATGAAACCTGGTGTAAGGATTCTTTGGGTCAAGGGTAAGGTCAAGTTCGTAGATGGTCCCTACATTTAGGGGTGGGGGTTCAAAATAAGGGGCAAACAAAATATTTTAAACAGCTGATATAATAGCCGATTACGGTGTAAAAAGACATGCCGAACACGATGGTGAAAACCATTTTATCGCCGGACAAGTAGTTCGTCCGGAATCCGGCCAAAGTCGGAAAGTTGGTTGAAAGTAAAAGTTTCATCTGAAGTTAATTAAATGTTCGATTTAGGGGTAAGAAGACATGCTTTTCTTTGATTAGATAACAGATCGGGTAAGAAGAGACGCTGAGTCTGTATAGAATAGAATAGGATAGAATAGTGTTTATTCAGCCTCAATGGGCCATACACAGATTTTTATAAACACGGCATACAAATATATTAATGCATTGAAAACATAATGATCCTAGGACACGACTGATCCGGTGGAGGAGACTCCTGGCACTGCCCTACGAGGTGGGCAACAGTGACAATGACAATCATTTTTTCACCCTAACTTATAATTCGTCCGGAATCCGGTTGTAGCCGGATTTTTTTTTTTTTAAGTTAAAGTTTTATATGAAGTTGATTAGATGTTCTTTATAGAGATAAGGATATACGCTAAATTCGTTTCAGAATTTTCTCTTTTTGCTGGACAATTAGTTCGCTCGGAATTCGGCCGAAACCGGAAATTTGGCAGAAGTAAAGCAGTAAGTTTCGGTCAGTGTCGTCAAATAGATCTGGCTTATAGAGGTACATCTGAACTTGGTTTTCTCTGATGATTAGCCTGGCGAAGAGAAGACCCAATTGTCTGGATCAAATATTAGATTTTTGGGATTCCATCGAAGCATTTGGTCTTGGTTCAATCATATTTCCAAAACGAACTCTAGACCTAGGTGACGCAGACGGTGCCTAGAAGTAGCTCCCCCCCCCCCTATTCTGAAAAAGAGTACCCCTCCCATTAGAAAGCTCCTCACACCTCAGGAGTACAAATTGAAAGAACACCGCATACGCCCTTGGCCAATGCCGCTGGGCGACTGGGAGACTCTAAAGCCATCATGCGTCAAGTGACAGGTAGCCTGATAGCCAACGTCGACACTTAATTTTCGTGCAAGGAAAACATTCTAAAAGGGCTAGGGACACCCAGAAGGTCGAGTTTGGAAACCGAATTAGAGGGATTAGGAAAGAGGAATGTTGACACATCAGCCCCCCCCCCCTTTGGCTGAACTAGAAAGCTGTCTTGGGAGCCAGCTTTAAGTGTATTGATTTTCTTTAAGCATAAAAATCGACAAAGAAAGGAGAAAAAGAACAAAGTAGTAAGACAGGCGCCCAACAAAAGACATATATCTGGACAATGTTCAAATAGGTCAAAGTTTGGGCAGGGTTTGCCGCCATCTACAACGATCGTAACGCGAGGGGTGATCTACTCCCCTGCATCTGCTGTACACCCTTTCCAGGCACCCATGACGTCTATAAATTAAGCGGTTCATCTTTCAAACGCTTCTAAACATACTTATTTTAGTGTTCTAATATTTTGTTATCTCTATTTGAGTAATTCTTCTGGCCGAGCACCGCCGAACCGGGCACTTGCCGTACATTCAAATCGAGAGTGGGCACCATCTCGTCGTAATGTCTCTCCGTCTGGCCAACTTTTCCTACTTTGGGCACTTCCAAACATGCTAGGACAATGAAGCTTGGCATGCAAGCAAAGGACCCGACAAATGATTTAGGAAACCTTCCTTTCCTGAATCCGACAATCCGATCGGGAGTGGATGGAGGGGAATTCCGGGGTCTTGTGTCATTCGTAACTTGCGAACATGTGAAAATGAACTGAAACTTGACGGGTGGTATAACCAATGTCCTAATGACTCATTCGAACCACGGTGGGGGAGGTTGGAGGTGGACGGACTTGACTTACTTGACCTACTTTATTTACTACTAAATACAAAATAAACTATAAAACACGCAACCGCCCGGGGAAGGCTCAAGAAGCCTGATGATGGAAACGCAGGAACCAGATCGGCGGAACGATTGGGACGAAACTATGGGAACAAGATGTGCTATTTTGAGGTTCAAGCTAGACCGGATCCGACCTCGGTAGGGGGCGCTTAAGGGGAGTAGGGGAAATTTCCGGGAAGTGCTCCGATTTGACGGAAACTTGGAACAGTAGGGGGAGCGAAGAACTTCAGATACGACATTTGCTTGTAAGAAACGCATCGGACCACGGTGCGGGGAGTTGGGGGGATCGAATCCCGGAAACTTTGTGACACGTGCACCAGACGGAGGGAGACATTGGGATGATACTTAGAACGATCGAAGATCATGGCCCCTAGGTGTATTATTATGAGATCCCAATAGTTATTTTTTTGTTTTAGATCGTTGTCGGTTTCAGCTTGTCATTCTACGTTAGAACGAAACGCCAGAAAATTATACTACAGCTAAAAATACAGATTTTGCGTCGACCTAGGATATGCAACTTTGGGTATGTAGTTCAGCCTTTGTTTTCTCAGCAAGATGATCTATGTTACAAATTGTTCGGGATCAGACGTCCATTTCCCCTCCGTACTACCTGAATACTTTCCACTACTATAGCAGAAGGTTGCAATTGACATTGCAAGAAGATATTTAAAATATTCGTAAGGGTGCAGTGTTAACAAGTTGGTATCTAATACTGAGAGATATTAAATTCCTAATTATACACTGATGATTCATTTATGCCCTCGGAATCAATTTGAGAACCCTTAAGTCGCAGAGGTGCAGAATAGAGACAGGCAATAAGTTAAGCGGTTAGAAGCTTCGCAATCAACAACATGAACGAAGTTTATGTTCGTGCAATTTTGTTATAACATTTATGAGTAAACAGAGAGTGGATTTGGTTTCAAGCGGGAACAGTTCATTTTTAAGCGGTCTTCAACAACACAAATAGTCGGAAACGGAAAAACTCCGAAAACCACGCTTGCCGAGTAGAATTAAGTGAGTTCTGGTCCATCCAATCCCCATATCTTCCGAAACCATTCCCAAGAGACAGAAATAGACCTTCTATGTCAACAAAGATAATGGACAGATTCAACGTTGTCAAACGTTTACTTAAGAATCAATGATTCAATCAAACCAGAAGATGTGAGAGGTTTTCAATTTGTGTTTGTTCAAAGCAAGCAGGAAAACCAGCATAAGATTTTTTTTAAAGCACAAGACGCAATACATACACTATATGACTAAGTCCAAAACACGCTAGTGCTTCTCAGGAAGAAGGAGTAAACGTCTTCGTAACGAATGCAACTCAACAACTCAAATCCTGTGTCAAAGAATCATGGCGATCTTCGGGAGAAGCTGTGATACCCGAGGTGATACAGCTTCTGGCTCTTCCACTAGGTACCCGGCGATTTTGCATCGGCAAAGAGAGTTAGTCATCAAGAGTATATACACAGTTTCTGTTCCAATATTCCAACATAGGTGACTCCTTTGAGATTATCTGGGTTTTTCAAAGACTGCAAAACCGCCCCGGCTGTTTTCAGCCTCGCTCGGTCCCCTTGGTTTTGATGAGATATTCCGAAAAATTGCTTAACCGGTATTTCTGACCAACGAGCTCCTCGGAGGCAATAAGCGGAAGCCTAATCTGCTTCAAATGGAGTCGAACACGGAGAATGTAAAAGAAAGCATACAATTAATAGGAAATAGGAAAACGAGATTTCCGGGGTTTTTTTTTGATCAGCTAGTTACCCCTCCAAGATGATGTGCGAGGGATAAATGCAATTTCGGATATTTCGGTTGCACTTCCGGCAAACCGTCCTCAGCAAAAAACAAAACAAAAAAAAACCCCGAAAATCTCGTTTTTCTATTTTATTTGAAATGAATGGTCAGCTTGGCTTCAAACCTTATATAAGACATTTTATATATATTTATACGCAAATAATTTAAATAAATATTCTTTGAGCCCAAGCTGACTTTGAAACATTTATTCAAACAATGTTTATAACGGATACGTCAGCTATGATTCTTCACCGTTTTTCGTAAAAACAGTCGATTTTCTTCATGAAAACAGTCGTCTTTTCTGCGAAAACAGTCGTTAAAAATGACCAGCCAGTCGGTAAATACCTTCCCCTCCCCCAAATATTTTGGCTAGTATCCATTACAGGTTTGTTTCCGTCCCCGACGTTGACCCAGAGGATTGACAGCCTGACGAGGACCCTTGCCAAGAAGGACCGAAATATCGCTGATAAAGAATCGTAGCTGACGTATCCGTTGTAAACATTGTTTGAATAAATAATTTAAAGTTCAACCGAAAGGGCTGAGGTCAGAAGGCGTTACTAGCCAAAATGTTAGGGGGGGGGGGGGGCAGGCATTTACCGACTGGCTGGTAATTTTTACCGACTGGCTGGTAATTTTTACCGACTGTATTTGCAGAAAAAACGACTGTTTTCAAGAAAAAAAATGACAGTTTTGAAAAAGTCGACTGATTTTCAGAAAAACCGACTGTTTTGTCAAAAAATCAACTGATTTTCCAAAAAACCGACCGTGTTCATGAAAATAATCAACTTTTTTGAAGAAAAATCGCGGCGCTTCGCGCCGACTCAGTTATTTTTTACCGAATGGCCGACAACATCGGGGGGGAGGGGGGGGGGGTGTCTTCCCCCCCAGTCGTGACGCCCCTGGCTGAGGTACGACAGTCTAGCTATCTATCATCTATTTGCTGTTTCGTTGATCTATTTACTCCATTCACTGTTACTTCGCTGTTTCGGAATAATTGAGTTTATCAAATGAAATTATTCTGACAGACTTGTCCCACCTCTACGTCGTTGTACCTCTATGCTCAAAATATTTTACTTTCAGTCCTCAGATACCCCAATCTCTCTCCTTGATCATGTGTGACAATTTAAGCTTCAATCTGTTAATCCACGCTTTTGCTAACATTCAAATTTGCCGCGGCTGTATTAACTTCGACTAGTCGTGCAAGCAGCACATATTCCACTACTAGAGCCCGAGATGCAAAAATAAAATCCTTTAGAAGAGTCAAAATTCAGTGTATTCAAATTCAGGATGTAACAAGAGCTAGATGGTCACATGGCACTTGTAAGGTTGGGTCAGAGGATGAAAGTTGGAATTTGCCAATTCGTGAGTTTGTTCTGATCATTGGCCGTTGGAAATCATGAGAATGTATCATTTGGTACAAAGTATTGTAGTTCTGCACTTGGTTGTGATGACGCGCAATTTAAGTGCACTAGAAATTTATCTGTAAGCAAAACCCCTGAGGAAAAAATTATGATGGAGTCATTGGTCATGAAAATGTGCATTTTGCTCAAAATTCTTTGTTTGTATTTTAAGGAATTCTCTTTTAAGCAAAACCCTTGAGGCTAAAATGATCATGTGCCCTTGGGGATCATAACTATGTATCGTTTGGTCGAAAATTTTCTTTTCACTTTTCGGTTAAGATGAGCACTTTAAGGGCACTAGAAATCCATTTGTAAGCAAAACCCTAGTGGCACAAATCATCATCGACCTCGGGGATCATGAAATTAATCCCGCATGGAAATAATTAAGTCGTAAACAATTGTTAACGACTGGAAACAGTTGTTTCCGATCGTTTTTTTTCGTACCGTTTCAAAACGATCGTTTCCAATTGTTTGCAATCATTTTCAATTGTTTCCAATCCTTTTCAATTGTTTCCAATCGTTTTCAGTTGTTTCCGATCGGAAACATTTGGTTTTGTTTTCAAATCATGAAATACAGACGTGATTTTTAACAACGGTAATAGGAAAGTTTATTTTCTTTAGTTTTTCAGAATGAAAATAGTTCAAATGAAACGGTGAATCTAAAAACCCCAATCGTAATTTTACAACTGTTTACGATCGTTTTTTTCATGTGTCATTTAACAACTGTTTACGATCGTTTTCAGTTGTTTTCGATCGGAAACAGTTGGTTCGGTTTTTAAGTCCTGAAACAAGACCTGATTTTTAACAACGGTCGCAGGGCAAATGAATGTTTTTAGTTGTAACTGTTTTCGATCGTAAAAATACAGTTGGAATTAGTTGTTTTCAATCGTAAAACAACGATTGGAAACAATCGGTTCCGATCGTAAACAACTGCTTCCGATCGTAAAAATACGACTGGACACAACTGGTTTTTGATCGGAAAAATACGATCGTTAACAACTGTTTAGAATCGCAAACGATGGTAAACGACAACGCAAACGATGGTAAATCATAAACGACTGTTTACGATTGGAAAAATGTCCTATAATAATATTGGAAAAAAACGATCGTTTACGACTTGAATTATTTACGGGATAGTAAGAATGTATAGTAAATGTAAATAGTTTAAATGTAAATAGTGAATGTATAGTAAATGTAAATGTATAGTATGGTCAAAAGTATTTGTTTCACTTTGCCGTTAAGATGCGCACTTTAAGGGATGGTCGGATCTGAGAAGTGACAATGTCTATGCCAATCTTGTCGAGTCCCTAATGTTCCAGCCAAGTTTCATCGTCCTAGCACATCTGGTAGTACTTTAACTCGCGATTATCGGATTCCAGACCCCCCCCCCCACAGTGCCCGAATCCGGATTAATTATCTCACTGACGTACCTAGCTCTTGTGCTTGTTCTTCCCACCAAGTTTCTCCCCGATCGCTCCACTCTAAGCTTGTCATGACATTTCTAGTTCTTCCCCTCCCCCAAATTCATCGGATCCGGTCTCGACTTAAAATGGGATATCCGAGATACTAGGTCTTTCCAAATATACAGTTTCATTAAGATCCGATTACCAGTTCGAAAGTTATACATACCTTAAGATCCAGGATACCCCCTCCTTCCACTCCCCCCACAATGGTCGGACTGGGGAAGTGACTATTTCCATGTTAGTGATATCTAACATGCCTGCCAAGTTTCATCGTCCTCGACCATCTGGAAGAATTCCAGAGCCCTCCTCCAACTCCCCCATATGTCCCAAATCTGATCCTTCTGTCTGTGATGTATCTAGTGCTTGTGCTTGTTCTTCCAACCAAGTTTCATCCTGATATCTCCGCTCTAAGCGTGTCAGAGGATTTCCGGTTCCCCCCTCCGCCCCCCCCCCCTTCCACATTAATCGGATCCGGTTCAGACTTGAAATGAGACATCAGAGACACAAGGCCGTTCCAAATATCAAGTATTATTAAGATCCGACCACCCGTTTCAAAGGTACACAAACCTCAAGATTCCGGTTTCCCCCTCCCCCCACTCCCCCACGATGTTCGGATGGGGGGAACTGACTATTCTTAAGTTAATCTGGTTGGGTACCTCTGATACGCCTGCCAAGTTTCATCCTAGCCCACCTGGAAGTACCTTACTCCGGATCACCGGAATTCCGGACCCCCTCTCCAACTCCCACCACAGTGCCAAAATCCAATCCAGTACTGTCAATGATGTATCTACTGCTTGTGCTTGTCCTTCCCACCAAGTCTCATCCTGATAGCTCCACTCTAAGCTTGTCACAAGATTTCCGATTTCCCCCTCCGACCCCCCCCCCCCCCCCCCACACACACACACATTCATCGGATCTGGTCTGGACCTGAAACGGGAAGTCTGGGACACGAGGTCGTTCCAAATATCAAGCTTCATTAAGATCCGATCACCCGTTCCAAAGTTAGGATCGGGGAAGTGACAATTTCCAAGTTAGTTTGGTCGGGTCCTTAATATGCCTGCCAAGTTTCATCGTCCTATTACATAGCTGGAAGTACCCTAACTCGCGATCACCGGACTGACCGACCGACCGACGGAAAAGTGATCGGCTTATGGCACTTGGCCGGAAGGCAAGTGCCATAAAAATAAGTTGGCTTTTCAGTCAAACTTTAAGAAAGGACCCGAGCAAACGGCTTAACATGCTTTATGGCATTTGCATACCAGCGATGCAGTATCGATTAACGGTCCCAAGAATCCGCCATTATCGTACATCAACTTTAATCGCAAAAGATCGCGCATATCTTTCAACCTAGCCGCTTCTATCTTCCCGCCGGAGATATCCCCTCACCAGGCAACTTTCACACCTCATCCCAATAAAAGATGTTTTGCAGAAAGACTGTGGCGGCTCGATCTGAACAAACAAGAGAAAGGCCTAATCATTCTAACAAGCCCTTTGAAGTAAGATAGGCGATATTTCTTTAAGGAAAGCCAGCCAACCCTAAGACCTCGCCAAGATCAAAGAAAATGACTCGATAGAAAGGAAATGCCAAAAGCTTCAAATCCCTATTGATGATAGCAATGATTCATGGATAGATGCAACATTACTATTACATGCTGCAATGAGCGTGTTCCACCCTTCTAACAATAGAAACTATTAAAAAAAATCAACGAAGAAACCAAGGAAAACGGGGTTTGTAAAGGCCAAAGAATATACTGGAATTAAAAGGCGAATATTTCGGGAGGACAAACGCCTCCCTTCTTCAGCGCATACAGAAAATTTCGAGGAAAAATGCCGAAACGAGGATGAAGATCAACAACCAAGAAAAACGAAACATAGCAGAAAACCAACAATGAACCGAAATTAAAACCGAAACTGGAAGAATTGAAAGCCTAAAATAAAGACAGCGAGCCACTCACCAGTACCTGCGAATGACAATTAGGACTGTTCTCGCTCTGTACTAGCGAGTGACTGAACCACATTTTCGTTAGTTTTTTCGTTGATTTTTTGTGATATGTCAGGCCAATGTGGTTTACGAAATTACCATAGTAATTATTAGTTACTATTTCCGTTCCAACCTCACGAAAAGTTCCTACGCTGACCGTTCCAACCTTCTCGAAATAGTAACTAACAGTAACTATTTGCTTACCATGCTCGGGAGCGTAGTAAGAGTAGTAACTACGGATCTCTGTAACACGATAGACTGAATTATCCCGTGCAGTGATACCTTACCGAAAATTTAAAAATGCGTTCCAGCCTTGACGCCAAGAAGCCAAAATTCGTGACGTCTTGCGTAGTAACTACGGTAAGTAGGGTGGAACACGCTCAATGAAACTTGCAAGCGAAACTTTTAATTAACTAAAGTCCGCGGCTCTCCCTCATTCATCATACTTTTATTTGTCTAGTTATTTTTTCCAAGAACGGTTCTATTTGCAAGTCGTTTTCGCGTTCAACCTTGATAGCAGTTCGTATCGTGGTTATGAGTTCTGATAGGGAAGTTATGTATTGTAATTTGTAGTGTGTATATACCGCCACAACCAAGTTGTTATTCGAAATAAGATGTTTGGGAGATTCTTACAGACGAAAAGATTAATTTGAGCCTGAAGTATCCTAATGTTTCTTTTATTTTTGGGATCCCAAAACGTAAGTGGAGGGATACCGATGACATCGCTAAAGTTGTCCGTCTGTTAGCAAGATGACTCTCGAAGGGGTTGAGATATTTTGTTCAAACTTGGCAAGAGGACTGTTTGGGTCAAAGTACAGGTCAAGTTCGAAGATGGGCTCTGTAGCTCTATATTAAGGGTGGAGGAGGGGGTTCAAATTAAGGGAAGCTAAAAGCTAATGAGATAGTCGATACAGGGGTAAGGAGACATGCTGAATCAGAATATGAAAATTATTTTCTCGCCAAAAAAGTAGTTTGCCCGGAATCCGGCTAAAACTGGAAAATTTGTAAAAAAAAAAAAATTAATCTTAAGTTGACTAGAGGTTGAATGTAAGGGTAAGGAGACATGCTGAACATGTGTGTGAATTTTTTTTTTTGCCGGACAAGGAGTTCACCCCAATCCGGCATAAACCGGAAAAAAATTTTAAAGTAAAAGTTTTATTTGAATTTGATTAGATGTTCGATTTAGTTACCTACAAAGTCCCAACCGGCATTTGCTGGGTCGAAAATTCAGAATGCATCCATCAAGTATCTGGTAACAATTTAACAAAAATTTGTTGACCAATTCTCGAGTCCCTATCCTACCCCTTTATTCACAGGAGCGAAAGCTCTGCGCGTGGGTAACGTCACGTTGTTTGGATTCACTGGCAAAGTACAGGCCATGTCCGTCAGTGCTTCCACCCCTCCCGATTTCTTGGGAGACCTCCCGACTTTTTTGGAAATCTCACGACCAAAATTTTCTCCCGATTTTCACAACCTTGCCAAAATTACAATAAGGTTAAAATTATCGAATTTCAAAATCGGGTTTCATACCATAATCACTTTATTTTAGCGGAGAAGTGGCCGAGTTGCAAAATCTGTCCTACTTCCTGTCAAGATGCAAGGGGCTCTCGGATTTGAGAGTAAGATTTTTTGGTGAAGATGGGTTGCTCTTTCCTGGTATCCTAAAGGCATCTTCACGGTCAGCGATAATGGCAGTTACAGGTTTTGTCAAAGAAGCGTTAAAGAGATGTAAATAGTTATTGGTGGTGGGAGTTTAAAGCGTTTTACATGTGAGTTTATATAACCGCTCTCTCGAAGTGTTTAAAAATGTATGATTTTGTGTATGGCCTAACGGCTAAATTAAAGTATCTATCTATCTATCATTAGTCGGTTTTGTGCAAAAAATTTTTCCAGAAAAGAAAATTGATTTAAAAAAAATACTGCATGGCAAGCTTTGAACATAAATCTTTTTGTAAGCATTGAGAGAAGATGGCTGAGCAAACTCGGGTCACTGCCGTTTCATTTGGGATCCCAAAAAGATGATCGATCAAAAATGTTTCCCAATACTTCTGCCTGCGGCGCCTTTCGTATTTTTCTCCATTTGCTAGAAGGGCACGTCAATTAGGTGGAGTTTTGACAGTTTTAGGCTTAGGATCTGAGAAACATTAGTTGCGTTTTTGCGGTAACCAGGTGTCTGTTACTCTGACGAATTGTTGTTTTCGCAGTTATCGGGTATCTGTTACCCCGACAGATGTCGTTTTCTCAGTCACCCAGCAACATATTAGTAACCCGGGTATCTGGTAACGAGTTACCCTGCTGAGACCGGGGTTACCGGAATTCAGTAACCTAGTAACCTGGCAGTAACCGAGTGTCTGAAAAAACGACAAGAGTGCATTCAGTTACCGGGTAAGAGTAACTCTAGGTTACCGCAAAAACGCAACTATTATAAACTAGAATCTGTGTGGTAAATAGTTGAAATTGGCAGAAAGAGGCAAATTTACAAATTTCGCCGGAGGTGCTCGCTTTACTCTGGAAGCTGCTGCCAGAACCTCGCGCTCTCCGGTTTGAAATATTTAGCGAAATTACAGCCAAAATTTGTATGAGGAGCAGTTTTGCGAAATGCGAAGCTTTCGTGCTGCCATTTAGTATTACTAATTGTTGAATTTAAAAAATTGAAATAATTCGAAGCTCGACTTTTAAGTTTCGAGGATTCGGTACAATTTCTGGCAGACACTGGACTGATGATGCCTGATGGTTGCTTTCACACCCAAGGGCTGAAAAGAGAACTATCAGAAATAATTGAGGGTAAATCCTGGGAAGCTTGAAGAGTTTACATCGGTTCGACACAATCCAAACTAAAGTGCTGGAAAACTGGTAAATCTCCGATTTAAATCCTCTAATTACAGTCTATTGACTGTTTCCAGAGCGATAAAAGGTCAGATTTTCAGTTTCCTCACGGACGGAAGTACCCACTTCGTAAACCTGCTCAGAAAAGTCGACTAATTAACAGTCGAGAAATCCGCGCTGTTTCTCAAATTTGCAATATTTGGAGCCTGGCTCTTACGGACAAGGAAAGAGAAAATTTAAGTAGAACTCAAAGCACCGAGTAACCTTTTGAGCGTGCTTTAAATCTAGAGGTGTAATGGAAATCGGAAATTGACTATCTGCCTTGCTCTCAAACCGGTAATATACTGTAGCATTTACCCATCGAAATTACAAGTATGACAAATTAAATGAGTATTTCTATGTGCTAACAAGTTTAATACAGTTTGTCAGTCACACAATGTTTTTTTTTTCTTTTTAACAAACCAAACTCTAGAATTGCTTTGTCAGACATGATCACTGTTTTAAAACTCCCGATTTTTCCGGGGCAATTCCTGATTCTCAAACAAAGAAAGTGGAAGCACCGATGTCCGTAGATGTGTCGTATAGATATCGGCGTAAATGGACATGCTGAATCTATATCTGAAACTTGTTTTCGGCACAAACCGGAAATTCGGTAAAATCAGTATTTTTATAGTCAGATCTGAGTCAGATAATGGTTCTCGGGGTAAGTTGGCATGTTAGCATGGTAGCTTGTTTTCTCGCCGGACAAGTTTTCGGGGAAGAAAGTTTATTTTAAAGTGGGGTTGAAAAGGGAGGAAATAAGGGATTTGATTAGTTGTAGCCTACGGCAGAGAGTCTGCCTCTTGGGAGAGAAGGTGGTATACTGGGAGGGCAAAGGGTCGGTCCGGTCCTTACTCATGTCCGATTTGCGGTAGTATGTATGAGAACTTGAAACATCTGTTGTGTGAATTCGAAAATTTGAGTGAACTTACGTTAGAAATTTGTGGAGTAAATGAAAGAGGGTGGATGAAGAATGGATCTGCAGGGTCATGGGGACAGCCGTTTTCTAAGTATTAAACAGTTGGCGAGGTTCCTCAGGGTAGCCCTAGCTATTTTTCATGTATTTGCCATGGCGTTTGGCTCCTAAATAAAATCTTATCTTATCTTATCTAAAAAGGACTTATTCGCTATTTGCGTTTCATATTTCCTATACTGCAAAAGCCTCCTCCACTTGCCAACTTGATACAAGTACTGTAAAGTTCTCTATGAATCTCCAATCCCTAACACAAAGCACCAAGTTTGACGGGGTTAAAGCTGGCAGTTCTTTCAATGGCTCGGCACAACAATCTTTTCCGTTTGTTTGAAGTATAATCGTATATTCCATACGCGTTGTTTTACTTCTTTCTTTACTTGCCCTTTTGTTAGTTTACTCCCTTTCCTTCTTATAGAATCTGAGCAATATAAACCCTACTCATAGCCAAGTTCGGAGAAAATGCATGCTTTCCTTATGCTATCACGGTCCGGGGAGTTCCCGCTAAGGGGATCGCTTCCTCGAGTCCCGGTGAAGGGAGATAGCACGCTGTGAAATTTATCATGATCTAGTGTTATTTCACTTCTCAGATGGCAGGTCCACATTGGTAAAGTTACGGGTATACATCCAGGCCAGGTAAACAGCGAAACTTCCAGCTTTTGATGTGTTTCAACCCCCAAGAATTTCAATCCTAAAACGCCAACGAAATGAAACACCGTTCTTCGAAGTAGAGACTACTAGGAAATGCGCTGCAGGCGATGTTTTTGGAAAACGCTGATGAGCACAGCGCCTTTGTGCGATCCCAAATAAAAGTAAGCTACCTGTCAAATCACAGATCTTTCAGCCAAAAAGTAGTGGCCATCCACAGTAAAGAAGGCACACAGTATAATTGTTCTGAATTTACTGAAAGAGAAGTAGTTGCAAAAGAGCCCGATGAACCGACGAAACTTTGACTTTCGGTCTTCGTCCGACAAAACCTTGCAGTTATTTGATTCCCTGTGTGTAGAAAAATCTCGATTTGCCAACGAGACATAAACCTTCGGGATTGGCCCGACAAAAGTTTACGGGATTCAATTTGTTACGTGGGGTGGGTTGATATCGTTTCCCCTTGTCCTGAAATCTACGAACCCCGATGTATCGTAGATGTTTGTAAATTTGTGACTAAAAGATTTTGCCTCAGGAATGAAAGTTTAGCTTAGTTTACGTAGCATAGTATTTCTAGAGGTGTAAGAGTTTATTTGTGAAGTGTATTCAACCTTGTACGGCTTTTTGGCTCAATAAACAAACGTTTTTACTATTATTATTAAAAAGTCCCGATCTGCCGACGAGATTTAAACTTTCCGGGGCGCCCGACAAATGTTTGCAGAATCTGATTTCTTACGTACAAAAAAAATAGCCCGATCTGCCGACAAGAATATCGACGCCCGACAAAGCATTCAGAATTCGATTTCTTCTATGTCTGCCCGAGAAGAACTTTAATTCTTACGTGTAAACAGAAGCCGATCTTCCGACTAAACTTACGACTTTCGGGATGCGCACGATAAATGTTTACAGAACTTGATTTTTACGTATAAAAATAACCTGATGTGTCTGCGAGACTTGAACTTCCCGGGTGCACCAGACAGATTTTTGTCGAACTTGACTTCTTACGTATAAAGAACCCGATGTGCCGACGAGTAGGCCGACGCCCGACAAAAGCATACGAATTTTATTTCTTCTGCATTTCCTATGTATAAAAAGAACCCGATGTGCCGACGAGAATAGCGAGTCCCGATAAAAGCATACAGAATTCCATTTCTCCTGTGTTTTGCCCGACGAATGTTTGCAGAATTTTATTTCTTGCGTGTAAATATAACCCGATATGCTAACGAGTCGACCGACGCCCGATAAAAGCATTTAAAATTTAATTTCTTCTGAACAGCTTCGCCCGACGAAAGTGCTTTCTCAAGACTTTTGGGGGGGGGGGGGAAATCCCCCCTCTCCCCCCCCCCACCCAACACTTAATCATTAATAATAATAATAAAAAACTCACCTTAAATAAATACCAAATAAATATTCCACGTTTACCTAGCTATCCAAAAAATAATTTTTCAATCTATTTTTAAACAAAAACTGGTTCTCTGGTAAAACTAGTTCTGGTAAAAACGGAGAAGTTAGCTTGGATATTCTCCAGAGATATTTCGGTTATGTTCCTTTCTTCCAACAGCAGCATGAAGAGGTCTCCTTGCTAAGAAGAGCCGAAATATCGCTGAACATTATCATAGCAAGCTTATCCGATTTTAGGCATTTCTTTTTTAATAGGAGCATTTTCAAGCTGTCATTAGTCCCTTTTCTTTTTTTTAATGTTTATTTTTTGATCTTATGCATGTTACTGCAATCAGTTCTTCACAGTTGCGCTGGTTTCCCAGTGCAAATCTGTGTCCCTTAATTCTACTAAAGTAGGATTCAACAAAGTGTTTCGGCAGTTTTTCCGACTGCCCACCATTTGTTAGTTTTTATTTATTTACTTGGTAGATAGCATATACAGGTCAGATAAATTATGTTATATTATTTTTGTTAGATTTATAGGGTACGTAGTTATTGTTAGTATAGTAAAATTTTTAACAAGCACTGCATGTTCGAATTTTTGTTCTCCACAGTGCTTGTATAATGTATTTGTATTTTTGTGTAAAATTAAAAAACTTGAACTTGAACTTGCAGTGTCCCTGGTGAAATGGTCTCAAGGCGATGTATAACATTTGATGAGATAAACCGTAAGGCTAGGTAAAGCCTATTTTTGAGACTCCACACGTCGGATAATGTGCTAGTTAAACATGTAACTGACCCACTCTTTTCAAACCCGAAGATTAACCAAGCACTCTTCGAGTGATGGCTGGGATGTTGTTGTTTAGCCCTGGTATTTTTATCTGTTATTTTTTGTTATTGTTATTATGTTATTGTTATTTTTATTAGCCCTGTTACTTTTATTGTATGTTTATGGCGACAGCTGAATATTACATATATCTATCTGTTTACTACATTAAATCGTTTACTCATTCAGAATCTTACTCACGGCGTGTGCCGACTAACTGATTCCAACGTCAGCATACAAATACAAATCAATATATATAATTAAGAAAATGCCTTTTATTTGTCTGTACTGCGCTATTTTCCTCTTCTTAAGTGCGTAAATAAAATTTCATCATCATCATCATCTTCCCCCTTCTCTCTACGACGCTTTAATGACGGTTTGTATCTAGGCGGCAAAGATTAAGGACTTTCCTCATCTTGGTTGCTAACATATAGAACCTTGGTCTTACCTTTATTGGCCTATGCATCTCCGGTCTCTTCCATCGCATATATAGGAGTCCGGCAACGGTAAACAGGATGAACATAGATTCGATGAAGCTGGCGTAATCAATAAGACGGTAGATGTCACTAGTGCACAGCATCAGAAGAGAGAGGAAGCCCTAAAAAAAGCCCATCATAACTTTCATACCTAGGATATAAATAATCTAGATAACCCCTCTAATCCTGGCACATTACTCTCTCGTCCCATAGCTGCAATCTCATCCCAATAGAGTTCCATTTTTTATACCTATATTGTCTTACGGCGCTGATCGAGCATAAAAATTCACTCGAATCTGAGCAATTCCGGGGTCGGAGTCGGGTTCCCCAAAACGATGTCGGATTTGACAGAGATCCCAAATATCATCTAGGGCATATGACCTTTCCAAATGTCGAGTTTCCTTGCACTCGCTTGACCCCTGGGCGTGCCACACAATTTCTCCCCCCCCCCCAACTCCCCCCATCCATGGCCGAATTCGGTTCGAACACACAAATAATTGGTCCAACTTAGGGCGTCTTTTCTTACCACCTATCACCTTTCACTCCGTCCGATCCTCCATTCGCAACTAACGCATGCCACAAGATTCCGGATTCCCCTCCTCCACTCCAGTCCCACGAGTGATCGAATCCGGAAAAAGAATGTTTCCCACATCCTTTGATAGGGTCCTTTATATGCATGCCAAGTTTCATCCACTCAGCTTGTGTGGAAGTGTCCGAACTAGCAACAGTGCGACCGACCAACGGAATTTTTTTATGATACTGCACTTGAGCCGGAGGAATCGTGCAGCAAAACAATATCCAAGTCACCAACGTAATTTTAAATATTCCTTCAGCCCAAGCTGACTGCGAATCATATTGGCTGCCGACATATAGTTCTAATAAAATTTAGCTGACGTATCCGTTTTGCGCTGTCAAACATAACCTTAGCATAGCTTTCATTTCCAGTAGGCTCCTAATTCGACTCGAAAACTCCGAAGTTCAGATTTTTGCCTGCTTGCAAAATCTCGAAATGTCGCAAAATCAAACAAAAATATGCGATTAGTCAAGGATTAGTCCGTTTAGTAGCCTACCATCAAACATGCACTAAACCTAAATTTCCACGTAGTCTATAATGAACCAACGTACTTCATAGAAACAAAGTAGATAATTATTATAGAATAATGTTTTTTTTAATTAGTATAAAATAAGGTTTTTATTATAACAATGTAAGAACGTACGCGTTGAGAGAACAGCAGACTACGCCATCATAAGTAGTGAACTGAAACATTAAAGTGATCTTCAGTCGGGATTCAAACCCACGATCGACGGCTGCCACTAGTGTTGGGCGATATCTGGATTTTTCGATATATCGATATTTTTTTCCGATAGTTTCGATATTCGATATTTTCACTTTCGATATTCGATATCGATATTTCTTTACCATGTTTCGCTACAGGATACGTCTCGTTTCGCCAAAATTTAAGGACGTTAAATAGCATCTTGCATCATCTCAAAAACCGAATAAATAAGAACTGAATTACTGAAAACAAATTGATCCAGTGTCGGGTACATAAATATAGGTTATGTTGGATACAATAATTATGAATGAACAAATATAGTTTTCAGTTTAGTTCAGTTCAGTTTATTTCTTACGACCAAAATACATTTAACGTATACATTTATATACGTATTATATTATATACTATTATATATTTCAATACATACATTACCGTATAAGCAACTAAAAACAAAACATAACAGAAAAGAGCACTAAAATAAGAAATAATAACCAATCTCTCATCAACTCATTTAATAATAATAATGAGAAAAAAGAAAATAATAAGAAAAATAGGAAAATAGAAGACGAAAAAACTATGAACCTTGGCCTAACAAATACTTTTTCAATTTATTTTTAAATAGCCCCAGGTGCTCAGCCGCGCAGGTTTTTCGATTCAGGTTTTCGATACCGATATTTACATTAAGATATTCGATATCGATATTTGGTCCGATATATCGATATATCGTCACTGCTCTACCACCGAGCTACAGGGGGACTTGTGAAAATAGTTCACAAACCACTTAAATAGTCAGACAGCGGGGTACAGGCTGGGTACAGGAACAGTAATCCCGCCGACTTCACTCCATATCCCATATAACAGGGGGGTGGGGTAATGTGAGATTAGTAATTTAATTACTATTCCTTTAAAGCACAATAGGCACTAACTATGTTTTAATTTTTATGAAATGCTTCACACATACACATTTCTGACTTCCTCTAGATAGCGCTGAAAAAATAAGCCGTTTTCTTGTTATCGCTTGTCATTGACTCTTCGGCGTATTTGCGGGGACGATTTCAGAGCATGGTAATGCAAGGCGCGGAAATTCAAAAACTCTCGGCCATGTACTAAAATCAATCGTTTTGTAGAGATGAGCGATGAGAGTGCCATTACTGCTAAAAATAAACCGTCTCTGTAGCTGGCAGATTGCTCCAGTGTTATCTGATGTAACTTTCTGTTGTTTATAGTACCTAAGAAAAGTTTTGCTTTCTGGATGTAAAGCTACAACAATGCCAAAAATGTACAAATATAACCGACCGACTTGCTGATTCCAGAGCTTACAAGGAATTCTCAGTTAAAACCGTTAATATAAATATTTGTCAAAAATACAAATAATCCCGGAGTATATAATTACAACAAATAGATAAGAAAAAAGAAACTCCGGTTATATTTGTCGAAGCTAGTAAATCGGAGTATGGCAGTCAGCAAAAAAAAGCGTAATGATATATTAGCGAAAATAAGTTGTCGAGGAATCTGCTGATTTCTGATGTAACATTGTATTCTAGAGGGTGGTAATGTGGTATCATGATTGTTTGATCCGCCCATTGAACTTTAAAACCAACGCCGGAAAAGCTACCAATCACGAACCCTGCTTCCTCGCCCCTCACATTTTTCAATCGAGACTGAATAACTGCTCTTTCTGACCTAATTCCCCAGATCCCCCTGAGATTTTGCCAATTCGATTTGAGTCGAACAATACAGAAAATATTCCTGAGAAGTCTCTGATTACGCTTCAAAAGGCTACAGAAGCTCATGGAGGCGCAGAGCGAGATAGCAGCCTGAAGATTGACTTTCTAACTCCAGGCTGGGCGGGGGTGGGGCTTTTCTGGTGAAGGGACTCGGATTAATGGTTCAATCTGGATCATAAAATATGAGCGAATACGAGAGGATTCGATTCGGATCGTAAAAGACGAATGGATCCGACAGTATTAGAGAAATCATGAAGCTTGAATTGTTTTTTTTTTCTCACAAACTTTTCATCAATGATATTTATACTGACGAAGCTGGACCGAAAAGTTAAGCTAATGCTCCAATAAAATAATAGATTTTTTCTTATAACCAGTCGGTTTTTCTGAAAATCAGTTGATTTTTCGTCAAAACAGTCGTTTATTCCAAGAAGCACAATGGATCCGACAGTATTGGAGAAATCATGAAGCTTGAATTGTTTTTTTTTTCTCACAAACTTTTCATCAATAATATTTATACTGACGAAGCTGGACCGAAAAGTTAAGCTAATGCCCCAATAAAATAATAGATTTTTTCTTATAACCAGTCGGTTTTTCTGAAAATCAGTTGATTTTTCGTCAAAACAGTCGTTTATTCCTTAAAGCACAACTCCTACTAGAAACGATCTTTTCAATATGAAACGGACCAGAAAAAATATTTCTCGGAAATACCATTACTTTTCTTCTGAATTTATCAATTTTCTCGTTAGCGCTTGTCGTTCTATCCATCCTTCCTGCTCTCCGACGCGGCGGCTGGGCGCAAAAGGTTTGAAAACTGGACGGACAGGTAGTTCCAGAATTTGGCCGAAACTGGGAAATTCGCAGAAGTAAGGCAGGAAGTTTTCGTCCAAACAGATATGACTTATAGGGGTAAACACAAACATGCTGAATCCATAGCTAAACTTGGTTTTCTCAGATGATTAGCTTTTTGGCCTTAATCTGTTTCTGAATTTTAGTAGTAAAAATGTTCAAGGAGTCTGGCAAAGACTGGATCTGGCGTAGACAAGACCCAATTGTCTAGATCAAATATTGAATTTTTGGGATCCCATCGACACCTTTGGTCTTGTTAGAGATAGGGTCCAGCCCCGGGTCTAGCGAACAATCCCTAGAACGGATTGCAGGAAAACATAGCTAGGGACATGGGTGCTTTAAGAGACTTCGTTTACATACAATCATCAATCGGGAGATGACTTCCGAATACTGTTACAATCATCAATCGGGAGATAACTTCCGAATACTAGCTTCTTTCATCCATGTATATTCTTTCAGCCCAAGCTGACTGCGAATCATATTTGACAATGCAAAAACGGATACGTCAGCTACATTTTATTAGAGCTATATTTCGGCCCTTCTTGGCAAAGCTCCTCTTCTTTTTGCATTGTCAAATATGATTCGCAGTCAGCTTGGGCTGAAGGAATATATTGCACAAACTTAGAAACGCCCAGACATGCTGCCAACAAGTATCCATATTAGCTGGAAAGAAGAAGAAGAGACAGGTGATTCTAAAACCAAAAGGCAGAAAAATCTCCACCCTTTCAACGACCCAATCGAGCAGCAGAAACAGCCGCTGATTCCAAAATGAAATCACAGCACCAGGTTTAACTCCAAGCAATTTTCAAGGAAGAAATTTAAAAAAATCAGACATTTCAGGAAGAATGTTTATTTTTTTTCCACAAGTTCATTTTCCAGCTTGAGCGGTCTGAGCCTGAAGAGGACATAAATTCAGATAATGTTAAAACGGGTACGTCAGCTACAATGGTTTTGCAGCGATATTTCGACAGCATTATTTGAATATATGTTTCAAAGTCAACTTGGGCTCAGAGAACATTTATCTGAAGAGGACCCTTGCCAAGAAGGATAGCTCTAATAAAATGTAGCTGACGTATCCGTTTTGCATTGCCAAATATTCTTTCATCCACCTTTTTCTTTGTGTTTAAATCCTTGATTGGTTATGCATGAGTTACACATATTACTTTTCTTATCAAATGGATATTTGGCGTCGATTCTTCCACTGAACTCACACACTAAAAGACAGGCATTCCTCACCCATTGTCGTGGATCTGAAGAGCATCTACCTTTATCCCCCCTTCCATTTTTTCCTCACCGAATCACCTTCGCTCTACTGGACTTCTTCGAGCAATTATCGATCATACCAAAGTCCCTCTTGTGGAAACTTCCAGTTGTATAATATCCGGGAAAACCCCCCCTGGAACGATTCCGGAGAAAGCCATGGACGACTGAGCAGCCCCCCTCCCCTCCCACTCTCAGAGGCTAGGCAATCTCTTTTACAAGATGACTGATGGAAGTGTGAGAAATATGAGCATTTGTATGCAGTCGGACGACCAGATATTGAAGTTCAAATTTCCGATATCGAGGCGGCCATCGAAAAGAACCTATCCGCGAGGCAGGTTATGAAAAATATTCACCGAGCGAAGCGAGGTTGATATTTTTAAATCGTCGTCGACAGTGTTATTCCGATATCGAGGAGATGGAAGTATGTTAACTACTGTAACTTTTCAGAACAGGTATTTGCTTGGGAATTCTATCTGATGCACCGTGTTCTAGAAACTAATCTGACTGACCATTTATTAAAAGCAATTAGAGCAAAGGAAACAAGAGCTGTAAGCTCATATGGCACTTGCATGTGTCAAGATGATTTGATTGATCAAGAGTAAGTTTCGACTTTGCGGTTGAGATGCGCGCTATAAGGGAGCTGGAACTTCATTTGTAAGCAAAACCCTTGAGGCAAAACTGCTAATGGGCTGATGGGCATCACGAAAATGCATATATTGCTTAAAAGTATTTTTTTTACTTTGCGGTCAAGATTGGTACTTTAAGGAATAATCGGATTTGGGAAGTAGCAATTTCTAAGCAAATGTTGTTGAGTCTCCAATATTCCAGCGAAGTTTCATCGTCCTAGCACATCAGGAAGTACCTTAACGCGCGATCACCGGAATCCCAGACCCCCCTCCCCCTCCTCCAACTCCACCCACAATAACCGGAGCCAATCCTGTTCTGTAAATGATTAATCCAGAGCATCTGTTTGTCATTCCCACGAAGTTCGATCCAGATCACACCAGTCTAAGCGGGTCAAGTATTTTCCGCCCTCCCCCCGATAATTGCCGGATTCGGTCCGGAAATGAAAAAGGTCACAAGAGAAAAATGTCCTCTGTTTAATTATTAAATTTCACTCGAATCCGATCACCCGTTCCAAAGTTACGCATGACTCAATATTCCGGATTCCCCTCCCTCAACTCCCCCCCCCCCCAAGATTATCATATCGAGGATTTTTTTTTTCTTCCAAGTCAGTTTGACCGGGTCCCTGATATGCCTTCCAAGTTTCGTCGGGAAAATCCCCCAAAAACGGAATTCCGGGAGACCCCTCCCCCCCCCCCTCAAGTGTCCGGATCCAGTCAAATTATGTAAAAGATTTATATGGACCAGATGTTCGTTCTTCCCAGCAAGTTTCACTCCGATACCATCATTCTAACCGTTTCTCGAGATTTCCGGTCCACCCCCCCCCCACCCCACCCAGCTCCCCCGCGGTGCACGTAGCCAATCCGATTCAGCAAATGACTTACCTAGAGCATCTGTTTGTTCTTCCCACAAAGTTCCATCCCGATCCCTCCATTCTAAACGGGGCACGTATCCCCCCCCCCCCCAATAGTTGCCGGATCCGGTCCGGATATGAAAAAAATCATCGGAGAAATGTCCTCTGTTGAATTCTTAAATTTCACTCGAATCCGATCAACCATTCCAAAATTACGCATGACTGAAAATTTCGGATTCCCCTCCCTCCACTCCCCCCACCATTATCTGATCGACAAAATTTTTATTTTGAAGTCAGTTTGATTGGGTCCCTGATATGCCTGCCAAGTTTCATCGTGAAAATCCCCAAAACCACCATCACCGGAATTCCGGGACCCCCCCCCCCCATAAGTGTCCGGATCAAGTACAATGGCCTAAAGGACTTATCTAGAGCAGATGCTTGTTCTTCCCAGCAAGTTTCACTCCGATCCCTCCATTCTAACCGTTTCTTGAAATTTCCGGTCTCCCCCCCCACCAACTCCCCCCCTGGCTACCGAATCCGGTCAAGACTTTAAACGGGACATTACAGATATAAATTCTGTTCAGTTATGAAGTTTCATTACAATCCGATCATCCGTTCGAAAGTTACACACTTCTCAATTTCCCGGATTCCCCTGCGGATTCCCCTCCCTCCACTCCCCCACCATTATCTGATCGACAATATTTTTATTTTGAAGTCAGTTTGATTGGGTCCCTGATATGCCTGCCAAGTTTCATCGTGAAAATCCAAAAAACCACCATCACCGGAATTCCGCCCCCCCCCCCCCCCCCCATAAGTGTCCGGATCCAGTACAATGGTCTAAAGGACTTATCTAGAGCAGATGCTTGTTCTTCCCAGCAAGTTTCACTCCGATCCCTCCATTCTAACCGTTTCTTGAAATTTCCGGTCTCCCCCCCCCCCAACTCCCCCCTGGCTACCGAATCCGGTCAAGACTTTAAACGGGACATTACAGATATATATTCTCTTCAGTTATGAAGTTTCATTACAATCCGATCATCCGTTCGAAAGTTACACACTTCTCAGTTTCCCGGATTCCCCTGCCCTCCCCACCCCCCAAAATGGTCGGATCAGAAAACTGATTATTCCTAATTTTGTTTGGTCGGGTCTCTGATATGCCTGCTAAGTTTCATGGTCCTAGCACAACTGGAAGTACCCTAACTCGAAAAAGTGTGACAAAATGCCCTAAATTTTCAAGTTTCCAGCGCCCCGCACTCCCCCCCATATGGTCGGATCGGGAAACTGATTATTTCCAGGTTAGTTTGGTCGGGTCCGTGATATTCCTGCCAAGTTTCATTGTCCTAGCTCATCTGGAAGTACCCTCACTCGAAAAAGTGTGACAAAATGCCCTAAATTTTCAAGTTTCCAGCGCCCCAGCTCCCCCGCATATGGTCGGATCGGGAAACTTATTATTTCCAGGTTACTTTGGTCAGGTCCCTGATATTCCTGCCAAGTTTCATTGTCCTAGCTCATCTGGAAGTACCCTAACTCGAAAAAGTGCGACAAAATGCCCTAAATTTTCAAGTTTCGAGCGCCCCCACTCCCCCGCATATGGTCGGATCGGGAAACTGATTATTTCCAGGTTCGTTTGGTCGGGTCCCTGATATTCCTGCCAAGTTTCATTGTCCTAGCTCATCTAGAAGTACCCTAACTCAGAAAAAAAGTGACAAAATGCCCTAAATTTGCAAGTTTCCAGCGCCCCGCACTCCCCCCCATATGGTCGGATCGGGAAACTGATTATTTCCAGGTTAGTTTGGTCGGGTCCCTGATATGCCTGCCAAGTTTCATTGTCCTAGCACATCTGGAAGTACCCTAACTCGGATATGTGGGACAAAAAAACTCGGACCGACCGACAGACCGACAGACCGACAGACGGAATTGTGATCGGTATATGGCACTTGAGCCAGAGGCTGCAAGTGCCATAAAAATAATGTGGGTTTATTTGCTGACACAAAAGCAGATGCCATTTAGCGGTGGAATTTTGTATTTTGTCGAACTTTATACTCGGCTCACGTTTAGTATAAGTGTAGCCTATATTTGATCGCAATCCGCAACTCGGTTGATCGCAATTCACGCAAGAAATTTAAAATCAAAATAGGACGTGTATGATAATAAAATTTGTCAAGCCCAGGCCAATGAGAAAGATTAACTTTTGGAGAGCAAAGGAAAGTAAGATGTTGTTTCAGTTGACAAGTTGTATTTTGAGAGGAAATGTGGATCTTGTTCCACCCCTCTAACAATAGTAACTATTAGTTACTATTTTCGTTCCAACCTCGTGAAAAGTTACCACGCTGACCGTTCCAACGTTCTCGAAATAGTAACTATTAGTAACTATTTGCTTACCAGCTCGGGAGCGCAGTAAGCGCTACGCATATCTGTAACGTGATTGGTCGGCTCAAACAGGAATGCAACGCATATCTTCCTATGTCACACAGGTAAATATATCACGACAATGAGTTTTGTAGAGGTTGATACGGAGGATGAGGAATGATACGAGAGGATGATACGGAGCCGTACCAGCCTCCGCAGAAGTTCATCGAACACTTTTCCTCAACTACTGAAAAGTAGAACCTGACCTCCAAAAAAGAAGTAAAAGACATCACTTTCAGAAAGAAAAGCAAAAAAAAACACTAAAAATAATCCAGAAAAAAATTCTGAAAAACATTAGAGAAAAAATGTTCAAAACTGAAAGAAAATGTTGCTTTCCTAGCCAACCACCCTGGGACATACCTTGTTACAATCACATTCCTAATGAAAATGTACTTGTTAACTAAAACAAGATTACTTCCAGCTTACTTCAGCTTATCTCTTCTACTCTTCACAAAGCAGCTATTGAGCAATTACCAGTCTTTTTTATTGATGTTGATCTGATTAAACAGTCCATTAATAAAAACTTCAGTGTTGCCACTTTTTCTGATCGAACCTCTGCCTTTTGGCTGGAAAAAAAAAACAATGACATTCTGGCACCTATGAAACTTGGTCCTTTTCACCAACTATCAACGAGAAATCTCGCTTTATCATCTTCATAATTATACGCCTCAAGTTTTATGCTTCATTTTTGCATTTACTGGTAAGGAACCGGTCGCAGAGTTCTTGATCGCTTTGTCGAAGAAACGAAAATGTATGACAAATCACAGAATTCTGCAACCGGTGGCAACACCGGTTCAAGGTTCATTAATTATATCTCTCTAAAAGTACGCCTTGATAAATTCTAGCGATCGAGTCCGCCGCTAGATGGCATCTGCTTCGACCCAAATGAAAAAGATGGTGTTCGATAAGGATTGTATTGTTATAAACTAAAATGCACGGGTCACAACAGTAGCCATTTTCACATTTCTGTAGTAGGCTAGAGTTGCCATTTCACTAAACAAAAATTCATATAAAAGTAGCAAATAAATACTACCAACCAAAGAAGATTGAGCAGGCTACTACCTCAACAAAAAATTCTGTTCGAAAAAGTTACAATAGTTAACATACCTCCATCTCGGCTCATATCAGAATAACAACCTCGACAGCCATTTAAAAATATCAACCTCGCCTTCGGCTCGGAAAGGTTATTGTCAATGACCGTCTCGGTGTTATTTTCCGATATCAACTTCGATGTCTGAAGTTAACCTTTAATAAAATAGAAAAATCGTTCCAGGCCTTGACGGCAAAAAGCCAGAATTCGTGACGTCGTGCGTAGTAACTACGGTAAGTAGGGTGGAACACGCTGGTGATTGTAACAAGGCTATGACCTATGTGCGCTAGGTTTGTCCTGATTGAGGCCATTGAGGGGAACGGTTGCAACTTCTTCGCAAAGAAAGCAGTCTTTTTTCTTTTACTTTTACTTGATTTAACTTAACTTCCTTTACTTTTACTTAGCTGATTTTTCATTTTTGGTACCAAAATTTAAAATCATTTCTAAGCAATATATCGTGGCAGATTCATAATTTGGAATGTCTAGAGGTGGAGATAAATACCCCTTCAACCAAGCTGTTTGGGAATCATATACTAACAATGATTTAGAGCGGGAAAAATCAGCGAAGATTTTCTTCAGTGATATTTCTTCTTCCAGCTGTCACTGGAGGAACGAACCTGCAATCTTAAGAGGACCCTTGAGAGGATCTTAGCCGTTTTTTTCCGTTCTCAATCATTTTTAATATAAGAGGAAGAGATGCATCTAGAAGGCCTCAACCCCCGGGCTGTTTTCCCATGAAGTCTCCTGTTTTCTTAAAGTTTAACTGAAAAGCAACTTATTACAATACACTGCATTATTTGGATTATTGAGATTTAGCTTAGTTAAGGGATTTTTTTTTTCACTACTTGCTCTATTTGCGTTCAGAATATCTACGGCCGTCCTCACAGCGCAAAGTCCTACAAATACGCGGAAAATTTAAATCTGAATACAAACGCGACTTTTCAGTGGTCAGCACGCTGAAAGTGAGCTCACTTAAATTCGTGAACACCTATTTTGGTGGAAACCAAACCTTAGCTTATTTTTTTTCCGCCTGTGACGTATTCGTGACGTCATGAAAGAAATAGGGGAAATTCTGTTAGATTAATGTTGCAGAACATACATAGCGGAGCGGAGCGGCCAGCGAGGCGCCGGACGCGTTTACACATATAAACCGTTCTAAGGACAATCAGTTCCGTTAAAAAATGCAAAATATAGACTTTTTGTGTGACGTCACCAGCCACAGATAATCGGCTAAAGTTTAGTCAACACCCCCTTTTTCATAAATCGTTTCGTCGAGCATACGACACATGGACAAGCGCACCGAGGTACCACAAATCCGACAGGGAAAGTCCGTTCTATGAAAATCGATTATTTGTGAATAGCGGAGCAACGAGGTAACGCATTTTCATCGGGCTTCAAGCCTCTGTAAGTAAACATTTGATGGGTAAAAGAACTAGATAGTCCTAACTCATCCCTTTTCCGTTTAAAGGCCTAATCCAAACATTCTGTTTACCTTCTCTTACTGATCACAAGAGATTTGAACTTGATTGCCTGGTTGCTGTGTTGGCTGGAGAAAAAACCCTCGCAGAACGTCTTCTTTTCCAGATGACGAAATTTCCTCGTTTGATTAGCATATAATTATAAGACTTGATTTATTATTTTTTTATAGCTTCAGGAGTACCACATTGGTCTTGGTTTTTTAATAGTTGAGCAGTAGACAGAAATTATTATTATCCCTGGCTCCCAACGTGCCATAATGGCTGTCCCAGATAATCGGCTGAGACTTAGTTCAGACCGAATTATTTCAAACCTAGGAAATTTGGTGTCTTTTTTTAATTTGACCATTGTTTGACGGTGTTTTTTGTGGCGATGAACATTCGTAGTGGCAGTAGGGATGGTTATCATTGTGTGTGTGGTAGAAAGAACATTTTTTGTGGTCCGCTTTCAGTTTCTCATGGGGAAATCTGTGTCTCATTATTTCATGATTTTAGACCTATTTTTTTTTGATTAGATCAGATTAAATTTTATTTTACACATGTATACAAAACATTTTGCAGCACCTGCTAGGAAAGCCCCAAAGGGCTTGTTGGCCGCAGGTGGAACTCTTCTCTATTGCTACATATTCTGGTAACACTAATTTTTAAATATTTCTACATGACACTCATACACGGTTCATACATATAAAACACACATTCTTCTTGCAAAAAACACTCACGCATCATTACTATTCTTTTGCAAGGAAAAATCTCTTCGCTGTAGCCTTGAAGGATGCCAGATGACTCGACTTTGTAATTTCAACTGGGATTATATCCCATGCAGAGGGGGCAAAATTTATAATCACGAAAGAAGCTCTAGTCTTATTTCTGAACGGGTGTACCAGATTTGATGCCGCTCGTGTATCATGACTGTGGGATCACTATGGAGAAAAAAAAATCGAAAGAAGAGAGAAGTATACTATTGAGAAATTTATATTTGAAAATACTAAATTGGTAATCTCTAGTTTTGGAAATATCAAGTAGTTGATTCTTAATGTAAAGTTCATTAATAATATGAGTAATCAAAGTTTTAGGTTACCTTACCTTTACTTACAAAAGTGTAACGGCTTTATTTTGCATTTTTGGGATTTTCGGGGATTTTTTATAGCATGACACAAAAATACTTGCCCATAAAGAGCAACCATAGCAAATGTACGGGTAAAAATAGAGAAATAAAGCAATCGAAGAATTTTCTGTGAGACTAGGTTTTTGGGATCCCAAAACGTAAGTGGAGGGATACCTATGACATCGCACAAGTTGTCCGTCTGTCCGTCCGTCTGTAAGCACGATAACTCTCGAAGGTAATGAGATATTTTGATGAAACTTAGCGTGAGGATTCGTTGGGTCGGCGGACCAGTCGAGTTCGTAAATGGGCTTTGTAGCCCTACATTTAGGGGTGGGGGAGGGGGTTCAAAATAAGGGGCAAAAAAAATATTTTGAAACAGCTAATGTGATAGTCGATTATGGGGTAAGAAGACATGCTGAACACGATGGTGAAAACCATTTTCTCGACGGACAAGTAGTTCGCCCAGAATCCGGCCCATACTGGAAAGTTTGTTCAATTAAAAGTTTTATTTGGAGTTGATCAGATGTCCGATTTAGGGCAAGAAGACATGCTGAACTTTTATGTGAAAAAATTTTCTACCCGGACATGTAGTTTGCCCGGAATCCGGCCAAAACCGGAAAATTGTTAGAAGTTAAAGTTTTATTTCTAGCTGACTAGATAACCGATTTAGGGGTAAGAAGATACGCTGAATCCGTGTGTGACAATCATATTTTACCCGGACATTTAGTTCGACCGGAATCCGGCTGGAGTCGGAAAATTTGTTATAAGTTAAATTTTTATTCGAAGTTGATTAGATGTTCATTATTGGGGAAAAAAGATACCCTGAGTTCGTTTTCAAGCTTTCTTTTTTCGCCGGACAAGTAGTTCTAGAGTTCGGCCGAAACCGGAAAATTGGCAGAAGTGGCAGGAACTTTTCGTCAAAACAGATATGACTTAGACGGATAAACACACATGCTGAATCCATATCTGAACTTGGTTTTCTCAGATGATTAGCTATTTGGCCTTAATCTGTTTCTGAATTTTAATTGTAAGAATGTTCAAGGATTCTAGCGATGACTGGATCTGGCTAAGACAAGACCCAGTTGTCTGGATCAGATTTTGAATTTTTGGGATCCCATCGAAAACTTTGGTCTTGTTAACTCAGCGAAGCACTCCCAGAGACCTTGACAATTTTGAATCTTTTATTCAAACAATGTTTACAACGGATACGTCAGCTACGATTCTTGATCAGCGATATTTCGGCCCTTCTTGGCAAGGGTCCTCGCCAGGCTGACGTATCCGTTGTAAACATTGTTTGAATAAACGTTTCAAAGTCAGCTTGGGCTCAAAGAATATTTAATTTTGAATCTATCGTCTTCGAACGTGTTTTCCATGATAGATTTTCATAAATATTCTTTGAGCCCAAGCTGACTTTGAAACATTTATTCAAACAATGTTTACAACGGGTACGTCAGCTACGATTCTTCATCAGCATAGATTTTCATCAATCATAAAACCCAAACACTTTGTTACCTTTACTCTTTTTATTTTATTTCCGTTTACTATTCAGTTTATTGGTGACTTTCGGCTGATTTATTTGAAGAAAAGGTGATATGTTTTTAGCGTAAACTCATTATAACTGGAATTGAAGATAATAAATAATTTGGATATTTTGCAGACATGAGGTTAATAAACATTCCTTCATCCAAAGGTGACTACGAATCATAGTTGATAGTGCCAAACGGATACGTCAGCTGAAATTTAGTAGAGCGATATTTCTGCCCTACTTTTTTTGTTCTTATTTTATTGATTCAGTTCCCAGATTGAGCGGCTTGGGCCTAAGAGGACCCTTCCCAAGAAGGGCCGAAATTTCGATCTAATAAAATTCCGTTTGTCAATATCAACCATGAGGTTAATCCTTGCGCACCTACATTCATAATCAATCAACCAGTCAAATTTAACTGCAAATAGCTTAAATCACAACTCTTACTAGAAATGATCTTTTCCCTATGAAATGGACCAGAAGAAAAGTTTTCGAAAATACCATTAGTTTCCACCTGAAACTAGCGATTCTCTTGTTAGCGCTTGTCGACTATCTCCAGCCTTCCTGCTCTCCAACGCGGCGGCTGGGCGCAAAACATTTGAAAAGTGAACGTGCCTTGGTTGAAAAGTCGGAAAAGTAAGCAAATAAAACAAGTAATAAACAGAAGATTATCACATCCTATGTGTGAAACAGTTGTCAGCGGTCGTTGAAGATTCCGGCACTTTTCGTTGGGTGACGGGAAAACTCCACAAGGCCGAAAACACGCTAAATTTTACGAAACGAAACAATGGAGAAAGGTGGGGATTTTAGAAGCTTATAATTCAATATGGGAGCTAAGTATATTATAAATGTCAGAATAAGCAAGAGGGGTCCTTTAGGATAGAAGATGCGAATAAAATATTTACGAAAAAAAAAATTACTTCAAATTAACTAATAAACTTTACAAGATATTACCTGAAATAATGAAACTGTAAAATTAGGTTGACGAATTGGCAGGATACGGCAAAAACTGATTGCCATTGTTCCTCTCGGAGCGACGCACTGACGACGGGGGGGGGGGGGAATACCACCACTATCTTTGCATTGTGCATTGACGTAGGAAATACATCACAGTGAAAAAGGTTTTGGGGTGCAACTGCTAAAATTTATCTGTGCGGTCATACTGGAATATGCTGTGACAGAAATCCACAAATACTCTCTGATACTACCAGGGCGAATTTCATCAAACATTTGATTTTCGTTTTTAAGGCACTTGCCCTTCGATCAAGTGCCATATAGCGATCGCAATTTCTTTCCGTCCGTCGGTCGGTCGGTCAGTCTGTCCGGGTTTTGCTAGTTCGGGCACTTCATCATAAGCTAGGAAGATGAAACTTGGCAGGCATATCAAGGACCCCAAATGATTAAGTTGTAAGTAGTCACTTCCCCGATCCGAGCATCTGGGGGGGCGTGGAGGGAGGGGGAATCTGAAAAAATTAGGTATTTTTTACTTACGACCTGGTGATCAGATGTTAATGAAACTTGATACATAGAAAGTATCAAGACGTGTCTCAGACGTCTCATTTTAAATCCGGACCGGATCCGGTGACATTGGGGGGAGTTGGAGGGGGGAACGGGAAATCTTAGAAAAGGCTTAGAGTGGAGAGATTGGGATGAAACTTGGTGGAAGGAACAAGCACGAGTCCTAGATATGTGATTGAAATAAACGGACCGGATCCAGTCACTGTGGGGGAGTAGGAGGGGGGGGGATCCGAATTTCTAGTGACCCCGCGAGTTCGGTACTTCCTGCTGTGCTAGCACGATGAAACTGGGCAGGCGTGTCAGGGACCCGAACAGATTGTCTTGAGAATAGTCGTTTCCTCGATCCGACCATCTGGGGGAGGTGGAGGAAGGGGGAATCCGGAAAATTGAGGTATTTTAACTTACGAACGGGTGATCGGACCTTAACGAAACTTGATATATAGAAAGACCTTGTGTCTCAGACGCCCCATTTTAAATATGGAGCGGATCCGGTGACATCGGGGGGAGTTGGAGTGGGAACCGGAAATCTTGGGAAACGCTTAGAGTAGAGGGTTCGGGATGAAACTTGGCGGGAAGAACAAGCACAAGTATTAGATACGCGAATGACATAAACGGGCCGGATCCGGTCACTGTGGGGAGTTGGGCGGGGGGCCGAAAACTTTGTGACATGCACAAAAACCAAACGGATGTGCCGAATGGGATGCATGTTGGACAGTACCAAGTTTATGCGGCTTAGATTTGTCATTTGGCATCCGAACCGGATCCGACCAAAGCAGGGGGAGGATGAAGCGGGAACCGGAAACTTGAAGATATGCCCCGGTTCGAGTTAAACTTGACGGGCGGGAGGAGGAGATGTTAGAGATGCGAAGTTTATGTGTCCGAGTCGTATTTGAATGAAACTTGGAAAGTATATATATCGTATGCGTTAGATGGCATATTTTAGGTCCGTACCGGATCCGAGCACGGTGGGGAGGGGTACTGGAATTTCCGGAAAAATGCTCAGATTTATTTTCGCGCTTCTCATACCACCTACTCGTAACAAGTGCCATATGAGCGAATAGTTCTTGTTGTATGCTGTAGTTGAACTTGGTTCGAATTGGTTACGAACAAAAGTAAATTCTCACGCGAAATTTTATCCAGTTTCCAAGATCTCATCTTTTTTAGCTCCGACATCTTGTTGAAGATTTCCAAGTGGGAGCCCTGCTGCCCTCTCCCTGCATCCTCTTAATCATACCAAGAGCCAAAATAGAGGATATATGGTCTCAGTAAACTTTCTGAAGTATCCATTTCAAGATAGACAACGACAATGGAAGTCGAAGAATCATTGTGGAGGAGGATACCGCATTTATCGAGACCGGATCAAAATCTCGTTGTATTCGCATGCAACCTCCGCTCTCTCCTTCAGATAAGCAACAGCATTACGATTCCAGCCAAGAACACATTTTATCCTTTTAGAATCGCGGAGCGTTTCCAACAGAATCTGAATTTCACTCCAAGTGCCTCCAAAAACTTATAAGGACTGCAGATGGTTTTCGCGAGCATTCCAGAGTTATAAAAATCTGGAAACTGCAAGGAATACTGTTGCTAAGAAACTAACAATTCCCTGGCGAATGAAACGCGAAGTGAAAAGTTTCACCGAATAGCTCTGTAGATCCGCGTCAGATTACAGTAGTAAGTAAGTAAGTAAGTAAAGTGCTTATCACTTAGAACAAAACGGAGTAAAAAAGAAAATAACAAAAAAAAAGAAAAAAAGAAGAGAATTTTAGGGCACAACACAGATATAAACACATGACATTTTACATAACAGTTACGCAATCAAGAACCGTAAAAGTCTCGGTTAACAAATTTCAAAACGGCGCGATATACAGAACATGCGGCAGCGCGACAGCGATAAAAAATTTCGCGAGATACTTTCGGCATAAGAGGAGTCGACTGGTGACGATAGACCCACAGTAGTATTTTTTATCAACTCCCGAATCTAAGATTTACTGAAGAACTACACCGGAAGAAAAGATTAATCCCTCTCTTTGGTTTTTATCGCACTTGCTTCTCCGCTGACACGTGTACATAACTGGTACACCCCGATAAAAAATTTATCTCAAAATAGTAGTACGAAGTTGTACGAAAAAGTAGCATGCAGTACTAACTGATGCTACTACATGCTTCTACTTCAAGGCAACCGTGTTACTGCATACTACTGCATGCTACTATTAGCATGACTGGGTGCTACTATGGCAAGACAGGATGCTACTGGATACTACTACATAAGATTGGACCAGTGTGAGGCACATTAAATTATAGTATTCTTTGCTATTACATAGTATTACATGCAACTTTTTCGTACAACTACCATACAACTATGCAGGCTACAAATTTTTCATCGGGACTAGTTCCTAAAAGCCAGCTCCGTCCCAGCTCCATTTGCGTCAGATACTCTAGTTGCAACTGCCTACCGAAGTCCACTAAACTTCCAGTACACTGTCATAAACAATGACATAGTTGCATATGTATTCACTTCTTTCGGGCAGTTAATTGTCTCTATCTGCTTATCGCCTGTTAATTTTCCTCCCAATTCCTTGTATTTATTCACTTCTTTCGGGCGGTTAATTGTCTCTAACCCCTCCGCTCATCGCCTGTTAATTTTTCTCCCACTTCTTAACACAAGAATTCCTAAATTCCTTCCACGAGCTTAATGAATCATCAGTGCATGCATGCTTATGAGTTTTATGTTAAACGACCTGTCTTAACTATAATACTAATGCAGCCTACTTATAATCACTCCATATATTTCTAAACCGGGAGACCCCCAATTTCGTACGGTACATTCTAACCCCTCTAACAAAACCACGCTGGTTTTCTCACTTGCCGTGTTTTGTTACCTTCGATGTGTATCACGCTGTCGACGGTTGTCTGCGAGAACTTTTTCGATCAGAAAAAAACGGTTATGTAAATTGTTTCTCTGTTTTCGCTACAAGTCAACGGGTCTCGGAAAAGGCTTAAAACAGCCAAAACCGTGGGTTATTTGTTGAAAGCACAGCATAGTTTCAAAGTATTCAAATATTTAAAAATACTGTAAGTTGAAGAGTAAATAGTGCGAGGGGTCCTTTGACTTTCAAAAGTAAAACATTGCAAATATTTTGAATTTCTTCTTTATTTTTTATTTCCTTTCTCGCTTGAAATGCTTAGCTATGCAACACAAGAAGGATTACTGCCAGAGATTCTTTCTCGTCTTAACGATGCCACAAAATTTCCCAGACCCTCCACAGACTTCCCCACAGTGGCCGGATCCAGTCAAGATGTCAATTGAACAAACGGGGCATCTACGCTCACTACGTTTCAAGTTCTACCTTCTTCTTGTTGCATGCAATATAATCGTAAAGCTTTGGGAAATTTGTACAGCACCTTCTGCGCTGCTTCTATACTATTTCGTCCTGGTGTCACTCATGTTCTGCGAAAGAAGGAGATGAAAAGATGAGATCGTGTTATTTTATATATGCAAAGCACCTGCTCGACTTGTGGAAATTATGTCATAACCATACGCTGACGGAGGATGTTTCCTCCGGCGGTTGTTTCCCGTACCCTTTTGGATGTTTCCTCGTCGCGTCGTTTTTACTCCGCTTTTTGGGATCCCAAAACGTAAGTGGAGGGATACCTATGACATCGCAAAAGTTGTCCGTCTGTCCATCTGTCTGTCTGTTTTTGAGCACGGTAACTCTCGAAGGGAATGAGATATTTTGATGAAAATTGATGGGAGGATCCTTTGGGGCAAGGGTAAGGTCGAGTTCATAGATGGGCTTTGTTGCCCTACATTTAGGGGTGGGGGAGGGGGTTCAAATTAATGGACAAACAAAATATTTTTAAACAGCTAATGAGATAGTCGGTTAAGGGGTGAGAAGACATTCCCAACACGAATATGAAAACCATTTTCTCGCCGGTCAAGTAGTTCGCCCGGAACCCGGCCAAAACAGGAAAGTTTCTTAAAAGTAAAAGTTTTATTTGAAGTTAATTGGATGTTCGAATTAGGGGTAATAGGGCATGCTGAACGCTTATGCGAAAATCCTTTTCTACACGGACAAGTAGTTCGCCCGGAATCCGGCCCAAACCGGAAAACTTGTTAAAAGCAAAAGTTGTATTTGTAGTTGATTAGATGTCCGATTTAGGGGCAAGAAGAGATGCTGAATCCGTATATCACAATAATTTTTTGCCGGATTTATAGTTCGTCTGGAATCCGGTTAAAAACGGAAAATTTGTTATAAATTAAATCTTCATTTGAAGTGAATTAGATGTTGGATATAGGGGTAAGGAGATATGCTGAATTCTTTTCTGAGTATTAGTTTTTGCAAGACAAGCAGTTTGCCAGGAATCCAGTCGAAACCGGAGATTTGGCCGAAGTAACGCAGGAAGATTTGATCAATTTCGTCAAAGTAGATATGACGTAAAGCCTAGGGGTAAATTTACAAATGCTGAATTAATCTCTGAACTTGGTTCTGTCAAATTAGCCATTGGCCTTCTTCTGTTTCTAACTCTTAATAGTAAAAAGGTTCAAGGAGTCTGTCGAAGACCGGATATCTACAAGACCCATTGTCTGGATCAAATATTAAATTTTTGGGATCCCATCGAAACCTTTGGTCTTGTTAAAAAAATGGCGGGTTAAAAATAAATTACTTACTTACTTACTTGTGTTTTCATTGCGTTCAGTAGATAGCGAAAAGGTACGACAAAATACTAGATATTGGGAGTAATTCCTGCCACATGGTCCCCCCCCCCCGAACATCCGGGAGATGACCATTTTCCAAGTGAATCTGCTCAGACCTCTAATATGCCTGGCAATTTTAGTTTTACTAGCCTTCCTGCTTCCTGCCTTCAAAAATGGCGGGTTAAAAATAAATTACTTACTTACTTCCTTATGTTTTCATTGGTTCAGTAGATAGCGAAAAGCTACGACAAAATACTAGATATTGGGAGTAATTCCTGCCACATGGCCCCCCCCCCCCCGAACATCCGGAAGATGACGATTTTCCAAGTGAATCTGCTCAGACCCCTAATATGCCTGGCAATTTTAGTTTCACTAGGATTCCTGCTTCCTGCCTTTAAACATGGCGCGTTAAAAATAAATTAC
Organism: Branchinecta sandiegonensis; assembly: GCA_030848855.1. NCBI lineage: Eukaryota > Metazoa > Arthropoda > Branchiopoda > Anostraca > Branchinectidae > Branchinecta > Branchinecta sandiegonensis. The sequence continues at coordinate 18,845,152 of JAUPMV010000012.1, read as the reverse complement.
TTACTTACTTACTTATATTTTCATTGGTTCGGTAGATGGCGAAAAGCCACGACAAAATACTAGATATTAGGAGTAATTCCTGCCACATGGTCCCCCCCCCCCCCCATGACGATTTTCCAAGTGAATCTGCTCAGACCCCTAATATGCCTGGCAATTTTAGTTTTACTAGCTCATGTGAACTCATGATAACCGGAATGACCGGCCGACAGCAAAGCAATGCAATCGAAGCGATGGTGCGACATGCGACAAAAAAAAACGCGAAAACAGACCATAGTAAAAAATTTACTGAAGCAAAGCGGGGAAAATACTTACCAGAAAAACTAGAGAAGGGGTTGGAGTAAACTTTTTCATGTTGATCAAAGCCAGCATTTCTGGAAAGTGCCCTTCCCTTGCACCGACAAAACAAAGCCTGGAAAACATAAAGACAATGAACCACGGAGCCAGGGCGATAAGAGAACAGAGAAAGAGAAAAAAAGCTGGAAGGGGGGATGTGTTTGATAAAATTCACACAAGGATGCACAATTTCAAAAGACAACCTTGAAAGTTTAACTGAAAAGCCAACTTATTTTTTGTAACATTTATCTGAATACACTTATTTAGCAAGTCTTATGGGATTCATTTATTTTTCACTATTTGCTCTTGTACTATGTTCAGAACATCTACGGCCGTCCTCACAACGCAAAATTCTACTATGACGCGGAAAATCTGAATCTCAATACAAACGCAGCTTTTCAGTTGCCAGTGATCAGTTCGCGGAAGGTAGCTCACTGCTTGAACACTTCTTTTTCGCAAATAGTTGTTGTCAAGCATACAACGCAGGTACAAGCGCATAGAGATACTACAAATCCGACAGGGAAATTCCACTACATGAAAATCGATTTTGGTGAATAGCGGATCAACGAAGTAACGCATTTTCATCGGGTCTTGCCTCTTTAAGTGAAGTGATGGGTAACTTCGATTGTAATGTCTTTGGCCTTTTCAGTAAACTTTAAAGACCTTTAAACCATTAGACCTTCGAACCATCAGCCCTTCAACCTTTCAAAAGACGACCTTTCAAACACAAGTGGATGCAAGATTCCCGGTATTCCTCCAACTCCCCCTACACAATTGCCGCATCTGGTCCAGACCAGTAAATGAAACATCTAGAGATTGTGCTGTTCAACTATGAAGTTCCATCCGGACTGGAAAACTCATTCGAGAGTTATGCATGGTACAAGGTTCTGGATCCTTCCTCACACATTCGGAACTCCCTTCCCAGTGTCTGGATACGGTCTGGATTTATCAATAGTATACCTAGGGCATACTAACCGTCCTGTCCGCAACGTTTGGTCCCGGTCCCTCCACTCCAAGCGAGCAACAATATTTCCGGTATCCTCCCCCCTCCCACAGTTACGGATCCAGTCCGACCTGTAAATGGAAACTCCAGAGCATGCGCTGTTGCTGACTATTAAGTTTCATCCAGATCGGATGAATCGTTCGAGAGTTATGTATGGTCCACCTCCATCCTCCCCTGGATGGTCAAATCCAGGAAATGACAATTTCCAAGGGAATCTGGTCGGGTCCCTAATACACTTGGCAAGTTTCATTTATTCAAACAATGTTTACAACGGGTACGTCAGCTACGATTCTTCATCAGCGATATTTCGGCCCTTTTTGGCAAGGGTCCTCGTCAGGCTGTCAATCCTCTGGTTCAACTTCGGGGAAGGAAACAAACCTGTAATCCTGTGTAAGTTTACAGGTTTGTTTCCTTCCAAGTCAGCTTGTTTCAAAGTCAGCTTGGGCTCAAAGAATATTTATCTACAAGTTTCATCTTCCTAGCACATGTGGAAGTACCCTAGCTCGCGACCACAGACCGACCGATAGAAAAACGATCGGTATATGGCACTTGAGCCGAAGGCTGCAAGTACCACTGAACAAGAGCTGGAAAACCATATTTTGGAAAGACAATCAAATTAGCTCACTGGCAAGTTTTTGTCTAATAACCTTACTTACTATATGGACCTAGCAAGAGTACGATAAGAGTAGGCCTATATAGATCTGAAATTTTTAATATAGTCCTAATCAACTAGATGTCCTCTAAACTAAGTATTCTTCTACGTGGGCAAGGGTAATCAGTATGGAGATGACTTGTAAAGAACTAAAAACATAGAAGTGAAAACGACATGTACGCAGATATGGGCGAATTCGAATTCAGGACTCGAATCTTCCGCTTGTCATGCTGGGTTCGGACTCCAAACCAAAAATCACAAATCCGCTCGAATTTCTAAGCTTCATCCTTCCAGTTTCCGTTCTCCCAACAACCCTGATAGGTTTTTTCTCCAGCGCGAATGTTTTTTATTTATTTATTTGTGAATGTTGAAAAAAAAAACTGAAACTTGAAAACTTGTTTACGCAACACGATTTCTTCGTGCCTACCTACCACCAACTAACTCGAGTGATCTATCAGGTTCTCTGGTTTCCATGAGATGTAGTAATATTTTACGAACTAGCGAGCGTTCTTAGAGAGCGTCCCCCTCTGCATAAACCGGTGCAGGGACACGTCATACTAATGACAATAATTCATTCTACTTCAGAAGTATTTCCACCCAATCTCGTTCTCGAGATTCTTCACTTCTTAAGTGTATCCCATCTCCTCCATTAGCAATACACTGATTATCACGCTTGCCATGATTGGGGAAAGCATAATGTCTCCGATCCGTTTATTGCAGTATCTGAGCGAATTGCAGGTTTTATTCGTTCGCTTGATGCTAGCCGCGCTTTGTATGTTGCCCATGTGTAAATAAGAGTATCAAAATCTATGTATTACATGTTCTTGTCTTTTCGTCGGTGGCCGCGGGTATCGTGCCGGTGCCGCGCCGAGGTGTACACCGGTGGTGGAGAGAGAGCAACCCCTCGTTGTTCCCCATTACGTGGTGTATCAGGCGCCCGATCATTGTCTCCGATGACATGTTTCCTTCCGAAGACCGGTTTGCAAATTTTGCCAAGACTGTCTTCCAAGGCAAGGGCCATGGAAAGAGGCTAAAAACAGCCGAAGCCGCGTGTTATTTTTTGTAAGCACAGCTTAATTGTAAAGTGGTCAACTATCTCGGAACATCCGAGCAGATACACTGTGAAAGTGGGAGGTATCCTTTAAGTTCTTATGACCAAATTTAATGCAACGCATCAATCGCATATCCATATGTCCCCTTTCTACGAGGCTAAACTCCGATCGACGGAGACTATATTTGCTACTAAATTTTGGTGCCAATTACTTCTGTGCCAATTACTGCCAATTACGTCTACCTTAAAGCTTAACCGAAAAGGGCTGTGATGGGATAATCTAGTTACGCATCACTTATTCACTTAAATAGGCTGTAGACCCAGTGAAAATACACTGAGCGTGTTCCATCCTACTTACCGTAGTTACTACGCATGACGTTACAAATTTTGGCTTTTTGACGTCAAGGCTGGAACGATTTTTCTATTTTCCAGCAGAATATCATGCCACGGGCGAACCCGACCAATCACGTTACAGAGATCCGTAGTTACTACGCTTACTACGCTCCCGAGCGTGGTAAGCAAATAGTTACTATTTCGAGAAGGTTAGGCGGAAACGAAAATAGTAACTATTAGTTACTATTTGTAGAAGGGTGGAACACGCTCATTACTTCGTCACTCCACTATTGACGAATAATCGGTTTTATGATAGTGGACTTTCCTTGTCGGATTTGTGGTACCTCTATGCGCTTGTACTTGTGTTGTATTCTTCACGAAAGCGAATTAAGAAAAATAAGTGTTCACGCGGGGAGCAGTGGTCACCTAGGGGGGCCTTAAACAGGGCCACTGAGGGGGGCCTTAAAGCCGGAATGAAAGGCTCGGTAGTCCTTGTAAGAACTGCCAGATTTCATCGTAAAAGTCTCACTGCGAAAGTAAAAAAAAATCAAGCATACAATTCTAGACAGAGCGAAGTCTAGATTTCAGTGTACTGTGACACACCGACAGAGCACGGAACATCGCAAAAGTTTCGACCCCTCAATTAAACTGTGTTGCGAGAGCAATACTTTGGTTTTGTCCTGTTTTTTTTTTTGTTTCTTTCCCTAGTACTCCGATTTCCTAGAAAGTGGTCAGGGTCGAACCTGTGCGGTTTTTACGGAAAGTGTGGACCTTAGGCCGGGTTGATGAATATGACATTACATTTTGTAAAGCTCCATAGATTTCTTGCCTGGGGCCAAAAACGATGGTTTTTGCTTGTAATTGAGCCAGAGCCTACAGTGTGTGAAGTGAATTGGAGTTTTATAGCCTATGTCAGAGAGGACTATCTGACGTTATGCAGCCAAGCTTTCATTTCATCAAACCATGTTTCTGCTTTCGAGTGGAAAGCTCCGTTCTAGCAGGCAAGCAGACAGGCACCAGTTTTGGCCCGCAGCCAATATATCTTTTTTGCGTGATAATAAGAAAAATTTACAGAATCAAAAATGTGTCATTTTCCCACGGGTCCGAAAGTGTGCAATCAATTGTTTCTACCCATTTCTGTTCGTGATTTCGACTGAGTTAATCATTTCATTTCTTACACTTGGGACTGAGGAAGAGAAATGATTTCAGATGGGCCTCTTAAGTTTTAAAAGTTCTCTCACTGCTAAAGAAATTAGAGCTTATCCTTTCCTCCTTTCTTAGTGGTGATATTAGAAAGTTGGCCTACGGCAAAAAAGTCAACTTTTGAAATAACAGATATGATTTTTTTTTCAACGGCAATCGATAGGTCTTGATGAGCTGATCAAAGTAAATGTCATCCGTTTTTCGGTGCAAAAATTCCTTCATGAGATACAACAGTTGGGAAGTTTAGAGGGGTTGACAACTTCAGTAGTAAGGTACACACTGAAACCAAAACTAGGCCGATCTCAATCGTGAGACATGTGGGGGACTTGTAAGCAACAATCGGCTGATAGACAATAATCATCTGCGGTGATGAGGGGTTAGCAACATTGGTAGTTGGTGTACCTATTAATCCTATTATTTCTTTCCGGTGTATTTGATCGTGAGAACAATTCTGTACAATCTCTGTCACGGGAAGATGGACTTGCAAGTAAGAATCGGTTGCTAGAAGGGTTTCATGAGGGGCTAGAAACTTGTGAAAATTGGTGCACGTTTTATTTGGTCTCTATAAATCTGAGGGTAAGAAAATTAATCTCCTTGGTCTATGGTTTCTTGGTCACTGTCACTCAGAAGTAAGTCTTTGAGGGGTTGACAACTGTAGTAGTAGGGTACACATTCAAACAAAGAATAGGCGGAACACAATCGTGAGACATGTCAGGGACTTGTAAGTAACAATCGGCTGTTAGACCATAATCATCTTTGGCGGTGAGGGGTTTCCGACTTTTCCTAGTTTTTTCACCTACTTTGTTTCCGGTGTTTTCGATGGTAAGAAAAGGTTTGGTTCATGTCATCGTTCGAGAATCGGTTACTATAGCATTGTCATTTTCGTGAGATGCTATAATGGTCTATGGTGATGGTCTATCACTGTAACCTAGAATTAAGCGTTAACGCAACGGATACTAATGATAATGTAAAACAACGACAGTTTCGAAATAATCACAGAGTGACATCTACAGTATTTTGATCCTGAAAAGTTGCGGATAGCTTTATAATACCAACTAGGTTATATAAGATAATGTTCCAAGTTTTCACCGGTCACGATATCTACGACTGAAAAGGATAAAGTTCAACTGGCTGCAAAGTCAATTTAGTCCCACTTCCGATATTCCTTTTTTTTTTACTGGTAAGCAAAAATCAACTGTTAGACCACAATCATCTTCGGCGAACTTTAGCTAGTTGGTGTACATATTAATAATATTATTTGTTTCTGGTGTATTTGAGAACAATTTGGTACTATGTCTATCTTGGGGAAATAGACTTGTAAGTAGGAATCGGTTGCTAGAAGGGGTTCATGACTGGCTAGCAACTAGTGTAAATTGGTGCGCATTTTATTTGATCTCTTTATGAGAGTAAGAAAATTAGTCTCCATAGTCTATCACTGTAACTTAGAATTAAGTATGTCAGGGGTTGACAACTTTCGTGGTAGGGTACACACTCAAACAAAGAATAGGCGGAACCCAGCTGTGAGATAAGTCAGGAACTTGTAAGTAACAATCGGCGATTGCGCCATAATCATATTCGGCGATAGGGGCTTCCGACTTTTCCTAGTATGTGTATTGTTTCCGGTGTTTTTTGTTGATAAGAGAACTTTGGTTCATGTCGTCGTTCAAGAATCGGTTGCTAAAGCATTGCCATTTTCATGAGATCCTAGAATGGTTTATGGATGGGCTTTCACTGTAACCTAGAATTAAGTGTTAACGCAACGGATACAAATGATAGTGTAAAACAACGATACAGTTTCGCAATAATTAGTAGAGTGCCATCCCGCATCTATGGTATTTTGAACTAAAAAGCTACGGATATCTTTATAATACCAACTAGGTTATATAAGATAATGCTCCACGTTTCCACAAGTCACGATATCTACGACTGAAAAGGATAAAGTTCAACTGGTTGCAAAGTCAATTTCGTCCCTATTTCCGATATTCTATTTTTTTCTCGACGCGTAGGGATAACCATGTGAATCACATCACAAACTGACCACAAACCGCTGCAGTGGTTGAATGCAGTGAAAGGCACAAATCGACGCTTATCTCGTTGGGCCGCCGAGCTCAAGCTCTTCGACTTTGAAGTGAAAGCGCGTCGCGGTGTGCACAACGAGAATGCCAACTGCTTAAGCCCTCTAGAAACAGACTTAAGGCGTTTTCCGTGCTCCCACAAAAACAGATTGTGGGTCGATTGTGGCTCGAAAAGTGCTCCGTGGCCTTTTGTGCGGCCCACAAGTGTGTTTCCGCGACCAACAAGATTTTCGTGGCTCGCTTTGAGGCTCAAATTTGACAAACAACTGGCGAGGTGATAGTCGATTTTGTGGCTCGATTCTGGCGGGAAATTCAAATTAAGCAGAAAAATAGTGTCTAAACAATAAAGCGTTTTCACGTTTTCAATCACAAAACTGAGGATACTTTTTGTACAGAATGGTAAGGAAATAAGCCTGGAGTTCTATTTATTGAGATATTAAATGAATTTTGTTTTTATTTTCAGATATTTGAAATTACCGCCAAAAAAATAGACAAAACGGCGTTTCCGCGAGTTTCAACTAGTGGCTCGACTGTGTGGCACACAACCGTGTTTCCGCGACAAACATTCAGAAGTGTGTGGCCCGCAATTGTGTCGCGGAAAAAGGCCTTAAAATGTGATAGGAAAGTCATGTCAGTGAAAATGAAAACTTTTCCCTTAATTCTGAAAGAAGGGAGGACGAGTTAGGTTGGTGTTGAACGATACTTTTTTGTCTAAGCTAGTAGTTCTCTATTATTTTTCTTTTAAAAGGGGAGGACTATTGTAAAACAACACACATTTGTGTTATTTGAGATATGCCCCGCCATCTATGTGAATTTAGATAGAGTGACAGTTACATAATATCTGAATGATCCGCAGAAGAAGACGAAGAAAAGTAAATACATAAAAATAAGTACTGAGAAATCCGGATAGGTTAGTATGTTTATTTATTAGGTTAGGATTCGAATACTGGTTTAAGTGAATTCAAATAGGATAAGAAATTTACGTTATGAAGTGATCAAGCTGAAAGAGGTATAAATATTACGTTTGTGTTCCTGTTTCAGGGTTTTATGTTTGGATTCGAAGATTAAAGGTCGTTCTACTAACAAGGTTACCCACGCTACCTAACAGCAGGCTCACAATCCTAACAGATGGATATGATTACAGATTGTGTCGTCAGTTCAGAAAAATGTTCTTCTTGGATTGGAACGTACCATTTTGAAAACCTCGATGGGGTGACAAATTCAGCATTTAACCGTTGTCGAAGAAACAAAACAAAAGCGTTGCTCTTAACGTTACTCAGGCAACGTAGGTCTAGTTTAATTTTCTTTTATGAAAGCAACACAGCTGAAACGGGAAACAGTAAGTTGGAGTGTTCGGTCAGGGTTCTGGCTAAAAAAAAACCTGGCAAAACCTCACCCGCAGCCAAAGCATCCCGGCTACTCCCCCCCCCCCTCAGACACAGTCAGTAGTCCCTTATCGGCCAGGTCTAGACCGAGGTCTAGACGTGCCAATAAAATTTTTTAAATAAAAATATATTTTTATGAAAAGTATATATAGAGACGAGCGGCCACTGAGCCGCCGTCACGCGCTTACATTCAACTTATGTGTCTAGAGAAAATACTTAAATTTTAACTGAAAAGCCAATTTATTTTCCATCATTAGACTGAGTACATTGCATGATTTGGAGTGTGTTAAGGGATTTTTGTTACTTTTCACTATTTGCTCTAGCATGACGTTCAGAATACCTACGGCCTTCCTCACAACGCAAAATTCTACTATGACGCGGAAAATTTGAATCTGAATACAGACGCGGCTTTTCAGTGGCCAGTGATCAGCTTACGGAAGGTAACTCACTGCGTGAACACTTATTTTTCGTAATCGTTTCGTCGAGCATACAAAACAGGTACACGCGGATAAAGGTACCACATATCCGACAAGGAAATTCCACTATACGAAAATTGATATTCGTGAATAGCGGAGAAACCAAGTAACGCATTTCATCGGGTCTTCAAGCGTCTTTTAGTGAATAAGTGATGGGTAACTAACTAACTAGATTGTTTCAACTCAGCTCTTTTCAGTCAAACTTTAAGTGCTTGCATTCAAACTGCAATTTTTAATAAGACTGATTTCCTATATATTTGCATTATGTGGAGGGGGGGGGGGGGGGGGGGTATCGGGGGAATTGGCAAGTTTTTTTTTCGCCTAGAGCCGTTCGGTCAGTATCGACTGACCCCCCCCCCCCCCCGAGTAAAAAGAACCGAAATTGATCCCACAAAAGTGGAAGCTCTTCTATTTAAAGCATGTGTTGGCTGGCACCTGACAGGTTGCATCCGTGACCAACTGAATCCAGATATTAAAATAATATGATGAAGTGAAGTTTAAAAATGTTTCTTTGGTATTGACTAAACTTTAGCCGATTATCTACAGCCTGTGACGTTTTCATGACGTCATGGGAGAAATAGGAAAATTCGATTAAATTAATGTTGCAGAATATTTCTTATATTTGTATCTATATAAATAGTCGAGCGGCCAGCGGGGCGCCGGATGCGTTTACACTTATATACCATTCTGGGACAACCAATTTCGTTAGTAAATGCAAAATATAGACTTTCCGTGTGACGTCACGATCCACGCCCCCCCCCCCCCAATGTTGTCGGCCAGTCGGTAAAAATAGCCGAGTCGGCGCGAAGCGCGGCGACTTTTCATAAACACCGTCGATTTTTCTTCAAAACAGTCGGTTTTTCGTAAAAATAGTATTTTTTTTCTTAAAAACAGTCGGTAAAAATGACCCGCCAGGCGGTAAATACCTTGCTCCCTCCCCCAAACATTTTGGGTAATAACGCCTCTGGTCCGAAGTACAGAGCGGAGGAGGAAAATTGAATCTGACTGCGAAAATCGGAATCGGCGTGAACGTTACTTAAGAAACGGATGGTCAAACACAAGAAGTGGCAACTTCCTACCGAATCTACTCGAACAGAAGAAGCGGGCTTCCATCTTTCTAGCTTATCTGGAAGTACCATGATAACCAGGGATGGACCTGACGCAAGTTCTGCAAAACCGATGGCTCCAGGTCTCAAAATGAATGTAGGCTACAGCGTACTTAACTGAGGAAGACTGTTCAAAGCTCAGAAAATTGCCACGAGTGAAACCAAAGGATCATCTATGATCAGTGTGGCTTGTGCCTTTAGCTCTTTTGTTTTGTAACATGATTTTTTTACTCGTTTTTAGTGGAGTGTTCCTTGGAGTGGAGTGATCCACTATTGCGAGCGCTGTAGTAGCTTCCGGCTTCCGGTTTCTTTCACCGTTTTTTGTGGAGCTCATAACTCGTGAACCAGTGCATGTATTAAGTTCAAACTTGGTACACTTGAGGGTATTGTGGTCTAGTTGTGCCTTTTGGGGGTCCCAACTCCCCCACCCACCCGGTTCAGGGGAAATTGGAGGGATTGCCCATTGAGTAGAGTTTATAACCAGAAGACAATGATATATATCAAGTTGAAAGCTGGTACAACTGTTCGTGCTGGAGTTAGTTGTGCTTTTTAGCGATCCACCCCCCCCCCACCTAGTTCAGGGGAAAGTGGGCTCAGATTGCCCACATAGTGCAGTTCACAACTCGTGAACCATGACAGGCATCAATTTGAAACTTGGTATTATTGTTGGGACTGGAATCTAGTTGTACTTTTTGTGGTCCCACATCCCCACACTCACCCGGTTCTGTGGCAATCCGCGCAAATTGCCCCGTCGCTAAGATCTTAACTTTACCACGGCTGAAGCTAGAATAGCGAACTTTCCTGTACCTATATCCTCTGGCTACGAAGAAAATCTTGAGACTGCACCTCCCCCACCCTCCCCGTTCATGGGCAACTGTGCCCGGATTTCCCATGATTTGAGATTTTATGAGCCGTTAAAGATATTAAAAATTTAAAATTAGTATACTTGATGATATTGCAGTCAAGTTCAAACTTACCCTCCCCCCCCCCCCCTACACACACACACACACCCACACCTTCACCATTCTTCGGTTTCAGGGGCAACTGTGCCCAGTTCATAGCTTGCAAACCATGGTAGAAACTAGTAGTAATAGAAACATGGAACGATTATTGTCATTAGATCTAGATGTATACCTTTTTTTTAGGAGGAGGGGGGTCCTGCCTCGAAAATCCGGGCTTTTCAGACGCTACTATGCGCCGATTCCCCAGTGAATAATTTGCGTAACATAGACCACAATTAGAGATACGACAATTAAATCCCTTTTCCTTGCGGTTTCTAGACCCTTGAATATACTTTTGGAGTTTCACCTCCCCCATCCTTCCAGTTCGTCTGCAACGGCGCCCAGATTGCCCATGTGTTAAATTCATGAACGAGGACACTCATCAAATTAAAATCTCGTATACTTGTACAGCACTTTTCGTAAGATGCATATTGCATTTGTTTGGATTCATGTTTCGCAAAGGGTTTGGGGTGTCAATTAGTCACAACATGTGTTTTCGCGTTAGGAAGGGGTGATGAAATAGGATCTGAAACTTTATTACGTTTCTAAGTGAACTAACATGTGTTCTTGCGTGGAGGTGTCAGATGAGAAGCACTTTGAAAATGTATGACTTCGACATTAGGGTGTTTGAGTAAGGTAGTAAACGAAATGTACTGGAACAAACATACAGTGCTCATGGCGAGCAGAACTGGTTGTATGAGAGACGGCCTGAGCCATGTTTGGAGATTCTTTGAGAGCTCAATTGTTGGTTTCACGGATAACTAATCTTAAACGTTACGGGAAGGGAGACATCTAAGTCAGGTCAATTCATTCTTCTACACTCCACTTCTGAGGGCTTGCGCCCTCGTTTACGAACAATCCACTCTTGCGAGCGCACTACCAGCTTTCGGCTTTCGGTTTTCACATTTTTTGTGGAGCTCATAACTCGTTAATCAGTGCAGGTATCAAGTTCAAACTTGGTACACTTGTGGGTATTGGGGTCTAGTTGTGCCTTCAGGGGTCCCACCCCCCACACCCACCCGGTTCAGGGGCAATCGGGCCCAGATTGCCCAGTGGCTAATGTTCATAACTTGACCATAGCTGGATATAGCACGACGAAATAACTGGGCCTTAAATAACTGGACCTTACCTTACCTTACCTTAAATCCCTTGTACTTGCAGATCCTAGGGTCGGGAAAATATTATTAAAGATACCCGCCAACCCGCCTCGTTCAGGAGCAACTGGTCCAGATTGCCCAAAAGTATAGTTCGTGACAGGAATCTACAGGGATCAAGTTGAAACCTGGTAGGTTTGTGAGCATAGGGGTCTCCTTTTGCTTTTTGGCGGTCCCAAACCCCACCCCAATTGGTTCAGGGGTAACTGGGCCCAGATTGCCGGGTTTCTAATGTTTTTAACTTGACCATAACTGGATATCGGATGATAAAATTCCTTGTGCGTTTAGGTCTTAGGGTTGGGAATATATATTTGGAGTTAAACCATCCTCCCAGGCCCTCCACGTTCATGGACAATTGGGCCCCAATTGCCCATGAGGTAAGTTTCCGGTCTGGGACTGGAACCAAATTCTAAGTTGATATACTTGAGGATATAGGTCTAGATGTACATCGACGGGCCCCAACCCCCCACCCTCCCGTTCATGGGCAGCTGGGCCCAAATTTCCAACGAGTTAAGTTTGCGCGTGACCGGTCTCAAATTCAACTGTTGTACACTTGTGTATCTGGATGTTGGTTTAAGATTAGCAAATAAGACCACGCTACGTACTTCAATCCTTAATGAAAAGTTGTTTGATGAAGTTGTAACGAATGGTTACAGTGGCTTCAGAAGAAGAATTTCCAACCCTAATAGCACTAGGCTAACACGGGCGGGAATTGGAAAAATAAACACTCACTAACAATACAAATAAAATACAAACTAACAAACAATAAATCAGAAACGAACATGAATCATGAACAGTAAAAATGTTTAGTAAAATACGGAACGAATGAATTTAGGTGGGGACCCGTCTATTCGCCCACCCGTCGATTCGCCCAACCGTCATTAGACCCAAAAAATACGTCACATCCCCCACTTTTTCCGACAGTTCGCCTAACCGTCACAAGACCCAAAATATCCGTAATTCGCCCACCCGCTGATTCGCCCACCCGCTGATTCAACCACCCGTCGATTGACCCACCCGTCGATTCACCCACCCGTCGATTCGCATACCGTCGATTCGCCCAACCTCGGTTTCGTGAAGCGTCGATTCACCCACTTCTAAAATCCGTCGATTCGCCCACCCGTCGATTCGCCCACCCGTCATAAGACCCAAAAAATCCGTCACAACCCCCACTTTTCCGACAGTTAACCTACCAGTCACAAGACCCAAAAAATCCGTCGATTCGCCCAAAAAACCGTCACAAGCCCCACTCTTTCCGAAAGTTCGCCTACCCGTCACAAGACCCAAAATATCGGTCGATTCGCCCAATTTTCAAAATCAACCGCTGACCTGGCGCGGCCTTTATCATTGAACGCGGTATCAGAAAGCGACTGAGTCGCAGGGGAGTAATTAAGAAGGTTACGATACCGTCCCATGTAAATAAGGGTGAAAACTAGTAAATATAGCTTGGGGCAGATTGATCAGAAGCATCAAAAAGAGGATGAATGCAAGAGTAAAACATCAGAAAAAAGAGCTAACGTTTTTATGGCACTTGCAGCTCCGCTCAAGTGCCATATACCGATCACTTTTCGGTCTGCCTGTCATGCCGCTGTCCTCAAGTTAGTGTACTTCCAGACGTGCTAGGACGATGAAACTTGGCAGGTATATCAGGGACCCGACCAAACCAACTTGAGAATAGTCATCTGCCCGATCCGACCATGGGGGGGGGGGGAGGGGAGACCGCGGAATCCGGAATTTAGCAGCATGCATAACTTTCGAACAGGTGATCGGATCTTAATGAAACTTGGTATTTGGAAAGACCTCTTGTCTCAGATGTCTCCCTTCAAGTCCGGAATGGATCCGGCGACTTTGGGGGGGGGGGGGGAGTTGGAGGGTAGAGCCGGAAATTGTGTGACATCTTCATAGTGGACGGATCGGGATGAACTTGGTGGGAAGTACAAGCACACGCCCTAGATACATAATTGACAAGATCGAACCGGATCCGAGCACTGTGGGGGGAGTTGGAGGGCGGGTTCCGGAATTCCGGTGATCCCGACTTAAGGTGCTTACACATGTGCTAGGACGATGAAACTTGGCAGGCATATTAAAGACCCGACCAAACTAACCTGGAAATCCGACCCGGTAGTCGGAAGATCCGACCTCCGTGGGGGGAGTGGAGGGAGGGTAAATCCGGAATATTGACGTATTTACAAATTTTGAACGGGGAATCGGATCTTAATGAAGCTTTTATACTTGGAGAGACCTCGTGTCTCAGATGTCACAGTTCAAGTCTGTGATAGATCGGATGACTTTGGGGGGAGTTGGAGGGGGGGACCGGAAATCGCGTGACATCTTCAGAGTGGACGGATCGGGATGAAACTTGGTGGGAAGAACAAACACAAGCCGTAGATACATAGTTAAAAGACCGGACTGGATCCGAGCACTGTGGGGGGAGTTGGAGGGAGGGTTCCAGAATTACCGTGATCCCGACTGAAGATGCTTACACATGTGCTGGGACGATGAAACTTGGCAAGCAGTTAGCGACTCCACAATTTTAACTTAAAGGACCCCTCGCACTATTTACTCTTCAACTTAAAGTATTTTAAAACATTTTAATACTTTAAAACTAGGCTGTGCTTCCAAAAAATAACCCACGGCTTTTGCTGTTTTAAGCCTTTTCCGAGACCCGTTGACTTGTAGCGAAGACAGGGAAAAAATTTACATAACCGGTTTTCCTGATGGAAAATCTTGTCGCAGACAACCGTCGACAGCGTGATCCACATCGAAGGCAGCAAGACACAGCAAGTGAGAAAATCAGCATGGTTTTATTAGAGGGGCTAGAATGTACCGTACAAAGTTGGGGTCTCCGGGCTTAGAAATATATGGAGTGATTATGAAAGTAGGTTGCGTTAGTATTATAGGTAAGGCAGGTCCTCTAAGAACAGCCGTTTTTCCGATTTGACCACCTTGGGGTGAGTGGAGGGAGGGGGAATCCAGAATCTTCAGGTATGCCTAACTTTTGAACGGGTGATCGGATCTCAGTGAAGCTTGATATTCGGAAAGAACTCATGTCTCAGATGTCCCATTTCCAGTTCGGACAGGATCCGATCAATGTGGGGGAGCCGGGGGGGGGGGGGGCGGAAATTTTGTGACACGCTTCGAATGTAGCGATTGGGATAACACTTGGTGGGAAGAACAAGCGTAAGGCCTAGATACATCAGTGACAGAACCGGACCGGATTCGGTCACTCTGGGGGAGTTGAAGGGGGATCCAGAATTCCGGTGGCCGCAATTTAATGTAGGCTACTTCCAGATGTGCTAGGACGACAAAACATGGCTGGAACATTAGAGACTTGACAAGATTGGCATAGAAATTGTCACTTCCCAGGTCCGACCATCCCTTAAAGTAATCATCTTAACCGCAAAGTACACAAAATACTTTTCAGCAAAACCTACATTTTCATGATCCCCATGAGCAAATGATCATTTTTGCCAAAAGGTTCTGCTTAGAAATGAATTTCTGCACCCTTAAAGTGCGCATCTTAACCGAAAAGTAAAAAAAAATACTTTTGACCAACCATATATATTCATGATCCTAAAGGGCCCATGATAATTTTTTTGTCAAGGGTTTTGATTACAGAAGAATTTCTAGCGCCCTTAAAGTGCACATAATCACAGCCAAGTGCAAAAAAAATTACCAAACAATACATTCTCGTGATTCCCAAGAGTTATAATATTCAGTATGTACCCAACAATTGCGAAATCATAACAGAAATATCACAAGTGTAGCCAAGTGTTATTTGTTATTGAACTAAATTACGTCACAGATATGTAATTTTTGATGCTAGTAAGACCATCCGCCTTACATGAGGGGAAGCTGGAGGGGGGAGGAGGGGGTATGGCCACAACATGCCCTTTCAACATCCTAGCCACAGGCAGTTACGGTTCGGACCTAGAAACGGGTCAATTAGCTCATCAGCTCTTACGACAAGTCTCATTAGAGCCAAGCATTTTCCGGCAATGTCTTCCCCACTTTAAAACCTCCCGCAAATGAGTTTTTCATCAGTTCCACACGCAATCTGGCGTGTGCGATCTACTTGTTATACTTTTCGCACTTATGTGAAACTGGATAATGGATATTCCAGTTTTCCCTTACTTGATAAAAGCTTTGTTCTAAGGCCAAGTATCAGGCTGGAGAATTAACACACATATTTTCGTGCCGTTGAAAAACGGTAAGTAATGTCTTGTAAAAGTTTGACCAGAACCGATCAGAGTGCCGAGATAGGGGCATGAAAACCCTAAACAAACAAAAATGGGGATATTATAGACGTTTTTCGGGTGGTTCCCAAAATCAGCACGATCTTTTTGCCCACCTCCCAATGCCCACGACTCAAAATGCCGTAATTCAGGGTGAAATCAAAATTGTCTAAAATGTCATACCCACAGTTGAAAATGCTCTCAGGGAAGGCTAAAATCGTCCTGGTTCAAAGTGCCGACGACCAACTGTCGGTAGGGGAGGTCAAAATGATCTGGGACAACGGACAGCGAGATTAAAAGGGACAAGATTACTACGGAAAATTATGAAAGGATTATTTTATAATTCATCAAACTAGAATGATTTGCGCGAAAGTACGAAGAAATGGCGATCTAAACCTTGCACCCTGAAGGTAAGAATCGTTAAAAATAACAGTTTTGAGCTCACTGTTGGTGTTTCATTTCTATTTTCAGAATTCGAAATTACATTGTAACTGAACAGTTTCAATGCACGATTATCGCCATCCTGATACTCGGTCCGCGCTTTTCGTTTCACATTCATCACTAGGTCCAATTTACTACGGCCTGAACACCTCAAACTGTACGATCGTGGGCATTCTGAACCGTGGGCTGGGTCGTAGGCATTTTGAATCGTGGACATTTTGAATAGTGGGCATTTTGAGTCGTGGGCATTTTGAGTCGTGGGCGTTGTGATCATGGTCATTATGGGCGTCAGCCCATTTTTTCTGCTGGACCGATTCAGCTAAAATCAGGTTCAGCCCGGAACAACAAAAGAAATCCAGTAATAACTTAAGTGAAAAAGTTGACTTATAATTGTCGTCGGCAAGCTGTTCTGCAGAAGCTTGTAAAGCTACCGACTAATTAGTACAATTTCCGATTCATCCGACAAGGGTCATATATAAGGAAGCATAAAATGGATCAGAATATCCCTTGGAGCTTCAGTATTCCAGCTGTAATAGTTTCATAAATACTCTCCTCTGGGTTTCCGTCGGAACCTTTGGTATTCCTGCCGCCCAACTTCTAGCCGACTTTGGGTCGAGTCTGCCGACCAAAGAAGTACCAGTCAAATTTTAATCTATTGAGAATCGAATGATCGTGTGGCGTTATAATTTCCTTTAACCGACCAAATAATCGCAACATGTAGCCTACCGCTTTCGGTACATGTTGTACTTAAAAACATGGTAGCTCATTGATATTTTACTCTTGCATTCATCCTCCATTTCCTCTTTCATTATCAGCACCGAGGTCTTATATCATGCTTCTCATCATTCTGGCTCAAGTTGTATTGACTAGTTTTCACCCTTATTTACATCGGACGGTATTGTATCCTTCTTAATTACTCCCCTGTGACTCAGTCGCTTTGTTCAATCGCGTTCAATGAAAAGAGCCGCGCTGGATCAAAGGTCGGTTTTGAAAATTGGGCGAATCGACGGATATTTTGGGTCTTGTGACGGGTAGCCGAACTTTCGGAAAAAGTGGGGGTTGTGACGGATTTTTTGGGCGAATCGACGGATTTCTTGGGTCTTGTGACGGGTAGGCAAACCGTCGGAAAAAGTGGGGGTTGTGACGGATATTTTGGGTCTTATGACGGGTGGGCGAATCGACGGATCATAGAATTGGGCGAATCGACGCTCAAGCAACAGGACGTTGGGTGAATCGACATTGGGCGAATCGACGGGTGGGCGAATCGACGGGTGGGTGAATCAGCGGGTGGGCGAATCAGCGGTTGGGCGAATCAGCGGTTGGGCGAATCGACGTTGGGCGAATCGACGTTTGGGTGAATCGACGGTTGGGTGAATCGACGGATTTTTAGATTGGGTGTATTGACGGGTGGGTGAATCGACGGGTGGGGGTAGTGACGGCGACCCATTTAGGTATCTTTCTGAAGATTTTGTAGGTGGGGGTACAAGCTTGGGTTTTGGGTCGTCCTTGCTTCGCGTGTTGTGTCCATGAGAGGGTGTAACGGAGTCCGGAAGGATGGTCCTGTGGTGCTGAGAATTCAAAATTTGGTGGCCAAAACGCATGAGAAGATTATGTCTTCTTTCAGACAGTTTTTCGATATCGAGGATTTGAAGGCTTTCGTTGTAAGATGTGTAATTGTGCCCAAGTATTATTCTGCAGGCTCTCTTCTGCAGTCATTCGATTCCGGCATCCTGAGCTTTACTTAAGCCAGGATGCCAAATTTGGCAGCCGTACTCTGAAATGGGCCTTACATAATTTTTATAAAGTATCACTAGTTCATGGCGTGGAACCCCAAACCGCTTCAGGTATGAAAATGATCGAAGGGTAGCACAGCTATTTTCCACTATTTTTCCCACTTCACTTTTCCATTGGAGGTTATCATCCAGAATGATGCCAAGAATTTTTACAGAATTTTCAGTTTTCATCGACGATTCCGACTCGACTGTTTGTAATACTTGTTTAGTGAAGTTAATCCTCATGACGTGACTTTTGGAATTGCTGACTTCTAATTTGACATCCGAGCATTGGTGATGGAGATTGGCGATCATGTCATGGAGCATCCGATCTTCATTTCCTCGAATCTCACACAGAAGAGGAGGTCATCAGCAAACTTTAAATGGTTTCCTATGTTCAAGTATGGTTTCATTGTTCAGGTGTCCTTTAAGGAAATTAAAGATTTTTTTTTTGTCAACTACGTTACTCACCTTGAGGAAGTCATGATGTGAACACTCAGGCCCCCGAATGCAGACATTGCCACAAACACGGGCATTATCCATGAAAACGAACCCAAAGTCTTCTCTCCGAATGTCTGGAAAGTAACAAAGTACACTTACAACGGTTACTATGATAGCTCATATCTAGCTCAATTATTTGAGGAATTAAAGGTCCGCATTTTCAAGACTTACTGTTACCAATTTTTTGCTCTGGGTCTGGTCTCCTCTGTCCATGCTCGGTCTTTGTCCGCTTTGCAAGTTGTTTACAACGCGGGTTTTCGGAAATTTTTCCGTTTGGCTAGGCGATGCAGTGGGTCGCTGTCACTACCGCAACACGTCAGTTCGCATAACGTCAGTTCGCATAAACCAAAAATCCGACAGTTCGTCCACACGTCAGTTGCGCTACACGTCAGTTCCCCTACACGTCATTAGACCAACACGTCAGTAGACCAACACGTCAGTTGACCAACAAGTCAGTAGACCTACACGTCAGTAGACCTATAAGTCAGTTCACCTAATCCGAAAATCCGACAGTTCAGCTACACGTCAGTTCACCTACACGTCAGTTCCGCTACACGTGAGTTCGTCTACCGGGTCGCAATCACTACCGCAACACGTCAGTTCACATGAACGTCGGTTCACCTGATGAGGGTAAAATTAGTTCAGAATCGCCGGGAGCTTGCAATCAGATGCGGCAGGTAAAGTCAAAAAAGAAAGAACAGATGCAAAGTATTCAATAAGTACAAGCTGTTGCGAAGGTTTTTAACGCGGCTAGTCAAACGGAAACTGAAAAATATGAGGTGAACGTATAATTAAACACATATAAGGGCTTAACAACCATCGCAAAGTGAAGGACAAAAATGTGCCAGTGATTCTCTATCTTTGCCGAAAGGCTCCCGGAAACAATGAGGGACGAAACACTTTTCTCTTGGCCAATGCTTCCGCTATTATCTTCAAACAAGACCAAAGGTTCCGACGGGATCCCAAAAATTTCATATCTGATCCAGGTCTTGCAGATAAATATTCAGTCTTCACCAAACTTCTTGAAAATTTTTACTGTTGAAATTTAGAAACAGATTAAGGTCAATGGCTGACCATCTGAGCAAACCAAGTACAGATATGGATTCCGCGTGTGTATTTACTCCAGTGTTGGGAAATACTTATGTAAAAGTAAAAAATTGGAATACTTGTACTCTACTTAAGTAAAAAAGTTCAGAAGTCCTTAATACTCGTACTTAAGTAAAAAACAGAAGTAATTATACTCAAGTACTTTGGTGAAAAGTTCGATTAGCACGATTTTCAGTACCATGTTTATCATTTTCGCTGAAACTGAATGGACATTAGGGATCTAGTGATTCTTTGTGCGAGCCTAAAGTGGTTTTGAAGAATAGCTAACTATGCAGCTTTTCTTCATCAGGATTGTAGCCTTGAGCTGATAATATCTCAATTCGGAAAATTTACGCTCTCTTATATTCCGTTCCGTAAATTTGCGGGAAGTTCCGGTCCACCCCCTCCGCCTCAAAACATACAAATATAAACGTTTATTTCTGGGCTCTAACCTCTGATCTTTTTCTATTGTTAGAAATGGAGTAGCCCCCCCCCCCCCCCCCGCAACAAACTACTGGATCCGGAACTTACCATTAAGAACAAGAGGAAAGGTTTCAGTGTGATCGCAAAGGGAAAATATATCATTATCAAGTCTCGTTAAGATCCGCTAACCCATTCTTAAGTTATGCTTGCTACTAATTTCCGGAATCTGCCGTCTCCCCCTCCCCCCCACGATAGTCAGATCGGGCAAGCGACTGTTTCCAAGTTAATCTGGTTGGGTCCCTGAGATGTCTGCCAAGTTTTTTCGTCCTAGCCCAACTGGAAGTACAATAGCTACGGATCGCTGAACTTCTGGAACCCCCGTCCACCTCCCCCCCCCCCCCTCCACCTCCCCGCACAGTGTCCAAATCCGGTCTAGTCCTGTCAGTGATGTATCTAGAGCATGAGCTTGTTCTTGGCACCAAGTTTCATCCCGATCGCTTCACTCTAAGAGTTTCACACGATTTCCGGTTCTCCCCTCCGACTCCCCCCCCCCCCCCAGATCCGTTGGATCCGGTCCAAACTTGAAATGAGACATTCGAGACAAGAGATCTTTCCAGGTATCAAGTTTCATTAAGATCCGGTCACCCGTTCGAAAGTTATGCATGTCCCTATTTTCGGGTTCTGCCACCTCCTCCTCCCCCCATGATGGTCGTATCGGGCAAGTGACTATTTCCAAGTTAGTTTGTTCGGGTACCTGATATGCCTGCCAAGTTTTATCGTCCTAGCCAACCTGGAAGTACATTATCTACGGATCGCCGGAATTTCGGAACCCCCCTCCAACTCCCCCCATAGTGTCCGAATCCGGTCCAGTTCGGTCAGTGATGTATCTAGAGCTTGTTCTCACCACCAAGTTTAATCCCGATCGCTCCACTCTGAGAGTTTCACACGATTTCCGGTTCCCCCCTGCGACTCCCCCCAGATTCATCGGATCCGGTCCGGACTTCAAATGAGACATCTGAGGCACGAGATCTTTCCAGATATGTCGATGGTCGGATCGGGCAAGTGACTATTTCCAAGCTCGTTTGGTCGGGTCCCTGATATGCCTGCCAAGTTTCATCGTCCTAGCATATCTGGAAGTACCCTAACTCGCAAACACCGGACTAACCGACCGACCGACGGAAATGTGATCGGTATATGGCACTTGGCCGGAAGGCAAGTGCCATAAGAAAACAGTTAGGCTACGCGATCTGGCAAAGACCGGAAGTGTATATTACCCGATTTTGTGGACGAAGAGTAACACAAATATTTTCTCTTTGCGATCTCACTGAAACCTTTCGTCTTGTTCTTAACGGTAAGTTCCGGATCGAGTAGTTTGTTGCGGGGGGGGGGGGCTACCCCATTTCTAACAATTAAACAAGATCAGACGTTAGAGCCCATAAATAAACGTTTATATTTGTATGTTTTGAAGGGGAGGGGGTGGTGGATCGGAACTTCCCGCAAATTTACGGAACGGAATATAACAGAGCGTTAATTTTCAGTTTTAACTTTTTAATCGAATTTAGATGTTATCAGCTCTAGGCTACATACCTGATGAAGAAAAGCTGCATAGTTAGCTATTCTTCAAAACCACTTCAGGCTCGCACAAAGAATGACTAGATCCCTAATGTCCATTCAGTTTCAGCGAGAGTACCTAAGTACCATTATTTACTTCTATTTTTTGGGATCCCAAAACGTAAGTGGAGGGATACCTATGACATCGCAAAAGTTGTCCGTCTGTCCGTCCGTCCGTCCGTCTGTAAGCACGATAACTCTCGAAGGGAATGGGATATTTTGATGAAACTTGGTGTGAGGATTCGTTGGGTCGGCGGACCAGTCGAGTTCGTAAATGGGCTTTTTAGCCCTACATTTAGGGGTGGGGGAGGGGCTTCAAAGTAAGGGGCAAACAAAATATTTTGAAACAGCTAATGTGATAGTCGATTATGGGGTAAGAAGACATGCTGAACACGATGGTGAAAACCATTTTGTAATCGGACAACTAGTTCGCCCGGAATCCGGCCAAAACCGGAGAGTATGTCAAAAGTAAAAGTTTTGTTTGAAGTTGATTAGATGTTCGATTTAGAGGTAGGAAGACATGCTGAAGACGATGGTGAAAACCATTTTCTTGACGGACACGTAGTTCGCCTGGAATCCGGCCCAAACCGGAAAGTTTGTTAAAACTAAAAGTTTTATTTGGAGTTGATCAGATGTCCGATTTAGGGCAAGAGGACATGCTGAACTTTTATGTGAAAACAATTTTCTACCCGGACATGTAGTTCGCCCGGAATCCGGCCAAAACCGGAAAATTGTTAGTAGAAATTAAAGTTTTATTTCTAGCTGATTAGATAACCGATTTAGGGGTAAAAGAGACGCTGAATCCTTGTGTGACAATCATATTTTACCCGGTTATATAGTTTGACCGGAATCCGGCTGGAGTCGGAAAATTTGTTATAAGTTAAATTTTTATTTGAAGTTGATTAGATGTTCATTATTGGGGAAAGAAGATACCCTGAGTTCGTTTTTGAGCTTTCTTTTTTCGCCGGACAAGTAGTTCTAGAGTTCGGCCGAAACCGGGAAATCGGCAGAAGTGGCAGGAACTTTTCGTCAAAACAGATATGAATTATTCGGGTAAACCCACATCCTGAATCCATATCTGAACTTGGTTTTCTCAGATGATTAGCTATTTGGCCTTAATCTATTTATGAATTTTAATTGTAAGAATGTTCAAGGATTCTGGCGATGACTGGATCTGGCTAAGACAAGACCCAGTTGTCTGGATCAGATATTGAATTTTTGGGATCCCATCGAAAACTTTGGTCTTGTTTACTTAAGTACGAGTATCAAGGACTTCTGAAATTTGTTACTTAAGTAAAGTACAAGTTAGTACTTTTATTTAAGTATTTCCCAACACTGGAGTAAACACACACGCTGAATCTATATCTGGACTTGGTTTTCACAGATGGTCAGCCTCTGTTTCTAAATTTCAACAGTTCAAATTTTCAAGAACTTTGGCGAAGACCGGATATTTATCTACAAGATCCAGTTGTCTGGATCAGATATCAAATTTTTGGGATCCCGTCGGAACCTTTGGTCTTGTTTGAAGATAATAGCCGAAGCATTGGCCAAGAGAAAAGTAATTCGTCCCTCATTGTTTCCGGGACCCTTTCGGCAAAGATAGAGAATCACTTGCACATTTTGGTACGTCACCTTGCGATGGTTGTTAAGACCTTATATCTGTTTAATTATACGTTCACCTCATATTTTTCAGTTTCCTTTTGACTAGCCCCGTTCAAAACCTTCGCAACAGCTTGTACTGATTGAATACTTTGCATCTGTTCTTTCTTTTTTGACTTACCTGCCGCATCTGATTGCCAGCTCCCGGCGATTCTGAACTAATTTTACCCTTTCAGCTTGCGCAAACGTCGGCTTCTTTTTATTAATCCCCTGGGTTTATTCCCTCTGCTTAATTGCTTTCGGTGACCCAGCCGACTTCGAACTAATAGGCTGATCTGAACCTTTGCGCGTGGTGACGGATTTTGTAGGCGAACTGACGTTTATGTCAACTGACGTTTATGTCAACTGACGTTTATGTCAACTGACGTTTATGTCAACTGACGTTTATGTCAACTGACGTTTATGTCAACTGACGTTTATACCAACTGCCGTTTATGCCAACTGACGTTTATACCAACTGACGCATATGTGAAGTGACGGTAGGCGAACTGACGGTGGGCGAACTGACGTGTAGCTCAACTGTCGGATTTTAGGATTAGGTGAACTGACGTGTAGGTCTACTGACGTTTATGTCAACTGACAGTAGGCGAACTGACGGTTGGTCAACTGACGTGTAGGTCAACTGACGTGTAGGTCAACTGACGTGTTGGTCAACTGACGTGTTGGTCAACTGACGTGTTGCTCAACTGACGGATTTTTGGGGGTCAACTGACGTGTAGGCGAACTGTCGGAAAATGTTGGCGTACTGACGCAATTCTGTGGCGAACTAACGTTTATGTCAACTTACGTGTTGCGGTACTGACGGGACCCCCGCCTACCGTCAGTTGACATAAACGTCAGTTGACATAAACGTCAGTTCGCCTATATAATCCGTTACTCCGCCTAAAGATTCATATCGGGCTTTTGTTCAAAGCCGACTAGGGCACCGAAAGCAATTAAGCAGAGGGACGAAAACACAGGGGATTAGTAAAAGGAAGCCGACATTTGCGCATATAAAATTAGTTCAGAATGGCCGGGAGCTCGCAATCAGACGCGGCAGGTAAAGTCACTAAAGAAAGAACAGATGCAAAGTAATCCCATCAGTACAAGCTGTTGCGAAGGTTTTTACCGGGGCTAGTCATACGGAAACTGAAAAATGTAAGGTGAAACGTATAATTAAACGCATTTAAGGGCTTAACAACCATCCCAAGGGGAAGGACCAAAAAGTGCCAGTGAATCTCAGTCTTTGTCGAAAGGGTACCGGAAACAGTGAGGGACGAATTACTTCTCTCTTGGCCAGTGCTCCCACTAGATCCTCTTAAAACAAGAGCTACGAGCTTATATGGCACTTGTTACGAATAGGTGGTGTGAGAAACGAGAAAATAACTCTTTAGCGTTTTTTCCGGATATTCCGCTAACCCTCCTCACCTTGCTCGGATCCGGTCCGGACCCTAAAATATTTCATGTAAGGCATACGATCTCTCTACTTCCCAAGTTTCATTCAAATCACTCCATTCGTTTAACCCCTATGCGAGCCACAACATTTCCGGGACTCCCTCCCCAAGTCCCCAACTGTGGCCGAATACGACTTGGACCCATAAACTTCGCATTTTTAACATCTCCTCTTCCCGTCCATCAAGTTTAGCTCGAATCGGAGCATATCTGCAAATTTCCAGTTCCAGCTTCATCCTCCTCCTACCTTGGTCGGATCCGGTTCGGACGCCAAATGACAAATCTAGTCCGCATAAACTTGGTACTGCATGTCCAAGCTTGCATTCCATTCGGCCCATACTTTTAGTTTTTGTGCATGTCACAAAGTTCCCCCCCCCCCAACCATGGCCGCATGAAGTGCGGACACATTCTTTGCGAATCCAGGTTCGTATCACCCATAAAGTTTCAATTGAATCGGACCATCCATTCGCAACCGACGGAAGTCATTTCCGGATTCCCCCTCCCTCAACTCCCCGAAAAATGGACTGAAGTCATCCTAGAGCATTACTTCGGGTTCTTAAAGCACAACTCTTACTAGAAATGATTTTTTTTCCTATGAAATGCACCAGAAAAGACCATTTTCGAATGTACTCTTACTTTCCACCTGAAATTAGCGATTTTCTTGTTAGCGCTTGTCGACTATGTCCAGCCTTCCTGGCCTCCGACGCGGCGGCTGGGCGCAAAACATTTGAAAACTGATCGCGCCGTGGTTAAAAAGTGTGAAAACTAAGCAAATAAAAAAGCAAGAAGCAAGAGCTTCTCAGATTCTTATGTGTGAAAGAGTTGTCAGCAGAGGTTGAAGCGGCAAACGTTTCGTTGTGGTCCGGTCAAAACTCGGCAAGCCCAAGAAGCGCTAAATTTCGTAGACACAAAACGAAAAAATGGAGAAAGGTGGGATTTTAGAAGCTTATAATTCTGTATGGGAGCTAGGTATATTACAAAAGGCAGAATAAGCAAGAGGGGTTCTTTAAGACAATTTGTAATGGGTGATCGCGAACTCGCGATCACCGGAATTCCGGGACCCCCCCCCCTCCAACTCCCTCCAAAGAGCCCTGATATGACCTGGTTCTATCAAGAAGGTATCTAATGCTTATGCTTGTTCTTCCCTGTACTGTGTAAAATTGATGAACATTCTGGCAACAGATCTGTAAGAAGGATCGCTAGGTCATGTCAGACAACATCACAAGGAAATTTTTAGCTTTCTATTTCACCGAATCCCTTAAGCTTAAAGCCCACCTGAATGAAGTACTATCTATCATATAGTTTTGTGAGTCGAGGAAGACGAAAATACAGAAGCTGGGACAGATAAAACAAAGTTAGCGGCGATAGACCTCAGCTATAAGTGTAATCCACACGGGATGGCGGAAAGAAACCTCTTGGGACTTACGCGGTCGCGAATCATAGTAAAAATGTAAGCCCTTTTCGAGACTGAAACCTCAAAGCCGATTAAAATGTGGTGCATGGATTATGTGTAGAAGGTTCATGTACAGGTTCATGTACCAGAAACTCTGTCAGAAGTACCATTCGTCGCATTGACACCAGCATCTAGTCAGTCCCCAGCCTTTACTACGTCCTCGTCGGCTGCCTACTCAACCTCTTCAGTATTGACTCCGTCCATAGTGTCTGGTATCTCATTAGCATCAGTTCCTTCTTCAGTGTCGATCTCTTCCTTGGCGTCAACTACCCTCTCATCGTCGAATCATTCTTTCATTTGCGGGCATAGAATATGCGCTGGATGTGCCGATGCCCTTCAAAGACGTGGGTCTGAAACCCACTCTGCCGGGCGACACTTTATCGGCAGAAACCCTTTTTGCACCTATAGAAATTAGTACGTATCCTTAATTCCTCCGTTCTTTGAAGATGATTGTGTTCCGTGTCTTTATTTTCCATGTTCATAAATTTCTAGTCATTGATTGTCCATAGTACATATAGTATAGTACATAT
Source organism: Branchinecta sandiegonensis (assembly GCA_030848855.1). Taxonomy (NCBI): domain Eukaryota; kingdom Metazoa; phylum Arthropoda; class Branchiopoda; order Anostraca; family Branchinectidae; genus Branchinecta; species Branchinecta sandiegonensis. The sequence continues at coordinate 18,818,238 of JAUPMV010000012.1, read as the reverse complement.
GGTATAGTACATATTTGAAAATTTGTATTCGTTTGCTATTTGGAAATGTGCATTTTGTAATATATTATTGTGTTTTAGTTGCCCAGCAATTGGTATTTTTCTCGTGAAGTTGCAAACTAGCTCTCTTCAAAATACATTTATCAGAACCGAGTGTCTTCATTCAGTTCCCTGGTGCCTTCCAACCATCTTCTTTCTTTCGTAACGCAGATCAAAACTATCAGATCTGACGAGAGACTCCTGACTTAATTTTTGCCCTCATTGAAATGGGATCGTCGGCTCCTCTTATCAATCCCCTGGGCGAGCTTCCGTAATTATCCCATCGAGAACAATATGTGAGCGAACTGTCGGAAAACTTCAGTGAACTGACGTTTATGCGAACTGACGTTTATGCCAACTGACGTTTATGTCTACTGACGTTTCTGCCAACTGAAACTTTTGTAAAGTGACGGTAGGCGAACTGACGGTTGACGTACTGACGTGTAGATGAACTGTCGGATTTTAGGGTTAGGTGAACTGACGTATAGGTCTACTGACGTGTTGGGCTACTGACGTGTTGGTCTACTGACGTGTTGGTCAACTGACGTGTTGGTCTACTGACGTGTTGATCTACTGACGTGTTGGTCAACTGACGTGTTGCTCTACTGACGGATTTTTGAGTGTCAACTGACGTGTAGACGAACTGTCGGAAAATGTTGGCGTACTGACGAAATTCTGTGGCGAACTGACGTTTATGTCAACTGACGTGTTGCGGTACCGACGGGACCCCGATGCAGTGTCAGCGGTGCAATGGTTGAGAGAAGAGTTTCTACCCTGAAGGAGCTGCGCCGCAAAGCAAATGCTGCTATGTTTTGCCGGTTAAAAGACTTTGATAATGATTTGGTGGCTTTCGCTGCCCTACCCATTTTCTATGTGCTACCCGTATGGAAGGGTATCCTCCTGGATATCTTTTGCATGGGGTAGATTTTTTTTGTATTTTTGTTCAGTGGCTGCTTTAGTGTATCTTTGTTTGTTGTTGTTATGGTCTTATGGACTGAAATAAAGTAGTAATAAAAATAATAACAAACATTTGTATCGAATGATAATAATGTATTTAAAGCCTTAGGGCCATCTACAAACAACTAAATACAAAAACTAAACTGCACACGCCCGATCAACTTTTATTTTAACACTATTCAATACGAATCTACATACTGCACTAATTGCACTTGGAGATGTGATCTTCACGATACCAGGAAATAGTATCTCCCTATCCCCCCAGCAAGATTCCCTTAAAGGACCCCTCTTGCTTATTCTGCTTTTTATAACATACATAGCTCCCATATAGAATTATAAGCTTCTAAAATCCCTACCTTTCTCCATTGTTTGGTTTCGTAACTACGGACTTTTTGGGCTTTTTCTGCCTTGCCGAGTTTTTCCATCACCCAACGAAAAGTTTGCCGGAATCTTCATTGTCCGCTGACAACTCTTTCACACATAAGGATATGATAACCTTATGTTTATTACTTCTTTATTTGCTTAGTTTTCCCACTTTTTAACCCAGGCACGTTGGGTTTTCAAATCTTTTGCGCCCAGCCGCCGCGTCGGAGAGCAGGGAGGCTGGATATAACCGACAAGCGCTAACAAGAGAATTGCTAGTTTCAGGTGGAAAGTAATGGTATTTTCGAAAAAAAAATTCTGATCCATCTTCTAGGGGAATGATCATTTCTAGTAAGAGTTGTGCTTTAAAATCGAGAGCTCGCGACACCGTGCAACCAAGTGGGCTAGGTCATCGTCTCCCTCGCCGCAAAGGGAACAGGGGCTTCCCTCAGCCCAAGCTGACAGCGAATCATTTTTGATAGTACTAAACAGGTTTTGAAATTGCTACCAAACTCTACTTACCACAGCAATGGCTTCCGAGGTCAACATTTCCTGAGGTGTTAGGACGGTGAGATAGGCTACGTTGGCTAATACATAAATGCAGGTCACAACTGGTAGAGATATGTAAATGGCTCGAGGCAGGTTCCGGTAGGGGTCCTTGAGTTCTTCAGTCATAAAATTCAGGTAGTTCCTGAAAACTCAAACGATAAGCAACATAATTAGCTAAGTACAAAACACAGTATGTCTACTATATATATTATATTTTATTTGTAACCCAACAAATACACAAGGTGGTAGCGGAGTAAAAAGAACAATGAAAAGCAACACAAGATAAATAACAGTATAAACACACAAAATTTAGACATAATTTCTCACTGGGCCTGAAAAATTCATGAAAAACATCATGCACTCGATGACCGGGATGACGAGATGTACATAGTAGTGACACTGACGTTTTCTCTAGTGAATGAATGACATCTCTAGTGAACAAATGACATCTACTCACGGAGGCTAAGTTCCAACCACCCAGATTCAGTGAAGAACAGCGGTCAATTGCACGGGCCTCGTGATTAGGACAGACGGTATGATCAGGATAGGGTGCTCGAGGACTGGAATTCCTGCCCGGATTTTCACCCCCATCGTCAATTCCAACAGAAAATTTTAATTTTTCTCAACATGATGGTGGAAGTACAGAGAATCCGACCGGGAAATCCTGCACCATCAGTGTGGAAAACTTGGAACACTATCGTGAACGATCAGGAAATCTCACCAGCAATGTCTGTTCTCTTGACGGCAAAACAAGGAAATGAAGCTGAGGTGTTTCTACTAAGGTCAACCAACAGTTCAGCCAAAGTAGCTAATTAAAGGACACCTGAACAATGAAACCATACTTGAACACACCATGGAGAATGCATTTTCAGACATGGCCACGCAGAGCATTCTTCTCCTGAGCGTGACGTTATCAAAATAGGGATGTTCGTTTCTGGAGGTTTGCACATGCAGACTCCAAGACAAAAAGCGCAATTCATTCAAATCGTGTACAGCGCTGGCCGGATCGTGTTGGAATTTCTTCTAGATATATGTTTGGGCTTAACTGGTTAAAAATATCCCAGAAGAAGGGTTGATTGGAGACATTTGTTCATTTCTAAAATTGTTCGGTACTGAAATAAGGACAGATGCAAAATGGAGCAAAAATCATAGCTTGGAAACACTATTTCGTATTTAGATTGGGTTTTCTGCAGGCAATGTTAACGGAAGTCATACAGATAGGGATGATACTTGGTACTCTTAATTCAGGTGTCCTTTAAGGGCTCTGAACAACACCCGATAGGGTGTTATGAGTCTTCATTTTTCCATTTAGACCAAAACTAAGGTTAGAAATCAACTAACGATCAAAGAAGCATACCTTCACTGTATATGACTCGAACTGAAAGGAACAAGAGATCATAGGCTCGTTACAAACCCACTATTACATTAGTAACCTTATGGTGTCGTACCTTGGTGATAGATGTTCCTTCAGCCCAAGCTGACTGCGAATCATATTTGAGGGTACAAACGGATAAGTCAGCTAAATTTTACTAGAGCTATATTTCGGCCCTTCTTGGCAAGGGTCCTCTTCAGGCTCAAGCTGGAAAATGAACTGTCCATTTTCCAGCTCGAGCGGCTTCAGCAAGAAGAAGACCCTTGCCAAAGGCCAAAATATAGCTCTAATAAAACGTAGCTGACTTATCCGTTTGCACCGTCGAGTAGGCTATAGGTGTCCTACCCCCACAAAGTAAGAAGTACAAAAGAAACTAGAAAAGACTCTAGTCGGGTTCAAAAATAAACATACACTACAAGGTACAATAAAAAACAAAGGACAGCCGAAAGCCACAACAACCCCCAACAAACTTCACTGGTCAAGGACCATAAAATTCTTCTACCGACAGGACTTAAGCCCAGCTGCAGGGAAAGCGGATTATAGATGTTTCATTTTCCCCAGCATTCCGAGCAACATTAACGACGACAACATAAGTGCTACGATCGTACAAGTTTCTTTCTCCCCTTCAATAGACCAAAGGTTTCAATCGGATACCAAACATGTAATATTTATTGGACTTCCTGATCCAGGCAATCGAATCTTGTAGATTCCCGGTCGTCGCCCCCTTTGACATTTTGCTATTTATCCATAATCAACTACTTGAATATGTACAAAAGAAATGTTACAATTTTTGACAACTAACGGCCAAACTACTAATCAGATAAGAAAACCAAGTTCAGATATGGATTCAGCATTCATGCTTACCCGGGATCAACTAAAAAGAGGGACGGCATAGTATAGGAGGCACGAGTACTAAAAAAGAGGAACGAAAACTAAAAGGGCCCTTTGAGACTACAGACTGAGGGGCAGGAACAATCGTATCTTCTTTTAGGCTCCGGAGTTACGAACTCTGACTTACTTGTCTACTTCTATTACTTGCTAATCTCTTTTTATTACTCTGGCTTCCTGCGCCATGTCGTGCCATGCCTCTTTTGAGTCGATCCCTCTTTACCGCTATAGGCTATCTCATCTCTAATCGACTTTAATAATCTAATCACCTTTTACTTCAAGCAAATTCCTCGTTTTGGCGGTAGGCTATTCCGGGGCAAACTACGTGCAGAGCGAAAGAGCTGGTGACATTCAGAGGCAAACCAAGAACCTTTCGATCCAAAATTCTGGGTTTCGGCAAATTTCGGGAGAATTACTTGCCTGACGAGAAAATACAGTTCAGATAAGGATCATCGAGTGTTGTTACCCACGATGAGAGCCTCGAATCGAATTGAGAATGAACTTTTGTTTTTACCAAATTTACGGTTTGGCCGGATTCCGGGTAAACTTCCTGTCCGGCGAGAAAATTAGTTTCATATCTGGATTAAGCGTGTCTCCTCACCATAAACTTCATTGGGATTTAAAACTTCCTTGGCAGATTTCCAGTTTCGGCCGGATACCGGGCTAACTACTCGTCCGGCAAGAGTATAAAGTTGAAAAACAAATTCAGCATGTTTCATTATCCTTTCATCGAACCTCTAATCAACTTCAGATTCAACTTTTACTTTTAACAAATTTTCCGGTTTTAGCTGGATTCCAGGTGAACTAATTGTCCGGCGAGAAAATAAATTTCATATTCGGGTTCAGTATGTCTCCTTACCCCTCAATCGACTATTGCATTAGCTTTTAAAAAATATTTTTTCGCCCTTCATCCGAAATCCCCTCCCCCACCCTGAAATATAGAGGTACAGGGCCCATCTACGAAGTTGACCTGTACTTTGACCCAAAGAATCCTCATCCAAGTTTAACAAAGTATCTCAACCCCTTCGAGAGTTATCGTGCTGACAGACGAACAGAGAGACAGACAGACAGGGTAAAGTGCCTTACAGTTACGTACTAAAAAGGTTCAAGCTGGCTACCCTGGAAGACAGACGAACCAGCCTTAGCATCGATTTTGGTATTAAAACATCGATTTTGGTATGAAAACCCTATCTGTTCCTCGATTACGTAATATTCTCCCACCCCCCTATTCTCCTATACGTATTAGACCCCAGCGAGAGAAATCCCAGAAAATCCCCAAACTAGCCCCTGTGGCCCCTCTTCATAAAAGATATAGAAGGAGTTTTGTTCCAGGATTTGTTGAGTTGTACAACAAACGATAAGTTAGTCCCTGTTAGTGTTTTTTTTTTATCATTCGTTACAAACTGTTATGCATTCTTCATTTTGTATGACAAAAAGGTCAACTTCGGCGGTAACGCTGTGACAGCTACTTTTGAAAAATAAAATTCTATTCCTTCCTATTCTATTCTCCCAGAAGGACGGACAAATTTACGAATTCATAGGTAGGCTATCCTGTCGCTAACGTTTTGAGATATCAAAAACTACCACTCGGCTCGTTTAAAACACGCCATGATACACTGCTTCCTGGCTGATGTCTAGTTTTTGGAAACTTGTTTTCTGTGGGCGTTTATTTTTTTATTTACGTCCTTTGTTCATCCGGTGGATCACATTACTTACTATACTGCCAAGGAATGCGAAATAGCATATGTCCAAAACCGCAACGAAAGCACTTGCTCGAAGCTTTCTGATTTAAGAAAAATTTATCTAGATGGTGTAATTTTGTCACTTTCCGAAATTTTGAGTAATACTAACCCTACTGTTATTACTCGAGTGGGAATTAAGAAGGAGTCTGATTGTTTAATTTATATTTTTGTTTTTGTTTTTTTGTGTATATGGCCCTTGGGCTAATGAAATACACTGATCTATCTATCTATCTATAATACAAATTATTGTCCAGAGTTCTATCGATTGTTACGAAACTACAAATTAGCTACATGCGGAAGTTTCAACTAAACCAATGTCTTTCTCAGAGAAATGAGGTCAACGTTGCAAAACAGGGATCCGAGCATCGAAATAATGAAGAAGAAGCAGAAAATCAGAACATGTTTTCGCGGCTAACCCCTAATTGCCCGTCGCATTAACTGTTGAAAACAACTTCATAGGATTGTTGTTTCTTATCTGGGCAATAAGCCCGTTCTTTTCCCTGTTAGGGCGGTAGCCGCATGCAAACCGATAATCATCATTCCCACAAGATGCCCCTTTCTATGTAGAATTTATCAATCACCTTGAACAGTTATTCACCCTGGTATGAATAACTGTTTTTCGCAAACAGAATATCTTTTCTTCACAAGCATCTTAATATCGGACAAAGACTATCATCTGAGCTTCACTGTCTCCACCTGACATTGATTTTGGGACCTTCCCCTTGATCTTGCGTACCCCTTTGGGTACAAATATTCCTTCAGCCCAAGCTGACTGCGAATCGTATTTGATAGTGCAAAACGGATACGTCAGCTGAATTTTGTTAGAGCTATATTTCGGCCCTTCTTGGCAAAGGTCCTCTTCAGGCTCAAAGCCGCTCAAGTTGAACTCAAGTTGAACAATGAACTTGGCTTCCCACAAATTGGTATTTCCAACTTGAGCGGCTCAAATATAACCTTTGGGTACGCGTACCACCGGTTGGGAACCACTGCCCTCGACCTTGGCGGTTACTTGTGAAAGATGCATTAGCATCCAGATGCAGCTTAGAGGCGTCCTTAAAGCACCTATCTGCACCTAATAGGTTCTACATGTGATGACCTGAATCTAGAAATTAAAGTAATAGTTGGGTTTTTGCAGATGTATCTGTTACCATGGTAACTGGATCTGAAATTAGTCGTTTTTGCAATTACCGTGGAATCTCATACCACGGTCTAAAGATGTTTTCGCAGTTACCGTGGTATCTAAATATCCGATACCACGGTATCTGGCCAGATAAACGATAACTGCAAAACTGCCTTTTGACCATGGTATCAGTTTCCACGGTAACTGGAAAAACGACGTTCGACCGTGGTATCTACAAAAACGCAACCAATCTAACGAAGAGAAATTTTACAAATCTGTATTCGGAATAGATGTGCAGTTTCAATGCGTACGATTGAGCGTATCAGATACCATGGTAACTGCAAAAACGACTTTAGGCCGTGGTATCTGCAAAAACGCAACTAATATAACGAAGAGAAATTTTATAAATCTGTATTAGGAATAGATGTGCAGTTTCAATGCGTACGACCGAGCGTATCAGATACCACGGTAACTGCAAAAACGCCTTTTGGTCATGATACCAAATATCGCGGTAACTGCGAAAACGACTTTAGGCCGTGGTATCTGCAAAACCGCAACTAATATAACGAAGAGAAGAAGTAGTAGCCACAAAAAGTAGGAAATGTGATTTTTTTTTTTTTTTTTTCAGGTATACAAAAATAATTTAAATTATGGCTACGGGTTTAAAAAAAAAAAAAAAAAAAAAATATAACGAAGAAAAATTTTACAAATCTGTATTCGGAATAGATTTGCAGTTTCAACGCGTACGATGGAGCGTAACCTATTAGCCAGCAAGGTGTGCGGCTTCGATTGGCAACGCTGCGACGCTGTTTTGAACTTCGCGGCGTCGTTTGTGTCAAAAGACGCGCGCCGCATCTTCTGCGGGCTAATATCCTACGTAGCGAAACGTCGTACCTCCTATACCGTAGGCAAATTTTATAAACATCTTTTCATTATTTATGTTAATTTCTAGATTCAATAGATTACACATGTAACCTGTCAGGTGCCGATAAGTGCTTTAAAAGCAGCAGAAAATGAGAGAAAGCAGAAAAGACAAAAGCAACCCTCACCATCCAGCGTAAGAAAATATACCCGAGTAAAATGAAACTGCAATCTGTCCAGGATCTGAACTTGTCCCATCAAACGCGTGCTCGAACTTGTTGTAGCCCCCTGTAAAAAGATACAATTTAAAAGTTAAAGCACACCTCGCACTATTTACTGTTTATGTTCCAATATTCAATACTATCTGAATACTGTAAAGCCAGGCTCTTTTAATAAAGTATACATGGCCTTGCCTGTTTTAAGCCTTTTCCGAGCCTATTGACTTCTAGCGAGATCTCGGCAAAATTCAGTAAATCGGTTTTGCGCATCAATAGCATGACAAGGGAACACTCGTTCGGAGCATAATGCGAATGGAAATTAGTGAATCACGGCAAGTACAAAGATTAGTGAGGAGTCGTTAGGATCTCTAGGTTTAAAGGAACAGAAAACTTGACTCAAACTTGACTCGGGGAGCTAGCTGACATATCAAGAATGTACCCTGAGTCGATATTGAGAGTAAGAAAAATTATCGTTACGACCATTGCAGTTCCCGGGCAGTTTCGGAGAATTCGACTTTTGAGTTAGTAGAAAAAAAAATCAAAAGTTTTGTGTTCCGGGAGTAGGAATCGAACGCACGACCTCTTGAGTCAAACAGTCAACACGGCCAAAAGCGACCTTTTACAGAGTAAAAGTGCATAATACAGTGCATAAGGGGCAAGTGCCTGCCAGCTAGCTTTGGGAGCACTAAGGAGGGGGTTCGAGATAACAAAGAAGGAAGGTCGTGTCAACAATAAGTCCCTGTATCTTTATCTAAGCCCCCCAGGTCGGTTTGATGGCCGAAAGCTGCGTAGTCAAGTTTTCTGTGCCTTCAAGAACTAATGAATTATGTTTAAGGAAGTAGACTACAATGGCATTATAGGTACAACAGGTCCTTTAAGTATGGCATTCAATCAATCAGTCTTTCAATCAGTCAATCAATCAGTCTTTACTCTTTAAAAACATTCCTTACGGTATTAACAAAAAAGCGAATATTTGAAATATTCAGAGTAGAAGTAGTGTATGTATGTATGTATGTATATATTTATTGCCGATCATAAATGTAAGAATACAACGCTGATGGAGTAATAAAGAAAGAAAAGAAAAGGAAAAGGAAAAGAAACGAATAGCTTCTGACGAATACAAATAGAACAAATAACGGCAATCTCATACAGGGGCAGACACACGGTCACTGAAGGACCATCTCGAAGGTGCTTACACCAGCAAGTTGCTTCCGATGTCTCTCGTTTCTTTTCTGCACCGCGGATACTGGACTAGCAACTCCGTATCGCAAGGATAGGGAGCTGTTCTTAGTCCAGAGAGGCAGCCGTACCAAATATTTCGCATACTTGTAGAAACACTTCCGTATGTCCTTAATATCCGAAGCAGTAAAAAGAGACCAAAATGGTGCAAGGGCAAGCAAATGCGGTACAACAAATGCATTATACACGCTAGCTAGGATACGGCGGTTAAATTTGAACTTTAATGCAACTAGTAAACCGTATGCTTTCCTAGATTTACTAGCAAAAAAAACTTTCAGGAGCTGACGCGTGGCGCGAAGATTTGACCCAATCGGCACACCGAGATACGTCAGTGTATCTTGTGCTTGAATCAGGTGTTCACCCAACTTAACATTTGTCGGGCAATGTGAGCGGCGACTGAACACCAGGAACTCAGTCTTGCTCTCGTTGAATCGAATGTTCAGAGTAAAACTGCGCGGGAAATGATTTTAAGACAGATAAACGAATCTTTTCACTGACCAAAAACCAGTCACGGCTTACATAAAATGTGTTAGGTTAGGTAACGGGTAACGAAAAAACATATAATCAAACCATGGCTAAAATCGGATACGTCAGCTACGATGCTTTAGGCAGCGATATTTCGGCCCTTCTTGGCAAGGGTCCTCATCAGGCTGTTGGCCGTCAGGGACAGCGTCGGGAGGATTGATTGCAGGTTAGTTTCGCCCTCCAGCTGGTAAATACTATAGGGAGTATTTACCAGTAAATACTCTTACGGTCGATTTCTAAAGAGCTACTGTTGGCGTGTATAAGGTTTGAAGCCAAGCTGACCATTCATTTCAAATACAATAGATACAAGAGCTGTAAGCTCATATGGCACTTGCATGTGTCAAGATGATTTGATTGATCAAAAGTAAGTTTCGACTTTGCGGTTGAGATGCGCGCTCTAAGGGAGCTGGAACTTCATTTGTAAGCAAAACCCTTGAGGCAAAACTGCTAATGGGCTGATGGGCATCACGAAAATGCATATATTGCTTAAAAGTATTTTTTTTACTTTGCGGTCAAGATTGGTACTTTAAGGAATAATCGGATTTGGGAAGTAGCAATTTCTAAGCAAATGTTGTTGAGTCTCCAATATTCCAGCGAAGTTTCATCGTCCTAGCACATCTGGAAGTACCTTAACGCGCGATCACCGGAATCCCAGACCCCCCTCCCCCTCCTCCAACTTCACCCACAATAACCGGAGCCATATTTGACGGTGCAAAACGGATAAGTCAGCTACATTTTATTCGAGCAATATTTCGGCCCTTCTTGGCAAGGGTCCTCTTCAGGCTCAAGCCGCTCAAGCTGGAAACTAAACTTGTGGAAAAACAATTCAAGATTCTTCCTTAAATATCTGCTTTTGAGAACTTCTTCTCTGAAAGTTGGTTGGGGTTAAAGCTGGTGCTGTGATTTTATTCTGGACTCGGCGACTGTTTTTGTTGTTCGATTGGGTCGTCGAAAGGGTAGAGATTCTTCTGCATTTTGGTTTTAGAGTCACCTGTCTCTTCTTCTTCTTTCCAGCTAAGATGGATACTTGTTGGCGGCATGTATGGGCGATTAGTTCCGTACTTCGGTGATAGATGTTCCTACGGCCCAAGCTGACTGCGAATCATATTTTCCACAAGTTTAGTTTCCAGCTTGAGCGGCTTGAGCCTGAAGAGGACCCTTGCCAAGAAGGGCCGAAATATTGCTCGAATAAAATGTAGCTGACTTATCCGTTTTGCACCGTCAAATATGATTCGCAGTCAGCTTGGGCACGTACACGTAGCCAATCCGATTCAGCAAATGACTTACCTAGAGCATCTGTTTGTTCTTCCCACAAAGTTCCATCCCGATCCCTCCATTCTAAACGGGTCACGTATTTTCCGCCCCCCCCCCCCCAATAGTTGCCGGATCCGGTCCGGATATGAAAAAAATCATCGGAGAAATGTCCTCTGTTCAATTCTTAAATTTCACTCGAATCCGATCACCCATTCCAAAATTACGCATGACTGAAAATTTCGGATTCCCCTCCCTCCACTCCCCCCAACATTATCTGATCGACAAAATTTTTATTTTGAAGTCAGTTTGATTGGGTCCCTGATATGCCTGCCAAGTTTCATCGTGAAAATCCCCAAAACCACCATCACCGGAATTCCGGGACCCCACCCCCCCATAAGTGTCCGGATCCAGTACAATGGCCTAAAGGACTTATCTAGAGCAGATGCTTGTTCTTCCCAGCAAGTTTCACTCCGATCCCTCCATTCTAACCGTTTCTTGAAATTTCCGGTCTCCCCCCCCCCCCCCAACTCCCCCCTGGCTACCGAATCCGGTCAAGATTTTAAACGGGACATTACAGATATATATTCTCTTCAGTTATGAAGTTTCATTACAATCCGATCATCCGTTCGAAAGTTACACACTTCTCAGTTTCCCGGATTCCCCTGCCCTCCACCCCCCCCCCCCAAAAAAAAAAATGGTCGGATCAGAAAACTGATTATTCCTAATTTTGTTTGGTCGGGTCTCTGATATGCCTGCCAAGTTTCATGGTCCTAGCACAACTGGAAGTACCCTAACTCGAAAAAGTGTGACAAAATGCCCTAAATTTTCAAGTTTCCAGCGCCCCCACTTCCCCGCATATGGTCGGATCGGGAAACTGATTATTTCCAGGTTAGTTTGGTCGGTTCCCTGATATTCCTGCCAAGTTTCATTGTCCTAGCTCATCTGGAAGTACCCTCAGTCGAAAAAGTGTGACAAAATGCCCTAAATTTTCAAGTTTCCAGCGCCCCAACTCCCCCGCATATGGTCGGATCGGGAAACTTATTATTTCCAGGTTACTTTGGTCAGGTCCCTGATATTCCTGCCAAGTTTCATTGTCCTAGCTCATCTGGAAGTACCCTAACTCGAAAAAGTGTGACAAAATGCCCTAAATTTTCAAGTTTCGAGCGCCCCCACTCCCCCGCATATGGTCGGATTGGGAAACTGATTATTTCCAGGTTCGTTTGGTCGGGTCCCTGATATTCCTGCCAAGTTTCATTGTCCTAGCTCATCTAGAAGTACCCTAACTCAGAAAAAAGTGACAAAATGCCCTAAATTTTCAACTTTCCAGCGCCCCGCACTCCCCCCCCCCCATATGGTCGGATCGGGAAACTGATTATTTCCAGGTTAGTTTGGTCGGGTCCCTGAAATGCCTGCCAAGTTTCATTGTCCTAGCACATCTGGAAGTACCCTAACTCGGATATGTGGGAGAAAAAACTCGGACCGACCGACAGACCGACAGATGGAATTGTGATCGGTATATGGCACTTGAGCCAGAGGCTGCAAGTGCCATAAAAACGAGAAAACGAGTTTTTGGGCAATTTCGCGAGTCGCGCATGAATCTTTTTAGCAGTGGCCAGTTCTGTGGAAGTTTTTATTCAAAGTGGTCAAAAGTATTATGGATTTTTGGAGTGGGCCGTTTTCTGGATGAAAGCTTCTGCGCTTTCCCAGACGGATGGTAAATTGTAAACATACACAGAAGTCAGAACTGTAAATAATCACAGATTTGTACATATACACTTTTAACACGCACATTTTATCTTTCGTTATTTTATATTTATCTGCATGTCGTTCAGTCCGCATCGTTCTTCTGGTTTTTAGTTACATGTCGTCTTATTGTCTGTTGGTTCCGCATCGTTTTCCTGTTGTGATTGTTGTGGATTTTATGATTTAGTTTTGTTTTTTCGCTGAGGACGGTTTGCCGGAAGAGCAACCGAAATATCCGAAATTTATTTATCCCTCGCACATCATCTTGGAGGGGTAACTAGACTAGGGTAACTAACCCGAAAATCTCGTTTTTTCTATTGTATTTTTTGGCGTGTTTGGCTTGCTTTGGACAAGTTCCCAACTTCGCCACCTATTGCGCTTGGAGCAGCGTTTAATTTGTAGCCTGTATGAAAGCCTTGTATGACAGTTGTACGAAAAAGTTGCATGCATTGATAACATAATAGTAAAGAATACTATCATATAATGTGCCTAAGACTGGGGCAATCTTAAGCAGTTTATCCAGTAGCATCCTGTCTTGCTACAGTAGCTTCCAGTCTTGCTAATAGTAGCATGCAGTAGAATGCAGTAACACGTTAGCCTTGACATAGAAGTATGTAGTGTCATTAGTTCGTACTGCATGCTACTTATTCGTACAACTTAATACTACGATTTTGAGAAAAAATTTTCATCGGGTAGTTATTCGGATTCTTGCGCAATCTAGGTCACAGGTGGAATTCTTCGGACAACTTTCCAAAGGTTGATTTAGTTCAAGTTCGTTTGTACAACTTCCTGCAGCAAAAGTTGATGTCCGAATTTTTTTTTTTTTCACGAGTACGCAAAACATACCTTATCTTTCTGGCACTTTAATTCTATTGAAAAAGAGTGACATATGTAAACTACGTAGATGTTACTACAAATACTGTAAATACCTGCTTCGGTGCTTACTGGAGAATAATCCGAAAATACAAAACTCCCGATATAACGGCAAAACTAATCATGGGGTCATCCGTTTGTTCTGTTGATTTGTGTGTCTATTTTGTTGTACTAATGTTCTTCTGTTGTTTATTTGTTTCTTTCTCTTCTTTACTCCACTATCTTCACATAGTTTTTGCGCAGTGGCTTACAAATAAATTATTATTATTATTAGGATAAACCGAAGTCTAGCGGGTCACTTACCTGAGACAAAACTGACCATTCCAGCGAGTATAATGATAATTAATGCTCCAAGCTTTGAAAACATGAAGACATCTTGCATCTTAGTCGTGACTCGGACATCGTAGCAGTTTAAGAACGTTAAGAAACCTGTAAAAGGCGACATTAAGAGCGCGTTCCACCCTTCTAACAACAGTAACTATTAGTTACTATTTTCGTTGCAGCCGCGTAAAAAGTTACTACGCTGGCCGTTTCAACCTTCTCGAAAAAGTAACTAAAGGAGTATTCCCGCCTTTCCCCGAGGACTCCACTTGAGGAGTCCCTGCGTTTTTGTTTGTCCCGGGGACTCACTCCCCGTATTCTCGCGAGTCCCCACGGACGGGGAATGCTCGGATTATCATCACCATCATCAAAAAGGACTCCCTTTCAAATTCGGAGGGGAATCAATTTTTGCTGTTGTAGGTGCTATGTAAAATTAATTAAAAAGAATCAGAATAAACAAAACCAGAAATAAAGTGGATCTAGACTAATTTTTTCAGCTGCATATTCATTTTTCGAACAAAATCCATTTTATAAGCATTCCCCGTATTCTCGCTGTTTCTGTACGCGGAGTCCGCGTGCAGTGACTCCCTCTATTCTCGCTGTTCCCTTCGATTCCCCGAGGAGTCCTCGGGGAACGGCGAGAATACGCCTTAAGAGCAAGAACAAATGATAAGATAGAACTTATGTCTTTAGTCGCATGCAGCGACTATGAAAACCCCGACAAATCTGAGCGGACCTAGAGGTATTTTCTCTAGCTTTGACCTGATGTTGATACTCGTTTACACTTCTTCCGTCTTCACCGTTGCTTATCGCAAATATTGAAGGAGGCTAGCAGGAGGCGTACTGCGCGCGTCGACCGGCTCTGGAGAGCGTCCATAGGACCAATCAGCTTTGACTGCTAGATTTCCTCTTCAGCGACTTAACAGCGATATAGCTATTTGTAGAGGTAAGGAAACGTGATGTGGCGCGAAGCTAGTAACCTCCGCTCGTTTGCGTCGGGAGTCGGCCGTATTTTACTCGACTCAGCATGTTTGTATAACCGAGATAGGGAGACAGCATTTCTATCTTGTTATTTGTTCTTGCTAATAGTAACGTGCTTGGTTACCGTGCTCGGGAGCGTAGTAAGCGTGGTAACTACGAATCTCTGTAACGTGATTGGTGGGATTAGCCCGTGGCATGATATTTTGCTGAAAATAGAAAAATTCGTCCCAGCCTTGGCGCCAAGAAGCCAAAATTCGTGACGTCCTGTGCAGTAACTACGGTAAGTAGGGTGGAACACGCTTTAAATATGAGAGAGTAGCCTATGTTCAACAAAACAAATCGCTCTGCTCGTTTCATGGTTTTGTCTTTTTTACTTCTAAGCGCTGTCTTTTTTCATATTTTAATTGCAGGATCAGGAGGCCTACTAAGTTGTATTATTTGATGTGGTGGGTTTCGTAAAAAAGAAAACAGTAACAGTGGCCCTGTAGCCATCTAGTGCAGTTTCTAATTCCGCAGGCACCACCGCTTACACTGTCACAAACCCTCGTGGCTACTAAAGCGGACCACAAAAAAAGGTTTTTCTACCACACACACAATGATAACCATCCCTACTGCCACTATGAATGAAATGTAAAACATCGTCAAACAGTGAGAAAAAAAAAAAAAACCAAATTTCCTAGGTTTGAAATAATTCGGTCTGGACTAAATCTCAGCCGATTATCCGGGACAGCCGTTATGGCACGTAGGGAGCCAAGGATCAAAACAATAATTTCCATCTAATGCTTCAACTGTTTATTACAAATACAAATAAATTGACAAACCAAGACCAGTGTGGTGCTCTCCTGAAGAGATAAAAAAAAATAATCAAAGTCTTATAATTCTTTGCTAATCAAACGCGGAATATTCAGTCATCTGGAAAAGAAGACGTCCTGCATGGGTTTTTTCTAGAGCCAAAACAGCAACCCGGCAATCAAGTTCAAGTCTAAATAAACTGGTGGTTTGCGATCAGTAAGAGAAGGTAAAATGTTTGGATTAGGTCTTTAAGCAACATTCTGCAGATACCACGGTCTAAAGTCGTTTTTGCAGTTACCGTGGTACCTCATATCCCGATCCAAAGTCGTATTTGCAGTTACTGAGTATCTGCATGGCCAGTTACAGCGGTATCTGATATTCAGATACCACGGTCCCGACCGTACTAACTGTCCGTGGTATCTGAAAAAGTCATAACCCTTTCGTCGTCGCCAACACAAGAGCCTAGGCTTTTGTCAAATTGGTGGGAAAGAAGCTTGGCAGTTACGATGTGAGTGGATGTAAGTATTTCTTTTGAGGTGACTTTTAAAAGCGCGAATCCGGCAATTTTCGTTTTTATAAAGCAACCGCTGTAGCAGATAGCATGGTAACTCGAAAAACGACAAAACTCAAAAAAAGTTACCGTGGTACAAGATACCGCAGTATCTGCAAAAACGCCAATTATTCTTTTAATGATGGAACATCAATTTTTCACCTTTTGAGTAGTGCTCGTTTCACGGGAAACTGGGCCATCTGGCTAACAAGGAGTTAAGTTCGCTACTTGACAACGGTTAGAAGCTGGACGTTAAAATTCGCGTACCTAGAGATCCTAGCAGAGCAAAATAACACTAGAGAGTAGCACCAAGACCTATGCTTCCCATGCTTTGCAAACGGGCCACACTCGTAGCACCGCCCATTAAGCTTGTGGCATTTAAAGCGAGACCAACTTGCGGGTATAGAAATTCCTAGTAAAGCAAAGATGCGGTCTGCACACACCTAAGGAAACAATGGAGGCTGTATAATTTGTTTGTTATGTTCAAAATATGAAGTTATCAGAGCCAGCGCTGTTGTACGCCTGAATGAGTTTCAGTAGGGACGTTCTCTATCGCTAGTGGTGCTAGTATCATTTTATAAGTAGTGAACTGATAGACAAAATGCTCTTCAGCCGGGATTTGAACCCAGGACCTTCTGCTTACAAGGCAGTCGCTCTACCATCTGAGCTACCGGGTTCAAATCCCGGCTGAGGAGCATTTTTTGTCTATCACTTCACTACTTATAAAATGTTTCCATCTCAAGGGCGTCTTCCCCATTAAAATTATATATTTGGTTTTCACCATGAGACCCCGTCTTGTGGGTCCTGGTGTGTCTACGTGGCTCCGACAATGGAGTCCCAGACTTCTAAATTATATTCGAAAAGTTGTTTATGGTTTATTGGTCAAGGTTCAAGTCCCTTGTGTAAAGTGCCATCTATGTATTATTGGTGCTAGTATCGCTGCTACTCGAGCGTTTCAGTTTTGTCAAGTCTTGGCGCTACTCCCTAGTGTTATTTTTGCTCTGGATCCTAGGGTCTGGAAATGTCTTTTGGGATTGCAACCTTCCATCCTCTCCGTTCTCCGTACTTAGGCAACTTGGCCCAGATTTCCCAGCAAGTTAAGTTCGCGCTTCGACAGCGGTTGAATAATGAAAATTGTGAAATTTTCAAAAAAATAAGGGCATGAGAAGCTTCAAAATTGTATTTAACTGTCTGCGCCTCAATTTAAAGGTGGAACTGTTTGGCGAGCGTCGACTTATCTTGTTTTCTTAGTCAGTCGATAGGCCACACAAATTTAAAGTACCCCTCGCACTATTTACTCTTCAACTTCCAGTATTTTAAAATAAAGAATAATTTAAAACTAGGCTCTGCTTTCAACAAATTACGCACGGCTTTGGCTGTTTTAAGCCTTTTCCGAGACCCGTTGACTTCTAGCGAAAACAGGGAAAAATTTACATCACCGTTTTTACTAATCGAAAAACTTCTCGAAGACAACCATCGACGGCGTGATATGCATCGCAGGTAGCAAAACACGGCAAGTGAGAAAATCAGCCAGATTTTGTTAGAGGGGTTAGAAATGTTAGAATACACCGTACGAAATTCGGGTCTCTGGGTTTAGAAATGGATTGAGTGACTATGGAAGTAGGTTACGTTCGAAGTTCAGGTAAGACAGGTCCTTTAAGCTAATCCATACTTTCGCACTCGATCCTATCGTCACACTCCAGTTTGAGCGCATGCGCATCTTTTCCATCACCGAGGTTTAAGGAAACCAGTCACTTACATATCGCAGCTGCAGCTATCATTCTACTAGCATCATCTGGCAGATCACAATTAGGAAATATTGGCTTGATGACATAATTAGCGAAGGTTAGTCCCATGATGGCGTTAGTAGTAGGCCTGAAAGAAAAATTGTGGATCAGTGGTGCCTTCTATCCAGGACCACAACACTCCAAAATAATGATCAGTTACTCAGTATTTTGTATTTCTCAGTATTTTGGGCAAAAGGGCCCTAAGCATACGTGTCTGACGAAATAGAGCGCGTACAGAAGAGAGCAGTCTCAGTTATACTAGGTCAGCAAGTAACTTCCAGTTCGTATGAATCTCTTCTAACAGAATTATCCCTCCCCTCACTGCACGAACGTCGTAACATACTAATTCTTAAGTTTGGGTGTAAAATCCTTACATCTGTTCAACATCGTACTATCCTCCCACCTGATGTACCGATAAACAATCGTACGTGTTCGCAGCTGAAACTAAAAACGGTTAAAACCAAAACAAAGAGGTACAGTAACACATTTGTGCCATTTTTCGTTAACATGTGGAATAAAATGTCTATGTAAGATTAATATTTGTAGTATTTAGTATTTATGTAACTCGTGAGTGTTTAAAAGAACGAAATTTTCGTAAAGACAACCAAATTAGCTAGCTAGCAAGTTCTTGTCTAGTTAACCTTACTTGCTTACTTACTTAAAGTACGTGGACTGGAGAAGAATGAATGAATAGTTTAAAGTTTAACTGAAAAGCCAAGCTATTTTTTTTTTAATTTAACTGAACGTACTGCATTATTTGGATTGTGTTAAGGGATTGTTTTATATCTCTCTATTTACTCTAGCACGACGTTCAAAATATCCACAACGAAATATTCCACTACGACGTGGCAAATTTGAATCTTAATACAAACGCGGCTTTTCAGTGGCCAGTGATCAGCCCGCGGAAGGTAGCTAACTGCGTGACCACTTATTTTTCGTAAATCGTTTTCTTCAAGCATAAAATATAGGTAGAAGCTCATAGAGATACCACAAATCCGACAGGGAAATTCCACTATATTAAAATCGATTATTAGTGAAAAGCGGAGCAACGAAGTAACGCATTTTCATCGGGTCTTCAAGCCTCTTTAAGTGAACAAGTGATGGGTAACTAGATTGTTCCATTTCAGCCCTTTTCAGTTAAACTTTAATGGCCAACTGTCCATACAAAACACATGTACAGGTCGACAAAGGACAAGGGACGGCTGTTGACCAAAACTCGGACCAAACTCGGTCTTCTTTGGGTGCGTGGTTGCGCGCAATGTGAAAAACTATTAAAGAAAAAAGGGTTCACCTTCTCTGTGAACATCTTTGTCAAAACGCTGCTAGAGGGCGATTCTGGCGTAATCATGAGCTGCGTTTTTGCATATACCATGGTATCTGATCCACGGTTTAAAGTCATTTTTGCAGTTATCGTGGTATCTGGTACCACGGTCAAAGGGGTTTTTGCAGTTATCGTGGTTTCTGGCCAGTTATCGTGGTATCTGATATTCAGATACCATTTATTTATTGGTTGTACGCAACAATAAGCCTAGAAATATAATTCATCTTCTTCTTGTCCCTTGACATAATCACTCCTTAAAATTATCTTTCCCAAAAGCTCGCGGAAGTTTCTTTGGGTTCATGCTGACGTTTACATCTATTCCGGCGTTGGGAGCTATTGACGCCATTGTTTTTGCTGTACCACCAACTCGACCGTGGTAACTGACCGTAGTATCTGAAAAAGTCATCTCACTTTCATCAGTTTTTGCCAACTTGGTGGGAAAGAAGTTTGCCACTTAGTGATGTGACTGAATATCAGTTTTTCTTTTGGGATGACTTCGAAAAGCGCAATTTCGGCCATTGTCGTTTTTGCAGAGCAACCCTACATCAGATACCACGGTAACTGTAAAAACGACTAATTGCAGATCCAGTTACCACGGTGACAGATACCATGGTAACAGATACATTTATTCAGACAATGTTTGCAACGGATACGTCAGCTACGATTCTTCATCAGCGATATTTCGGCCCTTCTTGGCAAGGGTCCTCGTCAGGCTGTCAATCAACTATTGACAGCCTATTGACAACTTTGACAGCCTGACGAGGACCCTTGCCAAGAAGGGCCGAAATATCGCTGATGAAGAATCGTAGCTGACGTATCCGTTGTAAACATTGTTTGAATAAATGTTTCAAAGTCAGCTTGGGCTCAAAGAATATTTATTGGTAACAGATACCATGGTATCTGCAAAAACGCAACTATGGATTTGCTTTCCGTTTTAATGAAAAGGGAAGAAGTACAAGATCTTACGGGTCGTGTCCAAATAAAACATACTGCACTGTCAGAAGTTTCATAACAGACAACAGAAGGATGCGCGGTTTCAACGGACAGTGCGTAACAGACAACACTTGGGATGTTATCTGTTGTACTGGAAAACGTTATACATGAAATGTTAAGCATAACGAGCATTGCTGAAGAGCCAAAAAAGCATCTACTGCCTTTTTTGCTTGTCGTCATGATGTCTGATAAATGAGTAGATGCTTTTTGGCGATTTTTCGGATCTTCCCGATGGCAACGCTTGTTATGCATAAGTGTTGTCTGTTCCGCATTGTCTATTGAAACCGCGCACTTTCTGTTGTCTGTTATGACACTTCTGACAGTATGATGGCCTGAAGGAATTAGTAAGTGATTTAGCCTTACGTCATTTCACAGCTAACAAAGGAACTAAACTAAACATCTAAAATAAACTACAAATCACATAATTTTGTACAAACAACTAATCAAAAAAGAAAAAAAGAAAAATATTTTACAAATGCTACAGTCTGCTCAAAGAACTTCAATGATAATGATTTCAAAATCTTTTTTCTACTTTCAGTAATTATGATAAAATGCGAAAATTAGTCAATATGCCTGCCTCATAGCCAATTGTTCGGCGCAACTGCCCGGAAAAATGACATAATTTTGCCAGCTAAAAACTATTTGACCCTTTCCAGAAGTGATTCAGAACAATCTCGACAAAACTGAAATAAAAATCACACTGATCCAACTGAATCTGAATTAGATGAACATGAAACGCATGGATGTTCTAAAGCCCCAAATTAGAGTCATTTGGTTATCCCAGAGTCATCAAAGGTCATATTCCCACTGGTTTCAGTATCCTCGCGGAGGATCGTGACGAAAATAAGCTCCCATCACAAATCTGCCTAGAAAAGGAGACTCGTTTTCATCCGCACGGATATCAGCGCAGTTTGAACTATCTGTCTATCCTGACTAGGATGTATGTCGATTCTTCACTTTTGCTAAAGATTTAGCACCTAATATTTTAGAGGTCGCGCGCTCAACTTCACCCCCGGTAAACGAAAAGCATTTTTTTTTTCAGCCAGCATGACGAAATGCGAATACATATAAGAGCCAATTCTCTTTTTGGGATCCCAAAAAGTAAGTGGAGGGATACCTATGACATCGCAAAAGTTGTCGGCCGTCTGTATGTCCGTCTGTAAGTACGATAACTCTCGAAGGGAATGAGATATTTTGATAAACTTGGTGTGAGGATACTTTTGGTCAAGGGAAAGGTCGAGTTCGTAGATGGGCTCTGTAGCCCTACATTTAGGGGTGGGAGAGGGGGTTCAGATTAAGGGGCAAACAAGATATTTTTAAACATCTAATGAGATAGTCGATTAAGGGGTAAGAAGACATGCTGAACAGTGATGCAAAAATCATTTTCTACCCGGACAAGTGGTTCTCCCGGATTCCGGCCAAAACCGGAAAATTCGTTAAAAGCAAAAGTTGTATTTTTAGTTGATTCGATGTCTGATTTACGGGTAAGAAGAGATGCTGAATCCGTATATGACCATCAATTTTTACCCGGACACACAGTTCGCCCGTAATCCGGCTGAAATCGGAAAATTTGTTATAAGGTAAATTTTTATTTGACGCTGATAAGATGTTGGATATAGGAGTAATGATATGATATGATATGATATGATTTATTTGCTTAAAGCCCAAGGGCCATCGCATACAAAAACAAAAAAAAACAAAAACACCAACAAATAAACAAATCTCTCCCCCCACAAATCCTAATTACAGAAACTCTTCCCTGTGATTCCACCCTAACCGCAAAAACCTTCCAAGTTGTCTAACCCCAAAAACACTTTTATCCTTAAACTTTTCAACCAACCAACCTTCCTCAAAAATTCGCTCCCCAAATATTTCCACTCTTAAGTCATTCAACTCCACACATTCACACATAAAATGAAACAAATTTTCATCCATACAACCACACATTGGACAAAAGTAAAGACCACTCGACCGCCCCTTAACACTACCCATATAATTTCTACGAATTCCCAAAGGAAGGCTATCACTACGAGCGCATGCCATTAATTTTAACTCCTCAGAAGATAACCCTCCCTTGAAAAACATTTCTAATCCCCAACACTCTTTGGCCTTAGCGTAAAAATACATCGACGGCTTCGAATCCTTTTCATGATGCCATTTCTGGATTTCCTGATCTTGTAGGATCCGCTGGACCACTTTACTTACCTCGCCTTGGGAGGCACCCGGACCCTGGCCGTCACGCCACTGGTCAGACAACCCGCATAGATCAAGGATATTTTTTATCTGGAGTGGCCATGAATCACCTGAAGGGTCTGTTAAAGCTTCTAAATACGCAGCTTTCAGAGGTCTTATTCTAGGTAAACTAATAATTTTTTCCCAAAATCTTACCATTTGGACTAGCCTACTACTACGTAATGAAAATAATCCTAGATCACCCTTTAGGACTAAATTACAACTCTTCTGTGATAACCCTAGCACTCTTTTGAAATATCTATTTTGTACCACTTCTAGCCTAGCCCCTGCATTAAAACCCCACAACTCTGCCCCATAATGCATAACCGATTTCACTTTCGTATTAAAAATTTCTTTATGGAACTTCATATCTTTAATATTTTTCAAATTACTACGCAGAATACCATTCACACATCTGTTACCCTTCACCAATACACTATCCACATGCTTACCAAACTTTCCATTCGATGTTAATTTAACCCCCAAATAAATAAATGATTCCTTAATCTCAATTTCTTTACCATCCAAACTTACCCTATCCCTAGTGTTAATTTTCCCCCCCTTACGAAAAACCATCATTATTGTTTTATCAGCATTTAAAGTTAATTTTTTCAGTCTTAAATATTCATTCACAAATTCCAACAAAGACTGGAGATTTTCCTTTGTTTCCGCCACCAAAACTATATCGTCAGCAAATAACAACATACATAGCTCAACCACATCAACACAAATCATAGGTGCCATTTTAGCTCTTAAAAATACTGACAAATCATTAATATATAAAGAAAAAAGCTTTGGGGAAAGCGTGCATCCTTGCTTCAAACCAATTCTAGACACAAAACATTTCGACAATTTCCCAGCAACCCGCACAACCAACTTCACGCATCTATACATTTGGACTAACAAAAAAACAAAAGGGGATGGGAGGCCCATATCCAAAAGACACACCATAAGCAGTTCTCTGTCTACATTATCAAAAGCTCCCTTTACATCCAAAAAAGCAACAAATAGTTTTCCTCCTCTCCGACTAGTATACTTACGAGCTAATGCACTTAAAATAAAAATCTGATCAATCGTACCATAACCCTTCCTGAATCCCGCCTGAAGAGGGTCTAGTACCTCCTTTTTTTCTATCCAATCACTTAAACGAAAATCTAAAACTTTACAAAATATTTTACCAACCGCGTTCCCTAAATGAATAGCCCTATAATTATTATGAATGGACTTATCACCTTTCTTGAATATCGGGATAACTAAAGATTTGTTCCACAAATCCGGCCACTTACCTTTTTCAACAACACATGAGAAAATAACAGCCAGCACGCTTCTTAAATACACTCTACCCCACTTCCAAACCATCGTTGGGATTCCATCCACCCCTGGCGCTGACCGTCCTTTCATATTCTTCATAGCCTTCCAACCTTCAGACTCGGTAACTGGAGCTATCAAACCAATATCCACCTCTTGTAAAGGGTAACTAACACTATTTTCTAAACTAGCCTCCAATTCTTCCGAAAAAATCGCGTCCTTACGGTCTGTCCCCTCTTTTTCCATATAATAATCCGGCCACGTACTAGCTTCCGGGATCGAATCGTTTTTAAAATTTGATAGTGAACATTTAATCTCATTCCAAAAAGCCGCACCCCTTTTTTTAACATACGATTCCATAATTCTTCTATTTTTCAGAATTTCCCACTCTTGTTTCTTCTTTTTAATTAATTTTTTATATTCTTTCCTAGCCTTTCGATACTGTATTAAATGCTCCTTCTGATTTATCTCTCGGCTTGTCCTTACCGCTTCTAGACATAGACTCACCTCCTTCCTCTTATTGTCGCAATCCCTATCAAAAAAATCTTTACCGTCCCGCTGACCTTGCTTACCACATGCAGATTCCTTACCAATAGGGATTACCTTATTATATACAAGTTCAACTAACAGCGTAACTGCTTGTTCTGCATCACCCTCTTCCGCTGTTCTTACACAATTTTCTAACTTCTGCTCTACGTCTGGGATTCCTAGGCACTGGCTCAACCTTGACTCCAAATTATTAACCGAACCTAAACGTAGAGGTTTCCTTACATCCTCTGCTGTAGGCCTACTGTTAACAGGCCTAATAAAATGACCATTTTCTCTCTGTTCATCCGTCCCTCGTTCTCCAACAAACCAAACTCCAATTGGCACGTGGTCAGATCCCACCACATCCAAAATTCTGAGATCTCTACACAAAGGCCAAAGATGCTTATCAACTAAAACATAATCAATTACGCTCGGCCTAGCCCCTGAAAAACAAGTAAACCCTCCCGATTCCTCCCCTAACCTCCCGTTCAAAATAACTAAATTTTCATACCCACAAAACTCTAATAGGTTCAACCCCCACTTATTTTTCTTACGCTCATGGTCTTTACTTCTCCTTCTTCCAACATTCACTCGATCATCAAACACTTCAACATCCATACTGGCTATCCTTGGAAGGTTTTCCGGATTCTCTCCTACCACAAACTCCTCAAGATTACTAATATAAGCGTTGAAGTCTCCTAAAAAAATGAAAGAAACATTAGGATACTTCACACTCAAATTAACCTTTTCATTTATAAGGATCTCCCAAACATCTTCCTTTGAATAAACACTTGTTTGTGGTGGGATATACACACTACAAATTACAATACATAATTTTCCTATCCGAACTCTTACCCAAACAATATTTTCTGACTTACTAGAAATCCTATAACACTCATCAAACACCATTTTCCGGATAAATAAACAAACTCCCCCGTATACTCTGCCGTTTCTAGACTTATTTCGCTCAACTGCAAACACCTCATAATTCTCATATGTTAGAGTCCTCGACGGCTCGCACCATGTTTCTACTAAACTGATAATATCCCACTGGCCTACTTTACACAAACACTCCAGTTTTTCTCGTTTCAGTCCTTGGACGTTCCAATGTACCGCCTTCAGAATTTTACGCGATTGGCCCTCGTAATCCTATCCATCCATACCTAATTCGAAAAATTCGTCTCTACTCATTTCGCTTTCACCTAGGTTACCACCTCCCGGGGCAAAGTCACCAGGATTTCCAGCTTCGAAATTGCCCGAGTCCGCGTAGTCCGTCATGACTAATCTCCGGGGAAGTCCACCCCTAGTGCCTCTTCCAGTGCGGTAACTCCTTGCATGACCCGATGCCCGGCCGCCGCTCCGGCGGGAAAAATTCAAACTCGGCTGGGCATAGACATCATTTGGGCTGATTATTTCGTCACTGTTTCGCTTTGCCGGCCTAGCCGAGGGTTCCTGCACAACCCTGCTCGGCCCGGCTTGGACGGGGGTTTCAGTAATATCCGATTCAGTAACTAGCGATTGAACCTCAACTCCCGTCCCACTATTTTGAGTCGCCGCCGTCGGCGCAGTTGCCATTGGCCGAGACGAATTGTCAAGCCGCCTTCCCATCTCGGATGAATTCCGATTTTCAACTCTCACTATCTTGTCGTGATTTTGGTCATACACGAACACTTGATTTCCGATACGAAGTTGCGCCCCTCTTAACGTGACGTCATTTCGACCAGTTGCTCTCGCGCGCTCAAGCATTGGCTTCAGTTTATTTCGTGCGAATTTTTCTTGCTCAGTATAATCAGGAGATGCCATGAGAGAAAATCGGCGAAGTAATGGGTTTGCTTTTAGTAGAACATTCCTTGGTTCCATGGTGGAAAATTTGATCAAGACGGGGCGGACGCTTTGCGCTGATCTCAATCTGAATACATCTTTGATGTCCCAATTCGTGAGATTGCAATAAGGTATAACCTCGTTTAAACATGAAACGATGTCATCGCGCAATGACCTTCCCTGGCTCATCGGCTTGAAATTATACAGAACTATGTTGTACCGCTTTGCTTCAGACTCTAAACGTTCTACTCGGGACCTAGACTCTACAGCCTCCCGCCGTAACTCGATGATTTCTTCTTGCAAAGCCTTCGTATTAGCCTCTGTACTTGAGACGCTGGCATTAATTTTCGAAGACAACGCTGCAACATCTTCCTTGATCGCGTCTAAGCCTGCCAGACTATTCTTCACCTCCCGGATTTCTGCCAAGATTTTGTCGGCAGACGGCTGATCCATATTGAAAGCAAAATTTAAAAAACAGCTTTTACCTTGCTTGCTCCCCACAATATGCTCCGGGAGTGAGAGTTTGTTACGTGTTGTCCCGCTTTTGCCCGGGACCTAGCTTAATAAATCCGTTATGAATGAACGCAAACGCCCAGGCGCCAAGTATCCAAGCATTCAGAGATCAAACAAGTTCACTTGGCGAGCGCTACTGGCTGACTAGTCCAATGAAACTGAACTGAACACTGATATATTTGTTGTGCTGAACATTTGTTATAAGGTAAATTTTTATTTGACGCTGATAAGATGTTGGATATAGGAGTAATGAGATACGCTCGTTTTGAGCTTTATTTTTTCACCGGATAAGTAGTTTCGGAATTCCGCCGAAGCCGGAAAATTGGCAGAAGTAAGGCAGGAAGTTTCGAAGTTCGTCAAGATAGATATGACTTATAGGGGTAAACACACATGCTGAATCCATATCTGAACTTGGTTTTCTCATATGATTGGCTATTTGGTCTTAACCTGTTTCTAAATTTTAATAGTAAAGATGTTCAAGGAGTCTGGCGAAGACAAGACCCAATTGTCTAGATCAAATATCGAACTTGTGGTATCCCATCGAAACCTTGGTCTTCTTTATTCTTGTGTCCACTCAAGTCGTGGATCCATTCCGATTCGCCAAAACGGCTCTGGAAAGTGAAGCGATTTTTAGCTGTGAGTCGCAAAAACAGCCGGCACATAAACTAAGCGGAGCTGTCCAGATAGTCGGAATCGCCCTTAGTGGCCGTTCCACGAATACAATTTACAGTCTCCGAATGAAATTCAAAGAATGGCAAACTAGAACTGGAAACAAGGTCAACTAGCCCCAAGGTACTAGCCCCGCCCATTGCCAGGCCTTATGTTAGGCCTTATGGTGGGGCCACAAAGAGTTAATGGTGTTTTTATTTTTTATGAATAAACTAAACTGAACTAAACAAAACTAAACTGAACTAACCCATAAAACCGATTACCTGTTTGTAAAAATATAACCATCAATACAGAAAGGGCCTGGTGACAATAAAGTCACTTCGTCTTTTGTCGAGCTCTACGATATATAGTCATTTATCTGAAATTATATTTATGTCAAATTATCTCGATTTACGAGAACTTCTTTTTCTTTAAATTTCGGCTAAGCGTGTACGTGGAGCCAAGTTCTGCGGTTTCACTATGGAAGTTACTTTTTATGGCACTTGAGCATACTCAAGTGCCATATAGCGATCGTAATGTCTGTCGGTCTGTCGTTCTGTCGGCCTGTCCGGGTTTTACTAGTTTGGGCACTTCCACATAAGCTAGGACGATGAAACTTGGCAGGCATATCAGTGACCCGACCAGATTAACTTAGAAATAATTACTTCCCCGACCCGCCCATCGTAGGGGGAGTGGAGGCATGGGGAATCCGGAAACTAGTCACATGCATCACTTTGGAACAGGTAATCGGACATGCATGAAACTTGACAAGTGTCAAGAATAATTGTCTCAGATGTTCAGTTTCAAATAAGGACCGGATCCGATAACGGTGGGGGGGGGGAGCTGGAGGGGACACCGGAAATCTCGTGAAACGCTTCCACATAAGCTAGGACGATGAAAATTGGCAGGCGTATCAGGGACCCGACCAGGTTAACTTCGAAATAATCACTTCGCCGGTCCGGCCATCGTGGAGGGAGTGGAGGGAGTGGAGGGATGGGGAATCCGCCCGGAAACTAGTAACAGGCATAACTTCGCAACGGGTAATCTGACATGCAAGAAACTTGACACATGTCAAGAACAAATATCTCAGATGTTCAGTTTCAAATCGGGACCGGATCCGATCACTAGGGGAGGGGCTGGAGGGTGGCGCCGGAAATCTCGTGAAACGCTTCCACATAATCTAGAGGATGAGAATTGGCAGGCCGGGTATCAGGGACCCCACCAGGTTAGCCTGGAAATAATCACTTCCCCAATCCGGCCATCGTGTGGGAGTGAAGGGATGGGGAATCCGGAAGCTAGTGACATGCATAATTTTAGAACGAAAAGCATAAAATTTGTGTCTGTTCAGCTCAAATCCGGACCGGATCCGATAACTGGGGGGAGCTGGAGGGGGGGTTCTAGAAATCTCCTGAAACGCTTAGAGTCACAGGCATAAGGGACCCGAACGGATTGACTTGGAAATAGTCCCTTGCCCAGCTCGTTCTTCGTGGAGGAAGTGGAAGGATAGGGAATCCGAAATCTAGTGAAATTCATAACTTTAGAACGGGTGATCGTATGTGAATGAAACTTGACAAGACTCGAGAACAATAATTGTCTCAGATTTTCAGTTTCAAGTCTAGACCGGATCCGATACTGGCGAGGGAGCTGCATAGGGGTACCGGAAATCAAGTGAAACATTTAGAGCCGATGGATCGTGATGGAACTTGGTGGGGACAATAAGCATAAGCCCTAGAAACATTATTGACAGAACAGTAGCGGACCGGGTCATTGCGGGTGGAGCTGCAGGCGGTTTCTCGGAATGCTGGTGATCACGACTTGAGGTACTTCCAGATTATCTCTGACGAGGAAACGTTGCAGTCGTATCAGAGATCGGACCACATTGACTCGGAATAGTCACATTCCCCGATGCGATCAGCGTGGGGGATGGAGAGATATTGAATCTGGAATCTAGTGTCATGAATAACTTTCGAATGGGTTATCGGATGTGAATAGAACTTACAAGTGGCAAGAGCTAATGTCTCAGATCTCCCGTTTCGAGTGCGGACCAATTCTGATAACGATGTGCGGAGCTCGAAGAGAGCCGCTGAAAATCTCGTGGAAACCCTTCCAACTAATTTGGTCAGATCCAGTTCGGGCACAGAACGATCGCAGCTAGAGTATTTGCTGAGTTATACGCGAATCGGAATCAGAGTACGACAAAACTTCTATTCTGAAACGGTTGTCAATTAGTGGAATAACCATTTCAGATTTACTAGATCAAGCCATCCTCTGATGAAAGGAATATCGGGAGAGAGATCCAGTCTTGACAACCCATAATCATATTTGACAAACATGCCAACTGTTCTCACAAGTGCCATATGAGCTTTCAGCTCTTGTTTGTATTATCAATTCTAAATTCATGATAAGCTCGAGTGAGCCGGGCAACGAAACAGCTTTATGGGCGAAAAAACGATTTGGTTTCCCTGGACGGATTTTCTTTTATTTCATCATAAACCTGACAAAAGATCATCTTTTAATAATTCCAGATTGTGTCTGTTTCACCCACCCACGACGGGGAAAAATCCACAAAATGCTGAAGACAGCAACTAGGGTAATCAACCTCACTAAAAACGAAAATCGCAGTGCATATTTCCGCCGTTGGGGCGTTTCCGAGGTATACGCTGTAAAATTCAGTGATGTCAACAAGACCAAAACGTCAATACCAAGGCCAAGACAAAGATTTCGCACCGGCCTTAAGACCAAGAATAAGATTTTCCCTGGTATTGAGAACAAGACCAAGATTTTAGCTTTAGTCTTAAGACCAAGACCAAGGAAGTCTATTTTACTTTACGTTCTAGCCTGACTTAGGAGCATTAATCAAAAGTAAGCTGATTATATTTCTGTCAATAAATACGCACATAAAATTTAAATAATTATATGCCAATATCTCTGTTGCATTTTAGATAAACCAATGGTTCCAACAGTTGCGTTTTTGCAGATACCATGGTATCTGTTACCACGGTAACTGGATCTGCAATTAGTCGTTTTTATGGCACTTGCAGCCTCTGGCTCAAGTGCCATATACCGATCACAATTCCGTCTGTCGGTCTGTCGGTCGGTCCGAGTTTTTTGTCCCACATATCCGAGTTAGGGTACTTCCAGATGTGCTAGGACAATGAAACTTGGCAGGCATATCAGGGACCCGACCAAACTAACCTGGAAATAATCAGTTTCCCGATCCGACCATATGGGGGGGAGTGCGGGGCGATGGAAACTTGAAAATTTAGGGCATTTTGTCACTTTTTTCTGAGTTAGGGTACTTCTAGATGAGCTAGGACAATGAAACTTCGCAGGAATATCAGGGACCCGACCAAACGAACCTGGAAATAATCAGTTTCCCGATCCGACCATATGCGGGGGAGTGGGGGCGCTCGAAACTTGAAAATTTAGGGCATTTTGTCACACTTTTTCGAGTTAGGGTACTTCCAGATGAGCTAGGACAATGAAACTTGGCAGGAATATCAGGGACCTGACCAAAGTAACCTGGAAATAATAAGTTTCCCGATCCGACCATATGCGGGGGAGTTGGGGAGCTGGAAACTTGAAAATTTAGGGCATTTTGTCACTTTTTTCTGAGTTATGGTACTTCTAGATGAGCTAGGACAATGAAACTTGGCAGGAATATCAGGGACCCAACCAAACGAACCTGGAAATAATCAGTTTCCCGATCCGACCATATGCGGGGGAGTGGGGGCGCTCGAAACTTGAAAATTTAGGGCATTTTGTCACACTTTTTCGAGTTAGGGTACTTCCAGATGAGCTAGGACAATGAAACTTGGCAGGAATATCAGGGACCTGACCAAAGTAACCTGGAAATAATAAGTTTCCCGATCCGACCATATGCGGGGGAGTTGGGGAGCTGGAAACTTGAAAATTTAGGGCATTTTGTCACTTTTTTCTGAGTTATGGTACTTCTAGATGAGCTAGGACAATGAAACTTGGCAGGAATATCAGGGACCCAACCAAACGAACCTGGAAATAATCAGTTTCCCGATCCGACCATATGCGGGGGAGTGGGGGCGCTCGAAACTTGAAAATTTAGGGCATTTTGTCACACTTTTTCGAGTTAGGGTACTTCCAGATGAGCTAGGACAATGAAACTTGACAGGAATATCAGGGACCTGACCAAAGTAACCTAGAAATAATAAGTTTCCCGATCGACCATATGCGGGGGAGTTGGGGCGCTGGAAAATTGAAAATTTAGGGCATTTTGTCACACTTTTTCGAGTGAGGGTACTTCCAGATGAGCTAGGACAATGAAACTTGGCAGGAATATCAGGGACCCGACCAAACTAACCTGGAAATAATCAGTTTCCCGATCCGACCATATGCGGGGAAGTGGGGGCGCTGGAAACTTGAAAATTTAGGGCATTTTGTCACACTTTTTCGAGTTAGGGTACTTCCAGTTGTGCTAGGACCATGAAACTTGGCAGGCATATCAGAGACCCGACCAAACAAAATTAGGAATAATCAGTTTTCTGATCCGACCATTTTGGGGGGGGGGGGGAGGGCAGGGGAATCCGGGAAACTGAGAAGTGTGTAACTTTCGAACGGATGATCGGATTGTAACGAAACTTCATAACTGAAGAGAATATATATCTGTAATGTCCCGTTTAAAGTCTTGACTGGATTCGGTAGCCAGGGGGGAGTTGGGGGGGGGGAGACCGGAAATTTCAAGAAACGGTTAGAATGGAGGGATCGGAGTGAAACTTGCTGGGAAGAACAAGCATCTGCTCTAGATAAGTCCTTTAGACCATTGTACTGGATCCGGACTTTTATGGGGGGGGTGGGTCCCGGAATTCCGGTGATGGTGGTTTTGGGGATTTTCACGATGAAACTTGGCAGGCATATCAGGGACCCAATCAAACTGACTTCAAAATAAGAATTTTGTCGATCAGATAATGGTGGGGGAGTGGAGGGAGGGGAATCCGCAGGGGAATCCGGGAAATTGAGAAGTGTGTAACTTTCGAACGGATGATCGGATTGTAATGAAACTTCATAACTGAACAGAATATATATCTGTAATGTCCCGTTTAAAGTCTTGACCGGATTCGGTAGCCAGGGGGGAGTTGGGGGGGAGACCGGAAATTTCAAGAAACGGTTAGAATGGAGGGATCGCAGTGAAACTTGCTGGGAAGAACAAGCATCTGCTCTAGATAAGTCCTTTAGACCATTGTACTGGATCCGGACTTTTATGGGGGGGGGGGGTCCCGGAATTCCGGTGATGGTGGTTTTGGGGATTTTCACGATGAAACTTGGCAGGCATATCAGGGACCCAATCAAACTGACTTCAAAATAAGAATTTTGTCGATCAGATAATGGTGGGGGGAGTGGAGGGAGGGGAATCCGAAATTTTCAGTCATGCGTAATTTTGGAATGGGTGATCGGATTCGAGTGAAATTTAAGAATTCAACAGAGGACATTTCTCCGATGATTTTTTTCATATCCGGACCGGATCCGGCAACTATTGGGGGGGGGGCGGAAAATACGTGACCCGTTTAGAATGGAGGGATCGGGATGGAACTTTGTGGGAAGAACAAACAGATGCTCTAGGTAAGTCATTTGCTGAATCGGATTAGCTACGTGCACCGCGGGGGAGCTGGGGGGGGGGGGGGGGGTGGACCGGAAATCTCGAGAAACGGTTAGAATGATGGTATCGGAGTGAAACTTGCTGGGAAGAACAAACATCTGGTCCATGTAAATCTTTTACATAATTTGACTGGATCCGGACACTTGAGGGGGGGGGAGGAGGGGGTATCCCGGAATTCCGTTTTTTGGGGGATTTTCACGACGAAACTTGGAAGGCATATCAGGGACCCGGTCAAACTGACTTGGAATAAAAAAAAAAATCCTCGATATGATAATCTTGGGGGGGGGGGAGTTGAGGGAGGGGAATCCGGAATATTGAGTCATGCGTAACTTTGGAACGGGTGATCGG
The DNA here is from genome assembly GCA_030848855.1 of Branchinecta sandiegonensis. NCBI lineage: Eukaryota > Metazoa > Arthropoda > Branchiopoda > Anostraca > Branchinectidae > Branchinecta > Branchinecta sandiegonensis. The sequence continues at coordinate 18,784,726 of JAUPMV010000012.1, read as the reverse complement.
ATTCGAGTGAAATTTAATAATTAAACAGAGGACATTTTTCTCTTGTGACCTTTTTCATTTCCGGACCGAATCCGGCAATTATTGGGGGGAGGGCGGAAAATACTTGACCCGCTTAGATTGGTGTGATCTGGATCGAACTTCGTGGGAATGACAAACAGATGCTCTGGATTAATCATTTACAGAATCGGATTGACTCCGGTTATTGTGGGTGGAGTTGGAGGAGGGGGAGCGGGGTCTGGGATTCCGGTGATCGCGCGTTAAGGTACTTCCAGATGTGCTAGGACGATGAAACTTCGCTGGAATATTGGAGACTCGACAACATTTGCTTAGAAATTGCTACTTCCCAAATCCGATTATTCCTTAAAGTACCAATCTTGACCGCAAAGTAAAAAAAATACTTTTAAGAAATATATGCATTTTCCTGATGCCCATCAGCCCATTAGCAGTTTTGCCTCAAGGGTTTTGCTTACAAATGAAGTTCCAGCTCCCTTAGAGCGCGCATCTCAACCGCAAAGTCGAAACTTACTTTTGATCAATCAAATCATCTTGACACATGCAAGTGCCATATGAGCTTACAGCTCTTGTTGCAGTTACCGTGGTATCTGATATTACGATTGCTTTGCGAAAAATATGCGCTATTAAAAGTCACCCCAAAAGAAAAACTGATATCCCCTTACATCACGTGCTAAACTGAGTGATAAACTTCTTTCCCACCAATTTGACTAGAAATCCTTCTGTTCGTGATGATAAAAGTGAGATGACTATTTTCAGATACCTCAGATATTTCTGACCGTGGTATCTGAATATCAGGTACCACGGTAACTGCGATAACGACTTTAGACCGTGGTATCAGATACCATAGGGACATCCTTGCTCTCTGCGGTCGCCCACTGTGGCTGAACACTCGCTCCACTGGTGCTGAAGTTGCTGGAACGAAGAAAACTTTCTCGTGTCTGGGTTTCATACTTTCGGGGCATTTTTTTTACTATAGGCTACATACGGCATGCTTACCATCGCAGAACTTACAAACAGCGGACCCCTTCCGAGTCTTTTCCACAAAGCTGAAAGTTGGTATAAACGCATACTTCACTACAGAAGATACCTTGGTCGGTAAGCTGACTGCGAATCATATCTGACTGAACGAAAACGGAAAGTTTGCTGAGATTTGTTCTAGCGATACTTCGGCCCTTCTTGCAAAGGGTCCCCATCAAAGAAGTTAATGTTCCAGCTTCAGCGGCTTTAGCCTGAAGGGGACACTTGCCAAGAAGGGCCGAAATATAGCTCTAATAAAATGTAGCTGACTTATCCGTTTTGCACCGTCAAAAAAAAAAGTCCATAGGCCGCTCTCAAATATGGGTCTTTTACTGAAAATATGCTTCAGGTCGATAAAACTGAAGACCTTAGAAGTAAGGATTTCCTCTCTTGGATAATATCTCAGAGAATTTCGAAGGCGAAAAGCGTACGAACATATTTTCCTTCGCCTCACAGCGGGAAACACTTAAATCACACCAGAGAAATGAGAAAAATTCCCCAGTTGGGGGAAGATAACGGCGTCATTCGGCTTATTGCATCTTTCCTTCGGTTGGTTACAATTTCTCTTCTTAATATTCCTGTCAGAAGAGTAGATACTTCTTGCAAATGTGAATGTTTCTAATAGACGATGTATTATTATAAGTTAATAGCATATTCCCGCATATATCCTCGCATATTCCCTCTGAATCGTCTACTTATACGCTGGTAGAAACACTACTATTTAATCTGATAGAAACATTCCCAATAAATCCGTTTCGTTACCAGCCAAAATGATTGGGGGGGGGGAGGTATTTACCGACTGGCTGGTCACTTTCAGCGAGTATTTTTCAGAAAACCGACTGTTTAAAAAATCGAATGTTTTTCAGGATAATCGACCGTTTTGAAGAAAAAATCGATTGTTTCCAAGAAAAATCGTCTGTTTCCGAGAAAATTTTACTATTTTCAAAACAAGAGCTAGAAGCTCATATGGCACTCGTAAGTTGTGTCAGAAGATGAAAGTGGGAATTTATCAATTCGTAGGTTTATTGTAATCCTTTATAGGCAAAACCCTTCAGGCACGAATGAACACGAGCGCTTGGTGATCATAAAATGTATCGTTAGGTCAAAGGTATATTTTTTTGCACTTTGCGGTGATGATGTGCAGCTTAAGAGGGCTAAGAACTTATTTGTAAGCAAAACCCTTGAGGCATAAATGATCACCGGCCCTCTCAGATAATGAAAAATTTATCTTTTGGTCAAAAATCCTTTTTTCACTTTGCGGTTAGGATGCGCACTTTAAGGGCGCTAGAGGTTCATTTGTAAGAAAAAACCCTGAGGCAGAAATGATCATGGGCCCTTGGGGATCATGAAACTGTATCGTTTGCACAAAACTTTTTGTTTTGCTTTGCGGTTAAGATAAAAACTTTAAGGAATTTATTTGTATGCAACACACTTGAGGCAAAAAAGATCATGGGCCCATTGAGATCCTGAAATAAATCTTCTGGTCAAATTATTTATTTCACTCACCCATCCACCCCCCCCCCCCCCCCACACACATTCATCGGATCCGGCCTGGACTCGAAACGGGATGTCGGAGACACGAGGTCATTCCGAACATCACGTTTCACAAAGATCCGATCACCCATTCAATAGTTACATATGGCTCAATATTCTGGATTCCCCCTCCCTCCACTCCCCCCACGATGGTTGGATCGGGGATCTGACTATTACCAAGTGAATCTGGTCGGTTCCATGATACGCCTGCCAAGTTTCATCGTCCTAGCCCACTTGGAAGTACCTCAATCCGGATCACTCGAATTCCGGATTCCGGAACCTCTCTCAACTCCCCCACAGCAACCAAAACCGGTCCAATTCTGTCAGTGATGTACCTAGGGCTTGGTGTACTAGGGCACAACTAAAGATTCCGGATTCCCCTCCTCCCCCCATATTCACTGGATCCTGTCCGGACTTGAAATGGGACATCGGAGACACGAGGTCTTTCCAAGTATCAAATTTCCTTAAGATCCGATTACCCGTTCAAAATTACAAATAGCTGAAATATTCCGGATTCTCCCTCCCGCATTCCCCCCACGATGGTTGGATCGAGGAACTGACTATCACCAAGTGAATCTGGTCGGTTCCCTGAGTTGCCCGCCACGTTTCATCGTCCTAGCCCACCTGGAAGTACCTTAATCCGGATCACTCGAATTCCGGATTCTGGAACCTCCCTTCAACTGCCCCACAGCAACCAAATCCGGTCCAATTCTGTCAGTGATGTACCTAGGGCTTATGCTTGTTCTTCCCACAAAGTTTCAACCCGATCGGTCCCGATTCAACCCGTTCGAAAGTTATGCATGCCACTAAATTCTTGATTCAATTTTATTCCGGACTTGGAATATGACATCGGAGACACGAGGTCTTTCCAAATATCAAGTTTCATTAAGATCCGATCACCCGTTCGAAAGTTACACACAGTTCAATATTCCGGATTCCCCCTCCCTCCACGATGGTTGTATCGGGAACACATCTGGAAGTACCCTAACTCGCAATCGTGAGACCGACCGACGGAATTGCGATTGGTATATGGCACTTGGGCGAAGGGCAAGTGCCATAAAAATCGCCACGATTTGCGTCGTCTAATTTTTTTTTAGACTGGCAGACAACACTACGTCCCCCATACGTGACGCCTCTGAGTCAACGCACTACAAGACCTACACTGAAGCTGCGCCATCTCAACTCCTTAAAGGAACCCTCGTACCATTTACTCTTCAGCTTACAGTATTTTAAAATATTTGAATACTTTAAAACTAGGCTGTGATTTCAACAAATAACCCACGGTTTTAGCTGTTTTAAGCCTTTTCCGAGACCCGTTGACTTGTAGCGAAAACAGGGAAACAATTCACATAACCGGTTTTTCTGATGGAACAACCGTCGACAGCGGGATACACATCGAAGGTAGCAAAACACGGCAAGAGAGAAAATCAGCGTAATTTTGTTAGAGGGGTTAGAATGTACCGTACGAAAGATATGGAGTGATCGTGGAAGTAGATTGCATTAGTATTATAGGTAAGATAGGTCCTTTAACACAATGCGTCAACACAACCGTAACTCTTGGTTTCAGACTTTAAACCACTCTTCACCTTCGGATTTTGCCTCCACATTTCAGAGTTAGGTTTTCGTCTAAGTGGATCTGGAAGGTCATGCCAGGCATAAAAACAGCCTGGGTCCGGGCTGTTGGGACTCCCCAGATTCCCGAATCCGGTTTGGTATCATAAAGACAACAACTTGAGAGACAAAATAAATATGAAATTGGCCGGGACTCCAAAATGATCATCTAGGACGTAACCTTTCTACATGCCCAATTTCATTCCAATCGCTCAGCTAATTTGACCCCTAAGCGTGCCACAAAATTTCCGGGACCCCCCTCCAACTCTCCATCGTGGCCGAATCCGGTTCTTCTGCATTTTGGTTTAGGAGTCACCTGTCTCTTCTTCTTCTTTCCAGCTAAGATGGGTACTTGTCGGCGGCATGTATGGGCGATTTGTAGTTCCGTACTTCGGTGACAGATGTTCCTTCAGCCCTAGTGACTCCTAAACCAAAATTCAGAAGAATCTCTACCCTTTCGGCGACCCAATCAAACAGCAAAAACAGCAGCCATGTCCAGAATAAAATCACAGGACCAGCTCTAACTCCAACCAATTTTCAAAGAAAAAAGTTCACAGAATCGGATTTTTAAGAAGAATCTTTAATTGTTTTTCCACAAATATTTTCCAGCTTGAGCGGCTTGAGCCTGAAGAAGACCCTTGCCAAGAAGGGCCGAAATATAGCTCTTATAAAATGTAGCTGACTTATCCGTTTTGCGCCGTCAAATATACAGATATAAATATCTATTCTGCAACATTAATTTAATAGAATTTTTCTATTTCTTTCACGTCATAAAAACGTCACGGGCCGTAAATAATCGGCTAAAGTATAGTAAATACCATCGATTTCTGTACCTCCGAACTGGAGCGCGCAAGCGCCATCTACTTTCACCGTCCATGCGCATCATCTAGGGGAAATCTAGTTAAGGAGACCTCAGGTGAATCATGCTTGCGGAAGGCTCTAGTGAATAAAATAATATGAGAGACGTCGCTGAGGCATCCCCCATTATACCCTCTGTTTAATGTAAACATCCACGATACACAAAGAGCTTCGTTCCAGTCAATGTAATTGGAATAGCTCCCCAAATAACTGTATATAAGCTTTGCATATTGTTTAGTTTAAGCATACTATATTCAACCGACTCGAAAGTTATATTCAATTCGGTATTATTTGTTAACTGGAAAAAATAATAATAATTGGATAACATCTAGTTTTGAGCAGGCTATTATCAATATATATATGTTATTTGTTGACATTGGTTCATTTTATCAGGGTCTTATTTTCCAATAACGCATCGTCGTCCATGGTAAAGCGCTTCCTTCACTGGGTAATGTTGGGTGTGCTGATGGCGATCTCTTCCCTGGTATCTTAAAGTCGATCAATAAATTTATAATTCGCGAGGTCGGTCTTTTTCCGTTTTTAATTCCTGAAAAGGAGAAAATATAACTATTTGTATTTATTTTTTAGTCGTCTGAATTTATTTTGGCGCCTCAGGAATCTGTCGTATGGTCGTATTTGGCTTTTTCATTAAATTACTGTTATTATGGCGACCAGCTAAATGCTTAACGCCAAATCTAATAATAAAATAATAAATCATAAAAAAAAAATTAGCCTATACTTTTTGGGATCCCAAAACGTAAGTTGAGGGATACCTATGACATCGCAAAAGTTGTCCGTCTGTCCGTCCGTCTGTAAGCACGATAACTCTCGAAGGGAATGAGATATTTTGATGAAACTTGGTGTGAGGATTCGTTGGGTCGGCGGACGAGTCGAGTTCGTAAATGGGCTTTGTAGCCCTACATTTAGGGGTGGGGGAGGGGGTTCAAATTAAGGGGCAAACAAAATATTTTGAAACAGCTAATGTGACAGTCGATTATGGGGTAAGAAGACATGCTGAACACGATGGTGAAAAACCATTTTGTAATCGGACAAGTAGTTCGCCCGGAATCCGGCCAAAACCGGAAAGTTTGTTAAAAGTAAAAGTTTTATTTGAAGTTGATTAGATGTTTGATTAAGAGGTAGGAAGACATGCTGAAGACGATGGTGAAAACCATTTTCTCGACGGACAAGTAGTTCGACAGGAATCCGGCCCAAACCGGAAAGTTTGTTAAAATTAAAAGTTTTATTCGGAGTTGATCAGATATCCGATTTAGGGCAAAAAGACATGCTGAACTTTTATGTGAAAACAATTTTCTTCCCGGACATGTAGTTCGCCCGGAATCCGGCCAAAACCGGAAAGTTGTTAGAAGTTAAAGTTTTATTTCTAGCTGATTAGATAACCAATTTAGGGGTAAGAAGAGACGCTGAATCCGTGTGTGACAATCATATTTTACCCGGACATATAGTTCGACCGGAATCCGGCTGGAGTCGGAAAATTTGTTATAAGTTAAATTTTTATTTGAAGTTGATTAGATGTTCATTATTGGGGAAAGAAAGATACCCTGAGTTCGTTTTTTAGCTTTCTTTTTTCGCCGGACAAGTAGTTCTAGAGTTCGGCCGAAACCGGGAAATTGGCAGAAGTGGCAGGAACTTTTCGTCAAAACAGATATGACTTATACGGGTAAACACACATGCTGAATCAATATCTGAACTTGGTTTTCTCAGATGATTAGCTATTTGGCCTTAATCTGTTTCAGAATTTTAATTGTAAGAATGTTCAAGGATTCTGGCGATGACTGGATCTGGCTAAGACAAGACCCAGTTGTCTGGATCAGATATTGAATTTTTGGGATCCCATCGAAAAGTTTGGTCTTGTTTAGTTACTAGAAAACATTGTTATTACCAGCGTCGAAACCGAAAATCAAAACTTTCAACTCTGACGAGAGTTTGGGTTTCGGTCGTGAATGGCTACAGAGACTACAGACCAACAGTACGCTCTAGCGAGAAGGGCCCAAGTTCGATTTTTGCTGCTATCTAGAAACGCAAGGTGACTCTGCTTGGTCCAAAAAGAACTGTCCTCAGAGCATGTTTCACACATCACGGTCTTGTCCGTTTGTTTGAAGTGTAATATGTAATATGAAGTGTAATAAGTTCGTGTAAATTTGTATTCTAATGTAAGTTGTGTTCTTTCTTCTCAATATGTATTATTTCTATTTTACAGACGTGGTAAATAAAAAGATTCAGTATTCATTCAAATGAAAGCTTGTTGTTGTTCCTTAAGCCAGCTTTACTAATAAATACACCGTGCATTAAGCAATGCCAGAGCTTAACACTCACATTTGTACCGTGTTCTTCAAAACTGTGCTAACTACATTTTCATAATTTTTGGGCCCAGTTTTGTGTATGCCATCTGCATGAAACAAGACCAAAGGTTTCGATGGGATCCCAAAAATCTAATATTTGATCCAGACAATTGGGTCCTGTCTTCGCCAGATCCAGTCTTCGCCAGGCAAATCATCAGAGTAAACCAAGTTCGGATATACCTCTATAAGCCATATCTATTTTGACGATACTGACCGAAACTTCCTGCTTTACTTCTGCCAAATTTCCGGTTTCGCCCGAATTCCAAGCGAACTACTAGTCCAGCAAAAAAAAAGAATCCAGCGGATCTCTTTATCCCTATAAAGAACATCTAATCAACTTTAAATAAAACTTTGACTTAATTATCTGTCCGGGTGAAAAATGATTGTCAAATACAGACTCGGCGTCTCATCTTACCCCTAAATCTGTCATCTAATCAACTTCAGATAAAACTTCCGCTTTAAACAAACTTTCCGGTTTTGGCCGGATTCCTGGCGAACTAGTTGTCCGGTGAGAAAATGGTTTTCACCATCGTGTCCAGCATGTCTTCTTACCTTTAAATCGAACATTTAATCAACTTCAAATGAAACTTTTACTTTTAACCAACTTTCCGGTTTTTGCCGGATTCCGGACGAACTACTTGTCCGGCAAGAAAATCGTTTTCACCATCGTGTCCAGCATGTCTCCTTCCCCTAAATCGAACATTTAATCAACTTCAAATGAAACTTTTACTTTTACCCAAATTTCCAGTTTTTGCCGGATTCCGGACGAAATACTTGTCCGACAAGAAAATGGTTTTCCACATCGTACTCACATGCTTCTTCCCCCATAATCGACTATCACATTAGCTGTTTAAAAATATTTTGTTAGTCCCTTAATTTGAAACCCCTCCCCCACCCTCAAATATAGGGCTAAATAGCCCATCTTTGAACTTGACCTGTACTTTGACCCAAAGGATCCTCCCACCAAGTCTCCATTCCCTTCGAGAGTTATCGTGCGGACAGACAGACGGACAACTTTTGCGATGTCACAGGTATCCCTCCACTTACGTTTTGGGATCCCAAAAAGTAGGAACTCAGAAAGTTAAAACTATTCTACCTGTTAGATGGTGCTCATATCGTCATCTAACACTTAGCACAATTTAACAGAATACCAAATCAGCTATGTTCTTTCCAATGGTAAAGTTAACTCAGTTTTCAAAAAATTTTCAGTTAGCACAGTTTTGAAGAACACGGTATATTACTACAATCAGTTTTTGCCGTATTCTGTCAATTCGTGAATCCATTTTTTGCACAGTTTCATTCCAATATTTATTTCAGTACTGTATTAGCTAATTTGTTATCGTTTTTATGTATGTCGTAAATATTTTATTGACCTGTTCTAGCTTTAAGCTTTTTGGAACTGAATGTGACAGATTGATTGATATTCTACCCCAAAACTGACACTGAACGGGGAATCTGGCCACCAAAACGCTCCTTAGGATTTTGTCTAAAATCGAGAACTGACGTAAAAAGAAAACTAGTCTCCAGCATAACACTAAAAAAATTTAAAGTTTAGGTCATTCATAGCAGGCTCTTTACCTAGCTATCTTCCACATCCAAAGAGTCTCCAGGATTGGTTCTTGCAAACTTGTCGAACCAGTCCTAAAGCCTCAGCAAAAGCTGCGTTCTTTGTCACGGTCTTTTTCACCGGTGGTCTACGGTTATTCTTATGAGGCGTTTTTACATCCACCGGTGACTACTCACCTTTCTTATAACCTGTTTTTGAACTAACCGGTGTCCGGCTTTATCTCACCGGTGCGGACTAACCAGAACCTACTCGGGAGCCCGGCTTTACCGAGAAGTTAGCAAATTTTCCACGGGGTTTCACGCAAAACCCAGAATTTAGGCTGTTTTTGCACTCACCGGTGGGCGGTGACTACCCACCGGTGAACCAAAAAACGCGTTACAAGAGACGAACCGGACACCGGTGACAAAACACCAGAGACAACAAACGCAGCTAAACTTCATCTTCGTCAAGGGAGTGTTGTTGTTGTTTTTTTTTCATACATATCCAGTTTATTTCCCAAATAGCTTAAAGCTAGAAGAGGAGTAAAATATTTACGAAATACATGATGATGGGGAGTGCTCACCGGTTCTTCTTATAACAAGGTTTAAGTGAGTAAGTAAGTAAGTAATTAATTCATAACCCGCCATTTTGAACAAGACCAAAGTTTTCGATGGGATCCCAAAAATTCAATATCTGATCCAGACAACTGGGTCTTGTCTTAGCCAGATCCAGTCATCGCCAGAATCCTTGAACATTCTTACAATTAAAATTCAGAAACAGATTGAGGCCAAATAGCTAAGAAACTGTGACCAGCACCACAGATTTCTGAACATTGACCATAAAATACTCCCGGCATATTAATAGAGGCTCTAGTTTGATTTAATAATCATCTGAGAAAACCAAGTTCAGATATGGATTCAGCATGTGTGTTTACCCGTATAAGCAGGGACCCATAAATTTCCTGTAATGACTCGCCATTCACGGGGGCTTGTCAATAAGAGATTTCTGATACGCTCTTGACCGAGCGTCAGTTAGTTCGAGAAATACCCACGGGGATAAAATACCCGACTATCCAGAAAGACAAAATTTTTCGCAGCTGTTGTGCTGAACTAGGAATATTTCTCTGTAATGGGAGAGTATCCTGGAACTTTTGTACGAGCTTAAACCTGGTGGCATGCTGAATAATCCGAACAAATTTTGTCTATCTGAGCAAGAACGCCGATTCTACCCAAGCGGAATTTTTGGAAACTAGGTGAGGCTCGGGCAACATAGCAACATAGAAGCATAGGAAATCACAAGCCCCCTGAATGGCGAGTCATTACAGGAAATTTATGGGTCCCTGGTATAAGTCATATCTGTTTTGACGAAAAGTTCCTGCCACTTCTGTCAATTTCCCGGTTTCGGCCGAACTCTAGAACTACTTGTTCGGCGAAAAAAGAAAGCTCAACAAGAGCTGTAAGCTCATATGGCACTTGCATGTGTCAAGATGATTTGATTGATCAAAAGTAAGTTTCGACTTTGCGGTTGAGATGCGCGCTATAACGGAGCTGGAACTTCATTTGTAAGCAAAACCCTTCAGGCAAAACTGCTAATGGGCTGATGGGCATCACGAAAATGCATATATTGCTTAAAAGTATTTTTTTTACTTTGCGGTCAAGATTGGTACTTTAAGGAATAATCGGATTTGGGAAGTAGCAATTTCTAAGCAAATGTTGTTGAGTCTCCAATATTCCAGCGAAGTTTCATCGTCCTAACACATCTGGAAGTACCTTAACGCGCGATCACCGGAATCCCAGACCCCCCTCCCCCTCCTCCAACTCCACCCACAATAACCGGAGCCAATCCTGTTCTGTAAATGATTAATCCAGAGCATCTGTTTGTCATTCCCACGAAGTTCGATCCAGATCACACCAGTCTAAGCGGGTCAAGTATTTTCCGCCCTCCCCCCGATAATTGCCGGTTTCGGTCCGGAAATGAAAAAAGGTCACAAGAGAAAAATGTCCTCTGTTTAATTATTAAATTTCACTCGAATCCGATCACCCGTTCCAAAGTTACGCATGACTCAATATTCCGGATTCCCCCCCCCCTCAACTCCCCCCCCCCCCAAGATTATCATATCGAGGATTTTTTTTTTATTCCAAGTCAGTTTGACCGGGTCCCTGATATGCCTTCCAAGTTTCGTCGTGAAAATCCCCCAAAAACGGAATTCCGGGATACCCCTCCTCCCCCCCCCTCAAGTGTCCGGATCCAGTCAAATTATGTAAAAGATTTACATGGACCAGATGTTTGTTCTTCCCAGCAAGTTTCACTCCGATACCATCATTCTAACCGTTTCTCGAGATTTCCGGTCCACCCCCCCCCCCACCCCACCAAGCTCCCCCGCGGTGCACGTAGCCAATCCGATTCAGCAAATGACTTACCTAGAGCATCTGTTTGTTCTTCCCACAAAGTTCCATCCCGATCCCTCCATTCTAAACGGGGCACGTATTTTCCGCCCCCCCCCCCAATAGTTGCCGGATCCGGTCCGGATATGAAAAAAATCATCGGAGAAATGTCCTCTGTTGAATTCTTAAATTTCACTCGAATCCGATCACCCATTCCAAAATTACGCATGACTGAACATTTCGGATTCCCCTCCCTCCACTCCCCCCACCATTATCTGATCGACAAAATTTTTATTTTGAAGTCAGTTTGATTGGGTCCCTGATATGCCTGCCAAGTTTCATCGTGAAAATCCCCAAAACCACCATCACCGGAATTCCGGGACCCCCCCCCCCCCCTATAAGTGTCCGGATCAAGTACAATGGTCTAAAGGACTTATCTAGAGCAGATGCTTGTTCTTCCCAGCAAGTTTCACTCCGATCCCTCCATTCTAACCGTTTCTTGAAATTTCCGGTCTCCCCCCCCCCCAACTCCCCCCTGGCTACCGAATCCGGTCAAGACTTTAAACGGGACATTACAGATATATATTCTGTTCAGTTATGAAGTTTCATTACAATCCGATCATCCGTTCGAAAGTTACACACTTCTCAATTTCCCGGATTTCCCTGCGGATTCCCCTCCCTCCACCCCCCCACCATTATCTGATCGACAATATTTTTATTTTGAAGTCAGTTTGATTGGGCCCCTGATATGCCTGCCAAGTTTCATCGTGAAAATCCAAAAAACCACCATCACCGGAATTCCAGGACCCCCCCCCCCCATAAGTGTCCGGATCCAGTACAATGGTCTAAAGGACTTATCTAGAGCAGATGCTTGTTCTTCCCAGCAATTTTCACTCCGATCCCTCCATTCTAACCGTTTCTTGAAATTTCCGGTCTCCCCCCCCCCAACTCCCCCCTGGCTACCGAATCCGGTCAAGACTTTAAACGGGACATTACAGATATATATTCTCTTCAGTTATGAAGTTTCATTACAATCCGATCATCCGTTCGAAAGTTACACACTTCTCAGTTTCCCGGATTCCCCTGCCCTCCACCCCCCCCCCCCCCCCAAATGGTCGGATCAGAAAACTGATTATTCCTAATTTTGTTTGGTCGAGTCTCTGATATGCCTGCCAAGTTTCATGGTCCTAGCACAACTGGAAGTACCCTAACTCGAAAAAGTGTCACAAAATGCCCTAAATTTTCAAGTTTCCAGTGCCCCGCACTCCCCCCCATATGGTCGGATCGGGAAACTGATTATTTCCAGGTTAGTTTGGTCGGGTCCCTGATATTCCTGCCAAGTTTCATTGTCCTAGCTCATCTGGAAGTACCCTCACTCGAAAAAGTGTGACAAAATGCCCTAAATTTTCAAGTTTCCAGCGCCCCAACTCCCCCGCATATGGTCGGATCGGGAAACTTATTATTTCCCGGTTACTTTGGTCAGGTCCCTGATATTCCTGCCAAGTTTCATTGTCCTAGCTCATCTGGAAGTACCCTAACTCGAAAAAGTGTGACAAAATGCCCTAAATTTTCAAGTTTCGAGCGCCCCCACTCCCCCGCATATGGTCGGATCGGGAAACTGATTATTTCCAGGCTCGTTTGGTCGGGTCCCTGATATTCCTGCCAAGTTTCATTGTCCTAGCTCATCTAGAAGTACCCTAACTCAGAAAAAAGTGACAAAATGCCCTAAATTTGCAAGTTTCCAGCGCCCCGCACTCCCCCCCATATGGTCGGATCGGGAAACTGATTATTTCCAGGTTAGTTTGGTCGGGTCCCTGATATGCCTGCCAAGTTTCATTGTCCTAGCACATCTGGAAGTACCCTAACTCGGATATGTGGGACAAAAAACTCGGACCGACCGACAGACCGACAGACCGACAGACGGAATTGTGATGGGTATATGGCACTTGAGCCAGAGGCTGCAAGTGCCATAAAAACGAACTCAGGGTATCTTCTTTCCCCAATAATGAACATCTAATCAGCTCCAAATAAAAATTTAACTTATAACAAATTTTCCGACTCCATTCGGATTCCGGTCGAACTATATGTCCGGGTAAAATATGATTGTCACACACGGATTCAGCGTCTCTTCTTACCCCTAAATCGGTTATCTAATCAGCTAGAAATAAAACTTTAACTTCTAACAATTTTCCGGTTTTGACCGGATTCAGGGCGAACTACATGTCCGGGTAGAAAATTGTTTTCACATAAATTTCAGCATGTCTTCTTGCCCTAAATCGGACATCTGATCAACTCCAAATAAAAGTTTTAATTTTAAAAAACTTTCCGGTTTGGGCCGGATTCCGGGCGAACTACTTGTCCGTCGAGAAAATGGTTTTCACCATCGTCTTCAGCATGTCTTCCTACCTCTAAATCGAACATCTAATCAACTTCAAATAAAACTTTTACTTTTAACAAACTTTCCGGTTTTGGCCGGATTCCGGGCGAACTACTTGTCCGATTACAAAATGGTTTTCACCATCGTGTTCAGCATGTCTTCTTACCCCATAATCGACTATCACATTAGCTGTTTCAAAATATTTTGTTTGCCCCTTAATTTGAACCCCCACCCCTAAATGTAGGGCTACAAAGCCCATTTACGAACTCGACTGGTCCGCCGACCCAACGAATCCTCATACCAAGCTTCATCAAAATATCTCATTCCCTTCGAGAGTTATCGTGCTTACAGACGGACGGACGGACGGACAGACGGACAACTTTTGCGATGTCATAGGTATCCCTCCACTTACGTTTTGGGATCCCAAAAAGCGAAGTAAATGAAAGAAAACAAATAAACACAGTTCTTTTTCCTTTTTTTTAGTATTCTTTCATGTAAATATCTTGCATTCTTGTGGTCGAATTAGCCGGTTTTCGGTTTTCACCATTTTTACTGGAGTTCATAGCTCCTGAACCATGACTGCCTGACTGCCTGAACACAAAACGGGAGACTCAAATCCTATTGGTCAGTTATGACGTGTCATTCAAAAACCAAGCAATAGAAGCAGGATCCGTTTTTGTAGTGAAAGTTTGAAGTCTTCAAACTCTCATTTCTGATCAAACTTTTCTATAAAGCTATGATTATACAATTAAGAAATAAACAGGGAATCGTTTCCAGCTATTTTCAAGCTTATAATAGTAGTAAAAGATGTATAATTTGGTATCAAATCGAAAGCCCTATACTTCACAATGTCAAATTACTCTTTTTCTACTCCTATCCGTTTTCCTTGGGTAGGCTGCAATCTTTCTGTAACCAGAACCGCTCGGAAGCAGGTTCTAGTGACGTCACCGGTGAGTCGAAAACGCGCAATAGGACAAGAACCGGACACAGGTGAGGAAAAACCGGAGACAGCCCGGAGTGCATAGAACGCAGCTACTGTATTGGTTAATGCTGGCGAGATACTCGGACAGACAAGTTCTTTATCGATAGAGCTTCCAGAACTTGTTCTTGCAAACTTAATGAAGTCCATTGTCAATTTAGCTTCCTTGAAGTTTAAGTGAAAAGCCAGCTTATTTTTGTGTCATTTAACTGGATACACTGAATTATTTAGATTCTGCAAAGGGATTTTTTATTTTCCACTATCTGCTCTAGTTATGCCGTTCAGAATATCTGCGGCCGTCCCCACAGCGTAAATTCTACTATGACGCGGAATTTTTAATCTCAACACAAACACGGCTTTTCAGTGGCAGTGGTGAGATTCGTGAGGATTGCTTAGTGCCTGAACAAAAAAAAAAATCATAAATCTTTCTCATAAGGCATACAACAAAAATACAAGCGCACAGAGGTACCACAAATCCCACGGAAATTCCACTATTTGAAAATCGATTATTCGTGAATAGCGGAACGACGAAGTAACGCATTTTCAGCGAGTCTTCAAGCCTCTTTAAGTGAACGAGCGATGGGCAACTCCCAGCCCTTTTCAGTTAAACTTTAAGGTAGTGTTTGTACTTACACAAAAATAAGGTTGGCATCCCACAAGAACAGGAAGGCAGGTAATGGCCCCAGCGACTCCTTGATGTATGCATAATCTCCTCCAGATTTTGGGATGGAAGTCCCCAGTTCAGCATAGCAGAGGGCCCCAATCATTGAAAGAACTCCGCATAGCACCCAGACAACTAAAGAAAATCCAACGGATCCAGCTTCTTTCAAAACCCCTTTGGGTGATATGAAGATACCTAAAAAAGTACAGATGAGTTATTTCCGAAGGCCCGTTGTTTGCTTATTGAGTATTTGGGGAAAAACTCCGAACGGCGTACGCATCCATAGTGGCAAATAAGCGTCGATTCTGTCGGAAATATCTTGCTATTTTGTACAATACTGTAGCCCTTCCTCATGTCCTCTACCTCACCCCCTTCTGGAAAATTTTTACCCGTTTTGAAATCAAACATATCCGTTCACTATTCTTTCGTTACCTTAAATTTTTGCTAAAATTGCCACTATGGACGCGGAACACCTATTTAATCAACAGATTTAAAGTTAATGAACCAGTTACCGCGGTGGAAGATCTCCGTGCTCGAATCCTTCGTTCTTGCAACCATCCCTGGATCACCCGTCTGTGTGGCCAGGAATGATCGAGTATGATTAGTTACCGTCCTTTAAGTGTTATTGTTATTGTTCATGTACTTTGTGTTTTTGTTTTTTCCTTTTCAAGTTTCTTTTATTATACTCCACTAGTCCTCCTTGTAGTGCAGTGGGTCCATAAAATTCATTCATTCATTCATAAAGCTTTGGGAAATTTGTACAGCACCACATAGATGGCACTTTTTACACAAGGGACGTGTACCGTGACCAATAAACCAGAAACAGATTTTCGAATGTAATTTAGAAGTCTAGGACTCCATTGTCGGAGCCACGTAGACAGACCAGGACCCACAAGGCGGGGTCTCGTGGTGAAAACCAAATAAAACCAAATGATAATTTTAGTGGGGATGACGCCCTTGAGATGGAAACATTTTATAAGTAGTGAACTGAAAGAAAATTATGAATTTTATCATCTGAAAATTATCATTTGGTTTTATTTGGTTTTGGCATTGTGTGGGACCCTTAAGTCACTAATATGCCTGCAAAGTTTCATCGGCCTTAGAACATCTGGAACTATCCGTGAAACCCCCTCCATCTCCCACCACTGAGCTCCAATACGACCTGGCTCCGTCAATTAAGGCCTAACGCGTTCCCCCGCCAAGGTTCCATCCCAATCCCTCGACTTAGCTCTAAGCGTTTCAAAAGTTTTCCCGTGCCCCCTCCACCCACAAGTACTGAATCCGACCCGGACGATAGCTCTTTCCACTTGCCAAGTTTCATTCAAATCCAATCTCACATTCAAAAGCTCCCCATGCCACTAGATTCCGGATTCTCCGTCCTTACACTCCTACCACGATGGTCGGATCGAGGAAACGTCAATGTGTTCGGGTCCCCTGACACGCCTACCAAGTTTCATCGTCCTAGCACATCAGGAAGTACCGAAATCGCACGATCACTAGAAATCTGGACCTCCCCAGCTCCCCACAGTGCCCGAAACCGGTCATATTATGTCAATGAAGTATCTAGGACTTGTGCTTGTTCTTCCCACCAATTTTCATCCAGATCCATCCGCTCTGAGCGTTTCCAAACATGTCCGCTTCCCCCCTCCGACTCCCCCAATGTCACCGGTGTCGGTCCGGATTTAAAACGGGATGTCTGAGGCACGAGGTCTTTCTGAATATCAAGTTTCATTTAATCCGATCACCCGCTCAATAGCTGAGCTTGCCACTAGATTCCGGATTCCCAATCCCTTCACTCCACCCACTTCGGATCGGGGAAAATACATTCTCAAGTCAATCTGTTCGGGTCCCTGACACAACTGCAAAGTTTCATTGTCCTAGCACATCAGGAAGTACCGAACTCGCGGGATCACTAGAAATTTGGATCCCCTCCCCCACAGTGACCGGATCCGGTCCGGTTGTGTCACTCAAGTATCTAGGACTTGTGCTTGTTCTTCCGACCAAGTTTCATCCCGAACCCTCCACTAAAAGCGTTTCCCAAGGTCCCCCCCCCCCCCCCTAATGTCACCGGATCCGGTCCGGATTGAAAATGGGCGTCTGAGACACGAGGTCTTTCTATATATCAAGTTTCATTAAGATCCGATTACCCGTTCTTAAGTTTGAAATACCCCACTTTTCCGGATTCCTCCTCCCTCTAGCCCCCCCCCCCCCCCCCAGGTGGCTGGATGGGGGAAACGACTGTTCTCAAGTCAATCAGTTCGGGTCCCTGACATGCCTGCCAATTTTCATCGTCCTATAGCACATCAGGAAGCACCGAACTCGCGGGATCAATAGAAATTTGGACCCCCCCCCTCCCCCCCCCCCCCTCCCCCCCCCCAACTCCCCCAAAGTGAGCGGATCCATTCCGGTTATGTCAATCACGTATCCAGGACTTGTGCTTGTTCTTTCCACCAAGCTTCATCCCGATCTCTTCGCTCTAAGCGTTTTCCAAGATTTCCGATTTCCCCCTCCAACTCCCCCCAATGTCACCGGACCCGGTCTGGATTTAAAATGGAACGTCTGTGATACGAGGTCCTTCCATATACCAAGTTTCATTAAGATCCGATCATCCGTTCGTAAGCTAAAACTACCTCAGTTTTCCTATTTTTTCCGGATTCCCCCTCTCTCCACTCCCCTCATGATGGTCGGATCGGGGAAGCGACTATCTCTAATTTAATCTGGTCCGGTCCCAGATATGCCTGTCAATTTCATCGTCCTAGCTTATCTGGAAGTGCCAAAATTAGTAAAACCGGGACCAACATACCGACTGACGGACAGAAATTACAATCGCTATATGGCACTTGGCCTAAGGGAAAGTGCCATAAAAACCGAAGTTGTGAATTTAAATTCACGTTAAAGGAACAATTTCAACTGATTCATGGCAGTTACATTGGTTCACACTGCTGCGTCAAATGCGAGTAATGCGACACGATCTTTTCTTTGATGTTCCGACGTGCGACAGAATCGCATGGACATTCCCACTACCACGCAGCCGCAAAAGGAAAACGAAACTTTTCGTCGAGATTATTCTGCAAAAGGACAAAGGAGCCCTTGGGGAAATGACCTCTGAAGATGCAGGGAGATTACCCTTCTGATTACCATCCACTCTCAACCACTATTAGGACATTTTCAGTCAAAACCTACAAGTCATCTTGTTCAAAACAGGTTAATACAAGTTTATCCAGAAGATATTTTTCATTAAGCCATCCTAGGATTTCAATCAGAACAAGGTACAGCATCTTTTATTCTTAAAATTAACTAATCTTTGTTTTTTCTTTTCTTTCCCTCAAAAAATCGCATGTGTTATGTCGGATCAGTTGAAATTTTCCAACACATCCGACATTGCGACAAAACGCAAAGTTCTGCGTCGCTTGTCGCACGATTTGTGTCGTATGTCGCATGACGCACAATTTTGCGCGAAATCGCAGCAGTGTGAACCAGGGGTTACACAAAATTTCGCCTGCGACGCATTCCGATGTGTTTTCTATTAGGAAAAACGTTGTTTAATCTAGTTGGCGTTTTAGGACTGAAATTCTTGGGGGCTCGAAAAACATTAAAAGCTAGAACTTGTATGTTAGGTAGGCTATGGATAAATTTTTCCGGAAAATAGGCAGATTAAAAAATTTCGCTTGCGCTTAGTTTAACTTGTTCTGGTTACAGTCGTTGGAAGCTTCACTTTTTAATGAATGTTGAAATGAAAAGCCAAATATGTGAATTTAAATATACGAATTCACATCAAAGGAATAATCTCAACTGATGTATTACAATTAGATTTACACCGGTTCTATTCTGTGCTGGCGGGAAATGTACACCGTTGCCACGAAGCGGCCACGGCGTATTTTGTCGGCAATTTTTTTAGTCCACCGACACAAACTGGACCCCCCCCCCCAAAGGTAAAAGGCTAGTGACGCCCCTCTAGGCTATAAGGTAGTCTTCTTGCTAGGTCTGATGTGAAATCAGCACTTAAAGTTCAAAACAAGACTAACCTGATCCCATGATACTGCCGAGAATGATTGCAGTCCCTTCTAACAATCCAAGCTGTTTCTGCAGTTTCAAAGCATCTTCACTTTTTCCAGGTACAGGCAGCAAAGCATCACTGGATGCTGACTCTGGTACAACATTTTCCACTGAAGTTGGAGTAAGAAGTCCATGCTGACATACAGTTTCAAAATGGCCTCGACCATCCTGATTTACATGATTGTTTTCAATACTTTTAGCCATTCTTGAATCAGCAACACCAAACTCTTGGATTCTTAATTTGGCGATTCCGAAGAATTTATATTTGCCAATAAAATCTGCAATACAAGAGTATTTAATAGTGAGATTTTTGTTTCAGTGATCAGTATTATGTTTTCTTTCAATGTTTTCCATCTGTTCTCTCAAATTATGACTTTCAAACAACATATGGGTGAAAGAATCTTTCTTATCCAGTAGGTCTATCTTGCATGTGTCTAGCCAAGGCCTAATTTTGAAAAAAAAAATCCATATTCTCCTAACTTTACTGACAGCCAAAAAGATTCAATACATTACGCCAAATGTGGGGTATTTCTAATGTTTGACATACTCTGTGCCTTAACACTGGATAGACCTACCTATCCACTGGATAGGGATATATCAAAAGCTATGACAGCACTGGGATAGCTAAAGGTAACTTCACTGTGACCCACTCCACTACGCAGGAATTTTGATTAGTTGACATATGAGGTTCAGTCAAATCATCAATATAGTATTGGGTAAGGTAAGAAGGCCATCGCTGTTGATATTTCTTGAAGTTCATCAAAAATTTAACCTGTGGTGCCTGTTTTTGTCAATTGTTGTTTTCTGCTAAATACCGAAGTTTTGGTAAAAAAAACAGTTGTGTTCAGACTGTGCACCACAGGGCAGAACTTGAAGTCACGATTTGGTTTCATTCTGGTGAGCTAGAAACATATGACTTTCGTTCTAATGAGCTCAAAACATGCAATTGTCTCGTAACATATGACTTATAAAATATCTCTGCAGTATGTAACCATACAACTTTAAACAGGTTGTTTGCAGGCAAGCTCGAAACATACGTCTGTCATTCTGACTAGCCCCAAACTTAAGGATGTATCATAATATACGACTAGATAATCTGTTCGTAAAATGTGACATGAAACAGGTCATTTGCAGGTGAAACTAACAAGTTGGTGTCATTCTGGCAAGCTAAAATATGCGACTGACATTTTGAAACTCAGAACATGCTAGAACCAGTTTAAGCCACATTCTCATCCCATGACGAGAAGAGTAGCTAGTAAAGCAACCATACTCCATCAAAAAGGATTCTGCTGGCTGGAGAGTCTTCATCTCAAAGGATTCCATGGGCCTGAGACTATACATCGCAATGGATTTCCCCAGCTGGAGAATCTATCAGCAAAAGCAGCGCACCAGTGCATTTCCTGAGAGATTCTCTAGCTAGTATGGAGAGTTTCCAGCCAGCAGAATCGTTTTGAAGGAGTATGGTTGCTTTACTTGGCTATTCTCCTTGATGTGGGAGGAGAATGAGATCCAGGCTCCTCAGAACACACAACTGTGAATCTGAAAAGCTAAAACATATGACTAGAAAATATCTTTGTAGGGATATAACCAGGTCATTTGCAGGGAAAAATTCACTTCTGATTTCTGTTCATTATGGCGCTCTGGCTGGCAGAGGCATTACTAGCCAAAAAGTTTATGGGGGGGGGGGGCAAGGTATTTACTGACTGACTGGTCATTTTTACAGACTGTATTTAGAAACAAGACCAAAGGTTCCGATGAGATCCCAAAAATCTAATATTTGATCCAGACAATTGGGTCTTGTTTTCGCCAGATCCAGTCTTCGCCAGGCTAATCATCAGAGAAAATCAAGTTCAGATATAGCCTACCTCTATAAGCCATACCTATTTTGACGATACTGACAGAAGCTTCCTGCTTTAATTCTGCCAAATTTCCGCTTTTGGCAGAATTCCAAGCGAACTAATTGTCCATCAAAAAAAGAAAATTCAGAAACGAATTCAGCGTATATCGTTAACTCTATGAAGAACATCTAATCCAACTTTAATTTTGTAAAAAAAATCTGGTTACAACCCGATTCCAGACGAATCATATGTCCGGGTAAAAAATTATTGTCATATACAGACTCAGCGTCTCTTCTTACCCCTAAATCTGTCATCTAATCAACTTCAAACAAAACTTTTGGTTTTAACAAATATTCCGGCTTTGGCCGGATTCCGGGCAAACTAGTTGTCCGGATAAAAACAGCTTTTCACATAAGTGTTCAACATGTGTCTTTACCCCTAAACCGAACATTTAATCAACTTCAAATGATTCTTTTACTTTTAACCAACTTTCCAGTTTTGCTGGATTCCGGACGAACAACTTGTCTGGCGAGAAAATGGTTTTCACCATAGTGTTCAGCATGTCTTCTTACCCCATATTCGACTATCACATTAGCTGTTTAAAAATATTTTGTTTACCCCTTAATTTGAACCCCCACTGCTAAATGTAGGGCTACAACACTGTAAAAAGTCCCTCCATACAAAAATTAAAGTTAACTGCAGTATTTGCTACTCAGATTCATCTTATCTCTATTTGGTATTAATCTTATCTGCATAGAAATAAGAGTAATCCGAGTAGCAAATACTGCACTTAACTTTAATTTTTGTAAGGAAATTTTTTTACAGTGAAAGCCCATCTACGAACCTGACCTTAACCTTGACCCAAAGAATCCTCACGCCAACTTTCATCAAAATATCTCATTCCCTTCGAGAATTATCGTGCTAACAGACGGACAGACACTGGACAGACAGACATCTTTTGCAATGTCATAGGTGTCCCTCCACTTACATTTTGGGATCCGAAAACTACAGTTTTAATGAAAAAATTGACTGATTTTAAGAAAAGTCCACTGTTATAAGAAAAAATTGACTACCGTTTTATATTTGATAGTACAAAACAGATATATCAGCTGAATTTTATTGGAGCTATATTTACGTATTTTTACGAAAAACCGACTGGTTTGAAGAAAAATTGACTATTTCCAAGAAAGAAATCAACTGTTTTTGCGAAAAACTGTGGTGCTTTGCGCCGACTTTGCTATTTTTTACGAGGAATCTTTTTACAGGACCCATGACAAGAAGGGCCAGAATATTGCTCTAATAAAATATGGCCTAGCTGACTTTTCTGTTTTGCACAGTCAAATATCTCTTAATGACTGGCAGACAAAATTGAGGGGCCATCACCCCTCCCTGCCATACGTGACAACCGTATGCTTCTTTGAACAATTACTTGAACAGAGCAGTTTTGGGCTAAATGGAAGAATGAAAGTTCAAAATACTTATTCAGGCGTTTTGAGATCTGATTCAGATGCCCTTAATTACCTATTTTGGCTCACTGGTAGTTAGCTTTAGACACTGCGAAGTGTATGAAAATGGCAAAGTCCAGGGCAAAGTCCAATGTCAACAAACGTTCACATAAGCATACACCTGGCATACACAATCACTTTGCATTTCCGTCACATTTTCTCTACTGTACCCAACTTCTGGCACAAGGTATCCAGAAGTCCAGGGTTTGTGCCTGATTGGAGTATGATTCCCCAAAGCACAGGAGGTGAGCCCCCCCCCCCCCCCCCCCTGGGCCAGACCCTGGCCAGACTGGCCCTGGACTGGCCAGACTGGCCCTGGACTGGCCAGACTGGCCCTGGACTGGCCAGACTGGCCCTGGACTGGCCAGACTGGCCCTGGACTGGCCAGACCCAACCATCCCTGAACTGTAACTCCAGCTGTACCCTACAATTTCTAACCAGCAAAATTATGAACAAGATTCAACCTGGATTTTAACATTACCAATTATAATCAGTGACCTATAAATCTGTGTGGTTCTCTGTCATTTGTAGGAGCTCAGTGAAATACCACACAATTAACACCATGCTGCCTACGGCGTACATGCTCAGCAGATTTAAAAAAAAAACAAAGAATCGCTGACCAGGGTTGCCAAATATTTTTGGCAGAGAGTGTCACTTTTTGAGCCAAAAAGTGCCATTCGGTGTCATTTACAAATTCCGAAAGTGTCACAAAAAGTGTCACTTTTCAAAAGTTTTCCACCAAGGAAATACTAAAGGGGGACGGGAAAACAATCCCCTTCAACCTCTCGAGATCTAAAGATGTGTTTTTAAGTGACAGTTTTCAAGGTTTGTTTCAATATTTTTCCAATTTCCGTTATAAAAAAAAATAAAAAAAATCGGCGTTTACAGCGGAAACGCCGTTGTCGCCCGTAACATGTGAAGGGATCTGAGCCAAGTCGTTGCCCACAGAATCCCGGCATATAATACAAGATAACAAGACCAAATGTTTCGATGGGATCCCAAAAATTCAAGATTTGATCCAGACATTTGGGTCTTGTCTTCCCAGGTCCAGTTTTCGCCAGACTCCGTGAACATCTTTACTATTAAAATTCAGGAACAGATCAAGTCCAAATAGCTAATCATGAGAAAACCAAGTTCAGATATGGATTTAGCATTTGTGTTTACCCCTATAAGTCATATCTGTTTTGTTAACGGAAACTTCCTGCCTTACTTCTGCGAATTTCCCTGTTTTGGCCGAATTCCGGAACTACTTGTCGAGCGAAGAAAGGTAGCTAAAAAAAGAACTCGGTGTATCTTCTTTCCTCTATAGCCTACCGAAATCTAATCAACTTCGAATAAAAATTCAAAAAACAATTTTTCTGGTTCCAGCCGGATTCCGGGCGAACTATATGTCCGGGTAAAAAATGACTGTCGTACATGGCAAACTACTTGTCCGGCGAGAAAAGGGTTTTCGTATGTCTGTTCAGAATGTCTTCTTCTTACCCCTTAATCGACAATCTCATTAGCTGTTTAAAAATATTTTTTACCCCTATAAGTCACATCTGTTTTGTTAACGGAAACTTCCTGCCTTACTTCTGCGAATTTCCCTGTTTTGGCGGAATTCCGGAACTACTTGTCCAGCGAAGAAAGGTAGCTAAAAAACGAACTCGGTGTATCTTCTTTCCTCTATAGCCTACCGAAATCTAATCAACTTCAAATAAAAATTCAAAAAACAATTTTTCTGGTTCCAGCCGGATTCCGGGCGAACTATATGTCCGGGTAAAAAATTACTGTCGTACATGGCAAACTACTTGTCCGGCGAGAAAAGGGTTTTCGTATGTCTGTTTAGAATGTCTTCTTCTTACCCCTTAATCGACAATCTCATTAGCTGTTTAAAAATATTTTGTTTGTCCCTTAATTTGAACCCCCTCTCCCACCCCTAAATGTAGGGCTAAAGAGCCCATGTACGAACTCCCCTTGACCCAAAGGATCTTCCCACCAAGTTTCATCAAAATATCTCATTCCCTTGAAGAGTTATCGTGCTCAGAGACATACAGACAGACAGACAACTTTTTCGATGTCATAGGTATCCCTCCACTTACGGTTTGGGATCCCCAAAACAAACACCTTTAGTTCAGATGAGAGATCAAACTATCACAATATTTACTTCAATCATGCTTCTAAGCAATCATTGTCGGAAATAACTGATTTAACCATAGTTCTGGACAAGACTTTCGGTCATCCGTGCAGCTTAGTAACTAACAGAAATATGTATTTTGTAAAAATTGTATGACTAATACTAAGAAAGTATCATAAAAGTGTCATTTTTAGCAAATAGTGCCAAATTTTGGCCTGAAAGTGTGGAAAGTTTCACGGGCTTCAAAAGGTGTCATAATGACACCAAAAGTGTCACTTTGGCAACCCTGTCGCTGACACCGTCAACATGAACAAGACCAAGAGCGTGTTCCACCCTCGTACCAATAGTAACTATTAGTTACTATTTCCGTTCCATCCTCACGAAAAGTTACTACGCTGACCGTTCCAACCTTCTCGAAATAGTAACTAATAGTTACTATTTGCTTACCATGCTCGGGAGCGTGGTAAGCGTAGTAACTACGAATCTCTGCAACGTGATTGGTCGGATTCGCCCGTGGCATGATATCCTGCTGGAAAATAGAAAAATCGTTCCAGCCTTGACGGAAAAAAGCCAGAATTCGTGACGTCATGCGTAGTAACTACGGTAAGTAGGATGGAACACGCTCCAAAGGTCTCGATGGGATCCCAAAAATGTAATATTTGAGGGACACCTCTAGTTGGATAATATTAGAAATTGTCGTATAAATATACAAAATCTAAGTATCCAATCATACATAGACACCTTGCGGTCACTAGCCAATCATACATAGACACCCCGCGGTCACTAGACAAATAGTTGGCTTCTATAAGAAAAAATAGGATTTTTGTTTGTTTTCCAACTAGTTCGCTACTGTAAGTTCGTGTAGGAAATCACACGTTGCCGGCTAGTCGGCTACGATAAGAAATCATGTAGGAGAAAAGTTCATAGCCAACTAGTTCGCTACCGTAAGAAATTTCGTATAGGAAATCCCACATTGCCAACCAGTTGGCTACGACGAGAAATTGTATAGGAGAAAACTTTAGGAGGGTTTTTGCGAGATCTCGGAATCATTTTCCGGCGAGCGAAGCGCATCGCAAAAACTGTTCGGAAGCGATTCCTGGAATAACTTCCCACTTTCCAACTGGACTTATCGCGAAGACGCATGGAAAGCTGATGTCGCCGAGAAAATGTTGAATTACAAACTTTTTCGACTAAATATGGTTCACTTAACGGTTCTTTGATTCTCATACATCCCATCGAAGTCATCTTAATTACGATTGACATTTTTTTTGTTTATTAGTGACACTTGCACTGTTTTTCCTCCACACTTTTGAAATTCCCGTCGAAACATTCAACTTTCCGCGGAGCTTTCCACTAGCCTCGTGGAATCACTTTCCGGGAAAGCTGCTTCGGTTTCCAAAGCGCGATCACTGGATTGGAAAGTTCGGCAACTTTTCGAAGTGGCGCGAAAACCATTGGAAAGTGATTCCGACTTTGCTTTCCAGCTCGCGAAAACCCTCCTTTTGTATCCAACTGGTTGGACGCATCGGGAAATAATCAAATAGATCCTCTGCCTTTGGTACCATGCAGCGACTATGAATACCCCGATAAAACTGAGCGGACCTAGAGGTATTTACTGTAGATTTTTACCCGTCCGTTCTACTACCGTCTTCGCCGTTGCTCATCTCAGAGAAAGAAAATGAAAGAGGCGTACTCCGCGCGCTGACCTGCTCTTGAGCGCGTCCAAAGAACCAATCAGCTTTGTCTCCTTTTCCTTCACAACGATATAGCTAGTTGTAGAGGTAACGAAACATGATGAGGCGCGAAGCTGCTAAACTCCACTCGTTCGCAGCGGAAAAGGTACGGGGAAACACTCGCCACCGCATAATCATAGTACAGAGTTAGGGAGACGGAGGTTCTATCTTATTATTCGTTCTTGCTATTACACAGTCAGAAGTTTCACAATAGATATTACAAGGACGCTCAGTTTCATTAGACAACACTTGGGATGGAGTATACTGTGATTTTAAAACGTTATGCGCAACAAATACTTCCAGGAAGAGCCGAAAAAAACACAAGAAAAGTATCTATTGACTTTTTTGTTTATCGTCATGATATCGGAAAAGTCAGCAGATGCTCTTTCTGCGGATTCTCGGCTCTTCCTGGCAATCAAAATCACAAAAGGTTACATCCTGTTACCATGTTTGTTGACAGTGGTAAGGTAACTATTTGCTTACCACGCTCGGAGCGTGATAACCTATCGGCGTATTCTTGCTGTTCCCCGAGGACTCCACTTGAGGAGTCCCGCGTTTCTGTTTGTTCCGGGGATTCAATCCCCGTGTTCTCGCGAGTCCCCAGGGACGGGGAATGCTCCGATTATCATCACCATCATCAAAAAGGACTCCCTTTCAGATTCGGAGGGCAACAATTTTTGATGGTGCTGGTGCAGTGTAAAATTAAGTAAAAACAATGAGAATATAGAAAACCAAAAATAAAGTGGATCTAGACTTATTTCGTCAACTGCATATTTTTTTTTTGGAACAAAATCCATTTTAGAAGCATTCCCCGGGTTCTCGTTGTTTTCTTAGGCGGAAACCTCGTAGAGTGACTCCCTCTATTCTCGCCGTTCTCTTTGATTCCCTGAGGAGCCCTCGGGGAACGGCGAGAATACGCCTTATGACTAGGGTGTCTGTAACATTGACCCAATCAACCCGCGGCTTGAGGAGGGTTTTCGCGAGCTGGAAAGCAAAGTCGGAATCAATACTCTTGATCTCTCCCTGCAGATGCAGAATCTCCGGGTACCTGCGGAAGAAAGCCAGAAGCGGTATCACAGTTGCTCCCAAAGATCGCCGTGATTGTTTGATACAGGATTTGAGTCGTGACCGAGACGTTTACTCCTTCTTCCTGAGGATCATTGGCGTTTTGGACTTAGTCATATGGAGTATTTCCAATGGTTTTCGAGCTACTTCGGAAAGTAGCCAAACTTTCTAACCGGGTTTTTCTCGCTTTGGAAACCGAAACAGCTTTCCCGGAAAGTGATTCCACGAGGTAATTGGAAAGCTCCGCGGTTTTTCGGCGGGAATTTCAAACGTGTGGAGAAAAAACAGAGCAAGCTTAACTAATAAAATAAAAAAAATGGCAAGCGTTATTAAGGCGACTTCGATGGAATATATGAGAATCAAAGAACCGTTAAATGAACCATGTATATTCGAAAAAATTTGTAATTCAACATTTTCCCGGTGATGTCAGCTTTTCATGCGTTTTCGCGATCAATCCAGCGGGAAAGTGGAAAGTGATTCCAGGAATCGCTTTTCCACAGTTTTCGCGATGCGCTTCGCTCGTCGGAAAGTGATTCCGAGATCTCGCGAAAACCATCCTTTGATCTTTTGACGAAAATAGAAAAATGCGTTCCAGCCTTGACGACAAGAAGCAAGTACGTGACGTCATGCGTAGTAACTAGGCTACGGCAAGTAGAGTGGAACACGCTCTGAGTTTCTTTTCCAGTCTGACATCTTTTAAAAATCACGAAGAATCTAACAATAAATAACTCTTTATTTCTAACAATCAATTATATCAACGATTACAAAAAAGAGACGATCGCTAACTTAGAGGTAAATTGTCCCAAAAATAAAGAAAAAATACAGGATAAGGTTTTTGGTGTCTGGGCAACCGGGGTAATATTTGCGCGCATAGTTGCTCTCCAAAGTGCAGATCTTCTATTTGATTAGCAACGTTCCATGCTTAGGCAGTGACTACGCTGTCCAAGAAGGCAGTAACATCACTGAAAACTTCCTCCGGAGCCCTCTCAGCATTGATCTACCGGAAGAAAAGAGTAAAAAAAAGGTTCATAATACAGTGCATATCAGTATTTCAGGGAACGGACGAAAATTCGACGCATACACGACTGCCCCCTATAAACTGTAGATGCCGATCGTTGCCCGATGATCATCTTTCGAGAATTAGTCGTATGGACAAAGTCGTACGACAAAGTAGCATACACTGTAAAAAAAAAATCTTGCAGTATTTGCTACTCGGATTAATCTTGTCTCTAAAAAGATAATCTTATCTCTAATTCGGAATAATCTTATCTCAGTAGAGATAAGATTAATCTCAGTAGCAAATACTGCAGTTAACTTTAATCTTTAATCGGAAAAACTTTTTACAGTGTACAGTAGTAACTGTTGCTACTGCACGCTACTAATAGCAAACTGGATGCTACTATCGCAAGATCGGATACCATCGGATACTACTACTTAAGCCACGGGCTAACCCGGTCAATCACATCACAGAGATTCATAGTTACCCCACGCTTACTACGCTCCCCGAGTTGGAACGGTTGGCGTAGTAACTTTTCGCGAGGCTGGAACGAAAACAGTAACTAATAGTTACTATTGTTAAAAGGGTGGAACACGCTCATAGTATCGTCTCCGGCAGCGCTGCTTTACCATATTCAGTCTCTGACCTGGCGGACACCTAACATTCGCTGAGATACCTCCGAGCAATACGAAGCATGGAACCCATCATCGTTCCAACTATGCATTAGAGGTATGTTTATTTCTAGGGATTCTTATTTCTAGGGATTCTAGGGATCACCCTGTCGAGTGACTGTTCATTTATTGATCACATTCAGACTGTAATAAAATCTGGAAATGCACCACTCCAAACGCTCATACAGATGAGGCAGTTTGGTTGCGACCGTGATAGTCTGAAGGCTGCGTACTTGTGTCACGTAAGACCTGTAATCGAGTACGCATGCCCCTTATGGGGCCCTTTCGCCCAAAATACAGCCTACGTGTCTGACGAGATTGAACGTGTACAGAAGAGAGCAGTCTCAGTTATACTGGGTCGGCAAGTGACTTCCAGCTCATATGGGTCTCTTCTAACTGAATTATCCCTCCCCTCACTGCATGAACGTCGTAACATACTAATTCTTAAGTTTGGGTGTAAAATCCTTGCATTTGTCCAACACCGAACTATCCTCCCACCTGATGCACCAATGAACAATCGTACGCGTTCGCAGCTGAAACTAAAAATGGTAAAAACCAAAACAAGGAGACAGAGTAACACATTTGTGCCATTTTTCGTCAATATGTTCAATAAAATGTCAGTGTGACTTTAATATTTGTAGTACCGTATTTAGTATTTATGTTACTCGTGAGTGTTTAAAAGAATGTTATTTTTGTAAAGACAACCAAATTAGCTAGCTAGCAAGTTTTGTCTAATAAACCTTACTTACTTACTTACTTACTTATTTTGAACACTTACCTAAACCTGAACAGTGCAGTTTCGGTCTAAACCAAAGTATGTAGATCCAATTTACCAATTCAGGCGTTTTCTGGTGTTGACTAAATTGTATCGGGATTCCATAGTGACGTCACGTGACTGAGGCCCCAACATAGGATTTGATTGCCCCTAGGTCGTTTTATAGATGTAAACGCGACCGCATGATCGCGATCGTATCATCCTTTCTGGAGGCTGATACGATATCGTATCAACCTCCACAAAACTCATTGTCATGATATAACTTCTTTGGGACATAGGAAGATACGCACTACATACCTTTTCAAGAAAAGTTATATTGAAATATATATTTCACCGATGGGAATGAACAACAAATTTTCGTTTTCTGAGGTAAAATAGATCAAATGGGTGTGACGTCACGCTTGTATGGAATTCCGATACAACTTAGTTTAGACCTAATTAGCTTGTTTGGCTAACTAGTGGTTGATGTTCATCACAGCAAGTGAATGAAATAGCACTGTTCGGAGTCAACAAACGTTCAAATAAGCATACCTCTACTGTATATAGAACATCACCCTTCTAACAATTGTAACTATTAGTTACTACTTTCTTTCCAACCTCGTCAAAAGTTACTACGCTGACCGTTCCAGCCTTCTCGAAATAGTAACTAAAAGTAACTACTTGCTTACCATGCTCGGGAGCGTGGTAACTACGCATCTCTGTAACGTGATTGGTCGGATTCGCCCGTGGCATGATATTCTGCTGGAAATAGAAAAATAGACGGCAAAAAGCCAGAAGTCGTGACGTCATGCGCAGTAACTACGGTAAGTAGGATGGAATACGCTCATGGGCTACCTTCAGACAGGATTGTAGTACGACAATTACTGTTGGGGAGTTTGGAAATCATGAGGTGAGGTCTGTAACGTAGTGCTACCTGCCAGCAAACGATTGTACCTACCGTTTTCACTTTGGCACCGTAATGGACGATTACTGGCTCGCTGTGTTTGTGGAAGGTGTCCAGGCGCTTCTTGATCGTTACTTCATTATCATCAGCTCGGCCAGAAGTAAGTGCCCGGTTTAGTAGCCTCTTGACCATGGTTTCGTCTGCAACCTCAAAGTAGATGATTGCGGAGCAAGGGGCAATCTAGAAAATAACGCAAGCTAGGAGAGCATGTTATTGTTTCAAATACCAGTTCAAAAGCCTGGTGGCAGAGCTGCTGCGAGTTCAACAAATCCTTGAAATCCTTGAGTCCTTGAAAATGGCGTCTCAAGAGTCGAGACCGTCTCGAGACGAGTCCAGAGTCCGAGTCCACAGCTCTGGCGGATGGATAGCTCCGTGAAAGAAGAGTCCTTGAAAAAGGCGTCTCAAGAGTCGAGACCGTCTCGAGACGGGTCCAGAGTCCGAGTCCACAGCTCTGGCGGGTGGATAGCTCCGTGAAAGAAGAGTCCTTGAAAAAGGCGTCTCAAGAGTCGAGACCGTCTCGAGACGAGTCCAGAGTCCGAATCCACAGCTCTGGCGGATGGATAGCTCCGGGAAAGAAGAGTCCTTGAAAAAGGCGTCTCGAGACGAGTCCACCAGCGCTGCCTGGTGGGATCGTTTATTACTGGTGGTCTCCCACTAGGTAACCGTGTCTTCCTCTGTTGTAAGTAACAAGCGCTTTGCCGCTAGAGTTCGCATCGGCGTCGTTTACAGCCGAGGCATAAAGCGATGGATCCACACGATCATCTAGTTTCGGACGTTACGGTTTATGGTTAAATGACACAAATGACCAGCCACAAAACACACATTCAGATGCTTCTAGGCAGCCTCTAAAGAACTACTTGATCAATACACCTTGAGCCGAAGCTGACTGGGAAATATATGGCTGTCGAAACGTCAGGGACAACGTTGGGGAATGGAAGAGACGAACCTGTAATCAAATTGTCAAGTTCGTTTGCAGCCTGGTGAGAACCCTTACCAAGAAGGGACAAAATATCGCTGCCAAAGCATCTTAGCTGACGTATCCATTTTATCCATTGTTTTAATACATATTTGAGTTTGGCTTTTTGGGATCCCAAAACGTAAATGGAGGGATACTTATGACTTCGTGAAGTTGTCCGTCTGTCCGTCTGTTAGCACGATAACTCCCGAAGGAGTTGAGATATTTTTTTCAAACTTGGTATAGGGATTCTTTGGACCAAAGTAGAGGTCAGGTTCGTAGATGGACTTTGAAGCTATATATTCAGGGAGCTACAATTCTAAAAGAGCGACAATTTTTTTAAGCGAATAAAATAGTCAATTTAGGGGTAAGAAGACTCACTGAATCTAAATCTGAATTTGTTTTCTCGCCCGACAAATAGTTCGCCCGGAATCCGTCCGAAACCGGAAAACTGTTAAAAGTCAAAGTTTCATCTGAAGTTGCTTAGAGGCTGGATATAGGGGTAAAGAGACAAGCTGAATCCATATCTGTAAATCATTTTCTCGCCTGAAAAATAGTTCGCCCGGAATCCGGTCGAAACCGGAAAAGTAGTAAAAGCAAAAGTTTTATCTGAAGTTGATTAGAGGTTTGATATGGGGGTAAGGAGACATACTGAGTCCATTTCTTACTTTATTTCTTTGGCCGGAAAAGCAGTTCAACTCACCCCAAACAGGAAATTAGGTAAAAAGTATTGTTTTTACCAAGGTCGGTTAAAGGTTCGATCTGGGTATCTGGAGTTTATTTTCTCGCTGGTAAAGCAATGCCCCCCCCCCCCCCCCCCCAATCCGGCATTCGACGAAAATTTGGTTGAACTGGAGTTTGATTCTTTCTTAAGCATTGTCCAAATAGGTGTAATAAGCTGAATAGCACTATACGCGATGTTTACGTCTTAATACACACGCCTGTTCAAATAGAAACCCGAGAGGTTCTTATGAATGCAGCGTTCGGTGTTGCCACGCTGATGCAGTTTTTCGAGTTTCTAAAGATCAGAAAAAGTGTTCTTAGTACTAGTTGAAGTACACCAGCCCAATATATTGTAAAAAGCTATTAAATTTACGGATGGACAGCACTAGTCCTCGAACTAGCAGTAAGCAGTCGTAACAGAACAAAACATTTTCTTTTGAAGAAAAGTTGTTTCTTCAGCTTCCAACAAAGTAGATCTGTAGTGCTTCCCGTGGCAACCCTGATGACGCTCCTTTCCTCGGCCCGCTGGCGGAACCAACCAAGCGATCTGATTGGCCCTGCATAAGCGATAGTAGAACGCGAGTCTATTCTCCTTATTCACCTTATTACAGCGCGCTCCGAGGAAAAGAGGAATCTGTAATAAGCCTTATACGCCGTAATACACCTTACAACACCTATTTGGACAATGCTTTAGAGTTTTGGTTCGAGGAGTAGGAACGCATGCTGAATCAATATCAGTTTTTATTTTTTCTCAATGGTTCACTCTTTTTGCCAGAGTCGGGGAGAAGGAGAGCTTAAAAATACAGCGACTTTAAAGTCATCAGTTAAACTTGGTGGAAGGCTGTTGAACGGGAAATGGATATGATGAATCGAAAAATGTTTTGATCGCGCCTTGAATGGGCAGTTTGGTTCAGAGCAAAATACCACTAGAGAGTAGCGCCAAGACCTATGCTCTCCACGCTTTTCAACGGACCATACTCGTAGCGCCGCCTACTACGCTTCCGGTAGTTAAAGCGGGACAAACTTGCAGGCTTAGAAATTTCTAGTAAAGCAAAGGTGCGGTCGGCACACACCAAAGAAACAATGGAGGCTGTATCATTTTTTTGCAATGTTCAGAATATGAAGTTATCGGATCCAGCAGTGGTGAACGACTGAATCAGTTCCAGTAGGGACGTTCTCTCTCACTAGTGGTGCTAGTATCGCTGCTATTTGAGTTTGTGTCAATTTTGTCAATTCTTGGCGCTACTCCCTAGTGATATTTTGCTCTGGTTTGGTTACAATCATCGGCTGAAGTGTACGAATGAACCTAATTATCGATGTATTCTTTTCGGCGAAAAGTATTACCTCTATGGAAGGCATCTGCAAGTTCACATTGCAAGTTTACGGATTCTGGGACACTGTCAGACCCGATTCTTGTCTGTACCAGGAACTTTAAAGGACCCCTCGCACTATTTACTCTTCAAATTACAGTATTTCAAAATATTTGAATACTTTAAAACTAGGCTGTGCTTTCAACAACAGCCCACGGTTTTGGCTGTTTTAAGCCTTTCTCGAGACGCGTTGACCTGTAGCGAAGACAGGGAAACAATTTACATAACCGTTTTTTCTTATGGAAAAACTTCTCGCAGATAACCGTTGACAGCGTGATCCACATCGAAGGTAGCAAAACACAGCAAGTGAGAAAATCAGCGTGGTTTTGTTAGAGGGGTTAGAATGTACCGTACGAAATTGGGGTCTCCGGGTTTAGAGATATGGAGTGATTATGGAAGTAGGTTGCATTAGTATTATAGGTAAGACAGGTCCTTTAAGTTTTGTGATTCCTTCGAAACCTTTAAGCATTGTCCTAATAGGTGTAATAAGCTGAATAATGCTATACGCGATGTTTACGTCTTAATACACACGCCCGTTCAAATACGAACCAGAGAGGTTCTTATCAAAGCAGCGTGCAGTGTTTCCACGCTCATACGGTTTTTCAAGTTTCTGAAGATCAGAAAAGTGCTCTTAGTGTTACTTGAAGTACACCAGTACAATTTGACGCCCAATATATTGTAAAAAGCAAGTAAATCTACGGATGGACAGCACAAGTCCTTGAACTAGCAGTAAGCAGTCGCAACAGAACAAAACGTGTTCTTTTTTAGAAAAGTTGTTTCTTCAGCTTCCACCAAAGTAGAACTTTAGTGCTTCCCGTGGCAACCCTGACGACGCTGCTCTTTCCTTGGCCCGCTGGCGGAACCAACCAAGCGATCTGATTGGCCCTGCATAAGCCAGAATAGAGCGCTAGTCTATTTTCCTTTATTCACCTTATTACAGCGCGCTCCGAGGAAAAGAGGAATCTGTAATAAGCTTTATACGCCGTAATACACCTTACAACACCTATTAGGACAATGCTTTAGTCTTGTTACCAAAGGAAGTGGGTTGAAATGGCACAGTCCAAAAACAACCAAACCAACCATGAGTTCCAAACGTTCGAAGACATTTACAGAGGGTTCCACAAATGTGCTTTAAACCAACTTCACTCTTTTCAACAGCACCCTTTTCATTCGGCGAAAGTGCCATAAACACTTCAACAAACGAACAAAAAATTCGCTTCTTTCAGGTAAACCGACCACTCGCGCAAGTGGCTAACCCTTTTCAGATGCGGTTCTGCGATGCCAGGATTCTTAATTTCTTTCCACGAACAGAATGAATCACAATTGAAGAACTAACACTTTTTTATCTGTGCTTTTAAATACCAGCATGTAGTAAGTTCATCCTTGTGAATACTTTCGACGTCAATTCTTTCATTTTTGTATCTGTTCTGGATCGAAACTGTAGGACAAGAATGTTTCACGCCTGAAATCTTGGCTGGTATTGATTTATCAACAAGAGAGGGTGGGTTTGTATCAATGAGAAGCTGAAAACTGAACTATGACTGGTACAGATTTTGAAACGGACTTTAAGAGGTTGCAGATGACATGATTAGCCGTCAGGGTTAACAAGTATGCAAGGTTTTAATTAGCACGATGTTACATGTCGACAAAAGCACTAGCCAAGTACAAGATGCGACAAGCCGGGTTTTCGTCACGGTTCATCAACCAATCGTGCGTTTTTTCTCATCTCCGCTTTCTTTTCAAACTGTGACTCAGTCCACTCACATGGCTAGCAGAGCGAGCTTCCCCACATCAATATTCTGAAGTTGACTGATTTTGTCGTAATTTTAACACTTTCTACTCGAAGAGTGAAAAATCATTTTAAATTTCAACAGTCTCCTGCGGTGTATCCTTGAGAAAGGCATGTGTTTAAATTCAAGCTTCATAGCCTGCTGCACTGACCACAAAACCTCAAAAGTGTCAGCCAACTTCGAAAACAAGGGAGGTAATTGAACTGAGGTAATCGTGGTCAGTCCGATAGTTCCCTTCCTGCATTGTCTGTAGCCGACAGGTGTAGTTTGGCTAAGTGTGTAATTCGCATATCCGGGTCCGAGCTCCGTCCGGTAGACTTTTCTCATGCAAAAGCAAGAAATCGAGTCGGGTTTAATTGCAAAACCGCAAAGTCCAAAAATGGGAAAGTTTGCACGATTTCGTGTTAGGAAAATAAAGGTCGAACTTTATGCCGTTTTCTGTCGAGCTCTACAATAAATCAACGATCATACTCGAGTAATTTTTTTTACTTCAAATTTTATTCGAGACGAATTTAAGCCTGTCATTTTATTTTGTCCACGATAAGCTCAAATTTAGGGTTTTCGCTGTGAGAGAAAGAGTAAAGGAAGTCCTTAGTAACTGAATGTCAACTAAACGTGACTGTTGTCTAGCCATTAAAATCGTAGTACAGTATGTGCACATTATTTCTCCGTAAGCCGTAAGCAAGAAACTTCAAAACGGTAAAAAAAGAAAATTGTACATATTCAAGCGGTTGATTACGGATAAATAGCAAAATTGTTGAAGGGGTCTGGCGAAGACTCGGAAATGTACAAGATTCGATTGTCTGGATCAAGAAGTCTGATAAATATTAAATTTCTGGGATCCCATCGAAACCTTTGGTCTTGTTTCCTTTCTCCTCGAAAACCGAAAAATGGAATGATAAATTTGGAACTTAAGAGCCAAGTCCTTCTTTTTGCATAAATAATGAAAGGAAGTTGTTATTAACTCATCAGCTGTTTATTTTCGAATGTCATGTTTCTCCGATTGGGATACTTAATACGGTTAAGAAAACCATGCAGAACTGTTCCAGTACTAACGATGCCGTAATTTTGTTGTTTGGGGGTGCAAGAGCAACCGATAAAAGAGCAAAGGCTTAAAAAAAACTGCCCTAATTTTACTTTATTTACTTAAATTGTAGTTTGCGCTCAGTACTGTGCATGAACGGGTTTGAATTTTATCATCCGATAATATTATCTATAATACATATAATAATATAATATATCTTACTAGCCGTTAAAAGCTAGGCGACATTCATTGAAGCGCGTACCTTACAAGGGGGACCGTTCAGAGGTGCCGTTGGGGGTGGAGGGGGGTAAAGGGTGGCCATGGCTCCGCTAGATATTCAAAACCTTCCACCTTGCTGATTTTTGGCCGCTAAATAAGGGGGGGGGGGGGGCTGCAAAGCAATGACTTTACTTTCAAGCATAAATTACTTTAAATTTAAGAGGAGTAACTAAAGTTTACTGAAAGGCAGCTTAGTTTTACATCTGATATTTGTATGTACTGAATTACTTTGACTCGCGGATTTTATATTTTTTCACACGGGGCTCTAGTAATAGCGTTTACAATGTGCGCTGCTTGCACGACAACAAAAAATTCCCCCAGACGCGGGGAATTTGAATTTCAACAAATCCTGTATTTTCATGTATTAAAGACACAAGCTAGGAAAACACACGGCTGAAGAAAGTAGAAAAGGGCATCGTCAATAGCTACGAACAACATGTTATGGGAGTGGATAAAACCAATATCCAGATTATCTATAATGCAACGCCATGGACACTTCTGAATTCACCGGAAAGCGATGTAATCTGAAAAATTCCCTGGCCCAACTTATCTTGAATATTTTGGCAACACACTGACTGTCGTCTCTGAGAACTGCCCCGATCACGAAAGTTGCATTTTAGTATTGAGAAATCAGGAACTCCAGTGTAATTATTCTCCTTCTTCCATGACAAAGTTCGACGTTCGGAGCCCTGTTTAGCAACGTTAAAGGACGCGTCTTGCCTGTAATGCCAATGCATTCTACTTCCGTAGGCACTCATTAGTTGTTAAGCCCGGAGACACAAATTAAATCCACATCCCGCTAACTTTACCTCAATAATCTTTGCACTTGCCACGATTCACTATTTTCCATGCGCATTATGCTGTCGACGAGTGTTCGCATATCATGTTATTGATTAGGCCTACCGGTTATCTGAATTTTGCCGAGTCTTTACTAGAAGTGAATGGGCCTGGGAAAAGGCTTAAAACAGCTAAAGCCGTGGATAATTTGTTAAAAGCCGAGCGTAGTTTCAAATAGTTTTGAACATTAGAACATGGTGTGCTTTAACCTAACTGACGAACTAGAGTCCGATTAATTAGAACTGCTTCACAGTGCCAACGAACAAGGCTCCAACTTTTGGACCTGGAAATATTTCAGCGTTCGATTTTTAATGGCACTCGTTTTATCAAGAATAAATAAGGGAGAATTGAGAAGACTTGAATCATGCGACGCCGTTTTTTCCCGATTTTCAAGCACCGGGGGTGGACCTACTCGGCTTATTTATTCTTGGTATTATGTGACTGTTTATGTTACTGAATTGCCTGAGGAGTGAAAAACTCGTCATCTGCTAAGTATATGCTGCTTATCAATGTAGATAAAAACAAAATATGGAGAAAAGATTTTTCAAGTCGTTTGTAGACTTTTTCGGAGTAGCATACGGTTGTAAATTATTATTTGTCTCGTATTGCAGCTATTTGCATTTGTCTATGACGACAAAATATATTTAAATATATTTTATTTGAAACCCGCCAAATATACAAGGTGGTAGCGGAGTAAAGAGAACAGTTACTATGCTACTGCATGCTATTATAGCCCGATGAAAAATTTGTCTCAAAATAGTACTATGAAGTAGTACGAAAAAGTTGCATGCAGTACTAACGACGCTACTACATGCTTCTACTTCAAGGCTACCGTGTTACTGCATACTACTATATGGTACTATTAGCAAGACTGGATGTTACTATGGCAAGACAGGATGCTACTGGATACTACTACATGAGATTGGACCAGTCTGAGGCACATTAAATGATAGTATTCTTTGCTATTACATAGTATTACATGATGTTTCCAACGGGTACGTCAGCTACGATTCTTCATCAGCGATATTTCGGCCCTTTTTGGCAAGGGTCCTCGTCAGGCTGTCAATCCTCTGGTTCTACTTCGGGGAAGGAAACAAACCTGTAATCGAAATACATTCCGATTAGCCTGACGAGGACCCTTGCCAAAAAGGGCCGAAATATCGCTGATGAAGAATCGTAGCTGACGTACCCGTTGTAAACATTGTTTGAATAAATGTTTCAAAGTCAGCTTGGGCTCAAAGAATATTTAGTATTACATGAAACGTTTTCGTACTACTACCAGGCGCAAACGCAGGCTACAAATTTTTCGTCGGGAGCATACAACTCCATATGATGAATTCTTGAAATTTTTTCATCTAGTAGCCCTGCTAACAGGTTCAGACTTCTAGCTACAACCGAGGCTGCAACCTGAAGAGGGCCATATTTGATTGTGAATTTTATTGGAGCTATATTTCGGTCCTTCTTGGCAAGGGTCCTCTTCAGGCTCAAAGACGCTCAAGTTGGAAATACGAACTTGTGGGAAAACAAGAATTCAGCTGACGTATCCGTTTTTCACTATCAAATATGATTCGCAGTCAGCTTGGGCTGAAGGAATATTTACTGAAGAGGACCCTTCAAGGCCGTATCCAGGGGGGGGGGGGGGGGGTAGGGGGTTGAACCCCCCCCCCCCCCGAAACATACAAAAATAGTCATTTTTATAGGCTTTTCCCTCTGATCTATGTCTTTTTTGTGCTTTTTTGTCCGACCCGCAGGCAACCCCCCCCGAAAGGCAACCCACCGCCCCCCCCCCCCCCCCCCGAAAAAAAATCCTGGATACGGGCCTAGGACCCTTGCCAAGTGCAGACGAAATATCGCTGAATAAATTTGAGCTGACTTGCCGCTTTAGCAGCATCGAACATGACACAAACTAGATGTTAATTAAAAAAAAATATCTCATCTTTTATACTTAATAAACAAGAGCCTCGTTTCCGTTGCACGCTGAAGGTCCACTTCTCGGCTGGATTCTGTGTGAAGAAATCGTGCAGCCAGTGAATCCAAACACGCATCTTGTGCAGAAGCAAAGAAGTGCTGCAGCAGCGAGGCGGCAGCACTATTGCAACAAAACGAGGCTAAGAACTACATTTACTTCCCTAGACAATGATCGCGATATGCGTGTGGATCTACCGTCGTAATTTCGATCAGGATCGGTAAAGGAAGACATACAACTCGGTTTTCAGATGAATTACTTGAGCTTGAAGGATTACGAAGAAGGATTACTTGAGAGTGAGCTCAGAAGAATTACTTGGAGAATTCAGGGGCGTCACGACTGGGGGGGGGGGGGGGGGGAGGGGGGACGCCCCCCCCCCCCAATGCTGTCGGCCAGTCGGTAAAAAAAATAACCGAGTCGGCGCGAAGCGCCGCGATTTTTCGTCAAAATGGTTGTTTTTTTCTCATGAAAACAGTCGTTTTTTCTGAAAATTGGTCGATTTTTCGTCAAAATAGTCGGTTTTCATGAAAATCAGAAGATTTTTCTGAAAATCAGTCGATTTTTTTCAAAAATGTAATTTTTGTTGTTGAAAACAGTCGTTTTTTCTGCAGAAAAAGTCGGTAAGAATTACCAGCCAGTCGGTAAATGCCTCGTCCCCCCCCCCCCCAAACATTTTTGCTAGTAACGCCTCTGGGAGAATTACCAAGAAGATTTACTAGAGATCGAGTTCAGAAGAATTAATTGAGCTTGAAGAGTTACTTGAAGAATTACCAAGAATAATTAATTGAGATTGAGCTCAGAAGAATTACTTGAAGAATTACCAAGAAGAAATACTTAAAGACCTAACCCAAACATTCGGTTTACCTTCTCTTAGTGATCGCATGCCACGGGTTTGTTTCGATTTGAACTCGATTGCCGAGTTACTGTTTTGGCTCGAGAAAAAACCCACGCACATCGTCTTCTTTTCTAGATGGCGGAATTTTCCAGGATTGATTAGCAAAGAATTATAAGACCTAACTGATAATTTTTGTATGTCTTCAGATGTACCACACTGGTCTTGGTTTTATAATTTATTTGTATTTGTAATAAACAGTTGGAGCATTAGATGGAACTTATTATTTTGACCCTTGGCTCCCTACGTGCCATAACAGCTGTCCGGGATAATCGGCTGATATTTAGTCCAGACAGAGAAATTTCAAACCTAGGAAATTTTGTGGGTTTTTTTTTATTTGCTCATTTTTTTACGGTGTTTTTAGTGGTTTTGAACATTCATAGTGACAGTAGGGATGGTTAGCATTGTGTGTGTGGTAGAAAGACCATTTTTTTTGGCGCACTTTAAGATTGAGATCAGAAGAATTACTTGAGCTTGAAGAATTACCAAGAAAAATTACTTGAGGTTGAGCTCAGAAGAATTACTTGAGCTTGAAGAATTACTTGAAGGATTACCAAGAAGAATTACTTGAGATTGAGCTCAGAAGAGTTACTTGACCTTCGTGGTAATCGGCAAAACTTCCGAACACATCTGGTTTGCTACGTATGATACCGCTTCAAAAAGATTATTTAGTGAAGATAGCACTGTAATCCGTAGTGCTTCTTCGATGTGTCAGCGTGAA
The DNA here is from genome assembly GCA_030848855.1 of Branchinecta sandiegonensis. NCBI lineage: Eukaryota > Metazoa > Arthropoda > Branchiopoda > Anostraca > Branchinectidae > Branchinecta > Branchinecta sandiegonensis. The sequence continues at coordinate 18,743,126 of JAUPMV010000012.1, read as the reverse complement.
AATGATCTCATTATTTACCTTCATTAGCACTTCGGAGCGAATTCGGTCCATAATGGATCTGTTGTGTCAACAAAAGTATATGAAAGAATAAAATTTGTACTACGCACTGGATAAGAAGGGATGTAGTGAAGGTCACAGAAAGAAAACAAAAAATTCGACTGAGCTTGCATTCACCAACAGGATAAAAAAAACACATAAAAAGAAAAAAAACATAGAAAAAGAAAGAAAATATTAATCATGATGCGTATTTGAAGTTAGACTTCGTAACAGCCAATGACCTTTTTTTGGATTATGTTATTATTATTACTACAAAATCCAAAAGTTACCTCTTTTTCGAAAAGAAGGCCCTGGGCAACTTCTCGTGGATAGCCGTCGATGAGAAAACCTTTTGAGGTTTCGACCTTGGACAGGATCGCGTCTTTCAGTAACTGCATAACGGCTTCCTAGAATGAAGGGCGTATTATTAACCACGTCACAATTAAGTTATGTAGCCTAATACAAAAAAAAAAAAAAAACACTACGAATACACGATCGAACACAGACAACGTACGTACTGAGCAAAATTCCGCGAGACGTATTCCGTAAAATATCGAACGGGTGCTGGCATTATATTTATTTATGTTTATTTATTTATTTATTTGTGACCCGTTTTTTGTAGCGGATTATGAGTAAAATACACAAATAAAATACACATATTAAAACACGAAACAAAACAATGTAATTAAACGTGACTACTGTTATGGAGACATCCCATAGCACTTTCTCTGCAATAGTCCTCCTAGTTATTCCCTACCTCTATCGCCTGCTTTTCTATATATCTCTTCGGTTTTCATCACCATCATTAATTTCTCGGCATCGTGACAATAGGTCACTCGGTCTTTATCCACTAGCTCCAGTTAGCTGCTGGCTAATCCGAGGTCAGGCTTTGATTCTAAGTATTTTGGCTACGGAATGAGTCGTAGCCAAAACAGTTCTCTTTGATTCTTGGTCCAAGCAGGACCTCTCTGTATTATAATTTATGGTAAGGACCAGTTTATATATTTAGTTAGGGACCCATTAGTGCTGTATTATTTATGTCTACTCTTGTACATGATTTGCCGTACGAGTAAATGCCTCCACTCGTCCATACTTCACAACAATGGCATCATAAGTAGGATACTGGAGTTTTTCCAAGCGGTCATAGTGGACGACTTGTTTTTGCGAACCGAATTTCTGAATTTCGTAGCTTCGGCCTTCATTAAACCTCGCCTCCACTCGTCCATCCTCAAAACACTACATTCTTTTCATATAGTTTAAAACACACTAGATAGACTTAAAATTTTTACACAGTGACAAGCACATTAAACGGGTTCAGGAATGAAAAACTGGTGTAGTGTTTCATTGACATTGTAGACACGACGGGTCCTTTAAGTTGACCTTTAAGCTGCTTCTCGCACTTCCATCTTCCGTCGGTTAAAATAATGGCTGTACTGCACTGTAAAGCGTGAAACCCAAGGTTCATTGCCTTATTTTTCTACATGAGGGGTTGCAGACGTATTTTCGAACCGCAAGCTATAACCAAGTGTTCACAGTCTAGAAGTTTTAATGCTTCCTTCTTTAAACACGACCAGCTTAATGTGTGGTTATTATAATTATTTTAAATGACACTGTTTATCTGTATAAAAAAAACTGGAATCAGTTTACCGTATCCGGACAAGAGTAGGTAGTTACGAAAAAAGTACTTCTTCAACTGTACATTAAAGATGATGATGTTACGGAAGTGTCGTCCTATCGTACTCAACATGTCATATCCATGCGGTCGGGTTCTTAAATTGCCGGAAACGGTAGGAGCAGACTTGGCGAAAACTCTTGCTAGAGCTCCCGGACTGGAATTCCTGCCCGGATTTTTGGCACCATCATCACTTCCACTCGGAAAAGCTGAAATTTTTTCTGAAAGTGCAGGAAATCCGGCAGGGAAATCCTGATCGTGTGTTCGCACTTTAATGGTACGAACAGACTGTAGTCCTTTCCTACTCAATATACCCTATCCATGCGGTCGGGTTCTTAAATTGCCGGAAATGGTAGGAGCAGACTTGGCGAAAACTTTGGCTAAAAGTGCGAACACACGATCAGGATCGGGAGCTCACGGACTGGAATTCCTGCCCGGATTTTTGGCATCATCATCACTTCCATATGGAAAAGTACAGGAAACCCGGCAGGGAAATCCTGATCGTGTATTCGCACTTTAATGGTACGAACATACGATCGGATTTCTCCATCCGGATTTACTGCACTGTCATCATCAAGCTGAAAAAATCTCAATTTTTCCAAACGGAACTGATGATGGTGCCGAAAATCCTGGCAGAAAAAAAACTAATTGGCAAGGGTCATCGTCGGGCCGTGGCTAAAAGTATGAACTTGCAATAAAATGTGAGATGACGCAAAATCTCGTATGAGTAATCGCATCATCCACCATGAAGCCGCTTTCACATTGACGCGTCGTTGCGATGCGTTGCGTATGCGTTTATTTACGTACTGGGTTCTATTCTTGCGTTGCATTTTATTTGTCTGCGTAAGCTCTCTGTTGCGTCGACGCAAGTACGACGCAGAGGTTGCGTAGCTTAGTGTGAAAGGCTCAATGCGTCAATGTGAAAGCGGCTTGATTCAGTGACACTATCAGAAGTCTGATAACACTTAACACGTGGATGCGCATCCCTGTGTTAACTGTCACGTTCGAATCCGAGAACACTGATGCTATGACCTTTAAGTGTTATCAACTTTCTGACAGTCCAGCTTGGGCTGAATAAATATTCTTCGATAAAATTACCAAGGGCACGAGCTCTCCTCGTTCCATAATGGCAGTGAGTTCCTTTCCCCTGGCTGACCCGGACGCAACTTCGTCCCTAAGAAGGTCTCCAGTTGACAGATGAGTGAAATCGTATTTCTGGACGATCCGTTCGCACTGCGTCCCTTTACCGCATCCAGGACCACCTAAAAGAGAATCAGTTTCAATTTTTCCTGTTTAATTGGTCTAAGTAAGTAAGTAATTTATTTTTCACCCACCATTTTGGAAAGCGGAGGACAGAAAATAAAAGAAAGAAATAAAGACAAATGCAAAACATAAAAGATAGCACAGTTATTTTTTGGTCATGCCTCAAGGCCATGCGCTGTTTGGGTCCAGTTTTCGATGATTTTCGGTAGAGACGGCGAGATTTTGGAAAGGGCAATACTTGCATAAACGAAAATGATTTGTATATGTGTATATATATAAAACTTTTCTCGGACAGGTATGCAGTGTCTATCTTCCTATGTCCCACAGGTAGTTATATCATGACAATGAGTTTTGTAGAGGTTGATACGATATCGTATCGGCCTCCAGAGAGGATGATACGAAACCGTATCAACCTCAGCAGAAGTTCATCAAGCACTTTTTCTAAAAAGTAGAACCTGACCTCCAAAAACTAAATAAAAGACATCACTTTAAGAAAGAAAAACAAAAAAACACTAAAAATAATAAAGAAAAAAATACTGAAAAACATAGGAGAAAAAATGTTTAAAACTGAAAGAAAATGTTGATTTCCTAGCCAACCACCCTGGGCCATACCTTGTTACAATCACATTCCCAATGAAAATGCTACTTGTCAATTGAACCAACATTACTTCCAGCTTACTTCAACTTATTTTCCTCTACTCTCCAAAAGGCATCATTGAGCACTACCACATTCTTTTTCCTTGATGTCGCTCTGATTAAACAGTCCATTAATAAAAACTTCAGTGTTGCCACTTTCTCTGATGGAACCTGTGACTTCTGGCCGGAAAAAAACAATGACATTCTGGCACCTACGAAATTTGGTCCTTGTCACCAACTATCAACGAGAAATCTCGCTTTATCCTCTTCATAATTATACGCCTCAACTCTTATGCTTCATTTTTGTGTTTACTGATAAGGAACCGGTCGCACAGTTCTTGCTCGCTTTGTCAAAGAAACGAAAATGTATGAAAAATCGCAGACAATGGCAACACCGGTTTAAGGTTGATTAATTCTATCTCTCTAAGATCACGCCTTGATTAATTTTATCTATCGAGCCCGCCGCTAGATGGCATTTGCTTCGCCACAAATGAAAAAGATGGTGTTGGATAAGGATTGTATTGTTATAAACTGAAATGCGCGGGTCACAACAATAGTCATTTTCACATTTCTATAGTAGGCTAGAGTTGCCATTTCACTAAACAAAATTCCCTACAAAAGTAGCAAAGTAGTACAACAAAAGAAGAATAAATCCTATGTATACAAATATTCTGTTCGAAAAATGTATAATAGTTAACATACCTCCATCTCGGTTCATATCAGAATAACAACCTCGACGGCCATTTAAAAATATCAACCTCGCCTTTGGCTCGGTAGATATTTTTCATAACCTACCTCGCCTTCGGCTCGGATGTGTTATTTTCAATGACCGTCTCGGTGTTATTTTCCGATATCAACCTCGATGTCTGAAATTAACCTTTAATACATATAGTTAGTATATTAGTAGTTAGTATATATATATATAGCATATATATAGTTAAATATATTTAACTATAGCTACCAGAAAAGCACAAGACAGTGCGCTCGACTAGGGCAGGCCGCTATGACTGATAATTTTACAAATAACAAACAGAATCAGCACACAAATCGTAGGCGATGTTAATCTTTTCAAGATTCTTCAATGGGCGTTTGCGCTGCATTTGAATCAAATTCTCTTGATTCTACTCATAACTGGACGTGTAAGGGGGAAGGGGGGGGGGAGAAGGATCACGCTAAACAAATTGACCAGCTGCTATTTTATTTCGATATATGTTGTACTGCACAGTAGAATCACCAAGTCTTGTCAGTACGGCAATGACAGACACCGTTTCGATATTTCAGCCGTGTGAAAGTCGGTTTTGTTTTGTTCTGGTTTCAATTACACAAAAAATTCAAGTTTCGTGCTTTGTCTTGTTTTGCATATTACAATAGTGTTTTGAAATCTTTTCATTGGTTTTGAACTAGAATACTTTTAGTTATTGTAAAAAGTGAAAGAGGAAATTTGAAGGAAAAAAGGTAATTAACCTAGAAGTAATTAAGTACATGCTGTTTAGATGGAACGTTATACGACTTGTACCGTGACGAATAAACCAGAAGTATTTTTTTAATAGGAAGGTCCTGAGTCCAAATCCTGCAGAGAAACATTTTGTCTTTCAGCTCACTACTTATTAAAATCCTCCAAAATCCAGTCCCATCCCTGGAGCAAAATTCTCAGAGTCTAAGTGTGTATGTATGTAATCGTATTCAGTCGTCAATCGGAGAGTTTTTTAGTTGGATTTGTTGATTTTTTTTTTTACGAAAGTGTTATGTTTTTCTTTGGTTTTGCTTTTCTTTTCGTTTTTGTACTCCGTCCTTTTTCTTTTTGAAATGACGGGTGATAAATAAATAAAATAGATTTTTTTTAAAGTAAAAATGGAAAGAGTAGTTGCCACGCTTGCTGACACGGAGACGAGGAGGAAGGGATTAAGAACAAATGAATAACTATCCAAAGTAAGTAATGCAGAGAAGCATTTATCTTTCCTGTCGCACCTGGTTGTCACCGGACGGAAAGTGAAGAAACTTCCAACACTACTCGCTCCTAACGCGCAACGAAAATTATAATGGGTTCTGGCTGTCAGTCTTACGAGCAAGCACAGTCTGTGTTGAGAATCCCGAGCCTCTACAACCGAAGAGCTGATACTTAACTTTGGAAACAAACTGATGGCAAATGAGAACAACCGATCATCGCTCCCCCCTGATGCTCCGAAGAATAGCAGGACAAGACAGCAAAACAAACTAGTGCCTGTCAGCGGAAGAACTTTTAGGTTCATGAACTTGTTTGTGCCCTTTTCTACACAGATTTTTAACAAAGTGAATAAGTAGTGTAATTTATTTATTTTATTACTGTATGACCAGCGTAATTTAGCATCTTCTGATGAAGAAAGCTATGATGTTGGTTTGTCGGTAAACGATTTTGATTTGATTTTTGATCTACTAGCCTGAAGGACCGAATCGGGGGAGGGAAATAAATTGCCATTCGCCTTACTGAATTGAGGGCCGACAAATCCTCTATGATGCTCCTCTTCCCCCCAATGCTCGCCTCTCAACGTGTATTGTTTTGACTTCAACCTCTTCCAGTAAACATATAATGATAATGCAATAATAATAATAACAATTTATTGCACAAAAAGCCTGAAGCCATGTCAAAAATGGTAGCAAAAAGAAAAAAATAAACGAAAAAATGAAACTAAATTAAAGGAAACTCCGAAAAGAAAGTCTCTCTGTGGGTTAAAGCTACCTTCACTGTACAAAAATCTTGCAGTATTTGCGACAATGGTATTAATCTTGTCTCTAAAAAGAGAATCTTATCTCTAATTCGGATTAATCTTATCTCAGTAGAGGTAAGATTAATCCCAGTAGCAAATACCGCAGTTAACTTTAATCCTTAATCGGAGAAACTTTTTACAATGTTTAGGAACCTTACCAGTCTCTTTAACTCTTGGAAACACGTACTTACAAATAACTTTCCTCATCCACACTTCATCATTTATTGTAATTGCACTCCCGAAAATCCTCTACCCACAGGTCATCTAGCTCACGTCATTCACACATCGGAAAACAAACTCTCGTTCTCACTACCACACATCGGGCAGAAATAGGATCGAGCACGTCCTAATTTATTCCCCAAATATTCCCTTTTTTTCAAGCTACTAGCTATACTAGCTCGAACTTATCCTTATCCTTAGCTTAACTTATCCTTAGGGAAGATCCTTATGAGGACAGATCCTCAGCGGGTCGCCGTCACTACCCCACCCGTCGATTCAACTACCCGTCAATACGCCCAATCCAAAAATCCGCCGATTCACCCACCCGACGAGGGATGTGACGTATTTTTCGGGCATAATGACGGATGGGCGAATCGACGGGTGGGCGAATAGACGGGTCCCCTTCTCATCGGATGGCGTAGTGGCCTGGTTTCAAGGTAAAGGAGGAGCCGGACAAAGGCGAGGTCGCACAGCAAGGGGAGACCAATCCAAAAATCCGTCGATTCACCCACCCGATGAGGGATGTGACGTATTTTTGGGGCATAATGACGGGTGAGCGAATCGACGGGTGGGCGAATAGACGGGTTCTGAGCGGATGGCATAGTGGCCTGGTTTCAAGGTAAAGGAGGAACCGGACAGAGGCGAGGTCACACAGCAAGGGGAGACCAATCCAGATATTTTAGTTGATATTTTGTTCAGATATTTTATTTTATTAAACTTACAGAAATCTTTTTAAACTTACCAAGGATGAAGATGATGGGTCTTTTGCAGATGTCCAAGTCAGCCTGCAAAAATGAATTACAGCACTGAATTATGATTTAACTACTCGGATATATGAAAGAATACTTGCATTGATGTCACGAGTAAAACGTAAAACCACATTCGAGCAAAATTCAGACTATTCCTACCGCTACTTTACAGAAAGTAGAGACAAAATAAATATTCCTTCAGCCCAAGCTGACTGCGAATCATATTTGATGGTGGAAAACGGATACGTCAGCTGAATTTTATTGGAGCTATATTTCGGCCCTTCTTGGCAAGGGTCCTCTTCAGGCTCAAAACCGCTCAAGTTGGAAAGACGAAAAAAAAGTCTTTCCAACTTGAGCGGGTTTGAGCCTGCCAAGAAGGGCCGAAATATAGCTCCAATAAAATTCAGCTGACGTATCCGTTTTCCACCATCAAATATAAGTAGAGACAGCCAAACAGGAAAACAGTAAAAAAAAAAAAAAGGTAAAGGTTCAGCATTAGCCTTGACAGGCCAAAGAGGGGGTGCTGATCTCCGATTCTCGGCCCTCAGCCAGGAAGTGAAATGGGGGGTTGGGGGCCAGCCATCCTGTGCTTTCACACACCCATCCTGTCACCTTCCCCGGATTTCTCCAGGTACCCATTTGAAGCTGGGTGAACTTTGGCTTGTCTTACAGGGTTACGCCACTAACCCCGTCCCAAACCAAACAGTAGGCACTACCGAGACTCGAACAGTATGGCTCACCGTCAAACTTAACAAGGTCATTTGCGTTAAATTTGTTTTTTCCCACCCCGACGAAACGACGCTACAAAATAACGGATCACAAAGAGAAACCAATCGATTTCGTCATTGGATGACGTCACCTCGACGCTAACGATCAAACAAGATAATGAGTCCAATAAACAACAACACATTGTTTTACCATTTTTTGGTCGAATCTGTTGACACTGATCACACTCGTCTCCGTGTTATCGGAGGACTATTTCGGTTCCCAAACTTTTGTCCTATATTTTCTCTCGTTTTCATCACGTGTCGTCAGACAGGCGCACGGCGGTCTCCGTAGAATCCTAAGGAGCTGAAAGGTTAGAAAATATCTGGAATCAATCGACGATTCAACCACCCGTCGCAAAAACCGACGTGTGTGCGCTTGAAAAGACAATAGTTGCGTTTTGTACCTGTTACCACGATAACTGAATCTGCAATTAGTCGTTTTAGCAGTTACCGTCGTATCTGATACACGGTTGCACTGCAAAAACGACTATTGCCGAAATTGCTATTTTCGAAGTCATCCCAAGTCATCTTTCGAAGTCATCCCAAAAGAAAAACTGATATCCAGTTACATCACTAAGTGCTAAACTTCTTTCTTACCAATTTGGCAAAATTTTATGAAAGTGAGATGACTTTTCAGATTCCACGACCAGTTACCACGGTCGGACCGTGGTATCTCAATATCTGATACCAATATAACTGGCCAGATACCACGATAACAACAAAAACGATTTTAGACCGTTGTACCAGATACCATGGTATATGTAAAAACGCAACTAATGTCGGCACGGTTGGATTGAAATAAGAGAGTTTTTTTCGTTTTTTCTCTTTCGCTGGGGAAAATGTCGGTGGTTTAGCCTTCAAAATCCTGTTCCGCTTGTTATCCGTTTGTAGCGAGAAAATTTGATTGAATCTTGGGAAGAAAACAACGTTTTATTACAGATTTCCTAATCAGTACACTGTCAGAAGTTTCATAACGGATAACACGAGGATGCGCGGTTTCAACAGATAATGCCCTAACAGGTAACCATCAGGAAGAACCGAAAAACGGCCAAAAAGTATCTGCTGAGTTTTCCGACATCACGAGGATAAGAAATAGAGTCAGTAGATGCTTTTTTTGTTTCACAACAGATAACATCCGAAGTGATATCTGTTATGCATTGAAACCGCGCATCCTCGTGTTATCTGTTATGAAACTTCTGACAGTGTATTACAGGCGAAACAGGTATTGCTCCAACTTGATGGCCCAGAAGTAAGTAAATAATTTTCTTCACCCCACAATTCAAAAGGAATTAATACGGAGTGTAAATAAAAATAAATCATGTTTGATAGCGCTGAACGGATAAGCCAGCTGCGATGGCGAGGTCCTCCTTAGCAAAGATCCTCGTCAGGTATTTTTTTTTTATTAAATTGCAGATTCGTATCTTCTAGATACAGCCTGACGAGGGCCCTTGCCAAGACGGACCGAAATATCGCTAAAAAGAATCTCAGCTCACTTATCATTTTAGCACCATCAAATACGAAAGAACCTCTGAAACCTAACAAAAGCGGTGAACCAATTTCTGGAGTTCAGACATGGATTATGAGAGCTTGAAATACAAAATGTAATTTTGAGTGTCCTTTGAGGTTGAAGAACCAACCAACTCTACTAACAAGCTAGCAACCGTTCAAAATTGGAGATAATAGTGTTGCGCTCGAGATATCTTCAACGGGCCACTGAACAGTCCGGTGTTGGCTGCTGTTTTCAAAAGTTCAAGCTAATCGGAGCATAAAAAGAATTTCTGTTTTTCAGCAGCGAAGGTGGTTATCCCGGAGTCTGCTGAAGCTGCAGAAAAATAAGTTGCGTACGCAAACTTTGTTAATAATCCTGCTATACCACGCGCGACTACAGTGGCTGATATCTAAATAAATAGTCTGCAAAACGAGTGAGTCAACCAACCTACCAGCCCTTACCAGCAGGGGCGTCCCGGGGGGGGGGGGGGGGGGGGTCAATCTTTTGTCCCCGTGTTTCTAAATTGGGTGATCCAACGTGTTAATTGGTTCCCATTCTTTGTCGAATTTGGTAATTCATCCCACTTCTGCTCAGCCCGCATCAATTTCACCGCATTCGGTGCGTCCCTTCGTAAACTCAGTGACTTAACGTGTATATTTGGTCTCATTCGTTACCGGATTCGGTAATTCACCGGACTTTTCTAAAATCCGTACCTGTTGACCAAATTCAGTATTCACCGGATTTTTGTTTAGTCCGTATCTCTTACGAGACTTGCGAAATTCGGTTGTTGTAGGTGGTCTTAACTAGAGTTTTATTCCACTACGAAATTCGGTTGTTTTACCGCTCCCGATCTGTTCCTTATTTTTTTTAGTTCGTATCTCTTACGAGACTTGCGAAATTCGGTTGTTTTAGGTGGTATTAACTAGAGTATTATTCCACTACGAAATTCGGTTGTTTTACCGCTCCCGATCCGTTCCTTGTTTTTTTTTAGTTAGTTTTTAGGTAGTAGGAATTCATTATCTGGTTCAACCCAGTTACTGAGCTCAGTAATTTAATTGGCCTTTATTTAGCTCTTGTTCTTTACCATTTAATAGTAGCTTCAGTTGGCTGCCATTCATTACATAACTTTTACTTCAAAGGATTGCAGTACTTCAGGACCAAGTCTTTACGTGAAAACTCGCTTACTTTTGTTTGCTGCAAATTCAGAATAAATTACCTTGTATCTACTTTACCCTGGCCTTGCCCTTTTTTTTGCCATACAGCTGTGTGGTTTAATAGGTAGTCTTGGGATCGCAAAAAAGGCACTTTGATCATCAGTGTTTCCACAAAATTTCGCCTGCGGCGCATTTTGCAGTCTTCACAATTGAAGAAGAAGGGTGCGTCATTTATTTGGCGTTTTAGGCTGGATTTTGAGGGTCTTGAACAACATTAAAAGCTAGAATTTGCATGGAAAGTAGTTAAATGTTGACAGAAAAAGGCGGATTAAAAATTGTTTGCATGCGGCGCTTTAATTTGTCCTATGTACAGCCGTTAGTGACATTATCGCTATGCGACAGCGGCGCTTTTTGTCGGCAGATTGTCGACTCCTGTTGGCAAAACTGGACGTCCCCCAAAGGTAAAAGGCTAGTGACAAAAAATCTCTGAACCAAAAAAAAAAAACACACAGAAGAGGAAGAGTGTGAAAACGCGCCAAATTTGCTCTTTAGACTTGAATTTGTACATATTATACAACTTTGTCATTGTAGCTTCCTGAAGGCAGCTCGCTGTGTTTTTAGGAGAAAGAAAATCGGTCAAAATTAGGTACAGACTCGGTCAATTTTACCAGGTTCGCCCCCCCCCCCCCAGTGAAGAAAGGACGCCCCTGCTTACCAGGAAAAAAAAGATGAAATCAAACATATAATTCTTAAACAAAAAAGAAACCAAGTATAGATATAGTAACGCAATGTTTTTAGCTATATAGCTCCTCTAGAATCACAATCTTGTATTCTTATATGAAGGGATTATTCACCTCATCAGTAAACTGAAATGTATAGGAATATCCAGACTACGTCAACAAAGTGCCAATATCAAGCCGCTGCTTCAAATCCGAATTGGTGTTCAGCGGAGAAATGGCATTTAAAAATTCGGTATTAATATTTCTTAAGACTTGGTGAAAAAAAATGTGGTGCTGTCGTATGATTCGATATAATGGCCGAGCATAGTCTTGTGTTTTGAGCAAGCAAGTTGTATAGTTTGAGGCAGGCAACCAGGCAACCTACCAACCCATGCCAGGTATTTTACTTTCCGGTTTCTACATGGTATTCCTACTTTCTGCAGTGCTACGGAAATGTTTGCTGATTTTCAAGCGTCGAATCTCCTGGAAATTCAGGTGAATTCCCGGAAATCTCTCAGGAGGCGGTTGATTGCTAGTGATAACCACTTACTTGCTGCTTTATGCTCGATTTGGCTACAAATCTCGATTCCCGCTTGGATCGCATTGAAGAAGTCTGTATTCGATGGAGGTTAGCGTTTAGCTGAATTTTGTGATGAGAGCGTTCGTGTTTTCCATTTTGTTTGTTTGTTTCTTTTTCTTTTTTTTGTGATATTTTTTTGTGATAAAGGTGGATTACGAAGTTAAATAAATAAGTAAATAAATAAATTTCAGAAGTAGGCTATTTGTTCTTGTTGATTACTGCGGTTCCTCCTCTTTCTTTTTATTTTCCTTTCTTCTTCATACTCAATCGGTCACACTCCTGTCGAGGGGTTACCCACTCCCCAGCACCTGCTGTACATCCTTTCCCGGCGCCAATGAAATCAGCCGGCACCGGTACCGTCCATTCATTAGGCGACTCGTCTTTCAATTGCTTCTAAACATGCTTACGTCAATCACGTGGTTCAAGCACGTGTTCTAACACGTGGCAACTGTTGCCGGCTGGTGTGGTCGTGGCCGGGCACAACGGCACCGGGCACTTGCTGCACTCAAATCGAGAGTGGACAACCCCTCGACTTCTCTGTCTGAAATGGGTTAATAAACTGTTAATTCATTCACACCGAAATATCGCTGCCATAGCATCGTAGCTGACACATCCGATTTACGAATTATTTGAATATACGTTTCAAAGCCAGCTTGGGCTCAAGGAATATTCATTCATGTTTACAGAATATTCGTTTAATACTAAGTATCCAGGCACGCTAAGGCGTCTAAGTATGAATGAATGAATGAATGACTTTATTGAAAGCCATTTTTCAGGCCTTATACATACACATACAACAACAAACAACTACCAAACAAAATCATGTAACGCTCAACTTTCGAATAATAAGACCTTTCCGGACAAAATTTCCAACTGCTACTATATTTACTTTCGACGTCGACTTCAAAATTCCAAGAAGGGGCTCACAACCACCATCCCCAAGAAAATTCCCTCTTACCTCGCTTAGCCCCTGACACCTAAAAAGAAAATGGTCCAGCCCATCAAAATCAACGCAAATAGGGCAAGTTTACCGCATTTCCGGGTAACACCTTTTTTTTTCCAAACACTATAAAGAGGGAGACAGGCACACTAATTAAGTCCACTCGAACTGTTTTGAATAGTCCCCATATTTCCAGTTTTCCATGTGCTTTTCCCAACATTGTAACGGCTCCCTCTTTTGTACGGTTTTTGCAGTAGAAACGTAGTATAAACATACTTACGATAGTAAACCAGCTCATTCGAAGCTGAAACAAAGACGATTCCAGAACTAAGTTAACATGAGTAAGAGCAGATAGGCAAAGCAAAAAAAGAAACCAAAGAGAAAGGATAGAAATCAAAGATATCTTCATTCGGCTTCGACGAGTCATCAATTTATCTTTGGCATCAGAGAACCCACGATTTCATATGCACTCTGTGAATTCTTCCAGTGCCAAGGATAAGGAAAATAGAAAAACGAACAAACACCAAAATAAGCGAAAGTAAAAGAAGAATCAAGCATTTGTCGACATTTTTCAACCCTGTGTGAGATGTCTACAAAAGACTGGCTCTAGGATCTGTCGAAGTACCAGCTTCCCATCTGTCAAACTCAAAACTAGAGGGACTTCAAGTAGAAGTGTGGGGATGGGGAGCTCCGCCAGGGATGAAAAAGAGACAGTAGCCTAGATATGTTCCGGAGCTAAATAACGCTAGTGAGTAGCGCCAAGACTTGGAAAAATTGACACACACTCTAACACCAGCGACGCTAGCACCACTAGCGATAGCGAACGTCCCTACTGAAACTGGTGCACCAGCGCTGGCTCCAATAACTTCATATTCTCAACACAGGAAAAAAAAAGATAAAACCTCCACTGTTTCCTTGATGTGTGCAGATCGCGTCTTATCTTGACTAGAAAATTTTAAACCCGGAAGTTTGTCTCGCTTTAAATACGCCCCTCATAAAATTCCTCTCAGATTAGTTCTTTTTTGGCCGCTAGGTGCGCTATCGTAAAGAAAACAATGCACGTACTTCTACGTGTACGTTTATCCAGGTTTGTTTTGCTATTTTCAATTCCTCCCAGGCCTAACCATGTTTACAACTGTTTAAAATGACTCTTCCCCCCTTTTTGCTTTACCCAACTCTGTTCTGTCAAGCGTCATCAAGTTTGTCATTTCTGGCTTTCGACTTCAGTGCCGAGTGCTGGCTGACTTTTCAGCGGGGCTAATGCGCGACTCGGTATGAAGCGAAAGCCTAATCGCTTATTCACCCGTCAGATAACTTATCCCCCGATCTCACGTGTGATTGTCATTGTTCCTCTAGCACGTCTGGCGGCAATTCTTCATCGGATTTTATGAAGGACGTATGCTGCGAGCATAGTGGGCAGCGCTATGAGTACGGCCCTTTTGCGAAGCATGGAAAGCATAGGTCCTGGTGTTATTTTACTCTGATTAATTTTTTTACTCTGATTAATTATTTTATCTGTTAAGTGGATAAACAGCGCGGCAGGATATATAATAGATACCAACGAATCCGTCTCCTTTGTAGAAACGTTTAACCAATGGTTAACCACCCTAAGGCGACGTTCGCTAGTTTTAATTTAATCATTTCTGATCTCGATCTAGATAGATATTTTTATTGATCTAACTCGTAGCGCCGACATGGAACTAAATAAGTCGACCATTACATTTCATGTGATAAAATACTTGAATATTTTAGGCAGAAATCGGTCCTTACTTCTGTCCGATGTGTGGATGCGAGAATGAGAGTTTGGTTCACATGGTTTGCGAGTGCATGAAGCTGAGTGAATGCAGGAAAGAACAGTACGGTGTGAGTGAGTTTGATGAAGAATGGTTAGAATTGTTAGGAATGAATGTTTTACTACGATGAAGAGATTGGGGCGATTCCTGAGGACAGCGATGGAACATAGAAGTAGATTTTTGGATTAGGGAAATAAGAAAGAAATATTGAAAATGGTTATTAGAGAAGAGAAAGATTAAGGAGGCGCTTTTTCTCTTTTTTGTGTTGTTATTTTTTATTTTGTGCGTTTTCTTCTAGTATGTGATACTTTTTTGTGATTTCTTGTTGCTATGGCCCTCGGGCTGCTTAGCAATTAATAAATCTATCTATCTAAATCTATCTATCTACAATTACTACATAAGAGAAAATAAATCACTTGGAATTCACTTGTTTTTTGTTAATCTTCTCAGTGAAATATGGTACAAAGGAATTTGAATATCGGTTAGTGCGACATTTAACTGGCATCAGGAGATTTTGGTGCCGCGTCCGTCCTGTCGTCGGTATACCAACTCTCTATGCTGCAGTATGAAGCACATGCGAACTTCTGCCTAGGCAAAGCTGCCTGGAGCCCCAACCCCGGCCAGGGTTCGGGGTGGTAAATGTAAACATTATAATGTGTGAAAAACTATAATTGGTTTCATAACAGATTTTCAAATTTCATTTCTATGTTTGCCTGTTTTCAAATGAACAATGTACGTCAAATAAATGAAAATAAAATCGAAGTTTTTTTTGCCAGATTACCAACAAGAGGGCCCCGATTCAACCAACTGCCTATAGGGGCCATGGCCAGCTATGTTCCGACCTGCGGTGTTGGGTTTTGCAACGGGGCGTAAAAGAAACGGGTAAGATTTCCAAGTTGAACACATTTTCGCAGTCAACAAATACTTCACCTTTGTGGAAACATTTCAGCTATGATTGGACTTTCAGTAATACCGGGTTTCAATTTGAACATTTTCAGTCTTAGGATGCGAAAAAATCTGAAATCGAGGCCAAATAATAAAAGATTCTTTAGCTGTACATCTTACTAGGAAATTCCGCTGCGCAACTAATCGCAAAACATAATTCGTCATTTAATTCGAAATAACGGTTGCGCAGTGTCTTTTGCAGGCTCCAGCAAGCTAAGCGTTCCGAAAAATATATCAATTAGTCAGATAAACTGGAATGCATGTTGAATGTAAAAGTAAATTAATGAGCAAAGTATTTAGAGCCATCTAGGCCAAGAACGATGTTTTCCTGAACGTTCTCTGTTTTCTTGGCTAGAGATCACCACATACGTCTAGATCAATTAATTAATCGTATCCGCTAATGTACGAGATGACGACGGAGTAGGAGGAAAGGACAAAAAAAAAATATTAAAAAACAACTCAAATTTCATATAGATTTCTAGTCAGACTGCGATGCGAGATTTGAAGCTCGATTATAAAATCATTGATAGAACGGAGCCGCTACTGACGGAGAGGAAATGGTAGAACTGTATAACTGTGTGCTCGGAACCGAGCCAAAACTGCAGATCATTTAATTCACGATTTTCGTCAGACACAACTCGTTATTTTCCTCTATTAAAAGTTGGCATCGCATTTCAGGCAAATTATGTTCAGACGCAAGAAAATTTTGAGCCAAAGATTCAAAACTGTTTTGCTTGAATGCGGCTCAACCCTAGATTCTACCGAAACTCGGGTACACTGTAAAAGTTTCTCCTTTATCGGACTTTAGTAGTTGTGCTATCACCGATTTCGGACATTTTTACTGCAGTATTTTGCATTCTAGCGTTTTAGTCCTGCATCGGATTGTAACTCTCCGAACTCGGATAAAAATTCTCCGAATTAGGAATAAATATGTCCGAAATTGGTGACGCACGACTACTAAAGTCCGATAAAGGAGAGAATTTTTACAGTGTAGGTAGCAAATACTGCGCGGGTTAAATTACTTGTTAACTTGATTTTTTACTGAAAAACTTTCAAAGTTTATTTGATCTAATGTTGCCCGAAAAAAAGTAATACGGCAAGTCCGTCTATGCTTTTGAAAGGTAAATGAACTGACACAATTCTGTGGCGGAGCACACCTTTCAATTAATTATATTTATTCTTGTCGTTTTGTTCTACACTGATTTCAGCATCACATCTAGCCTCCGAGGTAATGGATCGATCGCTTGCTGAGCATTTGGGCCACGCCACCACAATTACTTACTACCTTTTATTTATTTTTTTTTTGCAACTGATACAATGGGTTTATCAAACAAACTTCAATGCCCAGCGGCTAACCTGAAAAGGACTAAATAACCCTAAAACTAAAAGAAAATAAGATCTTTGGCTAATACTTTTTAAGTTTTTCAGTTGACCTCGAAGAAAGAGGCACAAACCCTTGACTATAGCAGAGAAGCTTGGCGCAGAATCGCCAGTTGTGCAAATCCCCTACAGAAGAAATCTAACCAGATTCCAGATGCGTTCGCAAATGAAGTATGCTATTAGCCCCGCGATTCTGACGTTAATTGCAGGAGTAATTAGCAGAATATGCGTGCCTGAATTATAAACGTCTAATTAAGGCAGTTGGAAGGACAGTGCGTCGTAAAAATTGCATCACTAAACTGAAAGGCATGGCTGAACATTTGTCAGAATTAAATTTTGGTCTTAAATTTTAGGCTGCTCAACTACGAAACAATATCCGTCTGATATTTTTTTTAGGAACAGTTCAATTTAATGAAGAATAGTTGATGAGAATGAGAAAGAGTGAGTGTTTCCGTGACACTAAATGACTGGAGTGACATCTCAGATAATCTTTTTGTAGTAGGCATTGATTTGTTTGATACAGCCAACGGACATGGAAAATACATAACGAAAAAAAGCAGATGTACAAAAATTAAAACAAACATGACCCCCTTAAGACCATTTAGTCTCTCCCCAAAAGACAGAGTTTCTGCCTATATTTCCTCCCTTTTCAAACCTGTCTTAGATTACCCCCAAAACCTCTCTTGATCTTTCCATAAAATCCAAGAGACGGCGATCGCTTCACTTCTGCCAATACTGAATTTCATGGTCCGAGAAGCCACTTTTCATCGCTTTTTTCACATTTATCGGCTCGTCCTTTTAGTTTCTGTACCGAGCATTACACTTTTATGATGTTCTAAACAAGGAACTCACAAATACTTTAGTACTAATTTTCTGGTAAAGTTAATTTATCAACAAAAACCAAAAACCAAAGAGCAGAGTTGAGCGTTAGATGCATTAGAGCTATGTAGAAAAGTATCTATGATGAATTAAATAAGCGTTCCCAGCGACACGAACAAAATTTGTCAATAAAAAAAATAAAAAGGAAGATTAAATTTTATTAATTTCAAAATTAACTCTTAACTGAAAACATGATTCATTGCATAAACTGCACTTCCAAGAAATACTCTTAAAAACAAAACAAAATCAGTGCTCAGCCTGCAAAAATTGCTGGAAAAAAACGTTTAATGTAAAAAATGTGTTTGTAGCTTGAAGTGAAGAATCCTAATTCAGTTGGTACTCGAGCCTCCTCTCTGCCAACATGGCTCTTTACATAATTATTAAAGATTCACATTAAAGAACACACGAACTAGAACTTTAGCCTGCTTTACGGGTATCAGAAGATTGGCCTTATCTTATTAATAACGAGGTTATTAATGAGATCCAAATTTAAGCTTTCAGTCCTTTATTAATAAAAAAAACCGAAGTTGATCAAAATACAGAAAAAAAACCTTTCCTGTCATCGCCCCAATCGTGCAGCAAAAACAGCGGCCGTGTCAAAAATTAAATCTCAGGACTAGTTTTTTCCCTACAGTGGTATTTGAAAGTAATTTACCCGAATAAGATATTTACAGTCGGTAGAAGCTTCAGTTATTTATTACAGGTTTGTTTCCTTCCCCGACGTTGGACCTGAAGATTGACAGCCTGAACGAGGACCCTTGCCAAGAACAGCCAAAATATCGCTGATGAAGCATCGTAGCTGACGTATCCGTTGTATGCATTATTTGAATAGATTGGCCTTTATAAACAAAAAATGTATATTGCACTGTTTAATCGTAAAATTTTGGGGGTTTTCGTAAAAAATAACAAAGGCTGATCTTGTGTTGGTGTTTATTGCTAAATTTCCATTTTTTAGATCTGTAGAATGGTGGATCAGAAAGAGCGAATCTATCAGTAGCAAATAAGAAACGGGCGGGAGGCCATCTGGGTAACTAATCTCAATCATAAGCCTATCCCGAAGAAACGAAGGGAGAAGAAACTGCTTCCTATAGCACTAGAAGCCCACGAGACTTTATATAAACCCGTGAATTCTTCCAGTGCCATTGGAAGAAACTTCTAGAGACGAGGATCGCCATGTTGAATTAAGCTCGGCTTCTTTCTGAAAACAATGTAGGAAACCAAAACAGAACCATACTTTTTGACTATTCTAGTATTCCCATTACTTACTGCTATTTTCTTTTTAGAGGCGTTTTTCCGTGCTCCCACAAACAGTTTGTGGGTCGATTGTGGCTCGAAAAGTGTGTTTCCTCGGCCTTTTGTGTGGCCCACAAGTGTGTTTCCGCGACCAACAAGATTTCCGTGGCTCGCTTTGTGGCTCAAATTTGACAAACAACTGGCGAGGTGATTGTCGATTTTGTGGCTTGATTCTGGCGGGAAATTCAAATAAAGCAGCAAAATAGTGTCTAAACAATAAAGCTAACTACTTTTTCAAGCATATCGACTTAAAACTGAGGATACTTTTTGCACAGAATGGTAAGGAAATAAGCATGGAGTTCTATTACTGAGATTTTACATGAATTATGTTTTCATTTTCGGATATTTGAAATTACCGCCAAAAATAGACAAAACGGCGTTTCCGCGAGTTTCAACTAGTGGCTCGACTGTGTGGCACACAATCGTGTTTCCGCGACAAACACTTAGAAGTGTGTGGCCCACAATTATGTCGCGGAAAAAGGCCATAGGTATGAGAAAGGGAGGAAGGGAGGGCGGTAGACTCCTCGGTAGTCATAAGCTTGAGTAAGAAAATGGGAGATGCCTTTGATACAAGGGCACAACTTCCAGGCTTGAAACGACTATCGTGGTAGCACTACAAGTGGCAACACTGTTCGTCAGAAGCCTTCTCGTAAGGCTCCTAAACTGGTTAGTTTGGGGCAAAGACGAAATAGTAAAATCGTGACCACTTACAACATCACTGACCCACTAACAGCTGGACAGCCTATGCAGAAGTACAACAATAACATTAAGCATCAATGGGAGAGCATTCTTCTACAATAGGATAGTTTTGTAGATAGGGTAATGTTGTCGTAGTCTCTATGTTTGTCTGGTCTCCTCTTGTTATAGTGTTTCCTTCTTCTTTTCTTTCTTTATTCCTACTCCGTCTATGCCATGTGCTTTTTGATGGGTGAAAAATAAGTTTATTATTATTATTATAAAGTCCCGTTGTGTGGCAGAATCATTGGGGGCTAGTAAAACCAAGTAAATAAAAGGAAGAGAGGCATTTAACATATGGACAAAACCTCAAGGTTCTAAACATCCTTTCGAAGTGGCACTGTTGGCAAATGACAACTACCGGTCATTGCTCCCCCCTGACGCTCCGAAAAATAGCAGGACAAGACAGCAAAATAAACTAGTGCCTGTCAGAGGACGAACTTCAAGGTTCATGAACTCGTTTGTGCCCTTTTACAGAGATTTTTAACAACGTGAATAACTAGTGTAATATATTTTTGTTTTATTACTGTATGACCAGCGTAATTTAGCATCTTCTGATGAAGAAAGCTACGAAGTTGGTTTGTCAATAAACGATTCGACTCGATTCGATTCGAAAGTGGCAACACTGTTCGTGAAACCTTTCCAGTAATGCTCTTCCGATTAGTTTCAAGCCGAACTATGGCATACAATCCAGTTGTGTGTTTTACTCTGGTGGCAGAGTCATCGGTGTTTATTATAAATAACTGGGTAAACAAAAGGAGGAAAGGTCTTTACCATATGGGCAACCCTTCTAGGTTTGAAAAAAACTTTTGTGGTGCTGTTACATACGGCAACACTGTTCACTATGATTAGAACCTTTTTCAGACGCTCCCGATTCACGCAGTTCCATGCCTAGATACGAACGATGTCCAGGGGCGTAATTTGCTATGGGGCAGGGGAGGGGCCTACAGAATTCAAGCATCCACAGAAACAGATCGGTTTTCTTTAGTATACCTTTGTCTTTATGGTAAGATTGGAAATTGGAACACGGAAGCCTTGAAACTCTTATAGCGATATGCATGCGCTATGCAGGGTTAAACACGTCTATGGTAGACGTCCGACTAAGCGATCTCTTGGTCATTGGTACCCAACCTGGAAAAGCGAAGAAGCTTGACGTCAATCGCGCAGTGGACAGTTCCGAATTTGAAGAAGCGTCGTTTCGCCTTGGTCGATTAGTAAAATATCTCTTTTGTTTCTTTGTTTTTATTTCTTCTTTCTTCTTGAAATAAAACTGCTCATTTTCGCTTGACTTGGGAAAATCGGCTCCAACTTTGCCCCCCCCCCCCCCCCCCCCCAGGATTTTGACGAAATTACGCCCCTGACGATGTCCCATTATCTGAAAGGTTTTAAACAGTCTTCTCTGGTAGCACCAATGTGGCAGCACTGTTCGCTGTGTTTACAACCGTTGCGCAACCCTAGCAACTTGTCAAATTTGAAGCCACATTGTCCCCCAAAACATAATGTGAAGTATCCAGGGTGTCTTTTTGGTGCTACGACCGAAACGAAGCTTTTTTGTGATGACTTTACATGACGTTATTTGAAAGTAAGCTAAATTTGGACGATCAGGTTTGGTCGGTTGCGGACTGGACTCCTGCCATGATTCTCAGCATCATCAATTCCATCCGTAAAAGCTGAGATCTTTCCAACTTGATGATGGAAGTGCCGGAAGTCCGGAATCCTGATCGTCTATCCGAACACTTAAAGTTCAAATGAAAAGTGCAGCGATGGGACAGTCTTGTTACCCCTCACTTATTCACTTAAAGAGGCTTGAAGACCGGATGAAAATGCGTTACTTCGTTACTCCGCCATTGACGAATAATCAATTTTCTGATAGTGGAATTTCCCTCTCAGATTTGTGATACTACCTGTGTCGCATGCTTGACGGAAAAGATTTATGAAATTTCTTTGTTCAGGCACTAAGCAGTGTTCACCATCGCCCACTGAAAAGCCGCGTTTGTGTTCAGATTCAAAAAATTCCGCGTCATAATAAAATTGCGCTGTGGGGACAGCCGTAGATATTCTGAACCTCACTACGAGAGCAGATGTGGAAAATCAAAAAATCTCTTAGCAGAATCCAAATAACTCAGTGGATTCAACTAAATGATACAAAAATAAGTTTGCTTTTCAGTTAAACTTTAAATAGGAGATATTCGACTTACCAACTCAGTCTATAATATACCTTCAGTTATCTTCACCTTCTTCCAAAGGATGCCACCCGAAAGTAACCCAGCCACCTTTGCTGCTACCGCCTTTGACAGATGTAGCGTCCACATTATGACACGCCCTTTAAAGTCTAAACTTCCCGGACTTATTTGACCTCGAGTATATTCAACACAGACGACTAGACGGGGACAAGACCTGGAATGATAGTAAAGATTAATCCACTTCGTAATGGCAAATTCGTGGTAACAACCCGGTTGCTACGTGCTATCCACGTCCCGTTGGTATGGTAACGATAACAGTCAGACACTTACAAGCACGCGATTTGAGGATTTCCGTCGCTAACATGGGAAACTTCACGAAGTCTATAAGTGAGGGAGATCCGACGTTTTGACGCGAGAAAAAGAGCATAAAAACAAAGGGTTGACAAACGTAAACAACCGTTTTCGAGTGAGAGACGATATGGGGAAGCTTATGTCTTCTAAATGCCAATATGACATTCCAGTAAAAAGCTGCCATAAATAGTCCCTTAATTATGTGTCGCATCATCAGCGAAAGGAAATTCAAACCCCAAGCTCTTCTCTGCAACAAAACGAAATTCAAACCAAATGCAGAAAAATCTCTACCCGATCAACGACCCAATCGAGCAGCAAAAACAGCAGCCGTGTCCAATATGAAATTACAGCAACCTTTTTAATTCCAAGCAACTCTCACAAAGGAATTCCCGAAGTCAAATGTTTGATGCTCAGCTAGATTCTTTAGTTTGTTTTCCCACAAGTTCGTATTTCCAACTTTGAGCGGCTTTGAGCCTGAAGAGGACCCTTGCCAAGAAGGGCCGAAAATGCCGAAATATAGCTCTATTAAAATTCAGCTGACGTATCCGTTTTGCACTATCAAACATGTCCCTTAACTAGTGTTCTGGGGGCGGGGGGGGGGGGACTGAAAACAATAAATTCACAGTTCTTTAATTTGAGAACAAAAATCAATTAAGGCAAACGTAAAAGCTATTTTTGTGGTGCTTCTTTAACTTTAATAGACAAAGTCATAAGCTAAAGCTAAGCTATTTTTGGGGCGGCTGAAAATGGTATACTTACTGTTTATTCATTTATGGTTGGTTGTTTAGAGTATTTCTATTTATAGGAAATTGTTTCTTATTGACGGAATTTCTGGCAGTAGTATTGTCTGTGCTAACAATTGTTCATGGGCTAACTTTTGGCTAAAAGTCTTTTGCCAAATTTACAAAAAAGGGGAACCGACCATCCGGGAGAACAAAAAGTGAGTATTTTTTTTATAAGAGCCTAGAGTTAATTCGATCCTGTTTTTTATTGCTTATTAGTCACTTACATATTTTAATAACCTTTCTGAATCCCCTTCTCGAAACATGTTAATGATAAAACAAACGGTAAAACACAAAAGCCTATCCGTACCGTCAACGGTTGTTTGAAACTCACTACTTGCAAGTCAATCAGACGTAGTGCCAAGTAATTTTACGGTTATTACACAGTCAGACCTTAGCGCCAATACTAAACTCCGTTCGCGACAGATGTTGAAATTAATGCACGACTGTCTTAGAGGAAGTCTGAGTAGTCACAGCACTCGTGACGTCAACAAATTGTCAAATGCTCCATTTTTCTCCATTATCTATACGAGAATTTGATTTAATTTTGGGCCATAAATCGATACTTTATTGATGGTTATGGTGGCATTTGGGTGCTTGAGTTTTCTTAAAGTACCTGTCTTACCTATAATACTGACGCAACCTACTTCCATGATCACTCCATATATTTCTAAACCCGGAGACCCCAATTTCGTACGTTCTATTCTCGGTTACATTCTAGCCCCTCTAACGAAACCACGCTGATTTTCTCACTTGCCGTGTGTTTGGTAGGTTCAATAAGTATCACGCTTTCGACGGTTGTCTGCGAGAGTTTTTCCATCAGAAAATGGTTACGTAAATTGTTTCACTGTTCTCGCTATAAGTCCTTGGGTATCGGAATAGGCTTAAAACAACCAAATCCGTGGATTATTTGTCGAAAGCACAGCCTAGTTTAAAGTATTCAAATGTTTTAAAACACTGTAAGTTGAAGAGTAAATAGTGCGAGGGGTCCTTTAAGTAAATATGTTTCATAAATATTTATGACCTACGCAAATAATTAAGAAAGTAGTCAAGCGGAAAGAATACCGGTTAAGTAATAGCGGAAAGAATACGGGTTACCGGTCCTAGAAAATGTTAAAGTGGAAAGTTATATTTTGAGATGATTTATGGCATGTCTATGCGCTCAAAGCAGTATCGATTGCCCCCTCAAAGGCAGAAATGCCAAAGCGGTGCAAATAAAGAAGAAGAAAAAATAAATAAACAAGATCCAAGTGTACGAATTTGTACAGATTGCAGATACGATTAATCGGCACTTTGAGGCAATACAATAAAATAGTGGTGGGCACCCCCCCCCCTTTTTTTTAACCTTACCCATCCAAGTATGGACTTTTTAATCGACCCAAATCTCCCTCGGCTATTGGTCACCATCAAGTCGAGACAAGATTTCAGGTTTCAAACATTCACATTTCGATCAAGACGAAAACAAAATTGAAAGAAGAAATCCAAATATTAGGATGGATCAACTGTTCACAGGATGGTATATGCAACTCACAAATACAACTGCGAATTAATCACAGATGATTAATTTCGTTCATCGCAGAAATTTAGGAATCCCGCTATTGCCAAATTCGGAACAGGCGACGAACAAGGGAGTTAGAGACTCTGTAATTAACAACGGAAGTAGGTGAATGCATGTGCTGCGTTATTTCTTATGGCACTTTAGTAGAAGGGAAAGTAACATTTGTCAGGAAGTAGAAAGTAGAATTGATTTTAAGCAGAAACAGCATATTTTGAGACCGCCTTTATCCGTAAAGCAAGACAAAAAAACTAACGTTTGGTCATATGAGCGATCGTGAATTATAGGGTGAAAACCAAGTCCAGTCTCTAACGAGTATACTTTTGGCAGGCAGGGAGAAACATTCATGTACAAAGAAAACAGACTTATCGAAAAAAAATTCCTAATTTACAGCATTAAGAACTACAAAATAGCGACGACAAATTCCGGTAAAATGTCCAATATTGATTTACTCCGATATTTACAGTATCGTGATTAGGGATTATCCTGACTTCCCACTCCACTCAGTTTCCAAAAACGAACGGACACATACATGTCAAGTTAGCTTTCTATTGCCAAGAATATATGCTATATAATAACCGTCATGTTTTTATGAATTTATTTAAATAAAAGATAGAGTCACACTACCATAAACCACTACCTTGGGGTTAGTCACCAAGCACGAAGTGTACGAGCGACATAGTTAGCAAAGACATATTAACAATAGTATAATAATAAATAAAAATATAATTGCAATAATAATGCTTTCGCCTCTATTAATTTCTCGGGACACTTTTAAAATACTTCGAGATACTTTGGGATACGTAGGATACTTTGACTACATTGAGATACAGTAGAGGTATGCTTCTTTGAACAGTTACTTAAATGTGAACAGTGTGCAGTTTTGGGCTAAATGGAAGAATGAAGATCCAAAATACCTATTCAGGTGCTTTTAAAGGCCCTTAATTACCTACTTTGGCTAACTGAAAGTGCATGAAAATGGCGAAGTTCAAAGTCAACAAACGTTTAAATAAGCATGCCTCTACTGTAGTTAATGCTACTTTGCGATACTTCGTGATCAGTGTACATGCTTAGAGCTACTTTGGGATACTTCGTGATCAACGTAGATACTTTGAGCTTCATTGGAATGCTTCGAGATACGCTCAGATAACTAAAGCTACTTCGGGATACTAGAGATACTTTGGGATACTTTTGCGATAATCTCCAGGGTATGCGCAGATACTTTGGACCAACCCTGGACCACGACCATTCTCTTATCCAGGAATTTATTTGTGGGGGGGGGGGGGGTCAACCCCCTAACACCCCCACCCCCCTGGACACGGCCTTGACCACGACGATTATGTAAGCATTCGCCACTGGGTAAATTATTTATTCTTGCTACAATCATATGTCATAATTCTAATTCTAACTCGTAAATTCCATGTTATCTTTTTAAAAAATAGTGGTGGAGAGTCATACATGGTAACGTAGTCACCATACAATTATACAATTATATACAATTATTAAACAAAGTACGCAACGAACATAGCTACAAATATATCAATTTAAATTCGGGATTCACAAACGTTAAAATACTTTACAAAATAGTGAACTGAGGACTTGAGATAACGCACCGGGGATTTTGCATGCCGTTTCGTCAGTTGGATCCTTTGCGAGTCTGTGCTAGGGGTTGTCTTAACTGGCAGGTTTGAAGTCACAGGGGGTAAAATGGACCGGTTCACATCCGAGGCCAGACATTTTTTTGTTTACCAAATTTCATTAGGAGATCATTTCTCCTATCAGAGACGCAAGAGGCAAGGTCTTTAGGCCGTAATGATAACTAAAACAGATGCCATTGCTCAGCCGTTTGGATCCTTCCCTTCCCTCCCCCCCCCCTAGGGGCCGCATGACTAGTATTCGGGACCCTATCGAATTTTATAGACCTCCCATTGACAATAAAGAAAAGGGCAAGCAGGGGTTATTATGAGTAGTCGAAAGCATGGTAGCGTGAATTTCCAGGAGGCGATTCCAAGTCCCCAGAGAAGACCACGCCCTTAATGCAGGCCATGGATGAAAATATTCCAGAATGATTAAAGACGGGGCTATAAGCAGTGAGGTCAATCGAAAATATCAACATAATTACAGTCGAGGGGATATAAACTTATAAGTATCTGCCCGCCCACAGTGGCCTTTCTAGTTTGCTTTAGTACTTATTCTTTTTCTTTTGTGAAGTGTTTGTTTTGTTTCTTTTATTGCTACTCCGCTTTGATTTTTGAAGCGGGTCAAAAATATATTGTTATTTTAAAAATTGACATAGTTTGGTTTACAAAGTTTGTTTTACCTTTCGGCTTTCAAGTCACAGACCAAGTCTTTTTTCTTATCGAAAACATAATGTTCCAAAACATAATTTCCTTCCTTCTTTTTTCCTTCCTTTTTTTTTGGGGGGGGGGGGGAGGCAAGGGCGCTTTGGTGATGGAAGATCGTTCGCTAGTGGGTATTTTTTGTCATTTTGTTATGTCTTCATTCTTCTTCTCTTATTCTCTCCTTCTTTTTTTCTTTCTTTGGTTTGTTTCCCTTCAGATTTCATCAATAGATGAATAAAGAATAAGCCCCGCCCATTGCCAGGCCTTATGGTGGGGCCATAAACAGTTAATGGTTTTTTTATTTTTATGAATAAACTGAACTGAACTGAAAAAAAGGCGTGTCTCTGGCCGGTCTGTGATTGATGACCAACGCCTATTTTTTAATGCACGTGTAGCTACTTTTTCTTTCTCCCTCAAAACGGAGTGACCAATGGGAGTGGCTACGTCTCGCCCTTCATTCAGTAACGTCAACAACTACCATCAAAACATATTTGATGGTGGAAAACGGATACGTCAGCTGAATTTTATTGGAGCTATATTTCGGCCCTTTTTGGCAAAGGTCCTCTTCAGGCTCAAAACCGCTCAAGTTAGAAAAACGAACCCAAATGCAGAAAAATCTCTGCCCGACCAACGACCCAATCGAGCAGCAAAAACAGCAGCCGTGTCCAAAATGAAATCACAGCAACCATTTTAGCTCCAAGCAAGACTCACGAAGAAATTTACAGTTAAATATTTAACGCTAGGCTAGAATCTTTAGTTTTGTGTTTCCCACAAGTTCGTTTTTCCAACTTGAGCTGTTTTGAGCCCGAAGAGGACTCTTGCCAAGAAGGGCCGAAATATAGCTCTAATAAAATTCAGCTGACGTATTCGTTTTCCACCATCAAATATGATTCGCAGTCAGCTTGGGCTGAAGGAATATTTACCATCAAAACATTAACTGACGAGGTCTACGAACTACTAATGCGGAGCCCCTTGAAACGGACGTGACTCAAGCCTATTTGGATTTTGTTTTTACTTTGTGCTTCAGTTTACTCTGTTTACCTATTCATTTATTTTTTGTATTTTTTTTTCCACACTCCGTCTTGTTTGGCCTCGGCCAGTTGATAGATTATAAATAAATAATAATAATATTTGATGGTGCAAAACGGATACGTCAGCTGAATTTTATTGGAATATTTCGGCCCTTCTTGGCAAGAGTCCTCTTCAGGCTCAAAACCGCTCAAGTTGGAAAACGAACTTGTGGGAAATACATTGTGAAGGAACATTTAATAATAATATATTATTCCTTATTTGACGTCACTTACACTAATTTATATTCAAATTTAATTAGAAATAACAAATTTCTGATAACTATTTTTCTCGATTTCACTTCATTTCCCGTTAAATTATAGCAGCAAATGTAGACTTTTCAATAGGGGACACCTCTTATGTAAACTAAATCTCCTGGCCAACTATAGCATCAACACTGTTTGATCAATAACTCCCTATTAAGTTTGTGTGTTTGATAGTACGAACAAAGCCAAGAACAGTTTTGCGAAACACTTTCGGTTTTGTCAAATTGCTTTGAACGAATGAATGAATATTTATTGCCCATTTGGTAAATAGAAAAATTCGAGTAATTTAACAAAAGGAAAGAAAACAAGAAAAGAAGAGAAACAATTACGAATAATTATAAATAATTGGACAAGACCGTGGGACGGAGAGAACGCTGAAACAAACAGCTTTCTATGCAGCTCGTCGTAGCGAGGGGTCATCCGCTCTCGATTTTGGTGTACACCAGGTGCCCGGTATATGAACTTCTGACCAAAGAAATACCATCGCTACAGAAACCAATGAGGAGAAACGTTCAATTTTGTTCAGAAGAAAAACGAATGATCATGGATCACTTCTTCCGATACCTCCTGCAGCTCTTTCCTTGCGCTGAGGCAATCTTGCATCAGCGGTAGGGCATCCTTGATAACAATCATCACAGCACTATTCAGTAGCAAAGCCGTCAATCCTGGACAAGGTAATAAAGCAGCAGGCGTAAACTAGTAGCAGACATTTGTTCCCAACGGCTAATTAGACTGCTTAGTATTCATATGCGAAAGAGCGATGATACTGAATGTCATCTGACTTAAGAAAAATTGCTCAACAACTTATCAGACGGTCGACGTGGCTGTCTTCATCAGCTGCCAAGCTAGATACGGACCAAGTTCCAAGCAAGCAATTCTAGTCAACAACCAAATGATAATAGTCCACAGCTCAAGTCGACCGACTTTGGCGCAAAGAAA
Organism: Branchinecta sandiegonensis; assembly: GCA_030848855.1. Lineage (NCBI taxonomy): Eukaryota > Metazoa > Arthropoda > Branchiopoda > Anostraca > Branchinectidae > Branchinecta > Branchinecta sandiegonensis. The sequence continues at coordinate 18,713,647 of JAUPMV010000012.1, read as the reverse complement.
GAAATAGCGGGCGGGAAATAGGGTTGCCATGGATGGTGACTTGACACCATTTTGTGATTTTCTTCTAACACCAAAATTAATAGATTTTGGCGATTTTCAAATCACCGAATTTCCAAGAACACAAACATTCCAAAAATCACCGACTTTCAAAAATAAAGTTTGCGACAGGGTGTTTGTGTTAGGCTCACTTCCTGAAAGTATGTCTGATCTTTCGCATGAAAGCGAAGCTTGATGTTGGGTTTCTCTTTCCGGTTTCTCGGTAGCTTGACGAACGAATAAATATATAATACAAATTTGTGCCGCATTAAAGGTGTGAGGAAGTAATCGAATTTGATTTAGAATCTTTCGCGTAGTTTTATATTGTGTGATATGACTGTAACGTGCATACTGAAACACTTATCATCTGTTAGGACAGTGCCAAAGATGCCATTCGTTCACTAGAGAAAACGTCAGCGTCACTACTATGTACATCTCGTCATCCTGGTCCTCGAGTACATGATGTTTTTCATGAATTTTTCAACTTTTATTTATCTTGTATTGTTTTTCGTTGTTCTCTTTGCTCCGCTACCCCCTTGTGTATTTGGCGGGTTACAAATAAAATAATTAAAATAAATACATATATATAGTGCCAAGAGCCTCCTTCTATTCTCTTGAATTTTGGTGGTAGGTTGGTGCTATTCTCTTCCTTAGAATTTTAAACAAAGAAAACAACGATCCTTGACATTGGGAATGCACTGAAAAAAAAACGATATTGTTTTATTTATTTTTCTGTAATCAGAATTTGTGTGTTCGATGTTAACAGGTAGAGGTCTAAACTAAAGGCGTCATCTGATGTATGGTTGGTCTTTTTATACTAAACTATACATAGAAGCCCATAAAAACGAGGCGTTAAAAAGTACAACATCGTTCAAGCGGAAGAAAAGAATTCATTTGACAGTAAAATATGTTTTAGCGGACCGGGGTGGACGCCCACTGACTTAAAGCTGCTGGGAGGATGATACAGCTTGTATCGTCCTCTGAGGTAGGGTGTGCAAATGTTTTTGGCAAACATGGTATAATAACCATTAGCTGCGTTTACTAGTTTTGCGAAAATACGCTAGAGGTATAATTTAAAGTTCGGACAGAGCATATTTTGGCTGAATCCTAAAAATATATACTTAAAGCATCGACTTCGATATTCTTAGCAGACTTTTAGTACCTATTTTAAGTTACAAGCAGTGGGCGCCTATCACAGGAAGTGAAATGTGAATGCTGCGTCCAAAGTTAAATAAAGTAAAAAAAAAACAAAAAACTAGTATATCACTGGTTGGGCCTAGAGCCCCAACCTCGGAAGGGGGCCCAGTATCTGTAATTAGAAGTAAATGTAAAAATTATAATGTATCCAAAAAATGTGTTAGGTACTTATCTATTTCACTACTACGTCAAAGTACGTTAATTAAATACAAAAATAGAATTAAAGTTTACTTTTTGCTAAATTACAAAAAAGCAGACCCGAATCGAAGCGATTGCTCGATGGAATTCCATTCCATGCGAAGTTTCTCAAATTAAAAACTCTTCTTCTCTGTGTAAAAAGTCAGTCTTAAAATATGAAAGATATAACACCAGAAATTTGGAGGTCAAGGTCCAAGTTTCAAGTTCAAGTTATTTTTATTGAAAAACTTATATACACAACTAACATAAAACTAACATAGACAAAAAATAAAATCTGTTTATTAAACAGAATCCCAAGGACTCTTATTTAAAGACAAATGTAAGAACGATCGTGTAAATAGATAGATGAAGTAGTTATTGAGTGTTATTCCCCTACAAGCTATGCTTCAGGAGGGATTTGATCCCTCCTGGGATCTCCAGTACCTTAAAGGACCTGTCTTATCTATAATACTAACGCAACCTACTTCCATAATCACTCCATATATTTCTATACCCGGGGACCCCAATTTCGTACCCCTCTAACAAAACCACGCTGATTTGCTCACTTGCCGTGTTTTGCTACCTTCGATGTGTGTCACGTCGTCGACCGCTGTCTGCGAGAAGTTTTTCCATCAGAAAAATCCGGTGATGTAAATTTGTTCCCTGTTTTCGCTGTAAGTCAACAGGTCACGGTAAAGGCTTAAAACAGCCAAGACCGTGGGTATTTGTGGAAAGCACAGCCTAGTTGTGAAGTATCCAAATATTTTACAACACTGTAAGTTGAGTAGTAAATATTGCGAGGGGTCCTTTAAAATTTGTTAATGTATATGTGTAGTAGCTAAATGAAGTGGAAACCTGTTAACTGCCCTAGTCGCCCCTGGATCTCTGTATCCGGCCCTGATACCACTGTTGTGGTGCAACCTTCAAATAAAGAATCAAAAAGCCAAAACTCCAACTCACCTGGTCCTCACATCTGCAGTACCATCATGTATCCATATGGCTTAGAACAATTCCAATGGCACCAGGCGAACACTGAAGCCGTGTCACCTATCCTATCACCTGTACACAAAAAGGCCCAACACCTGCTCTCAGTTCCTGTTGTTACTTGTGCTGCGGGCGTCACTGTTCGGAGAGGATGCCTGCAAATTTGAAAAATAATTATAAGGGCTGAATAACCCGTATACTATCCAAAAATTCAGTCCGCGCATCAAAACCAATCAGCTGAACAGAACCGGAGGTAACAAAATGTTCTGTGGACTGATTTATACACTAGGGTTAGCATAGAAATAGACAGGTTCTTTAAATCGACTGCAGAAAAAAAGACTGCCGTACCAGTTTGCAAAAATTGATGATAGGAGATTTCTTTTTCGCTCAGTTTTAATTTTAACTGAGTATTGTGTGCCCGTGGGTTAGACCTGTTAGAGTGCCCACTACAAAAAATTGACTACGGTGAATATACTGTAAGTACGACATGCATAAAAGAATATTAATTGTGAAGAATATTTAAGCACCAGGTCGAGGCTTGGACAAACAAAATTTTGGGCCCCGAAAATTATCAAAGTGGTACTTTTGCAGATTCACGGGATTCGCAGTGCAGTAATGCATAAAGAGATAAGACGGAATGTTTCAAAGAGTTTGCGATACTTAAAAATCAAACAAGCCTATAGGAGAAAAGCTACAAGAGATACGCCTTCATCATCGATAGCTTCAAGAGTGCCAATTGGGGGAGGAAGTGGAGGGGTTAAAAGTACGTCCATGTTGTATGGAGAAGGACTAAAAAGACTCTAGTGAGGGATCCTCAACTTATTCTTATTTGACAATTGGTAATTGTGACTGACTGGCCTGTGTGACCTACAGTTTAGCTCGTAAAACCGGGCAAGTTGAATTGCAAAAGTTACAAGGACTGTAATATAAACGCTTGACTGAAAAAAACTCTAAAAAAAAAAGAAAAAACACTTAATAACGTCACTTGGAGAGAATATTCTCCCGGGGTCGCTCATTTCATTTTAATAAGTGGCTTTGAGAGGCTGAGCAGGAAAAAGGTTACGAGGAGACTTATTAGCTAAAAGTCCTTACCAAAACCTAGACATACTAGTCCTCAGTCCTCACACGATCTTTTAAATGGACAGTCGAACCAGTAAGATAGATTCTTCCAACTTTAATTTTAACTACTATTAGCTTTTTCCTCAGTTTGTTTACAACTACGCCTGGGTAATAGGGTTGCAACTCTGACAGCTTGAGAGGCCAATCGACGGTCCTACCCAACCCCAACCCCCCCCCCCCTTGATGTTAGATAGATAGATAGTTATTTTTATTGATCTAACTCGTAGCGGCGACACGTCAACCATTATATTTAATGTGTTAAAATACTTGAATATATACTTTCCTGTTACATACTTTAAAATACTGGAATATATACTTTCCTTTTACATACTTTTATCTAGGATCGGCAGAAATATCGAGATTTTATTCCAAGAATTTTTAGGTTTTACTTAAAAAAAAAAAAAAAAAATACTCTACTTATACGCTAGGTTAATCCCGGACTGGAGCGATTTGACCTGGAAAACTATCTGTGGGTGTCATGTTTGATAGTGCAAAACGGATCCGTCAGCTGAATTTTATTAGAGCTATATTGAGGCCCTTCTTGGCAAGGGTCCTCTTCAGGCTCAAAACCGCTCAAGTTGGAAGAGGACACTTGCCAAGAAGGGCATTAACATAGCTCTAATAAAATTCAGCTGACGTATCCGTTTTGCACTATCAAACATGATTCGCAGTCAGCTTGGGCTAAAGGAATATCTATGTATATCGAGTGTCAACTTCCAGACCACGAGCACTGGCCACCACAGCCTTGTTGCTAGTAATTAAAATTCAAGGTAATGCTTGTTTAACCAAAAACTCCATTTCTAGACAAGGAAAAATAAGGGAATCCCAAGCCAACAATCACCATCACACGCATATTGGCAACTAATGGAGAAACCAAGGGAATAAAGTTGTTGGCCAAAGGTTTGTTTCTCAGTTGTCCTGGAAACGAACTTGTCGTTCGTACTGAATGACTAACTTGATGCATAACCGATAATAAACAAATCGTTTGCATGAAGAAAGCTATAACGAAGGGGAAGTTGGTCAGAACAAGCAAGCCGGCGAGCCGAATAACCCCTTAAAAAGAGACAATGTCATGGAATGACATTGGCTTTGGAGTGGCACGAAAATGGCGATGGCTTTATAATGGCAATGGTTTTGAACGACACGATATGGCTTTCGTGGCTGAAAAGTGCTGTCCCTACAGAGTCTAAAAATTTCACTTACAACCTTTTGGAAAAATAACCCGTCGATGTACCCCGATGAAAAATTTGTAGCCTGCGTAGTTGTATGAAAAAGTTGCATGTATACTATGTAATAGCAAAGCATACTATCATTTAATGTGCCTCAGACTGGTCTAATCTTATGTAGTATTATCCAGTAGCATCCTGTCTTGCCATAGTAGCATCCAAAAGTAGCATGCAGTAGTATGCAGTAACACGGTAGCCTTGAAGTAGAAGCATGTAGTAGCATCAGTTAGTCCTGCATGCTACTTTTTCGTACAACTTCTTACTACTATTTTGAGATAAATTTTTCATCGGGACAGCAATGAAGCAACTAACGAACATCAGAAGAAGTCACTTACATTCAGTTTCTACACCGACAAAACATAATCAACACGAAGTATCACAACTGACTTCATCAACATGCAAGTCATCCCTCCACGTTTTCACTCTTACATCTAAGTAGCGGTTTAGTACCTGGAAGTATAGACGGACTCCGTTCCGCTAGCGACTTCCGACGATTAAGCCCTCGGGTAGTACAACCCGCGCGATCCGCTCCCGGCAAGTGATACTGAACTGACTGAAACTCCAGAGGCTGCTGAACAGCAGGTGCAGGAAGAACAGAAGGCATGCGCAATGAGCCGTGAAGTCAGCCAGTGCAGTGGTTTGCCTACGACTCCACCCTTATGGATTTTGGGATGACAAAAGTAGCCGCTCGTCAGCGATGTTGGCGCCGGGATATAGCGGGAGCGGGAAGCCAGCCACAGGAAGGAACTTGAAAAAAACTGATCGACATGGCTGACCCCGATGAAAATTTTTCGAGAATTAGTAGTATGTTCAGTTTATTTTACGACCCAAATACATTATGATGCCAGTACCCGCCCCAAGAAGGTAAAAAAAAGCACTTGCAATTGGGTGGGTAAATAAAACTCATTTCCTAACTAATAATTAACTAGAAACGAAACATAACAAAAAAGAGCACTAAAAGAAGAAATAATAACCAATCTCTCATGAAATCATTTAATAATAATAATGAGGAAAAAAAAAAATAATAAGAAAAATAGGAAGAATAGGAAAAAAACTATGAACCTTGGCCTAGCAAATATTTTTTCAATTTATTTTTAAATAACCCCCGGTGCTCAGCCGCCCGAATTCTCTCCGGAACAGAGTTCCACACATTAGGCCCTGAAAATCTAGTAGGGAAGCAGGCCCTGGTTCCACTTCTATGCGGGACTGTTATGTAGTAGTAACTGTTGCCACTGCATGCTACTACTAGCAAACTGGATGCTATCGGATATTACTACTTAAGATTAACCCAGGCGGAGGCATGTTAATTCAAAGTACTCCATACTACTACATATTATTAATCAAAGCGTTACTACATATCAATACATGCAACTTTTTCGTACAACTACCGGACAACTACACAGTCAAAGAATTTTTCATCGGGACGTATTAGCAAAATTACGGGTCAGACCTGCACTAGCAAACAGTCAAATTTTATGACATTAGCTCTTCGAGGCTACAGGGTCTGGCATTTTCATTATAATGTGGTCCTAGAATGCGTACCCGTACATTCATAACTGTTCAGGAGTTTACCACACACTCAAGAAAAAAGAAAATTCGACGGGATCCCAAAAATGTAATATTTAATCCAGACAGCATCTCTTCTTACCCCTAAATCGGACATGTAATTTAACTATAAATACAACTTGTGCTTTTCACAAATTTTCCGGTTTGGGCCGGATTCCGGGCGAACTACTTGTCCGCGTAGAAAATGGTTTTCACATAAACGTTCAGCATGCCTTCTTACCCCTAAATCTCAACATCTAATCAACTCCAAATAAGCTTTTACTTTTAACAAACTTTCCGGTTTTGGCCGGATTCCGGGCGAACTACTTGTCCGGCGAGAAAATGGTTTGCATGTTCGTGTTCAGAATGTCTTTTTACCCCTTAATCGACTATCTCATTAGCTGTTTAAAAACATTTTGTCTGTCCATGAATTTGAACCCACCCCTAAATGTAGGGCTACAGAGCCCATCTACGAACTCGAACTTTCCTTTGCCCCAGAGGATTCTCCCACAAATTTTCATAAAAATATCTCTTTCCCTTCGAGAGTTATCCTGCTCGCAGACAGAAAGACAGACAGACAGATCCCCAAAATATGTACAAATGTGAGAAGCTTTAGGTCTTACCGGTCGGTTTGATAACTTTTGTTTGTAGGACTCGGTGGCGGGAAATTCGAGTATGTGTGATGTAGGAGGCACTTTTGGCACTATTTATGTTGCAATGAGCAATGATGACAAATGATCTGATTCTGCTTTTCTGGTTAAACATTTTGTTGGTCAACCTTGTGATGGCGTGTGTTCTAAAATTTCCGACTCGAACTGTCTGGATTATCTTGCACTGATTCATCCGAGAAGCAACCAAATTCAACTGTCAATTTACGCGTATGGCTTTTATGATAAAGTTATAAAGAAATAGAAAAACCGTGATTTTCGGGTTTTCTTATTGATCAGCTAGTTATTCCTCTAAGATGATGTGCGAGGGATAAATATAAATTCGGATATTTCGGTTGCACTTCCGGCAACCGTCAACCGCCAAACCGCAAACCGAGGACGGTTTGCCGGAAGTGCAACCGAAATTATATTTATCCCTCGCACATCATCTTGGAGGGATAATTAGCTGATCAATAAAAAAAACCGAAAATCACGGTTTTCTATTTCTTTCGTAATGAATGGTCAGCTTCGCTTCAAACCTTATATTTGATAAAGTTCTCCTAATTTTGATGTCATCGGCTTCCATATGGGCGTTTGATCCTGACCAGGACTAAACCTTTTGCCCCAAAATGTGCACGGCAATAGGAAAGACTGATGCAATCCCGGATAGGAAACAAATTCTGTGAATGTGGGAGTTTCGGCACTGAAAATATATAACCGGAGCAGAGGCAAAGAAGGAGTGGGCATAGTGGATGGCATGGCTGCTTTGAACCAGCTGGTGGCTGCACCGGCTGCTCAATAGCAGGTCTTTTGTAATTATAAAGCACCCTGCAGTGTTCATGCAGGTGGGAAAGTTTGTCCCTTTTTCTTTCAAGGTGAAATAGTTATTTTGTTTATTTGCTTTGCTGAGATATGACCCTTTGCTCAAATACATAAATACATACATCGTCTTTCGAGGACCGCAGTAGTCGGAGGAAGATAGATAAATAGATAAGTATTCCTTGAGCCCAAGCTGACTTTGAAACATTTATTCAATTAATGTATACAACGGAGACGTCAGCTGCGATGCTTCATCAGCGATATTTGGGCCCTTCTTGGCAAGGGTCCTCGTCAGGCTGACGATAGATAGATAGATAGATATTTTTGTTGATCTAACTCGTAGCGCCGACATGGCACTAAACATCGACCATTACATTTCATGTGTTAAAATATTTGAATACATACAATTGTTACATACAAGAAAATAAATAACTTGGAATTCACTTGTTTTTTGGTAATTTTCTCAGTAAAATGTGGTACAAAGGAATTCGAGTATACCAGTTAGTGCGACATTTAACTGGCACCAGGATATTTTGGTGCCGCGTCCGTCCTGTCGCCGGTGCTAGATCGGGCAGAATATCTCTATGTTTTCCAATTGAAAGGATTGGTCGGCCAAAACGTAAAATTAAGTTTTTAAGGATTTAATGTGATATGGAAAGAAACGAGTCCAAGCAAGCTTAATAGGAGGGGCGCAGCTGGAAGTACCACAGTGTGACCACAAAGTTCTTGTTGATTAACGGTAAATTGTAAGTGAGCTTCGTTCACAGGCTACTGGTTTCCGTAATGGTACACATATATCAATAGCGCACCTGTGTTCGGGGTTCATCCACAGGCTCGTGACGGGCACAGGTGTCTTCAATACTCTTGATGACTAACTCTCCTTGCCGATAAAATAAGAAGGAAACACTCCTTCGCCGTGTACCTAGCGGAAGAGCCGGAAGCGGCACCACAGCTCCCCCGAACGAGCGCCGTGATTGGTTGACACATGATCTGAGTTCTTGAGTTTGACTCGATAGTGAGACCTTTTCTCGTTCTTCCTGAGTATCACTGGCGTGTTCACAGGACACGTGCTCATGTCTACTGTCAAGTTTCATCCCGATCATACAACTCGTTCCGAAGTTATACATGCCACAAGGTTTGGAATGCCACCTCACTCCACCTGGTCGTTCAGGGATGGCCGAATGCGAGAAATGACCATTTCCAACTAAACCAGGTCAGGTTCCTAATCTGCCTGACAAGTTCCTTCCGTTGGCCCAACTCGAAATACCATAGCTTCGTGCACTGTCAGAAGTTCCACAACAGATAACACAAGGATGCGCGGTTTCAACAGACAATGTGTAACAGATAACACTTTAGATTTTATCTGTTGTGTTTGAAAATGTTATGCATAACAAGAGCAAAAAAACAGCCAAAAAAGCATCTATTGACCCTTATTCTTTATCGCCATGATGTCGGAAAACTCAGCAGAAGCTTTTTTGCGGTTTTTCAGCTCTTCCCGATGGTAACGCTTATTATGCATAACATTCTGAAACACAATACAGGTTAAACAAACAACTCATAGGAAACTAAACAAAATTACAAACTACACTGTCAGAAGTTTCATAACAGATTGCGCATAACACTTTCAAGAATAACACCTTTTCACTTAGAAAAAAAGTGTTATGACCAATTAAGTTTATACTATTTCGTGCCCAGATCTCCTACAGCACCTTCAATAGGTAAAAATACTACACTGTCAGAAGTTACAGAACGATAACAGCAGGATGCGCGGTTTCAACAGATAACACTTTGGGATGTTATATGTTATGTTTCTTTCGTTCCCGTTAGTATTTTTACCAACTGAAGGTGTTGTTGGAGATCTAGGCACGAAATAGTGTAATCTTAATTGGTCATAACCCTTTATTTCTAAGTGAAAAGGTGTTATTCTTGAAAGTGTTATGCGCAATCTGTTATAAAACTTCCGACAGTGTAAGAAGCAGCACTTCTCAACTCGAGTGCTTTTAGCACACAATTACCAAAAGAAACAATCACTCATGGTGAAGTAGAACGTAAGATACCAAGAAGCTGCCCACCATTCCGAGAAATCAATGAACCCCTTAAGTGCGAAAGCTCCTGGCACCTGAAAAGAAAATGACCCAGACCGTCCCCATCAAGATGGCAGGGTAGGCGAAGGGTCACGACTCTCTAATGCGCTACTGTCAAGAGCACCACTTGAGAGAGCAGTGGCGGAGTATCTCGAAAAATCAGAAACATATAACGCCGCAGTCGCTACAGCAAGACCCGATGAAAAATTTGTAGCCTGCGTAGTTGTATGATAGTTGTATGAAAAAGTTGCATGTATTGATATGTAATAGTAAAGAATACTATCATTTAATGTTCGTCAGATTGGGCCAATCTTAAGCAGTAGTATCCAGTAGGATCATGTCTTGCTATAGTAGCATCCAGTCTTGCGAAAAGTAGCATGCAATAGAATGCAGTAACACGGTAGCCTTAACATAGAAGCATGTAGTAGCATCAGTTCGTACTGCATGCTACTTTTTCGTACAACTTCATACTACTATTTGAGATAAATTTTTCATCGGAGAGCGATAAGAATCCTCAGAGACTTCCTTCATAGTCTTTCTAAAGAGACGAAGGGGAAGAGTTCTTTTGAAAGAGGTAACGCGCAGGGTGCCATCAAATGAAAGACACCGAACCGGACACTACGACAACAACTGGATGGCGGGCGAAATGGGAAACGTTTGATTCTCGCATCGTGAATAAGTAAGTAACATACGACTGCTCGGTTAGACGAAATAACGTTACTGGACGTCGTAAACTCCTTTGCTTCGTTAATCGACGGGTTTGGAGCATCTCGAAGTTGAATCCTCAGAATTCCGCACTGAATGGAAACGCGCCAAGCGCTACTATCCGTGAAGACAGTCGGAAGAATGGATCCAAGTGACTTGACAAATTTCTCCGCCAAATTCAATTTCCACACAGATACTATGAAAGACTCGAACCCCCATCGTCGCCATGCTACAAAGAATCACAGACAAGACGAACAAGATCCTAAAGAAGGCCGATGTCGCAGAAGGGTAACATCTAAAGAATGACGAAGGTCGATCATGTTCGTTAAACGGAGCAGACAGTAGTCGAGTCGAATCCAGTTGTGATACAAGGGTACAATGTAAAGACAAAAGAAACTCTACCTACGTTGCCTGGGCAACGTGAAGTTGTTGCAGCAACCTTTACACTTAAGTCGGCGAAGCCGAGCAAAGGTTGCTGCAACGCTTTGGTTTTGTTTCTTCGCTAACGGTTAAATGCTGAATTTGTCAAACCATCGAGGTTATCAAAATGGTACGTTCCAATCCAAGAAGATTTTTTTCTGATTTGATGACACAATCTGTAATCACATGGTTATATACTTATAAATACTAAAATTAAATCTATCATGAACGTCAAACCCCGTCGTCGGAATGCTACGAAAAATCATATGCAAGTCCGAACGAACAATTGGCAAGTTTTAAACACAATAGTTAGCGATGCGTAGAGAAGCCGAAGCCAGAAAGTAAGAAAATTAAGAGGAGCAAAAATAAAAAGGTATGGGTATGGCGAAAAGGTGGAGTAGGAAGGAAATGGATGCCGGAAGAATGGTGATAAATAGTGGGAGGGAGTGGAAGATAAGGGGTTCTTTACGAAATATATTACTATTCTCACCTGGAAGCTACTCTTGAGACGCATGGAAGAAATGGAAGTAAGAAGATTGGGCAAAGAAGCTTGCGGGGTCTTAAAAAAGAGTTAAAAAAGGAAAAATAATTAACGGCAATGCTTCAATGCAGCTTCAACCAAGCGTCATATGTGTGTTCCTGCTAATCGAAAGCAATTTTACGAAGCATTGAACGAGTGCCTATTCGGTGGCTATAAATTTGGCACATGCGGTAAAAGGAGCTTTTCGAGCTGAACAAAAACCGCAGAGGTTTCATTAGGCAGACATCCTTGCTTAGACACGGAACGTCTAACTACCTTCGACAGGAAATAGGTTTTTGCTCGGCTGGGCCAAGCCAACAGCCTGCGAGTTAATGACTGGTAAACTTGGGAGTCAAATTCTTGTTTATCGACAACGCAGCTCAATCAGCAGTTGAATTTTTCTTTATTGGGTTATGAAGCATGCTGAATGTCATGATTCACTGAGCTGATCGTCAGTACGACGAAGCTAATTATGTGAGTAAGCGACACGCATAATTCTCGTTCCCACTCCTTTATTATCGTTTTCTTTGCTAAGAAAACAATTTGTAGGCCGTTGTACACTGCCTAATGGGACAGAAGAGTGTGGGGGGGGGATATTACAATATCGAAAGGTAATCATATAGGTAGAGCAATTACAATGACTATAGGCTATGTACGCTCTAACGAGATGTCGCTTCGGTTGCCGATTGTAGCCGGACTGTATCAATGTACGCGCGTTACCAACGCAGTTTCATGCCTTCTTTCGTGCAGTGGTAAAAATCCCCGGGTTTGGTTGTTGATGCTGAATTGCTTGAATTGATGCCGGTTGTTGATGATGATTGCACATATCTTGTTGGAATTGCACTGTTGTCTGGTCGCTGTTAGCTATTTTCAATATATTTATCTTGACAAGAAAACAAGATTTTGTCATGTTTGCCACCATTATGCTATCTGGAAAACAAAAGAAATTGGATACGGCCCAACTTCGTTGGCTACTTATTATTTAGTAAGAAATACCATTGTCGTTACAATCCGCTACATAACGACTACGAAAAATCGTTCCACCTCGCGACCATACACTGTAAAAGGTTTCTCCGCGTAAGGATTAAAGTTAACTTCAGTATCTGCTACTGGGATTAATCTTATCTCTACTGGGATAAGATTAATCCGAAATTAGAGATAATTTTATCCCAGTAGAGACAAGACTAATCCCAGTAGCAAATATAGCAAGATTTTGTTTAGTAAGGAGTAAGGAATGAAGTTAACTGCAGAAATTTGCTACTAGGATTAATCTTATCTCTACTGAGGCAAGATCAATCCGAATTAGAGATAAGATTATCTTTTTATAGACAGGATTAATCCCAGTAACAAATACTGCAAGATTTTTTTGTACAGTGTGGTAAATATTCAACCAGCATGCTGGTGATTCTGGGGATAGACGACCAGGTTCTACCGACCGGATTTTCTCCACTTTCGTGACGAAGTTGATTAAATTCAACTTTTCCGTAAAGACTTGTTGATGTTGCCGAAAATCAGCAGGAATTCCAGCCATCGACCGCCCGACTCTGATAGTCTGTCCGCAGCATAAGCAGGTAGCCTGAAAAATCTGAGCGGGTTTGTATTTTGAGTTTAAGTTTATACTGGATTCGACTGGGGGCTCCGCAATACTCTATATGACTAAGTTCAATACATGCCAGTGATCCTCAGGAAGAAGGAGTAAACGTGTCCGTAACGACTCAAACTCAACGACTCAAAGTCTGTGTCAAATAATCACGGCGATCTTTGGGAGCAGCTGTGACACCGCTTCTTGCTTTCAAATAAAATAGAAAAAACGAGATTTTCGTTTTTTTTTTCTTGATCAGCTAGTTACCCCTCCAAGATGATGTGCGAGGGATAAATACAATTTCGGATATTGTATTTATCCCTCGCACATCATCTTGGAGGGGTAACTAGCTGATCAAGAAAAAAAAACGGAAATCTCGTTTTTTCTATTTTATTTGAAATGAATGGTCAGATTGGCTTCAAACCTTATATTCTTGCTTTCTTCCGCAGGTACCCGGATATTCTGCATCGGCAGTGAGAGATAGTCATCAAGAGTATACCCAGAACAGTAGAACATGTTATCAGGTAGAAGAGGATGTGAAGTGTGTGTTATTCGAATGCAAATGCGGCAATAAAAAAGCCAAAATGAGGGACTCGTGCCGGAATTCGGAAATTAAGGATACAAACATTTTTAAGCGCGTTCAGCTCATAATCCCTTCGGAACCCGGAGGAGAAAGAAATAGTCCTCTAGATGTTCATGATCATATACAGAAAAGGGAAATCAACTACATCCCGTTTGACCCAGACAGAGATTCATCCAACGAAGAAAGAAGGTGCAGACGATACCGAAAAGCGAACAAAGAAGAGGGAAACGAAGAAGAGGACAAAGAAGGGCAAAGAAGAGGGAACGACGCTTATGTCGCACCTTACAGTTCTGACGCTTTGGATGATGATGAACAAAATAGAAAAACGAGATTTTCGGTTTTTTTCTTGATCAGCTAGCTACCCCTCTAAGATGATGTGCGAGGGATAAATAAAATTTCGGATATTTCGGTTGCAGTACCTCCGGCAAACCGTCCTCAGCGAAAAACAAAACCAAATCATACAATCCACCACAATAACAAGAGGAAAACGATGCGGAACCAAGAGACAATTAAACGACATGTAACTAAAAACCAGAAGACCGATGCGGATTGAACGACATGCAGATAAAAGTAAAATAACGAAAGATAAAATGTGCGTTTTCAAAGTGTGTACGTACAAATCTATGATTATTTACAATTTTGAATACTGTGTATATTTACAATTTACTGCTTGTATGTATAATCATCCGTCTGGGAAAGCGCTGAAGCTTTCACCCAGAGGACGGCCAACTCCAAAAATCGATAATATTTTACAAACACTTCGAATAAAACCTTCCTTTTTATTTTGTTTGCAATGAATGGTCAGCTTGGCTTCAAACCTTATATTTAGATGACGATGATACAACACATTTAAAATAAAATTTCGTGACAAGTAAGTTAGTAAGTAAGTAATTTATTTATGACCCGCCATTTTGAAAAGGCGGAGTAAATGACGAAAATAAAGAAAATAAACTAAACACATATATACACACAGAAAAAGACACTTAATTTTTAATCTTCGGTCAGGAAGCAGTGGACGACATCGTGTGCTGATTGGGCCTTGTTGTCCATGAGTTTTGAAAGTGATGACGAAACATCCAAAAGGGTAACACTTGCGTCTTGAATTTTATTTATGTATGGGCCTCTGGACATGTAATAGTGATGGCCGTCGAAGTCGCTTTAGCTATGGCTGACCGTCCAAGGCAAAGACAGTAAAAGTGGTTATTGTCTACTGTTATTGTCTTTGGTCCGAGCTTCCATGGACAGTAAGACCTGGAACACAGCGTCGTCTCAGCAGTCACGTCCAATAAGTTGTATATAACGAACAGGCCCTGGCCCAAGGGTTGCCACATCAAAAATATTTAGAGAGTGGCTTTTGGCCCAAAACAGAGTGAACTGGGAGTGAAATTTATTTTCATGAAATGTTCACTTTTGGTCGGTCTTTTTGGTACTTCTGGTCGGAATCCCTGTTGCAAAAATTACACATTTGGCCATTTTCTGAAATAGAGTGATTTTTATGTCCTACGTAGGACAAGAGTGACAAAAACAAAATAGAGTGACAATTCACACTATCGTGCGACATGTGGCAACCCTGCCTGGCCCTGCACGTTCTGAATGATCAATACATCCAGGCCTTCATCACCAATCTCCGAAGATGACCTGCCGACTAGGATGTAGATCATCCCAAGAGGTCGCTCAAAGTGTCAGCTGATAATAATCAAAGCTAATTACGAAAGCTCATCTTCATCATGTGCCGATGCCTTGTGTGCATACCCAGGCAGAGTCGCAGCACTATTAATCTCAAACAATCGGGTCTCTTTGGCTTATAGATCGGAAGCGAGCTGGGTATCTCAGATGGGCTACTAACTATATTTCGTGATGGATGCACCCAAAATCTCTCGACGTAAGCAGACGTAAGTGAATTTCCTTTCGAGGGGTTGCTCACTCGCTGGGCACCGGCTGGGGCACCGGCTATCGCCGCGAAATGAAAAATGGAAAAAAAATTAGTGTCACCAGATTTGTGATTTATGGGACCGGCTGGGCACCGGGCACCACTGTACAACCATTTTGGGAGTGAGCAACCCCTCGTTTCCTTTTCCATTTCGTCTTGATTTGGTTTTTAAAATTTTGGAACGTTGGAAATATTGTGTTGGAATATATTAGGAAAACTAAACGTTTGGATTTGGAATGATTTGATTTAAAAATACGTGTTTTTTGTGTTTGGTAATGCAATTCACAGTGTGTATTATTTAGTTGTTGTTTTTTTTCTTTTTCTTTTGATTAGTTGTTTGCGCAAAATAATGTGATTTGTAGTTTAGTTTAGATGTGTAGTTTTGTTCCTTTGTTAGTTGTGAAATGTCGTAAGGCTAAATCACGTAACAAATTCATTCAAGGACAGGAATAGTCCGGCTAAGCCGGAAACAAACTGGATACTGTTTATACACATCACTTCCTTTTTTTCCTTCACTTGATCCACCGACCCTAAATAGGATTCCGTATCTTCCCTCTCGAAGCAACTACCGCCCAGGTACAGAGGCAGCTCACTGACTAGCAATGAGCATATGCTCTCAAAGAGCTCACATTAGCAGGGCTATAAACTTGGCTTCCTCGGATTCTTATCGCTCTTTCTTGATAATGGCCAGGGGCAGAGGGTAGCGGAAGGGCTTACGTTTTGAGTTTCGACATAGTGTGTTACGCAACTGCTCTCCAAGCGGGGTTCTTGACAGTAAAATCATGATAGTAGTTTGGCCGCTCGTTCCTCAAAACAGCCAGCAATAGAGATGTGGATCGTAAAATGTTCAAAATGTTTAGTACCGGAAACCCATACCCTAAAAGGCTGTCAAAAGTCATGAGCGCAGGAATCCATGTCGCAAGAAAGACGCTAGTCTTCAAAACAGATGACTAGCAGATCAGCCTGATAGAATTTAAAGGTCTGCATTTTTCACAGCTTGACTCGTCGGCCCTTTCCAGCACTTTAAAGCTATATGTGGGTTGACAGACGAAATTACACAGTGCACCTCCGATTCCGGAGTAAAGCGCCCCTCTGATACAAAGGCGGCAGTTTCAGGATGAGAAAAACCCTCGGGTTGATCAATTAGGTTGCAATTATATTAACGCTTCCTGTGCTCCAAGCCGTAATAGATGTCTGGGAGTTGAACATTATAAAACAAATTTTGTCGAATAGTCAAAATATGAATGAACTTCCTTAGTGCTGGCGGCGAAAAGGAAGGACAAAGAAAAGAAACGAAATCAACTAAAGCGAGCAAGCTAAATCCACTGTAAAAAGTTTCTCCGAGGAAGGATTAAAGTTAACTGCAGTATTTGCTCCTCGGATTAATGTTATCTCTACTGAGATAAGATTAATCCGAATTAGAGGAAAGATTAAAAAAGATTAAATAAAGACAAGATTATTCCAAATAGCAAATGCCGAAAGATTTTTTTTACAGGTCTAATTTGACTGGTTTTCTTCTTTCCTACGAGCTCACTGGTCAACATACTCCCTATACAAATTAAATTGTGTTTATGATCGAAGCCAAGGCGTCTGCATAGTTGTTAGAAAAAAATGTAACCGTCTTTAATTTGTTGAAAAAAAAACGCAGCTAATATCTAAATACTGCGAATCATGATTGACATTACTAAACGGATACGTCAGCTGAATTTTATTAAAGCGATATTTCGGCCATTCTTGGCAAGGGTCTTCTTCAGGCTCAAGCTGGAAAATGAACTTGTACTAATATCTGTTGCGACTTCCCCTTTGAGCTTAGAGATTTGCAAGTGGGATGAATGAAATCTTTTTCTCTACTGCCGAACTTCCCACGCCTTTCCTTAGAATACCAACCGTGTTGAAACTAATCTACACGGTGCCCGGCTCACGGTTTGAGATGACTTTAAAGTTACAGCTAATGCAAAAAACCTAGCCGAAGTGTTTTTTGTAGTTGACAAAAATCATGTTGAGACGGAAAACTTCCAACAATTCTCTCACTCCATTTAAAAAGTATCATTTTAGATCTAATAAAAAACTGTGTTAGTAATTGTGTGGTTGCTAAATGTTTTATAATTGATAAATACTCGCTGACAATTCATGGGAAACTGAGATCGTCAAAAACAATTGCGATGAGAAAATCTATGAGACCATACAGTTCAAATTCTAATATTCTGAAGCTTGTGACTTCCTTCAAACGCCGGGTTTCTTAAAAGATTACAAACCCATCTTGGCTGTTTCCCGCCCCACTGGGCCCTCCTGGGTTTGACGATAAACCCGGAAAAAGTTGCACAACCGGTATTTCTGACCAATGAATTTCACGGAAGCAATGAGCGGGAGGCTGATCCGCCTCGAAAAGAGCGTAATCAGGTAGATACATGGCAGATACAAATTACATACGAAGTTCGAGATGGATGGAACGATTAAGGATGTAGAGTGAATCAGATACAGAGGCAGAATAGGTCCTTTAAACAGAGTAAGAGAATCGTTATAAAATTTTCTAAATACTCTTGATGACTAACTCTCCTTGCCGATGCAAAATTGCCGTGCACCTAGCAGAAGAGCCGGAAGCGGCACCACAACTGTCCCCAACGATCACCGTGATTGGTTGACACAGAATTTGAGTTGTTGAGTTTGAGTCGTTAGGGCGACACTTTCTCGTTCTTCCTGAGGATCATTGGCGTGTTTTAACGTAGTCATATAGAGTATTAAGCTAGCGCAGAATAGCCAGAGACTAAAGGGACCGAGATAGAATTTACTGTTTAGTGTCGGGAGTTACTGCAGCTTCGCAAAAGTTGATAAAAATGATTTGTAGTGAAACTTTTGCTGGAAATGTCGGAGTTAGAGCCTAAAAAGACCACCGAATCGTTAGACTGTCGAGTGATCATGAGCCCTTGATTACATTTCGATTTCTCAACAAAGAATGGCCATGCTCTGTCCTCAAACTATATCGCGCCAAGTCACATTTTTATGAAATGCTTTAAGAGATGCTTGAAAGGTCGCCAATCAAAACTCTTAGGCATAGTCTGAAGGAAGTAAAGGCAAGGTGTAGTAGAGGAAAGGGACATAACTAATAGATGGAGTCCGAAGAAGCAGAAACTTGTTTATTTCTTGCAAATTTCTATGGGTTTCAGAAGATACGAAGTGGAATCCGGGATCGGGTTTCCTCAGGAAAGTTTCCTGCGATCCCGCGGAAAGGGGTTCTCGTGTGATTCTAGATCACTAGAAAGCGACCCCCTTTTTGCGAAGACATGCGTTGCACTCGCGTAAGATGGAAGGATGGAGGTACAGGAGATGTTTGGAGGATCTTGTGGATGAATATAATGGATTTATAGGAGTGAGTTATGGATAGACACAAGAGAAGGGAGGCTTCCCTCCTTTAATGCTCAATCTTATATGGCATCGAGGCTGAAGTAAGAGCAGGATAGAATACTACCCTCAGCGTAAGGCTCCTTTACCGGATGCACAATTCAAATTTCTTAAACATTGCTCAAAAAGGCATCACGTCTCATTTGCTTTACTGGTCAAAGGTCGGAACCGCGGCATTTTGGGTTAAGTTCAAACAGAAAAAAAAGTAATTTCTCGATCCAGATTTCGGCTTAACAGACGGATTTGCCTAAGGAACTGCCGAACTCCGTTACTCCGAAAAGTAAACAAGTCCTCATATGGTATTTTCTTCAATTTCAAGCGTGGCAGACATAATTGAGAAAAAAAAAATCCACACGCTACGCGCCACATTATCTCCCTCCATGTATATTGGATAGTGCAAAACGGATACGTCAGCTGAATTTTATTAGAGCTACATTTTTCCATAAGTTCGTTTTTCCGACTTGAGCGGCTTTGAGCCTAAAGAGGACCCTTGCCAAGAAGGTCCGAAATATGGCTCTAATAAAGCTGACGTATCCGTTTTGCACTATCAAATACGATTCGCAGTCAGCTTGGGCTGAAGGAATATTTATCCCTCCGTGTAACTAAAACGAAGGTTGACAGACTGACGAGGACCCTTGCCAAGAAGGGCCGAAATATCGCTGATGTAGCATCGTAGCTGACGTATCCATTGCATACATTATTAGAATAAAATGAAGAATATAGATATCTTCTGAGATACAAGCAACTTTCGGATCCCACGTAACCCCTTCTTTGTGGTCAAATACTGTCAAGTCTAGTTTTATTTTTGTTTGTATATCTTGGAGGATAAATAGTCCTTTAGCCCAAGCTGAATGGATTTCCCACAAGTTCGTTTTTCCAACTTGAGCGGTTTTGAACCTGAAGAGGACCCTTGCCAAGAAGGGCCGAAATATAGCTCCAATAAAATTCAGCTGACGTATCCGTTTTGCACTATCAAATTTGTATATCTTCATATTGTCAAGTGGCTATGACACACTATCAAATAGGCTGATTGCAGGTTCGTGTCTTCCAGCTACAGCCTGACGAGGACCCTTGCCAAGAAGGACCGAAAAATCGCTGAAAACAATCTTAGCTAACTTATCCTTTTTGAATCATTTCTTTATCATTATTTAGCGCTGTTAATATCGTCATAAAGGCATATTCCCGCAATGTTGTCGCCAGTCGGTAAAAGAAGAAATGAATTGGGGCGAATGGCCGAAAAATCATTAATGTTTCTTAAAAAAGAGCAGATTTTTTTTTTTAAAGTCAAGTTTTCTGAAAAAACAGACTTTACTGCTTCCCGTGGCAACCCCGACGACGCTACTCCTCTCCTCTGCCTGCTGGCGGAAACAACCAAGCGATCTGATTTGCTCTGCATAAGGGAAAATAGAACCTTGCTCTATTCTCCTTATTCGTTTTCAGCACGCCCCGAGGAAAAGAGGAGTCTGTAATAAGCCTTATACGCCGCAATACCCCTTACAACGCCTATTTGGACAATGCTTTACACTTATGAAAGTGAGAACAACGAATGTACAAACGAATTTTATTTATTATTTCTATCATTTATTTTACGAAAAATTTAAAACAGAAAATTTGTTTCTTCGGATCAAGTATTAAAGAGTATCACTAATGAAGGGTATCGTTTTATGGTAAGGGTATCATTTACGCTCACAGAAGGATTCTGAGAATCCCGGGGTCGCGGAACTACAGAACAGAGAGACAGGCGATAAGTTGAAGAGCTAAAAGCTTCGCGGTTGACAATCAGAATGAAATGTTTGCCAAGTTTTGTCATCGTTGACTATACTTCGGTTGAAGAAAGGGCTTACCGACGAAATGTCCCCATGACAAAACGTCCCCGGCAAAATGTTCCCGTGACAAAACGTCCCCGTGACAAAACGTCCCCATGACAAAACATCCCCATGACAAAACGTCCCCACGGCAAAACGTCCCCAAGCATAGATTTTTAAGTTCGCCTCGATCTTAAAGTGCATGATCGAGGTAAAACAACTTCAGAGTGTGCATTACAGATGTGGGAACATTCCTTATAAGCAGGAAAGATCGGACATAGGACCGATTCCTTCATAAATGTATTGTTTTCAGTTAAATATGTAGTGTAATATGCCTTGCAATTGGCTCGTAACTGATCAGTTCTAGGTTGTTTGAAGCAACATGCACAGTCTGAGGAGCACCAATAAGCTCCTCAGAGAAAGGGGAAGCCCGCAGTGGCTCAAAGAGAGCCAAGCAAGGAAAATATAAAAATAAGCGTAGGGCCGTCATGCTAGATAAAAATGACATGGGAAGCGAGGAAACCAAAGCGGGTGGAACGATTAGTAAGATAGAGAGACATAGTAAATCTGGGTTAGACGGGTTTGTTCCTTTGACAAAATCCTCTGATAATGAATATCACCAAAAAATATCGAACAAAAGCGAGATCGATGAGTTATATCGCAGCGTAAACTAACACACAAAGAAACCAATTAAAGAAAAGATAAAACGAAAATTTACAAACTACTACATCCTTGCACTTTTTTAAGAAATGGCTATAGCGGGAGCAACACTTTGGTTTGTTTCTTGACTATCGGTTAAATGCTGAAGTAGTCAGCCCATCGTGGTTTTCAAAAGTTTATATTCCAAGAACACGTTTTGTCTGAACTGATGACGCAATCAGTAATCTCATAGGCCAAGCTATCCCTCAGCGAAAAAAAAAAAAATCCATTGCCGGGGACGTTTCGATCGGGGACGTTTCGCCACGGGGACGTTTTGTCGTGGGGATGTTTTGTCATGGGGACGTTTTGTCACGGGGACGTTCTGTCGACAACCCGAAGAAAGAGCTAATATGTATCGCTATCAGGTCCATATCTAGGAATTTATTTCGGGTGGGGTTTTGCCGGCGGGTCGGACCCGAAAGTACAAAAAAGACATATATCAGAGGTTTCCGGAGGGGGGGGGGCACTAACCCCCCCTGGATACGGCCCTGATCGCAATACATAATCCAGGTTTGATTTCAAGCAGAAACAGTGTTTTTAGGCGGTCCATAAATGTATAGCCTACTCCACTTTAGTATTCCTCTGGACTCAGGTCCATGTTCCTGGACAGAAATGAGTAAATTACGTCAGGACTTTCTTTAAAAAATAAAGAAACCTGAGCCTGAATATTCGCCGGATGTTCTCTTCTTGCTATACGCAGAGAAGTGGATAACAAAGAAGCGAGGGACAGACATAAGATGGAAGACTATTCGTCCAAGACCGGAGGTTACCACCCAACTCCACAATTACAAAGATGGCAACTTATCACCGCTTCTCCAGGAAGTCGGAGAGTTATCAATCATAATGTTAACACATACCTGATAGGCCAAGCTGAGGAATATTTCGACAGAAATCAAGAAACCACATCCGAAGTTGATTAAACCAACTAAAGATGAGATGATGCGTATCCGCAGAGTTTATTTACTTCTAGTTCACACACGCTGATGTCCCACGGTGTACTACAGCTGCTCCAACCACGCTCAGGCAAACGTAACAGACGATGATACAATTGAAAATCCTTCGTATACCATCTGTTGCCAGCTTCTACTGATCGTTTTATTCAACTTAGTTCAACCCGAAATCAAAGGGTTTCTCACTTGGGCCCAGTGAAACTTAATATTCTTCTCTTCCATGCGGCAGCAACAATGGATAACTGAGAGATCAAAGGGAACAACCAAGTTCGTCGTTAAGCTTGGAGCCCACAGAACGCGAATTTGTATTCGCATAGGCGAATTCGGCCTCGCTTGCGGAAAAATCCGGGCCGCGCCATTTAAACTCCTGATTTTTCGCGTCGCATCGCGGAAAAATCTTCGCGTTCTCTGCTCAGTTCTGTAGGCAGTAAGCTTTAGCCATTCCGCCGAGGAAGGTCCGGAAGGTGAAGCCAGGCTAGACACGTCTGGAAAGACTGGGGTGATGGAACCCAGCTTCCAGAATCTGGAAGGGCGTCATAGAGGCAACAAATCTGAGCGACAAAATAAATGTCTAAAAGTACACAGTCTAAAAGTAGCTGTCATCATTATCGTACCAGTTCGGAAAGGTTAAGTTAAAGCCTAGATATCTGGAAGTCTGGAAGGTGATACAAAGCTAAAATGTCGGGCTACTGGAACCCAGCTTCCGGAATCTAGAAGGGCGTCATAGAGGCAACACATTTGAGAGACAAAATAAATGTGCAAATGGCTGAAGCAGGAGAAAAAGGAAGAATAACTGACATTTGTGATTGGGAGGCGAAAGATACAAGAAGGGAACCTCTAGGAAATGTAGAAGAGTGGCAAAAGCAGCTATCATCGTTATCATGAAAATCCGGAAAGGTTGGCTTAGAATAGACTAGAATAGAATTTTATTTTTCAAAAGCAGCTGTCACAGCGTTACCGCCGAATTTAACCTTTTCGGCATACAAATGATGAATAACATAACACTCTATAGTCTAGTCACGAAGGAAAAAAAAAAACACTGCGGAAGCCAGAGAGATTTGGGAATCAAGTAGGTGAAGCCTGGCTTTAATTCTATCCCATTACTCTAGTCGATTCCGCTCGAGTTTCTCTGAGATTGACGTTCACTGATGATAGCCTACACCTGCAGACTCAATTTGGTGCTGTTTATCGCCGTTGATGGTCGACATTTTTTTTATGATTTCTTTTGTCTGTTGATCTTGTGCGTTTACCACCCTATCGAAAACTCTCATTTTTTTATACTGTACGATTTTCGCGCAAGTGCCTAACAAAATTCACTATAGATTTTCCTTCAGCCCAAGCTGACTGCGAATCATATTTGACAGTGCAGAAACGGGTAAGTCAGCTACAGTATCGCATGATCGTTTTAGCGTTTTTTAGGATCTGGTCAGTATTTGGCGCAGTGATGCCCGTTTTATAAAATGAAATCACAGCACCAGCTTTAGCTCCAGCCAATTTTCAGAGAAGAAGTTCATAAAATCAGAAGAACTTTAACTGTTTTTCCACAAGTTCATTTTCCAGCTTGAGCGGATTGAGCCTGGATTGAGCTTTGGTCCGAATTATGTTTCCTATGAGGATGCTCTGGTCAAGCTTCAGTTGCCGGCCCTTGCGGATAGGAGGCATCAACTGACGATGAACTTTGGAAAAAAATGTTTAACTTCTGACCACCACCAGACTATTTTCCCAGACTTTGAAACTCCAGACCAGACCAGACCGAACACAAGGGGAAGACTAGCTAACACTGACAAACCACGGCTTCTCCAACCCCCCATAAACTCAACCGAAAGGTATTTATCTTCGTTTGTGCCTTACTTTATTCGTAATTTTAACTGTCAAAATATCAATCAGTCGTGATTCGTAATTGGTTATGTTGACGATCCGCAGCTAGCAGTTGTAAATGCTATTAAGGAAATAAATGAGTTATTATTATTAAGAGGACGCTTGCCACACTGTCAGAAGTTTCATAACAGATAGCGTATAACACTTTCAAGAATAACACCTTTTCACTTAGAAATAAAGTGTTATGACCAATTAAGTTTCTACTATTTTTTGCCTAGATGTCCAACAACACCTTCAATTGGTAAAAATGCTAATGGGAACGAAAGAAACATAACAGATAACATTCCAAAGTGTTATCTGTTGAAACCGCGCATCCTTCTGTTGTCGTTATGTAACTTCTGACAGTGTAGTAGTTTACCTATTGAAGGTGTTGTTGGAGATCTAGGCACGAAATAATATAAGCTTAATAGGTCATAACACTTTATTTCTAAGTGGAAAGGTGTTATTCTTGAAAGTGTTATGCGCAATCTGTTATGAAACTTCTGACAGTGCAAGAAGGGCCGAAATATAGCTTTAATAAAATGTAGCTGATTTATCCGTTTTGCACGTCAAATATAATATTCATATAGATGTATTTTTTGTGAGGCAATTTTGCCCAAAAGCCATACCACACATGTCTACAACTTCCAATTTTGCGGGGAGAAATGTTAGTGACTGCGGCGAACCCGACTTTTTGAATAGTGAGAAGCCCCTCGACAAAGGACTGGGTAGCTCTCCTTTTTATTAATTAAAGGATGTCAAGATCCTGATTCGTTTTCATAAGGAAGAAAATCGAAAACCAGAAATTCGATTTCCTGGTGGATTCGGGCCTGTCCTAAGATCAATAGACTACAATTCCCACCGTTAAAGTGGAACTGAAGGCCCACGTTACGAATTACGTGGTTTCCTAACAAAACGCGTCATCGCATGGTTTTGATCTTCATTTCCAAGTTACTTATATACACTAGGTTTCAGTGACCAATATAGATAAGATATCAACAATAGATCTCAGTGACGTCACGTCATGACACGTCGTATGAGCGGACAGACACCACCAAGTCTCACAAGAGTCAGAGGAGACGGCACAAAAAAACGTTGGTTTTCTGTTCCTGGCTAGAATAGAATAGATTTTATTTTTCAAAACCAGCTGTCACAGCGTTACCGCCGAATTTGACCTTTTCGTCACAAAAAAATGATGAATAACATAACACTCTATAGTCGTGTCACAAAAGAAAAAACACTAAAAAGGACTAACTTATCGGTTACTGTACAACTCAAAAAATGCTGGAACAAAACTCCTCCTATATCTTTCATGAAGAGGGGCCACAGTGCTAGTTTGGAGATTTTCTGGTATTTCTCTGGCTGAGGTCTAATACGTGTAGGAGAACAGGGGGGAAGGAGAATATTACGTAAAGAGACAGTCGGTTACCAGACTTCAGGAAAAAAGTTGTTCCCTTTGATTTAAAATAGAGATATGCTTCTTTGACCGTTAACTAACTTTGAACAGAGCAGTTTTGGGGCAAATGGTAAAACTAAGATACAAAACACCCGTTCAGGCGTTCTTAGAAGAAATACTTTTGCTGACAGGTAGCTAGCTGGTAGTTGATTTTGTCACAGCAAATGGACGAAGATTACACTGCTTGAAGTTCAAAACAACATGGGTATGGCGATAAGGTAAGGTAGGAAGGTTCTGGATGTCGGAAGGACGGTGATGAATAGTGGGAGAGAGTGGAAGGAAGGGGTTCTCACGGACTTCCTTCTCCCCAAATACTCAATCACCTCGGCCGAGTTGGTCTCGGGTCGGAATATCTTATTACTCTGACCCGAGAGCAACCCGGGCGAGGTCTAGTCGATTACTGAGATGCATGGAAGAAGTGGAAGTAGGAAGATTGACCGAAGAAGCTCGCCAGGTTTAATAAAACAAGAGCTGTAAGCTCATATGGCACTTGCATGGGTCAAGATGATTTGATTGATCAAAAGTAAGTTTCGACTTTGCGGTTGAGATGCGCGCTCTAAGGGAGTTGGAACTTCATTTGTAAGCAAAACCCTTGAGGCAAAACTGCTAATGGGCTGATGGGCATCACGAAAATGCATATTTTGCTTAAAAGTATTTTTTTACTTTGCGGTCAAGATTGGTACTTTAAGGAATAATCGGACAGCCAGGGCAAAATTCACGACTTGGACCTGACAAGCTAAAAAACACAAGACCGTGTGAGGGATTCTCTGAGTCATCGGAGGGATGTTCTCCCGCACTCTAGACACCCCTGTCCCTGGTAAGTTTCCTTAGTTAGCGTCCTCGCCGGGACAGCCAGCATGAGACTGGATGACTCATTGATCTTTAGTTCGGGAAAACAGTGAAGACCTTCACACACAAAGTTATATAGTCCCATCTGTGCCAATGCAGCCATCGGGAAAGCATACAGTCCCGATGAAAAATTTGTAGCCTGTGTAGTTGGTAGTTGTACGAAAAAGTTGCATGTATTGATATGCAGTAGTATATAATACTTTAATTGAATGTGACTCACACTGGGCTAATCTTAAGCAATAGTATTCAGTAGCATCCAGTCTTGCTATAGTAGCATACAGTAGCATCAGTTGGTACTGCATGCTATTTTTTCGTACAACTTCATACTACTAGTTTGAGATAATTTTTCATCGGGGTAATGTCCAGAGCTTTCATATTGCGTGTCATAGGGGAGTATCATACGCCTTTTGACCATTAGCAAAAATGACTCGGGGGGTATTTTGTTAACTAGAGAGAATTTCCTCCGTAACCTCTTCGTTTAACAAGGGCGCGGTCGCTTTCTGCACCAAGGGGCCCCACCCTAGCTTGTGGGACGTATTGATCTAAGAAAAAAGGTTTAGCACGGAGCAGGATACCGCAGCAGTAGCCTAAAGTCTAGCTGGTCCGCTACCTAAAGTTTATTGCGTCATGTTGCGAGCAGACGATCAAGTAGTTGCGGACCGGAATTCCTGTCAGGAACCATCGTTCCGGAGAAGTTCAGACTTCTCTGCTTTCCTCACCGGAACTGACTAAAATGGAGAAAATTCGACCGGCAAAACTGGATTGTCTGACTGCATTATGAGGAAGTACTGTCCAGAGTTAGTGGGGCTGTGTTCGTGGACGACTGTACCACAAGTCCAGCGGTTATAACATCGGGCGCTGACAAACGATCAAGTCCCCCCACAGGAACTCCTGCTAGTTTTTCAGCACCCTCATCAATTCCGTATAGACCTGATTTTTCCCGCCGGAAACGATGAAAATTGAGGAAATCTGGCTTGGGCTGCTGTTAGCCAGTGACACCTGAAGCAATCGGAAAGCCCATCACCAAGTTGTGATGGGCTTGGAGGAGATTAAAAAGATGAGATCATGTTTTTTTAAATATGCAAAGCACCTGCTCCAATTGTCGAAATTATGTCATAACCATACATTGACGGAGAAATTCAAAATTCAAGATACAAGTGTTACCCTTTTGGATGTTTCCTCATCGTTTTCAATAGTCATGGAGAACAGGGCCCAACCAGCGCACGACGTCGTCCACTGCTTCCTTACCGAAGACTGAAAATTAAGTGTCTTTTTCTGTGTGTTTATGTGTTTGTTTATTTTCTTTATTTTCTTCATTTACTCCGCCTTTTCAAAATGGCGGGTCATAAATAAATTACTTACTTACTTATTTAGTTTTTCGGACCTGGAACGGCCTGAATAGTTCGACGGTTAAAGAAGACGGTTAAAGAAAGACGGTTAGAGACGGTTCAAGAAAAATCGCCAGGGGAAACGAGAAGAATTATGTCATATATGAAGTTTAGAAGTTGTATCAGATTGTTGTATTATTTACCAAACACCGAAGTTTACTTGCTAGCCTCCTTAGCTACCCTTTTGATCAAAATGTTCCGTTTCACTGGTTCAAACATTGCAGGGTATGATGGGAAGTAGAGCCGAGAGAAAGTAGTTGCCCCTTCATTTAACTAGCCTGGCCAGCTTTTCATTTTTGCTGATTGTAATCTTTCTTGGAAGAACCATAGTGATCTTGTTGCAGCTAAAGTTGCTAGAAGTCTGGGAATTTTGCGTCGATTAAAGCATGCTTTACCATTATCAGTTCTTTTATTATTGTATCATACTATTGTTGCGCCTTACATTTCTTATGGTTGTGTCCTTTGGTCTAGTAATTTCTACACAAATTTTAAACGAGTGCAGATTCTACAAAATAAAACAGTACATCTTCTTGGTAATTATGTAGAAAATGTGAATGATACCGCGTCATGCTTTAAGAAATTACGAGTGTTTAACATTGGTCAGATTCGAGATTATCAAGCTGCTGTTTTTGCGTATCGATGTTGGAACGGTGTATGTCCTGCAGTTTTTACCGAACTTTTTCGCGCAAATCGTTCACTCCACAAGTATGCGACTAGAGAGGCGGATAATTTTGTTGTTGAGTACCGAGACACCACACGTGCAGCTTTCGGAATTAGGTATCTAGCTCCGGCTTTTTGGAATGATATCCCAGTTGTCATTCGGGAGGCTGAACACATTGGGTCATTTAAAGTAAAACTTAAAAAACATTTATTGGGAGAGGGGAGTAAATTTTCTTTTTTTCTATTGTTTTTCTTAGATATTTTTCTTTTTTCTTTTTAGATTTTGGTATTAAAGGTTAATTGAGAGAGAGAGTGTTCTTGTCCTTTTTTTTTGTTTTTATGAAATTTGATATAGGTTGAGAATCAGAGGATTGCAGTCGTCCATCATCAGGCTTTTTGAGCCTTCCCTGGGCGGTTGCGTGATTTTATAGTTTATTTTGTATTTAGTAGTAAATAAAGCAAGTCAAGATAAGTCAAGTCAAGTCAAGTAAAACCTAAAATAAAACCGCAATTAAAACAGAAAAAAAAATGGTACCCATGAAGTTCTATGTTTCGCTTAACGCTGTTCGGTTTGAGATTCCCGGTTTCTTCAAAAAAGACACGAGGAAAAAAGGCGATTAATAGAACTAAGAAAGATAATAAAAGTGTTAAGGGTCTAAGACAAAAAACGCAAAGTTTTAACGCAATCTTTATACGAAAGCGCAAAATATAACGCAAAATTAGACAAATGCGCAGCTATCGGTCAGAGTAGGGTCAGTATAGGCGTCCCCACGGAGGGAATGCTCCGATTATCATCACCATCATCAAAAAGGACTCCCTTTCAGATTCAGAGGGGAATGAGTTTTTGCTGGTGTTGGTGCAATGTATAAAATAATTAAAAACAATCAGAATAAAAAAAAAAAAATGTGGATCCGGACTAATTTCGTTAACTACATATTTATTTAGAACAAAATCCATTTTGGAAGCATTCCCCGTGTTCTCGTTGTTTTCCGTACGCGGAGTCCTCGTGGAGTGACTCCCTCTATTCTCGCCGTTCCCTTCGATTCCCCGAGAATACGCCTTTTGGAAGTGCAAGATCTAAAGATCTATAGGCTTCACAAACAAAATTTCAAAATGGCAATGAAGTAAAACTGACCACCGCAGGTGACACTCGCAGCAAGTTCCGCTACATATATATGCCTCTTCTAATGCTTAACCCATTACAAGCAAATTAACTTCCTGTGGTTTCTTGCACCTGAGATAATTTCTGACGCCTATGTTAGTTTATGGTAATAGGAATCGAAATTAATTTTGTTCCTTTTAATGGCCCATTTTCACCCGGTGTGATTGCACTAATAAGTGAAAGCATTGTGCCCATCCTAATTGACTACATTTCGACCATAATCACAGAATGCTTCCGATTCCCATAGTTAGCTGCTGCTGCTGCAAAAAAAAAAAATCGGAACCAGAAAATTATACGATACTGTTTGGTAAAAAACAAGAGCTGTAAGCTCATCTGGCACTTGCATGGGTCAAGATGATTTGATTGATCAAAAGTAAGTTTCGACTTTGCGGTTGAGATGCGCGCTCTAAGGGAGCTGGAACTTCATTTGTAAGCAAAACCCTTGAGGCAAAACTGGTAATGGGCTGATGGGCATCACGAAAATGCATATATTGCTTAAAAGTATTTTTTTTTACTTTGCGGTCAAGATTGGTACTTTAAGGAATAATCGGATTTGGGACGTAGCAATTTCTAAGCAAATGTTGTTGAGTCTCCAATATTCCAGCGAAGTTTCATCGTCCTAGCACATCTGGAAGTACCTTAACGCGCGATCACCGGAATCCCAGACGCCCCCCCCTCCTCCAACTCCACCCACAATAACCGGAGCCAATCCGGTTCTGTAAATGATTAATCCAGAGCATCTATTTGTCATTCCCACGAAGTTCGATCCAGATCACACCAGTCTAAGCGGGTAAAGTATTTTCCGCCCTCCCCCCAATTATTGCCGGATTCGGTCCGGAAATGAAAAAGGTCATAAGAGAAAAATGTCCTCTGTTTAATTATTAAATTTCACTCGAATCCGATCACCCGTTCCAAAGTTAGGCATGACTCAATATTCCGGATTCCCCTCACTCAACTCCCCCCCCCCCCAAGATTATCATATCGAGGATTTTTTTTTATTCCAAGTCAGTTTGACCGGGTCCCTGATATGCCTTCCAAGTTTCGTCGTGAAAATCCCCCAAAAAACGGAATTCCGGGAAACCCCCTCCTGCCCCCCCCCCCTCAAGTTTCCGGATCCAGTCAAATTATGTAAAAGATTTACATGGACCAGATTTTTGCTCTTCCCAGCAAGTTTCACTCCGATACCATCATTCTAACCGTTTCCCGAGATTTCCGGTCCACCCCCCCCCCCCCCAGCTCCCCCGCGGTGCACGTAGCCAATCCGATTCAGCAAATGACTTACCTAGAGCATCTGTTTGTTCTTCCCACAAAGTTCCATCACGGTCCCTCCATTCTAAACGGGTCACGTATTCCCCCCCCCCCCCCCAATAGTTGCCGGATCCGGTCCGGATATGAAAAAAATCATCGGAGAAATGTCCTCCGTTCAATTCTTAAATTTCACTCGAATCCGATCATCCATTCCAAAATTACGCATGACTGAAAATTTCGGATTCCCCTCCCTCCACTCCCCCCACCATTATCTGATCGACAAAATTTTTATTTTGAAGTCAGTTTGATTGGGTCCCTGATATGCCTGCCAAGTTTCATCGTGAAAATCCCCAAAACCACCATCACCGGAATTCCGGGACCCCCCCCCCCCCATAAGTGTCCGGATCCAGTACAATGGTCTAAAGGACTTATCTAGAGCAGATACTTGTTCTTCCCAGCAAGTTTCACTCCGATCCCTCCATTCTAACCGTTTCTTGAAATTTCCGGTCTCCCCCCCCAACTCCCCCCTGGCTACCGAATCCGGTCAAGACTTTAGACGGGACATTACAGATATATATTCTATTCAGTTATGAAGTTTCATTACAATCCGATCATCCGTTCGAAACTTACACACTTCTCACTTTCCCGGATTCCCCTGCCCTCCACCCCGCCCCCAAATGGTCGGATCAGAAAACTGATTATTTATAAGTTTGTTTGGTCGGGTCTCTGATAGGCCTGCCAAGTTTGATGGTCCTAGCGCAACTGGAAGTACCCTAACTCGAAAAAGTGTGACAAAATGCCCTAAATTTTCAAGTTTCGAGCGCCCCCACTCCCCCGCATATGGTCGGATCGGGAAACTGATTATTTCCAGGTTAGTTTGGTCGGGTCCCTGATATTCCTGCCAAGTTTCATTGTCCTAGCTCATCTGGAAGTACCCTCACTCGAAAAAGTGCGACAAAATGCCCTAAATTTTCAAGTTTCCAGCGCCCCAACTCCCCCGCATATGGTCGGATCGGGAAACTTATTATTTCCAGGTTACTTTGGTCAGGTCCTTGATATTCCTGCCAAGTTTCATTGTCCTAGCTCATCTGGAAGTACCCTAACTCGAAAAAGTGTGACAAAATGCCCTAAATTTTCAAGTTTCGAGCGCCCCCACTCCCCCGCATATGGTCGGATCGGGAAACTGATTATTTCCAGGTTCGTTTGGTCGAGTCCCTGATATTCCTGCCAAGTTTCATTGTCCTAGCTCATCTAGAAGTACCCTAACTCGGAAAAAAGTGACAAAATGCCCTAAATTTTCAAGTTTCCAGCGCCCCGCACTCCCCCGCATATGGTCGGATCGGGAAACTGATTATTTCCAGGTTAGTTTGGTCGGGTCCCTGATATGCCTGCCAAGTTTCATTGTCCTAGCTCATCTAGAAGTACCCTAACTCGGAAAAAAGTGACAAAATGCCCTAAATTTTCAAGTTTCCAGCGCCCCGCACTCCCCCGCATATGGTCGGATCGGGAAACTGATTATTTCCAGGTTCGTTTGGTCGGGTCCCTGATATTCCTGCCAAGTTTCATTGTCCTAGCTCATCTAGAAGTACCCTAACTCGGAAAAAAGTGACAAAATGCCCTAAATTTTCAAGTTTCCAGCGCCCCGCACTCCCCCGCATATGGTCGGATCGGGAAACTGATTATTTCCAGGTTAGTTTGGTCGGGTCCCTGATATGCCTGCCAAGTTTCATTGTCCTAGCACATCTGGAAGTACCCTAACTCGGATATGTGGGACAAAAAACTCGGACCGACCGACAGACGGAATTGTGATCGGTATATGGCACTTGAGCCAGAGGCTACAAGTGCCATAAAAACAACAACAAAAAACGCCACTCGACATACAACAATAACCGTCCGCATCAAACTCCACGAAAAACCGAAACGCCAATAGTAGAAAACTGAAGTAGGCTAGACTAGATTGCATCCATACTTCTTTGAGTAGAATTCGAGCCCATAGGAGGTTTGAGTCGTCATGGAAGGAGATGGGATGATTGGGAACCCTCCTGCAACTCTCGATACCTTTATTGTCACGATTTGGTCCGTCAGCTGCTACAGCCAGATGCAAATCCTATGTACACCAATCAACACCGTTTGTTGGGGACAGCTGTGGTGACGTTTCCGGCTCCTCGCTAGCCACAGGGCGATTTTCCATCGGGACGAAGCGTTAGTCATCAAGAGTAGCCTATTACTGTCCGAACTCTCTCAGTCCAAAAATCCTTGAAGGTCAAGCGAGGGGGAGCTGAAGTTGTTGATTTCGAACGAAATCGAAAAAGTACCAGAATGGGCTGAATGTAATGGGTAAAGAGATAATTTTAGTGTTAAAGGACCCCTCGCACTATTTACTCTTCAACTTACAGCTTTAAAATATTTGAATACTGTAACACTAGGCTGTGCTGTCAACAAAGAACACACGGTTTTGGCTGTTTCAAAGTTTAACTGAAAAGCCAACTTATTTTTGTATCATTTAACTGAATACACTGAATTTTCTGGATTGTGTTAAGGGATTTTTTTCATTTTTCACTATTTGCTCTGGAATAACGTTCAGGATGTGTCCTCCCAGGGCAAATTTCTACTATGACTCAGAAAAATTGAATCTCAATCCATACGCGGAGTTTCAGTTGCCAGTGATCAGTTTATGGAAGGTAGCTCACTGTGTGAACACTTATTTTTCGTAAATCGTTTTCGCCGAGAAACACCAGAGATACAAGCGCATAGAGGATACAAATCAGACAAGGAAATTCCACTATTTGAAAATCGATTATTCGTGAATAGCGCAGCAACGAAGGAACGCATTTTCGGCGGGTTTTCAAGCTTCTTTAAGTAACTAAGTGATGGGTAACTAGATTGTCCTATTTAAGACCTTTTCAGTTAAACTTTAAGCCATTTTTGAGACCCGTTGACTTATAGCGAAAACACGGAAACAATTTACATCATCGTTTTTTCTGATGGAAAAACTTCTCGCAGACAAACGTCGACAGCGTGATGCACATCTAATGTAGCAAAACACGGCAAGTGAGAAAATTAGCTTGGTTCTGTTAGAGGGGCAGAATGTACCGTGCGAAATTTGGGTCTCCGGCTGTAGAAATTTATGAAATGATTATGGAAGTAGGTTGTGTTATTATTATAGATAAGACAGGTCCTTTAAAGATAATATATCAAATGGATCAGCCTACCGAATTTGGCATCGGCCATTGAAACACAAGTTGAATTATCGAGTGACTGAGGTTGAGCTAAATATATGCCACTTAAATGGACGGGACGGAGTCAGGAACTAAATAAACAAGAAACAGATCAGAACCAGTATAACAACCTAATTTGGTAATGGATTAAACTCTCGTCAAACCACCCAAAACAACCGAATGTTTGAAGTCTGGTAATAGATGTGGACTCAACAAAAGTCCTGTGAAATGCCAAATTCACAAGGGATTGGAACCAAATCAAAGTTAAATGGACAAACTGAGTGTGGTGAAATAGATACCCCCCCCCCCCCCCGCGAACGACCCAAGATGGAATGCCAACATTCAGGCTAGCCTGATAAACAAACGAAAATCCCAACAAGACATGCATCCAACCACGTTAGATGGACTGGGAGGAACCATCAATATATCAACAAAGAGAACGAATGCCACCATGGTTAACAAGCAATCCAACTGGACGGAAAACATTATTTGGAGGTTTGCTTCGGATCTTCGCTTCTTCGGATCTCATTTAACTTCGGACGGTACCATTTTGCTTATTGATTATCAACTACGGGTGGCACAAAATTTCCTTACTGCCACGTAAGAAAATCTAAGTGGGCGTTTCAGTTTAAAATTTAACCATAAATTCACCATTCTACTACAAAAAATAAACAAAATAAACAAATCTACAAAAAAGATCAAACTTCCAGTCTACCATAACTCTCACAGTTTCAAATAGCCCACGCCAAACGTCAGCTATATGCCATACTAGGCACCTTAAACCAATAAAGTCGATTTGAGCCAGATTAAAAAAATACCTTTCAAAATTATTTCAGTGTTTTAGTGGCCCATCATTTGGGATGAAGTAAATGGCGTTTGGTATATTCTTTTCGGACAACAAGGATTTGTTATAACTGATAACTGATTTGTTATAAAAGCTAAAAAGGAATCGCAAAGGGGTTGTTTTCTGAGCCTTGCTTACATTTTAACCAAACAGGGCTGAAATCTGACAGTCTAGTTACACCTATTATATTCAATTAAATAGGCCTGGAAACCGAAGAAAAATGCGTTAGCCTACATCGGTTGTCAGTTATCCACAGATAACTGATTTCATCGAATGAACTTATTCTCAAATTGTTAACAGTTGTTAACTTTTTGCGTTCCACGTTTCTGATTTCGAAATTTAAGCTCCGCCCACCTACAATTTCCGTTCCAGAGCTTAACGATTGTTAAGTATTTTGTAACGATGGTATGTGAGCATCGTTACAAAATAGTTAACAATTGTAGAACTGGGAAAAGTTAACGATCGTTAAAGCTGCAGTTAGCTCCGCCCCGAAGTGAAGCTAACGATTGTTAACAATTGTTAAGTTGGTGGAACGCAACCATTGCCGGAAAAATAAAGAAAAAATGTCACATTCCTTTCAACTCATGTCTTAACATAATTTTCCTACTTTTCACAGGCGTAACTTTTCCAAGCTTAGCACCTTTATCCCTGGAAATGCAGGCCTTTGCTGAAATTCAAAAACTCCGCGTCTCGGTGAATATTGGGTTGTCGTGCAAGCGGGGAACACTCTGAACGTTTCTACGGCATTTGCAGCCTTTGGCTCAATTGCCATATACCGATCGAAATTCCGTCTGTCGATTTGTCGGTCGGTCTCTCGGTCTGTCCCACGATTGAGAGTTATGGTACTTCCAAATATGCTAGGAAGATGAAACTTGGCAAGCAAATCAGGGATCCAACCAAACTAACTTGGAAATAATCAGTTTTCCGATCCGACTATCTGAGGGTGGGGTGGGTGGAGGAAGGGGAATCCGAAAAATCCAGTCGAGTGTAACGTTAGAACGGGTGATCGGATTGGAATGAAACTTAGTAACTGAATATGAGACATGTCAGCTGTGGGGGAAATTGGGGGGGGGGGGAGAATCTCATGAAACGGTTAGACTGGAATGATCGGAGTGGAACTTGCTGGGAAGAACAAACATCTGCTCTAGATAAATCGTTTACACAATCGGACCTGATACAGACACTTTGGTGGTGGGGGGGGGGGGGGGTCTCGGAATTCTGGTGATGGCCGTTCCGAGGATTTTCACGACGAAACTTGGGAGGCATATCAAGGACCCGATCAAACTGACTTGGAAACAGTAATTTGTTCGATCCGATCATCGTAGGGGGTTGGGGGGGGGGGGGGGGTGTGGAGAGAGGGGAAATCTGGAATATTGAGTCATGCGTGACTTTGGAACGGGTGATCGGATTCCAGTGAAATTTAATGACTGAACAGAGGACATGTCTCTGATATTCTTTCTCATGTCCGCACCGGATCCGACAACTGTCGGGGGGGGGGAGGGACCGGAAAATACGTGACCCGCTTAGACTGGAGAGATCGGGATGGAACTTGGTGGGAATACACAAGAGCTACGAGCTCATATGGCACTTGTTACGAGCAGGTGGTGTGAGAAGCGCGAAAATAAATATGAGCATTTTCCGGAAATTTTCCGGTCCGGACCCTAAAATATGCCATCTAAAGCATACGATCTCTCTACTTTCCAAGTTCAGCCAAATCACTCCACTCGTTTAACCCCTATGCGAGCCGCAACATTTCCGGGACTCCCCCTCCAACTCCCCTCACTGTGGCCGAATACGACTCGGACACATAAACTTCGCATCTCTAAAATCTCCTCTTCCCGCCAATCAAGTTTAACTCGAACCGGAGCATATCTTCAAATTTCCGGTTCCCGCTTCATCCTCCCCCTACTTTGGTCCGATCCGGTTCGATGCCAAATGACAAATCCAGGCCGAATAAACTTGGTACTGTCCAACTTGCATCCCATTCGGCACATCCGTTTGGTTTTTGTGCATGTCAAAAAGTTTTCGGACCCCCCCCCCCCAACTCCCCCACAGTGACCGGATCCGGTCTGTTTATGTCCTTCGCGTATCTAGGACTTGTGCTTGTTCCCCGCCAAGTTTCATCCCGAACCCTCTACTCTAAGCGTTTCCCAAGATTTCCGGTTCCCCTCCAATTCCCCCCGATGTCACCGGATCCGCTCCATATTTAAAATGGGACGTCTGAGACACGAGGTCTTTCTATATATCAAGTTTCGTTAAGGTCCGATCACCCGTTCGTAAGTTAAAAATACCTCAATGTTCCGGATTCCTACTTCCTCCATGCCCCCTCCCCCCCCCCCAGATGGTCGGATCGGGGAAACGACTATTCTCAAGTCTTTCTGTTCGGTTCCCTGACACGCCTGCCAAGTTTCATCGTCCTAGCACAGCAGGAAGTACCGAACTCGCGGGATCACTAGAATTTCGGATCCCCCCCTCCTACTCTCCCACAGTGAGTGGATACGGTCCGGTTATGCCAATCACGTATCTAGGACTCGTGCTTGTTCTTTCCACTAAGTTTCATCCCGATCTCTCCACTCTAAGCGTTTTCCAAGATTTTCGGTTCCCCCCTCCAACTCCCCCCAGTGTCATCGGATCCGGTCCAGATTTAAAATGAGACGTCTGAGACACGAGGTCTTTCTATGTTTCAAGTTTCATTAACATCTGATCACCAGGTCGTAAGTAAAAAATACCTAATTTTTCCGGATTCCCCCTCCCTCCACTCCCCCCCCCCCAGATGCTCTGATCGGAGAAGTGACTACTTGCAACTTAATGATTTGGGGTCCTTGAAATGCCTGCCAAGTTTCATCGTCCTAGCTTATGTGGAAGTGCCCGAACTAGCAAAACCTGGACCGACCGACCGACCGACGGACGGACAGAAATTGCGATCGCTATATGGCACTTGGCCGAAGGGCAAGTGCCATAAAACAGATGCTCTGGATAAATCCTTAACAGAACCGTAATGGATCAGAACACTGTGGGGGAGTTGGGGGGGGGGGAGTCAAGTGATTGCCAGTTAAGGTACTTCCAGATGTGCTAGACGATGAAACTTGGTTGGAACATTAGAGATTCGACAAGATTGGCTTAGAAATTGTCACTTCCAAAACCGACCATTCCTTAAAGGACCTGTCTTACCTATACTACTAACACAACCTACTTCCATAATCACTCCATATATTTCTGAACCCAGAGACCCCAATTTCGTACGGTACATTTTAACACTCTAACAAACCCGCGCTGATTTTCTCACTTGCCGTGTTTTGCTACCTTCGATGTGTATCACGCTTGTCTGTGAGAAGTTTTTCCACCAGAAAAACCGGTTATGTAAATTGTTTCCCTGTTTTCGCTACAAGCCAACGTGTCTCGGAAAAGGCTTAAAACAGCAAAAATCGTGGGCTATTTGTTGAAAGCACAGCCTAGTTCTAAAGTATTCAAATATTTTAAAATACTGTAAGTTGAAGAGGGCGCATCATAACCGAAAACCCAAAAAAGTACTTTTGATCAAGCAATACATTTCGGCCCATGATGATTTGTGCCACAAGGGTTTTGCTTAATGAATTTAGATATTCCCTCAGCCCAAGCTGACTGCGAACCATACTTGACGGTGCAAAACGGATATGTCAGCTACATTTTATTAGAGCTATATTTAAAATGAGCTTCATTCATTTTCCAGTTCATTTCCAGTTTGAGCCTGAAGAGGACCCTTGCCAAGAAGGGTCGACATATAGCTCTAATAAAATGTAGCTGACGTATCCATTTTGAACCGTCAAATATGAATTTTTAGCACCTACTTTGATCAAATGATATATATTAATGATCCCCAAGGGTCGATTATCGTTTTTGCCTCAGGGGTTTTGCTTAGAAAAAAAACGATACATTCTCATGATATCCAAGGGCCCATGATCATTCTTGTCTCAAAGGTTTGGTGAAAGCCAGGCTTCACCTTCCAGATTCCCAGACGTTCGGGACTTCCGCATAGTCAAGCCAACCCTTCCAGATTTTCATGATAATGATGACAGCTAAATTTGCTGTTCTTCAAAATTTCCTAGATGTCCCCTTTACATTCCAAATATCTCTTGCATCCAGTCGCAACTGTCAATCACTTTCCCTTTTCTTCCCTCATTTGCATATTTGTAGTCTCTCTCGAACGGGTTGCCTCTATGGCACCTTCCAGACATCCGGAATCTGGGGCGTCAAACACCCCGGACTTCCAGACGGTTTTGGCCTGGCTTTACCTTCCAGATCCGTCTTGACGAAAACGGCTGTCTGGAATCCGGAAGAAAAATCTGGAAGGTGAAGCCTCACCTTTAGAGAAGAGTAAAGGTATACTTGTGGGATGTTTTTCCTCTGAATATTAACTTCAAACAGTACCGTTTTCATCCAACAAATTGCTGTGGTGATAGACAACTAACAGTCAAATCAATCTACCAGTCAGCCAAAATAGCTCAGTAATGGGTGTTATGAACACCTGAATGGGCGTTTTGGGTCTTCATTTAGTTATTTAGCCCGAGACTGTGAGGTTTAGCACAGGATACCTTGCTATTTGCACCACCCATATATTTGCGCCACCCCTAGTAAACTTGTGTAAATAAAGACAAAATTACAAGGATCACATTTGAAACATTAAATACATCCGTCCTGACCAAATTAATTAATATCAAATGTCATCCATGTATTCTATTTGTTCTTTGAAGGATTACCTGGCACAGATACATGCGACAGAAAAACACCGATGCAATAGTCACACTCAAGCTATCTAGGTTAACCTGGTAGCCTAAATAAATCTAAGAAAGATGCAAAAGAAATTGGAAAAGGAAGGTGCATAAAAACAATTAGGCGTGTTTAGAAGAAAGGCACTTGGAAACACTACAACTTCATTCAAAGAAAATTGAAAAAATATTAGGTTGTAGAGAATAATTAGACCTTTCAACCAAGGCCCGATTTCACACATTTGGTAAGTGTAGAGAATGGAAAGAAACATTGGGAATTGCATGAATATATTTCATTCAAAATATATTTCATTGTAATTTCACTGGGGATGGTGCAAATAGCAAGGTATCCTGTGACATTTAGTCTAGTACACTAGCCCCATTTCAGGCACGGTGACCAAACGTCTAGCACCATGCCTGGGTGCTAGACGTTCAAGCACTGTGCCTTGGATTTCATGTATGGTGCATGGATTTCAGTATACAGTGTATACAGGAAAAACACAGTTTCTGTCATCACACTGAGCACCAGCTCGGACAGGGCTGAAATTACTACTATGAATTAGAGAAATCAAAGACAATCCTTTATATGTTTTTCACAACAAAAACAAAAGAGCTCTACTGATGATGGAGATGAAAAACCTAACAGCACCCTATCTATTTTCCATGTATTTTCCCTTTGTATTCCCCAAGAGCCAATATTCTGGTTGGCTGCTAGGTAGAAAAAGCTGAGGCACAGGACACTTTGCATGCAAAACCCTTGACTATGTAGAAAAGGAAATGAGGTTTTTCACATCTGTCATCAGCCGAGCCCTTTGTTTTTGTTGTGAAAAATATATAAAGGACTGTCTTTGATTTCTCTAATTCATGGTAGTAATTTCAGCCCTGTCCGAGCTGGTGCTCAGTTTTTATGACAGAAACTGTGTTTTTGATGTATGCACTGTATACTGAAATCCATGCACCATACATGAAATCCAAGGTACAGTGCTTGAACGTCTAGCACCCAGGCATGGTGCTAGACGTTTGAGCACCCTGCCTGAAAAGGGGCTAGTGTACTAGACTGGTAACATTTAGCCCACAATTGACAAAAGGTGCATCTCAGGTGCATCTTTCTTGATTAAAGTTCCATTCAGCAAGTACCATTCAGCTCAAACTGAAGAAGAAGTGAATGTTCCTGATAGCCAGAGCCCCAGGGCCAGAGGAGACAATGATGTGATATCGGCTGATTTTATCCCGAACAATTCCCAAACTATTCAATATACTAGGCAATTTGGAATTTTCCTCCCAGAATAAAGAACAATATCACAGGCAACATCGAATTTTCCTTCGAGCAAAGATTAATATTCCACTCCCAGCCTGCTAGCCTAACTAATCCTGAGCCCCGAGGCTGAATTTGATTTAACTCAACATTTTAAACACAAACCGTTTTCCTTTTTTACCTTTCTGTGGTACTCTTGTACCCTTTAATGACATTAACAGACACAAAACACAGTGACAGAAAAAAAGATTTAAAATCTGAAGAGATTTGCTGAGATTCCGCGTTTCATCGCGGATTCAAAAATAGCGGGTGACGAGACGCAAAGATTACGAATTCGCTACGCCATCTTGGTTTGATTCGTTAAAGTTGGTTTGGAAAGTGCTGTTATTTGAATTAAGGTGACGTGAGCCAATGTGAGCTTCCAAAAGAGCTGGTGGTAATTTTGAAGTGAGTTAGATTTGTCAAGCTCTAAAGGATGCACGGCAAGTTGGTATCTCCAGAATATGTTCGTCAGCCACCCTCTTGAAGACATCTTTTCCAGCCTTTGCTCCTACAGTTTCCACCAAGAACAGGCTTGAAGGCACATATCATCTATCTTTGTCTAGCTGAAATCCAGAAATTGCAGTGTTTTTTGGGCTGGTGATTCTATTTCCTCTGTAAGTAGGCTACTGTACAGAAGACAGAAGACGTATGCTTGTTGTGAACGTTTGTTGACTTTGAACTTTGGCATTGTCATGCACTTGCTGTGACTAAGTCGACTACCACCAGTTTGCCAAAAAAGTAAAGTAGGCTAAATGTACAGTAGAGGCATGCTTATGTGAAGGTCTTCTAACAGGGAATTATCGCAGAAGAAAAAATTAAAATGCTAACCAGACATTTTTTGTTATGAATACTAGTAATAACCACTCACGCTTTTGTCACTTTTTGAATATTTCTCTGATTCACGGCCGAAAGTGACTCACCTGGCACCAGGTTTGCTTTTTATACTTTGAAAAGTTTGCCAGGAGGAACGCACCTTCACTGGAGAAGATGGCAGTTCGAACCTGCAGAAGCCTTCAAAAGAGGAAGGACCAGTCTAGTACACTAGCCCTTTTTCAGTCACGGTGCTCAAATGTCTAGAACCATGCCTGACGTTTGATCACTGTACCTTGAAACTCATGCATGGTGCACAGATTTCAGCATACAGTGCACACATGAACACAGGCATGTCAAGCCAGTATTTAGTGTGTAACGACAGAAATTGTGTTTTTTCATGTGTGCACTGTATGCTGAAATCCATGCACCATTTCAGGGTACAGTGCTCAAACGCCTAGCACTCAGGCATGGTGCTAGACGTTTGAGCACTGTGACTGAAAAAGGGCTAGTGTACTAGACTGGGAAGGACCTTTTTAATAAATTCAAAATCAAAGAAAGTTGATTGAATTTCTACGTCAGGTTTGTGCCAGGATAACCTTGAAATAGTTGGCTGTTAGATAATATCAAGTTTGTTATTTTTCTTTTCGATTGCACTTTTTTAGATGCAAGTAACAAAGCCAAGGTAGTAGAACAGTTAAAAAAGTGTTCAAATAAGCATACCTCTACTCTATGTTTATGTGAACAGTGTTACTTTAATGTGAACAGTTTTTAGCTAAATGATAGAATGAAGATCCAAATACCTATTCAGGTGTTTTCGTGTGACTATAATTACCTAATTTGGCTAACTGACAGTTAGCTTTAGACACATCAAGTGCGTGAAAATGGCCAAGTCCAATGTCAACAAACATTCACATAAGCATACCTCTGCTATATGCAATTAAGGACCTCTGCAAACACCTGAATAGATATTTTGGATTGTCATTCTACCATGTTTTAGTCCAAAACTGCTGTGTTCAAATTTAAGTAACTGTTCAGGTTCAGGTTCATTTATTCTTTCACTAATTAGACACATAATTATCAAATACTCCCGGCAGAGGGCAAAGCACTAGGGGTTTGGGAGTGAGAAATGAAAAAGTTACCTTCTTCAAAAGACAAGAAAAACAGTAGTACTCGCCAGTTTAAACACACAAAATCAGGGATAGTAGTAATTCAAATAAGCAACCTCCACTGTACCTTATGGTGAATTCGATTCGCCTATTGGCATTCTTATTAACATGAGGAAAGTATTGAAACATCTCAGTCTGTCTTTTGTTCTAATGTAGCAACACTAGCAACTATAAATATAATATCTGACGTCAAGCGAAAAGTTCTGTGCCCCTTAGTGTTCTGATATTCCATTGGCACAGGGTGGTTTGTTGGCACATTTCAGGCTGACCCCTCCCCCAACCCTAGGATGGTATTTATGCCCCTAGGGGTTTCAGTGTGGGAAAGGGAGTACAATTAAGTGAGCCAAGTTTGCCTGGACAGATAGATTTGGTCAAACGTTACAGTTTTTTGCTTTTAATCAGCAATGAGACTTGGTAATTTGATGGCAAACAGAAAAGAAGAACTAAACAAACAGTGCTGGAGAGTTTTAGTAGTAAAAATGAGAAAGGGATTTGTTTTGGCATTGCGATGTCTCGAAGAATCCGTCATCTACACAAGAAGTGTTGAACTATCTTCGGTTTTCTCTACTTTACTACATTTCGTGGGAAAAGTCAGTTGAGGATCCTTTCATATTTTATC
This sequence comes from Branchinecta sandiegonensis, assembly GCA_030848855.1. Taxonomy (NCBI): domain Eukaryota; kingdom Metazoa; phylum Arthropoda; class Branchiopoda; order Anostraca; family Branchinectidae; genus Branchinecta; species Branchinecta sandiegonensis. Next base: position 18,669,898 of record JAUPMV010000012.1, on the reverse strand, counting down.
TTTATTTTTCTGTCATCATTAGCCTCGTCTGAGTGGTGAAACAGCTTGCTTAAAAAATAACCTGTTTGGTATTATCTGAAGCCACAATCTTGAAGAAGCACAAATTGAGTAGGCCGATTGGCATTATACAATTTCAGCACTACAAGTGGATTAGTCTATGTTTCTCGCCCTTCCCTCGCCTTGTTATTAGCATTCATCAGACAGTGATAAGCTACAGTGTAAAAAGTTTCTCCGAGTAAGGATTAAAGTTAACTGCAGTATTTGCCACTGGGATTAATCTTATCTCCACTGAGATGAGATTAATCCGAATTAGAGATAAGATTATCTTTTTAGAGACAAGATTAATCCCAGTAGCAAATACTGCAAGATTTTTTTTACAGTGTAGTGAAACTAGTGAACAGAAAGGAGAAGCTTTCGCTAGTCCATTACTCTTCTTCAGGCAGGTTCGCACCTTTTTTTGCCAAAGGGATGTAATTAAACACATAGTATTGCAGAGTTTTAGTTAAACGTTGCTAATGCTGATGGTTCATCGGGCGAGTAATATGTACTAAAGGTGGTGGCTCGGATCTGGAATATGCAGAATCCAAAAGTATACTAGTAAATTAAGTCTTCGAATCCCAGTTCATGTCCGAAGAATAATTAATTTTCAACCTTATTCGCAGTGAGTCGTCTTTTTTTATAGCCGTTTTTACATCAATACAGAAACGGAAAAACGTTCATCCTCAAAATTCTTTTCTTCCTCCAAATTCTTAGTTCAAAGGGCCTCTGCCGAGCCTGAAGGAAACTGCAAAGCCTGACACGATTTCGACAAAATGACCGGTGGTCACCTTCCAGAGCCTCGTTTTTCTTGCAATAGCGCTGCCGCATCGCTGCTGCAGCACTTCTTTGCTTTTGCACAATATGCGTTTTTGGATTCACTGTCTTCTTGGTTGAAGCGGCAGCGCTTCAGCATCTTGCAGGGAAGCAAGGACTTGGTCGGTGAGCAACTCCATGATTCTCGAGAAGCGCTGCCGTCTTCCTCGGAAGCGTTGCAGTGCAAAAACGGATGTAGTCCGGAATCGGCCAAGAAGTGGACCTGCAGCATGCAACAAAAACGAGGCTCAGTACACTTTCGCCTTCAGCAGCTGGGACGTTTCCAGTGCCTGGTACAATGACTTTTTCCGAGACTTCTCGGATTCACTGAAGAGGTATCGCCTAACCTTCCCTGTTTATTTGTGTCTAATCGTTTGTGCCTTCGATTAGTTTCTAAAACCGTCCAGTACTTGTATTGAAAACTGCAATTAGGCTAATAGCAGACTAGGCCTGTAGAGTTAATCCTCTTAAACGCAGCGAAAAGCAACTTGTTTCCGTTAGAAATTGTATACGCTAGCGTATTGTATTTGCATTATCTCTACCTGATAAGAGGGGTTCAGAAACGCTCATCTGTTTCTTCAGTAGTTATCTTCGTTTGATGGGAAAAATATGTGATGAGCGTTGCTAAGTTTTCGTGATGGACAAGAGGATAGGATTTATTTCAGCGGTAGCTTTGCTGCTTTTAATAGGTAAACAATTTGATTAATGTGTGTTCCTTCTGGTACCGAGTTTTGCTATGAAATGTGACGAAGTATTTCACTGACTGGCAAAATGAGCCGAAGCCAAGGGGTTCCTCAAAGGGCTCCCTTCGTCACATTGGCAGGGTTTTCAGTTTGGTCTCCAAGGATACTTATCGCTCTTCGACCAGGGGTAGAGGATTCCGGCGTTGCACACTTATTACTTTCAAGATACTATTCTCTGCCAGTGTTGTAACAAGTACTTCAAATTTGTACTTAAGTATTAAGTACTTCCAAATTTTGTACTTAAGTATCAAGTATTAAGAACCAGACCACAATTGTACTGAAGTAGTACTTGAGTTTTAAGTACAGAACTTGTACTAGAACTCTACTAGCATTATTTCTAGCTCAGTCATATTCAGTCGTATAATGGAAAATAAAAGAAAGTCATATAAATAAAGGCATTTGGCAGCTTAAACAAAGAATTAAATACCACGAAAGACATTAGAGCTACGCTTCTTTGAACGTTAGTTAGTTTTGATTAGTGCCACTTGTATGCACTTGATGAAAGTCATCTACCAGTCTACCAAAGTAACTAATAACGGGCTTCTAGGAATTCCTTAATGGATGTTTTCTTCTTTTTCCATTTAGTCCGAACTGCTCTGTTCTAGGTCAAGAACATTCAAAGAAGTGTGCCTTGCTTAAGACTAATGATTTGTCTTGTGGTGGAGATGCTGGTACTGTGAATATGCTTTTAGCATTTTTTGCCAATCCTGAAATCGAACTACTTTTGAGTCTTGAAATTCCCTTTTCTGAAAAATCCTTTTCTGTTAAAAAAAAATTAATTCGATCGAAGCGGAATGTACTTGGGAGAGTACTTGAAAGTACTTAAGAATGTATCGGTACTTGAGAGCTTCAAGTACCTATTTATTTTACTTAAGTATTAAGTACTCCAGGAAAAATGTACTTAAGTAAAATTCAAGTACCTTGATTTTGTACTTAAGTAGTACTTGAAGTACAAGTACTTGAAGTACTTCCCAACACTGTTCTCTGCTGCTGCTTTCCTGAGTTCCAAGTGAGTTCGGGACATTAAAATCAGCTGAGTAGTTTGGCCGCTCGTTTGTTAAAACAGCCGGTGGGTTGTTATTTTTCCCGAAATATGCACATGCCTGTCTCAGGGCGATTTATTTAATCGATTTATTTGCTAAGGAGGATTATTCCGTTAATGCTTTAGTCCCATGAAATAGAAACTCACAAATGATAAGTTGAGGACTCTTTTTTGTTTCACTAGTTTTGGGGATCCCAAAACGTAAGTGACATTAAAATTCATAAAAATGATAATCAAACAACTATTTTCTCGTCTTAAAACTACAAAATCTTATACAACTTTGAACCTTTGACTTCGTAAAGTTGTCCGTCCGTCCGTCCGTCTGTCTGTAGCTCTGTAGCACGATAACTCTCGAAGGAACTGAGATACTTGTCCAAACTCGGTGTGAGGATCCTTTGGGTCAAAGTACAGGTCAGGTTCGTAGATGGTATAGGTGTGTCTTTAAGGGTGGGAGAGAGGTTTCAGATTAAGGGTTGATTTTTTTTTAGAGCTAATGAGATAGTCGATTTAAGGGTAAGGAGATATGCTCCTTAGACAAGTAGTTCGCCCGGAATCCGGCCGAAATTTGAAGTTTTGCAAAAGTAGCCTAAGGCAGGAAGTTTTGATAAATTTCTTCAAAGTAGATATGACGTAGCTATAGTGGTAAACACACATGCTGACTCCATATTCGAACTTGGTCTTCTCACATGATTACCACTGGCTTTAATCTGTTTTTAAATTTTATTAATATAAATGTTCAAGAAGACTGGCGAATATTGGATATCTACAAGTCTACAAGACCCAACTGTCTGGATCAAATATTAATTTATTTGTGATCCCATCGAAACCTTTGGACTTGTTCTGTTACGGTTTATCAGACGCCATGATTGCAGACCTCTTGCCATTTTTCAAAGGTAATGATTTCACCACGTCTGTTTACACGATTCGGTGTTTGATGCCAAGAGCGTTAGGTTTTCCCGGGTGGATTTTCTTTACTGTCATCAGCCCCGACCGGGGTAGTTGAAGAAATCTCAACTTTTCTGTAAGTAAGACGATGGCCGCGAAAATCTGCAGCCGGCGACCGCCAAACACTGATCGTCCGTCTTCACTATGAAAGCAGAAAGGACAGTATATACGATAAATTTTTATAAAATAACCAAAGAAGAAAGATATTTAGAACGGTACGCGTTATCGTTTCATAAGGTCTCGTTTTCTAACTCTTGCAATCCCAAAGTATCTCGACGTTCGATGGAAATCCTAGAATGCCAAGCGCAGAAAAAATCAAATTGAACTGTTACTCAAATTCAAAAGAATTTCAATGAAAAGAGATTTCGGGGGAAGTGGGTATTCTAGGGGGGCTGACAGATGGTAGAAATAGCGTAAAAGGTCGCTGAAGCTTTAAATGGTTTCCCGTCAGAGGTGCAGTTCAGCCTTCCTTTAAACCACCACAAAATCGTACTCGCAAACATCCGAGCTAGAGGTAGCCTTAAAGCACTTATCGGCACCTGACAGCATGCATATGCAATCGGTTCAAATACAGAAATTAAGGTGATATAACTAAGTTACATTTTAAAAATTCGCTTTGGTAGCCAATGATAGATACAACATTTGGCTGCGGACAATTGAGCGTGGTATATTAGCATGCAGCGAGCGCGAACACACTCTTTGCGGGCTAATGTGTCGCGCTTGATTCTGCGCAGTGAAACGTTGTATCGCTTATACCGAAGCAAAATTTTTAATATTAATCTTCGTCATATTTGTTTTTCTAGATACATGTGATTGCATATGCAACCTGTCAGGTGCCGTGCGATACGTGCTTTAACATTAGTTCTGACTGTCAAGGTTATTGTTTTTCTGCCAAGAAGTACTAAGAATTAAATTTTACGGAATCAGTTTTTTCCCGAAAACCCAAGTTCTTTTCGTTCTACATTCTCATTACAGAAAAATTCTAGATAAAAACCAGAAGCATTATGATTTTGAAGAAAATTTAGCCAGATATGTTTTTAAACTCAGCCTGACCCGGCAGGGTCTCCATAAAAAATAAAATAAAAAATAATCTGGCGAAAGAAATTTTAACCTTGGCAATGGTAAGAGGAATCTGGGAAGTGCGAACCTTCCTGTGAGAAAAGATTATGCTTATCAGCATTGAATGGTTGGTTTCGTGGTCGACCAGTTGTTTGCCCGGAAAAGACAATAGCTTACATATTTCCGAAGTAGTTGTGCTGTTTTTAGTACCAACCGTAGAGAGAGAGACTAAAGGCTGGATCTCATTGCCCATATATTGTTTTTAGCGAAAAATAATGGCCTTCGCCGATGTCAGTTTCAAACTAAAATCCAATCAAGAAAACATTTTTATGGCACTTGAGCTTATTGAAGTGCCATATAGCGATCGCAATGTCTGTCTGTCTGTCGGTCGTCGGTCTGTCCGTATTTTGCTAGTTTGGGCACTTCCATATAAGCTAGGACGATGAAAATTGGCAGGAATATCAGGCATCCGACCAGATTAACTTGGAAATAATCACTTCCCCAATCCGGCCCTCGTAGGGGGTGTGGAGGCATGGGGAATCTGGAAATTGGCAACATGCATAACTTTGGAACGGGAAATCGGACGTGCATGAAACTTGACAAGTGTCAAGAACAAGTGCCTCAGATGTTCAGTTTTAAATCCGGGGAGGGTACGGTAACTGGGGGGGGGGGGGGCTGGAAGGGGGCACCAGAAATCTTATGAAAGGCTTAGAGTTGAGGGATCGGGATGGAACTTGGTGGGAAGAACAATTAGCATAAACCCTAAATACACTACTGACAAAATAGGACCGGATCATGTCAAAGTGGGATGAGTTGGCGGAGGTTTCGCGGAATTCCGGTGATCTCGAGTTAGGGTACTTCCAGATGCGCTAGGACCATGAAACTTGGCAGGCATATTAGGGACTCTACAATCTTGACGTTGAAAATAGTCCCTTCCCCGATCAGATCATCGTAGGGGGAGTCAAGGGATCGGGAATCCGGAATCTAGTGACATTCATAAATTCGTACGGATGATAGGACGTGCGTGAAACTTTGACAAGTGTCTCAGATGTTCAGTTTCAAGTCCAAACCGGGTCTAATCCTGGGGGGGGGGGGGGTCTGGAGGGGCACCGGAAATCTCGTGAAACGCTTAAGAGTCGAGAGATCGGAGTTGGACTTGGTTGGAAGAACAAGCGTAAACCCTAGATACATTACTGACATAAAAGGACCGGATCGTGTCCCAGTGGGGGGAGTTGGAGGGGGTTTCTCGGAATTGCGGTGATCTCGAGTTAGGGTACTTCCAGATGTGCTAGGATTATGAAACTTGACAGGCATATTAGGGACTCTACCATATTGACTTGAAAATAGTCCCTTCCCCTATCCGATCATCGTGGGGAAGTAGAGGGATGGGGAATTTAGAATCTGGTCACATTCATAACATTGGAACGGGTGATCGGACGTGCATGAAACTTGACAAGTATCAAGAACAAGTGTCTCAGATGTTCAGTTTCAAGTCCGGAACGGGTCTGGTCACTGGGGGAATGGGGGAGATGGAGGGGGCTTGAAATCTCGGGAAACCCTTAGAGTCGAGGGATCGGAGATAGACATGGTTGGAAGAACAAGCGTAAACTCTAAATTATTGACAAAGCATGACCGGGTCTTGTCAATGTGGGGGGAGTTCAAGGGGTCTCCCGGAATTCCGGTGATAGCGAATTAAGGTACTTCCAGATTTGCTGAGACGACGAAACTTGGCACTCATATTAGGGACACGACCAGATTGACTTCAAAATAGTCCTTTCCCCGACTCTATCGTCGCGGATGGAGGGGGAATCCGGAATCTAGTGATATTCATAACCTTGGAACGGGTGATCGTATGTAAATGAGACTTCAGAAGAGAGATTCAAGAACAATTGTCTCAGGTGTTCAATTTCAAGTCTGGACCGGATCCGACAACTGGGGGGGGGGGGCTGAAGGGGGCACCGGAACGCTTAGAGCCGATGGATTGGGATGGAACTTGGTGGGGACTATAAGGATAAACCCTGGATACATTACTGACAGAGCAGGACCGGGTAGGGGCATTGTTGGTGGAGCCGGAGGGGGTTTCCCGGAACGCCGGTGAGAACGACTTAGGGTACTTCCAGGTTATCTATGACGATTACTTGGCAGTCGTATCATTGGGACCAGGCTAGATTGATTTGGAAATAGTCACTTCTCCGATTCGATCATCGTGGGGTACGAATGGATGGGGAATCCAGAATCTAGTGACATGCAGAAATTTCGAATGGGTTATGGGATGTGAGTAGAACTTGACAAGTGGCAAGAGCTGATGTCTGAGATTTTCCACTTCAGTTCCCGGACCAATTCTGATGACAATGTGCTGAGCTCGAAGGGGGCCATCGGAAATCTCGTGAAATCCCTTCCAACTACTTCGTGGTCTGATCCGGTTGGGGCACAGAATTATCACTACTAGAGTATTTGCGAATCGGAACCAGAGTACGACAAAACTTTCACTCTGAAAAAGTTGTCAAAGAGTGGAACATTATTTCAAATTTACTAGATCAACCCCATCTTCTGAAGAAAGGAATATCGGGAGAGAGATCTGACTCTGACAGCTGCAAACCTTGTCTGACAAACATGCTAACTGTTCTTAAAAGTGCCATATGAGCTTTCAGCTCTTGTTTTTCTGGCAAGATAAGTGGCAGCGGGATCAGGAAGCTGGGCCCAAAGAATCTAGTTTAAGGATTCTGTTTTTGACTTGTTTGACTTGGTGCTAGTGTTGGTTGGTCCTCAGCACTGTCTTCATCTATGAATGCATGAATTTATTGCACAAAAAACCCATGGGGTCAGGGCAAAAATAAAAAAGAAAACACAACTAACTACAAAAATCGCTCTCTATGGGACAAGCCAACGCGGAGGAATCTAGCCACTTTACGGATACCCCCCCCCCCCCCATATTTGTACTTCCAATCTTTTCTAGTAGCCACTTCTCCCTAGTAATTCCCACCCCAAATACTTCGACCCTTAAATCACTCAATCCTTCACATTCACACATAAAGTGGAACACATCCTCATCCATCTTTCCACACATCTGTGGCCATTCTCTCCGTACCGTTTTAGTACATTGCTTCTACAGTGTAAAAAAAAAAATCTTGCAGCATTTGCTACTGGGATTAATCTTGTCTCTAAAAAGATAATCTCATCTCTAATTCGGATTAATCTTATCTCAGTAGAGATAAGATTAGTCCAAGTAGCAAATATTGCAGTTAGCTTTAATCCTTACTCGAAGAAACTTTTAAAGTGTAGATAGAGAAGCATAGAGGCTGTCACCCTATCAAACTCAAGACGACCGGGTCGAAGTCGATCAAGATCAATGTGGGCGCGTGGCACGGCTGTACCAAAGTTTTCCTAGTTGGGCGAGTTGTTGCCCAAAATCAACCTTAAGATGGCGTAAACAGCAGATCTTTGTTCCCTACAAAAATCTTGCAATCGTTCTCAGGTGTTTTTGAAAGCGTTTTTTTACGTTTTCAACAGTGACTCTGACAAGCTATATGTTCTCAGACCGGAAGAACTAGTCTAAATGAAAAACGCCTTAAAGTTCATATTTCTAGGATTTTCAAATTCTCTTCCCCTGTTGGAAGGATCATGTGCCAGTGCAACTTGTAAATCAGTTGGGACAAAGTTTGACTACAAGCCTGGAACCAGTTATCAATATCAGTATGAGGTCAACGTCTCCTCATCTGCTGGAGAAGGGTCGGAAAGGAAGTCGCAGATGTTTCTCACAGCCGTTGCACACTTCGACGTCCTTACCAAGTGCGACTGGAGCTTGAGGGTAAGGCATCTTCCGAATCGGTTTATCACCCTAGTTGAATATTCCTCGCTTTTACCAGTTATAACGCCATCAAGCAGTGTTTGGTAAAGTTAACGCATTTTGATTTTAGTTGCATTTTTGCAGATACCATGGTATCTGTTACCACGGCAACTGGATCTGCAATTAATCGTTTTTGCAGTAACCGTGGTATCTGGTTGCTCTGCAAAAACGACAATTGCCGAAATTACGCTTTTCGAAGTCATCCCAAAAGAAAAACTGATATCCAGTTACATCACTAAGTGCTAAACTTCTTTCTTACCAATTTGACAAAATTTGATTGAAAGTGAGATGACTTCTCAGATACCACGATCATTTACCACGGTCGGACCGTGGTGTCTGAATATCAGATACCACGATAACTGCAAAAACGACTTTAGACCGTGGTATCAGATACCACGATAACTGTGAAAACGACTTTAGACCGTGGTATCAGATATTTGATGGTGCAAAACGGATACGTCAGCTGAATTTTATTGGAGCTATATTTCGGCCCTTCTTGGCAAGGGTCCTCTTCAGGCTCAAAACCGCTCAAGTTGGAAAACGAACTTGTGGGAAACACAAAACTAATGATTCTAGCCTAGCGTTAAATATTTAACTTCATAAATTCCTTCGTGAGTCTTGCTTGGAGTTAAAAAGGTTGCTGTAATTTCATTTTGGACACGGCTGCTGTTTTTGCTGTTTTTCAATAAAATTCAGCTGACGCATCCGTTTTGCACCATCAAATATGATTCGCAGTCAGCTCGGGCTGAAGGAATAGGTATCAGATACCATGGTATCTGCAAAAACACAACTATTATTGTCCCTAGTTCAGTCCGTCACCAGTTCAGTTGGTAGACAGCCTTCAACCCAGAGCAAAATAACACTAGGGAGTAGCGCCAAGACTAGAAAGAAGCGACACACTCAAATGGTAGCGACACTAGCACCACTAGCGGTAGTGAACATCCCTACTAAAACTCAATCAGTGGTGAACCAGCGCTGACTAATAACTTCATATTCTGAAGCAAAAAATAAAAAAAAAGATACAACCTCCTCGATTTCCCCGATTTGTCAGGCCGCATCTTAGATTTACTATAAATTTCTAAGCCCGCAAGTTTGCTTCGCCTTAAATGTGTAGTGGGCGGCGCTACTAGTATGGCCCATTTTCAAAGCAAGGAAAGCATAGGTTCTTGACGCTACTCTCTAGTGTTATTTTACTCTGCTTCAACCAGATTAATGGCTTGAAATATTTAAAGTGGATTTGAACTAATTTTAAGGTAAACCGTTTCGGATTATTACATTAGTTTATATAGTTAAGATATGTGTTGATAACTTATAAATTGTGAATTGAAGTATTCATTCATAAAGTGGAATCACAAACTAAAATATTCATTATTTATAGGGTTCCTGACTTTCCTGTCTACACTTATACCTGACTTGTACATCTGTAAATAGTCGTTGTCGTTACAGTAAACGTCACTTAACGTTCGATTGGAGCAATTGGTGTGTCTGATAGGGTCTTCCCAAGAGCATTATAGCAGCTTTCGTAGTCACTGGCATTTTTGTTCGGTAAAATATTCGACCTGGCCAACTCTTCTGGAGCCCCGTAAAGGATCCTCTGGATCCCCCTATCTGACTAAGAAAGATGCCATCATTAGCTCCTTACTCGGCAATAGACAAAATTGGCTCTTAAAGGACCTATCTTACCTATAATACTAATGCAACCAACTTCCGTAATCACTCCGTGTATTTCTAAATCCATAGACCCCAATTCCGGACGGTACATTCTAACCCCTCTAACAAAACAACGCTGATTTTCTCACTTACCGTTTTTTGCTACCTTCAACTTGTATCACGCTGTCGATGGTTGTCTGCGAGAAGTTTTCCATCAGAAAAACCGGTAATGTAAATTGTTTCCCTGTTTGCGAAAAAGGCTTAAAACAGTCAAAACCGTGGGTTATTTGTTGAAAGCACAGCCTAGTTTTAAAGTATTCAAATGTTTTAAATACTGTAAGTTGAAGAGTAAATAATGCGAGGGGTCCTTTAATAAAAGATGAATCATTTCGCTCTGTTAACTGATGATATGATATGATATGCTATGATATATATGCTTAAAGCCCGAGGGCCATCGCATACAAATCAAAATACAAAACAAATAAAAAACAAACATCAACTTTTCTGATAAATCTTAACTACAAAAACTCTTCTCTATGCTTCCAACCTATCCGCAAAAACTTTCCAATCTGCCTACCCCAAACAAACTTTTATCCTTAAACTTCTCCACCAACCAACCTTCCCCGAAAACTTGCTCCCCAAATATTTCAACCCTCAAATCCTTCAGTTCCACACATTCGCACATAAAATGAAACAAATTCTCGTCCACAAAACCACACATTGGGCAGAAGTAAAGACCACTAGAACGCCCCTTTACATTTCCCATTTATTTTGTCGGAATCCCCACGGGGAGGCTATCACTACGAGCGCTAGCAGTCAATTTTAATTCCTCCGAAGATAACCCTCCCTTAAAAAACATTTCTAAACTAAAGGATGGTCCTTGTTTAGCACAAGGATCTCGCAGGGAGCGGTCTTATCACCGTCTAGCTAGAATGTCAGCTTGCCCTTGACCCCTTCAGTCGTTCGGCGACGCTTGGTCACACATACGTTATCGCCTTGTAATTTAGGCCTTGTTAAGTTTTATCGGTCAGCATAACAACAAAACTATACAAACATGTAATTGGACGGTCCCACTGCTATTGAGAAAGTATAGGGCCATTGAAGAAACCTGATAGCTTGTTCACACGGGACCGAAATAAGCGCGTAAACAGCGGCTGATCTGTTCAGACGACGGATCGACTGTTTGGGGTTGACGGGAGAATTAAAAAGAAAAACCTAATTCCGAATATTCTTTTTGTTTGTAACAAAACATATAAAATTAAAAAAAACATCTTGTGAGTTTGTCAAAGTAAAATCTAGTTGACTTGTTGTCTTTATACGAAGAAAAAATCACAAACTGAATATTGATAGATTTAAGGCGATTCAGCAATTTTAAGTTAAAAAGCAAATAAAAACAATTTAAATATTTTTATTTTTGAAGGAGAACCTGAAATATAATTAATAATATAGATATAAATAATATGAGAACAGTATGCAATCATTTACTGATGTTCAGTTACATTTCAGTGAAGGTTGAATGAAAAAGGTATTCAAAGGTATTCAAATCCGAAGAGTTCAAAGTCTCCCTTGACAGAGAGTGGAGCAAGAAGCCATGGAGACTGGAATGGGATGCCCTGGAGTCCCAGACCAGAGCATAAGTTATCCACGTGGCAATTTCCGAAGAAGCGATGAGCAATGCTACAGGATGGAAAATCCTTCAATTGCTCCAAGCTGCAATTTAAGCCATTTTTAAGCCAAATTATTATTTTTTTTTAAGAAAAACAACGAAAATAAATGTTAGACATAAACAGAACATACGCTGTTGTAATTAGAAAATTATTCTACCTTTTTTGCAATCGTTTAGTAATCCTGAGATGCTTAGTGTAAAACCATGTTATGTTCACATCAGTCTGACATAATTTGAACTGGATTGACCTAAACCTCACCAAGTTTGAACTAATTCTCCTAATTACGGTCTGTTTACTGTCCCTAGAGTCATCAAAGGTCACATTCCAAAGGATTTAGTTTATCCCGATCGGAGACCGCGATGAAAATAAGCGCCTATTCGGAAAATCAGCGGCTGATTTTTGGATTTTTTTCAACCGCTATTTACGCGCGTAAATCAGCCGCTGATCGAGAATCGGCCGCTGTTTCAGCCCCGTGTGAACAAGCTATGAGAAGTTGAGCAATCTGAATGTAATTTAAAAGTTGCCTTAAAGCAAAAGCTGCGTTTTTTGCCGTCATCCAGTTAACCGACCTACAAGATTTCCCATTATAAGTCATTTTCTTCCTTCGGTTAACCGACCGAAGTTTTTATAATCTATTTTTTTGGCTCCGTTTGCCCGTCGGTTAACCGACCTGTGGACTGAGTTGGGAGCTCAATCAGATCGACCTACGCTCTTGGCACGGCGCGAAATTCAAAATTCTCATTGGAGAGATAGATCAGTCTTCGCAGTGTTGCGATGAGTGGTACAATTGTACCAGATTCAGTACTTTTTTCTCTGATCTGTACATCTGTACAACTCTTTTTAAAAGTCGGAAATTCGGTACAATTACGTCGAACTGGTACAAATTCAGTACATTTTCTCCAAAACTAAGAAAAAAAAACTTGACTACTTGACTTACCTAACTAACTTAGGTGATTTACCTAGAGCTCTAACTCGGAACAAGCATTTCTGTGTCCATACGGCTCAAGGATCCAGTCAAATTTCTTCGCGACCTAACCACTTTTCCTTTCTGGCAAGTTTTGTGTGGCTTTCCAGCTCCTAGTTAGATAGATTTGGCAGAACTAATGTACCTCAATAAGCACATTTGGTCTTGAGCACTCCTTCCTGCCAAGCTCTGTCCCTGTGACACAAACGTGCGGGAAAAGGAGGATAGAAAAGAAAACGTGAGGAAAGAGAGAAAAATAAGCGAAAAGAAAGATATTGTATAGATTAGTTTCGGAGTCGGTACATTTCTTCCCGTGAAGTACATTTTTAGACCTATGTCTAGTACAATTCAAAAAATCAGTATCGCAACACTGAGTCTTCGTCTGACCGTTGAAGCGAACGGTCGCAATCTGGCATCAACTTTAAGTTTAACTGTAATCCTTAACGGGCAAAACGACGGTTGACCTTTGACCTTTGACTTCGTGCCAAACACAACGGAATCCAAGCCTAGCATCTAGAAATGCCAACCGATTGGAGCGTTGAGCTTTGCTACTCTCCTGTGCTCAACTTCTTACAACAGAGTTTTATTAGCGGACTGCAAACTGACGATATTGTAAAGTATGCTACTGAGTTCTTCAGCCCTCAAGCGATTGGAGAAGCAAGGAAACTGTTGTGGCAGAAGATTTACCCTGATGTTCTTGCACCTCGCCGCACTGGACCCAATGCACCCACAAATAGCTTGATCGATCTGCTTTCTGCATTTGAGGATTGTGACGATACCAGCTCGACTCTCCCACAGTTTGTCATCAAGTCACCGGCTGAGGTCCCAAGCGTTCCGGCTAATTCTTTCTCTATCCTGTCTGCCAACATGACGTCTTGCATGAATGAAATCAAGTTTATCAAAGAAGCTATCAGTACCAGCTTCAACCAGGATCGTTCCACGGTATGTAATGGTTGTCCTGGGGGATCAGAAAGCCATACTTTTACCCAAAGCAAGCGAACTTACGCCCAAGTTGTTAAGGTTGTAGTGGACAATGTGCCAGCTCATCTTTCAGACCCATTGGCAAGAAAAGGTCATCTCGATGCAATGGAAGGGAACGAGGAGATAACTGAACTACGAACAGCAAACCAAAATAGCCGTTGGATTGTCCAAACAAGGGACCCGTCATCTGCTTCTCGCTTAGCCAAAGCACTCGCCGAAACGATGCCTGAAGCCGAGACTCGAATCGTTGAACCGAAGTTCGTTGGCATCATTCGTAACCTACCGGACAATGTGTCCGCAACCGATATTGCAAGTCTTGTTCCGAAAGTAGTGGAAACTTCCCGAATAGGGAGCTCCCAAGCTTACAAGATATACTTTGCCGACAAGTCTTCTCTCGACAAAGCCATTGCTGCTGGTGTCCGCATAGGATATGAAGTCGTTAGAATTTCCGAGTTCGTCAGACTGCCAAGACGTTGTAGCAAATGTCAGTCGCCCAACCATCTCAAAAAGAGCTGCCCCCTTCCCAACGGAACACAGAGGTGTGCTCGATGCTCAGAAGGCCATGAGAATTCACGAGCTAATCCTTGTTCAAAAGCCCCCAAATGTGCCAACTGTGGTGCGAGTCATGTCTCTTTTAGCTTGCGTTGCCCTGAGCTCCGAAAAGCCGCTGAGAATGTCAGAAAATGATGGATTCTCAGAAAACAATCAAACTTGGAAGTCTGAACATAAATGGAACGAAGGATAAAGACCTGTTGATCGAAGACCTTCTTACCAATAATGATGTCGTTTTTTTACAAGAGCATTTATTGACTCAGGCTTCGTCCAGCTCCCTTCGCCGCTCCCAAGATCATTATATCTTTATCCAGGCAGCAAAGAAGACAAATGGAAGACCCTCAGGTGGTCTTGCTACCTTCCTTCGGACCTCTGTTGGCCCTGTCCCGGTTTGCACTTATTCAGATCAAAATATCCTAGCGACGCAGATCAATGGCACTGTTCTGATAAATGTCTACTTCCCCTGCGAAAGAAAGGACAAAAAATCGCTTGAGGCATTTTCGAGCGCTTGCAACAAACTGGAAGCTGTCCTTCAAGATTGTGCGAAGAAGAAGAAAACCTGGATTTTAGCTGGCGATTTAAACTGCAACTTGCTCATCGATAGTACTCGGAGCAGCCTACTCCTGTCAGCACTCCCGACTGGATATATGGTTGTGCCTAAAAACCTTGGGCACACGTATATCCATAATATAGGCGGCACCACGTCAAATCTGGACCACGTCATTGTCTCTGATCCTTCTTTGGTAACCGACATAGTGCATGTTGATGAAGAAAAGATCGATGACGATCATCTCATCTTGACATGGAACATCAACCTACAAGGGGCTTGGAAGAACATACAATCTAGTAGGACTTCAAACTGGTATACGCGACGTGACTGGAAACATGCCAACCATCTCCTTTTTTGCCAAACACTTACCTTTCTCCTGGCCTCAATCAAAATCCCTTTCCACCTACTTCAGACTTCAGTACCTCCCAGAACAACACAAACTGATCTGAACTGTTACTATCAACAAGTAGTATGGTGTATGCGTCGAGCGGAGGATTTATCCGTCCCGCTTGAGAAAATCCGTCGAGGTACACGGAAACCATTTTGGAAAATCAACCCGGAGATAAAAAAGCTAAAAAATTCAGCAAAACTTTGGTTGAGAATATGGATCGCCTGCGGCCGGCCTACATCCGGCGCAGTTTCCAAGCTAAAAGTAAAGACAAAAAGGGAATACAAATCCTGTCTAAGGAAGACTCGCCTGAACGCAGCCGATGCCCCACAGAATAAGAAGGCCTGGGAGAACGTCATTCGCTCGGACAAATGTAATCCGGAGGTACCTTCCATCCTCTCTTGTTTGGACTGGTTGTCTCACTATACAAGATTGTTTTCTGTCTGCAATGAAAAGGTATCTTCCGTCTTTTCAGTCTACACTAACCGTTACTTGTCACCCAAATTAAAACAGCATGAAGTTTTCCCCATTACAATATCTGCCATCCAGAATGCATTGAAAACCATGAAGAAAAAGAAGAACCCGGATAGAGATGGCATTTCCCATGAGCATTTAAAGTACGATTTACCAGCTATTAATAACCACCTCCAGCTATTATTCCAGATGATCCTGTCAACATCCACCTTACCGGAGAGTTTTCTTCTCGGTACGATTACCCCCGTCTTAAAAAGAGGCAAAGATGCAAATCACTGCAGCTCTTACAGACCAATTACCGTTTCATGCATCCTCAGCAAAATTTTCGAATACACTTTGGCACCAGAAACTATTTCCAAATGTGACTTTGGAAGCCTACAGTATGGTTTCAGAAAACGAATTGGATGCTCCCATGCCCATAAGTCTCTGATCCAAATTCTAAAGCAAGCATCAGCAAAGAGAGAGACAGTTCATCTTTGTGCAATTGACATCGCTGGAGCTTTTGACAACGTTAACCACGTCCAGGCTCTAGTGTCTTTGATGGAAAACGGCGTAAATAGGTCGATTATAATAGCCTTAAGATCGTGGTACTCCAAATGCAAGCTGGTAGTCAAATGGCAAGACAGGCTGAGTGACCCTATTACAGTGAAAAAGGGAGTTCCACAGGGCAGGGTCCTATCGCCACAGGTTTTTAAATGTGCGATTGCTCAGTGCCTAAGAAAGCTTACGCCAACTTTTAACTTCCGTGGAATTGATGTTAGCTACCTGGCCTATGCTGACGACGTCCTCCTTATCAGCCGATCCAGGAAGGGCCTTGAAACAAACGTTGCTAGCCTGAACCAGTCCCTTGGCAAGATTGGCCTATCAGTCAACGCTAGTAAATGTCAGTACGTTTGTTTCAATGCTCCTGCTACTCCTCGGAAACCCTCTCTGAATGTTGGAGGCAATGTTCTCATAACTGAGGAAAAAATTCGATGGCTAGGGATTACAATTGGGCAAACTATGCGAAAGGTTTGCGAGGAAGCAGTCAAATCAGCCGCTAAAGGAATCAGATTTGGTTACTGCAAAATTGTGCCGAACAGTTCCAGGTATAGCAGACCTGGGCTTGGAAAATTATGTACTGCCTTTTGCGCACCGTATGTTAACTTCCTTGCTGGATTGCATTTTATACTTAGAAGAAAGGACCTTCAACGCCTACGCTCGACATACTTCAGATATCTGAGATTTCTTCTCTACCTACCACGGCGCACGCGGAACCGCTACCTGATCCGCCGTTTGTTGCTTTCTGACCCATTGTTGACGCTCGAAGCCCCCTCCTCTAATTTGTGTTCTCCGATTGGAAACTTACCTGTCCACGACCCCATCAATGTGATTCTAAATTAGTGAAACTATTTTTGAGTGTTTTGTGATTATTTTATTCTTTGTCCTTTTTACTGCACTTACGCCCTTGGGCAGTGCGTCATAAATCCTTCATTCATTCATAGGCGCCGGGGACGGTACGACGCCATTATTTCTTATAAGCCGTTTTTTAGAGCTCAGTTGAACCCACCGGGGAGACGAAAAAACGGTCAATAGGGGATAGGCAAGTTAACCGACCTATGGAAAAAAGGCAAAAAACCCAGCTAAAACCAATTGCATTTTTTATCGAAGTTTTGTTCTGGCGTAGCCGGTTGCTTAATTTCCGTTTTCAAACGCCTTCGAAATTCACCGTTTGCTTAATTAGTGTTTTTACGACTCCGGCGACCCTTGCCCGGTTGACGTTTCTTCGACGATTCAAGCAAACTTCGAACTTGCTAGCTCTCGAAGTTCGACGGTCAGAGTTTGAAGGACGAAGAAACTGCGACCGGCCACCAAAAACGGTAGTTAAACAAACCTTTGAGGTTAAAGGTAACTTCAAACTTCGATCAAAAACGCAACCAGTCTGTTTCTTACTCTGCTAACGGCAATTTTGGCCTAGCATGGCCTAATTATCTTCCGAAGGCTTCTAGCTCTAGACCGTACACCTTGTCATCTATCAGGGATAGTAAGCATTTGTCGGTGGCTGATCACATAAAATGGACAAGTTGGCGATAATAGCTTATCGCTATGAATGATAATTATTTCTTATATTTGACTCTGGCATTAAAAGTGGCCAGTCAAGCAGATAAATACCTATTACACACCTCGCAACACAGTCCAATTACTTTTTATGAATCCTAGGCCTACCTGTCAAATTGTTGACATATCAGTTCAGCTTTCTTATTCTTTAAAATTCAAATTTTCCGCTCAGATTTGTTTGTTAAAAGTTTCTGTACTAATACTGTGGACAGGCGATGACTGTGTCGTAGGTTTGAACGATTGTTTTAGCAACTATGCATAGGAGCCCGATGAAAAATTTATCTCAAAATAGTACTATGAAGTAGTACGAAAAAGTTGCATTCAGTACCAACGATGCTACTACATGCTTCTACTTCAAGGCTACCGTGTTACTGCATACTACTATATGCTACTATTAGCAAGACTGGATGCTACTATGGCAAGACAGGATGCTACTGGATACTACTACATAAGATTGGACCAGTCTGAGGCACATTAAATGATAGTATTCTTTGCAATTAAATAGTTTTACATGCAGCGTTTTCGTACTACTACCATACTACTACGCAGGCCACAAATTTTTCATCGGGAGGTTAGGAAACCATTAGTAAAGGTAGCATTTGTTTTTTTAGCTCCCCGGTCGTGATGCACGGGAAAAATAAAGTCGCGGAAAGACACAATGTGTTGCTCAAGAGTTCTTCTGAAGAAATATTTGGGGGTACGGAGGCATGGTTGTTTTCTGGGGCCATAAATCGATTCTCCATTGAGCCTTGAATTTTCCTTGTTAAATATGTAGGCTATTAGAAATATTCGTACGCAAATAACTTAAAAAAGTAGCCGAGCGAATGGATTATCTTGACGATCAGTGGCGTATGTATACTCTCAATGCAGTAGTTGCGTTTTTGCTGATACCATGGTATCTCTTACCACGGTCTAAAGTCGTTTTTGCAGTTATCGTGGTATCTGATACCACGGTCAAAAGGCGTTTTTGCAATTATCGTGGTATCTGGCCAGTTATCGTGCTATCAGATATTCAGATACTACGGTCCGACCGTGGTAACTGGTCGTGGTATCTGAAAAGTCTTCTCACTTTCATCAAATTTTATCAGATTGGTGAGAAAGAAGTTTAGCACTTAGTGATGTAACTGGATATCTGTTTTTCTTTTTGGATGAACTCGAAAAGTGCAATTTCGGCAATAGTCGTTTTTGCAGAGCACCGTATACAGATACCGCGATAACTGCAAAAACGACTAATTGCAGATCCAGTTACCGTTGTAACAGATACCGTGGTATCAGCGAAAACGCAACTAGTATCAGTTTGTGGCCCCGAGAAGCCGCCATAGAGGTATCATCACATACAAAAGAATACAGCCTTGTTGAGGAACATCCGTAGTAATTAGGGGCTAATCTATTGCATATAGTTTCGCCTTCGCACAGTGGATAGTTTTGCTGGGCAGAAACAGAGATTTTATATACTGTAGACTTGAAGATGGCGATACATTCAGCCTATACAGCATTCTTGGTACGGCTGCTAAGCAAACCGTCCTTCTTTAAAGTTTAACTGAAAAGCCAATTTATTTTTATATGTTTGATTTGAATACAATGAATAAATTTGACTCATGTAAGGGATTTTTGTTTTTTACGTCGCGTAGTCTAGTTGTGATGTTTGGAATCTCCGCGGGTTGCACGACAAATAACTTTACGGCGAGTCGCGGAAAATTTGGATGTCTGCAAAAGCGTGTGTTTCAATGGCTAACAAAGCGAAGATTTTGAAATGTTCGATTCCAGATTGCAGAATCACATGTGAAGATAGCCCACAGTTCCGTGCTTCCTGGTCACTTTCACTTCCCATGTTACTTTCATCTTCCTGGCTTGAAGAATGCAAATCCGCCATGAATTACGGCAATTGGCCGCCGCTGTAGTTGCTAAACATTTCAGACATAGAGCCACGTCCGTATAGAGGTACAAGAGTTACGGAAGAGAAATTACGTCAGCTAAAATTCAAGTATCGTGGATAACAAAGTAACGAAGTGACGCGTTTTTGTCGATTCTTCTAGCCTAATTAAGTAAAAATATGATGGGTAATCAGACTGTCGTATCTTAGCCCTATTCTGATAACCTTTAATCTTAGATAGCTGATGTCAATATTGAAAGCAGTCACCCTGACGAAGAAGACAAAACGCCCGTCACCAACCAAGACAGTCTTAAGGCAGCCCTTGAGAATGGTTCCGTAAGGTAAGAACGATATTTTTATTTTATTTAATTTTTTTTTATACAAATTCTGGCAGCGACACAGAATGACGAGATTAAACTGTCAGAAGTTCGGAACTCTAAACAGTTTTAAATTTGTGACTTTCTTCTTAAAACTAACACAACTAAAGGACCCCTCTTGCGTATTCTGCCCTTCATATTATCCATAGCTTCCCTTATGGGATTCTAAGATTCTGAAATCCACGCCTTTCACCAATGTTTCGTTTGGCACCTACATGCTCCCTAGCACTTTTCCTGCCTAGCCGAGTTCTGAAGCACGTAATGTGAATTTCGCCGAAAGCTACAAGGTCCGTCAACAATTCTTTCATGGATAAGTACATGCGAAGCTTCAAAGTATTATTTTTTATTTTGGAAGACATAGTAGACCACCAGGCTTACCTTCCATTTTCCAACTTTTTAAACAGGGCGCGTTTAGTTTGCAAATAGTTTGCGTCCATACGCCGTTTCGGAGATCGGGATGGCTGTTTCTTCATCCCAAGCTGACTGCGAATCATATTTGATAGCGCAAAACGGATAGCGGTCAGCTAAATTTTATTAAAGCTATATTTTGGCCTTTCTTGGCAAGGGTCCTCTAAAGGCTCAAAGCCGCTGTCAAATACGGGAAGGCTGTATAGAGTTGACAAGCGCTAGTAAGAAAGCGCTAGTATTCCAAAAAACGATACTTTTGAGCCGTTTCAAGTAAGAGCTGTGCTTTAAGGACCTCTTTCATGTGTTAAATGTTCTCAAATTTCAATGTATAGTCTCAGAAAGGGACAGTATTATCAACGCTATTCGCCATTCATCATACACACAGACTTCTTGATAAGAAATACTGGGTTTGATTTTTTTTCTTTTTTTTTAGAGAGTAGTTTTGCCGTATTGTCTTGGATTCGGTTCTAAGTTTCTATTTTGAAGCGCGTATTCCGGAGAAAAAGCCTTCACGAAGGCTTCACGGTTCAGTTAGCTTTTTATCTTTTTTATAGCGTCTTATTCTTCTCTATATCATTCGTCATTCATCATATTTAAGCAACAACAAACTCTTCTTTCTCTCTATGGCCCACTTCATTCATTGCACTGGGAGCGCACCACCGGAGGCTACTCCGTGAACTTGGCACCGGAGCCTGCTCCCCGAGTCCGAATGAATGAATGAATTTTATTCAGTCGTGTTTGCGTTCTCGGTCTGGAAGGAAGTGATGGAATAACGTGCGCGGTTTTATTTTTGTAAGACCTAATGCTAATTAGATGGGTGTAGGAATGGAGGTGAATGGAATTACAAGAAATTGGTTGGAGTTAAAGCTGGTGTTGCGATGTCATTCTGGACACGGCTGCTATTTTCGCTGTTCCATTGGGTCGTCAAAATGGTAGAGATTCTTCTGCATTTTGGTTTTGGTTTCGAAACCAAATGCAGAATGCCAATTTTCAGAGAAGAAGTTCACAAAATCAGATATTTAAGGAAGAATCTTTAATTGTTTTTCCACAAGTTCATTTTCGTGCTTGAGCGACTTGAGCCTGAAGAGGACCTTTACCAAGAAGGGCCGCAATATAGCTCTAATAAAATGTAGACTCTATTGTCTGGATCAAGAACCCCAATAAATATTCCATTTTTGGGATCCCATCGAAAACTTTGTTCTTGTTAGCTTACAGCTAAAAAGGAAGTCGGAGTCACATGAACTATATTGCAATTGACGTTAGTACGAATAACAAGTACATATATACGTAGACAAGTCTTCCAGCTAGCTCTGCCTGCCCCCTAACTAAACACGTTTTTAAAAACACTATTGACAGGAAGAAAACACTTATACCAAACAGGTCTGGGTTTTTAGTGGAGTGTTCCTTGGAACAATCCACTATTGCGAGCGCTGTAGCAGCTTTCGGCTTTCGGTTTCCAGTTTTCACCGTAGACCATTGTTGGAACTCAAGCTATTCGTGCAAGATCTTCAACATTTCTATACTTGCGGTTTGTTTACATTTGAAGCTTTTAAAGTGGTATGATTACAATTTAGATTATTTCAATATTTGGTTGGTTATTGGGGATGTGAAATGTCTTGGTTCTAAAGCTGTTTGTATATAAAATGTTATACACATTTTACTTTCACACTCCACGTCTGAGCGCTTGCGCACTTGTTTGTTGCTTAAAACTGGTTCTGGATGCCATGTGCTGGCAGTATCGAGAAGGTTAGACAAACTAGTTGTATGTCCTAACATCCAGAAAACGTTGACTTCTTTTGTTATTTCAGGTTCTCATTTCAAGATGGAATAATCGAGCGCTTGTGCCAAGTTGGTGTGGAAGAGCCTGAGTGGAGTCTAAATATTAAACGAGGAATTCTGAACGCTATCCAGAATGTGCAGGAACGTTTTGACATTGACACTGAAGCACAAGAGGTAACGCCGTCGTGCTTGTTTTTCCTATCTTTTTTTCCCGCTGCTAAATCCCTGTATAGTCAGGGGTTCAGTCCTCGGTCCTATAAGCAGAAGCTCGGTCCTTACTTCTGTCCGATGTGTGGGTGCCTAGATGAGAGTGTGATTCACATGCTTTGCGATTGTATTGAGCTGAGTGATTGGAGAAAAGAAGAGTATGATGTGTGCGTATTTGACGAAGAGTGGTCAAAATGTTTTGCTGGTATAAAGAAAATGGGGCGATTTTGAGGCTAGCGATGGAGCACAGAAGTAGATTTTTGAAATAAGTAAAACAAATTAAACGGAAATGAGTATTATTATATGTTAGTGTTTTTTTTTTTTCGTTTGTTAAATGTTTGCCATGGCCCTCGGGCTGCTTATAGCAATAAACTATCTATCTATCTATCTATCTATTCCATCAACGCTTTCAAGAATTCCATTTACAATCTGTACGCTGAAAAAAATTGTGATGAACTAACTCTGGAGAAGCCAATGGCACATTTTTTAGCATTATGTTATTATTATTATTACACAGTTTACTTAGACTATAGGCTACAGTGTACTAAAATACCCTTTAGAGATATATAATTACAATATTTATTAACATTAAAAAACCCAATGGGCTATGGCCATACAAACATAAAAAAACAACCCTTCCAATGAAGCAAATCCAGACAAATCCACTAAATAAATTTCAATGATGTAAACCAAAATCAACCCTTTCTTTCAAATTCATTTTATATTCATTCAAATTCACAAACTAAAAAAAACAAGAAAAAAAGATGACAGTGAGATGTACGTGACAGTGGCGGCAGGATACTTTTGATTGATTTTTTTAACTTTATTGTCTGTAAAAATGGGTAAAACAAAGATCCATGCCCGGTATCCACATTCTAAAATCTTCGACTAAGTTAGAACCGGAACGACTGTTCGGGGCGGTCCGAAGATTGTC
Organism: Branchinecta sandiegonensis; assembly: GCA_030848855.1. NCBI lineage: Eukaryota > Metazoa > Arthropoda > Branchiopoda > Anostraca > Branchinectidae > Branchinecta > Branchinecta sandiegonensis. The sequence goes on along the minus strand of JAUPMV010000012.1, from coordinate 18,646,509 downwards.
CTAGCAGATTCTTGCACAATCGGGATAACCATAAATCCGCTTGGAAAGATAGGCAAGGAAGAAGGTTGCCAGCAAAAATCGTATTTTGTGGGGTTTTGCTCCTTCTCCTATGAAAAACAGCATTTTTCGAAGAAAGTTCCCCATTTTTTTTTTATAGAAATTGTCAGGCTCGGTTTGATTCGGGTTGGTGAGACATCTGGCAGAATTTCCATCCAGAGTGAAAAATGCCAGCTCTTCGAGAAAGTCTGTGAAACGGAACAGGAAGCTGGTCGTCGAGAACCTATCTCAGAATGGCCGTGGAATCTTCCGTACAAACCTTTAATATTTAAATAGAATGCAGATTTCATCCCTAGGTCAAGGAAAATAAAATAATAGGAGATAGATTCGAATCCAAGCTATCCTTCAGTGATCAGATGTTAATGATATTTAGGGAGACCAATGTCTTCCTGTACGGTGACTTTTTTTTTTACCTGTAGGGCGTGACATTTTCCTGAGTCGAGTGTTCACTTGTGAGCAGTCAGCTGTTGAGGCCGCCCTAGCTGGTTTTCTGTTTATATCTAACGAGTTCATACCTTGTGAACCGAGACCATTTTCAAGCTGAGTTAGCTGAGATAGTTAACGCTAGAATGCAAAATACTGCAGAGTATACTGCGGTATTTTGTATTCGAGCGTTTTAATCCTGCATCGGATTATAACTCTCCGAATTCCGATTTCAGTTTTCCGAATTAGGAATAAATATGTCTGAAATCGGTGACGTACAACTACTAAAGTCCGATAAAGGAGAGACTTTTTACAGTTTAGTTGTTGGATTTGGGGTACGGGCACCGCGGGGGAGCTGGGGGGAGGGGGGGGGGTGGACCGGAAATCTCGAGAAACGGTTAGAATGATGGTATCGGAGTGAAACTTGCTGGGAAGAACAAACATCTGGTTCATGTAAGTCTTTTAAATAATTTGACTGGATCCGGACACTTGAAGGGGGGGGGGGGGAGGAGGGGGTTTCTCGGAATTCTGTTTTTTGGGGGATTTTCACGACGAAACTTGGAAGGCATATCAGGGACCCGGTCAAATTGACGTGGAATAAAAAAAAAATCCTCGATATGATAATCTTGGGGGGGGGGGAGTTGAGGGAGGGGAATCCGGAATATTGAGTCATGCGTAACTTTGGAACGGGTTATCGGATTCAAGTGAAATTTAATAATTAAACAGAGGGCATTTTTCTCTGGTGACCCCTCCCCTTCCGGCTTATTGGGAAACATGAACAGATTGCCCAGTGACTGAAGTTCGTAACTTTAAAACGGTTAGAAGTAGGACGACTGAATTTTGTGCACTCATAGTTTACAGCTATCAGAGGGTCTTCAAATGCCTTTTGTAGTTGCACTTGTCCCCACCCTCACCGCTTAGACAAATTGGACCAGATTGCCCAAATTTCGTGGGGCGAGAGACATGCGAGACCGTAAACAAAGTGTAGCCTCTAATGCGATATGAGCGAATGCATTGTCATTAAAGGCAGAGGCGTAGTTTTTTTTTAAAACCTGGGGGGGGGGGCAACGGCGTCCTTCCGGATCATTCCGGCCCGAGAGCGATTCGGCCGAGGTGTTTGAGGATATGGGGAGAAGGAAGTCCATGAGAGCCCCTTCCTTCCATTCCCTCCCACTATTCATCACCGTCCTTCCGGCATCCAAATCCTTCCTACTTTACCTTTTCGCCATACCCATACCTGCTTGGCTTAAAAATACCCATCTTTGGGGAGAGCCCGTCCATGATCCACATTTCGAGACAGCGTGTCAGAGATTTTTCAGATCAAACTGTTTCAAGCAGATTTTATGATTTTTCATGGGTAGCTTTGGTATCCCTTGGAAAGCCAGGGTGAGCTGCCCCTCGAAACCTATCCTCGCCCCCCCACAAAAAATTGAGGCCTCTGATTAAAGAACCCGTCTTGTCTGTATTACTGCTTCTTCTTTCGTCTCTAATCGTTCCGTCCATTCTCATTTGTGGGATTTTGAACTTCCCATGTCGCTGATTTTTGCATTTGCTATGTTTTGCTATGCTTTTCGAAGCAGGTCAGGCTCCCACTTAGTGCATCCGAGTAGCTCATTGGCCACAAATACCGGCTATGCAAGTTTGTCTATGTTTCTACCCAAAACCAAGGTGGCCGGGCGAGGATGAAAACAGCCGGACGGGATTGTAAAATTTGAGAAACCCAGCAGTTTGAAAGCTATACCTACTGCTACGGTGTGCTTTATCTAAATTTATATGGAAACATATTGCTTGTTCTAAAGCTCTAAGTCCCCATGGAACATTGAATTGACCTTACTGGCTGGTATCTGCAAAATAGTTGTGTTTTTGCAGATACCATGGTATCTGTTACCACGGTAACTGGATCTGCATTTAGTCGTTTTTAAAGTACCGTGGTATCTGATATACGGTTGCTCTGCAAAAACGACAGTAGCCGAAATTGCGTTTTTCGAAGTCATCCCAAAAGAAAAACTGATATTCAGTCACATCACTAAGTGCCAAACTTCCTTCCCACCAATTTGACAAAAATTGATGATAGTGAGATGACATTTTCGGATACCACGATCAGTTATCACGGTCGGACCGTGGTATCTGAATATCAGATACCACGATAACTGCAAACACGACTTTAGACCGTGGTATCAGATACTATGGTATCAGATACCATGGTATCTGATACCATGGTATCTGCCAAAACGCAGCTGACATTGACATGTGTTTGGTCGGTACCTATGTAAAATCTATGGATCAGATCAGCATTACTGCAGAAGAAGGGGATGAAACATTGGCCAATATACGTTGGAAAGCGACTGGAAGAAATCTCTGTCCTACCAATTCGGTATAGAAGAAGGTAGCTAATTAATCACTCTCTCCTAGGTCGGAGTGGCTGGAACGTGTGACTATTCATACACTGTCAAAATGGGCTTGACCCATACCGTAGACGTCACAAAGGTCAGAAATAGCTGTCAAAATAGAGGCGAGTTCATGTCACATTTCACTGGTGTGCCGTACAAAGTAAAAGATGTGAGTATACATTTCCAGGATGTTCGAACTACACCCGATGAAAAATTCTTTGACTGTTTAGTTGTATGGTAGTTGTACGAAAAAGTTGCATGCATGTACATGTAGTAGTAAGTACTTTGATTTAACATGCCTCCGACTAGGTTAATCTTAAGCAGTAGTATCCGATAGCTTCTAATCTTACTGTAGTAGCACCCAGTTTGCTAGTAGGAGCATGCAGTGGCAACAGTTACAACTGCATGCTACTTGCTCGTACAACTTCATACAACTAATTCTCGAAAATTTTTTGTCTACTATTACTACGACCACCTTAATCTCGTTTCCTTGCATATTTTATGTTCCCCAGCATTCACGCTTCTCCCCCGTCCCACAGCAACTTCAAATCAAGTGCATGTACGCTTATGCCCATGCCATGCATGAAGAAATATGTGGATCTAGTAAGATCTTATGATCCTTTGTAATTCGCTGACTCGCAACGGGCCTTTCTTCAGCATTGTCGGGTTGACCCCAGCTCGCAAAGGATTTTTCCTTTGTAAAGTTGATCTCCTAAGGTTCGTAGCTAATGATCAGGGGTACAAGGAAGGTATCCAAAGGGCCAATCACGTAATTTGTTTGAAGAAATAGGTAAGAAGAACTGTGCTTCCTCACTGCTCTCGAAAGCTTCCAAGTGGGTTTTTTGATAATAATGGGGTTCAGTGGTCTGGACCGTTTACTCTTGAGAAAAGTAGGCGACAAATGTCAATTCAAGCGTCATTCCAGGCGTCTTAAATTGTCCTTGAAAGTTGCTAAAACCAGCGACAGAGCGAATTGGTTTGCTTAAAGGACCGCTCTTGCTTATTCTGCCTTTTATAACAGACTTAGCTCCCATATGGAAATATAAGCTTCTATAATCCCCACCTTTCTCCATTGTTTCTTTTCGTAACTACGAATTTTTAACGCTTTTTCGGCCTTGCCGTGTTTGTCCGTCAACCAAAGAAAAGGTTGCCGGAATCTTCATTGTTCGCTGACGACTCTTTCAAACATAAGGATGTGATAATCTTCTGTTTATGACTTCTTTTATTTGAAAAGTTTTCCCACTTTTTAACCAAAGCACGTTCAGTTTTCAAATCTTTTGCGCCCAGCCGCCGCGTCGGAGAGCAGGAAGGCTGGATATAACCGACAAGCGCTAACAAGAGATTCGCTAGTTTCAAGTGGAAAGTAATGGTATTTTCGAAAGCCTTTTTTCTGATCCATTTTTCAGGGAAAAGATCATTTCTAGTAAGAGTTGTGCTTTAAGAATCATATGATGATGCTTTAATCCGTAATATCTTTAAATACATAAAAATAGCTTTTGATATGTCAATTCAAATGAGGACACTTCAAGCACTATCAATCAACTCGATAGGTCAATATTAGGCTACTTATCTGATAACATAATACTACCTAAATAAAATATGGTCTAAATAAATCGGTCAACCGGTCCTATTGGCATTTGACGACACCAAGGTATGTAATTTGGAGAGTTTTCCCTGAGAAGCTATCACGAAATCTCTTAGAGATCTTCAAAATCTCCAAGCCAATAAGATTTTTTTTGGTATTTTAAGATTTGCGGCACGGTTTAGAAAAGAGTTTAAACGGAATCGCATGTCGTATAAATGAGCACCATTATAGCTTAAGAAAAGTTCAGCTTAAATTTCCACATCACTCCGTGACGCATCTGTTTGCCCACCTTTCATTTTTTTTACCCATTGGCTTTCTTTTGGTTGCGAAACATGTTTTCTGTGGTTTATAATGAGTTAATCATGGATGTCAAAGTCCGCATATTTTAGTGTCATGTCAGTCAGACTGACCGGAAAGGCCTTTGTTACAATATCAGACATCGTATTTTCCTCGACAAAGGTGACCTACGGACTTTGAATGGAACATGCGTAATGCTTCAGCTGTGCATACAGTTCGTGAGCTATTCTATTCTATTCTATAATCTTGGATCCAACTTTTCAATCTCCTACTACTTCCGGTCTCAGTCTGGGATTCTTTATCGAACACAGTACACCTTCCAGCCTAGATTATTTGCGCAGGACTATTTAAACAGAGGATGCGTAACTACTGTATTGGCGTTCTGAACTCGTTCTTTAATCCGCAACCTTCGCTGTAAATCCTGTTACAGATCTGGAACTCGATATTATCTGGTGACGAGGTTACCTTTGGCCTCAGTGCACAGTCAGAAGTTTGATAACATTCAACACATGGACGCGCATCCTTGCTTTAAATGTTCGTGTTAAAAATTTTTTTTTTTCATTTATTTGTAACCCGCTGTTTTGACGACACCTGAATGAAGAGTACCAAGTATCATCCCTATCTGTATGAATTCCGTTAACATTGCCCGCAGAAAACCCAATCCAAATACGAAATAGTGTTTCCAAGCTATGATTTTTGCTCCATTTTGCATCTGTCCTTATTTCAGTACTGAACAATTTTTGAAATGAACAAATGTCTCCAATCAATCCTTCTTCTGGAATATTTTTTAACCAGTTAAGCCCAAAAGTATAGCTAGAAGAAATTCCAATACGATCCGGCCAGCGCTGTACAAGATTTGAATGAATTGCGCTTTTTCGGATCCCAAAACGTAAGTGGCGGGGTACCTATGACATCGCAAAAGTTGTCCGTGTGTCCGTCTGTCCGTCCGTCCGTCTGTGCGCACTATAACTCTCGAAGGAAATGAGGTATTTTGATGAAACTTGGTGTGAGGATTCTATGGGTCAAGAGTAAGGTCGAGTTCGTAGATGGGCACTGTAGCCCTACATTTAGGGTGGGGGAGGAGGTTTAAATTAAGGGGCAAATGAAATATTTTTAAACAGATAATGTGATAATCGATTATTGGGTAAGAAGACATGCTTGACACGATGATGAAAACCATTTTGTCATCGGACAAGTAGTTCGTCCGGAATCCGGCCAAAACCGGAAAGTTTGTTAAAAGTAAAAGTTTTATTTGAAGTTGATTAAATGTTCGAATTATGGGTAAGAAGACATGCTGAACACGATTGTGAAAACCATTTTTTCACCGGACAAGTAGTTAGCTCGGAATCCGGCCAAAACCGGAAAGTCTGTTAAAAGTTAAAGTTTTATTTGAAGTTGATTAGATAAAAATTCGTAGTTGGGTATTTTTAATATGTAATTAGGTATTTTCACTTCCCCTCTCAACCCTAAACAGCTCATCAATCATCCCAACACAACTTTAAAACAAGTTCCGAAATAAAACATACTCGTCAATTCAGTATTAAGTCATTATAAGATGTTTGATCTGTAACACTACTCGGTCCAATGATTCAGCTACCGAACAAGTTCCACTACAAAACCACTGAACGAACGACCCAACTCCGACGACCAAGTTCCCAGAAAATTTCACGAAAAGGTCAAAGCAGTTCACTGCCCCAATTAGTGGTATACCGCCATCGTGATTTTTCGCCAAGGGTATTTATAGACACTTCGGCCCCTTCTGATGACCTTTAGCGTAAAGAAATCAGTGACATACAATTTTCAGCCCTTTTACGTGGCAATAAATAATCTAATTAGTCCAACCTTCCAAATCGTACGTTTCGATACTTACAGTTAGAAGCGAAGACAAAGCGAGATAGTTTTGCAGCAGTTTTCCTTCCAATCCTTAATAAGCAAATAACCCGATTTTACCCTTCTCTACCTATTGCGTTATCAATACTCACGTAGACACAGCCCGACTAATAACCTACAATCTTTTCGCCACTACCATGGTTTATAGAAAAATACTTAAGGGATTAGAAAGAAGATTCGTGTCATTCTTTTCTTCATCCTTCCTTCCTTGCAATGAACACACAATCAGGGTCGGGTGCTCCCGGTCTGGAATTCCTGCCCGGATTTTCAGCACCATCATCACTTCCATATGGAAAATAAGCTTTCAAATGGCTGGCACTTAAAGGACACCTGAACAATGAAACCATACTTGAACACACCATGTAGAATGCATTTACAGACATGGCGACGGAGAGCATTCTTCTCCTGAGCCTGACGTTTTGAAAATAGGGATGTTTGTTTCTGAAGGTTTGCACATGCATGCAGACTCTAAGACAAAAAGCGCAAATCATTCAAATCTAGTACAGCGCTGGCCGGATCGTATTGGAATTTCTTCTAGATATACGTTTGGGCTTAACTGGTTAAAAAATATTCCAGAAGAAGGGTAGATTGGAAATATTTGTTCATTTCTAAAATTGTTCGGTACTGAAATAAGTACAGATGCAAAATGGAACAAAAGTCGTAGCTTGGAAACACTATTTCGTATTTGGATTGGGTTTTCTGCCGGCAATGTTAACGGAAGTCATACAGATAGGGATAATACTTGGTACTCTTCATTCAGGTGTCCTTTTAGTTTCCTTGGCAGATGGTTGTCATTTAAAACTAACGCCCGAAATGTTCACCATCTAGCGGCGTTAACACTCTGACTAATGAGCGTCGAAGGGCCACAAGATGCCACGTTTCAATCTTTTATACCTGTTTCATACGGAAATCACTGTACAGGCTCGTACTATGTGCGTCGAATGCGCTAGAAAAAAAAACCTAACGCAACAGCAGCGCTCCCTATCATTTCGAATGAAAACCAACCTAGCAACAGGACACTGTAATATATGGCATCCACATTATGTGACGGTATTTGTTTCTCAGAAGTATATTCGCACGACTTAATTACAACTTTGCCACTAAAATTTCTTCAAGATAAACATTTAATCTGTTTAACAATTTGCCTGTACCAAATATTAAATTTTTGGGATCCCATCGAAACCATAGGTCTTGTTGTCTTGGAGTCTGCATGGTGTAAACCTCCAGAAACGAACATCTCGATTCTGAAGATGTCACGCTCAAGAGAAGAATTCTCTCCGTGGCCATGTCTGTAAATGCATTCTCCGTGGTGTGTTCAAGTATGGTTTCATTGTTCAGGTGTCTTTAATGTTATAATGGATGACGATAATATTTATGTTACAAGTTAGAAGCCTTTTAAATGCTATGTTTAGCGAAAATATAACAGATAAACATAAATATCCTCGGGATCTGTTATAACATTCGAAACAAGAATCCATGTAGCCTATCAGATGAGTGTGGTAATATCGCATATCCTTGCATTTATTTAGTTATTTGTGTCCTACCAACAGGGGAATAGTGAATAAAAAAAACGTTGTCAATTTAAATAACTTTCGCATACATGGCTCTGTAAATGCAATCGTTTCAAACTGTATTTAATTCGTCTCCCCCCTACGAAATGCTATAATATTGCAAAGAAAGGAACTAGAAACTATGCTATAAATATAAACAAGATAATTAAAAAACCCAAATCGAAAATTCGTGGATGCCAATGTAAGTGAAAATGTATTTCATTTTCTTCCTGGATTGTGTTGAAGGACCCCTCTTGCTTTTTCTGCCTTTAATAATTCCTAGCTCACTAATGGGATTATAAGCTTCTAAAATCCCCACCTTTCTCCATTGTTCCGTTTTGTGCCGACGGACTTTTAGGGCTTTTTCGTCCGTGCCGAGTTTTGCCCGTTACGCAACACAACGTTTGCCAAAATCTTCAACGTCTTTCACATACAGGGATATGAGAATCTTCTGTTTTTTACTTCTTTTATTTGCTTGGTTTTCCTACTTTTGAACCACGGCGCGTTCAGTTTTCAAACTTTTTGCGCCCAGCCGCCGCATCGGAGAGCAGGAAGGCTGGATAGGATCGACAAGCGCTAACAAGAAAATTGCTAAATTCCGATGGAAACACTGTCAGATGTTTCATAACAGATTGCGCATAACACTTTCAAGAATAACACCTTTTCACTTAGAAAAAAAGTGTTATGACCAATTAAGTTTATACTATTTCGTGCCCAGATTTCCAACAACACCTTCAATAGGTAAAAATACCTCACTGTCAGAAGTTAAATAACGACAACAGCAGGATGCGCAGTTTCAACAGATAACACTTTGGGATGTTATATGTTATGTTTCTTTCGTTCCCGTTAGTATTTTTACCAATTGAATGTAATGTAATGTAATGTTTATTTATGACCCATCGTACAAGAAAGAGAAAATGATGGAGTATAAGAAGAAAAATAGAAGAAACACACAAAAAAACAAAACAAATCACACAACAAAGAAAAACAAAAGGCAAATCACAAGGAGAAAATCACACTTATAATTCAAAAAATATCAGAAAACAATCCCTTGCCACTCATGGCCGCTCTGTTTGCATTTTAGTCGTTGACAAAGCTCGTCAAGTTTAAGAATCGGGTCAACGATACCATATTTTTTCATCATGTAGGTGTTGCGCGTCCAAGGAGGAAAGCGAAGAAGATATTTTGCAAATTTGAAGTAAATCCGTTTAATTTTTAGTCGGTCCGTGTCATTTAAAGTTTCAGAAAAAGGAGCTATATAAAGAACATGGGGAAGCGCAACACTGTTATATAATTTTGCTAAGAGGTAACGGTTTAGGTGGAACTGGGTTGAAACGGTTTGCCCATAAGATCGACGAATTTTGCTTTCCATGTTCTCAATAATCAAAGCTTTAGTTTGTTTCAGAGTCTTACCAATCGGAATACCAAGGTACATCAGTTTATCACTCGGCTTTATTATAACATTATCTAAAGCTATATTAACAACAGAAAAATCACTATTATCATTAAAAAGCAGCACTTCACATTTTGATGTGTTCATAGACAAACCTATTCCCTGATAATTTTGCGAAATATCCTGGAAACAATTTTCAAGGCTAGAAACAGTTCTACTTATGTTTAAAACATCGTCAGCATAACACAGGATAGATAGATCCAGTCCTTTATGAATACAACACGATGGAAGGTCTGATTGGGCAGATACCGTAGCGTTGTTATAAATAACAGGTGAAGTGATAGCACCCTGCTTAACCCCAATCCGGACTGGCAATTCATCAGACAGTACGGTCTTCCCCGGGATTCTTATTTTTGCCTTCATGTGACGGTACATATTCATCAGCGGTCTAACAATTACAGGTGAAACACCTCGCTCAAGTAGTTCAAGCATTGCTTGTGGATGTAGAAGCGAGTCGAAAGCTTTACTTACATCATAAGTACCAATTGCGAGCGGCTGTTTTGTGAGGTCAGCGTCTTGAAGATGTTGCTGGAGATCTAGGCACGAAATAGTGTAAACTTAATTGGTCATAACACTTTATTTCTTAGTGAAAAGGTGTTATTCTTGAAAGTGTTATGCGCAATCTGTTATGAAACATCTGACAGTGTTTCCGTCGGAATTTAGCAATTTTCTTGTTAGCGCTTGTCGATCCTATCCAGCCTTCCTGCTCTCCGATGCGGCGGCTGGGCGCAAAAAGTTTGAAAACTGAACGCGCCGTGGTTCAAAAGTAGGAAAACCAAGCAAATAAGCAAATCATTCAAATCTAGTACAGCGCTGGCCGGATCGTATTGGAATTTCTTCTAGATATACGTTTGGGCTTAACTGGTTAAAAAATATTCCAGAAGAAGGGTAGATTGGAAATATTTGTTCATTTCTAAAATTGTTCGGTACTGAAATAAGTACAGATGCAAAATGGAACAAAAGTAGTAGCTTGGAAACACTATTTCGTATTTGGATTGGGTTTTCTGCCGGCAATGTTAACGAAAGTCATACAGATAGGGATAATACTTGGTACTCTTCATTCAGGTGTCCTTTTAGTTTCCTTGGCAGGTGATTGTCATTTAAAACTAACGCCAGGAATGTTCACCATCTAGCGGCGTTAACACTCTGACTAATGAGCGTCGAAGGGCCACAAGATGCCACGTTTCAATCTTTTATACTTGTTTCATACGGAAATCTCTGTACAGGCTCGTACTAATTTGCGTCGAATGCGCTAGAAAAAAAAACCTAACGCAACAGCAGCGCTCCCTATCATTTCGAATGAAAACCAACCTAGCAACAGGACACTGTAATATATGGCATCCACATTATGTGACGGTATTTGTTCCTCAGAAGTATATTTGCACGACCTAATTACAACTTTGCCACTAAAATTTCTTCAAGATAAACATTTAATCTGTTTAACAATTTGCCTGTACCAAATATTAAATTTTTGGGATCCCATCGAAACCTTAGGTCTTGTTGTCTTGGAGTCTGCATGGTGCTAACCTCCAGAAACGAACATCTCGATTTTGAAGACGTCACGCTCAAGAGAAGAATGCTCTCCGTGGCCATGTCTGTAAATGCATTCTCCGTGGTGTGTTCAAGTATGGTTTCATTGTTCAGGTGTCCTTTAATGTTATAATGGATGACGATAATATTTATGTTACAAGTTATAAGCCTTTTAAATGTTATGTTTAGTGAAAAGAAATCAGATAAACATAAATATCCTCGGGATCTGTTCTAACATTCGAAACAAGAATCCATGTAGCCTATCAGATGAGTGTGGTAATATCGCATATCCTTGCATTTATTTAGTTATTTGTTTCCTACCAACTGGGGAGTAGTGAATAAAAAAAACGTAGTCAATTTAAATAACTTTCGCATACATGGCTCTGTAAATGCAATCGTTTCAAACTGTATTCGATTCGTCTCCCCCCTACGAAATGCTATAATATTGCAAAGAAAGGAACTAGAAACTATGCTATAAATATAAACAAGATAATTAAAAAACCCAAATCGAAAATTCGTGGATGCCAATGTAAGTGAAAATGTATTTCATTTTCTTCCTGGATTGTGTTGAAGGACCCCTCTTGCTTTTTCTGCCTTTTATAATCCCTAGCTCACTAATGGGATTATAAGCTTCTAAAATCCCCACCTTTCTCCATTGTTCCGTTTTGTGCCGACGGACTTTTAGGGCTTTTTCGTCCGTGCCGAGTTTTGCCCGTTACGCAACACAACGTTTGCCAAAATCTTCAACGTCTTTCACATACAGGGATATGAGAATCTTCTGTTTTTTACTTCTTTTATTTGCTTGGTTTTCCTACTTTTGAACCACGGCGCGTTCAGTTTTCAAACTTGTTGCGCCCAGCCGCCGCATCGGAGAGCAGGAAGGCTGGATAGGATCGACAAGCGCTAACAAGAAAATTGCTAAATTCCGATGGAAACACTGTCAGATGTTTCATAACAGATTGCGCATAACACTTTCAAGAATAACACCTTTTCACTTAGAAATAAAGTGTTATGACCAATTAAGTTTACACTATTTCGTGCCTAGATCTCCAACAACATCTTCAATTGGTAAAAATACTAACGGGAACGAAAGAAACATAACATATAACATCCCAAAGTGTTATCTGTTGAAACCGCGCATCCTGCTGTTGTCGTTATTTAACTTCTGACAGTGAGGTATTTTTACCTATTGAAGGTGTTGTTGGAAACCTGGGCACGAAATAGTATAAACTTAATTGGTCATAACACTTTTTTTCTAAGTGAAAAGGTGTTATTCTTGAAAGTGTTATGCGCAATCTGTTCCGAAACTTCTGACAGTGAAGTAATGATATTTTCGAGTAACGTTTTTTCTGATCCATTTTATAGTGAATAGATCTTTCTAGTAAGAGTTGTGCTGAAAAGAAAACTACGTAAAGATAATTTTTTTCCGTGACAAATATTTCTATCATTACTGTAGTGGTTAGCGAACTATGTCCCGTGATATGGGGATGTGAACTTGGGCGGTATCGCTGCTTCTATACCCTGCATCTATCTGAGTATTTTACTGGTTTGCAAACTATGTTCACAAGCCCCTCTGTAGCTCATTGGTGGAGCGGTGGCCTTATAAGCCAAAGGTCGTGGGTTCAAATCCCGCCTGAGGAGCGTTTTTTTCTTTCAGTTCATATCCATAATTTGACTTCCAGAGTCAGAGGAATGAGCTATACTTAAATTCTCTTTATCACACTGTCAACGTTCAACATTAGTTTACATAATTCTGATCGATTTAGTTTTAGGTCCTACTTACTTACTTAGCACACGACATATGGTATAGTATTAGACACCCCCTGGCCTCCGCAAGTAAGGGAGACCTAAAATGACTATTGGCAGGTCGTTAGAGAAGGAGCCGAAGTTGGCGAGGTCTTCGACGGAGGAGCTTTGGTCGATGGCTCAGGACAGGTCGTCGAGGCGAACCACTGTTGCTGCCTTTTGCGCATCCAGGCGTAGTAGTCTAACTAAGAGCGTGTTCCATCCTACTTACCGTAGTTACTACGCATAACGTCACAAATTCTGCCTTTTTGTCGTCAAGGCTGGAACGATTTCTCTGTTTTCCAGCGGATTATCATGCCTCGGGTGAATCCGACCAATCACGTGACAGAGATTCGTGGTTACTACGCTTACCACGCTCCCGAGCGTGGTAAGCAAATAGTTACTATTAGTTACTATTCCGAGAAGGCTGGAACGGTCAGCGTAGTAACTTTTCGCGAGGTTGGAACGGATTTGGTAACTAATAGTTACTATTGGTACGAGGGTGGAACACGCTCTATGAGTTCTAAGTCACACAGTGTTAAATGTTACCAAACTTCTAACAGTGCAGTATAGAATATATCAATCTGAACATGAAACAAATAAGCATCTTCAGTAATCTATCCCCGATGAAAAATTTATCTAAAAATAGTAGTACGATGTTGTGCGAAAAAGTAGCATGCAGTACTTACTGATGCTACTACATGCTTCTACTTCAAGGCTACCGTGTTACTGCATACTACTGCCTACTATTAGCAAGACTGGATGCTACTATGGCAAGACAGAATGCTACTGGATAATACTACATAAGATTGGACCAGTCTGAGGCACAATAAATGATAGTGTTCTTTGCTATTACATAGTATTACATACAACTTTTTCGTACAACTACGCAGGCTACAAATTTTTCATCGGGTCGTTTCTTCTTATAGGTTCCTGATCAGTCATCGTACGTCAGTCAATCTGTCGAGTGCGTGCAAAGCATCCATTCCAGGCGTTTCGCTAATGTTTTGTGCACGGATACTGTTATACTGTCGCCCACAGAAAATTCGCGCGCCGAGATGACCTTTAGCCAGTCACTTGTGTTTATTCAGGAAGACGAAGTAGATCCAGATGTCAATCAAGGTGCGAAGTGATGAGCTTTGTTGTTTTATTTAATTAAAAAAAAATAATTGCGGTGCAACATTTCATGCGCGAGCGAATTAATTGGCACTTGTCATTAACCTACAACTAAAACATAGATACAATTAAATACAATTACAATTGGCTGTGTTTGCGTAAATTCCCTTGATTCGAAAACCATGCTGAGGTTAAATTTATGTGGCTGTATACTCATGGTTTTCTTTGATTGAGCGGCAGTAATTTATTTTATAATTCGGCTTTCACTCTAGATTTTTGCAATAGCCTACTCTGAAATTGAATGAACCTGAACCTGAGACACTGCGTACACTAAATTGAATTTCAGCCAGGTGACGATCCACACCTTCTTTAAACTGATTTCGGCATTTACGACAATTTCAGGGAGGTTATTCTAGTATGCAACTATCCGGTTTTTGAAACTCCATTTTTTGTCTCAGCTTTCAACTAGGCTTCTTGAAAAGCTTTCCGGGAAGTACGGTTCGGTTTCCGGAGCGTGAAAACCGCTGCGAAGCGCGGTAGATCCACTTGGCAGCACGAAAACCAGCTGATCCTGATTTCCAGCTCACGAAAACCCTCCTTTGGTCCAAGTCCTTCTCGAGGTCCCTCTGAAAAGTTGGACGTCGGGCTCAAGTTTTCTTTTGTTAGAGGGTTTGCCATTAGTTGCATTTTTGCAGATACCATGGTATCTGATACGACGGTCTAAAGTCGTTTTTGCTGTTATCGTGGTATCTAATACCACGGTCAAAAGGCGTTTTTGCAATTATCCTGATAGTCAGATACCACGGCCCGACCGTGGTAACTGATCGTCGTATCTGAAAAAGTCATCTCACTTTCATCTATTTTTTGTCAAATTGGTGGGAAAGAATTTTGGCTGAATATCAGTTTTCCTTTTGGGATGAATTCGAAAAGCGCAATTTCGGCAATTGTCGTTTTTGCAGGGCAACCGTATATCAGATACCACGATAACTGCAAACACGACTAATTACAGATCCAGTTCCCTTGGTAACAGATACCACGGTATCTGCAAAAACGCAACTATTGAGAATCCTGTAAGACCGAGACTGTGACGTCTGTGCACTGAGCTTTTGAACAGCTAATGCACGAGCACAACAGTGAAAGGAAGTTCGAGGCTGCGCAGGGTGACGATTTCGTTGGTTCTAACGGAACAATGCGAGCTTTCATTTCTGCTTTAAAGTTCGAGTTCCATTCTGACCTTGTGTTTTTGATTTCTTACTGTCTATTATTTTCATAGCTCCGGTAGTGCGACGGACTGGCATTTCGTTGGTCAACATTGCAGCAGGCGAGCGCCTACTCTCAGCTGAAGAGGCTGATTCGCTTATTCGTGAACACTGTGCTTCGGTAATTATGATTTATCTAATTTTCCTCGAATACGTTCAAATCTGAAATGCTGGAGATCGAGATACAACGATAAGATTGATTTCGGAGCATTCGAAGCACTAAACCTTAAGAAAAAGACCAAAGGTATCGATGGGATCCCAAAAATTCAGTATTTGATCCAGACAATTTGGTCTTGTCTACGCCAGATCCAGCTTTCGCCAGACTCCTTGAACATTTTTACTAATAAAATTCAGAAACAGATTAAGGCCAAAATGCTAATCATCTGAGAAAACCAAGTTCAGATATGGATTCAGCATGTTTGTGTTTACCCCGATAAGTCATATCTGTTTGGACGAAAACTTCCTGTCTTACTTCTGCGAATTTCCCAGTTTCGGCCGAATTCCGGAAGTACCTGCCCTGCAAAAAAAAAAGAAGCTAAAATCGAACTCAGCGTATCTTCTTTCCCCTATATCGAACATCTGATCCGGATTCCAGCCGGATTCCGTGCGAACTATACGTCTGGGTAAAAAATGACTGTCACACACGGATTCAGCATCTCTTCCTACCCCTAAATCTACTACGAAGACTTTTAACAATTTTCTGGTTTTGGCCGGATTCCGGGCGAACTACTTGCCCGACGAGAAAATGATTTTCACCATCGTGTTCAACATGTCTTACTACCCCTAAACCGATTATATAATTAACTTAAAATAAAACTTTTACTTTTAACAGACTTTCCGGTTTTGGCCGGATTCCGGGCTAACTACTTGTGCGGCGAGAAAATGATTTACCTCATCGTGTTCAGCATGTCTTCTTACCCCTAAATCGAACATCCAATCAACTTCAGATAAAACTTTTGCTTTTAACAAACTTTCCGGTTTTGGCCGGATTCCGGGCGATCTACTTGTCCGGCGAGAAAATGATTTCCCCCATCGTGTTCAGCATGTCTTCTTACCCCATAATCGACTGTCCCATTAGCTGTTTAAAAATATTTTGCCTACCCCTTGATTTAAACCCCCTCTCCCACCCATAAATATAGGGCTACAAAGCCCATCTACGAACTCGACCTTACTCTTGACCCAAACAATCCTCACACCAAGTTTCATCAAAATATCTCATTCCCTTCGAGAGTTATCGTGCTTGCAGACGGACGGACGGACGCACGGACGGACAGACGGACGGACAACTTGTATCCCTCCACTTACGTTTTGGGATCCCAAAAATCGCTTTTATACCAATCTACTAATATTAAGATAAAACATGCTTTCACCTTTATAAATTTTTCATGGATATTTAAAAAAAACGGAATGCCAGCCTAGTGACGTATCCACGCATTTTTAAAATTACTCATAGTTTCTTCGTTTCAACGCTTTCAGGCCAAACATTCGTGGGTTTTCTGATGAAAGAGACGGCGTTCTGAATAAAACTTCACCTACTTCATGCTTGTCGATTTTGGGGTCCCAAAACGTAAGTGGAGGGATACGGACATGTAGTTTGCCCGGAAAGTTTTATCTGAAGTTGATTAAATGTTTGATTTAGGGGTAAGAAGACATGGTGAATCCGCTTTTGACAATCATTTTCTACCCGGATATATAGTTCGCCCGGAATCCGGCTGAAACCGGAAAATTTGTTAAAAGTGAAAGTTTTATCTGAAGTTGACTAGATGTTCGAAATAGAGGTAAGGTGATACGCTGAATTCGTTTTTGAGCTTCAATTTTTGCCGGACAAGTAGTTCGCCCGGAATCCGATCGAAACCGGAGGTTTGGCAGAAGTAAGGCAAAAAGATTTGATCAGTTTCGTCAAAGTAGATATGACGTATAGCCTAGGGGTAAATACACACATGGTGAATCCATATCTGAACTTGGTTTTCTCAGATGATTAGCCATTGACCATCTTCTGTTTCTTAATCTTAATAGTAAACATCTTCAAGGAGTCTGGCGAAGACCGGATATCTACAAGACCAAATTGTCTGGATCAAATATTCAATATTTGGGATCCCGTCAAAACCTTTGGTCTTGTTTCGTTTGGCATAGACTAGAACTAACGATGGGCATTGCCTACCCAGAAGTCAGACATTTCATTGAGACGGCAGATGCTGTGTAGAGAGTTTGGTCTAAAGTCCCTATTGAGCCCCTTCAGGCTTCAGCTTCCTTCCGCAACCTTTCTTTCAACCTCAAGGTTTGCATCCGGAAAGAGCGTTTGCGGAGGAGTACCCTTAGCTGGAACCCCATTCCTACCGTACTGAGCGGTACCGTAATAGAATTTTTCCTAAACTCATTCATGCTATCAACAATGAGATTTAGGTAGCGTTCCAGCGACTTATTATTGGTTACGATCGTTACTATTCTTGTTTATTGGCTCCTCCCACTTATTAGTTTCGTTCCACGACTGTTACGATCGTTACAGTTTACTTATGATGGTCGCGAGCATCATAAGTGATATGAAACTATTGGTTCTGCAAGAAATCTCGTATGAGTGATAACGTATGTTCACGTTGTTTTTATTTTCGTTCCAGAGAGCGTGATAACTACCACAAGACGGCGCTCGCCCCTCCTCTTATCTTCGTAACTTGTAATAACTTCACTGGAACGCTACCTCAGTCTTCTATTTGTGCTTTTTTCTTCGAAGATTCTATGTTAGACTTTTAGATGCTTTAAGAAATTACGAGTGTTTAACATTGGTCAGATCCGCGATTATCAAGCTGCTGTTTTTGCGTATCGATGCTGGAATGATGTATGTCCTGCAGTTTTTACTGAATTTTTTCGCGCAAATCGTTCACTCCACAGGTATGCGACTAGAGAGGCGGATAATTTTGTTGTTGAGTACCGAGACACCACACGTGCAGCTTTCGGAATTAGGTATCTAGCTCTGACTATTTGGAATGATATCCCAGTTGTCATTCGGGAGGCTGAACACATTGGGTCATTTAAAGTAAAACTTAAAAAACATTTATTGGGAGAAGGGAGTTAATTTTCTTATTTTCTTTTTTCTTAGATTTCTTTTTTTTTCTTTTTAAATTTTGGTATTAAAGGTTAATTGAGAGAGAGTGTTCTTGTCCTTCTTTTTTTTATGAAATTTGATATAGGCTGAGAATCAGAGGATTGCAGTCGTCCATCATCAGGCTTCTTGAGCCTTCTCCGGGCGGTTGCGTGTTTTTATAGTTTATTTTGTATTTAGTAGTAAATAAAGTAAGTCAAGTCAAGTCAAGACTATTTTCAGTTTGTATTATTTATCTTGGTGTTTAACTTGACGTTATTCATTTGGAGATTATCTATCTTGACCCAGTTAACACGCCATTTGGCCCCAAGCCACAATTAGAGTTAGTATTTTTGAAATAAACCCTAACATTTAATTTCACAGGCTGAAAGGCTGGATGATGTAAGCTACTCTGACATCGAGTTTGCAAAGCTTCTCATCAATAAGCTTTCGTTGAAGAATCTGCAGAATGTTCTGGACAAAGACTCTTGCGTTCGCAAGACACTACAGGAGCAGCTTCTATACTCTCACTCTCCCCCCTCTCTTGCTGTTGTTAGGGAGCAGATTTTGTCCAAGGCGCTCGGGAAGAAGAAAAGGAAGGAGTGGCTCCGCCGCCTATCCAGAGTACAGAAGTAAGTAAAGTCCGCCTAGCGTTTTTTTTTCCTTTTTATGGCACTTGCAGCCTCTGGCTCAAGTGCCATATACCGATCACAATTCCGTCTGTCGGTCTGTCGGTCTGTCGGTCTGTCGGTCGGTCCGAGTTTTTTTGTCCCACATATCCGAGTTAGGGTACTTCCAGATGTGCTAGGACAATGAAACTTGGCAGGCATATCAGGGACCCGACCAAACTAACCTGGAAATAATCAGTTTCCCGATCCGACCATATGGGGGGGAGTGCGGGGCGCTGGAAACTTGCAAATTTAGGGCATTTTGTCACTTTTTTTCTGAGTTAGGGTACTTCTAGATGAGCTAGGACAATGAAACTTGGCAGGAATATCAGGGACCCGACCAAACGAACCTGGAAATAATCAGTTTCCCGATCCGACCATATGCGGGGGAGTGGGGGCGCTCGAAACTTGAAAATTTAGGGCATTTTGTCACACTTTTTCGAGTTAGGGTACTTCCAGATGAGCTAGGACAATGAAACTTGGCAGGAATATCAGGGACCTGACCAAAGTAACCTGGAAATAATAAGTTTCCCGATCCGACCATATGCGGGGGAGCTGGGGCGCTGGAAACTTGAAAATTTAGGGCATTTTGTCACACTTTTTCGAGTGAGGGTACTTCCAGATGAGCTAGGACAATGAAACTTGGCAGGAATATCACGGACCCGACTAAACTAACCTGGAAATAATCAGTTTCCCGATCCGACCATATGGGGGGGAGTGCGGGGCGCTGGAAACTTGAAATTTAGGGCATTTTGTCACACTTTTTCGAGTTAGGGTACTTCCAGTTGTGCTAGGACCATGAAACTTGGCAGGCATGTCAGAGACCCGACCAAACAAAATTAGGAATAATCAGTTTTCTGATCCGACCATTTTGGGGGGGGGGGGGGTGGAGGGCAGGGGAATCCGGGAAACTGAGAAGTGTGTAACTTTCGAACGGATGATCGGATTGTAATGAAACTTCATAACTGAAGAGAATATATATCTGTAATGTCCCGTTTAAAGTCTTGACCGGATTCGGTAGCCAGGGGGGAGTTGGGGGGGGGGAGACCGGAAATTTCAAGAAACGGTTAGAATGGAGGGATCGGAGTGAAACTTGCTGGGAAGAACAAGCATCTGCTCTAGATAAGTCCTTCAGACCATTGTACTGGATCCGGACACTTATGGGGGGGTGGTCCCGGAATTCCGGTGATGGTGGTTTTTTGGATTTTCACGATGAAACTTGGCAGGCATATCAGGGACCCAATCAAACTGACTTCCAAATAAAAATATTGTCGATCAGATAATGGTGGGGGAGTGGAGGGAGGGGAATCCGCAGGGGAATCCGGGAAATTGAGAAGTGTGTAACTTTCGAACGGATGATCGGATTGTAATGAAACTTCATAACTGAACAGAATATATATCTGTAATGTCCCGTTTAAAGTCTTGACCGGATTCGGTAGCCAGGGGGGAGTTGGGGGGGGGGGGGGGGGTAGACCGGAAATTTCAAGAAACGGTTAGAATGGAGGGATCGGAGTGAATCTTGCTGGGAAGAACAAGCATCTGCTCTAGATAAGTCCTTTAGGCCATTGTACTTGATCCGGACACTTATGGGGGGGGGGGTGTCCCGGAATTCCGGTGATGGTGGTTTTGGGGATTTTCACGATGAAACTTGGCAGGCATATCAGGGACCCAATCAAACTGACTTCAAAATAAAAATTTTGTCGATCAGATAAAAGTGGGGGGAGTGGAGGGAGGGGAATCCGAAATTTTCAGTCATGCGTAATTTTGGAATGGTTGATCGGATTCGAGTGAAATTTAAGAATTCAACAGAGGACATTTCTCCGATGATTTTTTTCATATCCGGACCGGATCCGGCAACTATTGGGGGGGGGGGAAATACGTGCCCCGTTTAGAATGGAGGGATCGGGATGGAACTTTGTGGGAAGAACAAACAGATGCTCTAGGTAAGTCATTTGCTGAATCGGATTGGCTACGTGCACCGCGGGGGAGCTGGGTGGGGTGGGGGGGGGGGTGGACCGGAAATCTTGAGAAACGGTTAGAATGATGGTATCGGAGTGAAACTTGCTGGGAAGAACAAACATCTGGTCCATATAAATCTTTTACATAATTTGACTGGATCCGGACACTTGAGGGGGGGGGAGGGGTCTCCCGGAATTCCGTTTTTGGGGGATTTTCACGACGAAACTTGGAGGGCATATCAGGGACCCGGTCAAACTGACTTGGAATAAAAAAAAATCCTCGATATGATAATCTTGGGGGGGGGGGGGAGTTGAGGGAGGGGAATCCGGAATATTGAGTCATGCGTAACTTTGGAACGGGTGATCGGATTCGAGTGAAATTTAATAATTAAACAGAGGACATTTTTCTCTTGTGACCTTTTTCATTTCCGGACCGAATCCGGCAATTATCGGGGGGAGGGCGGAAAATACTTGACCCGCTTAGACTGGTGTGATCTGGATCGAACTTCGTGGGAATGACAAACAGATGCTCTGGATTAATCATTTACAGAACAGGATTGGCTCCGGTTATTGTGGGTGGAGTTGGAGGAGGGGGAGGGGGGTCTGGGATTCCGGTGATCGCGCGTTAAGGTACTTCCTGATGTGCTAGGACGATGAAACTTCGCTGGAATATTGGAGACTCAACAACATTTGCTTAGAAATTGCTACTTCCCAAATCCGATTATTCCTTAAAGTACCAATCTTGACCGCAAAGTAAAAAAAATACTTTTAAGCAATATATGCATTTTCGTGATGCCCATCAGCCCATTAGCAGTTTTGCCTCAAGGGTTTTGCTTACAAATGGAGTTCCAGCTCCCTTATAGCGCGCATCTCAACCGCAAAGTCGAAACTTACTCTTGATCAATCAAATCATCTTGACACATGCAAGTGCCATATGAGCTTACAGCTCTTGTTTAATCCCGCGTAGCTTCTTTTTCCCATTTTTTCTGTTTTAGATTGAACTAAGACAGTGGCTACGTCTCCACCTCCAACTCAGTGACGTTAATACCCTGCTTTAACGTCACTTACACTTTCATCATAAGAGAAATATTTTATTTTTATACTTAATACTTATACTTAAAAAAAACACCTTCTATTTTCAAACTTTTCGTTTTCCCTTCAAACATTCTCATTTAATCTAAAATACTTTAATTATTTACTTTTTATGGCACTTGTAGCCTCTGGCTCAAGTGCCATATACCGATCACAATTCCGTCTGTCGGTCTGTCGGTCGGTCCGAGTTTTTTGTCCCACAAATCCGAGTTAGGGTACTTCCAGATGTGCTAGGACAATGAAACTTGGCAGGCATATCAGGGACCCGACCAAACTAACCTGGAAATAATCAGTTTCCCGATCCGACCATATGGGGGGGAGTGCGGGGCGCTGGAAACTTGCAAATTTAGGGCATTTTGTCACTTTTTCCTGAGTTAGGGTACTTCTAGATGAGCTAGGACAATGAAACTTGGCAGGAATATCAGGGACCCGACCAAACGAACCTGGAAATAATCAGTTTCCCGATCCGACCATATGCGGGGGAGTGGGGGCGCTCGAAACTTGAAAATTTAGGGCATTTTGTCACACTTTTTCGAGTTAGGGTACTTCCAGATGAGCTAGGACAATGAAACTTGGCAGGAATATCAGGGACCTGACCAAAGTAACCTGGAAATAATAAGTTTCCCGATCCGACCATATGCGGGGGAGTTGGGGCGCTGGAAACTTGAAAATTTAGGGCATTTTGTCACACTTTTTCGAGTGAGGGTACTTCCAGATGAGCTAGGACAATGAAACTTGGCAGGAATATCACAGACCCGACCAAACTAACCTGGAAATAATCAGTTTCCCGATCCGACCATATGCGGGGGAGTTGGGGCGCTGGAAACTTGAAAATTTAGGGCATTTTGTCACACTTTTTCGAGTTAGGGTACTTCCAGTTGTGCTAGGACCATGAAACTTGGCAGGCATATCAGAGACCCAACCAAAAAAATTAGGAATAATCAGTTTTCAGATCCGACCATTTTGGGGGGGGGGTGGAGGGCAGGGGAATCCGGGAAACTGAGAACTGTGTAACTTTCGAACGGATGATCGGATTGTAATGAAACTTCATAACTGAAGAGAATATATATCTGTAATGTCCCGTTTAAAGTCTTGACCGGATTCGGTAGCCAGGGGGGAGTTGGGGGGGGGGGACCGGAAATTTCAAGAAACGGTTAGAATGGAGGGATCGGAGTGAAACTTGCTGGGAAGAACAAGCATCTGCTCTAGATAAGTCCTTTAGACCATTGTACTGGATCCGGACACTTATGGGGGGGGGGGGGGTCCCGGAATTCCGGTGATGGTGGTTTTTTGGATTTTCACGATGAAACTTGGCAGGCATATCAGGGACCCAATCAAACTGACTTCAAAATACAAATTTTGTCGATCAGATGATGGTGGGGGAGTGGAGGGAGGGGAATCCGCAGGGGAATCCGGGAAATTGAGAAGTGTGTAACTTTCGAACGGATGATCGGATTGTAATGAAACTTCATAACTGAACAGAATATATATCTGTAATGTCCCGTTTAAAGTCTTGACCGGATTCGGTAGCCAGGGGGGAGTTGGGGGGGGGAGACCGGAAATTTCAAGAAACGGTTAGAATGGAGGGATCGGAGTGAAACTTGCTGGGAAGAACAAGCATCTGCTCTAGATAAGTCCTTTAGACCATTGTACTGGATCCGGACACTTATGGGGGGTGGGGGGTTCCCGGAATTCCGGTGATGGTGGTTTTGGGGATTTTCACGATGAAACTTGGCAGGTATATCAGGGACCCAATCAAACTGACTTCAAAATAAAAATTTTGTCGATCAGATAATGGTGGGGGGAGTGGAGGGAGGGGAATCCGAAATTTTCAGTCATGCGTAATTTTGGAATGGGTGATCGGATTCGAGTGAAATTTAAGAATTCAACAGAGGACATTTCTCCGATGATTTTTTTCATATCCGGACCGGATCCGGCAACTATTGGGGGGGGGGGGCGGAAAATATGTGACCCGTTTAGAATGGAGGGATCGGGATGGAACTTTGTGGGAAGAAAAAACAGATGCTCTAGGTAAGTCATTTGCTAAATCGGATTGGCTACGTGCACCGCGGGGGAGCTGGGGGGTGGGGGGGGGGGGGGGGGGGGGTGGACCGGAAATCTCGAGAAACGGTTAGAATGATGGTATCGGAGTGAAACTTGCTGGGAAGAACAAACATCTGGTCCATGTAAATCTTTTACATAATTTGACTGGATCCGGACACTTGAGGGGGGGAAGGAGGGGGTATTCCGGAATTCCGTTTTTTGGGGGATTTTCACGACGAAACTTGGAAGGCATATCAGGGACCCGGTCAAACTGACTTGGAATAAAAAAAAAAATTCTCGATATGATAATCTTGGGGGGGGGGAGTTGTGGGAGGGGAATCCGGAATATTGAGTCATGCGTAACTTTGGAACGGGTGATCGGATTCGAGTGAAATTTAATAATTAAACAGAGGACATTTTTCTTTTGTGACCTTTTTCATTTCCGGACCGAATCCGGCAATTATTGGGGGGAGGGCGGAAAATACTTGACCCGCTTAGACTGGTGTGATCTGGATCGAACTTCGTGGGAATGACAAACAGATGCTCTGGATTAATCATTTACAGAACCGGATTGGCTCCGGTTATTGTGGGTGGAGTTGGAGGAGGGGGAGGGGGGTCTGGGATTCCGGTGATCGCGCGTTAAGGTACTTCCAGATCTGCTAGGACGATGAAACTTCGCTGGAATATTGGAGACTCAACAACATTTGCTTAGAAATTGCTACTTCCCAAATCCGATTATTCCTTAAAGTACCAATTTTGACCGCAAAGTAAAAAAAATACTTTTAAGCAATATATGCATTTTCGTGATGCCCATCAGCCCATTAGCAGTTTTGCCTCAAGGGTTTTGCTTACAAATGAAGTTCCAGCTCCCTTAGAGCGCGCATCTCAACCGCAAAGTCGAAACTTACTTTTGATCAATCAAATCATCTTGACACATGCAAGTGCCATATGAGCTTACAGCTCTTGTTTTTAGACCTAGTGTTAACTCGATTCGACATCACCGGTGGTAGTATGGCCCTATGTTTGTCACTTCGTAGAAGGAATTGGGCAAATTTGCATATCAAATTGAACCGACGGTCGTAAAGGGACGGTAGTTGTAAGGTTGATAATGCTGATTCATAATCAGTAAATGCTTCACACAATATTATTTTAGCGGCTCTTTTCTGTATTGACTTAAGTTGGTCACTTAAGTATCCTGTGTTATTGACTTGAGGCCCCCAAACAGGGCAAGCATACTCTACAATTGGTCGGATATATGTCAGGTACGCCAGCTTTAGTTGCGACACTGAAAAACCGAATCGACGCATTAAGATAAGGGTACGCATCGCACAGTTGGCTTTTCTTACTATAGTATCAACGTGAAGACTAAACGAGCAATCAACGCTAAACGTGACGCCGAGAATAACAGCCGAAGGTACACTAGGATACGGTGGAGGAGGGCACACAAAATCCCTTTTCAGGGGATGAAAGCGAAGGATTTTGGTTTTCCCTTCGTTGATTTGTAGGCTATTAGTAGCACATTGGTCTTTAAAATTGCTGAATATTTGGTCACAGAACTGAGGAACTGCCTCGGAGTTCTCGATAATGTACTTGAGAAGAACTGACAAGTCGTCAACATACTTGAATCTTTCATCGAACCCAGAAAGGACAAAATGAATCACTGCCAAAAACAAAAGTGCCGCAAGTTTTGTGCCTTGTGGAGCTCCGCACGTTAGCTCAGCCCATTCGGAATCAGTGTCTCCTGGGAAAAGACTGTACACACACTGGTAACGGGCTCGTAAAAAATCGATCACTAGAAGGAGGACATGTTTGCGTGCACCCATGGTGCGCAAATTTGTCATAGCAATGGAGTGGCGACACAGTGTTACAGCTTGCGTCAAGAAGATTGGTTATTTATATTAAGGAAAGTGCCAGGAAACTCGACTTTAGTAATCGCGACAGATCCCAACCCAGTGTATTCAATCAATCAATCAAGATTATTATCCAAATAAGTTAAAGCTAGTAGAGGAATAAAATATTTACGAAATGCACAGACACGAAATAAATCAACTAATACATTTACAAGATATAACCAGAAATAAATCATGTAAATGATGTACTATGTAAAAATATGGAGATGGAGAAAACTGGAGAAAAATAAGGATATGAAGAAAACTAATTGCCAGTATTCCTCTCGGACCGACGCACGGAAGACGTGATTATTCAGTCCTCTGTTATTTTCTGTTTTTTTTTAAGAAGTCAAATTCTGTCTTTTGAAAACAAAAGGCTTAAGACCATAATCTTTAGGACTACGTTCTTATTCAAGAGAACCAGAAATATTGCATCTCTGAAATGGTTTCGAGGCCCGAGGGTGGTGGATAAGGCTAGGTATTCAATAGGGTCGCTGGGACGTTGTGAATAGCGTGATTTTCTTCTGAAGACCGGCGGGCCTGACCTTAATTTCCGCTCTCAGAACCAATCAACAAACGAGTGGTAGAGATGTCCTAGGCAGCTTAGGGCTCAGACGCACTCTTCAATCAATCAATTTTATTTTCAACCCTAATAGCACTAGGCTAACACGGGCGGTAATTGGAAGCTAACAATACAAATAAAACACAAACTAACAAACAATAAATAAGAAACGAACATAAATAATGAACAGTTAAAATGTTTAGTAAAATACGGAACGAATGAATTTAGGTATCTTTCTGAAGATTTTGTAGGTGGGGGAACAAGCTTGGGTTTTGGGTCGTCCTCGCTTCGCGTGTTAGGTCCATGAGAGGGTGTAACGAAGTCCGGAAGGATGGTCCTGTGGTGTTGAGAATTCAAAATTTGGTGGCCAAAACGCATGAGAAGATTATGTCTTCTTTCAGACAGTTTTTCGATATCGAGAATTTGAAGGCTTTTGTTGTAAGATGCGTAATTGTGACCAAGTATTATTCTGCAGGCTCTCTTCTGCAGTAATCTTCTCTTCTCTTTATCCCTCGATAAAATAAATGTGTACTCAGCTACTATTTACAAAAGTCTCCAACAAGATGGTTATAGGTAAGATGGCCACCAGACGTGATGATGCTGATGACCTTGCATCATCCAGGTAAACAAGCTATAGTCGCGTTTTTTACGATTGCTTGGAACGTAATTGCCGTTTTTTGCGATCGACTGTCGACTGGAGGTCCAGTCGATCCGTTTTTTGTCGCTTGACTGGACACAAAGTCAACAGTCGATCCGATGCACCTTTCTCTTGGAGGTCCAGTCAAACTTGGTGCCAAATTTTGAAGATTGAAACATTTGGACCCAAAAACGTACAATTTACACCTCGGGAAGTGCCGGTACTGCAGAGACTGCCGAGGGAAGAGTTGTGGGGATGGAAGGGAAAAAGTTTTTTTAGACCGTTTTTCGAAGGCTTGTTCTCGCTCCCCTATCAAGCGACAAAAAACGGTCAACTGGATGAACCCGGGAACAAGTCCCAATCGCCAGTCGATCTGTTAAAAACGCGACTTATGTCACAATGACGATTAGAGACATACGCCATCTACCAGCAATAATCCGAACTTATTGCCTAGATGGCATATGTGTTTACACGATGGTTGGGAATGACAACAAAACTGGATGGGGCCCTCTGTGCCACAACAATGTCCGATCGTTGATATACTTGTCGAACACTATCCGGTCACTGGTCACTTCTGCTTTCGTGTGAACCAGGGGCTCTAGACTAGGCTAGTTTAAAGAAACCACTGAAAAGCTATTTTCATTTAGCATTTTCCGTATGTTTAAACTCTTTGATCGAACTTCGTGTTGTTTTAGGCCAACATTGGATCATTTGCTAACCGTTGAGCCGCTTCTCGAGCAATTTGGCGTCGACCCTGACATCTGGTTGTCTATTTCCTCTCTTGCGGGAAAGCTTTGCGCTGTAGATGGGGCCCTCGCCAGGAACGAAGATGTATTGCGATTGGTTGAGAAACTTGCCGTACCAATTGGAAGGGACTGCCGTGGAAGTGGGGCAGAAGTGGAAAAAGTGAGTGTTCTTCCGTCGTTATTACTGTCTTTACTAGAGCTCGTTCTGTTGTTCTGTTCTGTACCAGGGCTGGTCGAAAGCCCATTTTTGGGATCCCAAAACGTGAGCGGAGGAAACCTATGACATCGCAAAAGTTGTTCGTCTGTCCGTTTGACCGTCTGTCTGTGAGCACGATAACTCTCCAAGGGAATGAGATATTTTGATTGATCATTGGTGTGAGGATTCTTTTGTTCATGGAAAAGGTCGAGTTCGTAGATGGGCTCTGCAGCCCTTCATTTAGGGGTGGGGGAGGGGGTTCAAATTAAGGGTCAAACAAAATATTTTTAAACTGCTAATGACATAGTCGATAAGGGGTAAGAAAGAAGACATGCTGAACACGAATATGTAAACCATTTTCTCGCCGGACATATAGTTCGTCCGAAATCCGGCCAAAACCGGAAACTTTGTTAAAAATAAAAGTTTTATTTGAAGCTGGTTATATGGTTCGATCTAGGGGTAAGAAGACATGCTGAACACGAATATGAAACCATTTTCTCGCCGGAAAGCAGTTCGCCCAGAATCCGGTCAAAACCGGAAAATTTGTTAAAAGCAAAAGTTGCATTTGTAGTTGATTAGATATTCGATCTAGGGGTAAGAAGAGACGCTGAATCCGTATATGACAATCATTTTTACCCGGAAATATAGTTCACCCGGAATCCGGCTGAAACAGAAAAAAAATTTATAAGTTAAATTACATACTAAGTGGATTAGATGTTGGATATTGGGGTAAGGAGATCCGCTGAATTGTTTTTTAAGCTTTATTTTTTCGCCAGACAAGTAGTTCCGGAACTCCGCCAAAACCGGAAAATTGGTAGAAGTAAGGCAGGAAGCTTCGATCGGTGACGGCAAAATTGATATGACTTATAGGGGTAAACACACATGCTAAATCCATGTCTGAACTTGGTTTTCGCAGATCTACCAGTTTTTGTACTGTCTTTTGAAAATGTACAAAAAACTATTATTTTCTTAAAATTCGAAGGTGTTTCAACCCCCACTATAAGCCTTGATCTGTTTCTAAATTTTTTAAATAAAAATATTTAATTGTCTGGATCGAAATTTCAATTTTTGGGATCCCATCGAAACCTTTGATCTTGTTAATCTGGAGGACATAGCGCGGGTTGCTTTCCGTAGCTCAGCCTCTTATTGGGATATTTAGTGAGCATAAACCAACTTGTCAACAGAACATTATCAAGGGGATACTGGTAGAATAATGGTGCGTACAAACGATCAGGTTTTCCCGTCTGGATTAATTGATCCGAATTTCCGGGTATCGGAAAGCTGAAAAATCTCAGTTGACATTTTTTATTTACGCACTTAAGAAGAGAAAAATAGCGTAGTACAGTTAAAGAAAAGGAAAAATAAACTGAGCTTTCAGTAATGTAATAAATGCACAAGATCAATTGATGATGATGCCGACATCCTGACAGGAAATCCGGTAAAAATTCTTTGAGCCCGCAAGCTGACTTGGAAATATATATTCAAATAATTTATTTATTATATATTATTATAATTTGTTCAAATAATCATTTGTATATAGGAAATCCAGTACTTTGCTACACGTCCCTGATCTTCCTTGTATGGAAATAATTCAAGTCATCGTATTATGGGACATTTTTGCAATCGTAAACAATTGAAGACAATTGGAAACGATCGTAAACAATTGTTTTTTACGATTGGAAACAGTTGTTTACGATTGGAAACAGTTGTTTACGATTGGAAACAGCTGTTTACGATTGGAAACAGTGTTTACGATCGAAAACAGTTGTTTACGATTGAAAACAGTTGTTTACTATTGAAAAGAGTCGTTTGCGATTGTAAACAGTTGTTAACGATTGTATTTTTACGATTGAAACAGTTGTTTCCAATCGTAAAATTACGTTGGAAACAATCGGTTTCAATCGTAAAAATACAATCGTTAACAACTGTTTACAATCGCAAACGACTGTTTCGTAAACAACTGTTTTCAATCGTAAACAATTGTTTACGATCGTTTCCAATTATTTTCAATTGTTACGATTGGTAAAATGTCCCATAATACAATGACTTGAATTATTTCCATGATCTGTTCAAACTATGCATTCTGCTTATTCTGATTAAGAAGTAAACTGTCTACAGATTAAATAAAAAAAAAGTAAAAACTTACTAAAACCCTAACTGCTTTCTAAAAGTCATGAAATTAACCGTCATCACCGCCGTAAAGAAACCTTTCCTTGAACTTGGGTCCTGCTTAGCCATCTTCGGCGCATCTGGACTTCTGTCTGAATATATTATATCTATAGAATATATATTAATCAAGATTTCTATCTAGAAATCTTGATTAATACTCTTGATTTCGACGGTATTTCTAGTACTTGTTATGTGAATCGACAGTAGATCTCCTTACCGAGCTTAGGGTTGTCAAATGTAAAGATTTACTGAATGTCACTGGCATCTGGTGTTTCTGTTGAACTCCAGCTACCTTAGTTGCGTTTTGCAGATACCATTGTATCTGATACCACGGTCTAAAGTCGTTTTTGCAGTTATCGTGGTATCTGATACCACGGTCAAAAGGTGTTTTTGCAGTTATCGTGGTATCTGGCCAGTTATCGTGGTATCTGAAAAAGTTATCTCACTTTCACCAACTTTGTCAAATTGGTGGGAAAGAAGTTTGACACTTAAGGCCTTTTTCCGCGACACAATTAATTGTGGGCCACACACTTCTGAGTGTTTATCGCGGAAACACGATTGTGTGCCACACAGTCGAGCCACAAGTTGAAACTCGCGGAAACGCCGTTTTGTCTCTTTTTTGGAGGCAATTTCAAATATCTGAAAATAAAATAAAATTCATGTAAAATCTAAATAAATACAACTCCAGGCTTATTTCCTTACCATTCTGTGCAACAAGCATCCTCAGTTTTGAGTGTATATGCTTGAAAAAGTCGTTAGCTTTATTGTTTAGACACTATTTTGCTGCTTAATTTGAATTTCCCGCCAGAATCGAGCCACAAATTCGACAATCACCTCGCCAGTTGTTTGTCGAATTTGAGCCACTAAGTGAGCCACGAAAATCTTGTTGATCGCGGAAACAGACTTGTGGGTCGCACGAAAGACCGCAGAAACACTCTTTTTGAGCCACAGTCGACCCACAAACTGTTTGTGTTCCTTTGGTGTTGTGACTGAATATCAGTTTTTCTTTTGGGATGAATTCGAAAAGTGCAATTTCGGCAATTGTCGTTTTTGCAGAGCAACCGTATATCAGATACCACGGTAGCTACAAAAACGACTAATTGCAGATTCAGTTACCGTGTGTGCAAAAACACAACTCTTGTCACTTTGATTGAATCGTACCTTACCTTACGTGTTCAATTTCAGATAGTCGTTGCCCTCCGTTCACTAAGTAACGCTGGCGCTTGTGCCACGTCTTCGTCAATCGTTGGCCGCTGCTACGCTGATGAAGCAAATGACATATTCTTGAGAGCATTTTCGCTTGAGACTTTAAGGTAAGATTCAACGTTAGGTCGCCCCACCTAATTTTCACTGGTTTCACTTGTCAGTCAGGTTATTTATTTTATTTTTGCATTTAGAAAAAGAATCGCCTAGAATTTGAGCAGAATGAGTCTCGAAACAGAGGGTATTCAAAATACCGGTGGGGACTGGGGACATGTTCACCTGGTTAAGTCGCCTACCAGAATTCTTCTAAAAAAATAAATCATGCAGATTAATCTTTTTTGTCAGGCAATTTTTTGTTAGCCTTTTTTTTTTCTGGCGAGAGTTTTGAGAAATCTGGCGAGTGAACTGAAACCAGGCTTTTTATGTGTTTTAAGACCATCTCTTTCTTAGGGTATCTTCCTGCACAGCCAGTCGAGATGGAGCTTTCGACATTTTTACCAACCAGACTGAACCAACCGAGATAAGGATTGCTGCTTTTCATGCTGCCATTTCTTGTGCAAATGTGAAGCTTATTAGAAACATAAAGGAAAGCCTAGGAAGCGAAAATTCAACGCAAGGTGAGTCACTGTTTACTACTTCGCATTTTCAGCTTGGCGAGGACCTCGTGAAACTCAAGATCTCAGTGGTTAGAGGCATTGTTCTTGTGCGCTTAAAGAACCTTTGATTGCCTATTCCAGATCTGCATCGTAATAAATGCATGAGCTGCAACAATTACATTAGTTGCGTTTTTGTGGTTACCATGGTATCTGTTTCCACGGTTGCTCTGCAAAAATGGCAATTGCTGAAATTGCGCGTTTCGAAGTCATCCCAAAAGAAAACTGATATCCTGTCATATCACTAGTGCCAAACTTCTTTCCCACCGATTTGACAAATCAGTTACCACGGTCGGATCGTGTATCTGAATATCAGATACCACCAGGAGCGTCACGACTAGGGTGGGGGACCCCCCCCCCCCCGTATGTTGTCAACCAGTCGGTAAAAAATAGCCGAGCCGGCGCGAAGCGGCGCGATTCTTCGGAAAAACAGCCGATTTTTCGTCAACACAGTCTTTTTTTCTCAATATTAGTCGTTTTTGTCTGCAAAAACAGTCGGTAAAAATGACCAGCCAGTCGGTAAATATCTTGCCCCCCCCCCCCCCCCAAACATTATGGCTAGTAACGCCTCTGGATACAACGGTGACTGGACAGATACCGCGATAACTGCAGAAACACCTTTTGTTCTTGGTATCAGATACTTCGGTTACTGCAAAAACGACTTTAAGGTTTAAGGTTTAATGGAAAAATTGCCACACTAGCAAAAGCTAAACAATAGGCAACAAAGAGAAAATAAATAAACACACAGTAATAACTAACAACATCTAAATGTAAACCATCAACACAAAACTAAGACAAAATACAAAACAAATCAAGAACCGAACAGGCACAAACGAACAACAAACGTGAAATTTTATTGGTTATTAAAATAATTAGTAACACCGTGGTATGAGATACTATCTGCAAAAACGCAACTATTATGATTAGCAATTATATTTGCTCATAAGTACTGGTCGCGGATTGGAATCCCGCTTGAGTAGGACACTTTACACTACAGCAAGAAATCCTCATTTCTTGCTGGATTGTAGCTGAAAGTACTGATTAACCGATATGACATACGTCTCTCATCCATCCCTCTTCGCTCCTGACAGCAATTCATGGACTAGGGGCTACTCCCGGAAGCTGATCCGAAGATCCTGCTCCTCTCGTGTTCGCCAGCACTTTTTCAGCAATCCTGCTGTTCCTCTGTGGAACGGCCTGTCTGATTCAGCTGCGACTAGCGAAACACCTGAGGGGTTCAAAAAGTGACTCGACGAGGACTGGTGTGCGCAACCGTGGAAAGTGTACTGGAGTGCCCCAGAAACAGTGATCCGGGAATAAATGAACACCATCATCAACCGCAAGCTACTCATCGTGATTCAACATCCTTATTGCTTGCAGTTAGTGCAATTTAAAGCACAACTCTTACTAGAAACGATCTGTTCACTATGAAACGGATCAGAAAAAAGTTTCTCGAAAATACCCTTACTTTCCATCTGAATTTAGCCATTTTCTTGTTAGCGCTTGTCGATTCTGTCCAGTCTTCCTGCTCTCCGACGCGGCGGCTGGGCGCAAAACGTTTGAAAACTGAACGCGCCGTGGTTAAAAAGTAGGAAAACTAAGCAAATAAAAGGAGACAAAAACTGAAGATTCTCATATCCTTGTGTGTGAAAGAGTTGTCAGCGGACATTGAAGATTCTGGCAAACGTTGCGTTGCGTAACGGGCAAAACTCGGTACGGACGAAAAAGCCCTAAAAATTCGTTGGCACAAAATGGAACAATGGAGAAAGGTGGGGATTTTAGAAGCTCATAATCCCATAAGGGAGCTAAGTATATTATAAAAGTCAGCAAAAGCAAGAGAGGTGATTTAAGTTAAATTGAGGTAAATATTTGGCGCCCTGCAAGTACGTCCAACGTGTGTCTTTGGATTTAAGACTTGCGATTGCAGGAATGCCATCGTCAACTCTTGAAATCAAGCTCTTAGTGTTGACAAACTCTATAAATTAAATAAACAGAGTAACCAGATATGTTTTCTAGTTGGATCATACGTCTACACCTACCTCAAGTCACTGCAGAAATCATCGTCCCCATCCTCCCTACCTCTTCAGTCTCTGATAGGCGCAGAGGAAATTTCAGCCAACTACGAATCAGACTTCCTGAAATTCTCCCGCAATGATGAGCTGTCCTTTTATTCCAGGGATCTCGACTTAGGTAAGTTGACCCTGCGGAGGCGATATGCTGAATCATATTTCTGTTTTGTTTTTTTTGCCAGACAAGATGGATACTGAACGGAAATTATGTTAACCTTGAAGGTAGCGAAATATATTTAAAAAAAAATAAGTTAAAATAAGGGTAAATAAATAGTTGAAATTATTTAATAATGAAAAGTAGAGATCAAATCAAATCAAATCGTTTATTCATTAAGAATCTTACTCACGGCCTGTACTAACTGATTCCAACGTCAACATATAAATACACATCAGTATATATAAACAAAATAAGGCAACTGCCGAGTCAACTGCTATTTCGGTTTGCATCGAAAAAAAAATTATATTTACACTATACTAAAGTCAAACATATGTGCTTAAAACCAACATAAAATCACGTGGGATCTTGAATGGTGGATGAAGCGTTAAATAGTTTAACAAATGCCGGAACAAAGCTGTTACTGTATCTTACGTGGGTGCATTGGACAGGTTGCAGTTTTGGAATTGGGTTCGTAACTAGTCTTGGAGGTCTTGGCCGTTCGGTTTCAAAATTAGGGGGGGGGGATTTTACGGAGGATTGGGTGTTTTTTAGACCAAAATTTACCGATAATTTTTCACGACGAATCGCTAACGTACTAAGATTGAAAGTTTTTAAAAGGTTGATATAAGAGACTTTAGGAGATTTAGATGCAACAAGTAGCGCTCTATATTGGATTCTCTCAAGGGTGTCGGAAAAGGATAGTGTAGGTGACGCTAATTAGTTAGGTCGGTCAGAGTCTTTCAAAGTTTAACGGAAAAGGAATGTAAAAGGACAATCTAGTTACCCGTGACTTATTCACTTAAAGAGGCTTGAAGACCCGATGAAAATGCGTTACTTCGTTGCTCAGCTATTGACGAAATACCGATGTTCAAATAGTGGAATTTCCCTGTCTGATTTGTGGTACCTCTAGGCGCTTGTATCTGTGTTGTACGCTTGAAATGATTCACGAAAAATAAGTGTTCACACAGTGAGCCACCTTCCTCGTGGTGATGACTGACCACTTAAAAACCACGTTTATATTCAGATTCAAATCTTTTGCGTCATAGTAGAATTTTACGTTGTGAAGACGGCCGTAGGTATTCTGAACGTCATAATAGAGCAAATAGTGAAAAATAAAAAAAAATCCCTTGACGCAATCAAAATAATGCAGTGTAATTAGTTGAATGATACAAAAACAAGCTGGCTTTTCAGTTAAACTTTAAGAACAAAAAATAGGTTTTAAGACCGTTGGCGTCGCCGAGGGTAAGTGGAAGCGTAGTCACCGGACCAGTTCATATTGGACGGGAAAAAGGTAAAAGATACTACGCGGCAAGAAAAAAAGAAGAAAAAAGGTAGCGATGCCATAATTTCACCACTTACCGTCATCATAAGAGGCACTCATTCAAGCTTATAAAATCACATTCCACAAGGATGCGCGCAGGTGGATAACTTTACAAACAGAATTGTTAACAACGTTTCTGCCCGTATGATAAGGCATATATGCCATAGAAAACTAGTTAAGCTATTTGTAAGCAATATATAAATGTTATATGTATAGTAATGCTCAATCAAGCAATTGTTTTTTTAAGCAGTGCCTTTTTTTGTCGCAAACCGTAACGTTGGGACGCCTAAGGTATTGTAAATCTTTCCGTCTGGTCGTTGGTCTTATAGTCCGATAGCCTGTTGTGGATGGTTGCGAGTCCTGTTTTCGATTCCCTAAACCTTCGGTGTTGTTTTCATCGGATTTTGTTTCTAATTTAGGTGCCAAACTTGAATCTTCAGTCCTCTTCGGTGATGAGCTTTTCGTACCGCGGATTGCTCGGTTGAACGTCACAGCTGACCTCTTCGGACGAAGTTTCAATGTGTACGAGGTAGGCGCCTTTGAGTTCGGATCCTTAAGTTGCGTTTTTTTGGATGTAGTTTCGGCGTAGTTTCGCTTAAAAGCCGTTTTATTTGTCCATTCCGTTTGCTGTAGTTTCGAGCGTGAAACTATGGAGCTCAAACTACAAACTACCTCGCAGACGCAGTTTGGTGTAGTTTGATTTTTCGAAAACAAGAACTCAATAAAACGCAAGTAAGACAAAACAAGAGCCAAACTACAATATTTGACGAAACAGAAGTGAATCCAAAAAACGCCACTTTAGAGTTGAATGCGCTCAAGTTTATACTTTCGCGTGTCGAGGTTTTTATGGCACTTGCCTTCCGGCCAAGTGCCATATACCGATCACTTTTCCGTCGGTCGGTCGGTCAGTCCGGTGTTTGCGAGTTAGGGTACTTCCAGATATGCTAGGACGATGAAACTTGGTAGGCATATTAGGGACCCGACCAAACTAACTTGGAAATAGTCACATGCCCGATCCGACCATCGTGTGGGGAAGGGGAGGTTGCGGAATCGAGAAAATAGTGGCATGCATAACTTTCGAATGGGTGATTGGATCTTAATGAAACTTGATACCTGGGAAGACCTCGTGTCTCAGATGTCTAGTCTCAAGTCCGGACCGGATCCGATGTATCTGAGGGGGAGTCGGAGGGGGAGCCGGAAATCGTGTGAAACTCTCAGAGTGGAGCGATCGGGATGAAACTTGGTGGGAAGAACAAGCACAAGCTGTAGATGAATAACTGACAGAACTGGACCGGATTCGGACACTGTGGTGGGAGTTGGAGGGGGGTTCTGGAATTCCGGCGATCCGTAGTTGATGTACTTCCAGGTGGGCTAGCAAGATAAAACTTGGCAGACATATCAGAGACCCGACCAGATTTACTTGGAAACAGTCACCCGCCCGATCCGACCGTAGTGGGGGAAGGGGGAGACGGCGGAATCCGGAAATTAGTGGCATGCATCACTTTCGAACGGGTTACCGGATCTTAATGAAACTTGATATCTTGAAAGAACTCATTCTCAGATGTCCCATTTCAAGTCTGGACCGGATCCGATGAACTGGGGGGGGGGGGGGGGTGGAGGGGAAAACCGGAAATCTTGTGATAAGCATAGAGTGGAGCGCTCAGGATGAAACTTGGTGGGAAATACAGGCACAAGTCCTAGGTGCATTATTGACAGAATCGGACCGGATTCGGGTACCGAGGGGGGGGGGGCTGTAGGGGGGTGTCCGGAATTCCGGTGATCGTGAGTTAAGGTACTCCCAGATGTGCTAAGACGATCAAATTTTGCTGGAGCATTAGAAACTTGACATCACTGGGTCAGACATCGTCACTTCTCGGATCCGACCATTCCTTAAAGAACTCATCTTATCCGCAAAATACAAAAAATACTTTTAAGCAAAATTACTTTTTCAAGATCGCCATGAGTACATGAGCCTTTTTTCCTCAATGATTTTGCTTAGAAATTAATTTTTAGCACCCTTAAAGTGCGCTTCTTAACCGTAAAGTAAAAAAAAACTTTTGACCATCACTTCCATCCTCTGACCCAGCCTTACTCAGCCTTGCAAGTTTGGCGCATCTTAACCGAATACTTCCATCTGACCCAGCCTTGCCAGTTTTTGTTTTCCTTCTTGTTTCCTTCTGCTTTCTGTCTCCTATTTTTATTTTAAAATGAAACCATTGGTTGAATTTTCAGCCCACTTAATTTTTTCTTGTTGGGGTATTACTTACTACATATGCTTGCAAGTGCCATATGAGCTTACAGCTCTTGTTTGATCGTCCTAACGCATTTTATGGCGAAGTTATGGAATGGATTTGGGGCTATAATAAATACATCGAAAATGTGTTTGAGAATCCCTCAGATGTCTTCGAGGAATCGGTGTGTGTATTCGAGAATCGGTAAAAAGTCTTCAAGATTATTTTTGAGTCTTCGAGAAATTGCAAAAAGTGTTCGAGAAAAGATACAAAGTATTCGAGAATTTTTTAAAAGTATTTGACATTTAAACTGAAATTAGGTATTCGGGAATTTTTATTTTTTAATTCTCGAATGTATTTTTGTCATTCTCGAATACATTGTCATTCTCGAGTTCCTTATTTCAATGTAACGTCAAATATATTTGAGATTCTCGAATACTTTTATCTTTTCTCGAATACTTTTGTAGATTCTAGAAGACCTAAAAAAATCTCGAAAACTTTTCGTCGATTCTCGGATACAAACACCGATTCCTTGAAGACATTTAAAGGATTCTTGACAATATTTCGGGGATTATCGAATACGTTTTCGACGTATTTAGTCTCAAACCCATTCTATTCAGAGTATTGGATTTCCACATTTGATTTGTCGTCCAAGTCTAAGCAACCATTCTTATTTCAACTACGGCCGCCGTTTGCTTTTGCGACAGTTACTTAATTTTGTATTAATTGTTTACTTCAAATCTTTGTCCAAATCAGGAGCAAGTCAGCTTGGCCTCGGGGACGACATTTAATTTTAATTACTGTATATATTCTATGACAATTGTATATATGTTTTAGTTGTAGGTTAGTGACAAGTGCCAATTAATTTGCTCGCGCATGAAATGTTTTGCCGCATTCATTTGAAATTAAGTTAAATTTAAAAAATTTAAATCCCCTTCGCACAGTGTTTTTCCTCGGCCCCTCTGGGATAGAATCGTTTGTAGTGCGTTATTTCCCTTTTCTTGCCTGTACTTAAATAAAAATTTCATCATCATCATCAATGCATTCCCGCCCTAGATGGTTTCGAGTTTTTTAATCTGGAAATATTTTGGAGATTAATAGTTTTTTCCTACCTTATCTTTTACGAACCCAGCATAATAAGCCTAACTAAATACTTGAGTACTTCAGTACTGAAGTACTACCAGATGAGTACTGAAGTACTTTTTGAAAAGTACTTATTACTTAAATAGATTTTTCGAAAAGTACTTAATACTTATACTTAAGTAAACATTTCCTGGAGTACTTGGTACTTGTACTTAAGTAAAAATTAGAAGTACTTGGCACAAGACTTTCCGGAACAGTACTTCTGTCTGATGTGCGGCTGTCAGAATGAGAGTTTGATTCACTTGGTTTGCGAGTGTATGGAGCTGAGCGAATGAAGGAAGAACAGTACGATGTGGGTGAATTTTATGAAGAGTGGTTAATCAAAGTTGTTAAGACTGAGTGTTTAGCTACGATGAAGAGATTGGGGCGATTTCTGAGGATAGCCATGGAACACAGGAGCAACTTTTGGAATAGGGAAATATTATTTGAATGTCAATGTCATTTCGTGTCATGTTGTAACTGTTATTACTTCAGGCATACCTTCGGACTGAGGGATTCGAACGGCTTGCTCAAGAGTATCTGTATGGCATGAAGGACTCCAAAAAAGAAGCAGGGCTGTATTCAAAATGGAATAGTGAATACCGATTCGAAGATTTGGACAGACAGTATGAAAGTAGCAAGAAAGTATACGCTGGACCTAAGGTAGGATATTTTTTGTACACCTCTATGCCATGATGGGAGACAAAGCAAACAACTAGTTTTAAAAAACTATTGATCTTTTTCTTCTGATTCAAAAAACGAAAAACTGTCGACAATCCTACCCTAAGACCCATTTCCCCTCCTGATTTCTCTGCTAGAGGCGTATTCTCGCCGTTCCCCGAGGAATCCTCGGGGAATCAAGGATAACGGCGAGAATAGAGGGAGTCACTACACGCGGACTCCGCGCACGAAAAACAACGAGAACACGGGGAATACTTTCAAAATAGATTTTGTTCGAACCAAAAACATGCAGTTGACGAAATTAGTCTGGATCCACTTATTTTTGGCTTTGTTTATTCTGATTGTTTTTAATTTATTTTACATTTCACCAACACCAGCTAAAATTGATTCCCCTCCGAATCTGAAAGGGAGTCCTTTTTGATGATAGTGATGATAATCGGAGCATTCCCCGTCCGTGGGGACTCGCGAGAATACGGGGATCGAGTCCTTGGGACAACAAAAACGCAGGGAATCCGCTTGACTTGACTTGACTTACTTTATTTACTACTAAATACAAAATAAACTATAAAAACACGCAACCGCCCGGGGAAGGCTAAAGAAGCCTGATGATGGACGACTGCAATCCTCTGATTCTCAACCTATATCAAATTTCATAAAAAAAAAAGAAAAAAAAGAAGGACAAGAACACTCTCTCTCAATTAACCTTTAATACCAAAATTTAAAAAGAAAAAAAAAGAAATCTAAGAGAAAAGAAAAAAAATAAGAAAATTAACTCCCTTCTCCCAATAAATGTTTTTTAAGTTTTACTTTAAATGACCCAATGTGTTCAGCCTCCCGAATGACAACTGGGATATCATTCCAAATAGTCGGAGCTAGATACCTAATTCCGAAAGCTGCACGTGTGGTGTCTCGGTACTCAACAACAAAATTATCCGCCTCTCTAGTCGCATACCTGTGGAGTGAACGATTTCGAACGACGCAAAAGGAGTCCTTGGGGAACGGCGAGAATACGCCTTAGGAGAGTTGGACAAGAGAGGATACTTTCGCAACCAATACCGATTTTACAACCAGTACTACTCTCTCACACTCAGT
Organism: Branchinecta sandiegonensis; assembly: GCA_030848855.1. Lineage (NCBI taxonomy): Eukaryota > Metazoa > Arthropoda > Branchiopoda > Anostraca > Branchinectidae > Branchinecta > Branchinecta sandiegonensis. The sequence continues at coordinate 18,605,609 of JAUPMV010000012.1, read as the reverse complement.
ACTTGCGCAGCTTCATCCCTTCTTTCGTTTGTTTGGTTAATGGTGGACAGTTTCGTTTTAATACTAATCATTTCCTGTGAGTTATAGAGAATTTGCATTCAACCGAAGCTAGTCGAAACAAACGTGTCGATAAATTACCTGGGCGAGAAGGCCGCTCCGCCACCCTGTGTGATAAAATTTATTTTGTTTTGGACAAGAGCAAGACGATCGCCCATCTTGGGTGATTTTTTTTCGCGTGGATGGTTGTAGAGCTGAACGGGTGATCCCGTCCACGCGAAAATGAGAAAATCGATCGGGAGCTGAACGGCTGGGAAGATGGGTTCCGTTCACGCGAAAATGGCCATTCAGCTGGATGGGAGCAAATGAGTGGGAAGGTCCAAACGATATGCCCGTTCATCTGAACGCTGCCCTCAGAGCGGTGTTTGAACGGGAGGCGTCCGTCGAGCTGGATGACCCGTTCATCTGTTCATCCGTTCACGCGAAAATGACAAAATGATCGACGGTATCCACGCGAAAATGTTCGTCGAGGTCGACGGGAGGCTGACGGGACCAGAGCCATCCAACCGAAAACGGTCCCTAGTTTGGCACCAGTGGCAACAGGGGTCCAGCTTTTCTTGAACCTTAATACTTATAATTTAGAAACCATGTTGAAGCGCCGTGAAAAACTTTCGTTAGTGTTTGGAACTAAAATCTTGAATACACCAGAACTACGTGATATCCTCTCCCCAGATTTTTTAGCGACAAGAGTAAGGCCTGAAAGAGTGGTAGCCCAGCCAATACCCAAATTGCAGCCAATCAAACACACAACGACTCGTTACCTAAGAAGTTTTGTTCCCGCTTTCGTCAACCTTTTTAACTCGCATCACTAATTGTATATAGATTCGAATATTTTGTGTTATGCTTGACAAGTCTTTGTTATATCCAAACTAGCGTAGAATGATCTTTTGTATATAATTAGTGTTAATGTGGACGAGAACCACCAAATCGGCTTGACCGTTGTATCGGTTTTGAAAATAAAATTGAATTGAATTGAACCAGCCCTTATACCGTTTCCGACGACTCATATGCCATTTCATGATGGAACTTCGGAATCCGGCGACGCTAGACGATGTGAATGCGCATTCCATGGTGCATGCAACTCTGATATTTACTTCTTTTGGCAGCTTCATGTGGCAGGTTTCTAGTAGCCTCCCCGGGGTTTGTCTTTTAAGCCGCTTTCACACTGACGCGTCGTTGCGATGCGCTGCTTATGCGTTTATCTTGCGCTGCGTACAGGTTGCGAAGCTTATCTTTCACATCTGCACGACAAGCTTTCACGATGGATGTATATTTTCGTTTTCCTTTCTCGGTTTCTTGTGTTGAATTCTCGTTTCTTTCATCAGTTACCACACTGTAAGAAGTTTCATAACAGATTGCGCATAACACTTTCAAGAATAACACCTTTTCACTTAGAAAAAAAGTGTTATGACCAATTAAGTTTATACTATTTCGTGCCCAGATCTCCAACAACACCTTCAATAGGTAAAAATACTACACTGTCAGAAGCAGAGGCGTTACTAGCCAAAATGCTTGGGGGGGGGGGGGGGGGACGAGGCATTTATCGACTGGCTGGCAATTTTTACCGACTTTTTCTACAGAAAAAAACGACTGTTTTCAGCAACAAAAATGACATTTTTGAAAAAAATCGACTGATTTTCAGAAAAACCGACTATTTTGACGAAAAATCGACCATTTTTCATGTTTTGACGAAAAATCGCGGCGCTTCGTTAGAATTCCGTTAGAATTTTTACCAATTGAAGGTGTTGTTGGAGATCTAGGCACGAAACAGTGTAAACTCAATTGGTCATAACACTTTATTTCTAAGTGAATTCGTATTTTTTTACCGACTCGCCGGCAGCATTGGGGGGGGGGGCGTCCCCCCCTCCCCACCCCAGTCGTGACGCCCCTGGTCAGAAGTTACATAACGACAACAACAGGATGCGCGGTTTCAACAGATAACACTTTGGGGTGTTATATGTTATGTTTCTTTGGTTCCCGTTAGAATTTTTACCAATTGAAGGTGTTGTTGGAGATCTAGGCACGAAACAGTGTAAACTCAATTGGTCATAACACTTTATTTCTAAGTGAAAAGGTGTTATTCTTGAAAGTGTCATGCGCAATCTGTTATGAAACTTCTGACAGTGTGCGCTCCCGCCATGGCACCCCGAAACACCACCTCCTTCGCATTTACCTTGTGTTCATTCGCCCTTCCCTTGAATACTGCTGTCCGGTATAGCATTTCGGTTTAACACGGGAGCAGTCGGAACGCCTCGAGAGGATCCAGTACCGGTCTTTACTAATAGTATCAAAATCCCCCAAAATCCCGTACATTTCTCTTCTCAACGAGTTTGGTCTCGCATCTTTGTCAAACCGTAGACACCAACTTTGCACCAAGTTTTGTGACCAACTACTGGAAGACCCCAACCATCGGCACGTCCTTCCCCCTCCCAATTCTTTTCCTATTTTTTATGTTAATTGTTGAAGTTTAGCGGTTTAATTTGTTGCAATTCTTGTACTTGTGTAATTATTGAATATTTGACTATGTAAAAGCGCAATTGTATATAGTTTTGTTTGACGAGAGAACAAGTTTTCGTTTTTTTGTTAATAACGTAAGGAATGTTTCTCGAATAATAAAGATTGATTGATTGATTATTTCTAAGCTTTTCTTCATCATTAGTAAGTTTTCTCCAGTTTGTCTTCAGAAACTTCCATTTTTCACTGAGAAATCTGATGCATATGCGTTTTATTTGTCTGAAGCTGTGCGTTGCGTCACCGTAAGCACGACGCAGAAGTTGCGTAGCTCAGTGTGAAAGCCTCAACGCGTCAGTGTGAAAGTGGAATTAAAGACTTTGCTGGAAAAGTTTCAGTTTAAGTTTATTCATAAAAAAAATAAACACCATTAACTGTTTATGGCCCCACCAGAAGGCCTGGCAACGGGCGGGGCTTATTCTTTATTCATATAGTCTTAAGGGAAACAAACCAAACAAATCAAAAGAGGGAGGAGAGAAAAAAGGAGGAAGAAGAAAAGAAGGATAGAGACATAACAAAATGACAAGAGTTGCGTTTTTGCAGATACCATGTTATCTGATACCACGGTCTAAAGTCGTTTTTGCAGTTATCGTGGCATCTGATACCACGGTCAAAAGGCGTTTATGCAGTTATCGTGGTATCAGATATTTAGATACTACGGTCCGACTGTGGTGACTGGTCGTGGTGTCTGAAAAGTTTTCTCACTTTCACCAACTTTGTCAGATTGGTGAGAAAGAAGTTTAGCACTTAGTGATGTAACTGGCTATCTGTTTTCTTTTGGGATGACTTCGAAAAGTGCAATTTCGGCAATAGTCGTTTTTGCAGAGCACCGTGTATCAGATACCACGATAACTGAAAAAAAACGACTAATTGCAGATCCAGTCACCGTGGTAACAGATACCATGGTATCTGCAAAAACGCAACTAAGAAAAATCCACTAATGAACGATCTTCGATCAACAAAGCGCCCTTGACTTCTGGACTTTCTCCGCTAGGATGGCATGAAGTTGTTGACCAGTCTGCATCTTATGGCTGGCTAGCCGCACTTTGCTGTGTGAACTGAACGTTCAACTCTGTCAAATTCTATATTTTTTTATTTTTTTTTCAGGTCGCATTTTACTCCCGATCTTTCGGTGAAGAATCTGGGTATCTGGCAGTAACTAACCCTCGAAGTTTTGGTGACGTCTTCCAACAGCTTGTTGATCCACTAAGGGAAAGGTTGCTACCGGTGAGTCTACGCTGCTTCTCCTCGTCTCATTTTGCGCTTCCGCTCAACATGTGTTAGATCAGACCTGAAAGGAGGGGAAGGACCAAGAGGGCAGCGTTTACAGTTTTATGTGTTTCTTCCTGGTGTTTTAAGCTACGTGTAGCAAAAAATTTGATCTCAAAATAGTAGTATGAAGTTGTACGAAAAAGTAGCATGGAGTACTAACTGATGCTACTACATGCTTCTACTTCAAGGCTACCGTGCTACTGAATTCTACGGCATACTACTATTAGCAAAACTGGATTCTACTATAGCAAGACAGGATGCTACTGGAGACTACTGCTTAAGATTGGCCCAGTCTGAGGCAAATTAAATGATAGTATTCTTTACTATTACATATCAATATATGCAACTTTTTCGTACAAATATCATACAACTACGCAGGCTAAAAATTTTCATTGGGTTGGCAGGTACACGCTGTTTATTTAGAAATTCACATGGGAAACGCCGCTGAGCTAGAAGGTAAGCGAACCCTGGTAGATCCTTACATTGCTAGGCAAATTTTCAATCAATCAATCAATTTTATTTTAATCCTAATAGCACTGGGCTAACACGGGTGGAAATTCGAAAAACAAACACCCACATACAATACAAATGAAACACAAACTAACAAACATTAAATACGAAACGAACATAAAATCACGTACAGTTAAAATGTAGATCTTTTCTGAAGATTTCCTTGGCGGTTCTTGAGCAAGCCACGACAACCACTATGGTTGTCGTAGCTTGTTCAGTCAAATTGGCAGAAAGCGAACAGCATTAGAAGAATCGGGAGACAGAAGTTCGAATTGCAGAAAACGTGTGTTTTGTCAGTTTTCATTTTGCATGGAGTGAAGACCTTTACTCGTTAAAGACCTAATCCAGACATTCTGTTTACATTTTCTTACTGATCCCAAGCCACCAGTTTATTTAGATTCGTGCTTGATTACAGGGTTGCTGTTTTGGCTCGAGAAAAAACCCACGCAGAACGTCTTCTTTTCCAGATGACGAAATTGTCCGCGTTTGATTAGCAAAGAATTATAAGACTTAATTGATTATTTTTTGTATGTCTTCAGGAGTACCACACTGGTCTTTGTTTTTTAATTTATATTAATTTGTAATAAACAGTTGGAGCATTAGATGGAAATTATTATTTTGATCCTTGGCTCCCTACGTGCCATAACGGCTGTCCCGGATAATCGGCTGAGATTTAGTACAGAACGAATTATTCCAAACCTAGAAAATTTTGTTTGTTTTTCTTAATTTGCTCATTGTTTGACGGTGTTTTTTGTGGTTTTGAACATTCATGGTGGCAGTAGAGATAGTTATCATTGTGTGTGTGGTAGAAAGACCATTTTTTGGTCCGCTTTAAGGTTTTAAGCAAACAGACGACACTGGGTATATTTCACCGAATTATATAGAAGCTATTGCCGAACAATCCTGTCTTACCCGTCTTTCAGATCGTAATCTGAGCTCAGTCTAGTCTTTACTTCGATGTTTTGCGTGAACGCGCAGATAGTTGTGCCGCTGACCTTGTGAGCCTTAAGCAGAGCAAATGGCTAGGCTGTCCAAAACAATAGAAAAGTTCTTTGAATTGTAAATCGGTTGTAAGTTGGTGAAGTGGGTTCAAACTGATGTAAAATGTGTGTTCAGTAAAACAGTGTTTTCTGCACCAGAAGGCCGACTCCTTTAAAGTCGTTCTTCAACCTAAAAAATTAGCGAATGACGTTTGCTCCTGTTATCCTTTCCCTACTTATTGCACAGTTTGCAAAAGTGGGAAAATTAGCGTTAGCATTTCGTCCAGTCGTCGTGTGGCATCAGGCCTGTGAAAAAGTTTAATTACAGAATTTGCAAAAATGAGAGAATTCGAGAAAATTCGCCTTACCGTTTCGTCCAGTCCGCGTGCTGGAATCAAGCCTCTGAAAAAGTTTCATATCCGAATCCGAAAACTTTATAACGAAGCATGATTTTTAACTGTAGGCTATTGACACAGATATAGTAAATATTTGTGTTTACAATAATCCTAAATTTGGTCGCATAACCACGAAAGTCGATTTGTAAAATAAACTTTCAGCCGCCCAAAAAAGAGAAAATAAGTGAGGCGACATAAGTTAACATCGGTTCGACGGTTAGACACCGTTACAGTATTGCCGTTCTGGAAATGCAACATTAGCTGCACTCCGGGCTGTCTCTGGTTTTTCCACACCGGTGTTTGGTTCTTGTCCTATTGAGCGTTTTTGGTCTCACCGGTGACGTTACAAGAACCTGCCTACCGAGCAGGTTCTGGTTAGTCCGCAGCTGAGTTCTTTGTCCGGTGACTGCTCACCGGTGCTTCTTATAACGTGTTTTTGCATCCGCCGCTGACTGCTCCCAGATCTTATGTGTCCAGTGTCTGGTTAGTGCTCATCGGTGCGGACTAACCCGAACCTGCTCGGCAGGCAGGTTCTAATGACGTCACTGGTGAGACAAAAAACTTGCAATAGGACAAGAACCGAACACCGGTGCGGAAAAACCAGAGACAGCCCGAAGTGCAGCTAATGTTGCATTTCGAGAACGGCGATACCGTAACGGTGTCTAACCGTCGAACCGATGTTTACTGATGTCGGCCAGAACCGAACACCGGTGCACTGTCTGATGTTTCATAACAGATTGCGCATAACACTTTCAAGAATAACACCTTTTCACTTAGAAAAAAAGTGTTATGACCAATTAAGTTTATACTATTTCGTGCCCAGATCTGCAGCAACACCTTCAATAGGTAAAAATACTACACTGTCAGAAGTTACATAACGACAACAGCAGGATGCGCGGTTTCAACAGATAACACTTTGGGATGTTATATGTTATGTTTCTTTCGTTCCCATTAGTATTTTTACCAATCGAAGGTGTTGTTGGAGATCTAGGCACGAAGTAGTGTAAACTTAATTGGTCATAACACTTTATTTCTAAGTGAAAACGTGTTATTCTTGAAAAAGTTATGCGCAATCTGTTATGAAACTTCTGACAGTGTGAGGAAAAACCAGAGACAGTGCAGCGAACGCAGCTATTACAATTAAATCCTAGTGGATGGAATTGCCCATCAGGCTCTCCTTGCCCGACGAAGAAATGAAGCTGTGAATACAATTTTATGTTACACTGTATTTCAGTAAAACTTTGTGTCTAAAGCCGCTTTCACAGACGCGTTGAGGCTTTTACACTGAGCTACGCAACCTCTGCGTCGTGCTTGCGGTGACGCAACGCAGAGCTTACTCAGACAAATAAAACGCAGCGCATCAGATTTTTCAGTGAAAAGTTTTTGAAGACAATCTGGAGAAAACCTACTAACGATCAGAGGCGTTACTAGCCAAAATGTTTGGGGGGGGGGGGGGGGACGAGGCATTTACCGACTGGCTGTTAAATTTTACCGAATGGCTGGTAAATTTTACCGACTGGCTGGTAAATTTTACCCACCATCTCTGTAGAAAAAACGACTGTTTTCTACAACAAAAAATGACAGTTTTGAAAAAAATCGACGGATTTTCAGAAAAAAGACTATTTTGACGATAAATCGACTAATTTTCAGAAAAACCGACTGTTTTCATAAAAAATCAACTGTTTTGACGAAAAATCGCGGTGCTTCGCGCCGACTCGGGTATTTCTTACCGACTGCATTGGGGGGGGGGGGGGGAGGGCCCTCCCCCCCCCCCCCCCCCCAGTCGTGACGCCCCTGCTAACGGTGAAGAAAAACTTAGTAATGATGAACGAAACGAGGATTCAACATAAGAAACCGAGAAAGGAAAACGTAAATACACATCCAGCGCGAAAGCTTGTTGCGCAGGTGTGAAAGATACGCTACGCAACCTTTACGCAGCTCATGATAAACGCATACGCAGCTCGTCGCAACGACGCGTCAATGTGAAAGCGGCTAAATGTCTGAATTCGTTTGTCTGTTGTTGCTGTTTGCGAGCTACTTGCCCTATAATGTACTACGTAAATGCTAATAACCGGTACTTCTTAAGGCGTATTCTCGCCGTTCCCCGAGGACTCCTCCTGGAATCGAAGGGAACGGCGAGAATAGAGGGAGTCACTCCACGCGGACTCCGCGTACAGAAACAGCGAGAATACGGGGAATGCTTCTAAAATGGATTTTGTTCGAAAAATGAATATGCAGCTGAAAAAATTAGTCTAGATCCACTTTATTTTTGGTTTTGTTTATTCTGATTCTTTTTAATTAATTTTACATAGCACCTACAACAGCAAAAATTGATTCCCCTCCGAATTTGAAAGGGAGTCCTTTTTGATGATGGTGATGATAATCGGAGCATTCCCCGTCCGTGGGGACTCGCGAGAATACGGGGAGTGAGTCCCCGGGAGAAACAAAAACGCGGGGACTCCTCAAGCGGAGTCCTCGGGGAACGGCGAGAATACGCCTTTAGTATTTCTTTTTCTAGGATGGTGATTTCCAAGAGACGAAGTTCTTTGACGAAGCCCTTATTCTTCCCTCGATAGCCGGATTGCCTCTTAGAATCGGTGCAACGGGGAGTGCGAAAATTATTACCAAGATATCTTCTGAAGGAGATGTTGCTGCTACTTTGAGAACTGGGAAAGGAAATATTATCTGGAATATCGATACAAGGTACCATCTTAAAGGAACTGTCGTGCCCCCTTCCGTAATCGCTCCATCCTTTCATAAATCCGGAGACCTGAATTTCGTACGGCAAAGTAAAATCTAACCCCCTAAGGAAACCTCACTGATTTTTGCACTTACCATGTTTCTCTTTTTCGATGCCTATAATGCTCACAAAGATTTTTGGCGAGAAGCTAACTCGTCAGAAAAAAAGTTTTTATCAGTATTTCTTCAGCCCAAGCTGACTGCGAATCTTATTTGATAGTGCGAAACGGATATGTCAGCTTCTGGGTTTTCCCACAAGTTCGTCCCGATGAAAAATTTATCTCAAAATAGTAGTACAAAGTTGTACGAAAAAGTAGCATGCAGTACTAACTGATGCTACTACTTGCTTCTACTTCAAGGCTACCGTGTTACTGCAAACTACTGCATGCTACTATTAGCAAGACTGGATGCTACTATGGCAAGACAGGATGCTACTGGATACTACTTCATAAGATTGAACCAGTCTGGGGCACATTAAGTGATAGTATTTGATGTGGTTTCAAGGGTGGTTGATAAGGCTAGGTCTTGAATAGGGTCAGTGGGACCTGGTTGATAGCGTAGAAATCTGAAGACCGGTGGGCCTGACCTTAGGTCCCACTCTCAAAACCAATCAACAAACGAGGGGTAGGGATGTCGTAGGTAGCCTAGGGCTTAGACGAACTCTTCTCTTTCTCTCTCAATAAAGTATACTCAGCTACTATGTACAAAAAGGTCTCCTTGGTCAACAAGATGTTAAGTTGCCATTTCTACCGGACATCAAGTGATGATGCTGATGGCGATCAGCATTATCAATATCAAAGAATATAAGAAAAGATTAAGAGACATACGTCATTTATCGGCAATAGCCTGAACTTATTTCCTGCCTAGATGACGTATGTGTTTACACCTTGTTTGGGAATGATAACAAAATATGATGTGACCCTCTGAAGGCACAACAGTATTCTTTGCTATTACATAGTAATGCATGCAACTTTTTCGTACAACTAAGCAGACTACAAATTTTTCATCGGGGTATTTCCAACTTGAGCGACTTTGAGCCTCTATTAAAATTCAGCTGACGTATCCGTTTTGCACTATCAAATATAAAGTGTTATCTATATTTGTCCGTGTTTTGGCCAAAAGCAAACGAGAAGTAGGAACTTTAGGAAGTAGGAACAAGAGTCTAGGCAGTGATAATCTACAATAACTTTTTTCGAACAAGTATGTAATGCATATCCTCCTATGACCCACGGTCAGTTATTTTACGATAATCTTCGGTAGATATGAGAGGATGATATAAGTCATATCAGCCTCCAGAGAGGATGTTATAAGCCATATTAGCCTCCAAAGAGGATGTTATAAGTCATATCAGCCTCCAGAGAGGATGTTATACGTCATATCAGCCTCCAGAGAGGATGTTATAAGTTATATCAGCCTCCGGAGAGGATGATATAAGTCGTGTCAGCCTCCAGAGATGATTTCTGTTCGAAAAAGTTATAACAGCTAACACACCTCCATCTCGGTTGATATCTGAATGACAACCTCGTCGGCCATTTAAAAATATCAACCTCGCCTTCGGCTCGGTAGATATTTTTCATAACCTACCTCGCCTGCGGCTCGGATAGGTTATTTTCAATGACCGTCTCGATGTTGTTTTCCGATACCAACCTCGATGTCTGAAGTTAACCTTTATTAATGGAATTAATGGAGTTGTCTGACTGATGTACGAGAAGGCTAAGAAGGGTCAAAATATTGCTGAAGAAAATCTTAGCCGATTTATCCGCTTTGCGTCATTTTTGTATTCCACTTAGCATATTTATGACGCATTGTAAATTTCAACGCTTCCTGGGATATGACTGCCAAACAAGAGCCACTATTGAGAGAGAATGTTCACCGGCCCACTTCAAGTCCGGATTAGATCCGGGTACTGTGTGGGAGTGGGATCGGAGGGGGGGGGGGGGGTCAGGAAATACAATGAACACATGTGAACAGGGGCCGCCCCGTAAAGCTTTCACCTGCCCTAAGGGGACAACCCCACATTAAAGAGTCGTAAGCAACTGCACTACTTTACCATAGAAAACATTAGACACAAACTAGAGAAACAAAAGAACGTCAGGAACACCAAAAAAAACACACTAAATCATCCGGGTTAAATTTAAACAAAACCTGTTAAATTGAAAAATACATCTTGGAATAGTATCGATCCTAACGAATCCTGAGATCAAACATAAGACCGGTTGAAGTCTTCTACGGACCGAACCGTGGAGCGAGAGACGGGTTTTAAGAAATAGTTGGCGCTGCTATTTGAATTAGGTTTTTGGTTTCCGTTAGTAGACACTCCTCCCAGAGGCGTTACTAACCAAAGTGTTTGAGGGGGGGGGGGGGGGGGGGGGGTGCAAGGTATTTACCGACTGGCTGGTCATTCTTACCAATTGTTTTTGCGGAAAAAAACGACTGTTTTGACGAATTTTTGACTGTTTTTAAGAAAAATCGAGTGTTTTAAGAAAAATCTACATTTTTTACGAAAAACCGACTGTTTTGAAGAAAAATCGACTGTTTCCACATAAAAATTGGCTGTTTTTACGAAAAATCGTGCCACTCCGCGATGATTCAGCTTTTTTCGATGATTCGGCCGACTGACTGACAACATTGGGTCCCCCCTTCCCCCCGTATACGTGAAGCCCCTACCTCTTGTCCTCTGACTTTTCCGGACTCGACTGCCAGTGAAGAAATTCGTCTTGTTGTAGGAACGCAGAGGAACTACAACGAGAGTATTTTACTATTATCTTGCTATTATGGCATTTCCAGCTCAGCTTTTGAAGTGGACGGGGAAAGTGAAATCGGGGAGGGGGGGGGGGGGGGCTGGTCCAAGGGGCTTCAGGGCCTGGGCATGGTGTTCACAGCTTCGTCATATGTGGCCTGCCGGTTGCCAGTTTTTACCCATGCCGTAATGCTTTGCGAAACTTGAGGACGAGCCTTCACACAGGGACAGATTTAAACGTAATTGCAGCAGAAACTGTGCGGTTCCCGTGATTCATACTATCTTTTTCTCCAGGGTCAGGGTACCCCTTGTCGCTGAAATCAAGTTGGAGTCACCCATCTTTGAAAGTGGAGTCATCGTTTCGTCGACGTTTGAGACGAACGTACGAACGGAAGGCCACCTGAAAATGAAATCCGCGCTGAGCTTCGACTTCAAGTTTAGTCTTCCTGATGATACTATCAAGCTAGGAGAGTTGAAGTAAGTCAATCTTCTTTGCCGACACAGAGACGGTATGTTGATACTCAAAACTTCAGCTACCACTTTCATCGTAGGAGATACACCTTTAAATCTTGCGAGATACGATTTCAGTAAGCGTGTGCAGACGGAGTTATGGAAATGGTGTGTTGGACCCAGTAGCGTATATTCCGATTATTTTCGGGAGGGGCGACAGCTCAGTCAAGACATGCGGGCGAATGCCACCCCCTTATTGGCCGGAAGGCCGAATTTTTTTTGGCGTTTTCTGCATATTTTGACCGTTTTTAACACTAAAAATACCTCTAGGTGCCAAAAACACCTTTTAATCTTGTAATCATGCACACTACGACTCAAAAACTGTTTCTAAGATCAATTACTGAACCATACTGTAAATAATGTCAATTTTGCTTCTCAATTTGTCTTTTCGCGTACGTTTTCCCGTAAAAAACTCCTTTTCCGAGAATTCCGGATGAAGATCGCCCCTGCCGCCCGTATTTCGCACACGTTTTTCCAATTAAAAACCCTTTTTTCAAGAATTTCGGGGGGGGGGGGGGGGGGGCGATCGCCGCTGTCGCCCCCCCCCCTAATATACGCTACTGCTGGACCCTTGATTTCTTTAACACCCTTACCGAAGATGTCGTTAATAAGGAATCGGTCAACCCCTTCTTCAACTGTGAAGTAAATCAGATTTTATAACCCTGCCGAGCATGATTATAAAAATATGAAGAAGTCAATGAGCTGCAAAAATAAGGCTGTATTTTTATTTTTTTCAGACCGAGTTCAAAATCAAACAGAATAAAGAGGAAATAGTCCTAAGTGTTATCGTGGGCTTGGAATCAGGTTTGATCGTCCCTTTGTGAAATTACACTTCGAAAGGCCACAAACAGTAGGCTAGCTGTTGTTCGCAATCTTTCTGTGATACGCAGAGGCTTTGTTTTTTACCATGCAGCATGATTTTTTGTTTTGTCACGTGGTGGGCCATACACACAATCTCGAGCATACAACAAAATTACGTAACCTACGATCGTTCGCTCCCTAATACCTAAATGTTCACCACAAAATCCTAAGAGTTTGATAACTCTCTATCCCCATTATTCCCACCCTGATCTAGGATTATGTTGACAATAGTACAGGAGGGGTATCCAACCTCCTTTTTACACTACCTCGATTTTTGCCGCGAAAATGTTGAAATGAAATGTACATGCTCTCCTGCCAGTCAAGAGGCAGAATATGATTTTTTCAGAGTCCTATGTCCAAAAATATTCAAATATTGTTCCTTTTCTTTGTTTTGAAGCTGCTTTGAAAAGGGATTTTCTGGCTGTTGACTTTGCTAACTCTATCTTTTTCAGTCCAGGTAAGGTTAGAATGAAGTAATCTTGTTAGAAAAGAAAAATATGTTTAACTAGAAATATTGAAGCAATGTTTGTTCATCCAATATCTAAACCATTCAATTAGGTTCAATCCAGTCTACCACAAACCTCTGATTTTGGGAAAGCCTATGCCAAAAGCTGGGTATATCTAACGTTTGGTATACCCTATGCCTAACGCTGGATACACTATGCCAAACGCTGGATACTGGGACCCAACGAAATATTGATTATTTGAGTGAAGCTCAGAAATCAACCAATCAGAATTCATCTGTAGTGAGGTAGGTCAGGGTTATGGTACCAACAGCTATCCAGCGTTTGGCATAGGGTATCCAACAAGAGCTGTAAGCTCATATGGCACTTGCGTGTGTCAAGATGATTTGATTGATCAAGAGTAAGTTTCGACTTTGCGGTTGAGATGCGCGCTATAAGGGAGCTGGAACTTCATTTGTAAGCAAAACCCTTGAGGCAAAACTGCTAATGGGCTGATGGGCATCACGAAAATGCATATATTGCTTAAAGTATTTTTTTTACTTTGCGGTCAAGATTGGTACTTTAAGGAATAATCGGATTTGGGAAGTAGCAATTTCTAAGCAAATGTTGTTGAGTCTCCAATATTCCAGCGAAGTTTCATCGTCCTAGCACATCTGGAAGTACCTTAACGCGCGATCACCGGAATCCCAGACCCCCCTCCCCCTCCTCCAACTCCACCCACAATAACCGGAGCCAATCCTGTTCTGTAAATGATTAATCCAGAGCATCTGTTTGTCATTCCCACGAAGTTCGATCCAGATCACACCAGTCTAAGCGGGTCAAGTATTTTCCGCCCTCCCCCCGATAATTGCCGGATTCGGTCCGGAAATGAAAAAGGTCACAAGAGAAAAATGTCCTCTGTTTAATTATTAAATTTCACTCGAATCCGATCACCCGTTCCAAAGTTACGCATGACTCAATATTCCGGATTCCCCTCCCTCAACTCCCCCCCCCCCAAGATTATCATATCGAGGATTTTTTTTTTATTCCAAGTCAGTTTGACCGGGTCCCTGATATGCCTTCCAAGTTTCGTCGTGAAAATCCCCCAAAAACGGAATTCCGGGATACCCCTCCCCCCCCCCCTCAAGTGTCCGGATCCAGTCAAATTATGTAAAAGATTTATATGGACCAGATGTTTGTTCTTCCCAGCAAGTTTCACTCCGATACCATCATTCTAACCGTTTCTCGAGATTTCCGGTCCACCACCCCCCCCCACCCCACCCAGCTCCCCCGCGGTGCACGTAGCCAATCCGATTCAGCAAATGACTTACCTAGAGCATCTGTTTGTTCTTCCCACAAAGTTCCATCCCGATCCCTCCATTCTAAACGGGGCACGTATTTCCCCCCCCCCCCCAATAGTTGCCGGATCCGGTCCGGCTATGAAAAAAATCATCGGAGAAATGTCCTCTGTTGAATTCTTAAATTTCACTCGAATCCGATCAACCATTCCAAAATTACGCATGACTGAAAATTTCGGATTCCCCTCCCTCCACTCCCCCCACCATTATCTGATCGACAAAATTTTTATTTTGAAGTCAGTTTGATTGGGTCCCTGATATGCCTGCCAAGTTTCATCGTGAAAATCCCCAAAACCACCATCACCGGAATTCCGGGACCTCCCCCCCCCCCCATAAGTGTCCGGATCAAGTACAATGGCCTAAAGGACTTATCTAGAGCAGATGCTTGTTCTTCCCAGCAAGTTTCACTCCGATCCCTCCATTCTAACCGTTTCTTGAAATTTCCGGTCTCCCCCCCCCCCCCCAACTCCCCCCTGGCTACCGAATCCGGTCAAGACTTTAAACGGGACATTACAGATATATATACTGTTCAGTTATGAAGTTTCATTACAATCCGATCATCCGTTCGAAAGTTACACACTTCTCAATTTCCCGGATTCCCCTGCGGATTCCCCTCCCTCCACTCCCCCACCATTATCTGATCGACAATATTTTTATTTTGAAGTCAGTTTGATTGGGTCCCTGATATGCCTGCCAAGTTTCATCGTGAAAATCCAAAAAACCACCATCACCGGAATTCCGGCCCCCCCCCCCCCCCCCATAAGTGTCCGGATCCAGTACAATGGTCTAAAGGACTTATCTAGAGCAGATGCTTGTTCTTCCCAGCAAGTTTCACTCCGATCCCTCCATTCTAACCGTTTCTTGAAATTTCCGGTCTCCCCCCCCCCAACTCCCCCCTGGCTACCGAATCCGGTCAAGACTTTAAACGGGACATTTCAGATATATATTCTCTTCAGTTATGAAGTTTCATTAAAATCCGATCATCCGTTCGAAAGTTACACACTTCTCAGTTTCCCGGATTCCCCTGCCCTCCATCCCCCCCCCCCAAAATGGTCGGATCAGAAAACTGATTATTCCTAATTTTGTTTGGTCGGGTCTCTGATATGCCTGCCAAGTTTCATGGTCCTAGCACAACTGGAAGTACCCTAACTCGAAAAAGTGTGACAAAATGCCCTAAATTTTCAAGTTTCCAGCGCCCCGCACTCCCCCCCATATGGTCGGATCGGGAAACTGATTATTTCCAGGTTAGTTTGGTCGGGTCCGTGATATTCCTGCCAAGTTTCATTGTCCTAGCTCATCTGGAAGTACCCTCACTCGAAAAAGTGTGACAAAATGCCCTAAATTTTCAAGTTTCCAGCGCCCCAACTCCCCCGCATATGGTCGGATCGGGAAACTTATTATTTCCAGGTTACTTTGGTCAGGTCCCTGATATTCCTGCCAAGTTTCATTGTCCTAGCTCATCTGGAAGTACCCTAACTCGAAAAAGTGTGACAAAATGCCCTAAATTTTCAAGTTTCGAGCGCCCCCACTCCCTTGCATATGGTCGGATCGGAAAACTGATTATTTCCAGGTTCGTTTGGTCGGGTCCCTGATATTCCTGCCAAGTTTCATTGTCCTAGCTCATCTAGAAGTACCCTAACTCAGAAAAAAGTGACAAAATGCCCTAAATTTGCAAGTTTCCAGCGCCCCGCACTCCCCCCCATATGGTCGGATCGGGAAACTGATTATTTCCAGGTTAGTTTGGTCGGGTCCCTGATATGCCTGCCAAGTTTCATTGTCCTAGCACATCTGGAAGTACCCTAACTCGGATATGTGGGACAAAAAAACTCGGACCGACCGACAGACCGACAGACCGACAGACGGAATTGTGATCGGTATATGGCACTTGAGCCAGAGGCTGCAAGTGCCATAAAAATCAGGGGTTTGTGGTTGACTGGTTCAATCTAGTATGTTTGTCATATTTGTTGGTTCCTTTTTAAGACCGATAGATTATTCTGAAGGAAAGACGGAAATTTGAAATGTCGTCTGGAGGATTTTTTAGTACGACAGAATTGTTATTGATTTTTCCTCGCAGGACCGAAATTCTCCTCTCTCACGATGGGAAAATAAGTGCAGCCAAGGAATTGGAAATTCCCGAAGAAAACAAACATCAAAGCTGCATCGGGCCGAAGGACATGTGGAGATGGGGGTTGAAACTTTGCGCTGAAGCGGTCTTGCCTGTAAGTAGGCCTACTGCCGTTGTATATTCCTTCTTGCAGAAGCTCAGGAATATTCTTATAGGACTTGTCGTACCTGCATTACTGATTCTGCGTCCCTAATTACCTAATTATCGTTTCATCCATTCGCATTACAAGGT
Organism: Branchinecta sandiegonensis; assembly: GCA_030848855.1. Taxonomy (NCBI): domain Eukaryota; kingdom Metazoa; phylum Arthropoda; class Branchiopoda; order Anostraca; family Branchinectidae; genus Branchinecta; species Branchinecta sandiegonensis. Next base: position 18,588,877 of record JAUPMV010000012.1, on the reverse strand, counting down.
TTCGACTTCCTATGTAATTTTTATTCAAATTAACCTCATTACGCTGATTTTTGCATTTGCCGTGTTCGGCTGTTTTCGAGGCGGATCAGATTCCCGTTTATTCTGAGCTTCCGAGTAGCACATAGGTTAGGAAAAGCTCTTATGCAAGTTGCTGTTGTTTTCCTCAAAAGCAGATCGGGAGAAAACACTGCCTTTCATTGTAAAAAGTTTCTCCGAGTAAGGATTGAAGTTAACTGCAGTGTTTGCTACTGGGATTAATCCTATCTCTACTGGGATAAGATCAATCCGAATTAGAAATAATCTTGTCTCAGTAGAGACAATATTAATCCCAATAGCAAATACTGCAAGATTTTTTTTTTACAGTGTAAACTAATGTCTATCGTTACGTTTGCACTTCTCTTGCAGGATTCTGGTTCTGATGGAAAGTCGTTCTCATTGTTTCTAAGAAAGAATGACTACTCATTTAAAGGGGTGACTTTGAAGAATTCCGCGAAAATTAAAGAGGTATGTAGGCTATCTTTATCATTTTTTTGTCCCAGACTAGGAATTTATGCTCAGTTAATTATCCACTTGCAAAAAATACTATTTACGTAAGGATCGAAATCATGCATGGGACTTATTTACTGTGAAAAAATAGACCTAAACTAATTTGTAATTAGATCTGAGGTCAGAGCCTGGTAGACAGTCCAGTCCAGGGCGCTAGTGGCAAAGTTTGGAGAAATCCAGACGAAGTCAAAAGCTTAATTTGACGATGAGCATCATTTGTAAAAATAATAAGTAGTGAACTGAAAGACAAGAAGGGTTTTGAACCATCGACCTTCGCTTTAAAAGAGAGAAGCACTATCAGCTTACCCACCGAGGGCTCACAGGCCCTCCCCCCATTGTCAGTGGTGAGGATGGGTATGCGAATTGTAAAGTATCCTTCTGTTCTTTCTGCCCAAGCTGACTGCGAATCATATTTGACAGGGCAAAACGGATACGTCAGCTGAATTTTAACCACGTTTTCCACCAGTTCGTTTTTCTACTTCAGTGGCTTTGAGCCTGAAGAGGACCCTTGCCAAGAAGGTCCGGAGCATCAGTAGAATATATCTTTGCTGACTTACCCGTTTAGCGCCGTCTAACTAAATTACTGATTTCTCTAAAAACAAGACAAAAGGTTTCGATGGGATTCCAAAAATCTAATATTTGATCCAGATAATTGGGTCTTGCCTTCGCCAGATCCAGTCTTTGACCGGCTAATCATCAGAGAAAACCAAGTTCAGATATGGCTCTATAAGCCATATCTATTTTGACGACACTGACCGAAACTTCCTGCTTCACTTCTGCCAAATTTCCGGTTTCGGCCGAATTCCGAGCGAACTAATTGTCAGCGTATATCCTTAACTCTATAAAGAACATCTAATCAACTTCAAATAAAACTTTAACTCCGGTTACACCCGGATTCCGGACGAATTATATGTCCGGGTAAAAAATGATTGTCATATACAGACCCAGCGTCACCCCCTACCTCTAAATCTGTCCCTTAATCAGCTTCAAATAAAACTTTTGCTTTTACAAATTTTCCAGTTTTGGCCAGATTCCGGACGAACTACTTGTCCGGCGAGAAAATGGTTTTCACCATTGAGTTCAGCATGTCTTTTTTACTCCATAACCGACTATCACATTAGCTGTTTAAAATTTGTTTTGTTTGCCCCTTAATTTGAACCCCCCTCCCCCACCCCTAAATGTAGGGCTACAAAGCCCATCTACGAACTTGACCTTACCCTTGACCCGAAGAATCCTTACACCAAGTTTCATCAAAATATCTCATTCCCTTCGAGAGTTACAAAATATTTTTAAACAGCTAATGTGATAGCCGATTATGGGGTAAAAAAAATGCTGAACACGATGGTGAAAACCATTTTCTCGCCCGACAAGTAGTTCGTCCGGAATCCGGCAAAACCCGGAATGTTGGTTAAAAGTAAAGTTTCATTTGAAGTTGATTAAATGTTCGATTTAGGGATAAGAAGAGACGCTGATTCTGTATATGACAATCATTTCTTACCCGGACATATATTCGTCCGGAATCCGGCTGTAACCGAAATTTCTTTTATAAGCTAAAGTTTTATTTGAAGTTGATTAGGTGTTCTTTATAGAGATAAGGATATACGCTGCATTTGTTTCTGAATTTTCTCTTTTGGCTGGGCAATTAGTTCGCTCGAAATTCGGCCGAAACCGGAAATTTGACAGAAGTAAAGCAGGAAGTTTCGCTCAGTATCATCAAAATAGATATGGCTCATAGAGGTATATCTGAACTTGTTTTTTTTTTTCTGATGATTAGCCTGGCGAAGACAAGACCCAATTGTCTGGATCAAATCTTAGATTTTGTGATCCCATCGAAACCTTTGGTCTTGTTTTTGTTTGCTATTTGTAACGGAAACATGATCAAAAAGGAAAACAGGAAGAAAATCCGATAACAAAATTCTGCATTTTGTGTAGTTATGTGATAGTCGATTTTCTTTTATAAGGGTGTTTTCCACTTGGAAACTGAGCTTGGCCGAATCGATGGAACGGAGCTGTCAGCTGTTCTTGTCCTGAACAGCAAACTAGCAATGAAGGAAGAGAAAGATGAGAAGCAAATTGAGGCAGAGATTAAGGCCACCGTCGGTCCAGTAAACTTCGATATAAAAGGTTGGTCGTTCTGTTATTCCCTTGCGTTCTAAGATAATATTTTCCCTGAAATTTGCGTTGGTTCCCAGTCGGTTATCCAGCAGCAAGAAACCCAACAAAAATCATTCTAGCCTTCTTCTCTCAGAAATATCATTCTATTGGTTCTAGTTGGTTCTCCCCCCCCCCCCCCTCAGTATTATTTAATAATATGAATGCCTTCCTGTATCCGCGAGATTTTGGTATATTCTAGCATTACACTGGTTTTTGCGCTTGCCGTGTTTGGCTCGGGCTGGGAGGCCAAGTCGCTAAAACAGCGAAAGCCTTGCTTAACTTTTGAAAACAAAGCTTGAGTTTTAAAGTACCCATTTGTCCTAATAGAGACACTACATAGTGGGAGATCTGCTTTAAGGGATTCCGATGTGGTTTTCGTGCTCAAAAACGTCCTCCGTGTTTAGCTGAACCAAGAAATCCGACGTCTATAGGACTATAAACACATGGGACCGTAAGCTGGGACCTATTCGGCCTGACTACGCAGCAAAGAATGACGAATAAGCACGCACCATAACGGCAAATAAATTAACGCTACAAAACCCATCTAGTTACTCTTCTTATAGATTCCTTAAGTCATTTGTGCCATATTTTGTGAAGTTTTTTTAACAAGTGAAGACACGGATAATGTTTGACAATTAATTTAGTAATACATATTTTGAATTTTTAATGTTTGACATACCATTTAATTTTTTTACAAAGTTATGAAGTCGTAAAAGTTTTAAAATGAATTGTATATCCCAATTGTGTTTTGTTTAAGTTGACAGTCCTATGTTATCATGTTGTGAAACAGAGATTCAGGAATAAATACGATGATTGATTGTGTTCACCTTGTACGTGTGGTGACCCTAATGTTCGAGCGCCACTTTTATTCTAGGGGATCTTCTGCTAACACCCACTTTGAAGAACATATCCTTGGCTATGTCGAGAACAGGGCATACAGCGTTGACATTACTAGCGTACCAGAACGCATTTGTAACACCAAAGACAAAATCTACGAAGCTGGTGAACTCCTTAGCAGTATCTTTTGGAAGTGAGACAATTGAAATGCAAGGTATCGTTATTTTTCTTTCATATCAGTAGAGATGTGTGCGCCTTAAAAAGCTATTTTCCGTAGTGGTCTGCTTAGAATACTCAAGATAGCCACCAGAAAACAGAAAGCTTACAGATAGATAAATAGATAGATATTTTTATTGATCTAACTCGTATGGCACTAAATACCTCGACCATTGCATTTCGTGTGTTAAAATACTTGAATATATACAAATATTACAAAAAAGAAAATAAATCACTTGGAATTCACTTGTTTTTTGTTAATTTTCTCAGTAAAATGTGGTTCAAAGGAATTCGAGTATACCAGTTAGTGCGACATTTAACTGGCACCAGGAGATTTTGGTGCCGCGTCCGTCCTGTCGCTGGTGCTTGACGGGCAGAATATCTCTATGTTTTTCACTTGCAAGGATTGATCGGCCAAAACGTAATTTAAGTTTTCCCGGCGGACATGGAGTGGCTCAAGTCTTAATAGGAGGAGGGAAGCTTCGTAACCATTGTATTTCATTCCTAGCATAATGCGGCACGCTCTGATTTGCACTGATTCAATGTCTTTGTTATGTTCTACGCTCTTTTGTAGAAAAGGGTCCCCAAACAGCATCAATCAGTATAAATGGTATTTAAAGCATCCGCGACTTTCTCACTTCGACAGACGATCACGGTCGGTTCACGCGGGCTTGAATTCCTGCCAGAAATTTCGGCACCATAGTCAGTTCCAAACGGAAAAGCTGACATTTTGTCATTTTTATGATGAAAGTGCAGAAAATCCGGCCAAAAAATTCTGATCATGTATCCGCACCATTACTTGCGTTCGCATGTTGGTTTTTAACCTCATACTTTCCACACGTTTGCCCGTTTTTTTCTTGTTCCATTTGTTATCTACTACGTATACACATTACAGTTTTAGGCACTGGAGATCTCAGGAGGGATCAGGCAGATCCCCCCGGAAGCATATCTTGTAGGGGAACTCACCAGTTTTAGCTTTCGCGCAAGTTATCGATGCATTGCCTTGAACAACCTCCCTGTAAAAAGTTTCTCCGAGTAAGGATTAAAGTTAACTGCAGTATTTGCTACTGGGATTAATCTCATCTCTACTGAGATAAAATTAATCCGAATTAGAGATAATATTATCTTAGTAGAGATTAATCCCAGTAGCAAATACTGCAAGATGCAAGACAGTGTATAGCATTGTCAAGAAACGAAGTATCCTGCTAGAGACACCCAAGGCGATTCTTCTTCATTGGATTGATTCTTCTTTTGTTTTATTTTTCTTGCTGAACTACCCGACTTTCTATTCAGTTGTGCACCATGATCGATAATAAATATATTATTTGTTTAAATAATGTATACAACGGATACGTCAGCTACGATGCTTCATCAGCGATATTTCGGCCCTTCTTGGCAAGGGTCCTTGTCAGTCTGTCAATCTTCAGGTCCAACGTCGGGGAAGGGAAAAGACCTGTAATAAATAACTGAAGCTTCTACCGACTATAAATATCTTATTCGGGCAAATTACTTAAAAATACCACTGTAGGGAAAAATTAGTCCTGAGATTTAATTTTTGACACGGCCGCTGTTCCGTTGTAAGCATTATTTGAATAAATGTTTCAAAGTCAGCTTGGGCTCAAGGAATATTTAAGTATATTATTTTCCTTTAGCTAACCTAACGAAGACCGAGAAGAAAGACATCCTTTCGACAGACTTGGAACTCAAAGTTGTGTCATCGAAATTCGTCACCGATGTCTCTGGCAGCGCCAAGCGTGGGGTCACTTCGTCTTCGGGTAATGTTCAGTACTCATACCGTTTATTCAATGCTAAGAGTTTTGGAAAGTTTGAAGTCAAGGAAATCGACCATATAGCCGTCTGGAGGAGAATCGACATGGAGCTTTTAACAGCCGATAACAAGGAAATGAAGAACAAGAACTCGTATAAATGGGACCATAGCGTAAGTTTTCTGTACTTTCTATCATAGAGCGTGTTCCACCCATCTAATCAATAGTAACTATTAGTTACTATTTTCGTTCCAACATCATAAAAAGTTACTACGCTGACCGTTCCGACCTTCTCGAAATAGTAACTAATAGTAACTATTTGCTTACCACACTGTCAGAAGTTGCATTACACATAACACGAGGATTCGCGGTTTCAATAGATAATGCGTAACAGATAACACTTCGGATGTTATCTGTTGTGTTTGAGAACGTTATGCACGAAATGCTATGCATAACAAGCTTTGTTAGGAAGAGCCAAAAAAGCATCTACTGACCTTCCTTATCGTCATGATGTCGGAAAACTCAGCAGATATTTTTTGGCGATTTTTCAGTTATTCCTGATGGTAACGCTTATTATGCATAACGTTGAAACACAACAGATAACATCAGAAGTGTTATATGTTACGCATTGACTGTTGAAACCGCGCATCATCGTGTTATCTGTTATTAAACTTCTGGCAGTGCATGCTGGAGAGCGCTGTAAGTGTGGTAATTCCGCATATCTGTAACGTGATTGGTCGGATTCGCCCGTGGCATGATATTCTGCTGGAAAATAGAAAAAATCGTTCCAGCCTTGACGGCAAAAAGCCAGAATTCGTGACGTCATGCGTAGTAAGCACGGTAAGTAGGGGGGAACACGCTCATAGCTATCGAATGTGGTGAGATATGCATGAGTTGGTTTTGTGGACAGTTGTTTGACAGTGACAGCACCAGACTATAAACCTACTTAGTCATGTTTATTTCTTAAGGACAACACATAAAGTGTCTGGAAGCCAGGTCGTGGGTCGACTAAGTCAATGGTTTAGTTATGTGTCAACATTTCTCGTTATCAGATTTCATCGATATCGTTATCGTTAAAAATATTAGACCTAGAAATTTGGAATGAAATTTTATAGTGAAAGTATACTATACGTTGTATAAGTATACTTTGTGTGTTTCACTCATACTCCGCTGTTATCCAAAAAGCGGGTCACAAATAAATAAATAAATAAATGAATAAAAAAGTATTAACGAATTTAACTATTCCGGGGTCGCTCAAGTGTAAAAGGAGGGTGAGTAAGCTTCACGAAACTCTCTCCCGTTGGTATTGATTTGCTTGAAATTAGATTGTTCAGTCAGAAAAGTCACGACAGTAGTTTCTTCGTGCGAAAACGGATTTGGATCTTGGGTTTTTCGGGGGAAGACATATTTCCAGTCCATCTTCACTGAAACAATTCCAGATCGATTGTTATGACCATATCCGGAAATGCGATTGGTTAATTTCATCCCAGCGAATCCTTGACATTATTACCTAGGTCTTTGGTCTCTAGCTTGATATGTGTTGATCTACGGTGTGTCGTTGCCATTAGCTATCTTTCGCGTTTTTGACCGACAAGCATAACCTTTCAAAACCAAAAGGTGTGACCGGTGTGTTTTCTGCAATAAGCAGCACAACCATGAAGTGACGAAAATGACCTTGGCGATCCTCCGACCTCACCGCCCCCGAAACCAGGCTCCAACTCTTCAAATTCCACACCTCCTTCATTGTGGTTAGAGACAAACATATTTCACTTATTTCGATTTGGATCATAGAATTCATAGGCATAGAATGAATGACTTTTATTATCCGCTGCACCGCTGGAGAGCTAGTGGAGTGTCAGAGACAGAGCAAAATAACACTAGGGAATAGCGCCAAGATTTTACGAGATTGACACACACTCGAATAGCAGCGATACTAGCATCACTAGCGATAGAGAACGTCCCTGCTGAAATTCAATCAGTCGGGCACCAGCGCTGGGTCCAATAACTTCATATTCTGAACATTGCAAAAAAATGATACAGCCTCTTCAGTTTCCTCGGTGTGTGTAGACCGCACCTTTGCTTCACCAGAAATTTATAAGCCCGCAAGTTTTTCTGGCTTAAAATGCCGCACGCGCAATGGGCGGCGCTACGAGTATGGCCCGTTTGCAAATCATGGAAAGCATAGGTCTTGGCTCTATTCCGTAGTTTTACTTTGCTCGGTCAGAGATAAACGAAACTGGTCAATAGTGGGTCAATGATTGGGCATCTGGAAGAGTGCTCTACAGCTGTAGGGTACCGAACAATATTGCAGAGGAGCTCAGAAGTTGGTGTTTGTTTTTGGTAGTTCGGTAGTTTGTGCAGTTGGTCAATCGTCATAGTTCTTTGCCGTTTTGGGTTCGGCAAGCGTCCTGCATATCCCTTTGTAGTTCTTTTTCTTTTTTTTGCAGTTCACTGACGACCACCAAAGCTACTCCTTGGAAATATCCGGGCCCAATTCCCGGTATACTAGTGCCCTCAGTCACAGAATTGAAGTGGACGAGGAAACTTTCACCGCCGGATTCGAAGCGAAAGACGACAAGTCCAGCTTCCACTACGAAGGCCTAGCAAACCTCGCTGTCTCCTCCAACTTCGTGTCAGTGGATGGAAGGTTTGCAAGGTCAAATATCGAAGACTTTTTAGGAAAGGTTGTCTGGCGAAAATCTGGCGCCGATTTGTACCGGAAAGATGATTTGGAACTTGAGTTAAGGGCGCGTCAGAACAACTTGCTGAAGTTGGCAGCCGCGGTTGACATGAAGCCACGGTTGGATATTTCGGTAAGCGTTTGGAAGGTTCATTATTATTATTATTGATAACAAAAACCATGAAAACAAAATGTGTGATGTCCGACGTTGTCGTCAAGTGCTTTTTCGAAAGCATCGACCGATGGGCGGACAGCTACATGTGACGTTACTAAGCCTTCGAGCATCTTTTTTAATTTCTTGCTCACATCCTACTTTTTGAGGTATGATTCCTTCTACACTTGGTGACGTTAATTTTTTTTAAACTCTTTAACATCACCCTTCTGTTTCGTAACTAAAAACATACAAAACTTTGATAACTTTTTCTACAAAAGTATACTACTATCAATATATATTTAACTTCGGAAAGCGCTGTGAGGATCCTGGATCCTGAGGTTGTTTGAACCGAGAGCAAGAAGTTTGCCTGCTAGCTGACTGGTATTGACAGCCTGACTTAACCCCAGGTGGTACAGAGGTAGATTTTCTTCGAAATTGGACAACCTCGAAGTCTTATCCGCGAGCAAAAGAAGATAGACAGGGAAAAACAAATAAAAAAGAAAATAAAAATAAGAAAAACAGACAAACAAGACCAATAAGAGCTAGAAGCTCATAAGGCACTTACAAGGCTGGGTAAGAGGATGAAAGTAGGAATTGCCAATTCGTGGGTTTGTTCTGATCATTTGTAAGCAAAACCCTTGAGAAAAGAATGATCATGGACCCTTGGAAATCACGAGAATATATCGATTGTAAAAAGTATTTTATTTTTGCACTTGCCTGTGATCTAATGCGCACTAAAAGGGCGCTAAAACTTCGTCTGTAACCAAAACCCTTGAGTCAAAAATGATCCTGGGCCCTCTAGGGTCATGAATATTCATGAATATATATGGTTTGATCAAAAGTATTCTTTCGACTTTTCGGTTAAGATGCGCACTTTAAGGGTGCTAGGAATTAATTTCTAAGTAAAACCCTTGAGGCAAAAATGATCTTGGGCTGATGGGGATCCTAAAAATGTATATTTGCTTAAAAGTATTTTTTGCACTTTGCCCTTGAGATGATTATAGGCTACTATTAGGGATGGTTGATATGTGACAATTTCTAAGCCAGTCTTGTCAAGTCTCTTTTGTTCAAGGAAAGTTTCATCGTCTTAGCACATCTGGAAGTACCTTAAATCGCGGTCACCGGAATTCCGGACGATGGTCAAATCGGATCGGATCCGGGGGACCGGATCCCCCCACGATGGTCAAATCGGAGAAACGACTGTTCTTAAGTTTAAATGGTTGAGCCCCTGATATGCAGCTGCCAAGTTTCATCGTTCTAGCACATGTGGAAGCATCGTAACTCGGGATCACCGGAATTTGGGAGCCCTCCCCCCAACTCCCCCCACAGTGCCCGGATCTGGTCCGGTCTTGTCAGCTATGTATCTAGGTCTTGTGCATGTACTTCCACCAAGTTTCATCCCGATCCGTCGACTCTGAACATGTCACACGATTCCCCCCCCCCCCCTACAGCTCCCCCCAAAGTTACCGGATCCGTTTTGGACTTGAAGTGTGCCATCTGAGACACGAGGTCTTTCCAAGTATCAGGTTTCACTAAGATCCGATTCCCCGTTCAAAAGTTAGACATACGTCAATATTCCGGATTTCCCCCTCACATCACTCACCCACGGGGGTCGGATCGAGGAATTGACTATTTCCAAGTTAGTTTGGTCGGGTCCCTAACGTGCCTGCCAAGTTTCATCGTCCTAGCACATCTGGAAGTACCCTAACACGCGATCACCTGACCGACCGACAGACCGACGGACCGACAAAAAAGTGATCGGTATATGGCCCTTGGCCGGAAGGCAAGTGCCATAAGTATCAGGGCTAGCTGTAGAAGCCTCCCTGTTCAGTTCCACCCAGCACGATACAGAGGCAAAGAGCAGATAGAGACCAAAAGCGAGTTCTCGGGTTCTACCTACCTACCTACAGTGGCCGTTTTCCTGTTGCTTGTATGCTTTCTTCTCCAAGAATTTCGCTCGCGCTGCAGAAAGTCCGTACAAAGCTATAGAAGACACTCTCAAATCAGACATTGTCTTTAAGTTATACCAAGAAAAAGTAATCCAATAGAACCTCCGTATTTGGTCGCGTTCAGGAACTATGGATATCCCGACAAAGCTAAGCTCAGCTAGAGGTACTTGCCTAGAGCTTTGAGTTGATACCCGTATACTTCCTCTTCGCCGCTGCGCATACCAGATGAAAAACGGTAACAGGCCTGCAGTCGTGAAGAACCCCCTCAGCAGCTCGTCAAACGCGACGTTACAGTGGTAGACAATCAATCAGCTGAAAAGGACGACTCAGACGGCGTTCATAAGGAAATTTCTTCTCTTGGGCTCTAGGTTAGACATAGCATCATCTTGTCGGGCGATAATATTTTTTTCGTTCCGTTCGAAGATAGGATGTGTTTTTAGTGCAGAAGGTAAAAGGTTAAAGAGTCGTTTGGTATAAGTCTACCAAACCGATTAGACATAGGCTCGGCGTCAAGGAAGTCCAGCAACAGAAAAGAACTGAAACGGTTGTTTGTTTTGTTCCGAGGGCGAGGGCAAGGTATTTACCGTTTGGCTGGTCATTTTTCCAACTGTTTTTGCAGAAAAAAAATATTGTTTTTCAGAAAACAACAACGGTTTTGGCCAAAACCACTGATTTTCAGAAAATCCGACTGTTTTCTAAGAAAAAATCTACTATTTTTACGAAAAACCGACTGTTTTTTTATAAATAAACTGTTCCGAGGAAAAATCGGCTGTTTCCAAGAAAAAAACGGCTGTTTTTACGAAAAATTGTTTCGCTTTGTGCCGACTCGGTTATTTTTTACCGACTGGCCGGCAACTTTGGGGGCGGCTACCCCCCATACGTGACGCCCCTGCATTCAGTTGCGCTTTAAAAACAAGACCTAAGGTTTCGATGGGATCCCACAAATCTAATATTTGATCCAGACAATTAGGTATTGTCTTCGCCAGATCCAGTCTTCGCCACTTTGATCATCGGAGAAAACCAAGTTCAGATATACCTCTATAAGCCATATCTATTTTGATGACAGTGACCGAAACTTCCTGCTTTACTTTTGCCAAATTTCCGGTTTCGGTCGAATTCTGAGCCAACTACTTGTCCAGCAAAAAAAGAACAATTCAGAAACGAATTCAGCGTATCTCCTTATCCCTATAAAGAAAATCTAATAACTTCAAATAAAACTTTAACTTATATAACCCACTTTCCGGTTTTTGCCAGATTCCGGACGAACTATTTATTCGGCAAGAAAACGGTTTTCACCATCGTGTTCAGAATGTCTTCTTACCCCATAATCGACTATCACATTTGTTTTTTAAAAATATTTTGTTTGCTCCTTAATTTGAACCCCCACCCCTAAATCTAGGGCTACAAAGCCCATCTACGAACTTCACATTACCCTTGACCCAAAGAATCCTCACACCAAGCTTCATCAAAATATCTTATTCCCTTCGAGAGTTATCGTGCTGACAGACGGACGGACGGACCGACGGACAACTTTTGCGATGTCATAGGTATCCCTTCAGTTACGTTTTGGGATCCCAAAAATTTTGATGCTGGTTTCAAGCGTGTCCTTTCTTTGCAGTTCTCAGTAAATGGAACTCTTGGCCAAGAGGCCCACTTCTCATGTACTGGAGCGGTCGTTGCGCCCCAGCTAGACAGCATCGATTCGAGCGCTAAGTTGGTCACTTCGATGTTCAAACCTGTTGATTTGCTCTTCCGCTACGCCGACAAATCGGACGTCCAGAAAGCACTATTTCAGGTAGGGATCATTTTAAAAACACATCATTTCAATCATTTTAAAAACACCAAGAGCCATTAACTTCCGATCTTTTATTCAGTTTCAGTTTACGATATTTAAAGACAAAAAATACACCAATAATAATATTTAGAGTATAATTAATTTCCGTGACATGGGGATGTGAACTGGTTAGATGAATTTGCCTTCGGGCGGGATCACTGTTCCTATGGCCGGCTTCTACCAGACTGCTGTAGTGGTTTGCGAACTCTGTTTACCAGCCCCTCGGTAGCTCAAATCGTAAGAGCGCCTGCCCTGTAAGCAGAGGGTCCTGGGTTCAAATCCCGGCTGAGGAGCATTTTTATCTTTCAGTTCACTACTTATAAAAAAAAATACATCATTAACATTCCTGCCAGGAAAGCACAAATGGAGCGCTTGGTTAGGGCAGGGAAATAAACTATGTTAATTAAACAACAAACAGAATCAACTAACTGAATACCCTACATAAAGAAAACGGAGGAGAGGAAGTCCGACTAAGAGAGGAAGTTTTAGCGAGTGAAATCTTAGGAGAGAGTGGATTGAATGATTTAATGAACAGTAAATGTTTTGCGTTAGTTACAAATTTGGCGAGGCTCATTCGGGTAGCAGTGAAGCATCTCGAAGACTTTATGCAAAATGTTGACATGTCTTTTCCGGTTATGTAAGTAACTAAGTAAGTAATTTATTTCTGATCCGCCGTTTGAAAAACCGAGTATGTAAAATAAAATAAAAGAATTAAATAAAACACAACAAATACAATGTGCGCATTTGCTTTTGCCTTTTTTGTGCATTTGTTGTCGCCATGGCCTAGCTTTTGCAGTAAAATGTCATATCATATGAAATTTACTGATTTTCTTAAATCCTAGGGCAAGTACGGGACAAACCAAGAGGTTTCATTATCTTTCATGCGAGACGAGAAGAATAGAACGGGATTGATCAACGGGGGTCTACAGCTACCAGATGGGTCGTATTCTACTGCTGCTTCTTTCAAATACGGCTCTGAGTTTGAAATTCTGGCTGATATTCATTTGGATAGGTAAGCTTTCTGTCTTGAAGATGTGTCTATATTCGAAGAAAAGCCATACAAACACTGAGAGCTGGATCATGTAACTACAAACACCAAGAAGCAGTGTTGCAAGATCGTGATCCAAGAAAAACGCCGCTGTCTTTGGAAAATACGCCAAAGTTTCTTTTTGGCCAAAATTGCAAGAAATCTCCAAAAAACTTACAAGGATTGTCAATAGAACCCAAATAATTTTAATACGCCGGCAAAAAAAATCCGCCAGTCTGTCGTGAAACCCGCCAGTTTGCTAATCCTTGAGCAATCGAAGACCCTCTAAGATGGATCCAGATAACGAAATTCATAACCTACACTGTCAGAAGTTTCATAACAGACACGAGGATGCGCGGTTTCAACAGATAATGCGTAACAGATAACACTTCGGATGTTATCCGTTGTGTTTCAAAATGTTAAGCATAATAAGCGTTACCATCAGAAAGAACCGAAAAACCGCCAACAAGTGTCAGCTAAGTTTTCCGACATCATGACGATAAGGGATAATAGTCAGTAGATTTTTTTTGGCTCTTCCTAACAAAGCTTGTTACGCCTTACATTTCTTGCATTACGTTTTCAAACACAACAGACAACATCCTCGTGTTATCTGTAACGAATTATCTGTTGAAACCGCGCATCCTCGTGATATTTCTTATGAAACTTTTGGCAGTGTACCGTTTTTTTCGCTGAATAGCAGCGTGTGAATAGCAGACGGACGAGGCTTGGTTCCGCTGACTTACCGTTCACTCGTATTGCTGCGATTTCACGCAAAACCCTGCGTTTTGCGACATACGACACAAATCGTGCATCAAGGGACGCAAAATATTGCCTTTTGCCGCAGTGTAGGGTGCGTTGAAAAATCCCAACGCCTCCTACAGTTTTGTTACTTTGGACGATCAGGAAAGTAATGCGAAACTGTTGAAACACTTCGGACGTTACACTGAGCAAAAAAGATCAAAAGGCAAACAAATTATAATGTGTGGCTTTGACTTGACTTATACTAATTAAATCATTATTTTCGCTCGGTAGTGTGCGTAAATATTTGCTAGGTCTGAATCTCATCTTAAGGCGTGTTCTCGCCGTTCCCCGAGGACTCCTCGGGGAATCGAAGGGAACGGCGAGAATAGAGGGAGTCACTCCACGCAGACTCCACGTGAAGAAAACAGTGAGAACACGGGGAATGCTTTCTAAACGGATTTTGTTCGAAAACAAATATGCAGTTGACGAAGCATCCACTTTATTTTTTGTTTTGTTTATTCTAATTGTTTTTAATTAATTTTCCATTGCACCAACACCAGCAAAAATTGATTCCGCTCCGAATCTGAAAGGGAGTCCTTTTTGATGATGGGGATGATAATTGGAGCATTCCCCGTCGGTGGAGACTCGCGAGAATACGGGGAGTGATTCCGCGGGACAAACAAAAACGCGGGGACTCCTCAAGTGGAGTCCTCGGGGAACGGCGAGAATACGACTTTAGCCTTCGACTCCCTCAACACTAGCAGCGAAGTTGACAGTTCAGTGCTAGCGAGCTGTGTTCTTTACCGCCGGAGTGCCCACTACACTGTCAGAAGTTTCATAACAGACAACAGAAGGATGCGCGGTTTCAACAGACAGTTTGTAACAGACTTCACTTGGGATTTTATTTGTTGTGTTGGAAAACGTAAATGTTAGGCAGAACAAACATTGCTAGGAAGAGCCAAAAAAGCATCTACTGACTTTTTGGTTTGTCATCATGATGTCGGAAAATTCAGCTGATGCTTTTTGGCGATTTTTTGCTCTTCCTGATGGCAACGCTTGTTATGCATAACATTTTCAAACACAACAGACAACATCCGAAGTGTTGTCTGTTACGCATGGTATGTTGAAACTGCGCATCCTTCTCTTGTCTGTTATGAAACTTCTGTCAGTGTATTAGTGGTCTCTCGTTTTCCTGTAAATCTTTTTGGATTCACTGGTGACCTTGCTGGTGGGTGACTGCTCGTTAGTTTTACGAACCACTTTGGTTTTGCTTCACCAATGTGGACTAATAAACCAATGAGGTTCTTAGCCCCTTGTGTTGTTATCACTCTTTATACTCCAACCGGCGGTTTAAGTCCGATTTGAGATCATTATATGGTAGCGTTCGAGTGGCGGCAATGTTCAACCTTCGAAGGCGTATTTGGGATCGTAGTCTTTCGTTTCGGGAGGTCGGTTCCTTTTCTTTGGTACTTACTTTATTAATTCCTTAGATTATAACTTGTCACAGTCAGCACGTAAGATTATCTCGAAATACAGACATACGTTCGCTACAATCAACTCTCAGAATCATCTAGCAATCATCTAGCGATCGTCTGCCCACCTCGGGCTTCACATCAAATTCCTATTCTTCTTACTGCGTAGGAGCTAAAGTCTAGATAATAAACTGGGGAAGCGACAGCAGGATGTTGGAACAGAGGTCCTATTGAGAAATCACAGGAAGATGGTTAGACTAAAAAGCTCCTGAAAGAGGTAACACCAGACACTATAGTGAGTAAAAAAAAAATAGGCTAGTTAAAGTGCAAGGAACTACCTTATGTGTCCTAAAGTGCCACTGAAAGAAGGTGAACGAGCACTTTTATAGTTCGTGATTGCGTAATTGTCATGTAAAATGTCATGTGTCTGTATCTGTGTAGTGCCTTAAATTTTCTCTTCTTTTTCTTTTTCTTTATCTTTTCTTTACTCCGTTTTGTTCTTAAGTGAAAAATACGGGAAATAAATACTTTACTTACTTACTTACATGTGTGACACATGCTTTCAGTCACCTCCTAAAATAAATAATGCAAAATTTCCAGATTGGCTCATCTAGAAAGTGCGGCTGAAAGAAGCTGGGGACGGATCAACTAAAAAGAGGCACGGCATGCCACGGCATAGTGTAGGAGGCACAAGTACTAAAAAGAGGCACGGAAACTGAAAGGGCCCCTTCAGGCTTCATAGCGAGGGGCAGGAACAATGTTCTAGCGTGCCTTCTATTAGGCTCTGGAGTTACGAACTCTCATTTACTTGTCTACTTCTACTACTTGCTAATCTCTTTTTATTACTCGTGTCTCCTGCTCCGTGCCCTGCCGTAGCGTGCCTCTTTTGAGTTGATCCCACTGGGAACGCCTAAATCATCAACATCACATTATTGGCGTTTTCGCAGATACTATGGCATCTGTTACCACGGTAGCTGGATCTGCAATTAGTCGTTTTTGCAGTAACCGTGGTATCTGATATAAGGTTGCTCTGCAAAGACTCCAATTGCCGAAATTGCGCTTTTCGAAGTCAAACCAAAAGAAAAACTGATATTCAGTCACGTCACTAAAGTGCCAAACTTCTTTCCCACCAATTTGACTAATACTGATGAACGTGAGATGACTTTTCCAGTTACCACGGTCGGACCGTGGTATCTGAATATCTGATACCACGATAACTGGCCAGACACCACGATAACTTCAAAAACGACTTTAGACCGTGGTATCAGATACCATGGTATCTGCAAAAACGCAACTATTTTAACGTAACTCACTTTCAGTCAGCGCGACATCTGGCTGCGCCTGTCCCAAAGTGGAAACTCGGTCGTTAGTCGTCACGTCGGTCATATTAAGTGGGACGTGAACAAGGACCCACGACAAGCAGCTCAAATCGTCGTCGATCAGTCGTCAAGGCAAAGAGGAAAGCAGAAAACGGATGTGAAAATAGAATATCCAGACAACAAAGTGATGCTCACTGTCGGTGTTGAAAGGAGTGCAGCGGGGTACGAAGTGGATGCGAGGTCGGAAATAGGGGTGAATGGCGACAATAAAATCGTAATGAAGGTCGTGGATTACCCAAATGCCGTCAAGTTTGCCGTCAATACGAGTGTGCAGTATGATGGACTGAGGGACTCCATAATCCATGTCAGGTTAGTAGACATGGTTCCGTCGCACGAATGCGTTATTTGCGACTATAGGTTGGGGTGGAGGGAGTAAAAGGCTGTTAAGTTCGTCGTGAGCTCCTCCCTGAACTGTCCCATTTGGCCTTATTGTATTTATATGCTTCGGATATAGTTGTGCGATTGTTTGCCTGTCTCAGATAAATAATCTTAATACTTAAGACCAATAATACTAATAAACTCAATACTTAATACTAATAATCTTATACTCATGTAGAAGCAACCTGACTGCATCTTTTGGCGTCAGAAGCGACGTGACCGCGTCCTCGACAGGGCTCCTCTGGGATTGTACAATAAGTTCAAAGAACTTGGCTGATGCCTAGTGCTTTCTGTTGAACATGCGGTTAGTTCGCTGAGAGCCATTACCGTTATTGAAGCTGAGCATGCTGGGGTGTAAATTATATTCAAGTGTCTAGTATCAATCTTGATTCCCAGTCATTCTTTTCGCGCGCTACTGGATGATATAACCGAGAGCAAAATAACTCTGGGGAGTAGCGCCAAGACTTAAAAAAGTGACATACACTCGTACAACAGCGATACTAGCACCACTATAAGCGATAGTGAACGTCCCTACTGAAACTCAATCAGTCGTGCCGCTGGCTCCAACAACGTCACATTGTGAACATAGAAAAAAAAAAAGATAAAACCTCCACCGTTTCCTTGATGTGTGCAGATCGCATCTTAGCTTTACTAGAAATTTTTAAACCCGCAAATTTGTCTCGCTTTAAATGCCGCAAGCGTAGTGGGCGG
The DNA here is from genome assembly GCA_030848855.1 of Branchinecta sandiegonensis. Lineage (NCBI taxonomy): Eukaryota > Metazoa > Arthropoda > Branchiopoda > Anostraca > Branchinectidae > Branchinecta > Branchinecta sandiegonensis. The sequence continues at coordinate 18,571,033 of JAUPMV010000012.1, read as the reverse complement.
CGCTATGGGTATGGCCCGTTTGCAAAACATGGAAAGCAAACGTCTTGGCACTACTTCCTAGTGTTATTTTGCTCTGATACAATCGTTGAACCACTTCGCCACCGGTACGTTCTTGTGTAACGGTACTTTTCGCCGAGCCAACGCATTAAGAAATCCAAAAGACGTGCTTTTTCCCTTTTTGTCGGGGGAGCGGTTGTGAAAAAATGAGACAGCAAATAGCAAAAAAGTTGTTTAGTTATCAGTGATGAAAATGTGTCGAGTTGTCCTCATTTCGCTTTGCGATAAAATTTTAGAGGCATACGAACTAGGCTGTGAAAGTGGGGAGTGCCAGCTGAGCGCAACTTGGAAAACCGAGGGCTTTTCCAACGCCTTTTCAGTTTGAATCTTTTTGGTGAGCAGCAGAGCAAAATAAAACTAGGAAGTAGCGCCAAGACTTGAAAAAATGACACATACTCGAATAGCAGTGACACTAGTACTACTAGTGATAGAGAACGTCCCCACGAAAACTCAATCAGTCGTGCACCAGCGCTGGCTCCAATAACTTAAAATTCTGAGCACAGCAAGAAAAAGATACAACCTCCCCTGTTTCTTCGGTGTGTGCAGACCGCATCTTGGCTTTACTAGGAATTTCTAAGCCCGCAAGTTTGTTTTGCTCTAAATGCCACAAGCGTAGTGGGCGGCGCTACAAGTATGGCCCAATTGTGAAGCATGGAAATCATATGTCTTGGCGCTACTCCCTAGTGTTACTTTGCTCTAGTGAGCATTGACGTGCTATTTATAACTGGAAGGATCTGGGACACTAGGGAGTAGACCCAAGACCTATGCTTTCCATGCTTCGCAAACGGGCCATACTCGTAGCGCCGCCCACAACGCTTGCGGCATATAAAGCGAGGCAAACTTGCGGGCTTAATTTTCTGGTAAAGCTAAGATGTGGTTTGTACGCCTCGAGGAAACAGGGGAGGTTGTATGATTTTTTGCTGTGTCCAGAATATAATGTTATCACAGCCAGCGCTAGTGCACAACTGAATGAGTTTCAGTATAGACGTTCTCTATCGCTAGTGGTGCTAGTATGCCTGTCGTTGCTATACGAGTGTGTGTTACTTTTTCAAGTCATGGCGCTACTACCTAGTGTTCTTTTGCTCTGGGAGGGATGCAGCAGAACAAAATAGCACTAGGAAGTAGCGCCAAGACTTGAAAACGTAACACACTCTCATAGCAGCGATATTAACACCGCTAGCGATAAAGAACGTCCCTAATGAAACTCATTCAGTCGTTCACCAGCGCTGACTCCGATAACTTCTTATCCTGGACATAGCAACACAAAAATAAAGCCTCCACTGTATCCTTGGTGTGTACAGGTCGCACCTTAGCTTTACTAGAAATTTCTAAATCTGCAAGTTCGTTTCGCTTTAAATGCCACAAGCGTAGTGAGTGGCGCTACGAGTATGAACCGTTTGCGAAGCATGCAAGGCATAGGTTTTGGCGCTACTTCCTAGTCAGAGCAAAATAACACTAGGGAGTAGCGCCAAGACTTGACAAAATTGACACACACTCGAATAGCATGGACACTAGCACCACTAGCGATATAGAACGTCCCTACTGAAATTCAATCAGTCTTTCACCAGCGCTGGCTCCGATAACTTCATATTCTGGACATAGCAAAAAAAATGATACAGCCTCCATTGTTTCCTTGGTGTGTGCAGACCTCACCTTTGCTTTACTAAAAGTTTCTGAACCCGAAAGTTTGTCTCGCTTTAAGTGCTGTAATCGTAGTGGGTGGCGCTATGAGTATGGCCCTTTTGCAAAACATAGAAAGCATAGGTCTCGGCGCTACTCCCTAGTGTTATTTTGCTCTGGGCCCTATGGACGTGTCCTTGGGAACCTTTAGTTGCATTTATATAAGTATTGAGTTAATACACGATGTGTGTATAAACTCGTGACAGATAAACCTGAAATAATTTGTCGATTAAATTTTGAAGTCTAGCACTCCAACGTTGGAGCCTCATAAACGAGGTAATTTGTCGATTAAATTTTGAAGTCTAGTACTCCCACGTTGGAGCCTCATAAACAGTCGCGATCCCTAGTAGCAGAGTTCCATGAAGAAAAACAAAGGCTTAATGTGAAGGGGAATGGTGCCGTTGGGATGGCAATATTATAAGTAGTGAACTGTGAGACGAAAATATTCCTCGGTGGGACTCGAATCCGCGAACTTCGGCTTGAATTTTCGATGCAGATAACGACTGTGCAGACTTACAACTGCGACACATATGGATCGTGAGCATAGTTAGTAAACCTTTGCCATCATCAGATGCTTACGGGCTGCATCAGGAAGAGGAGCGAAGCAAGTTGTCGAAACAGTTCAGTTTCATTAGTTCTGAGATTTTAATTTGAAAATTTGTGAACTGTTTTGAAAAACTTGTCTGAAAAACTGTCATTTGATATAGAAACCTGCTAACTATCGATAAAGCTTTGGTTTATCTTGACTGTATCCCATTTAATAGCTTTTATTTGTGCAGTTTGGATCGAGCTAATCAGGGGAAATCGGGAAACCATAGCCTCTTACTTCGAGCAGTGAAGGATGGAGTAGAGCAGATCAAGCTCACGAGCGTTGGCTCAGACGATCAACTACAGACGAGCAGATCGCTGAGTGAGGTGGCTTCGGTAGCAGCACCATTCCTTCGGAAGGACCCGATAGACCTGATTTTGTCCCTGAAGAGGAATTCTTCCGGCTACGGTCTGAATTTTGACGTCAAGGTAATTTTCGTTGTTTTTTTTTCGATCCTAAAGAACGAATTAATTTATTTTCACAGAAAGAACCGAGGGACCATGGTGAGAAAACCGAAAATTTAATAGAAAAAAAAAACACTAACAAATTCAAATCATAATATCATGAAAACATAAACGAACCACTAAGACAAGGTAATTAACGAAGGACCGAATCAAACACTAATAGCACCACAGGAATTTTAGGACGAGGTCCATATAATCAAATAGTGTATACAACGGATACGTCAGCTACGATTCTTCATCAGCGATATTTCGGCCCTTTCTTGGCAAGGGTCCTCGTCAGGCTGTCAATCTTCTGGGTAAACGTCGGAGAAGGAAACAAATCTGTAATTATACTGATCACGGGGAAGGAAACAAACCTGTTTCTGTTGATTATTGGGGCAAAAACAAACCTGTATCATATTGATTACAGGTTTGTTTCCTTCCTCGACGTTGACCCATAAGATTGACAGCCTGACGAGGACCCTTGCCAAGAAGGGCCGAAATATCGCTGATGAAGAATCGCAGCTGACGTATCAGTTGTTGTATACACTACTTGAATATATGTTTCAAAGTCAGCTTGGGCTCAAGAATATTTAAGGTCCATATGCTACATTGAATAAAAAAAGAGTAAGGAGATTTGAGAAACCTTTTAGGGGGTTAAAGCAGGTCAGCAAGAAGCTATGCAGTAGACTCGTAGACTATTGCAATGCATTTATTCTGCCGCTGATCTTAGTTTTTAGTTCAGTTAGTGAGGGACACTTCCACTATTACTTTCTCTTGATTTTTATGGCACTTGCAGCTCCGCTCAAGTGCCATATACCGATCACTTTTCGGTCGGTCGGGTCGGTCCACTGTTCTCGAGTTCGGGTAATTCCAGATGTGGTAGGACGATAAAACTTGACAGGCATATCAGAGACCCGACCAAACAAACTTGGAAATAGTCACTTCCCCGATCCGGCCATTTGGGGGGAGTGGAGGGAGGTCGAATTCGGAATTTTGAGGTATGTACAACTGGGAACTGAAATCTCGTGACACGCTTAGAATGGATCGATTTGGATGAAAATTGGTGGAAAGAACAAGCACAACCCTAGATACATCAGAGACAGAACCAGGCCGGATTCGGGCACTGTGGGTGGATTTTTTTTTTTGGGGGGGGGTCGCAATTCCGGTGATCGCGAGTTAAGGTACTTCCAGGTGTGCTAGGACTATGAAACTTGGCTTGAACATTAAAGACTTGACAAGATTGGCTTAGAAATAGTCAGCTCCCCGATCCGACCATCGCGGGTGGATTGGAGGGAGGGGGGATTCTGAATCTTGGGGTATGTATAACCCTCGGACGGGTGACGGATCTTCATGAACCTTGATATTTGGATACAGCTCGTGTTTTAAATGTCTCACTTCAATTCTGGACCGGATCCGGAATGTGGAGGGGTGGGGTGGAGGGGATAACCGGAAATCTTGTGACGCGCTTAAATTTTTAGTGATCAATATTCCTTCAGCCCAAGCTGAATGCGAATTATATTTGACAGTGGAAAACGGATACGTCAGCTGAATTTTATTAGAGCTATATTTCGGCCATTCTTGCCAAGGGTCCTCTTCAGGCTCAAAGCCGCTCAAGTTAGAAGAACGAACTTGTGAAAAAACAAACTAAGGATTCTAGCTTTTTTTTTCCACAAGAGGACCCTTGCCAAGAAGGGCCGAAATATAGCCCTACTAAAATTCAGCTGACGTAGCCTATCCGTTTCCCACTGTCAAAAAAAGAAGAAAAAAAATGGAGCGACCGGGATGAAACTTGGTGGAAAGAACAAGCACACGCCTTGACAGAACCGGACTGGATCTGTGCACTGCGAGGGAGTTGGAGGGGGGGCCGAAATTACGGTGATCGCGAGTTAAGGTACTTCCAAGTGTGCTAGGACGGTGAAACTTGGCTTGAACATTAGAGACTTGACAGGGTTGGCCTAGAAATCGTCACTTTCAGATCCGACCATCCCTTAAGTACTAAACATACACTTTCATAGTCCCCAGAAGCCCATGATCATTTTTGCCCGAAAGGTTTTGACTAGAAATTAATTTCTAGCTCCCTTAAAGTGCGCATCATAACCGCAAAGTGAAAAAAAAACTTTTGACCAAATTTCACGATCCTTGTGTCACAGGGGTTTTACTTAAAAATGAATTTCTGTCACAACAAACCCACGAAATGGCAATTGCAAGTTGCAAGTGCCAAATGAGCTTCTAGCTCTTGTTAACTTTTATGTAAAATTAAAGTTCGTGCAAGGGACTTGCCAACTGTGACGAACAAACCTGAAATTAATCTTGTAACTGGATTTAGAATGTGGATGCGTGGATGAGAGTGTGATTCACATGCTTTGCGATTGTATCGAGCTGAGTGAATGGAGAAAAGAAGAGTATGGTGTGCGCGTATTTGACGAAGAGTGGGTAAGACGAATTTTTAAGGATGAGTGTTTTGCTGGTATAAAAAAAATGGGGCGATTTTTGAGCCTAGCGATGGAACACAGAAGTAGGTTTTTGGAATAAGTAAGACAAATTAAAAGGAAGAGAGTATTATTATATATTAGTGTTTTTTTTTTGTCTTTTTTCGTATGTAAAATTTTTGCAATGGCCCTCGGGCTGCTTACAGCAATAAACTATCTATCTATCTATCTATACTAATGTAGTTGACAGACGAGGTCTGGTTCTAGGGCCTTAATGGCAGATCTTTACGGGAAAACAAACCAGCTCGAAGTCCTTGGTTTGTGTATGCAGAAGGGCGCCCTTGAGCTTTGCGAAATGGAAGGAATGACCTTGAAATATCCTTCCCTAGGAGCGAAGTTTCATTTTTCAGAACGTTACTTTATTAATTTCCTTTTTTTCTCTTGCTCGGCTTTAAAAATGGCGGGTAGCAAATGAAATGCTTACATAATAATAATAACTCATTTATTTCCTTAATAGCATTTACAACTGCTAGCTGCGGATCGTCAACATAGCAAATTACGAATCACGGCTGATAATATAAATAAATAAATATAAATAAATAAAATCAGAAAAATGACGAGGGCTGCTGCTGGCACCTATATTGATAAGAAAGTAAACCACCTTTTCGAGTCGAAACCCAGCCAGTGGTTCCGTTGTATTAAGCAGATTACAGGTAAAACTCAACAGGGTGTGGACTTCAATCTCGATGAAAGTGAACCGGAGACTGCAAATAAGTTAAACTCACACCTTGCAACAATTGTTCAGACCCTCCCTCCCCTCCCTATAGATGTACCTCCCAATGTACCTCCAGACTTCTTGGATTACCCTGAAATAAGTCCCGCTGAAAATAGTATTAAGTTAAAGAAGCTCAAGTTCAAGTTCAAGTTATTTTTATTGACAAACTTATATATACACAACTAACGTAATACTAACATACCCAAAAAACAAAATTTATTTATTAACAGAATCCCAAGGGCTCTATGGCCCGTTGGTTGGGAAACATCTATCTTTGCATTAAAACCAAACAATTCACCAGGTGTTCTCGTGAATACAACCGACCTCCACATCACCACGCAACAAAATAAAAAACAATTAGATAAACAGACAAATTCATCGAGAGCCAACACTATAACGTCTCATTTTTCTAAACTAATAAAATAAAATAAACACCCATATTTCAACGTTATTGCTTTTTTTTCAATAATTTTAATTTTCTTCTCCAAATTTCAAACAATTAATTAATATTTTCCAGTAATAGTCTTTTAAGGTGTTTTTTGAACGAACCAAGACTCAGGGACTGCCGGATCTCTGCGGGAATCGAATTCCATGCACGCCCTACAACCACTTCCAGACCAAAGTCTGAACGCACTGAGGGAGTGGAAGGAACCAGTATGTCATCTCGGTTTCTTAATGCATAAGGGGTAACTTCATTAACAAGTCGAAACATCCCAGAAAAACATGACGGGAGGTCATTACGAAAATACTGAAATGCAAATGAACATAACGAAAGAGTGTAAATGTCTCTTGGTCTTAACAGATGAACAGGAGCACTTGTTGTTGACTGGAGAATTTTAACTGCTTTCCGTTGTAGATTATGGATGGGGGAAAGTAGCGACGGAAAAGTAGACATCCATGTAGATGAGCAATAATAAATATATGGGTATATAAGAGAGAAATATAATAATCGGAGAATAGAAAATGGAAAAATTCTTTTGAGCTTCCGTACTGTTCCCACTCCTCGCGAAATTTTTACTCTTATCATCTCAATGTGCCGCTTGAAACTTAGATTTTCATCCAGGAGTATTCCCAGGAACCGGACGTACCGTTCAGGCGATCGGCATATAGGACCTCTTGAAGTAGGTAGCTCAGCCACTGTCGGGCAACTCTTACCAGTACGGGAAAAAATAAGAAGAAACGACTTTTTTACATTTAAAGCTAGTGAGTTGCCATCAAACCATTGATAAATTTTCTCAGTCATCATCTGAAGCTGCAATATAAGGGAAGGTTCGTCTGGAGCCGCGGCACTTATCGTGCTGTCATCCGCAAATGCTACCATTTCTTCATGTTGGTTCGTTGTAGTGGTTGTTGTTGTCTGGGAAGCACCATCCTGGCACAATCTGCAGCAGACATTGGGCACTGTCTTACTAAAAATCCGGTATAGGTCATTAACATAAATGAGGAAAAGAGTTGGCCCAAGTATTGATCCTTGGGGTACTCCATATCCAACAGGAACATGCTCATCAAAAGCTTCAGCGGCGATAGTCCGTCCGCTGAGGTATGAAGAAAACCATGACAGCTGGTCCCCACGCACTCCATTATGAGATAATTTACTGATTAAAATCTCGTGGGTCAGACTGTCAAAAGCTTTTTTAACATCAAGAAAAATAGCTGCGGGTATAAGTCCCGAATCCAGCGAATGTCTTATAAACTGTAGAAGCTTATTACACGCATGCTCAGTTGAATGTTTCGCACGAAAACCAAACTGGTGCTGATGGAAAAAGTGTTTAGCGTCCAGATAACCGACTAGGCGCTTTAGCATGGGCTTTTCGAATATTTTTGAAAATACAGACAAAAGGGAGATAGGCCTGTAGTTTCCTGGGTCCTCCCGGCAACCTCCTTTAAACAGTGCTATCACCCGCGCCAACTTGAGGCGCTGGGGAAATCTTCCTAGTTGGAAAGACTGGTTTACCAAATGGCAAAGCGGTGCTATTATCGATGGAAGGATATGCTTAATTACTTTTGCAGGAATTTGATCAAATCCTGCGGAAGAATTCTTCAGGGATGAAATTATATTTGTTAGCTCCTGCTCCGTTACTGATTCAAGAGCCATTGATTTAGAGCATGGAGGACCAAGAAACTGCTTCCATGACTGGGGCGTAGAAGGCTTAGACACACCATCCGCTGTTTTTTTTCCGACCTCAGCAAAAAATTTTGTCAACTGATGCCGCACTTGGCCTTCATCCGTGATCAACTGATCTTCTACCTGAAGAGACTTAGGGAGACTTACTGATTTTGGCGACGGTCGCGTCGCTTCCTTAATTACATCCCATGTCTTTTTTACATTTTTCCCACAATCTGCAAACCTCTGGGTAAAATATTTCGTTTTAGCTTTGCGTATCAGGGATTTTAGCATATTACGGTATACTTTATATTCTTCTAGCTTAAGGTTGGTGGGTCTTTTCTTATGTGCTTTCCATAGATTCTGTTTCCTTTTAATTGACTTGAGAATTCCGGATGTTGTCCACGGAGCTATAGGTGTTGATCTTTTAGACCGGCATGAAGGGGCTATTTTACAATGTTCCAGAAACTTTTCTTTAACATTGTCATAAAACTGGTCGAATATCTTGTTATAATTTTCTCGTGTTATCGACTCAGATAAAACAAATTCCCACGATGTATTACTCAAAAGTTCCTTGAGCCCGTCCAGCTCTTTTGGTGTATACCGAAATTTAGGTTTATTAACCGGGATTATTCGTTGTCCATTTTGAGAAAGGGGAAATAAAACTCCAATGGGGAGGTGATCCGACATATCTGAAAGCAACACTTCGTTCTTTACTGAATGCATCGATGAAAAAACATTGTCTATCAAAGTTGCTGTCTGGTTTGAAATTCGCGTTAGTATATTAATGCAAGGCGCCAGTCCGTGTGAAACTACCAGTGACAAAAGGTCAGAAGCTTGGCTACATGTTATATCTATCAGGTCAATGTTAAAATCTCCCATCAGTATCATCTCTGATTTTTCATTAGATTTTTCTCAAGAACATCTTCCAATATATCCATGAATTCCTTCATAGATCCACTAGGAGATCTATATACTTCTCCCAGTATTATTTTTTCTTTAAGATTGCTTTGGACTTCTATAAATAATGTCCAGGAGTAGCTGATTATTATCATTTAAAAACGTTTCACATAGACCGATTACAGCAGGACGCGAGTTCCGGCACAGTAACTGAATGTCATCGAGGGAAGAATTTAGTCCCTGGATGTTAAGATGCACAACCGGGAGAACATCTTCCCGCCGAGCTCCAGAATCCCAGAATCCCAGCTCCTCAACAAAAACACTATCAATTATATTTTCAAAATTTTCTCCAGAACTAACATTAGGCGCGATTCCTATCGGGTTATTTAAAATTTCATTAAAATTTACTCTTCTAATTTCGTATGAGTCTAAATTATCTTCCATGATATCAGCGTTAGCCCTCAATGAGCTTTGTCTATCATCCAAAATCACTTACCAGCACTAGTGACGTAGAGATCAGGCGGAAGTCGGGTGAATACCGGTGACATAGATATAGTGACAAACGTAGTATTAGATGGAAGTAACAAGGCAAAAACGCGAACTTGATTGATTTTGAAGAGGAAAGTTGAACACAAGTAGGAAAGTAAAGAGGAGAATGAGTAACTTCGGATGAAAGAAGTGAAGAGAAAAATAGAAAAGCACACACGAAATTACTGCACAAAAACAAACTTTGCAAACAAGAACAAAACATTTTAGAAGATTTGTTTTTCTAATCAGAAGCGAGAACACTACAGTTTCTATCAAGCGTCTGAATCGTTGCCATCATTGTTGGGGGGAACCAGGGCCAGGGGGTCGTCATTACTGGGGGGAACCAGGGCCAAGGGGTCGAAGCAGGAGTCGCTGAACTTGACCCAATTAGAGCTAGATGTCTTTTTGGTCTCTAACCATATTTTGGTGCCCCTCTGCATCACTTTTGTTTGAAGTACTTTTTTGCTTCCTACTTTAGAGTTACGTAGCTCGTATGCCGCGGACAGGAGTTCCTTACGTCGCCTCGCCAGCTCTTGGGGCAGGTCCGTGCTTATACTTTTCCCGGAACCTTTTAGATTTCCAACACAAGCTAAGATGCTGTCTTTGTCCTTCAAATTTAGAACTGTGACCAGAATCGGATCAGTTGCCGGGCGCGTGTTTAGCCGGTTCGGTCGCTTCGACTTGGTTTTGATACGGTAAATAGCAGTAAACTTAATGTCCTTGTAGTTAGGCACTGCCATTCCTGCCAAAAATTCTTTCAATGTCTCTTCGATATTTTCATTTTCCTTGGTCGGAATTCCATGTAGCAGCAGGTTTTTATGCTTAACATACAGATCCGTGCCTAGACACTGCTCTTTAACTTGACGAAATGCAGCTTTCAGCCCATCGTTTTCTTTTTTTAAAGCTGAATTTTCTTGTCGAAGATCTTCGATAAGCTTTTTCAACGCATCCATGCGGTCATCGAAATGTTTCTTCGTTACAGACATGACTAATTATCCGCTAACCTCGCTTCTTGAGTATTAAATCAGAATGGCATCTGCCGGACACTTTTCGCCTCTGTTACTTCAATTGAGGTCTATGTCACTACAGCGATCGAGTACGTCCGCACTCGACCGTGAATGAAAGAGAACTGACCGTGAATGAAAGAGAACTGAATGAAAGAGGGCAAGTATAACCCCTTTTGATATCCCAGTAGATCTCCTTAAAGTTTTCCCTGAAGAAATAAGTGCCCCTCTTTGTAGTATTTACAATAAAATCACAAAAACTGGGTAATATCCTTCTGTGTGGAAAAATGGGTTTGTTACACCCATCCCCAAAAAGGACTCACCTAATGATTTCACCGGTGTTCGTCCCATTACAATGACCCCTATTTTTAGTAAAATTTATGAACAGTTCCTTTCATCGTGGTTGAAGGACAAAATTTTCAAACAGGTGGATCCAAAGCAGTTTGGTAATCTGCCAAAGACTTCAACGGCTCATTACTTAGTTAGTTTACTTGATAGAATTTTAAAAAATTTAGATGCACCTGGCAATTGGATTAATCTAATTGCAATTGACTTGAAAAAGGCTTTCGATTTGATTAGCCATAGCAAGCTCGTCGAGAAACTATTAAATAAATTTAAAATTGACGTTTTCCTCGTACGAATCATTGCGAATTTCCTGTCAGATCGGACGCAACGTACTAAATATAAGTCAACCTATTCGGATAGTCCCCCCCCCCCATTTTTGCGGTGTACCACAAGGCACTCTTCTTGGCCCTTGGCTTTTCCTTGTGATGATCAACGAGTTTGCCGTAACTTGCCAACACAGATGGAAGTACGTAGACGACTTATCCATTTTAGAGATATGTCGTAGTGATATAACAAGCCGTGCCCAATCATTGTTTGATAATATTTGTGTTGAAGCCGCTGCTGAGCAAATCGTTGTTAACGTGGAAAAATCAGTGGTTCTAACAATGTCCTTTTTAAAAAGTAAACATGTTTTTCCCCTCAATTCCTCACTCTCAGCATGTTAAGGAACTTAAACTCTTGGGAGTTCACATAAACGGGATCGACTAAAACCAGGAAGGGAAGGGAACGCGAGAAAAGCAGCAAGGCATACTAAAACCAGGAAGGGCATACTAAAACGAGGAAGGGCATACTAAAACGAGGAAGGCTGTCGCCAGAATTCGCCGCTCCGTTCCCTTCCTCTATTTAGTATTATTAGAGGGGGCGGCAGCTTTTCAAATTCAGAATTTACCATCCCTTCCTCGTTTTACCATTAAGTTCAGTGAGGGGTTGGCAACTATAAAAATTGTAATTCACCTTTTCATTTCTCGTTCTGACGGTAAGCGACTAAAATCCTCCGAGGCCAGCGAGGGGTCGGCAAGTAAGATGTTTCAAGCCCACCGTTTCCTTCCTTGTTTTGGTACCTTGAAAGTACTAAAACGAGGAAAGAAATTTTAAACTAGTCTTTGAGGGGTCGGCAACTTTTTAAATTCAAAATTCACCATCCCTTCCTCGTTTCAGTACCCTGAAATGGGTAGGCGTTAAGTTCAATGAGGGCTCTTCCGCTATAAAACTTCTACTTCACCTTTTCATTTCTCGTTCTTACGGTGGGCGACTAAAATCCTCACAGTCCAGCGAGGGGTCGGCAGCTAGTATGCCCTTCCTCGTTTTAGTATGTCCTTCCTGGTTTTAGTATGCCCTTCCTGCTTTTCTCGCGTTCCCTTCCCTTCCTGGTTTTAGTCGATCCCCACATAAACGGCGGATCTGAAGTGGGATAGACAGGTTGAAGTTATGCTAAGGAGAGGTAACATGTCCCTCCGTTCCCTTAACAGTGGGGCAGATCTTGCAATGATGGAATCAACATGTGTTCTCCACTTCAAGTCATTATCTATTTTCACCCCCAAGAAGTTTAACAGAGGTTTTTATTTACAGACCAATTTCTTCAAGAGCCGGCGATTCCCGTTTTAAGAAAGAGACCCTCATTACCATGCTTTTCGGTAGACTAACGGACAACTTGACTTCGTCTAAATCCTTTTTCGGAAGTTCGAAAAGAGATGATAGGGAAACCTCAGTCGGGGTCATAGGAAACGTCCGGAGGGATGATGTCGATAGGTCGTCTGCAAACTTAAAACGATTTAAAACATGGGTCAAAACGCGGTTAAAAACGATCGAAAAGATTAAAGGCCCCAAATTTGTGCCTTGCGGGGTTCTACAAAATATATCTAGAAAGCTGGAAATGTTGTCTGGACTTAACATAACACACTGAGTCCTACCCGTTAAAAAACTAGCAACTAACCGAACAAGAACTCACGAGCCCCCATTGCTCTTGCTTCGTCAACTGCAGTTTGAGGATTAATGCTGTCGAAAGCCTTAAGAATATCACCCAAAATAATTGCAGCATACGAATTATCATTCTCTAGATGTTTCATTAGTTCGTCCAGTATTATTACTAAATAATGGGTTGTGCTATGCCCTTGTCGAAACCCGAACTGCGCATGGTCCAACTTATCTTCCACATCACTGAGAAGGGACTCCAAAATAAAGCTTTCCAACACTTTCGAGAGTACTAGCGTCTTTGAAATCGGCCTGAGATCATGCACGGTCTTAACATTTCGGGTCTTGGGTATTGGAGTAACAAAAGCCCTTTTAAAACAATTTGGAAAAATACTATCAAAAAACATTGATTAAAAACTGCGGTACAAATAAGGGTCAGTTCACTGGCACACTCGACAGACAGCTTGATCGGTATCTCGCCCGGATAGTTACTTTTACTAGTATCAAGTTTTTGTAATTTTTCAAATACTGCGTTCAGATCAATCACAGGTATATCTGAACTGGGGGCCTTGTCAGGCAATGCACTCTGCAAATTGTTGCAAAGTTGTCATAAACACTTAAGGGCTTTTTGTCCTTCTCCATCATTTGTTGTACCTTTGTATGAAAATTTCTTGGGTTTGTTTTTATCAAAGACAGAACACTTCGTACTCCGTAATCTTTCCGACACTTTCTGGTCTTGCTCACAATTAGATTCCGAAGTTTTTTCGCCTCGGAACGCAATCCCGATTTATACAGATTATCTCGCTCGATTACCAGAGATATTTCGATTATTCATATTTCGATTATTCTTTTAAGTTGGATGAGGAAAAGTCATTGACGCTGAATACCAACTTGTTTATCGACCTGGGACAAGAAAAGAAGTATGTAACAGGTGACATCAAACTCGTCACACCGTTTTCAACCATCCCTACCGTAGACCTGGGTCTTCAGCATACCTCCAAGCTAAGTCCAGCATTTGAGACTCGGAATATGGTTTTCGTTGCTGTCAATAAGGAGAGACACGAGCTTCTGTTTGAAGGTAAGTTTAGCTAACCTGCTTACGATAGGAATACGTAGTTAAACCACTGAAGAATGTTCAGCTAGTTTTCCAAGCACCATGAGCGTAACTTGACAGCATTCGGTAGGGTATAATTACTAATTACTAATGCTACACATGAAGCTGTCGGGCTCAGCCTATTCTCGGTTTTCACCACACCACCCCCTTACCCCCCTGTTTTTGCGCTAGTGTTTTTGTATGCATAGTTATTTAAGTATTTTCTTCCTTTCTTTATCTTTATTGTACTCCACTTGTTTTTCCTCTGGAATTTGTGGGTAAGAAATAAATTATTATTATTATTATTATTATTATTATTATAATTGTTCTGTGGCTTTCCTCTTGGTGTAACGGATGATTGTGAGCGTGTTCCACCCTACTTACCGTAGTTAATACGCATGACGTCACAAATTCTGCCTTTCTGTCGTCAAGGTTGGAACTATTTTTCTATTTTCCAGCAGAATATCACGCCACGGGCGAATCCGACCAATCACATGACAGAGATCCGTAGTTACTACGCTCCCGAGCGTGGTAAGCAAATAGTTACTATTTCGAGAAGATTGGAACGGTCAGCGTAGTAACTTTTCGTGAGGTTGGAACGGAAATAGTAACTAATAGTTACTATTGGTATGAGGGTGGAACACGCTCCGTAACAACTCCTCGGCATTCGTCACCACGATTAAGGTTTAGCTGACGAGTGCAGAATTATGGTCTCGCGTAAGTGCAAGATTGTTAAATGTATACACAATTGAGGTAAGCTATATTGGGTTCGCGGAAGTGCAAGATTGCTAAATGTGTACACAATTAAGGTAAGCACAACCAGGATCAAGGAAAGTTATATAAACCGGGAGTTGGGACTCGCGGAGTTAGTTTTAGTTTTTGGTGAGTTTGAGTTCTTCAGTTGGAGTCTTCGTCTCCAGTGTTCGTTAGTCTTCAATATTCGTATTTAATGAGGTCCAGTATTCAGTGTCAGTGCAGTTCCCAGTTTACATATTTAAAGTACAACTGAAGAGTAGCGTTCATGTACCTAGAGGATTATTTTTAAGCCGCGTCAGCATCTAGGAGTGAAAGTGTTGACGCCGTTTAAGGTAAAATAAAGATTCATTTATATATCAACCTGTGTTGTATGTAGCTCTACCACCGAAGGTAGAGAACCCCAATACATCGCCTCCGCACTACCCATATACCCCCAAATATTTCTGTATCGCTTTTCCTTATTTTCCCTACTCCATTTTTTGTGTATTTATACATTATGATGGGTAATAAAATTAATAATTAATTTATATCGGGCATGTTGTAGTATGCAGCCGGAAATTTTCGCAACTCTTGAACCCTAGAGTATGCTGGGAAAGCTGGCCTTTAACGGTTTTTGCACTGCTCTTTATACGAACGATATTAAAAACGCCTTTTAGGGATCCCAGAGCATTAGTGGATACCCATGATCTATGATTGATCTCTATGACTTCGTTCATTTAGTCCGTCTGTTAGCACAATAATCCTTGGAGAGGTTGATTTGAGACAATTTGTTCAAATTTGGTGTGAGAATCCTTTGGGTTAAAGTACAGGTCTAGCTCGTAGATAAGCCCCGTGCCGTATCTATTGAGGGTGGAGAGGACATTTCACCTAAAGGGGTGAAACAAACAACAATCTATTGAGATAGTCAATTTAGGGGCAAGGAAACAGTTGTGAATGGGCAAGTAGTTCGCCCTGAAAAAATTAGTAAATATAAAAGTTTATCCTAAAGTCAAATTAGCTTCGAAGTAGGGGAGGGTAGGGGTAGAAATAGGCGAAGACTGAGGATCTACAAGATCCGATTGTCTGGATGAAGAAGTCCAGTAAATATTTCCCTTGAGTGATCGCGCTGCAACATTTGATCTTGTTTCGGCCGAGTCTTTTCCCAATGTCAGTTGGTACGGTCCGTATGCAGACCAGTCTTTTTGGGATCCCAAAACGTAAGTGGAGGTACCTATAACATCGCAAAAGTTGTCCGTCTGTCCGTTCGTCGTCAGCACGATAATTCTCGAAGGGAATGAGATATTTTGATGAAACTTGGTGTGATGATTCTTTGGGTCAAGTGTAAATTCAAGTTCATAGATGGGATCTGTAGCCCTACATTTGGGGGTGGGGGAGGGGGTTCAGATTAAGGGGCAAACAAAATATTTTTAAACAGCTAATGTGATAGTCTGTTATGGGGTAAGAAGACATGCTGAAAACGGTAATGAGAACCCTTTTCTCGCCGGACAAGTAGTTCGTCCGGAATCTGGCAAAAACCGGAAAGTTGGTTAAAATTAAAAGTTTTATTTGAAGTTGTTTAGATGTTCTATAATGGGGTAAGAAGACATGGTGAACACGATGATGAAAACCATTCTCTCGCCGTCCACTTTATTCTTTCCACTTTAGTCTTTCCACTATAGTCTCCACTTTATTCTGTCCACTACAGTCTTTCCACTGTAGTCTTTCCACTATAGTCTGTCCACTCGGACAACTAGTTCGCTCGGAATCCGGCCAAACCGGGAAATTTGTTTAAAGCAAAAGTTGATTAGTTGATTAGATGGCAGACTTAGGGCTAAGAGAAGACGCTGAGTCTGTATATTACAATCATTTTTACCCGGACATATAATTCGTCCGGAATCCGGTTGAAACCGGAAATTTTTTATAAGTTAAAGTTTTATTTGAAGTTGATTAGATGTTCTTTACAGGGATAAGAGATACGTTGAATTCGTTTCTGAATTGTTCTTCTTTAGCTGGCCAAGTAGTTCGCTCGGAATTCGGCCGAAACCGGAGATTTGGTAGAAGTAAAGCAGGAAGTTTCGGTCGGTATCGTCAAAATAGATATGGCTTATAGAGGTATATCTGAACTTGGTTTTCTCAGATGATTAGCGTGGCGAAGACAAGACTCAATTGTCTGGATCAAATATTAAGATTTTTGGGATCCCATCGAAACCTTAGGAACGTTAACTCTCCCTTGTTGCCCTTTCAGTTGGCCTCGGCGAAGAAGCTGCGTCGTACAGTTCCAACCTCTCTATTGGCTCACCGCTCATTGGTACCGAGCCGGTAATTCTTGCTGGATCACTTCGGCCGTCGCTATATTCCCCGTCGTTACGCCTGGAACTTGGTATGCCTGGATCAACTATGGTGGCCTTGGCACGGGTGGACAGACAGACCGACGGAGGGATATCTGCAATTGCCTCATTAGCTGCACCGTTCTTGGAAGGGAATAAGCTTGAAATCATCGGGGAGTATAATATGGAGGAGAAATTTGTCTTAAAGGTAGGTAAGAAGTTGAGTTACGACGTAAGATGGGTGAGGTATAGTAATTGGACCAATCACAGATGCGACATTAGCAAGGAAAATTTTGTACAGTGTACCCAGTAGTAGATACCCGATGAAAAATTTATCTCAAAATAGTAGTATGAAGTTTTACGAAAAAGTAGCAGCAGGACGAACTGATGCTACCACATGCTTCTATATCAAGGCTGCCGTGTTACTGCATTCTACTGCATGCGACTATTAGCAAGTCTGGATGCTACTATAGCAAGAACTGATGCTACTGGATACTACTGCTTAAGATTAGCCCAGTCTGAGGCACATTAAAAGATAGTATTCTTTACTATTACATATCAATACTTGCAACTTTTTCGCACAACTATCATACAACTACGCAGACTGCAAATTTGTATCGGGTACGTTGTCTTTTCAAATAAAACGTTAAAGTTACTCTTTAACATGGTGACGGAAAAATCTCAGGGTTGGACAAAGACAGACCTATATTTTATATAACAAGACCAAATCACAAAAAAAATGAACGAAGAAAACGACGAAAATGGGGTTTGTAAAGGCCAACGAATATACTGAAATAAAAGACCAAAGGTTTCGATGGGTACATCTAATCAACTTCAAATAAAACTTTATATTATAACAAATTTTCCGGTTTCAGCCGGATTCCGGGCGAACTACTTGAAAATGATTTTTACATAAGTGTTCAGCATGCCTTCTTACCCCTAAATCGAACATCTACTTCAAACAAAACTTATGCTTTTAACAAACTTTCCGGTTTTGGCCGGATTCCGGGCGAACTGCTTGTCCGGGAAAAAGATGGTTTTCATATTCGTGTGAAGCGTGTCTTCTTACCCCTTAATCGACTATCTCATTAGCTGTTTAAATATATTTTATTTTCGCCCCTTAATTTGGCCCCCCACCCCTAAAAAAAGAATGGCTTCTTTTGGATTTGGCTTCAATTAAAGGCAAAGAATTTTTCGTCGATGTCGGTGTGCACAGACAGAGTGGTTAACAGATCCGTCCAGTCCTGTTGAGGTACGCTTGCGGGAAATAATGTCCTGCAGACGAGGTCGTTGAACTTTAACCGTGAAAGCAACCAGGGGGTACAAAATAAGAAATAATTACAAATAATCGAATACGAACGTATAAACCGGATAGAAAATTGTATAGTGGACTGGTATTATAAACACGACATGTCCTTTAATTTTCGCACGTAATGATTTGATTTACTGCAGGCGCTACGTCGCTTATGCAAATAGTAGTTGCGTTTTTGCGGTAACCTAGAGTTACTCTTACCCGGTAACTGAATGTACTCTTGTCGTTTTTTCAGACACTCGGTTACTGCCAGGTTACTGGGTTACTGAATTCCGGTAACCCCGGTCTCAGCAGGGTTACTCGTCACCAGATACCCGGGTTACTAATATGTTGCTGGGTGACTGAGAAAACGACATCTGTCGGGGTAACAGATACCCGATAACTGCGAAAACAACAATTCGTCAGAGTAACAGACACCTGGCTACCGCAAAAACGCAACTAGTGTGGCCTCTGGTAGAAGCAGAATGTTTTTCGCGTTGCAAATACTGCGGTTTGCGTCAGAATTGCTAGTCGCGACGCTGTTTGCTTTGGAGATATCAAGCTTCTGCCTGTGTGGTTCAACGCGAGGGAGTCGACGAACTCATAGAGAACCAGGGGTAATTCGAACTAAGACGTGACGAGTCGTGCCGGTTTGAGGCAAAACGAATCGTTTTAAGAAGGCAGAGACGTAGAGCGTGCTCCACCCTACTTACCGTAGTTTCTATGCATGACGTTACGAATTTTGGCTTCGTGGCTTCAAGGCTGGCACGTAATTTTCTATTTTCGCCAATATATCACTCCACGGGGTAATCCAGCCAATCACGTTGCGGAGATCCGTAGTTACCACACTTACTACGCTCCTGAGAATGGTAAGCAAATAGTTACTGTTATTTACTATTTTGAGAAGGTTGGAATGGTCAGCGTAGTAACTTTTCGTGAGGTTGGAACGGAAATAGTAACGAATAGTTTCTATTGTTAGAAGGTTGGAACACGCTCGTAGTGTCTATGAACGTAGTGTAAGGATGGTAATTTGAACTAAGACGTGACGATTCGTGCCGGTTTGAGGCAAAAATGAAACGTTTTAATAAGGCAGAGACGTAGTCTTTATGAACCAAGGGTACGAAAGGTAAGCGTAGAGAGTCTGATTCGTTATCTTCTTTCCAGGCATCAGCTTTACTGGGAAGCGGCCGTGGCTTCCGGTTTGAAACTCGCTATTTCTTCATCTCCCTCAAAAACTTTGACGTTGGGTTCATTCTTAGGACACCTTGGGAGCAGTACGAAAACGGAGGCCTGCTCGTGCAGTTGGGAATGAGTGATGACTTTGCAGTTGTCAATGGTACCTTCGTGGGAACAATTAACACTGATGAGGTTAGTTCCGTCCGTGGCCGTGGCCGAGTGGCCGTGTCCGTGGCCGAGTGGTATGGCTGACCCCAAACCCCCCATTGCACTTCCTGGCTGAGGGCCGAGAATCGGAGATCAGCACCGCCAGCTTGGCCTGTCAAGGCTAGTGCTGAAACCTTTACCTTTTTAGTTTCCACTTAAGATGCGCTTGGGTTTTTTTTTGCTTTGCTTTATCTGTAATGAAAAAAAAATCAACAGACGAATCCGGGAACTTCCAACATGCCAAAGGCTCTAAACGGCAGGTTCAGGAACTCAAATGAATTAATACCTCTAAAGAAGGCAAATTTCATCTCTTACGAAAATCGCTTGTGAGTTGTGACAACCTTATCCGCGTCAGACGCGACAACAGATCCATATTAAAAAGAGAACAAGAAAACAAAATAAATAACACTAACTTTCAAGAATCAAGAAGATGTTTTTTCATCTTTTTCTGGAAAGCGCTCAAAGGCACTGATTCTTTTACACAGCACGGCAACACGTTCCATATTTCTACGTCAACGTGTCGTAACGAAAGAGCTCCGTTGGACTTACATACTTACTTGTACTTGTGTCAGGACGCAAGCTGTGCAGCTCTCCCTGGTGACAGCAGCTGACGGACCGAGGCATGCTATGAATCTCGGTCTTCTGTAAATGGCATCAAGATTTGAAACCAGTTGAGATCCCGTCTCCTCCCATGCCGGCGAAGCCTCCGATGGGCTCGAGGTATTCCTTGAGGGTGCTCAGCCACGTTTTACGCTGACCTGCACGGAGTTTTTTCCAACAGGGCATGGGGGTGGCAACCAGAGCTTTCTTCGCCAGGGTGGAATCTTCACCGTTGGACAGCAGAAATCAAAACGGGTGAAGTCATTGGGACAGCTGACAGAGCAGTTGCATCGGCCCATATTTTTCCCGTTGTACTCTTTTGACTAATGGCTGCTCTTACTTACTTGAGTAAAGAGTCCGGCTCCTTTCAGCTGGGTGCTTATGGCAGTAGAGCATCCAATCATTCGAAGGCGGGCTTGAAAGAACGGTGAAGGACGTTAAACCGAGGTCCCAGGGGCGTTGTTCTGTAGCACTTGCAGTGATAGGCCCAGCCTTACTATGAGATATATATATATATATATATTATTTGTAACCCGCCAAATACACAAGGTGGTAGCGGAGTAAAGAGAACAACGAAAAACATCTCAATACAAATAACAGTGTAAACACACAAATGTAGAAATAATTTCTAAGTGGGCCTGAAAAACTCATGAAAATCTTCGTGTACTCGATAACTGGGATGACGTGATGTACATTGTAGTGGCGCTGACGTTTTCTCTAGTGAACGAATGACATCTTGGACGTGGAACTTCTGGACTAATTTGTGGTTGCGGCAGGAACGAGGAAGGTACATACAAAATTTGCAATGATTTCAATAGCACTCTTCAAAGCTTTAATATCTTTTTTCGCAGAATGTGATTAACACCGGAACAATGCAAGATGGAAGGAGTGCAGAAAGCGCTATAAATTCGCCCAAGTGCCTTCCGGTTGTAGCGACCTTTGTTTGGACATAGACGACCATATGCAATACGAATCAAACTGGAGGTATCCTGAATAATAGCCGTAACAGTTCTTGGAAATTGTTTTATGGCACTTGCCTTCCGGCCCAGTGCCATATATCGATCACTTTTCCGTCGGTCGGTCCTTCAGTCCGGTGTTTGCGAGTTAGGGTACTTCCAGGTGTGCTAGGACGATGAAACTTGGCAGGCATATTAGCAACCCGACCAAACTAACTTGGAAATAATCACTTGCCCGATCCGACCATCATGGGGGGGGGGGAGGGGAGCCGGAATCTAGAATTTAGTGACATGCCTGAATTTCGAACGGGTGTTCGGAGATTAATGAAACTTGATATTTGGAAAGACGTCACGTCTCAGATGTCCCATTTCAAGTCCGGACCGAATCCGTTGAACATGGGGGGGGGGGGGTCGGAGGGGGGAACCGGAAATCATGTGATACGCTTAGAGTCGAGCGATCGGGATGAAACTTGGTGCGAGGAACAAGCACAAGCCCTAGGCATATCATTGACAGAACCGGACCGGATTCGTGCACTGTGGGCAGTTAGAGGGGGTTTCGGAATTCCGGTGATACGGAGTTAAGCTACTTCCATGTGGGCTAGGACAGTGAAACTTGGCAGGCAAGTCAGGGATCCGACCAGATCAACCTGGAAATAGTCAACTTCCCGATCCGACCACCGTGGGGGCGGGGGGGGGAGGGGGAATCCGGAATCTTGAGGAATGTGTAACTTTGGAACGGGTGATCGGATCTTAACGAAAAATGATATTTGGAAAGACCTCGTGTCTCGGATGACCTATTTAAATTCCGAACCGGACCGATGAATGTGGGGGGGAGAGACAGAGGGGGGACCGGAAACCTTGTGGAACGCTTAGAATGGAGCGATTGCGGATGAAACTTGATGGGAAGGACAAGCATAAGAACGAGATACGTCAGTGACAGAACCGGATCGGATTTGGGCACTGTGTGGGGAGTTAGAGGGGGGGGGGGGGGGGAGTTTGGAATTCCGGTTATCGCGAATTAAGGTATTTCCAGATGTGCTAGGACGATGAAACTTGGCTTGAACAGAGACTTGACATGATTGGCTTAGAAATAGTCTGTTCCCCGACCCCACCATCGCTGGGGAGCTGATGAAGGAGGAATCTTGAATCTTGAGGTGTGTATAACTTTTGAACGAGTGGTCGGATCTTAACGAAACTTGATATTTGGAAAGACCTCGTGTCTCGGATGTCCATTTTTTAGTCTAGATCAGATCCGATGAACGTGGGGGGTGGGGCGGAATCTTGTAACAAGCTTAGAGTTTGAGCGATTGGGATGAAATTTTGTGGGAAGAACAAGGACAAGAACTAGATACATCAGTGACAAAACCGGATCAGATTCGGGTACTGTGGGGGATCCCCTCAAGTTGGGGTGATCTCTCTCTCGGATCTCTCAATTCGAGTTTGGGGGGGGGGGGGGGGTCCGGAATTCCGGTGACCGCAAATTAAGGTACTTCCAGATGTGCTAGGGCGATGAAACTTGGCTTGAACATCAGAAACTTGACAAGATTGGCTTAGAGATTGGCTCCGACCATCCCTTAAAGTACTAATCCTAACCACAAATAAAAAAAAAATACTTCAACCAAACGATATATATTTATGATTCCCAAGGGCCCATGATCATTTTTGCCTCAAGGGTTTTGCTTACAAGTGTAGAGCTTATAATCACCATTTGTGCTTCAAGAGTGTTCGTTACAGATGAATCTCCAGCGCCCTTAAAGTGCGGATCATCACGGCCGAATGCATAAATAAAATAGTTTTTACGAACAATACATTTTCGTGATTTCTATAAGGACTCATGATCATTCTTACTTATCTCAAGGGTTTTGCTTACAAATGATCACAACAAACCCACGAATTGACGAAATCCTTCCTTTATCCTCTGACCCAGCCTTGCAAGTGCCATATGAGCTTCCAGCTCTTGATTTTAAACTGAGGCCAAGCCACGTTAGCGAATCGGTTACTGGAATCGAATTGCGTCCCACGGACAGCGGCACTCGTTCACCGGAACATAAAGCATTAAAGTATGAGAAAATATGAGGACGAATAAATATGAGGAAAGGAAGGCGCAGCTTCGAATTGCTGACCTCTAACTACGCATGAGGGCATGACAGTCAGGGCCGTGGATTATGGTATGGTCGGATCTGATACGTATGCCATCTTTTTTCTTTTCCTTCTTACTGGCCCCGTAATCAGCCTAGGCCCCTGAATGGTCGGTTGCCATTCTTGGTACGATACTTCGCTGACCGTGTTAGTAAGAAGGGCGGAAGAGCTCGGCTGTGAAAAAGTAGCGGGATGGGTCCTTCCAGCTACACAGAGAGGAACCAAGTCGTAGATATTTCAGGTGCACTCCTAAGTACTTTGCCGTAAATATTAGTTGCGCTTTTGCAGTTATCATGGCATAAAATATCCCGGTCGAAAGTCGTTTTGCAGTTACTGAGTATCTGGCTAGTTACCATGGTATCTGGTATTCAGCTTGGTTAGTGATCGTGGTATCTGAAAATGTCAACCAACTTTCATCTTCACCCAACATTGGAGCCAAATTTTTTTTTTCAAATTGGTGGGAGAGAAGTTTCGTGCTTGTTGGTGTAAAATTTTCTTTTGAGGTTGACTTCTAAAACTGCAAATTTCGCAATTCTCGATTTTGCAAAGCAACCGTGGTATAAGATACCATGGCAACTGCAAAAACGATAAAATGCAAATCCAGTTGCCGAGGTATCAAATACCATGGTATCTGCAAAAAAGAATTAATTCGCCAACGCAGCTTTCGTTTCTTTGAATAGCTTTACGTCTGGCGACGTATCCGGAGAAATGGATTGGGGGAGCTACAGCAAATCCTCGCTTTGGGCGTTTGGGTAAATGAACGCCCACGGTTGTGGTCTCTGCATGCTGCAACCTTTACAGCTTTTACAACTTTTACAGTTCGTGATTGCGTAATTGTTATGTAAAATGTCATGTGTCTGTATCTGTGTTGTGCCTTAAATTTTCTCTTCTTTTTCTTTTTCTTTATCTTTTCTTTACTCCGTTTTGTTCTTAAGTGAAAAATACGGGAAATAAATACTTTATTATTATTATTATTATTATTATTATTATAGGGATACAGTCATATGGAATGCTTAGCCGTTTTGTTAATTGTCACTGATTATCCATTCTCCTTTCAGTACAGCCTGGGATTTTTCAAGGAGACAGAGGATGGTCTCTTAAGAGGTGAGCTGATCGTTGGGCTGCCGAAGACCGAGATGCTCAAAGCCATCGGAGTGCGTCAACATTCGGACGATGACAATCAGTCTGTGAACATTCTTCTGGAGCAGGGTCAAGCCAGTTTAGGACTCAAGTTCGTTCAGCAGAAGGTACGACCCAGTTTTCTGTAGCTCATTATTGGTAAACGTTCTGGAAGTAGGGCCGACAGAGCAGAGGCGTTACTAGCCCAAATGTTTGGGTATTTGTTAGGTATTTACCGACTGGCTGGTCATTTTTACCGACTGTATTTGCAGAAAAAAGTACTGTTTTCAAGAAAACTACCACAGTTTTAACGAAAAATCTACTGGTTTTCAGAGTAACCGACTGTTTTTAAGAAAAAAACGTACTGTTTTGATGAAAAATCGACCGATTTCCTGAAAAACCGATTGTTTTCGTGAAAAAATCGACTGATTATACGAAAAACCGTGGCGCTTCGCTCCGACTCGGTTATTTTTTACCAACTGGTCAACAACATTCGGGGGGGGGGGGGGTCCCCCCCCCGTACCTGACGCCTCTGCGAGATAGACTAGATACCCAAAAGTGTATTTTTTAAAGGACACAAAACGTGATTGAATTTTAGCAGTAGATACTGTTTCTTTTTTCTTATTTAGAATTACCTGGAAATTATGTATTTCCAGGGTTCCGTATACTGAAACAAAACATTTCGATCTTCTCTTTTCATTCCACCACCCATTTTATTCCACGTTTAACCTCACCCTCCTTTAAAATCGTTCTTGAGCTTCCAAAATTTACAAATGTCCTCAGTTTCGATCACTACGAGCGTGTTCCACCCTCGTACCAATAGTAACTATTAGTTACTAAACCCGTTCCAGCCTCACGAAAAGCTACTACGCTAACCGTTCCAGCGTTGTCGAAATAGTAACCAATAGTAACTATTTGCTTACCACGCTCGGGAGCGTGGTAAGCGTAGTAACCACGAATCTCTGTCACGTGATTGGTCGGATTCACCCGTGGTATGATATTTCGCTGGAAAATAGAAAAATCGTTCCAGCCTTGACGACAAAAAGGCAGAATTTGTAACGTCATTCGTGGTAACTACGGTAAGTAGGATGGAACACGCTCTACATAGTTCGGTTTGAGTCACCTGGCCCGCATACAATTCGCTGCGACAATCTTCTTGAACTTGTTGTGACTGGTATAGTGACATGATAGAGTATATAATAGCGTTGATGCTGCTGAAGGATGGTCCCTTACTTAGGGGACCACCTGCTACTTTCTAGGGTCTCAAAATCGGGTAAAATGGTACGATGCGCATGTGACGCCAGACAATAGATAGATAGATAGATAGATAGATAGATAGATATTTTATTGATCCAACTCGTAGCGCCGACATGGCACTAAATACGTCGACTATTACATTTCATGTGTTAAAATACTTGAATATATACAATTATTACATATAAGAAAATAAATCACTTAGATTTATTTTGTGTTAAGATGTTAGATGTTACTATTGCTCCCAAATGGTATTGTCCGTTGATGCCATCTTTCAGCAAGCGTTGGCAGGTTAAGCTTGACCAGGCCGTCCTCGTAAGAAAAATAACCCGGGCCGAGTAATGAGATTAAAAAGCACCTGTTGGAGGTTCCGTCTTCAAATCATCCCGGTTCATGGGCACCTAGGCCAAGATTTCGTAACTCGACAGCGTTTCGGGTTAGGACTACTTGAACCTTTGAGCTGAAACCACATCTCTCATGTTTACTGATGTGGTTTCAAGGGTGGTTGGTATGCCAGGGGCGTCCCGAGCCTTTCTTCATTGGGGGGGCGAACCTGGTAAAAATTGACCGAATCGGTACCTGATATTGACCGAATTTATAATGTGTTTCTAAAACACAGCGAGTTGCCTTCAATTAGCTATAATGTTAAAAGCTGTAAAAGCTATGTAAAAAATCAAGTCTAAAGAGAAAATTTGGCATGTTTTCACGCTCTTCCACTTCTGTTTTTTTTCTGGAATATGCAGTCACTAGCCTTTTACCTTTGGGGGATCTCAGTTTTGCCAACAGGACTTGAAAATGTTCCGACAAAAAACGCAGTTGCTGCCAAGCGACAACGTCGTGAACGGCTGTACACAGGAAAAATTAAAGCGCCGCAGGCAAAGTTTTTTTAATCCGCCTTTTTTCTGGCAAACCCTAGCTTTTAATGTTGTTCAAGCCCCCCAATATTCCAAGCCTCAAACACCAACTAAATGACGTAGGCTACCTTTCTTCTAAATAGTGAATTACTGCTAAATGTGCCGCAGGCAAAATTTTTTGGAAACACTCATGATCAAAGTGCCTTTTTGCGATCTCAAGGCTACCTATTAACCACAGAGCTGCCTGGCGAAGAAAGGTTCCATCCAGGGTAAAGTAGATGTAAAGTACATTTATTCTGAATTTACAGCAAACAAAAATAGGCTAGTTTTCACGTCAAGAGACGTGCTTATTCCTGAAGTTCTGCAATCATTAGAAGTATAAGTTAAGTAATGAATGGAAACCAGCTGAAGCTACCGTTAAATAGTAAAGAACAAGAGCTAAATAAATGCCACTTAAATTACCAAGCTCAGTAACTGGGGTGAACCAAATTATTAATTCGTACTACCGAAAAACTTACTAAAAAAATAAGGAGCAGATCGGGAGCAGTATAACGACCGAATTTCGGAATTGAATAAAACTCTTGGTAGAACCACCTAAAACAACCGAATGTGGTAAGTCTGGTAACAGATGCGGACCAAAAAAAAATCAGGTGAATTACCGAATTCGTTAACGAATTAGAAAAATGAATCTGATTAATCACCGAATTATGAAATGGATTGACCGAATGCGATAGAACAGATATGGACTTGAGAAATGTCCGGTGAACAACCGAATTCGCTAAGAAATGAGACCAAATAAATACGTTAAATCACCGAATCTAGGTAGAGACGTACCGAATCTAGGTAGAGACGTACCGAATGCGGTGAAATCGACTCGGACTGAACAAAAGTTGGATGAATTGTCGAATTCGGTCACGAATCAGAATCAAATGGATCTGATTAATGACCGAATTATGAAATGGACTGACCGAATGCGATAGAACAGATACGGACTTGAGAAAAGTCCGGTGAATAACCGAATTCGCTAACGAGTGTGACCAAATAAATACGTTAAATAACCGAATTTATGTAGTACCGAATGCGGTGAAATTGACTCGGACTGAACAAAAGTTGGATTAATTACCAAATTCGATAAAGAATGAGAACCAATAAACACGTTAAATCGCCTAATTTGGAAATGTGGGTACAGAAGATTTTATAAAATAGGCATCACGGCTTCGCCGCGATGCCCATTTTGACCAAATTTCCGCCTTCGGCGAAAATTTGACCGAATGTCCAAATCGTAGGGGGGGCGCCGCGCCCCCCCCCCCTCGGGACGCCCCTGGGTAAGGCTAGGTGTTGAATAGGGTCACTGGGACCTGTGGATAGCGCGATTTTCTCTGAAGACCGGCGGGCCTGACCTTAATCTCCACACTCAGAACCAATCAAAAAAACGAGGGGTAGGCGTGTCCTAGGTAGCCTAGGGCTCAGACGCACTCTTCTCTTCTCTCTCGATAAAACAAAATATATACTTCTCAGTAGTATTTACAAAACGTCTCCTCTCTCAACAAGATGTTAAGTTAAGATGTCTACCGGACCTGATAATGATGGATCTGCATCATCCAAATAACTATATTACAAAGACGAGTAGAGACATACGTCGTCTATCAGCAATAACCTGAACTTATTGCCTGCCTAGATGGCGTATATGTTGACACCATTGTTGGGAACGACAACCAAAATGGATGGGGCATTCTCGAGCCACAACATTTACCCTTTCAGGACGACAGCAACAGGGTCGTCCAGTTCTCAGCCACGAACTCGGACATGCTATCATTCGCCAATTTTGAGGTCATCCAGGACATCCGAGACTCTGCTGCCACCTACACTACGGCCGACGAAGCTGAAGGCACCAATCGTACCGTCGCTGGCGCTCTATCCATCAGCTATCGTCTGCCTGAAGCTGATAATAACAAGTTCGTCAAACTTCGAGGGATGTATGCCGAGAAAACGGAACCAAATGTGGATGGGGATGACAAGACTCGGCTGTCGGGAACCCTGGATGTTACCTCAAGCTTTCCCGGGGTGGAGACGGGTTTTGCTGGGTTCGTGCACGACTGGACAGTTCCAGGTGTACTATCTGATTCGGTGATGGGCAAAGGATTCAACACAGATCTTGCCGTTACAAGTCACTTGAATGTAAGTAGAGTTGTTAGTTTGAGTTTGTCAACAGGCCACACTGTCAGAAGTTTGGTAACATTTGATACAGCGATGCAGTTCTTTTGTTAGTTATGGCTCCTTTTGAGTGTTATGGTTCGCGACTTTGTTGGTCCTGCACAAAAAAGGTTAGCTTAAAGCGCAGCTTAGCTTAGCTTAAAAGGATATGATCGAAACTGCATAAGGTTTCAGAGTCAGGATGCTATCAAAATTCGAGGAAGGTCCAATACCTTAAAGATTATAAAAAGAGACAATCGAGCTCGCCTCTTCAAAAAATGATTCTGCTCGAACATTCTACCGAATTGCAGGCAGAGAATGTGCAGAACGAAGAAGTATTAGAAAGCTACCTACTTCCAGGTTCTCCAAGTAAAATGCTCAGCTTTTTCTGTTGCCGTCTAGAAGAAGAAAACCAACGACGGTCGTCAAAACGACATTTTCCAAGATTTTGCCAGTAAGGATTGTAGTGTTGCTTTTGGGTTGGAAATCCTGGCTTCTGGTTCATAAGTACGCTCAGTGGACTCATTGGGTGTTTGCGAGGGGGAATAAATAAACAGTCCTGTCTTATTATCTGAACAAGGCTTGCCTAAAAAATAGTATGACGTATCTGTGTAAAATTGGAAGATAGGCGGCTGATTGATTTATGGTATTTGAGCATGTTGCTTTTTACTGTGGTCGGTCTGCTCTTCATAAATATTAATTAGCAGATGTCACATGAAAGTGCAGCGAGGAACTTAGAGCGTGTTCCACCCTTCTAACAATAGTTACCATTAGTTACTATTTTCGTTCCAACCCTGTGAAAGTTACTACGCTGACCGTCACAACCTTGTCCAAATAGTAACTAATAGTCTGCTAATAGTAGCTATTTGCGGTAACGTGGTAACTACAAA
Source organism: Branchinecta sandiegonensis (assembly GCA_030848855.1). Taxonomy (NCBI): domain Eukaryota; kingdom Metazoa; phylum Arthropoda; class Branchiopoda; order Anostraca; family Branchinectidae; genus Branchinecta; species Branchinecta sandiegonensis. Next base: position 18,541,431 of record JAUPMV010000012.1, on the reverse strand, counting down.
TCTCTGTGATGTGATTGGCCGGATCAGCCCGTGGCACGATATTTTGCTGAAAACAGAAAAATGCGTTCCAGTCTTGACGCCAAAAAAACAGAATTCGTGACGTCATGGGTAGTAACCACGGTAAGTAGGGTGGAACACGCTCTTCGTGTTGTAGCGTAATTCTGAGCGGTTTAACTTCTTCCAAGGTTATTCAGATACTAACTCACAAAACGAAATAAATGAATGCACTTTATAATCCAGAGTAAGTGTTGGAGTGTCAAACTCCAACACTTAGCCTGGATTATAAAATTAGATGGAAGAGTATATGACATCATACTAAGATAACATTTTGTGCAATGGTCTATTTACTAATGGCATTTTTTCATAGTTGGCGGAATCGAAAACTAAAATGGAGGTCAAACTTACCGATCAAACAACCAAGAAGAATCAGTACTATCGCATCACCTCTCAATACGAAGTGGCGGACGCTATCCAGGTCAATGGACAGTTCCAGTCCTCAATCCCTAAGTATAAAAACATACCATGGACAATTGAAATAGTTAAGAAAGGTAGCTCAGACCAGTCAGCTACCGAAGACACTGAAGGTGACTGGAACGATAATCAATATCAGAGAGATGAGCCCGAGGAAACTCCAGAGCAAACGCCAGCGGAAGAAGCAGAAGAATGGTCTCTATCGGTGAAGCTAGCAGCCAAGCTTCCAGACAAGCCACTGTATGGTAGCTTCTTTATGAACAACCGGACGGTGGAGGTGAACGTGGAGGGTCCTTGGAGCCTTATTCGGTGAGTTTTACTATTAAAGGACCTGTCTTACCTATAATACTAACGCACTGTCTGAAGTTTCATAACAGACAGCACAAGGATGTTCGGTTTCAACAGACAACCCTTGGGATGTTATCTGTTGTGTTGGAAAACGTTGTACATAATATGTTATGCAAAATAAGCGTTGCCAGGAAGAGCCAAAAAACAGCCAAAAAAGCATCTGCTGACTTTTTTGTTTGTCGTCATGATGTCGGAAAATTCAATATATGCTTTTGGGCGATTTTTCAGCTCTTCCTGATAGCAACACTTGGTACGTATAACATTTTCAAACACAACAGACAACATTCGAAGTGTTCTCTGTTACGCGTTGTCTGTTGAAATCGTGCATCCTTCTGTTGTCTGTTATGAAACTTCTGACAGTGCGCAACCTACTTTCGTAATCAATCCATATATGTCTAAACCCGGATACCCCAATTTCGAACGGTACATTCTGATCCCTCTGACAAAACCACGCTGATTTATACTTTCCGTGTTTAGCTACCTTCGATAGTGTGTCACGCTGTCGACGGTTATCTGCGAGAAGTTTTTCCATCAGTATAAACGGTTGTGTAAATCGTTTCCCTTTTGTGCTACAAGTAAACGGGTCTCGCAAAAGGCTTAAAACTGCCAAGACCGTGGGTTATTTGTTGAAAGCACAGCATAGTTTTAAAGTATTCAACTATTTTAAAATACTGTAAGTTGAAGAGTAAATAGTGCGAGGGGTCCTTGAAGACCACTAGGCTCGAAGCAAACCGAGTAGGGAATCGTTCCAGTTGTATAAGTAACCGTTTCTACAGTTGGTACTTTTGCATCTACGTCACTGGTTCCACCGACCGCAGGTCAAGCGTGTCGATGAGGGTTTCAAACTGGGAATATTCGCGCGCAGAGCGGGCCGTGCGGGTAGAGCACAGCTCCACAGCTTCTTCTTCTGCGGGACCTCGGGACCCAACCCCGTCATCGGTTTCAGGGCAAGCTAATTCGATTAATTTTATTTATTTTTAGGGATCCAGCTAAGATTCTCCTAAGTGTTGAGCCAAGCGAAGAAAATCAGTTTAGTGGGACGGCTAAAATCGAACTTCTGACGAAGCAGTATTCAGCGTCCGGATTGGTCGAGTTTGACGTTGCCAACAGTTTCAAAAAGGTAGGATATCCTTTTTATCTTCTTGAGATTGGGACGGAGACGGGACAAACAAATGTTTGTAGGATTTTATTTCTTGCGTATGAAAAGAACCCGATAATGACGCAACTGAGCAGTCTCGTTATTTGCTTACCACGCTCGGGAGCGTAGTAAGCGCGGTAACTACGAATCTCTGTGATGTGATTGGCTGGGCTAGCCCGTAGGACGATATTTTGCTGAAAATAGGAAAATACGTTCCGCCTTGACAACAAAAACCCAGAATTCGTGACGTCATGCGTAGTAACTACGGTACCGTAAGCATGGTGGAAAACGCGCTTAGTGTTGTAGCGTAATTCCGAGCGGTTTAACCTCTTCCAAGGTTACTCAGATACTAACTCACAAAACGAAATAAACGAATGCACTTTATAATCCAGACTAAGTGTTGGAGTGTCAAACTCTCTCTGATATCTTCTTGTGACTCGAACAACTGAGCAGTCTCGTTAGAACTTGCTGCTGACGTAAGCGGATGGTGTCGATGAGAAGCTGCAGGAGCTGGAATTCTTCTATATTATTTTTAAAGTATAGTATAGTTCTTCACAAATACTTCACGTCTGAATCCTTCACTTACCCCCCCCCCCCCCATACAAAATACAAAAAATAGGGTTCTCAGTTACACCCACATGGGTTTGTTTTCTACCTCCAGATATTTTCCAGTTCTCTGGCAACGCTGTGACGCCGTGGAAATCATTTGAGAATGCTGACGTCACTATTGAAGTACATCAGGAGTACCCTGATACTAAAGTTACCTCTAAATTTGGTTGGGAAAGTAACGAAATGAAAATGATGTTGGGGTATTCATATAACTTTGGATACGTTTATGGAGCCATATTCCAGGTAAGTGAACTAATTTTTTTTTTAACTTTCGCCTTCGCTTACTTCCTTCTCTTTGACTCCCAACTCTCAGCCATTCAACCAACGACTGAAGAAGAGTTGTACCCCCACCCGCTCCGTACGAGTCCGGCCTAGTAAAATATGCAATATAGAACATGCAAATATGCATGTTCATGGTCGGGGTTTCAACTGGGGACGCCCGCAATCCCTCTCTACCCTTCACCACAACCTATTTAATACTTTCCAACACAAACCCCAGCCCAACGCCAACCTAATGCCGTTTTGCTAGAAGAAATAACGCGAATGCCCTCCAGAACCCTGTGCCAATGCCAACCTTCCAGACTGGGGATCCGATTCAGATGAAAATAGAAGTTGTAAGAGACCGTCAAGCCTAGGACCACTAAGTTATAGCTCTTTACTGGATCTGGGTGCTGTGTTGGGATTTTGGGGGAAGGCTCCGGAAATCATAAGGATAAGATTTATTTGCGCTAAAAGCCATGGCAAATACATGGAAAATGTACACCAACACACAAAAAATAATACCCCCCTATAGGCACTTACCCGTATGGGCTAGGTCTACCCTGAGGAACTTCACTAGATGTTTGGTATTTCCAAAACAGCTATTCCCCGTCATCCCACACATCCGTTCTCCATCCACTCCCTTTCCGTTCACTCCAAAAATGTATGACCCAAGTTGACTCAAACTTTCGCATTCACCCAACAAATTTGTTTGTTAAGTTCTCATCCGTGCTACCCCATATTGGTCATGAATAAGGACCGGACCGACCCTTTCCCCTCCCAATAAGGGGAGCGCATAATTCCCTGACCGATGTAGGCGGTGGGACAATGGGGATGGAAGAGCTATGAGATTTGTTTGCTGCTCAATTTGCGGATTCCCACCGGATTCGTTCCTTGTTGAACACATTTTAGAGGGTCTCTACAAATTTGGGAAAACCTACTTTAAGACAAGCTAGGAAGTCAATAGTTGTGTTTTTGCAGGTACCGTGGTATCTGTTACCACGGTAACTGGATTTGCAATTAGCCGTTTTTGCAGTTACCGTGGTATCTGATATACGGTTGCTCTGTAAAAACGACAATTGCCGAAATTGCGCTTTTCGAAGTCATCTCAAAGGAAAAACTGATATTCAGTCACATCACTAAATGCCAAACTTCTTTACCGCCAATTTGACAAAAATTGATGAAAGTGAGATGACTTTTTCAGATACCACGGTCGGACAGTGGTATCTCAATATCAAATACCACGATAACTGGCCAGATACCACGATAACTGCAAAACCGTGGTATCAGATACCATGGTATCTGCAAAAATACAAATAATGTTGCATTGAATATAAGCCATTCATAAGCCCGGACTGTTTTCAGTTTTATATTTTGTCACAGGCTTCAACACCATTTGAAAACCTGGAGACCATCGATTTAGTTCTTCGATATGCCACCGAGGAGGAACAAACGAAGACTCTAATGAAGATTGAGATACCAAAATACCTATCCCAGTACATCTCCCGGGACATTTCAACAATTTCAGTGAACCACGAATCTGAGGCCGACCGTAAGCTGGTAAAGGTTAAAGTTGATTCCTCGTCTGCCGTCGTTTATTCTAACTCAGATGCCAAGTTTAAGCTGGATTCGAAGTGGGATTTTGAGTCAGACGAGATTACCGTGGAAATTGACGTGGTAGTCGATACGGCAACAATTGCTATGTCTTTGAACGGAAAGGTAAGCTATTCCTCGCTTTGCATTTTTTCAGGTGGCTTATCGCGTATGCTTCAGCATTGCTATGCTCTTTTGTCCTAGCTCGTTTTCATATCTCTTTTTAGATGATTGTAGTTCCATGCTTTTATTTTCATTACCTCTCGTTAAGGAATTCATTACCTTGGTGGGATTTTTAGTCAGACGAGATGACAGGGGAAAGTGACGTGGTAGTCGATACAGCAACAATTGCTATGTCTTTGAACGGAAAGGTAAAGGCTTACTGCGTATCAGAGCAAAATAACCTGCGTATGCTTCAGCATTGCTATGCAGCATATGCTCTTTTGTCCTAGCTCGTTTTCATATCTCCTTTTAGGTGATTGTAGTTCGATGCTTTCATTTTCATAAGCAATTCATCAACTCGGTGAAGAAATAGCGCTTTCCCGCTAGTCGCGCTGATCGACTATATGAATATCGTAACATTTTCCCAAGAAGTTCTTTTCCTTCAAAGAGGGAAATCTGCCTGTAGGATACGGTACTTAACGTTATCCACTTACGACTCTTAACATTGTCGCCTTACTACACTTAACGTTTACAACAAGTTGTCATTTACCGCAGAAACGGGTTTTCTCCAAGCTGACGTCGTGATGTGTCTAAACCGTGTCACATTCTAATTTACCAAATGATGATTAGGATAGAATGATCATTAGGATAGAATGGTTCCGACAATATTAGGCCATACAGCCCCACTGAATCGGTCATTCTTAGATAGAAGTTTACTGATTCACAGGAGTAAGGAAGGATTTACCTCAGATAAGTAATAGGTGGGAAAGGTTTGTCGAATGTTGGGCCGTAACCACAAGGTTGAGAGAGACCAGTAATTTAATTAAACACTGTATCTCCCACCAACCCTGTAATAAAGGTGCCAAGACATTGCTAAAGGTGCTCCATATGATGCAACAGTTGCTGATGATGAATATTGGGCAACCACTATCACTACATAAGACACCTCACTAGCAGACACGTCGTTCTGTCTTATCTAGTTTGTTTTTGGCACTGCAGACACTTTCTTTGTTTATTTGGTACACCGTTTATTTATTTGGATGCTGCTGGTGTTGTTGCAAAATGTTCGAGGCACCATAGAGCTATCACAAAAACGGGAAGAGGGGCAAACACAGTAGGAAAATCGATTATTTGGCAATATCAGAAAAACAAACTAACGCTTTTTCATCGGGTTTTCAAGATTATTTAAGTGAACAAGTGATGGGTACCTAGATTGTCGTATCCTAGCCCTTTTCGGTGAAACTTTAAGAGTATTTACTGCTATGGAATGAATAAGCTAATCCTCAAGACGTGGGGAATAATGCAGAGGAGATTTTAGTTTTCTATATGGGGAGGCGTCTCGTAGGAGACTGGCTTGTCTGCAAAAAAATCTTCGTTTTTCAGGCATCGTACGCAGAAGACGGACAGACAAGTGCAACGTGCAACCTCAACCTTCCAGAGCTAGAGAAGATCGATATAGAAGTTGACGGAGTCTTCATGATGGACACTAGTGATGGTACAATGAAGCTGGTTAAAGGGGACTCCTTGTTAACAATGAAACTGGATCACAAGCTTGCAGAGAACGAAAACAGTTTCAAGTAAGAAAAAATATCTTCCCAATGATGTCGGTCATCCGCGGGTCCTTCTGCAGGTGCCTAGATCCGAGACCGACAAAAAGCAGGAAAGGAAAGGCAAAGATAAAAGCAGGCAAAGATACTAAAAACCAGGAAGGGCAAATTAAAACGGAGAAAGAATTACCAGAAATCGAGGATTCGAAAAACTGGCAAGCCTTTCCTCTGTTTGGTATCCCGAGGGGTCGGCAACTTAAATTTTTTAAAGTTCACCTTTTCCTCCTTTTAGCATTCGAAAAATGGCAAGCTGAACCGTGCTCTTCCTCTGTTTAGTATCTCGTCAGGGGTAACTAACTTAGATTTTTAAGAGTTCACCTTTCCTCCTTTTAGCATTCGAAAAACTGGCAAGCTTCCTGGTTTTAGTATCTCTGCCTGCTTTTCTCTTTGCATTTCCTTCCCTGCTTTTAGTCGATCCCCCTAGATCCCGCCGTTTCCGAATCCTCATCCAAGTATCTGAAAATTAATTCAGTATCTTCAAATCTGATTGTCTACACTGTCAGAAGTTTCATAACAGATTGCGCATGACACTTTCAAGAATAACACCTTTTCACTTAGAAATAATGTGTTATGACCAATTAAGTTTACACTATTTCGTGCCTAGATCTCCAACAACACCTTCAATTGGTAAAAATACTAACGGGAACGAAAGAAGCATAACATATAATATCCCAAAGTATTATCTGTTGAAACCGCGCATCCTGTTGTTGTCGTTATGTAACTTCTGACAGTGTAGTATTTTTACCTATTGAAGGTGTTGTTGGAGATCTGGGCACGAAATAGTATAAACTTAATTGGTCATAACACTTTTTTTTTCTAAGTGAAAAGGTGTTATTCTTGAAATTGTTATGCCCAATCTGTTATGAAAGTTCTGACAGTGTAGTTAGCGATTGCGTTGGCGCTTGCAGGGTCTTGGGAAAATAGCACATTAGGACATCACGCGGGACGTTTGAGTTCAATGAGGAGCGGATGGCGTTAGTTCGCGTTGTTGATATCCTGAGTGGAAGCTCCGATCCGGTCTAGGGGTGTCGCTAGCATATTGGTTTAACTGAAGGATGCGAAGAAAATGTATGAGGAATGTCGTTATTAAAGGACCCCTCTTACTTATTCTGCATTTCCTGTTATCTCTAGCTCCCCTACGGAACTGTGAGGTTCAAAAAATTATCGCCCTTCGCCACTGTTTCATTTTGCACCTACGGCTCTTCAGCGCTTTTGCAGCTGAGCAGAGGTTGTCAGTCACGGAGCGCATGCTTCGCCGGAAGCTTCAAGGTCCGCTGACTGGCGTCGACTGCCGAGACCTCTTTCAAAATTGATCGCGTCGGAAGCTCAAAATAAACTTTTTCATTTTAGAGTTCAGTTTATGCCGCAGGTTTGTCTTTTGTTTTGTACTCGATCTTTTTTATCTTGCTTGGTTTTCCCACTTTAAACCGCGGCGCGCAAAGTTTCAAATATTTTGCGTTCAGCCTCCACTTTGCAGAGCAAGAAGTCTGGATCGAGTCAACAACCCCCAACGCGACAAAGACTTATTTCACGGGACAAGTTTGGGTATTTTCGGAAAACGGTATTTCTGAACCATTTTATCGTGAAAAAATAATTTCTAGTAAGACTCGTGCTTTAAGACTGGTGTAAATGCGTGCTTTAAGCTAGGAGTGCAGTAGCGATTTGGCAAAGGTGGATGCTTTTGCCTCTCCGTTTCTTTTTCTTCTGATACCACCTCGTATCCATCCGAAATTTTCGATTTAGGGACTTAAAGTCCATATCAAAACCTGGAGGCATAAATCTTAATCACGTTTTCAGCTTCTTCTTGACACAAAGAGCGTGTTCCACCATCGTACCAATAGTAACTATTGGTTACTAAATCCGTTCCAGCCTCACAAAAAGCTACCACGCTGACCGTTCCAGCCTTCTCGAAATAGTAACTAATAGTAACTATTTGCTTACCACGCTCGGGAGCGTGGTAAGCGTAGTAACCACGAATCTCTGTCACGTGATTGGTCGGATTCACCCGTGGCATGATATTCCGCTGGAAAATAGAAAAATCGTTCCAGCCTTGACTGTAAAAAGCCTGAATTCGTGACGTCATGCGTGGTAACTACGGTAAGTAGGATGGAACACGCTCAAAATGACCTTCTCTAGTGGGTCACTGTCAATACAAACCAAGATATCCGGCATCAAACATTCTTCTCCTACATAGCAACCAATTTCGAGCAAGAGCAAGACATGGAAAATGTTCGCAAGGATGAATGTGAAATTCATAGACATAACATTGCTAATTATTCAATGATGATTCATTGGGATTCCGGCAAAAAAACGGTGACCCCCCCCCCCCCCCTCCGGACACAATCACCCCTCCAACCCCCGGTACCCCCCCCCCCTTCCCCCGCCTCTCGGTACCCGAAACCCCCCTACCAACCATCCCGGATACCAACCCTCCCCCCCCCCCGACCAAACCCTCCCACATCGTGTTAATAAAATGCAATGTATTTTCATGAAAGGAATACAAAGAGGCGAACGGCCACGGAGCCGCCGTCACGCGTTTACATTGAAGTCGCGTCTCTCGTCCTACATTTAAGTCGCGTCTAATACTTTAAAACTATGCTATGCTTTCAACAAATAACCCACGGTTTTGGCTGTTTTAAGTCTTTTCCGAGACCCGTTGACTTGATGCGAAAACAGGGAAACAATTTACATAACCGGTTTTTCTGACGGAAAAACTTCTCGCAGACAACCGTCGACAGCGTGATAAACATCGAAGGCAGCAAAATACGGCAAGTGAGACAATCATCGGGGTTTTGTTAGAGGGGTTAAAATGTACCTTACGAAATTGGGGTCTCCGTGTTTAGAAATATATGGAGTGATTATGGATGTAGGTTGCATTAGCATTATAGGTAATACAGATCCTTTAAGTGGTCGCGGTCCAATCCGATGAAAATCTGAAATTCGGTTTTCCTCGTTTTTTGCCTTTGTCGTTTGTGTTGAATTTCGATCCATTGTTTAAAAAAAAAAAAAAAATAGCGATACTTCGGCCGAAGTTGCCGGTGAAAATGGGAAATGGAAATACTTTTTTTCTAATAATGTCGTTTCTTTGTCCGAAATGCGTGTCTTTGCGTGGGCTCGACGGTAGATTAAATACTTCTCTTTCTGTAGAGTTCTCTGATCGCCTGGAAAACGTCCAAAAGAGAGCAATGAGAATCATTCTGGGTGATCATAGTATTTCGCATGAAGAGGCTCTCATTAAACTTGACGTTCCTAAATTAACTGACCGCAGAGATACTCTTTCAAAAAAATTTGGAGCAAAGATAATTTGTTGTCCCCAGATTGCCCTTCCCCCCTCCCCTCTCGTCTTCCGTGCGTCGGTCCGAGAGGAAAACTGGCAATCAGTTTTCTCCATATCCTGCTTATTCTTCTGCCCAATTTTTACGTAGTTTCATCTCATCATTTGTTTCTGGATATAACTTGCAAGTGTCTTAGTTAGTTTGTTTCGTGTCTGTGTATTTCGTAAATATTTTATTCCTCTTCTAGCTTTAAGCTATTTGTATATTAAACTTGATTGATTGATTGAAATACAGAACCTAACGGATCGGGGTAAGGGGTTGATTAGGGATGAATAACATGTTCAAGCGATTGTCTGGATGAACAAGTGCAGTAAATATGCAACTTTGGGATCCCATCGAAACTGTTACCTTCGTTGGAATGAAAGGTGGTAAAACCGTTTAAATTTCAGGACGCTTCTTACGCTTCCGGACCAAGAAAAGTACGAGTTGATAACGACCTATGTCAACAGTCCATCGGACGACACGAAGAGTATTCAAGCCCAATTTCAAAGCCCCCTCTCGGGGCTTGAAGATTTGGATTGCGGCTTCCTCCTCAAGCAGAATAGGTAAGCTAATCAAATGCTAGAACAAGTAGAAGTGTCGCTTGAATATATTAAGTAGAACCAGGGACCCATAAATTTCCTGTGATGACTCGCCATTCAGGGGCCTTGTCAATAAGAGATTTCTGATGCACTCTTGACCGAGCGTCAGATAGTTCGAGAAATACCCACGGGGATAAAATACCCGGCTATCCAGATAGACAAAATTTTTCGCAGCTGTTGTGCTGAACTAGGAATATTTCTCTGTAATGGAAGAGTATCCTGGATCTTTTGCCCTAGCTTAGGTACCTGGTGGCATGCTGAATAGTCCCAACAAATTTTGTCTATCTGAGCAAGAACGCCGATTCGACCCACGCGGAATTTTTGGAAACTAGATGAGGCTCGGGCAACATAGCAACATAGAAGCGTAGGAAATGACAAGCCCCCTGAATGGCGAGTCATTACAGGAAATTTATGGGTCCCTGGTAGAACTCTGTTATTGTTTGCTATGGAAGGAGACGCACGCTGATTATCCTATTTTAGCTGTCTATCCAGCCTAAAAAGGACTTTGTGTCCTTATGTTTCATATGTTTGTTAAACTTATGTTTCCCTTAACGGAGAAACTACGATGGGAAAATTTACAAGTAGACTACTTGGGTATGGATGGCTCAGCGAAATTTTCATTTTCATACGAAGTAGCAGTGTAAACTGTAAGCTTTAATCTTTTCGTCTCTGTGTACAGAGTGTTCCATTTTTAGTGCCGTTAAAATGGGTAGGTCAGCTGTGATTTGATCCAGTGTTACTTCGGCCCTTCTTGGTACAGGTCCTCTTCAGAGTATGACTAGAAGAAGCAAACCCACGACTTAAAATGTCCTCTAGTTCATGCAGCCCGAGGAGGACCCTTGCCAAGAAAGGCCAAAGTATCGCTGGATCAAATCAAACTGGACTTATCCGTATTGGGCCATCAAATATGAGTCGCAGTCAAACTTGGCGTAAGGAAAGCTTAAGTTGGTTCCCCACTGGCAATTGTAAGGTGTCGTAAGCGGCCGTTTCGGCGATTTCAGCCAGTGAGTGCCCCCCCCCCCCCTCCTCCAACTCCCCCCACGGTGCCCAGAACCAATCCAGTTCTTAAATGATTTATCTAGAGCATTTGTTTGTTAGTCACACAAAGTTCCATCCCGATCCCTCCAGTCTAAGCCGGTCACGTATTCCCCCCCCCCCCTCCCTCAAGAGTTGTCGGATCCGGTCAGGACATGAAAATGAATATCAGAGACATGTCGCTGTTCAGTCATTATATTTCACTGGAATCCAATCACCCGTTCCAAAGCTACGCATGAATCAATATTCCGGATTCCCCCTCGCTCACTCCTCCCACGATGATCGGGTCGAGAGAATTATTATTCCCAAGTCAGTTTGGTGGGCTCCCTGATATGCCTGCCAAGGTTCACCGTGAAAATCCCCGAAACCGCCATCACCGGAATTCCTGGACCCCCCCCCCCCCCATACGCACACACGCAAAGTTTCCGGACGTAGTCCGATTGTGTAAAAGGTTTATCTAGAGCAGATGCTTGTTCTTCCCAGCAAGTTCCGCTCCGGTTCCTCCAATCTAACCTTTTCACGAGATTTCCTGCCCCGTCCAACTCCCCCACAGCTGTCGAATCCGTTTCAGATCGTAAATGGACATGTCTTTCATTCAGTTATTAAGTTTCATTGGAATGTGATCACTCGTTCGAAAGTTCGCGCGCTTCCGTTTTCCAGATTCCCCCTCCCTACACTGCCTCCCAGATGGTCGGATCGGGTAACTGACTATTTCCAAGTTAGTTTGGTCTGGTCTCATATGCCTGCCAAGTTTTATCATCCTATCACATCTGGAAGTACCCTAACTCGCAATCTTGGGACAGACCGACAGACGGAATTGCAATCGGTAGGTATATGACACTTGAGCCAGAGGCTGCAAGTGCCATAAAACAAAAGCTTATGATTATGAAGCTGAAGAAGCGATATTTCTCGTTAAAAATGAACTTAATTCTCGTAGGCGTCAGGATGTCCCAGACTTAGCGGCCAAATGTCAGAGGTTCTGTCAAAGACAAGTGGCATCTCTGGTTAGGCGTATCCTGTCAGAAAAATGGCATTTACTGTTTTGGTCATATTGAACTGCGAATGACTTCCGAAGTTACACTCTATTGCCATTGGTAGCCTAGTGGTTTGTTTCATGTTTCCATCTTTGTTTCAGGACTGGATTTGAAGCCCGAGCTGAAGTGAAAAATATGGGTGAAAATCGACTATCGCTGGTGGCAAGCGTGGATGAAAATTCCGAAAGTCCTATAAAGGAGTACAAGGGAGAGGTGTCGCTAGAATCGTCATATGAGAAGTTGTCGAAACTGCATGTTTCTTATGACAAAAAGGTATGAAGATCCACCTACAGAGGGGTGGGGGTGTGCATTGCTTACGTTGTAGCACCTGCCTTAGGCAGGCAGAAAAATAAAATGTAATATTTTTCACTTTAGCTATTATACAGGACATTTTTTTTTTGCTTGCACAAAAAAATCAAACTGGGCAAAAATCTCACATTGGCGGATACAAATGTCAATATAGCAACATCCCGCGTACCGGAAATCCAGAAATTTTATGTCGTTGTTCCACAACATCCCTGACTTTCGCTTCCTAAAATTTCACCTAGAAATGTTGGGTTATGCTGGACATTTCAACTATGCAGGTATCAAAACTCCAGGAGACTCGTGGTCGTAGTTTTCTTTGTAATAGCATCCATGACTTCACATTGTTACCCTGCTGGTAACTGGTCGACTGGCTTATAGGCTAGTACGTAGCAACTTTTTAACTTTTCTTGAAAATAGAAACCCGTCTTTGGACCATGTCACATATTGCGTTTTCATTAGGTTCGCTCTTTGTCACCTGGGGTGCGCCCCCCTACATAGACACGACGCTAAGTAGACACACCAGTAAGTGTACGAAATCCGACGCTACATGGACAAAATTCCCGACACTACGTGGACACGACAGTACATCGAAACGAAAAAACTTCAGTGGTCAGTTAGAATGATATCATATGTGTACGGGTTCGGCAAAGACTGAACATCTACAAGACCTAATTATCTGTATAAAAAAGATCGACAAATATTCCCCTTTGGGATCCCATTGAAACCTTCGGTCTTGTTCTTTTCTTTGTTTGTACTGCGTTATTTCCCTTTTCGTGTCTAGTGCATAAATAAATTTCATCATTCTGATCATCGTAATCCGAAGATTGTTTATCGCTGATGAATGACTTTTTCTTGCAGTATACAAATGACAAAAACAGCGAACACATACTCGCTTTAACAGTCAACGACTTAGATGAATCCAAGTGGAAGTACATAAAAGCCACAGAGGAAAACATGGAAAAGACGAGAGAAGAGATTGAACTGGAAGGAAAATACATAATTTGGCCAGTGGCAATTAATTACCTATTTATCCGGGAGTATCCGACGATAAAGAAATATCCTGTGACAGTAAGTATGTTTTCTGATCCTGGGGTCGAGAGCTAGAAAGGTTGGTGAATGGGGAAAGAGTGTGCCAGGTCTTTATTGGAAAACTTAAAGGACCCCTCGCACCATTTACTCTTCAAGTTGTAGCATTTTAAAATATTTGAATATTTTCAAACTAGGCTGTGCTTTCAACAAATAACCCATGGTTTTGGCTGTTTTAAGCCTTTTCCGAGACCCGTTTACTTTTAGCGAAAAACAGGGGAATAATTTACAAAACCGGTTTTTCTGATGGAAAAACTTCTCGCAGACAACCGCCCGATGAAAAATTTGTAGCCTGCGTAGTAGTATGGTAGTAGTACGAAAATGTTGCATGTAATACTATGTAATAGCAAAGAATACTATCATTTCAAATACCTCACACTGGTCCAATCTTATGTAGTAGTATCTAGTAGCATCCTGTCTTGCCATAGTACCATCCAGTCGTGCTAATAGTAGCATATAGTAGTATGCAGTAACACGGTAGCCTTGAAGTAGAAGCATGTAGTAGTATCGTTAGTACTGCTTGCAACTTTTTCGTACTACTTCATAGTACTATTTTGAGATAAATTTTTCATCGGGCGTCGACAGCGTGATACACATCGAAGGTAGCAAAACACGGCGAGCGAGAAAACTAGCGCAATTTTGTTAGAAAGCCGGGTTAGAATGTACCGTACGAAACTGGGGTCTCCGGGTTTAGAAATATATGTGGTTATGGAAGTAGGTTGCGTTAGTATTATAGTTTTTTCTTTAGTATTGGTTTAGTAATTAGAAATGTATTGTCAGTAGTATAGTATTATTTTTCAGTAGGAGTAGTATTCATTTTTCATTAGTAAACAGACATGAATTTTGTTTTTCGCCTGTTATTTAACAAGTCCCCCGGGACTTTCCCTGCACGTGATGCAGATTGCGTGGTGTGTATTTGTTTGTAATAAACGTAATCTGATCTAAATCTAATCTAGGTAAGACAGGTGCTTTAATAGTTTTAGGGAACTTTTCCATGTCTTGGTTTGTTTTGTTAGGGTGCTTCAAGGTTTTACGCATCAATTTTGGGCTTCCCAGAAATTAAATTTGCAGGATTATCAAATACAACTTAACGTAATCTAATCTAAATCTAATCTAGGTAAGACAGGTCCTTTAATAGTTTTAAGTAACTTTTCCATGTCTTGGTTTGTTTTGTTAGGGTGCTTCAACGTTTTACGCATCAGTTTTGGGCTTCCCAGAAATTAAATTTGCAGGATTATCAAATACAACTTAACGTAATCCGATCTAAATCTAATCTAGGTAAGACAGGTCCTTTAATAGTTTTAGGTAACTTTTCCATGTCTTGGTTTGTTTTGTTAGGGTGCTTCAACATTTTACGCATCAATTTTGGGCTTCCCAGAAATTAAATTTGCAGGATTATCAAAATACAACTTAAACTGATTAATAGTTGATAGTGTAGGAGACGTTAATTAGGTAGAAAGGCTTTTTTCCTCGTCTAGTAGAGGAGAAAACGTAGTCCCTCAGCTAATCACAACAGTAATATCGTTTGTTTAGCAGGTGTAGGTTGCATGGCCCTTGCATGCAGCTTTGCGAAGGAGAGTAGTTATATAAACCGGGTTCTACCCCACCCTCCCCCAAATTTCAAAACCCCATTTTAACATCGATTTCTTAAATTTTAACATGCTTTTTTCCGAAATTTCACCCTTTTTATAGATATTTGTATTTTCTTTTTTCCCAAATAAAGGTACCAAGAAATAGGAAATATTAACCTTTATACTACATATAAACTACTACTTTTTTTTTGCTTTTTTCAATTTTTTATCCAAATACCCCCCAATTACTGAGTAAACAGTTCCAAGTCAACATATTGTTCCGAGTTCTTATTTACACGCAAAATAGGCTGTAAAATAAGATTGTTCTTTAGAAGTAACTCATCAGCAATTGCATTGTATCTCTGCGGTATAAACAGATCACTCATCTTCTTGTTATGATTGATAACTACAACTAACTTGTCACCATATTTTGTCTTAGCTATTCTCATTTTAACGATGGTATATTTCAATCCTAGAACTAGTTGTTCTTTCTTGATTGTCTCATTATACTTGTTTGTTTTGATTGTATTCAAGACCTCCATTTATTAGCGGCTGATTTTCTTTAATAAAAATCCAGACTATCTCGCGAGAGAAACTAACACACAAAAAAGTTCCTTATTTTGAAATTTATAGAATATTTCTTCAAAACCCCACATCCCCAGACTGTGACGAATGGTTGCGTTAAGCAGACACGCAAAGCAAAATACTGTGATGGCTATCAGTCTGGGGAGCCCCTGAACAGGGAAAACTCCTTGGAGTTTTTTGTTCAAATCCCTACCAACAGAAACTGCCAGCGCTGGGATTCGAACCGAGGTCTGATAGTCGTTTAGTTAGCACGGGCCAGTGCGCTAACCAACTGAGCTATCGGGGTCCTCATCCGATCCGCAAAGTTTCCGTTTTGTGATGTGATATGAGTCATCGTAAATAGTTGCAAAACCTCTCGCCTCCAGACAACAAATACGGGGAAAGTTAAGAGGTTCGATGGAGTTGCACCCCGAGTTTTTGGTTGTTGTTGTAGTTGTGGTTGTATTTATTGTCTGGAGGCAGCTCCGATGGGAGAGGAAACTCAAAGAGTTTTTTTCCCGCCGTCGCTCACTACAAAATTGTTAGCAGCGAGGTTCGATCTCATGATACAACATGATACAACAGACCACCCCAAGGGGTCTGGGTGAGGGGTTGGACACTGGTGTACCACAGTTCCAGGAAGAGGAGGTTTACTGGGTGGTGAGGGGTTACTCACTTGGACAAAGGTGTACTGGTTGGCGAGGGGTTACTCACTTGGACAAAGGTGTACTGGTTGGCGAGGGGTTACTCACTTGGACAAAGGTGTACTGGTTGGCGAGGGGTTACTCACTTGGACAAAGGTGTACTGGTTGGCGAGGGGTTACTCAGGTACTGGTTATGAATGACGCAGGCAATTAATGCGTATATGAATATGAGGATAGAGTTTTCAATCTTATGAAAGCAATATACTACACTTTGGGTAATTTCTCTTGATTTATTATGGAATTATTTTTACAATATTTATAACCATTCAAACGGACTTGTTTCATGTATTTTTCGCGAGGAAAAAATCTAAATGTTTTACGCATTTCTGCTTCACGCTGAATAACCTCTTCAACCGTTAATTGACCACATTTTAGCATTGATACCAATTCAGTGTAAAAATTATACGTGGTTTTGTATTCAGCTTTTCTATCTGCAATGTTTAAATGTTTTTCAATTATTTCGATAATAACGGAACCCAAACTTAAAGACGCTAAAGGTAGTATAAGAAACGCACTTAATCCTGCTGCTGAAAAGGCAAATTTGGATAAAAGTAGACCGTTACTCACATTATTGTAATATTTATAGCTTCGGCGATATACAAACATTTTCTTTTCCAAATCTTCCATTTATAATAAAACTAAATTGTTTCAAAAATTACTTCTTTAGGTTTGCCTCCAAATTCAGGAACACGTACACCATCTCGTAAACAATACTGCAGATAGCATGATCAGTCGGATGTAATCCAGACGGTGCATACTACGTGAACGCAAAACACTTCTGCCACCTGCGCAACTCCACTATTTCTTTCTTAACTGGTCAGAGGCAATCTAGATCGCGTATGCTCCGAGAAATACAAACAAATCAGCCGTCTCGGTAACTGTGCTCTCTGTGCATTGTCCAGTCGGAGAAAATGAGATAGCCTTTGCTCCATGAAACACATACTGAAACCAGTGATTTTCTTTACGGCTGAGAAAACTCAGTCGGGAGAAATTCATTAATGAAAATAATCCCCTAATAAATGATGAAAACTGCAGAGGTTATTCAGCGTTGTAAAACCTTGCGGTAGATACAATTAATATTCGGCGTAGAAATGAAAGGATTCAGAACAAAAATAGACCATCAAATTATACACCAGAGCCAGCATTAAGGAAGATTTTGGAAGATGAGATTAAAGAAAATAATATTGCTATTGGAAATATAAAAAAAGGGGAGAAACGGATAATAGAAAAGGATACAAGTGAATTAAAAAGGTTTCTAAAAAACAAAGGCCTACCCACTCGTGGTAACAGAGATGAAGTTATAGAACGCATTAAGGAATACTATGGTAGGATAATTAATAAGCAGAAAGAAACTATGGATAAAACTAGAGGTATCCTGAGAGATCAAACAGAAAGAGGTGATAAAAATAGACACAAACTAATCGATTTATCTACTCTCTTTATAAATAAGAAACAAATCAAAGAAGAAACATCGATTCCCAAATATTTGTTTAGAACAGAAGAAGAACAACACCCCACTATTGTAAGAGAAGATGAAAACATTTACACAGTAAACGTATCGATTGAAAGCAACGGTAGAGACGAAAATAATCTCATTAGTTTTGTTTTTGAGGATTTGCAACGAAGAATGAATGAAATATACCAGTACAGAGTTCAGTTTGTGACCAAGGTTCTTTTCTATCGACAAGAGAATGATGAGGAAGTAGAAGTATTTTACAACAGTACTTCTTGGGTTTTAAACAAAAATAGTGTCCTTACTCGTAGCCATTTAGATGACAACAACAGGAGACTTAGTTCTTTGAGTAATACCCCTCGATCTGGATTGCAATTTAGGCGATATGATGCAATCGACTATATGATGACTCGAATCGAATCCTACATGGGAGGAACGTTTAAAACACTGCCAGATTTCGTAAAAAATAAAAAAGCTTGCCTGAATATTGAAAATAGGGATCAAAAATGCTTTCTTTGGTCAATCTTAGCACATTTATACCCAGCTAAAGATCATGCAGAAAGAACTTCGAAATATAAACAGTATGAAAATGAATTTGATTTCAAAGGAATTACTAACTACCCGATGGATACCAAAGATATCTACAAATTTGAAAATAAATACAATATCAAGATTTGTTTATTCCAATTGGATAAAGAGAAAATAATCAGAAGTCAAATACTAAAAAGTACTATCAATGGGAAAACAGCAAAACATATCATTCATTTACTGTATTTCGATAATCACTATGTACTAATAAAGGATCTCAGCAGATTAATTGGTAGTCAAATCTCTAAAAATAAAACAAAGACATACCTATGCACTTATTGCGGAAGGCATTTTTCGAAACAAGAACACTTTGAAAAACATGAACTGAAAAAGAACTGTGAAGATCCTGATATTATAATGCCTCCTGAAGGTTCAAGTATACAATATAAAAATATTGCAAAACAAATGAAAGTACCTTATTGCATAATAGCCGACTTTGAGTCTTATAACGAAGAATACAACCAGGTATACGGAAAGAAAACAATAAAAGTAGCTGAACAGAAAGCGTTTGCATACAGAATTCAGGTGTGCTGTTCTTTTGATTCAAAGCAGAATAAATACTATGATTATTTTGGTGAAGACGCTGCAAAACATTTTGTGAAAACCATTACGGAAGTGTCCACAGAAATTGCACACAATTATGAAAACAGACAAAGAAATCACACTTATACCGACGAAGAAGTTAAAGAAAAATGGAAGACACTAAAGAACAAGACTTGCCATATCTGTAACACAGAAATTACTGAAAATCCCCACTTTGATCACGACCATATGACAGGAAAGGATAGAGGTTTCACACACGCTGAATGTAACATGAAATACAGGATTCCCAAGCATATCCCTGTAGTCCTACACAACTTATCCAAGTATGACTCCCATCTATTTGTGAAAGAGTTGATACCTGATAACGGAATATTTGAATCAGCAGAAAGTTTCATCTCATTCTCGAAATCAATAAGTATCCCAAGACAGGATAAGGAAATAAAATATGAAATCAGATTCATAGATTCCATTCGATTCATGGCTTCATCGCTGGACAAGTTATCAGCAAATTTAGCAAAATGCGATTGCAAAGAATCCTGTAATCATCCGAGAGATAATTTCAAGTATACATCGAATAGTTTCAAAAACGATGAAGAATTCAAAGAAATAATTAAAAAAGGGGTTTATCCGTATGAATTTGTGAATAGTTTCAGTAAAATGGATTGTACAAAGTTACCACCCATAGAAAGCTTTTATTCTAGGTTAACGGGAAAAGGTATTGACAAAGCTGATTATAAAAGAGCGGTGTCCATATGGAAACAATTTAATTGCGAAACATTACTTGATTATACCAAGTTGTACCTAAAAAGTGACGTTTTAATACTATCAGATGTTGTAGAGAATTTCAGAAATGTATGTATACATAATTATGACTTGGATCCACTTCATTACTTCTCAGCTCCAGGACTAACATGGGACGCTTTCCTAAAGCATTCAACAGTAGAATTACCGTTATTCTCAAAGGAAGACATGTATACATTCATTGAAAAGGGGATAAGAGGCGGCGTATCTCAATGTATAAAAAGATACGCTAAAGCAAATAATAAATATATGAGCGGATATGATAAGAGTAAACCATCTAACTATTTAATGTATTTTGACAAAAATAATTTGTATGGGTGGGCAATGTCACAAAAATTACCAGCGAATGATTTCCAATTCATTTCCATACCAGAAGCTTTGAAAGAGAGAAATGAAAACAGTTCACTCGAGTATTATAACCATCTAAAAAATCATGTTAACTCGGTGATACAATTACCGAATGTAGGTGCTATATATGAAGTAGATTTGGAATACCCGAAAGAACTTTTCCAGTTACACAAAGATTTACCATTAGCACCAGAACATTTCAATGGTAAACTATGTACGACCTTACTGGATAAAAACAATTACGTAGTTCACCACAGGAATCTAGAATTCTATTTACAAAAAGGTCTGAAACTGAAAAAAGTACATAGAATACTAGGATTCACTGAAAGTGCTTACTTAAAAGGATATATAGACCACAACACATCACTTAGAACTAAAGGTACAAATGATTTTGAAAAGGACTTTTTTAAGCTGATGAATAATGCTTGCTTTGGAAAAACCATGGAGAACGTAAGGAAACGAGCTGATATGGAAATAATAACTGACGATAAAACTAGAGAAAAAATAACAAAGAAACCCAACTTTAAATCTGAGATTATTTTCAGTGAAAACTTTTCTGTAGCAAGAATGTCAAAGGAAAAGATCAAATTAGACAAACCCATGTACATCGGTTTTGCTGTATTGGAACTATCCAAACTATTGATGTATGAATTCCATTATGATTATATGAAACCTAAATATGGGAATAAAATAGATTTATGTTATATGGATACTGATTCTTTCATCTATGACATACGAACCGAGGATTTCTATCAAGATATTAAACCGGATTTGAATGAGAGGTTCGATACATCTGATTATGCGAAAGATAATCCATACGGGTTTCCTAATGTAAACAAGAAAGTGATAGGAATGATGAAAGATGAATTAGCAGGACAAGTGATGACAGAGTTTGTTGGGTTGCGGTCGAAAGTATATGCTTATTTAAAGGATAACCAAGACCCTTCAAAAGCCAACAAAAAACTAAAGGGAATAAAAACAAACATAGTGAAAGATAAGATTACGATTCAGAACTATAAGGATGTTCTATTTGGAAACGTTGGAGACCTTTCAGTTACCCAGTACAACTTAAGGTCATACAAACACAATATGTTTCTAGAAGAACAGAATAAAAAAGCCCTAGATCCTAAGGATGATAAAAGGATTGTATCCAGTGATAAATTCACAACTTTTCCGTTAGGTTACAAACAATAAACATTCAAGTACCTTCTTCAGATATTCAAGTACCTAGTTAAAAAAATCAAGTACCTAGTTAAAAAATTCAAGTATATAGTTAAAAAAGTCAAGTACCTAGTTAAAAAAGTCAAGTACCTAGTTAAAATACTCAAGTACCTACTTAAGAAATTCAACTACCTAGTTAAAAAATTCAAGTACCTAGTTGGTAAATCTTATAATAAAAAATTCCTCATAAGTAAATGAATGAAAAGGCTCCAATCAAAGTATATGATTTTAGCGAAAAGAACACTTATCAGAATAAGCACGACCTTGCACCTCAGTGGCCATTTAGATTATTAATTTGTGGAAGTTCAGGAACAGGGAAAACCAATTTACTCTTGAATTTAATTTATGAATACATATGTTTCAACCGAATATACTTGTATGCAAAAGATCTTGAAGAAGATAAATATACAGATCTCATAGCCAATTTAAACACTTTGGAGTCACAATGCAAATCGAAAGTCTTAACAATAAGTAACAATCTTGAAGACATTGTCGATGTTGACGACCTAGACCCCAAGTATCAAAACTTGATTATCTTTGACGATTTTGTCACTGAAAAAGACCAGAAGAAAATAGAAGATTTATTCATAAGAGGAAGAAAGAAAAATGCTTCGATTGTTTATTTATCACAGAGCTATCATAAAACGCCAAAGGTGGTAAGACTTCAGTGTAATTATTTTGCATTCTTTCAGTGTTCTAATCCAAAAGAAGTAAAATTTATAAGACAAAGTCATGTATGCAGTATAGACAATGAAAAATTTCTCAAACAATTCGAGGTTGCAACCAAGGGCTACGGTTTTTTCTTCATAGATTAAAAACAAAAGATACAACCCTTAAGTACAGGAAAAACTTTGAAAAATTTACCGGATAATTTCTTTCTATAATAAATGAATAAATTCGGTAGTGTTGAAAAAAGGTTGGTAACGAATCGAAAGTTACTGACGAAAATGGTAACATTAACCTACAGGATAGGCGAATTGTTAATTTAGGTGATGCCAAAGCAGATCAGGATGCGATTAGCTTAAGATTTATGACTATTATTTTGAATAAATTTAAAGAAGAAATTACCGCTGAACAAGTGGGGATAAATCAGTATTTTAGCGAAGATGTCAACAGATTAACTGCTGTACATGATTCTCTCGATAATTTATTGGTAAGGATTAAAGATAAAGGGTTATTTGTAAGAGAAATAATTCGAGTTAATGATAAAGAAATTGATGCTGGGGATAAAGTGATAACGAATGTTCAAGATCCTAGAAACAAAAATGATGCTGTTAATTTAGGAACGTTAGTTAAGTATCTTTTAGATTTTGACAAAAAGCTCGAAAACCAACAAATCCTTAGCAAAAGTAATGAAACAAAGATTGGTGACCTTAGCAAAAGTATTGACAAAAAGCTTTTTGACCTTAGGAAAAGTATTGACAAAAAGCTCGAAAACCAACATAAAATGCACAGTAATGTTATTACAAATGATTTGGACCAAGATCTGCATATCAATGGTATTGAAAGAGCAGTCGTACACATTTTAAAAAGGCTTTTAGAGCAAAAACCTGTTGATCAAGATTTTGTTAAGAAAACAGAAGACATCATGAAAAGTAAACTAAAGAAATAAAATTTATATGATAAATTAATTTTCTAATAAATGGTTGAAACATTTGAGTTTACAGTTTATTTGTCAAAGCTTCAGAAAGGAAAGCTGAAGAAATGCTTTGGCGCTAAACAAAAATGTCAGATACGTGTTAGTCATAGTAGACAGAATGAACGAGAACCAGTCAAGTTACTTTTAAGTAAACGACAAATTGATAAAATTGAAACATGTAAAATGAATAATAAGGGCTGTGATATTGATGTATCATACAAACAGATGAAAGAAGCGATTCAAAAGGGTGGATTACTTCCTTTCCTAATACCGTTGGCAATTACCCTTGGAAAGGCAGCTTTAACAAGCGGAGCTGCTGCTTTGGGTACATTCGCTGGCAAGAAATTGGTGGATAACATAACCAACACAGGTGGGGCGCTTAAACTTCCTGGAACACAAAAAGTTACCGGTAATGGTGTGCGTGGAAGGCCTAAGAAGGAAACCGATGATGTCAACACAGGTGGTGCGCTTACACTTCCTGGAACACAAAAAGTTGTCGGTCATGGTGTACGGGGAAGGCCTAGGAAGTCAAAAAACGGGGACATCAAAAAAGAAGCAAAAGTAAAGTAGGACCTCTAACCAATTTTGATATTATGGATGCATTAGAGAGTATACCACATTTTAGAGGTGTTTTCTCTATAGATACGCTACCCAAACAGATAAATAGTATAGAATGTGGTGTAGTTAATTATGATAAACTCGGAATGCCTGGAATTCACTGGGTGGCGTACTGTAATCTACCTGATAATCCTTATGTAGAATTTTTTGATTCTTTCGGTATACCCCCAGGAAAAGAAATAATTAAATATCTAAAAACTTCAAAGAAAAAAATAGCTTATGAAAATCTTGCCGTTCAGAATATAGATGAATTAAACTGTGGATTGCATTGTATTTCCTACATTAAGCGCAGTTCTTAGTTTATTCATCTCTCGTCTTTTTGTTTATAAAAATTGTTTTCTAATAAATGGAGATTTATTGTATGAAATGTAAAAAGAAAACTGACACTGAATCAATGTTTAAAGCAGTGTCACAGAAAAATAATGTTCCAATGCTGAAAGGGAATTGTGTTATTTGTGGGTCGAGGAAAAATCGATTTTTTAAAAAAACCTCGACGCAGAAAAAGATATTTTAAAGACGTATTATTCAAATTATTCAGGGGTTGATGATATTTACAGAAAATTAAAAGAAAATGGTGTGAAGGTTTCTAAAGATAAAATATAAAGTGTGTTGCAAAATGAAAATGTGTATACGTTACACAAACCTTCCTATCACAATTTTGAAAGGAGGCGAGTCTATGTTCACCATGTTGACGAGCAATGGCAAGCTGATTTAGTTGACCTGCAGAAATATAAAAAAGTAAATGATAAAACAAATTACATCTTGACTATTATTGATTGCTTTAGTAAATATGCTTGGTGTGTCCCTTTGAAAGATAAAACGGGTGCTGAAATAATCAAGGCATTCAGTCATATCTTTAAAGAAAGAATTCCTAAGAAACTACAAACTGATAAAGGTAAAGAATTTGTAATGAGAAATGTTCAAACATTTTTGAAAAATAACGACATACACTGGTTTGCATCTGAAAGTGAATTGAAAGCGCAAATCGTTGAACGATTCAACAGAACACTGAAAGAAAAGTTATGGAAATATTTCACTCACAATAACACTACTAAATGGATTGATATTTTACCTTTATTTGTTAGTAATTATAATAACTCTTATCATCGTTCAATACAAATGAAACCAGTAGATGCTAGTAAAAAGGTAAATCAGAAAAAGGTTTACAATGCTTTGTTTCCTCCATGTGATTACAAAGTCACAGGAAATTACAAAGTAGGAGATTTAGTTAGAATTAAAAAAGAAAAATGTATTTTTGATAAAGGTTATTTACCTAACTACACGAATGAAGTATTACAGATAGCAACCGTTAGACCTACCACCCCCATTACTTATGAAATATCTGACAAAAGTGGGGAATTAATTCAAGGAGGGTTTTATGAAAAAGAACTTTCAAAATTTATTATGAAATAAAATTACTAGTATATAAATGGATTCAAGACGCTTGAGTGATATGTTATCGAGTATAGTTAAGAACAAAGAAATTCAAAGAAAAAAAGTTCAACAATACGAGATGGAGAAAGCAGGGTTTCGGGAATATGCTTCAGAATTAAACGCTCCAGTTGTTGCGGCACAAAAAGAAAACACTAAAGATACCATCAAAAAATTACAAGAAAACACTGAAGCTATCATCGAAAAATTAGAGGAGGTGGATATTAATTCAAGAAGCCGGCTTCTCCAATTAGGTGAACCGTATAAATCAGCTTTACAAAGACAACCATATCAGATTCCAGTTTCAGAGGCAGAAACACAGTCAACACAATCTACCGCTTTAGGAGCATCTCCAGATTTACCAACAAGTATCAAAATCGTTGATATGGATCCAGGTGTTGATAAAGAGTTATTAAAAGCACTTAATGTAAAATATAGAGAGAATCATACAAGATATAAAGGAGAATATTTTGAGATGCCTAATTGTTACTTTGATAACCCAGAGAATATAGAAGATGCTTTGTCTGAATTAACACCTATAAGTCAAAATTATGGTGGTTTGAAAAGTAAAAGTAGTTCTAGTAAGTATGATAAAATTATTTTATTTATTCAAGACTATAAGGATAGATTAAAAAAAATTCAGTCTAGCAGACCCTTTATCAAACAGCAAGGAACTGGAATATTTATGAATTGTGATGAAATGATTAAAAAATTGTACACTTTGATAGGTAGTAGAGTAAACGGGAATACATCTGATGAGGTGAGGAATGAAGCTATTGATATTTTGGATTCGTTAATGCGAAATAAATTTTTTACGAAGAGAGTTTACAATTCAATATATAAAAAATATTTCTAATAAATGGTGTTGTTAAACATTGAAGGTAATGAAAGTATCATTGATATAACATTTAGTCAACCAATCGAATTGAATCGTAATTGGGATTATGAAATAGGTTTGAATCAGTGTACTTTGTGGTATTCGTGGCATAATATAAGTGATAAATTTGGGAATAATACATTTCAATACAGGAAAGATGAAGAGGGGGGATAGGTGAATGTTACTATTCCTAACGGGATGTATAACGATGATTGTTTGAATTATTTTTTGTGTCAGTATTTTGATACTTCAAAAGATAAATGTCCTATTGTAATCTCATCCAATCCAGCATCTATGAGATTTGTCATAGTATTACAAGAAAAATATGTGTTTCGATTTAATAGTGACTTGTGTCAGATTTTAGGCTTTGAGAAGGATATTGAGATTTCTAAGAAAATCAATGAAGGTACAAAGCTTCCAAATATAACAAGAAGTGTCGATAAAATTCAAATTCACTGCTCTCTTGTAAACAGTTCTATCGTAAACAAAAGTAAATCAGATGTCATTTGGACATTTGTTCCGAATACTGAACCGGGTTGCCAAATTGTTGAGAATCCTAGACAGTTAATATATCTTCCTATCAACACAAAAGACTTTATTTACTCGTTGAGAATGACAATAACTGATCAGCTTGGAAGACCGATTGATTTGAATGGTGATAACGTAGGATACGTACTGCATTTAAGAAAAGCTTAAAGGATTATTGAAATAAAATTATTTACTTATAAATGTTGTTAAATAATAAGCGATTACTTTACAATAAGCAGTACGGAAGTGGAATCGGCAGTCTATTCAAAAATATTGCTAATTCCCAGTTATTCCAGACGTCAGCAAAACAAATTAGAGATGGAGCATTGTCAATGAATAATAATATTATAAAACCGAGATTTGAGTTGCTGAAAAACAGAGCAATAGAATATGGGAAAGATTTGATTGATGTCAACAAGAAGGAACTGATTGATATGATTGGAAATAAGAAGTCGATGAAGGATCTTATAGGTACAAATAAAAGGATTTTAAATCAAAGGAGTCAAGATTTGATCAAAACGTTAATGACTGGAAATGGGTTAAAGATTCTGAAATGATTTTTATTGAATAATTTCCTTCTTATATAAATGGCAGTAAATAAAATTATTAGTCCGCAATGGAACATATTTGATGAGCCACTTGTGGATGATACAGTGGTCAAGTATGAATTTAAAGAAATTCGAGAAACAGATGTGAATGTATCCAATAAGTCAGAGTTTGAATTTGTAACAAAGAAATTAGATTCCTGGTTCTATCCAAGTGAAAGTTATCTTGAGGTAGGCGTAAGGATAGTAAAAGCTGATGGAACTAATATAGCTGCAACCGATGTCGCTACGTTGACGAATAATGGATTTAATTTATTTAGTACCGCTGAGTATGTCATAAACGATACACCTGTTGAAAAAATTAATCATGTTGGTATTACAACTACCGTTACAAAGCTGATTGAATACTCTGATGATTACTCTAGAAGTGCTGCTAGAAATCATTTCTGGTATAAGGATTATAATCAAGGAACTGATATCAACCCTATAACTAGTTCATTTACCGTACCTGCAGGTGGGGTACTAACAGCAGGAAATATGAATGTCACTTCTAAGCCTAATGCCAATTATAATAAAGGGTTTGAAAAGAGATATAGATAGATAGATAGATAGATAGATAGATTTATTAATTGCTAAGCAGCCCGAGGGCCATGGCAACAAAAAATCACCAAAAATATCACATACTAGAGGAAAACGCACAAAACAAAATAAGAACACAAAAAAGAGAAAAAGCTCCTACTTAAATCTTAATCTTTCTCTTCTCTAATAACCATTTTCAGTATTTCTTTGTTATTTCCCTAATCCAAAAATCTGCTTCTATGTTCCATCGCTGTCCTCAGGAATCGCCCCAATCTCTTAATCGTACTAAAACATTCATTCCTAACAACTCTAATTAACCATTCTTCATCAAACTCACTCACACCGTACTGTTCTATCCTCCATCCACTCAGCTCCATGCACTCGCAAACCATGTGAACCAAACTCTCATTCTCGCATCCACACATCGGACAGAAATAAGGACCGGATTTCTGCCTAAAGTTACCAATATAACGTCTTCTAGCACCAATTGGCAGGGTGTCCGCCAACATTTCAATAATTATTCTTAATTCCTCCCGCTTAAGACCCGCTTTAAACATTATACTCTCACCCCATGTCTCTCTTACCGTGGCATAAAGCCTCAGGGATTCAGATTGATCCTTTTGGACGTGCCAAACCTGTATTTCCTGGCTCTTAAGTATTTCCTGTACTAGCTTGCTAACTCCTTCCTCATTTCCTACTCCATTATTCCACATTTCACCAATTCCACAATCATCCAATATCTTTTTTACCAAATAAGGCCACGAATTAGACGAATCATCTTTCAACGCTTCTAAGTATGCTGATTTTATTATTCTAACACGTGGCAAACCAACAATCTTTTCCCAAAGTCTAACCATATTCACTAATCTTACATTTCTCAACGATGTTAGACCTAACTCACCCTTAATCACTACACTATTTGTAAATTTACTAACCCCTAACCACCTTTTAAAATACCCTAACTGCAAAACTGCTATTTTATCTATTTTCTCATAACCCCATACTTCAGACCCGTAATGCATTACCCCAACTACCTTAGACCTAAATATTTCTTTATGGGCCCGGAGATTCCTAATTTCCTTCAGTTCACTCCTCAAAATCAAATTTGAACACAATCTTCCTTTCTCTACGCTCTTTTCAATATGTTTACTAAATGTCTTACCTTTGGCTCTAAACCTTATTCCTAAATACGTCCATTCTTCTTTCACTTCAATTTCTCTACCTGCGTATTTGAACTTATCCTCGGACCTCAAATTCCCTCCTTTCCTAAATACTAACACTACCGTCTTACCTGTGTTTAGCTCCAGTTTCTTGCCTTCCAAATACACCCTTAACAAATCAAGTAAAACTTGCAAATTATTTCCACTATCACTTACCAAAACAATATCATCAGCGAAAAGGAGCATACATAACACAGATAAGTCTAATGAAACTGTAGGTGCTCCTTGTTTTAACATGAACTCAACAACATCATTTATAAAAATTCCGAACAGTTTTGGCGACAGAATACATCCTTGTTTAACCCCCAAATTGTAACTTATTATTCGTGACAATTCTTTCCCCACTCTAACTATCAAACGAGATAACCTATATATCTCTGCTAACATCAACACAAATGTAGCCGGTAGTCCTATTCTTAGCAAACTATCCATTAACAAGACTCTATCTACATTGTCGAAAGCCCCTTTAAGATCTATGAATGCTGCATACAGCCTTCCGTTTCTAGGCTTAGTATACTTATTGATCAAAACTTTTAGTGCGAAAATATTGTCCATTGGTCCATATCCTTCTCTAAACCCCGCTTGTACCTGATTTAAAACCTCCCTACAATCTAACCATTTTTTTAACCTTGTATCTAAAATCTTACAAAATATCTTTGATATACTATTCCCTAGATGTATCCCTCTATAATTCCCATGCTCCTGCTTATTACCTTTTTTAAACAGGGGTGTCATTATTGACAAACTCCATTGCTTCGGCCACACACACTTTCGTAGTATACCCGAAAATAGCAGTGCCAACATTGGTAGTAGATACGTTCTGACCCGTTTCCAAATAATCGTGGGTATCCCGTCTGGACCCGGTGAAGATCCCCCTCTCATCTTCTTCATTGAATCCCAAACCTCTTCTGGATTAACAGGATCCGTCAGGGCGTAATCCTCCTCTCTCATAGGAAATTCTGTTTTCTCCCTCAGTTGCTGCGTTAACGTCTGTAGATTATCTTCACTCGAGTGTTTAGTTTCCAGGTATTCTGACCATGATCTTGCCGACGGTCCAGTTCCCGACTCCCCCCCTCGAAATGACCCCTTAATTCCATCCCAAAATTCTTTCTTATTCTTCTTAACATAATCTTCTTCCATAATTTTAATTCTTCGATTCTGAATTTCGTATTTTTTCTTTTTTATTAACTGCTTATACTCCCTTCGTTGCTCCCTGTACTTCTCTAACAATATTTTATCCACTGAAGTACTTTCCTTACTTCTAGATAGAGCAATTATAACCTCCCTTCTCTTATCTTCGCATTCT
Organism: Branchinecta sandiegonensis; assembly: GCA_030848855.1. Classification (NCBI taxonomy): domain Eukaryota; kingdom Metazoa; phylum Arthropoda; class Branchiopoda; order Anostraca; family Branchinectidae; genus Branchinecta; species Branchinecta sandiegonensis. The sequence continues at coordinate 18,511,332 of JAUPMV010000012.1, read as the reverse complement.
ACATCAAAGAATTCCTTGCCTTGTTTTCTGGACCTATGTTTATCGTCAGCCTCTTCTCCTTTACTTACCTCTCTAATAATTTTACATATTGATTCAAGTCCATCCTCCGTTCCTCCTGAAACAACAGTAGATCTGCATTTGCCTAACTCTTCCTCTATTACTTGCTTCTGTAACCTATTATTCAAAGTTTTATCACTTACATTTTCTGACTTAATTTTTGGGAACACCATCCTCCTATCCGCTAAATTTGATCCTATTTCTAAGTTTCTAACTATTTGAACCTGCATTCCAAATTCTATATTCGCTTCTATTGGCACGTGATCCGAACCAACCACCGAAAGCACCCTGAAGTCTATACACCATGGCCAGAGAGACATATCCACTAAAATGTAATCAACTACACTCGGCTTCTTACCTGCAAAACAAGTGAAATCCCCCAAATTTTTATCACAACCCAGTCTTCCATTCAATAAAACCAAATTCTCCATTCCACAAAAATCTAGTATTTTTCCTCCCCATTTGTTAACTTTCCGATCTCGGTCCTTACTTGTCCTTTCCACCAGTCGTTCCGCTCGTTCATCCAAACTATTCCCAATCATTCCAAAAGATCCAGAACCAGGCTCATCCTGAGGTAGCGATGGTTCAAATGTCCTTTCAATTTTCTTGCTGGTGTAACCGTTGAAGTCTCCTAAAAACACAAAATGGTGACTACTGTGCACACGCCTGTACTGATAAGTTTCATTCAACAGAATTCCCCATGTATCCTCCTTATCGCTATAGCTGCTTGTCTCCGGCGGAATATAAACACCACAAACAATTAACGAAACATTTCCAAAAATTAACTTCATCCATACAATATTTTCAGATGACGAATTCAACTGTTCGCATTTGCTAAATGTACCTTTCTTAACTAAAACAGAGACACCACCGTATAGTCGATTGTTTTTACTTCTTTTCCGTGATACTCCGAAAGAATCATAATTTTGTCGTATAATCGGATCACTCCTCCAACTTTCTACAATACCAACAATATCCCAACTCCCAGACCGAAATAAATCAATTAACTTAGCATCACTATATCCCTGAATGTTCCATTCCACAATCTTTAAACTCTGCGCATGGCCCTCTTCACCCTAGTAATCCTCAATATCTTGCGGGCTATAGCTAAACCGATAATAATTCCCCGTAAACCTGTCACTTCGACCCCTGCTCGAACGGTTCCCTGCACGTGCAACGTTTCCGTTTCCCACTCGAGGGTTTTTGGGGGCGTTCCTCTCATACTCAACTGGGCTGATTTCACTGCTCTTTCGGGCACGGCCTCCTGTTGCTGCTTGACCTGGATACCTAACAGGGAACTCTTTGACCGTACTTGCATCACTGTTACCATCTGAGCTCTCCCCATCAATTGTTTCTCGACTTGCTGTTACTGGCTCTGCCGACCAACTAGTCCCTGGTTCCGGTTGCTTCGGAGCGTCATTAACCTGGGGCAACTGATCTGTTTCCATTCCGCTGTGTTGGGCTCCATTTTGGGTGACTCTAACCGCCACAGATTCTTCAAAACCACCCTCCGTTCGAACTACTTTTTTCAAATTTTTCGTCACAGCATCGTATACAAATAGTTCACCGTCCACTGTGAGTTTATCACCCCTCAGGTATGCACGTCGATTCTCGTCTAATGCCTTTTCTAGAAACGGCTTCAGTGCTCGACGCGCTTCTCGCTGGGTGAAAGAATAATCTGGGCTGACGCCAATTTGTTCTCTTCGGATTATTTTCGCGTTCTTTAGCACGTGATTACGGAGGTCCATCGTTGCGAATTTTACGACTACAGGACCTGCTCGTAGTCGGAAAGCTTCAACAATGTCGTGACGCGAAATGTTCAAAGGTGGAAAGCAATAGTCCAGTAATGATATAAGGTCCGCCGCCAATGATGGGCCTAGCCTCGTGGGTCTAAAATCGTGGAAAACTAGGTTGAACCTTTTATCATTCGACTCCAATTTTGAGATTTTGGCCTCAGCTGAATCCAGGGCCCTACGTAGACTTTTGATTTCGGCCGTTGCCGCCGCCCCTGCCTCAGCGCCCTGGGCAATTTTGACTGACATTTCCTGTAACTGATGCTGAATGTCTAGTACGTCCGTTGAAACCTTCGGAAGGAGGGCTAGCTTAGAGTTGATATCTTGCAAGCATTGTGCGTCCGCCATTTCGTTTACAAACTTTTCTTGACTGGCTGCCGCTCCTGACATAAATATAAATCAGATCGTTTACCTGAATTTCCCACTTTCGCCTGGGATATAGCTTTGTAAATCCAAATGTTTGAATATTCCTTTCTGCTACTTCGCTCGTCCGGTCGTTCCGATCTTCCACTGACACAAACAAGTTCACTCTTTGGAAGCCTGACGCTAATAGAACTAAAAACAGCAAATTAGTGAATATGTATTTACCATTATCAGAGTTGTTTGGATTCTTGAAAGGAAACAAACGATTTTTTAGAGGTGCATCACACAGAATATGTCTAAGAAGAAATGATGATAATAATATGATTGTAAACAATGGAAATACTAATTTTAAAGTCGTCATTGAGTATTTATCCTGGAAAATTCCTGTTATAGCACCTAGTATTGAAATGATGAGTCAATTGGAAAAGGGTTTGGCAAAGGATAAAAAGTATAATCTGATGTGGGAAGCTTGTAATACTTATAAAAGTGATGTTAGTCAGAATAAGGAACACACATGGAAAGTTGTGTCTGAGAGAAATAGTCCTACAAAAATCGTTGTGATGTTACAGAAAAATGAAAAGCATAACAACCAAAAAAATAATAATATGGTGTTTGATCATATGAATTTGACGGATATAGAGGTTAGAATTAACGGGGATAAATATCCAGAAGAACCCCTCAAATGCGACTTTAGTGAGGAAAAATGCACATACTCTAACTTGTACAACAGATATATACACATGGGTTACAAACAATTAGCGTTTGATACTGGTAGTGTAGTCAATATTGAAGAATTTAAAGAAGTATATCCACTATTTTGTTTCGATGTTTCTAAACACGAGTCAAATATTTATAATGGAACCACTGCTGATATTGAAATTAGTATAACTTTAAATGATCCTCAACCCGTACCATACAATTTTTACTGTGTTCTATATTATGAAAGAAAAGCTACATTGGATATCATTAATAAAAATATGTATGTGAGTTTGTGATTTGGATTTTTATTAAAGAAAATCAGCCGCTAATAAATGGAGGTCTTGAATACAATCAAAACAAACAAGTATAATGAGACAATCAAGAAAGAACAACTAGTTCTAGGATTGAAATATACCATCGTTAAAATGAGAATGGCTAAAACAAAATATGGAGATAAGTTAGTTGTAGTTATCAATCATAACAAGAAGATGTGTGATCTGTTTATACCGCAGAGATACAATTCGATTGCTAATGAGTTACTTCTAAAGAACAATCTTATTTTGCAGCCTATTTTGCGTGTAAATAAGAACTCGGAACAATACGTTGACTTGGAACTGTTTACCAGTGATATGATTTAGAATTGTTGTAATAGTTATTAAAATAAGTGTACTTATTAGGGTATATTGTATTAGTTTATATGTCTTAAAGGGGTAATATTATCATTTCTTAGCACCTTATTTCGTGTAATTATGAAACTAAAAAATCTGTAAAAAGGGGGTTAATTTGGAATAAAGCATGTTAAAATTTAAGAAATTGATGATAAAATGGGGTTTTGAAATTTGGGGGAGGGTGGGGTAGAACCCGGTTTATACAACTACTAAGGAGATACAAATATCTCTCAACCCTCTAACCCGTTGCTAAGGACCATTTTTGAAAGTTGGCTAGTAGTTGTCATGCTCCTTTTTATGGCACTTGCCTTCCGGCCAAGTTCCAAATACCGATCACTTTTCCGTCGGTCTGTCGGTCGGTCCCCGAAAATTTGTAGCCTGCGTAGTAGTATGGTAGTAGTACGAAAACGTTGCATGTAATACAATTTAATAACAAAGAATACTATCATTTGATGTGCCTCAGACTGATCCAATCTTATGCCATAGTAACATCCAGTCTTGCTAATAGTACCATATAGTAGTATGCAGTAACACGGTAGCCTTGAAGTAGAAGCATGTAGTAGCATCGTTAGTGCTGCATGCAACTTTTTCGTACTACTTCATAGTACTATTTTGAGATAAATTTTCAGTCCGGTGTTAGCGAGTAAGGGTACTTCCGGATGTGCTAGGACGATGAAACTTGGCAAGCATGTTAGGGAGCCGACCAAATTAACTTGGAAATAGTCACTTGTCCGATTCGACCATCGTGGGGGGAGGGAGGGTAGCCAGAATCCGGAATTCAGGTGGCATTCATAACTTTTGGACGGGTGATCGGATCTTAATGAAACTTGATATTTGGAAAGACCTCCAGTCCGGACCGTATTTGGTGAATGTGGGGAGAGTCGGAGGGGGAACCAGAAATCGTGTGACACGCTTAGAGTGGGGCGATCGGGATGAAATTTAGTGAGAGGAACAAGCATAAGACCTAGGTACATCATTAATAGAACTGCGCCGGATTCTAGCACTGTGGAGGCGTTGGAGGGGGGTTCCGGAATTCCGGTGATACGGAGTTAAGGTACTTCCAGGTGGGATGGGACGATGAAACTTGGCAGGCGTATCAGGGACCCAACCAGACTGACTTGAAAATGGTCGGTTTCGCCATCCGACCATCGTGGGGGGGGGGGGGGGGGAAGTGGAAGGACGGGGAATCCTGAATCTTGAAGTACAAATAACTTTCGAACCGGTGATCGGATCTTAATGAAACTTGACATTTGGAAAGACCTCATCTCTCAGATGTCCCAAATCAGGTCCAGGACCGGATCCGATAAATGTGGGGGGAGGGAGGGGGAGGGAAGAACCGGAAATCGTGACATGCTCAGAGTGAAGCGATCGGGATGAAACTTGGTGGGAAGAACAGGCACAAGCCCTAGATACATCAGTCCAGATTTGGTCACGGGGGGAGTTGGATGGGGGGGGGGAGAGAGGGGTCTGGAATTCCGGTAGTCGGAGGCAAGGTACTTCCAGATGTGCTAGGACGATGAAACTTGGCTGAAAAATTGCTTAGAAATGGTCACTTCCCAGATTCGACCATCCCTTAAGGTATTGATCTTAACCGGAAACTGTAAAAAATACTATAAGTACAATTTACATTTCTGTAATCTCCAGGAGCCCGTTATCATTTTTGCCTAAAGGGTTTTGCTTAGAAATCGATTTCTAGCTCCCTCAAAGTACGCATCTTAACTGTATAGTAAAAAAAAAATACTTTTAACCAAACGATACATTTCATGATCCCCGAGGGCCCATGTTGTCTGTGCCACAAGGGTTTTTCTTAAAATGAATTTCTAGTACCCTTAAATTGCGCATCTTAAAGAAAAGTGAAAAAATTACTTTTGACCAAACGGCGTATATTCGTGATCTCCAAGAGCCCATGATAATTTTTGCCTACATTTGCTTACAAGTGAATCCCTTAATACAGTTTACCAAACGATACATTCTCGTGATTTCCAAAGGCCCATGATCATTGTTATCTTATCGGGGTTTGCTTACAAATGATCACGACAAACACACAAATTGGCAAATTCCTACTTACTCTGACCCAGCCTTGCAGGGGCCATATGAGCTTCTAGCTCTTGTTTTCTGTACAAATGCTCTGCATGTCATGGAGAGGAAATCCGTGATGAAAATGTGATTTTAGGACAAACGAACCTTTTCAATCTTCGACGCCGATGAACCTAAGCTTCGTGGGGATGTCCATACTATCGTGGAGACGACTGAGTTTGGCAAAGAGTTTAGCATTGAGATCAGCAAGGTCAACTTGACGACTCGGTATGCCTGGCAGCCTAGTAATTTTACTCACGGAACTCTCCTAAAGTTGGCACCTGACGGCAGCAGAAATTTTGGATACGACGTTGGCCTTCTTGACGGATCTAAGGTGAGTCTGCATGAGAGAGCATGTCTATCCTTCCGTATGAGCATGTACAGGAACATAGGAAAGGAGATAAGGAATTTAGAAATTCTTTCTTCGCGTAATAATATATTTCCTGTAAAGTAGGATCCGTATAAAATCGTGTATGGTTGCTATTTCATTGGCTTTAAGTTAGGGATGGGTTCTCCCGTGAATCCTTCCTATTTTTTCGATTGGATCCGAAAGGTGAATATTTATTAGATTCTTCACCCGGACTATCGGGTCTTGTAGATTTCCAGTGAACTACTTGTCCTACGAGAAAAGAAAATTCAAACGGTTCATCATGTCTGATTATCCCTGTATCGAACCACCAGTCAATTTCAGAGAAAACTTTTTACCACCTTTCCCGTTTTGGCCGGATTCCGGGCTAACTGCTTGTCCGGCAAGAAAGTTAGTTTCAGATATGGATTCAGCATGCTGTATCCCAATCTAAAGGACCCCTCCCACTATTTCCTCTTCAACTTACAGTATTTTAAAATATTTGAATACTTCAGAACTGCTGTGCGTTCAACAAATAACCCATGGTTTTGGCTGTTTTAAGCCTTTTCCGAGACCCGTTGACTTGTAGCAAAAGCAGGGAAACAGTTTACATAACCGGTTTTTCTGATAGAAAAACTTCTCGCAGAGAACCGTCGACAGCGTGAGACACATCGAAGGTAGCAGAACACGGCAAGTGAGAAAATCAGCGTGGTTTCGTTACAGGGGTTAGAATGTACCGTACGAAATCAGGGTCTCCGGGTTTAGAAGTATATGGAATGATTATGGAAATATGTTGCATTAGTATTATAGGTAAGACAGGTCCTTTAAAGCACAACTCTTACTAGAAATGATCTTTTCATGATGAAATAAACCAGCAATACCGTTTTCGACAGCACCATTACGTGAGATTAGCGATTTTCTTGTTACCGCCTGTCGACTCTTTCCAGCCTTCCTGCTCTCCGACGCGGCGGGTGAACGCAACAGATTTGAAAACTGAATGCGCTGCGGTTAAAAAGTGGGAAAACGAAGCAAAACGAAAGAAGTGAAAAACAGAAGAACGACCATGACTTCCAAAAAGAAAAACAACACTTTGAAGTAGCCTGTGACTGAAAACTCGGCTCGACCGAAAAGTGAGTGCTAAAAAGTCGTAGGTAAAAAAGGAAGCAGTGTCGAAATGCGAGGATTTCAGAACCCTATAACTCCATAAGGGAGCTAGAGATAACCTAAAACTCGAAATAAGCAAGAGGGGACCTTTAATAGTGAAAAAAAAAAAATCCTAAACACGATCCAGATAATGCAATGTATTCAGTTAAATGATACAAAAATAAGTTGGCTTTTCAGGTGAACTTAAAAATGTAATAGTACTAAAACGGAGTTTAGTTTTAGTTTCGAATTCTCAAGGAAAGTAGCTAATGGTCCATTTGCACACTGCGTAAAATCCGAGCGTATTTGAAATCTGAGCGTATTTTACGCACGTTTTGACCTTGAAAACATTTCTAGCAATACCGTCGTATGTGAGAAATCGGTCCGTTTTGTATCTAAATACGTCCGTATTGCTAGAAATCTTTTCAAGCTCAAAACGTGCGTAAAATACGCTCGGATTTCAAAATACGTTTGGATTTTACGCAGTGTGTAAACCCACCATAAATTTTGAATATGGTGCACAGGCCTAAACCTATTTAGTCTTGACCGGAACGATTGCAAGCCGCCGTTGACATAAGAGCCTGAGACCAAGCCAAGATTTTTTTTCCACGATTTTTTTTTTTTAGGGTCAAAAGACGGACTACAAGGCAAAGCTGGTTCTCACCGTGCCGCAGAGAAGCATTGGCCTGGCGTCGACTTACGTAGCTACTGGGAAGTCCATTGGAGCTCTTGTGGAAACGAGCTGGGATGTAACAGACAGGACGAGATATTTGAGGGTATACTATCAATTGGATCAGGTGGATAAGGGAAAGGACGGTTCAGGAAAAGCATGGAAGCTAGGAGTGAAGCAGCGACGCTTGGCACTGGTAAGTTTGGTGAATATTAACAGAAAGATGGAACACGTCCCTCATGAAATCCGATGACGACTTGCCGCCAGACGCGCTAGAGGAACAATTACAATCACACGTGAGATCTTGGTATAAGTTATCTGAAGGGTGAATAAGCGATTAGGCTTTCGGTTCATATCGAGTCGCGTATTAGCCTCTTGGAAAAGTCAGCCAGCACACAGCACTGAAGTCGGAAGCCAGAAATGACGAAGTTGATGACGCTTGACAGAACTGAGTTGGGTAAAGCAAAAATAGAGGAAGACGCATTTTAAACAGTTTCAAACATGGCTAGGCCTAAGAGGAAATGAAAATAGCCAAACAAACCTGGATAAACTTACACCAAGAAGTAACGTGTTATTATTTTCTTTATGATAGCGCACCTAGCGGCCAAAAAAATAACTAATATGAGAGGAATTTTATGAGGGGCGTATACTTTGCAAGGTTACTGAAGGCCTCTTCTGTCTGGTGATTGTGGTGATTTGCGGACTATGTTTAAAATTCTCGAGTTTTAAGTAGCTCAGATTAAGTTTGTTTGCCATATATCTTTCATAACAAATGAAAAATAGCACTGGTCTTTGTCAATGTAATTGAAGTTCATTGTAAATAAATCAGAGATAACATTCAAAGACCACTCTTAATTATTCTGCCCTTCATATAATCCCGAGCTCCCTTAGGGAATTAGAGGCTTCTGAAATCCCCGCTTTTCACCATTGTTTCCTTTTATACCACGACTTTTTAGTCCTTTTTCGTCCGAGCCGAGTTTTGCAAGTCAGACAACGCAAAATCTTTCATACACAAGGACATGAGAAGCTTCAAGGTTTTGTTTTTCATTTGTAAGACATGGTATACCATCAGGTCTATCTTTTTTTTTAGTTTTCGCATTTTTGAAACAACGCGTTCAGTTTTCAGATATTTTGCGTCCAGCCACCGCGTTCGAGAGAGTCGACAAGCACTAACAAGAAAATCGATAATTTCACGTAGAATATTTTCGAAAAACGATAATTGTGTACCATTCACCGTAAAAAGATCAATTTTTCGGATCCCAAAACGTAAATGGAGGGATACCTATGACATCGCAAAAGTTGTCCGTCTGTCCGTCCGTCCGTCTGTAAGCACGATAACTCTCGAAGGGAATGAGACATTTTGATGAAACTTGCTGTGAGGATTTTTTGGGTCGTCGGACCAGTCAAGTTCGCAAATGGGCTTTGTAGCCCTACATGTAGGGGTGGGGGAGGGGGTTCAAATTAAGGGGCAAACAAAATATTTTGAAACAGCTAATGTGATAGTCGATTATGGGGTGAGAAGACATGCTGAACACGATGGTGAAAATCATTTTGTCATCGCACAAGTAGTTCGCCCGGAATCCGGCCAAAATTGGAAAGTTTGTTAAAAGTAAAAGCTTTATTTGAAGTTGATTGGATGTTCGATTTAAGGGAAGGAAGACATGCTGAAGACGATTGTGAAAACCATTTTCTCGACGGACAAGTAGTTCAACCGGAATCCGGCCAAAACCGGAAAATTGTTAGAAGTTAAAGTTTTATTTGTAGTTGATTAGATAACCGATTTAGGGGTAAGAAGAGATGCTGAATCCGTGTGTGGCAATTATATTTTATCCGTACATATAGTTCGACCGGAATCCGGCTGGAGTCGGAAAATTTGTTATAAGTTAAATTTCTATTTGAAGTTGATTAGATGTTTATTATTGGAGAAAGAAGATACCCTGAGTTCGTTTTTGAGCTTTCTTTTTTCGCCGGACAAGTAGTTCTGGAGTCCGGCCGAAACCGGGAAATTGGCAGAAGTGGCAGGAAGTTTTCGTCAAAACAGATATGACTTATAGGGGTAAACATACATGCTGAACCCATTTCTGAACTTGGTTTTCTCAGATGATTAGCTATTTGGTCTTAATCTGTTTCTGAATTTTAATAGTAAAAATGTTCAAGGAGTCTGGCGATGACTGGATCTGGCTAAGCAGGGGCGTCCCGATACCTTCCTGATCGGGGGGGGTGCAGCTTCAGAATTTTACCGGAATTTTCGAGGTTTTACCGAAAATTCTCGTAGTGACAGTCTCTGCAGAAAGTCTAGAATACTGTCGTGTTCTGACTTCGATTACGTTTTATAAACAATAGTAAACAAAAAAAGGCTCGTTAAAACTTAAAACAAAACAAAAATCTGACATTCAACACACCCTACACATTTATTCGACGCATTTTAACCATTTTCCGTTCATCCTCAACACATCCAATTTCACACTCATCAACTAGATCTGTTTCACATGCTATTAATAGCAGAGTTTCAAGACGCTGGTCAGCCATTAATGAACGCCAGGTGGTGTTAACCACCTTCATCTTGCTAAAAATTCGTTTCCCTTTTGCTGAGGTAACAGGGATTGTCTTAGCCAGCTTGAACGCTTTCCATACTAGTGGTAAGACGTCTTTCAGTTGACGAGAGACCTCGAATATATCTAAACTTTTTGTTTGTTTCGAGGCTCTCCCGGCGACTTTCTACATCACTTCAAAACAAGGCTAATTCGTTTTTATGGTACTTGCAGCCTCTAGCTCAAGTGCCATATACCGTCGCAATTCCGTTTGTCGGTCGGTCCGGTTTTTTTGTCGCACTTTTTCGAGTTAGGGTTCTTCCAGATGTGCTAGGACGATGAAACTTAGCAGGCATATCAGGGACCCGACCTAACTAACCTTGAATAATCAGTTACCCGATCCAGTCATCTGCGGGGGAGTGGAGGGCGGGGAGATTTAGGGCAGCTGGTCACACTTTTTCGAGTTAGGGTAGTTCCAGATGTGCTAGGACGATGAAACTTGGCAGGCATACCAAGGTCCCGAATAAACAACTTGGAAATCATCAGTTTCTGTATCCGATCATCTGGGGGGGGGGGGGGTGAAGGCGGGGGAATCTTGAAAATCGAGTAGTTTTGAAAAAAATTGCTTAGAAATCGCCACTTTCCAAAGCCGTTTTCCATAAAGTGCCAATCTTGACCGCAAAGTAAGAAAAATACTTTTAAGCGAAATTTGCATTTTCATGATCTCCATGAGCTCATTATCATTTTTGCCTCAAGGGTTTTGCTTACAAATGAAGCTCCAGGTCCCTTAAAGTGCGCATGTTAACTTCGAAGTCGAAAAGTACTTTTTATCAAATGATTCATCTCAACTTATAATAGCGGATTCAACAGCTGTGGTGGAGTTGGGAGGGGGTGATCGGAAATCTCCAGAAATGGTTAGAATGGAGGAATCGGAGTTTAACTTCCTGGGAAATACAAGCATTTATTCTAGATAAATCGTTCGCACAGTTGGACTGGATCCGGACACTGGGGGGTGAAGGTGGAGGGGGGCCTTCCGGAATTCCGGTGATGGTGTTTTTCAAGACGAAACTTGGCAGGCAGGCATATCAGGGACCCGTTGAATCTGACAGAGCCCTTACCTACTACATACAGTTGCAAGTGCCATATGAGCTTACAGCTCTTGTTGAACTCTTCTTGGTTTACCGGTATCACCGGAAAGGAGTCGAGAAAGCTGTCGGCGATTTTGGATTCACATTCAGCCGAATTCCGGTAGAATCTGTGGAGTAGGTTCCGGTAGATTCCCTGAGCCGAATTCTGGTAGATAACGTGGGATGAATTCCGGTAGACTTCCTCAGACAAATCCCGGTTGATTCTTTGCGAAAGATTTAGCGTAGATTCCATGAGCAAAATCCGGTACTTCCCTGAGCTGAATTCTGGTAGATCTCGTGTGGTGAATTCCGGTAGGTTCCCTGAGACAAGTTCTGGTAGATTCCTTGTGAAAGATTTCGCACAAATCCGGTAGATTCCCTGAGCTGAATTTCGTGGATTCCGAGGGGTAAATTCCGGTAGATTCCCTGAGACAAGTTCCGGTAGATTCCTTAGGAAAGATTTCGCACAAATTCCGGTAGATTCCCTGAGCCGAATTTCGTAGATTCCGAGGGGTAAATTCCGGTTGATTCCCTGAGATAAGTTCCGGTAGATTCCTTGTGAAAGATTTAGCGTAGATTCCATGAGCAAAATCCGGTAGGTTCCCTGAGCAATAATCCGGTAGATTCCCTAAAAATCATAAAGTTTAGGTGAATTTGACAAATTTTGACTGGCGCGGCTTCGCCGCACCAGTCAAAATTTACCGGATTTTTTTCCCACAGGCTTTCTGGGGGGGTTGCTGCACCCCCCACACCCCCTTCGGGACACCCTGTGGCTAAGACACGACCCAGTTGTCTGGATCAGATATTGAATTTTTGGGATCCCATCGAAACCTTTGGTCTTGTTGTAAGAGTTGAGTTTTGAATACCTTTCCCTTGCACGGATAGCTGGGCTCTGGAGTTACGATTTGTTTTCTTTAATTACCTCTTCTTTTCTGTTAGTTACGACGAACCAAATAACATTTCACGAACCTTGACTGATATACACCCTTGCAAGTAACATAGGAGCTTAGGACCCCTTTTGTTGTTTTTTTACGACGACTTTCTAAGGGCAGTAGTGATTTGTTTGACAGGTAACTGTAGAGTTTGAGGATTTGTTTTACTGTCTTCGTCAGCTAGGTGCTTTTGGTTTTAGGACACTTTCGTCTTGCACACCGCCGTTGTAACTTGTTGTTGTTGATGGGGTTTTTACATGCTGTCTGCTCAGTGCTTGGGAGCGTATCCCACCCTACTTCCCGTAGTTACTACGCATGACGTCGCGATTTCTGGCTTTTTGCTGTGAAGCCTGGAATGATTTTTCTACTTTCCAGCAGAATATCATGCCACGGGCGAATCCGACCAATCACGTTACAGAGATGCGTAGTTACCACGCTTACTACGCTCCCGAGCATGTTAAGCAAATAGTTACTGTTATGATAGATAAATCTTTTATTCGCCAAAAACTGATCATGGCTCACGCCAAATTTGTTCGGTATAGTCATGTATATAAATGAACACACACATAATAGGCCTACGCATATACGGCTACAACGGTCATAAATAACATGATAAATTTAAACTAGCAGCTCAGCTTATGCTTAGTGACTATTTCGAGAAGCTTGGAACGGTCAGCGTAGTAACTTTTCGTGAGGTTGGAACGGAAATAGTAACTAATAGTTACTATTGTTAGAAGGGTGGAACACGCTATGAATGACCGATTTCGCTCAGTTGTCGCATAGTTGCACAAATTTACTTCCAAGCTTTTCCCGGACAGGACCTGCTGGTGGAGGGTGACCTAATCCGAGACCCATCTGGTGGCATGACTGGGAGCTCGACGTTCCAATACCTTCCTGGAGATGAGCACCGCCTGAAAGGCACCGTCGCTTTCAAGAAGAAAACGGATTGGTGGAGCCTTGACCAAAATAGCACCTTAACGCTGACATTGCCTAAAGCCAAGTAAGTTACATCATAATATTCGCCATGATATTGCATCACAAAAGGGTTTCACCTCTAAAGTCGAAGAAACTGGAAGTCTGCTGCTGCACACTTGATCAACTGGAACATGGTCGGCTATTTAGCCACTTCTTTATCGTAATGTGATGTGATCCAGTGTAGTGTATGCCAGTACTGGGTAGAGGGGGACCTAGTGTTTAGCATAACTTCTGATTAGTTGTGTTTTTGCAGATATCATGGTATCTGTTATCACACTAACTGAATCTGCAAGTAGTCGTTTTTGCAGTTACCATGGTATCCAATTCTCCGGTTGATCTGCAAAAACGGCAATTGTCAAAATTGCGCGTTCCGAAGTCATCCCAAAAGAAAAACTGATACCACCGTGGTATCAGATAACACGGTAACTGCAAAAACGACTTTAGACCGCGATATCAGATACCATGGTATCTGCAAAAACAAAACAGTTGTTTGAAGAGATGGACGCAAAACCTAACATAAAGTAGGACCAGCTAGGACACGAAAATGGGCGGGATGCCAGAACACAGCTGAAGTATGGGCGTCTGGGTGTGTGTGTGGGGGGGGGGGGGTCTTGGTGTACCTAGGTGCCGCACGGATAAAAAGAACAAGAACATGTAATTACCGGGTCCGAGAGATCAAAAAGACACCGAGCATCTGTTTATGTTGTTAATTTATTGTCCCTAGATGGTCCGTCTATTCCGTGTCTTTGTATTTCGTAAACATTTTATTCCTCTTCTAGCTTTAAACTATTGTGAAAATAAACTTGATTGATTGAAAAAAAAAAAAGTTATAGATTAGTTTTGGTCTCGGGAGTACTTACAGGCTCGTAAATATTTTATTCCTGTTCAAGCTTTAAGCTATTTGGAAAATAAACTTGATTAAAATAAAATATATAATATAAAATGATAATAATTGTGCGTTAATTTTGGTCTCGGGACTACTTACGGGCTAGACGGATTAAAATAACAATACATAACCATAATTATCGGGACCGAGAGATTAAAAGACAACAAGTGTATAATTGTGTTATTCAGTTAATATAATAAATAATGATTGTTTACTTATTTCTAAGGTTGGCTGGGAAGGATTTGTTTTTGTTGTGTTGTTGGATTCGTCCCCTTGTTGGTTCTAGTTCTTTATTCAGTTATTATTGTTATTTATCATCAGTATTGTTTTACTGTGAGTTTGAGCTGGTGAGTACTACTAGTCTACTACTATTCTGATCTTATGAAGACGGTAATTGTTTTTTCTTTTCTCGACCCTGCCATTCTTACTTTGCTCGCTAGGAAATGATTATTTGTGGTTGCAAGTATTATAAACAAACGAAACGAACCAAAACAAGAGCTGAAAGCTCATATGGCACTTGTAAGAATAGTTAGCATGTTTGTCAGATGCGGTTTGCAGTTGTCAAGGCTGCATCTCTCTCCCGATATTCATTTCATCAGAAAATCGGCTTGATCTACTAAATCTGAAATGGTTATTCCACTCATTGATAACTGTTTCTCCCACAACGATGATCGGATCGGGGGAGGGACTATTTTCAAGCCAATCTGACAGAGTCCCTAACAAGCCTGCCAAGATTCATGGTCATAGCGCAGACTGCCAAGTTTCATGGTCATAGCATAGCACATTTGGAAGTACCCCAGCTCGTGATAACCAGAATTGTGGAAAACCGTCTCAAACTCCCCCAACTGTGACAAGATCCGGCCCTGTTTTGTTAGTATTGTCTCGTATTGTCTACGGCTTAAGTCCCATCCCGATCTCTCGACTCTAAGCGTTTCACGATATTTCTTGCACCCCCTCCAGCTCCCCCCCCCCAGTTATTGGATTCGTTCCGAACTTGAAATTGATCATCTGAGACACTTGTTCTTGACACTTGTCAAGTTTCATTCAAGTCCGATCACCCGTTCTAAAGTTATGCATGTCACTAGATGCTTGATTCCCCGTCCCTCCACTCCCCCCAACATCACCATATCGGGGAAGGAACTATTTTCAATTCGAACTAGGAGAGTACCTAATATGTCTGCCAAATTTCATGGTCGTAGTACATCTGGAAGTATCCTAACTCGTGATCACCACGAAAATCCAAGAAACCCCTCCGACACCTTCCACTGCGAAACGATCCGGTCCTATTTTGTCAATAAAGTATCTAGGGTTAATGCTCGTTCTTCCCTTCAAGTTCCATCCCGATCCCTCGACCCTGAGTGTTTCAGAAGATTTCCGGTCCCCCCTCTACCCCCACCCCCAGTTATCGAATTCGGGCCAGATTTGAAATTGAAAATCTGAGACACTTGTTCTTCACACTTGTCAAGTTTCATGCATGTCCGATTACCCCTTCCAAAGTTATGGATGATTCTATTTTCCGGATTCCCCATCCCTCCACTCCCCCCGCGATGGCTGGATCGGGGAAGTGATTATTTCCAAGTTAACCTAGTCGGTTCCCTCATATGCCTTCCAAGTTTTATTGTCCTAGCTTATGTGGAAGTGTTTCAGAAAATCTCCGGTGCCCCCGTCCAGCCCCCCCCCCCCCCCCCCCCCGCAGGTATCGAATCTGGTCCGGATTTGATTTGAAACTGAATATCCGAAACACTTGTTCCTGACACGTGTCAAGTTTCACGCATGTCCGATTACCCTCTCCAAAGTTATGCATGTTAATAGTTTCCGGATTTTCAATCGCTCCACTCCCCCCACTATGATCGGATCTGGAAAGTGATTATTTGCAAGTTAATCTGGTCGGTTCCCTGATATGCCTGCCAAGTTTCATTGTCCTAGCTTATGTGGAAGTGTTTCACGAGATTTGTTTAGTTTAAGTTTAGTTGGCATCAGAGCAAAATAGCTCTAGTTATTTTGCTCTGGTTAGCCTTTAGCTAATCTTTAAACCGCATGTCTTCCCGCATTCGCTTCTAAATACATCAAGTCGTAGCGCAGTGGTAGAACGCTAGACCTATGCCACAGAGGTTCGCGGATCGATACCGCATTTGGGCATCGCTCTTTTTACCTGCTCCCCTTTTGCTACCGTTGTTCCTAGTTTCCGGACTTCCGGATCCGGGGAAAGTCGGATTGGGGAAGTGATTATTTGTAAGTTAATCTGGTCGGGTCCCTGAAATGCCTGCGAAGTTTCATCGTCCTAGCTTGTGTGGAAGTCCTTAATCTATATCAACTCCTACTAAGGTTCAACAACATGTTATACCGACCCCTTCGACCTTCGATTGCTCTAGCTCTATCCGAACGAATTCAAGCAAAGAATGACTCATCCACGATCAGAGCTATACTAGTGTGAAGAAATAATGACTCATCCACGCGCAGAGTTATACTAGTGTGAAGAAAGGGGTAGGGGTTTGTCAAAAACTAGAAAAAGCGTTTCAAGAGATTTTGGGTGTCCCCCTCCACCCCCCCCCCCCAGTTATCGGATCCGATCCGAATTTGACAATGAACATCCAAGACACTTGTTCTTGATACCTGTCAAGGTTAATGCACGTCCGATTATTCGTTCCAAAGTTATGAATGTTACTAATTTCCGGATTCCCCATCTTGCCACTCCTCCATTGATGGTCGGATCGGGGAAGTGATTATTTCCAAGCTAATCCGGTTGGGTCCCTGATATGCGTGCCAAGTTTTATCGTCCTAGGTCATGTGGAAGTGCCCAAACTAGCAAAATGCGGACAGACCGACAGACAGACAGACATTACGATCGCTATATGGCACTTGAGTAACCTCAAGTGCCATAAAAAGAACCTGGACCAAAAATTACTTTTTATATGTATATATATATATGCATCCGATCTGATCCGATCCTAGATATATCCGCTTGGGGTCAGAAATCTGTCCGACCTTTCTGGGTACTTATAGAATTCCGTCGAGATATTTTCTGGATGACTTGACGTTGGGAACTGTTTTCTCTAAATTTCTTTTTTTGTAGGTTGAATACAAAGATCGAACAGATGTTGTCAGCCAATTTAAGATCGCTTAAGTTCCTGTCGCTGGTTGACCACTTTAGAAATGAATCGCAGTACAACTCTAGGCGTCAGCTGGACATGTCCAGGGTGCCAGAAACAACTTTCTTGTACAAGGTAAAGAATACTTTGCATTTAAGTTGATCGACGACAATTCCTTCAGCTGTCATACTGCGTAGGCTTGTGAGACAGACTTTTCAATAGAACAACTGCTGTACTCTGGGATATTGTTTACCGAAGATTTACAGATTATAGAATAGCCTACCTTATAGATTAAATGCGTCATAATAAGATTTTTGACTCTGCTGAACACGGTTATGATAATGGTTAGGTTACTAAACAAGAATAATAGAAAAAATAAAAGTTTAAAAATAAGAAAGGAAAAATAATAGAATAAGGGATTTGCAGCGTGTGGTTGCAGAAGTTTTGGGCTCTGTAATTCTTCGTAGCTGGTGAAAAATCATCGTTCTGTCGTTTTGAGGGAAACTTAAAACTTAGTTAGCATGCTGCTTGGAGTTTCGGCCGTCTAGCTTTTAAAACCTGATCTTTTCTTTTCTGTACGTTGGTAATTAAATTTATAGCAAAAGAGAAAAAAGTGGCTTAAAGTATTTACACCTTTAATTTATTTATGTTTACTTATTTATTTATTTCCCTCAGAACTGAGGAGTACAAACTACAATGTATGAAACAGAACTATGCATAAACCATCTGGTCCATTCATTGACGGATAAATACTATAAAAATCACATGATTTCGACAACCAAATTGAAATTGTTTACGTACTATATTATTCACTTGTTAAAAAATGGGTACAGGTTGTGGGTTTAGGGGCTACCGAAGCTTTTTTTTTTAAGTTGGCCATCTTTTTCTTCAAAATTAAAACTGTGTCTTTTACTTTAAAATCAGAAACTAACTGCGAATTACTGAAAGAAATGGGGAACCCAAGGAGAAATTCGCAAAATTTCAAATATGATATTTATTATGTCGCAAATTCAAAAATCTTCTACTTTTAGAACAATTTAACAAACATTTAGAAAAAATTTTATGTTGTTACCCTGCCAGTACCGAATCCTCTCGCCTCGGCTCTTGTGAAAAAATAATGTTGACTATCTGTATGGTTTGACTACGCAGGGACTATTTAATTCCTTTGTTGAGCATGCTGAAACATTCAGCGAATTTTAGATAATAGAATATTTGTGAGTTTTACGTCTTAGCTTATAAGCAGTTCGTACTATAGTTTGAATGCCTCTCATTCGCTTCTGTTTGGTTTCCACTGTAAAAAAAAAAAATCTTGCAGTATTTGCTACTGGGATTAATTTTCTCTGAAAAGATAATCTTATCTCTAATTTGGGTTAATCTTATCTCATTAGAGATAAGACTAATCCCAGTAGCAAATACTGCAGTTAACTTTAATCTTTACTCGGAGAAAATTTGTACAGCGTTGCGCAAAAGCTATTACTATGTAAGAGAAAATTTTATGCATGAGACCCTGTTTCGCCCTTGACCAGCAACAAAGTTGAGGTTTGGATACGGACGTTAAGAATCTTTTGCCTATTCATCTCCAAGTATGCCTTTAAAAATTAACTCTTTCTCAGGTAAAAAATCCGAAAGGCCAGTTTGAATCGGCAGGACAACTTAGAACTGCTGACGACACACTGTTTGCAGTGTACAACGCTTTGGAAAACAGTTCGATCGCATCTATGACGTTTCTAAACTACACATTCGATGGCTTCCCGTACTTTAGACTGTACTCCAATGCCGCAGGTTGGTAGCCATTACTTTCTTTTCTTTTTAAATTTAACCCTTTGGACTGGGGCGTCCGAAATTACAGTCAAATCAGCCTCATTATTAGTGCCAATTAGAAAAGACGCTACGCAAAACAAACGGTGGTCCCTCAGATTTTTGTTACAATCTAGAGCGTGTTCCACCCTCGTACCAATAGTAACTGTTAGTTACTAAATCCGTTCCAACCTCACGAAAAGCTACTACGCTGACCGTTCCAGCCTTCTCGAAATAGTAACTATTTGCTTACCACGCTCGAGATCGTGGTAAGCGTAGTAACCACGAATCTCTGTCACGTGATTGGTCGGATTCACCCGTGGCATGATATACCGCTGGAAAATAGAAAAATCGTTCCAGCCTTGACTGCAAAAAGGCGGAATTTGTGACGTCATGCGTGGTAACTACGGTAAGTAGGATGGAACACGCTCCTAGTAAAATTTAACTGAAAAGGGCTAGGATAGGGCAATCTAGTTACCCATCACTTCTTCACTTAAATTGGCTAGAAGACCCACTGAAAATCCGTTACGTCTTTGTTCCGCTATTCACGAATAATCGATTTTCAAATAGTGGAATTTCCGCGTATCTGTGTTGTATGCCTTACCAGCAGAGCTGCTGCGAGTCAAGCAAATCCGAGTCCGAGACAAGTCGGAGTCCTTGAAAAAGGCGTCTCGAGACGAGTCCAGAGTCCGAGTCTACCAGCTCTGCTTACCAGAAAGATTTATGAATGTTTTATTGTTCAGACACTAAGCAGTCTTCACCAGGCTCACCACTGCCCACTGAAAAGCCGTGTTTTTGTTGAGGTTAAAATTTCCCGCGTCATAGTAGAATTTACGTTGTGGGGACGGCGGCAGATATTCTGAACGTCAAAACTAGAGCAGATGGTGGAAAATAAAAAAAATATTTGACGGTGCAAAATGGATAAGTCAGCTACATTTTATTCGAGCTATATTTCGGCCCTTCTTGGCAAGGGTCCTCTTCAGGCTCAAGCCGCTCAAGCTGGAAAATAAACTTGTGGAAAAACAATTAAAGATTCTTCCTGAAATATCTGCTTTGTGGACTTCGTCTCTGAAAGTTGGATGGAGTTAAAGCTGGTACTGTGATCTGATTCTGGACCCGGCTACTGTTCTTTGTTGTTCGATTGGGTCGCCGAAAGACAACCTTGGGCTGAAGGAACATCTATCACCTAAGTACGGAACTAATCGCCCAGACATGCCGCCAACAAGTATCCATCTTAGCTGGAAAGAAGAAGAAGAAACAGTTGATCCTAAAACCAAAATGCAGAAGAATCTCTACCCTTTCGGTGACCCAATCGAACAACAAGAACAGTAGCCGAGTCCAGAATCAAATCACAGCACCAGCTTTAACTCCATCCAACTTTCAGAGACGAAGTCCACAAAGCAGATATTCAGGAAGAATCTTTAATTGTTTTTCCACAAGTTTATTTTCCAGCTTTAGCGGCTTGAGCCTGAAGAGGACCCTTGCCAAGAAGGGCCGAAATATAGCTCGAATAAAATGTAGCTGACTTATCCGTTTTGCACCGTCAAATATGATTCGCAGTCAGCTTGGGCTGAAGGAACATCTATCACCTAAGTACGGAACTAATCGCCCATACATGCCGCCAACAAGTATCCATCTTAGCTGGAAAGAAGAAGAAGAAACAGTTGATCCTAAAACCAAAATGCAGAAGAATCTCTACCCTTTCGGCGACCCAATCGAACAACAAGAACAGTAGCCGAGTCCAGAATCAAATCACAGCACCAGCTTTAACTCCATCCAACTTTCAGAGACGAAGTCCACAAAGCAGATATTTCAGGAAGAATCTTTAATTGTTTTCCCACAAGTTTATTTTCCAGCTTGAGCGGCTTGAGCCTGAAGAGGACCCTTGCCAAGAAGGGCCGAAATATAGCTCGAATAAAATGTAGCTGACTTATCCGTTTTGCACCGTCAAATATGATTCGCAGTCAGCTTGGGCTGAAGGAACAAATAAAAAAAATCCCAAGCAGAATCAAAACTATTCAGTGTATTCAGTTAAATTACGTAAAAATAAGTTGGCTTTTCAGTTAAACTTAAGGAGTACAAAAAAATCAGAAGAGTTTTACTCCACCGGAAAAAATGTCTTGCAAGGGGTGCTATAATAAAGGTAATGGTGCAAATAATAAAAAAAAAAGTATTCGTGTCTGACTGGTCTCTTAATGCTTCGTAAAAAGACACAAGGGCACATAGGCAGCCATGTCCTGTAAGATTTAACTTGACGATGTCGTCACTCTCTGAGGTCTGTGTCGCCCGTCTTCGAGCAGCTTATCTGCAAGCTCCTTTTAGTTGTGCGGAGAGACGATCTGCACTAAATTTTATTTGTCGTCACCTGTTCTCCCGCCCAGATTTTCTATACTGTCTTAAGCCGCTTTCACACTGACGCGTTGAGGCTTTCACACTGAGCTGCGCAACCTCTGCGTCGCGCTTGTGGTGACGCAACGCCGAGCTTACGCAGACAAAAAAAACGCAACGCAAGAATAAACCAAGTTAAATTCTTGCGTTTCGTCGACGCATACGCATCAGATTTTTCAGTGAAAATGAAGTTTTTGAAGAAAAACTGGAGGAAACCTACTAAGATGAAGAAAAAATTACTATAATGATGAAAGAAACGAGAATTCAGCATACGAAACCGAGAAAGGAAAACGTAAATACACATCCAGCGTGAAAGCTTCTAGCGCAGGTGTGAAAGATACGCTACGCAACCTGTACGCAGTGCAAGATAAACGCATACGCAGCGCATCGGAACGACGCGTCAATGTGAAAGCGGCTTAAAGGGCAAATCTGGTAGTCTTGAAATCTCCGCTAGTTTATGCGCCCGCTGTTTTTACGCCGTCGGCTAAAACTCGCTTCGCATTCCTGGGCGGTTTGTTTGCGCTCCGCGAGCTTACGAAAGCGACGCAAAATCGTTTTGGAAAGCGTATTCACGACGGCATTGGAAAGTGATCTCGGAAAGTTATAGAGGCGCAACGGCTATCCACGAGTTCTCGCATGCGGCGGATTTTCGCTTTACTTTTTTGAAAGCGAATCCGTGACAACTCCAGAATCGCCTTGTAGTTTCCAGCCGAGTAGTTGAGCAACCTGGACTTGTCAGTGCAGAATTGATGAGGGTGCTGAAGATCATAGCAGGAACTTGACTCCGTGTCCTCGAGACCCTGAAGGTCTCACCCCCAATTATTTCCTTGTCGCTCGGTTTCAGTGCCTTCTTTTCTCTTCTGGCTATTTTTTCTTTAACTTTTCAGACGAAGAATTTGACCTGGTGTACAAGTGGGAGAATGATAGAAGTGCTTCACTTCTTACTGTCTCTTTGGGAAAAGATGGCATCACAGTCCCGATTGAGGGTCATTTTGCCTTGAACACATCTCACCTCCTCACGTCGAGTCTGTATTGGACACCATCACTTGTCTCGGACATAAGGGTAACGTGTTTTCAGTATTTCACATATTACTATCCCTACATTAATTACGTTCCCAGAGCATATTAGGTATATAATAATATTCAACCGTGGTAGAGGCGAAAGCCCTTTTGAGATGCAGCATGTTGAAAAGCGCATTTCTTCAGTTTCTTTCCAGAAATTAATCGGAGAAAGAACTAATAATAAAAATAATAATAGATTTATTGCCCATCATAATCCACAAACGTACCAAAGGGCGGAGTAATTAAATGAAGAAGAAGAAAAGAACAAGAAAGAAATGAGAAAAAAGAATATTACTATATATCAACAGAAATAATGGAAAGAACATAAAAAACTTAAAAAGAAAACCACACACACTGACGAATTTACACTGAGTAAAGCATCTGCTGAGCAACTAAAAGTTTAACCGGGGGAGGGGGGGGGGGGGGGGCTTGAAAATCTTCTGTTGTGACCCGACTCGCTCCGGCTAATTAAGTTATTCCCCGGGTGATAAGAGCTGTATTTACGTCTACTATAGGATGAGCTTATCTGTACCAGAAAACTGTTCCGCATTCTATTACCGGATACTTCCATGCATTCGTTAGATTTGGAACTTTTTCAACCTTTCGTGACATATTTGATGTCTTCTGGTGATTGTGTCTTGGATTCAAGTAAGCGGTTTGCGATGGGAAAGCTCACATACCCATGGATAAACTGATTAAAAAAGAGGTTGACCATAAATTACCAGAATATCTACCAAGACTACCACCGTGGCGCTTAAACGCTTCTGTCACACTGGATTTTGCAATAGTCAACCCGACCACACAGTGTAAGGGTATTGAAAAGAATCTAATAGTTATTTGTTCTTTCACACTTCCGTGGTAACAAAACCAAAATTGGTAAGCAATGTCATGCACGAATTGGTCAATATTACATTTAGATTTAAAGTCTGTCAGCTGGATGAAGGCTATTTACAATTTCTTAAACTGTAAATTTTTTTAAACTGTTTTGATCGCGGCTGTGTCTGGCCGCTACTGGTTGGAATTTTGGGACCTTCGTAGAGACTGCTCGCTCTTGTTTTATATTGTTACATTGAGTCGTATCGCGGGCTCTCGTGGGATAGGGCTTAAATATTCCAGTATCATAAAACAGTTGAATTGTTTAAAACTAGGTAAACTACCACCCTCAGTTTTGGCTGTTTTGTCCTGTTTGCAGGATTTCCTTTAAGCAAAATCACGGAAAAGATTAGATAACCGATTTATCCGACGAATAAGCTTCTCGTATGAAACTTCCGTATGAAATTCGGCTTTTTGGTTTAAGAATGGATGGAGCGATTAAGGAATTGGGCTCTGCTAGTAATTGATAGATCTCTGAAAGTTCCTTCCACCCATTTTCTCAAAATATAATCCGACACCCCTGTCTCAATGTCGTGAAACTTTGTGCTTGAATTTTGGTGGGCAGACTCTTCTGAACCCAGTCCTTCGCGCCATCCTGCCCCCTGCCTTTGCTACAGGAAGGGCAGGGCTTCAGTGACAAGCACTTAACCAGCCCCTACCCTTCAACGAATTTCTTGCCGACATGAAAGATACCATTATATTTGTGTCCCCTCCTTTGGTTCCGTACATAATGGAAATTAGTAGGCTGTTGTTTTGCCCCCCTCCCCCCCCCCCCCCGCTGTCTGTTACCCCAATCGTTACGTTTTTGGGATCCCAAAACGTAAGTGGAGGGATACCTATGACATCGCAAAAGTTGTCCGTCTGTCTGTTCGTCTGCCCGCACGATAACTCTCGAGGGGATTGAGATATTTTGATGAAACTTGGTGGGAGGATCCTTTGGGTCAAAGTACAGGTCAAGTTCGAAGATGGGCTATGTAGCCCTATTTTTGAGGGTGGGGGAGGGGTTTTAAATTTGGGGGCAAACAAAATATTTTAAAATAGCTAATGTGATAGCGGATTCTGGGGTAAAAAAACATGCTGAACACGACGGTGAAAATCATTTTCTCGCCGGACAATTATTTCGTCCGGAATCCGGCCAAAACCGGAAAGTTTGCTAAAAGTAAAAGTTTATTTGAAGTTTATTAGATTTTCGATTTCGGGGTAAGAAGACATGCTTAACACGATTGTGAAAACTTTTTTTTCGCCGGACAAGTAGTTAGCCCGGAATCCGGCCAAAACCTGAAAGTCTGTTATAAATAAAAGTTTATTTGAAGTTGATTAGATGTTCGATTTAGGGGTAGGAATACATGCTGAACACGATGGTGAAAACCATTTTCTCGCCGGGAAAGTTGTTAGCCCAGAATCCGGCCAAAACCGGAAAGTCTGTTAGAAGTAAAAGTTTTATTTGAAGTTGATTAGAAGTTCGATTTAGGGATAAGAAGACACTCTGAACACTTACGTGAAAATTATTTTCTACTCGGACAACTTGTTCGCCCGGAATCAGGCCAAAACCGGAAAATTACTTGTTAAAAGCAAAAGTTTTATTTGAAGTTGATTAGATGACAGATTTAGGGGTAAGAAGAGACGCTGAATCTGCATATGACAATCTTTTTTTTTTACCGGGTCATATAGTTCGTTCGGAATCGGGTAGAAACCGGAAGTTAAAGTTTTACTTGAGGTTGATCCGATGTTCTTTATACGGATAAGGAGATACGCTGAATTCGTTTCTGAACGTTCTTTTTTTTCTGGACCAGTATGGTAGTACGTTCGGAACTCGGCCGAAACCGGAAATTTTGCAGAAGTAAAGCAGGAAGTTTCGATCAGTATCGTCAAAATAGGTATATATGAACTCGACTTTTGTACAAAACCGGTCGACACAAAGATCGTAACTGTCTGCATCAAATATCCAGTTTTCGGGATCCCATCGAAACCTTTGGTCTTGTTATATAGTTTGTCCTCAGTATTTTCGTATTTAATTTGGCCACGTTTTATTTTATGTTGGTTGTTTTGGTTAGTCTTTAATTTTTGTTGGACTTTACCACCTGCTATTCGGCCGATCAGTAGGTTAATTGGTGTTGTAATAAGACTGAAAATAAACTGAATTATTTTCTACTAAACTATTTTTTTTTTTTTTTTCAGACTTCGTTCAGAGACTATCGAAAGGCACGGAAGGATGATCTACTCTATTTTGTTCTGCAAACCGTCGATGACACTTACCAAGAAGCCGACGAAATTATCCAGTTTATTTCTGGCGAAATGGAAGAAGTAATAAGCCCCTTCAGAGAAGATGTCACGGCCGAATGGCAAGCGCTTGTCGACGACGCATTTGCAGTTGAGGAACTTTTCGAAGCGATGTATGAGAAAAACGATTTCCTGATCAAAACCGTTGTCGGCCTTTCAAAAGTCCTTCTGCAAGAGTATCCAGTGGAGACGATTATGCGTGACTTCAAAGAGTGGCTGATGGTGAAACAAGAAGAATTGACGAAGGAGATAACCTCCAAGACTTACGATTTCGAGAGCTGGGCAAATGATTTGGAAACTCAGGTAAAGCCGCAGCTGATGATGACACGTGCACTGATTGAAAGACTGACTCTCTTCACCTGTATCACGCGTGTCTAAAAGATGTCGCACCCTTTTTTCACACGGAACTATGATCGTGTTCCACCCTACTTACCTTAGTTACTACGCATGACGTCACGAATTCTTCCTTTTTGGCGTCAAGGCTGGAACGCATTTTTCTATTTTCACCAAAATGCCGTGTCAGGGGCTAATCCGGCCAATCACATCACAGAGATCCGTAGTTACCACTCTCCCGAGCGTGGTAAGCACATAGTTCCTGTTAGTAACTATTTCGAGAAGGTTGGAAAGGTCAGCGTAGTAACTTTTCACGAGGATGGAACGAAAATAGTAACTAATAGTTACTATTGTTAGAAGGATGGAACACGCTCTGTGTGGATCCTCAGACTAATGGTGGGTTTACACACTGCGTAAAATCCGAGCGTATTTTGAAATCCGAGCGTATTTTAAGCACGTATTTGAGCTTGAAAAGATTTCTAGCAATACGGACGTATTTAGATACAAAATTGACCTATTTCTGAAATACGTCCGTACTGCCAGAGATCTTTTCAAGCCGAAATAGTGCGTAAAATACACTCAGATTTCAAATAGGCTCGGATTATACGCAGTGTGTAAATGCACCAAAAGCGTCGCTAACTCCAGTAGTATTTCTAACACAAATTTATAGCTTAGACACGCACACAAATGTGTTATTAGGAGCTTCGTTCCCACACCAACGCTCTACTGGATTGATCCGGGGTCCGTGTCCGTGATGGTATGGAGACGCCCGATAAATTAGTCTTGGCTGCTTGAGATTTTCGTACCCGTGTTTTAGCTACGCTTCAATCTCTATCCACATGATTTTGACATTGGAGAAGCATGTAACCCCCCTACCTTGCCTAGCTAGAGCAGCCTACATATAGTTGAAACAATGTGAATAATCCACAAAGTCGCAGTGGACACTGGTCCGCGTCGCAAAGAGAAATAGTAATGTAGGTAAGACTTTTAAAGGTAAGACTTTTAATTAATTTTCTTATCCTAGATTGAAAATCTGAAAGCGGTGTGGGCCAACCATTTGTACGGACCAGTAATGTCTGCATTTTCCAACCTGAGCAGCATTCTAGCCGTGGACTTTAGAACTCGGTTGATGAACTACGAAGTGGTGAGGTTTATGTTCAGCAATAATCCATATGAGTATCTATCTTGAGACGAGTTCCCACTAAATGTTAGGTTTTCTTTGCTTTTGGTGTTCCTCGTCATTTAAGGCTTGCTCTCACTCGTCATTTAAGGCTGGCTCCAATGCGGAATTCGCTTTCGAATATTCGGATGACTGACGATCGAAATCTGTAAAGCGATGTAGTGGCAGCTGATGCGATTCAGGCAAGTTCAAACAGCCTGTTGACTCGGAACTGGAATTGGAAAATGGGTTCGGAATTCACTTCGAAACTTCTCCTTCTCCTCGAATTTGGCACTGTCTGCAGAAGTATATGTAGCACTGAAGCTGAGGTCGTGGGGGACTGAATTTGTACAACCACCACCGCAGTCCTGTAACAAAAATCGACGAGGAGTGGAGGAGGGCGATTGTATTGCCATTAGAAAATATTAAAAAAACTTAGAAAACCGTGATTTTTTGGGGGGGGGGGGTATGTTTTTTTAGGATGGTTTGCCGGAAGTGCAACCGAAATATCCGAATTAATATTTTCCCCTCGCACATCATCTGAGAGGGATAACTAGCTGATCAAGAAAAACCCCCGAAAATCACGGTTTTCTATTTCTTTTGTAATGAATGGCCAGCTTGGCTTCAAACCTTATATAACCTTATATTAGAATATATTCTTTTCTTTTTTAGTTATTAAGCCCTTGATGGACTGAATTTGTACGGCTACCACCGCAGTCCTGTAACAAAAATCGACGAGGAGTGGAGGAGGGCGATTGTATTGCCATTAGAATATATTAAAAAAACTTAGAAAACCTTGATTTTTCGGGGGGGGGGGGGTATGTTTTTTTTAGGATGGTTTGCCGGAAGTGCAACCGAAATATCCGAAATTAATATTTACCCCTCGCACATCATCTGAGAGGGATAACTAGCTGATCATGAAAACCCCCCGAAAATCACGGTTTTCTATTTCTTTTGTAATGAATGGCCAGCTTGGCTTCAAACCTTATATAACCTTATATTAGAATATATTCTTTTCTTTTTTAGTTATTAAGCCCTTGATGGACTGAATTTGTACGGCTACCACCATAGGCCAGTTCAAAATCGACGTATGTCGGCGGAGCGGAAGTAGCGCCTATGGAATAAAGGATTTTCTTTTTTAGTTATTAAGCCTTGGATGAACCGAATTTGTGTAGGTACGACCTTAGTCCAGTTGAAAATCGCCGCGAAGTGAGTGGGGGGAGGGGGATACTAGTGCCAATAGACTAAACAAAATTTTTTTTTTAGTTGCTCGCAAGAGTTGGAAACCATCTTAGCCGTTGGCTTTCTACCGCTGCATCTGAGTTACAGTCCACCCTACTCGACTTTGGTCTTACCGTTTATGAGCAAGTCAAGCCTGGATTCCTAACAGCACTAGACATAGTCGAAACAAGTCTTCTACAGCTAAGTGAAAAACTGTCCAGCGTGTTCCTGACCGAGGGTGAGTCCGGAAACGGCGAGTCTTTCTTTGAGAAAATGGAGAAACTGGTGGAGAGAATTAGTGAAGTAGTTAAGGAAATGGACCTAGAAAAAGTGTGGGATTTCGTGGACGGATATTATGAAGTACTGAAAAGAGGTGTTAAGGAAAAAGCCGGAAACCTCTTCGAGCATCTCAGAATCGTTATTCATCTTGCAGAAAGGATGAACTCCTTCGTTTATGAGTTCTGGAATGACAATTTTGAAGTCACTGGTTCTCTGGGACCTTTGGTTGAGAACTTCAAAGGGAAGTTCACTTTAGATCCTGAATTCTCGGTTGGTGATTGGCTTTCGAATCTTTTTGATAAGATCTCCAGCTCTTTCGACAGTGTCAGCCAGGTCGTGATTGATCAAATGGAATACAGGACTGAAATGGTGTTTATTCCCGAAGAAGGAAAATTCCATCTGGAGCAAGTTTTGCCGTTCCCTTGGCATAGTTTTAACGAGAAGCCCGACTTTAAAGTAAGTGTTCTTTTACTTTTGATCCAGACTTGACGAGTTTCTCGTGTTGCGATACTGATTGTTTTAATTGTACTAGACATAGGTTCAAAAATGAACCGGAAAAAATTGTACCAGACTCAAAAAAAAACTTTCGCGCGTGCGCCTTTCTTTTCTCTTACTTTTCTCTCTCCTTCCGTTGGCTCCCATTTTCTTTTCTATCCTCCTTTTTCCGCACCTTTGTGTCTTTTGGGATAGAGCTTGGCAGGAAGGAGTGCCCAGGACCAAATGTGCCTAACGACGTAAATTAGTTCTGCCAAACCTATGTAACTAGGGGCTGGAATGTCACACAAAATCTGCAAGAAAGGAAAAGCGCTTGGGTCTCGAAGAAATCCGACTGGATTCTTGAGCCACATGGACACAACAATGCCTCTTCCGAGTCAGAGCTCAAGGTAAATCACCGAAGTTAGAACGATAAGTCAAGTTGTCGAAGTTCTTTTTCTTAGTTTAAGAGAAAGTGTACTGAATTTGTACCAGACAGACGTAATTGTACTGATTTTACGACTTTAAAAAAAAGCTGTACAGATGTACAGGTCAGAGAAAAAAGAATCTGGTACAGTTGTACCACCCATCGCAGCATTGGTTGCTCCTCTCTCCTCTGCTTAATCTTTGCTTTTCTCATCCTCCTACTGCTAGGATATTCGCGTCGCCATCATCCATTTGCACTTTAGGTCTTGGAAAAATCAAGAGCGTGCTCCACCCTTCTAGCAATAGTAACTATTAGTTACTATTTTCGTTCCAACTTCGTAAAAATTACTACGCTGACCGTTCCAACCTTCTCGAAATAGTAACTAATAGTAACAATTTGCTTACCATGCTCGGGAGCGTAGTAAGCGTAGTAACTACGCATCTCTGTAATGTGATTGGTCAGATTCGCCCGTGGCATGATGTTCTGCTGGAAAAAAAAAAAAAAATCGTTCCAGCCTTGATGGCAATAAGCCAGAATTCGTGACGTCATGCGTAGTAACTACGGTAAGAGGGGTGGAACACGCTCGAAGTAATCTTTGTTTTTATGGCACTTGAGCTTACTCAAGTGCCATATAGCGATCGTAATGTCTGTCTGTCTGTCGGTCTGTCCGCATTTTGCTAGTTTGGGCACTTCCACATGACCCAGGACGATAAAACTTGGCACGCATATCAGGGACCCAACCGGATTAACTTGGAAATAATCACTTCCCCGATCCGACCATCAATGGGGGAGTGGCAACATGGGGAATCCGGAAATTAGTAACATTCATAACTTTAGAGCGGATAATCGGGCGTGCATTAAACTTGACAGGTATCAAGAACAAATGTCTTGGATGTTCATTGTCAAATTCGGATCGGATCAAGTAACTGGGGGGGGGGGGCTGGAGGGGGACACCCGAAATGCTTTTTCTAGTTTTCGTCAAACCCCTACCCCTTTCTTCGCACTAGTATAGCTCTGCGCATTGATGACATTCTTTCATCACACCAGTATAGCTTTGCTCGTGGATTCTTTGCAAGAATTCGTTCTGAGAGAGATAGATCAACGGAAGGTCGAAGGGGTTGGCAAAATATGTTTGTTGAACCTTAATAGGGGTTGATATAGCGGATAATCGGGCGTGCATTAAACTTGACAGGTATCAAGAACAAATGTCTTGGATGTTCGTTGTCAAATTCGGATCGGATCCGGTAACTGGGCGGGGGGGGGGGGGCTGGAGGGGGACACCCGAAATGCTTTTTCTAGTTTTCGTCAAACCCCTACCCCTTTCTTCGCACTAGTATAGCTCTGCGCATGGATGAGTCATTCTTTCATCACACTCTGCTCGTGGATTCTTTGCAAGAATTCATTCGGAGAGAGATAGATCAACCGAAGGTCGAAGGGGTTGGTAAACTTTGTTGTTGGACCTTGGTAGGGGTTGATGTAGATTAGGGGGTGCTAGGAAGATGAAACTTGGCAGGCGTATCAGGGACCCGACCAAACCAACCTGGAGAGACTCAGTTTCCCGATCCGACCATCTTGGGGGAGTGGAGGGTGGGAAAATCCGGAAAATTGAGTGGTGTGTAACTTTCGAACGGGTGATCGGATTGAAATGAAACTTAATTCCTGAAAAAATGACATATCTCTGATGTTCCATTTGAAGTCCGAACTGGATTCGACAGCTATGGAGGAGTTGGGGGTGGACCGGAAATCCCGAGAAATGGTTAGAATGGAGGGATTGGAGTGAAACTTGCTGGGAATAACCAGCATCTGCTCCAGATAAATCGTTTACACATTTGGAAAGGATCCGGACACTTGGGTCGGAGGGGATGGAGGCGGGGTGGAGGGGTGTTTCCCGGAATTCCAGTGATGGCGGTTCTGGGGATTTTCACGACGAAACTTGGGAGGCGTATCAGGGACCCTATCAAACTGACTTGTAAATAAAAATTTACTCGATCCGATAGTCGTGGGGGGGGGGGGGGGTAGAGGAAGGGGGAATCCGGAATATTGAGTCATGCGTAACTTTGGAACCGGTGATCGGATTTGAGTGAAATTTTGTAATTGAACAGAGGACATGTCTCTGGTGATCTTTTTCATGTCCGGACCGGATCCGACAACAACTGGGGGGGGGGGGGATATGCGACCGGCTTAGACTGGAGAGATCGGGAAGGAACTTTGTGGAATAACTAGCAGATACTCCGGATAAATCATTTACAGAACCGGATTGGCCAATGAAACTTGGTTGGAATATTTGAAATTTGACAAGATTGGCTTAATTCGCCACTTTCCAACTCCGACCATTCTTTAAAGTACCGATCATGACCGCAAATTAAGAAAAATACTTTTAAGCAAAATATGCATTTTCATGATCCCCATGAGCCCATTACTATTTTTGCCTCAAGGGTTTTGCTTATAAATGAGGTTCTAGCTCCCTTAAAGTGCGCATCTTCACCGCAAGGTCGAAAAGTACTTTTTATCAAACGATACATCTCAACCCATGATCATGTGTGCCACAAGGGTTCTACTTTTGACCAAACTGTATATATCAATGATCCCTAAGAACCTGCTATAGTTTTTGCCTCGAGGGTTTTGCTTACAGATGCATTTCTAGTGCCTTTAAAACGGGAAATTACGCAGCAACAATTCAAAGAAGAAACGTACTTGATATAAATGTCGAAACCATATTGAAGACCATTGAACCGCCCAACGAAGAAGAGGAAGTTCTAGAAATGCCTTTTACAGTACTTTTTACTTACTAGTGTATAATAAAATAATATTCGACTCCGTACAAAACTCCCAAACTAAAAACTCCCGCCAACATTTTGCTTATTCTTGCAAGTGCCATATGAGCTTTCAGCTCTTGTTTTTTCTTTTCTTTCTCCCCGAAGAAACATATAAGAAAATCAGTACATAGTACTGTCTTGCCGACCCCGTGACTACGATGAGGCAAGAACGAAGAAGTTTGAAAGCTCTTTAAAAAGGTCGCTTCTACGACTCATTTCCTTGCTGAAGTTCGTATTCTCTTACATTTGTTTTTGTGTTGTAATCAGATCGTAACAAGCGATGTTTGGAGTGGGGCAAGGTATTTACCTATTGGCTGGTCAGTTTTACCGACTGATTTTGTGGAAAAATACTGTTAAAAAAAATCTACTGTTGTTGAGAACAACCGAGCGTTCTTAAGAAAAAATCGAGTATTTTTACGAAAAATCGACTGTTTTGAAGAAAAAATTAACTGTCTCCAAGAAAAAAAATCGACGGTGCTTATGAAAAATCGCGTCGCTTCGCGCCGACTCGGCTATTTTTTAACCGATTGGCTGACATCATTGGGAGGGAGTCCCCCCCTCCCGCATCCGTGACGCCGCTGGTTGTAATATTATATTGTGTTGTCCTCTTCTTTTTTTTTTTTTTACTCCATCTAGGTCCTCCTGGGCCAGTTTTGATGGGCAATGAATTTTGTATTCATTCATTCATTCATACGTTTTCTCGGACTCTTTGAACGCATCCAACACCGCGACAGAACGGAAAATTTTCCGTTGGCCGTCGCACACAGTTTTTCGAGGAATCATAAAATGTGAACCAGCGATAGAGAAAGAAGCCGTAGTGATTGACCTGTCAGTTTTCTCCTGGCTAACGACCATAAAGTCTTGCTCATCGACATCATTTGTCAGTTCTGTTTGGCCTGAAATTACCTTACCTTTACCTTAAATTACACTTCGGAGCAATCTAAGATATAATCCTGATGCGATGCTCTTACGGGCCGTGATTCTGGTAATTGGTTTCATCTAGTTCTTGGTACTGGATTCCGGCCCATCCCAGTACAGCTTCCAAGGTTCCCATTCAGTGTCGACCGACTGTTTGAAGGCTTCTACGGTCTTGGATGTAACAGACTCTTCTGACAGATCGTTCTAAAGTGAGATGACCCGGTTCCGGAAGAGATGACTCCGGGTTCTTGTTTTCGAGAATGGCTTCTCCAGGCGTCTTGAGTGCCCACGGGTTCTCCTTGATTCGTCGTGTGTGAAGAGTTGAGGAAGAGTGTCGTTGCTCAATAGCTTAAACGCCTGGATTACGTCTCCTAGTTTTGTAAAAGTCACAAAAAAAAACTGTAAAACTTACAAAACCGTCGTTTTGTAAAACTGTGTAAAACCTTGTTCTGTAAAACTGGCGGAGGGGAGATTCGAGGAATTCCGGTGATGTCAGTTTTGGGGATTTTCACGACGAAACTTGGGAGGCATACCATGGACCCGACCAAACTAACTTGGAAACAATCAGTTTCTCGATCCGACCATCTGGGAGGGGGGGAGGTGGAGGGCGGTGTGTGTGAGAGACTAACCATATTTGACGGTGCAAACGGATAAGTCAGCTACATGTTATTAGAGCTATATTTCGGCCCTTCTTGGCAAGGGTCCTCATCAAAATATAGCTATAATAAAATGTGGCTGACTTACCCTTTTGCACCTTCAAATATGATTCGCAGTCAGCTTGGGCTGAAGGAATATCTACACTAAACATTGAGCTTTCTGGGGTGGCCCTTATGTAGTATGTAGTATTATCTGTTTAATTGACATTTACTTCCAGGACTTCAAGAACAGCCAAATCTTTTTGGAAGCACTTTCATTCCTGCAAGAATCGGACCAGGACAAATCTTTCTATGATACATTGATTTCGAATGTAGAAAGAGTGAAGTCCCCACATTTTTATTATAATGGTTAGTAAGACTCAATCAACATATCAGCCTCTTTACAGCTTATCTTTCTTAAAATGCATCTCAGAATCAATCAATCAATCTACATAGTTATTTTACCCCTATGGCAGAAGCACAAGGCGTTTTCTAGCCGTTTCCGAGGACTCCACTTGAAGATTTTGTTTGTCCCGGGGACTCACTCCCCGTATTCTCGCGAGTCCCCACGGACGGATGCTCCGATTACCATCACCATCATCAAAAAGGACTCCCTTTCAAACTCAGAGGGGAATCAGTTTTTGCTGGTGCTGGTGTAATGTAAAATTAGTTATAAACAATCAGAATAAACCAAACCAAAATTAAGTTGATCCAGACTGATTTTGTCAACTGCGTATTTACGTTCAGAACAAAATCCATTTTGGAAGCATTCCCCGTGTTCTCGTTGTTTTCCGTACGCGGAGTCCGCGTGGAGTTCCCTTCGATTCACCGAGGAGTCCTCGGGGAACGACGACAATACGCCTATAGGGATCCCTGTGCCACCATATGTAACGTAAAACAGTGATTTATCATAGGTCCTCACGTCAGTAATGGCTTTGCTTAGGTTTTCAGAGCTTGCTCGTTACAGAAAGAGGTGTTACAGTCTTACTTCAGCAATTTAAAGTTTAACTGAAAAGGGCTAAGATAGGACAATCTAGTGACCCATCACTTATTCGCTTAAAGAGGCTTGAAGACCCGAGGAAAATGCGCTACTTCGGTGCTCCGCTATTTAAAATAACCAGTCTTTAGATATTGGAATTTCCCTTTCTGATTTGTGGTACCTCTGTGCGCTTTTACCTGTGTTGTATGCTTGACGAAAACGATTTACGAAAAATAAGTGCTCGCGCAGTGATTTACTTTCTGCCAGCTGATCACTGGCCACTGAAAAGCCGCGTTTACACTGAGATTCAAATTTTCCACGTCATAGTAGAATTTCCGCTGTGGAGACGGCCGTAGATATTCTGACGTCACTACTAGAGCAGATAGTGGAAAATCAAAAAATTCCTTAGCAGAATCCAAATAATTAAACGTATTCAGTTAGATGATACAAAAATAAGTTGGCTTTTCAGTTAAACTTTAACTATATCTGTTTCAAGTGTTTATCATCTATCGCTTGTTAAACAAGGAGCGTGTTCCATCCTTCTAAAAATGGTAACTATTAGTTACTATCTCCGTTCCAGCCTCACGAAAAGTTACTACGCTGACAGTTCCTACCTTCTGGAAATAGTAACTATTTGCTTACCATGCTCCGGAATGTAGTAAGCGTGGTAACTACGGATCTCTGTAACGTGATTGGCTGGGTTACCCCGTGGAGTGGTATTTTACCGTAAATTTAAAAATGCGTTCCAGCCTCAACGCCAAGAACCCAAAATTCGTGACGTCATGCGTAGTAACTACGGTAAGTAGGGTGGAACAGGCTCAAGGTCTAAGCGAGATCCGTATTGCGTACAATGATAGTTAACGTCTTCTCCACGGCACTTGCGTTTCTGCAGTGCTACCGGAATGTTCGTGGACTATTAGTAATTTTTACATCTGTTTCACATTCATCGTACTTCTTTGAGAAACCGTTTGTTTGTTTCAGGTAACTATATCATCAGCGCTCTGTGTAATCCGTGGTTTCGCCTATCTCTCCTTGTATGGGTAGAAATATAGGCTACGAACCAGAGGGATGTGGTTGATTATTTATTCTATTTTTTTCTTTTGTCTTAGTGTTAGAATACGGTTTCTTACCGGATCAAAAGTATTGTAAACTGAACTGAATTACAGAGATAGCCCATTTATATATACATACGTACGCTCGACTGAGAACTCTAAAAAACGCCTTCAAATTTCTGCAGTAAAATTCATTCGTTACATTCGAAGAACACAAGGCAATTGGAAAGGGAAATCGGAGAGTCGTTCTTCGTTCTGTACTGAGTGGCTAATCTCGTCACCTTTTGCCTGGGTATGATGATGATGATGGTTTTATTTATGACCCGTCAAAATAAACACAAGGCACGAAGACTAGGCAAATAATTAGGAAAATAGAGAAAAAGAAAGGAAAACGACAAAGAGAATTTCTTAAGAAATACACAGTATAACTTTTACCGTACAACTAAACCAAGATGATTTTCCAGTCGTGATCAATATTTTGGCTATAAGTTTCTATTTGTTTCTCCACTGCTGTTAGTGGATCACTGATTTGATAACGACTGGAAATTTTAGAGTTTCTCGTCCAAGGGGGGAGGCGCAATATATAAAGATAATTTCGTAAACCACATTGGCCTGACATATCACAAAAAATCAACGAAGAAACCAACGAAAATGGGGTTTTTATAGGCCAACGAATATACTGAAATAAACGGCGAATATTTCGAGAGGACAACCGCCTCCCTTCTTCAGCGCAGACAGAAAATTTCGAGAAAAAATGCCAAAACGAGGATAAAGATCAAAAGCCAAGAAAACTAAAACCAACCAAAAAACCAACAAGAAACCAAAAATTTAAATAAAATTGAAAGAATTGAAAGCCTAAAATAAAGACAGCGAGCCACTCACCAATACCTGCGACTAACAATTAAGATTGTTCTCGCTCGATACTAGCGAATGACCTATGTCATCGTTTATTTATTGTTTATTTTAGTATATTCGTTGGCCTATAAAAAAACCATTTTCGTTGGTTTCTTCGTTGATTTTTTGTGGCGCAATATATATTTATCAAAACGATAGAATATTGACCGGATTTGTTTTTTGTCTGATTAGGTGAGAAGTCTCCAAAAAGGTTGTATCTCCAAGTCTCCAGATTGTGCTTATGGCTCATTATTTTTTAGGATATGCAAGCATTGATTTCTATGGATACGTCTCGACGTTCAATGGCTTCTCTTACGAGCTCGCTGGAAACTGCAGCTATGTTTTGCTTCGAAATTTTGAAACCAAAGGATCGTCCTTAGTTGTCCAACGACTACCCGACGAAAACGGTGCAAGCTTGGTATTTACGCTTCTGGCTGGAGACTACAAAGTCGACTTTATACCCGGAGCAACCGAGGTATAGTGGATCTATCATTTACTATCATCTACTATCATTTATTGTTCCTCAGACTGGGCAAATCTTAAGTAGTAGTATCCAGTAGCATTCTGTCTTGCTATAGTAGAATTCAGTCTTGCTAACAGTAGCATGCAGTAACACGGTAGCCTTTATGTAGAAGCATGTAGTAGCATCAGATAGTACTGCACGCTACTTTTTCATACAGCTTCATACTACTATTCTGAGATAAACTTTTCATCGGAGATAGCTGACACAAGTTTGCCAGTCTCCTTCGTTCAAAGCATGGTGAAAGTGAAACCGTTTCTTAAAAAAGAACATTTCACCATTCCATTACCAGTCGATATGGATGATTATTGTAAACACGTTTGTACATCTTACTTCTGAAAGGCTCTAACACCAGCGAACATTATTCGCAACTTAAAAAACAAGATCAAAGGTTTCGATGGGATCCCAAAAATTTAATATTTATTAGAATTCCTGATCCAGACAATCGAATCTAGTACATTTCCGAGTCTCTGCTAGACCCCTTTTACATTTTTGCTATTTATCCATAATCAACCGCTTGAATATGTAGGGGAGCTCGGGGTTGACCCGGACACTAATTTTCCTTTTCTTGCTAGGCCGCCATTTTTTGGCGGATTTACATCGTTTTTGTTGTCAAATGTGTAGAATGTCTGGGAGAATAGCTGGTAATTTTTTCAGTTTTTTTTCTACGTCAGATTTCTATTAAATATTTTTTCTGTTTTTCAATTTGTCCGAACCAATCCCTTACCCATGGGGTTGATTCGGACAGGCCCCGGGTGGGTTCGGACATTATTTTTAATATA
This sequence comes from Branchinecta sandiegonensis, assembly GCA_030848855.1. Classification (NCBI taxonomy): domain Eukaryota; kingdom Metazoa; phylum Arthropoda; class Branchiopoda; order Anostraca; family Branchinectidae; genus Branchinecta; species Branchinecta sandiegonensis. Next base: position 18,473,088 of record JAUPMV010000012.1, on the reverse strand, counting down.
CTATTTTTTAATCGACTTTATTTAAACATTTTAAAAACTGGAAATAATAATATAGCACCTCAAAAGTGTATACGAAACTAAAGAAAATAAATGTTTCAACAGCCGTGGTTGTGGTTGCATTAAAATAAAAATCCTTCATTTGTACTTTTAGTTAACCTAGCAATTTCAGGGGCTGGTAATTTCAAACTTATGTCAGTAAAGATTCTACAGAAAGATGATTTTAGTCCCACTCTTGCGCAGAAAGAATAGATGCAAGCCCCTCGCGGGTTTTCATTCAACGAACCTCCCTTTTTGTTCGAATTTCCCACATAAGAAACACATTGTTTGACCTTTTCACAAATTGATCTTCACAAGGAATTCGCGTTTCTGTCCCTCCTTGAACATTTCGTAAATAGTGAATTCAATAAATACAATTTTTTTTATTTTTACTTATTGTAGACAATTGTACTACCTAAGTTTCTTTTGTTGTGGCCTACCCTTTTTAGCCTTCGTTTTTCTCGATTCTGATAATTAATTCTGTTAACAAATAACACGATAAGGGTTCTGATATCATCTCTTGTATTTTTCCAGCTCTGTTTCAAGTTTGATATGGTATCAAGTAGGCAAAGACTGTCCGAACCAACCCCTCCAAAACTGTCCGAACCAACCCCACACTGACTAAAATAACAAAATGGCGGACCATTGGAAAATTCAGTGATCTATATCGAAAATACTAAGCAGGCTATAAACCCTCACCACTAAGCTTTATCGTACCGTTTAATCGCATTCCAATTACCACTAATCTTTGCGGTACAGCTTTTTAACCTACCATGAGCTAAAAACTTTTACGTCAAGAAAACCAGTTTTTTCAAGTTTTTATCAAAACCGGAAAAGCAATTACCACGAAAGTTTGGTACAAAGTTAGTTCACTAGAAGGCAGATGTTAAGTAATTTTTTCAGATTTTAGTAACAATTTTTAATATTTGTTTCGCGGGTGTCCAGACCAACCCCGCGTCCGATCCTACCCCGAGCTCCCCTACATTTTTTTTTTTTACCGTTTTGGAGTTTTTAAGGAGGCCAAACCACTAATCAAATGTGGACACCAAGTTCAGATATGGATTCAACAAGCATGTTTATTCTAGTATCGCATCTCTAATCGACTTCAAAAAGGTCTTTTAGATTTATTTTTTTTTTTGCCAAATTCCTTGCAAGGATTTTTAGCAGCATTCTCGGCGAACTGCAACTATATGTCCGGCTAAAAATTATTGTCATATACGAATTCAGCATCTCATCTTGCCCCTAAATCGGACATCTAATCAACTACGAATACAGCTTTTGCTTTTTACAAATTTTCCGGTTTGGGCCGGATTCAAGCTAACTACTTGTCGGAGTTCTCCAGCAAAACAAAAAAAAGTTCAGAAACGAATTCAGCGTATCTCCTTATCCCTATAAAGAACATCTAATCAACTTCAATGACGAACCAAATATCCGGCTAAAAAATTATTGTCATATACGAATTCAGCACCTCTTTTTGCCCCTAAATCGGACATCTGTAATCAACTACAATACAACTCTTGCTTTTTACAAATTTTCCGGTTTGGGCCGGATTCCAAGCTAACTACTTGTCGGAGTTCTCCAGCAAAACAAAGAAAGTTCAGAAACGAATTCAGCATATCTCCTTATCCCTATAAAGAACATCTAATCAACTTCATATAAAACTTTAACTTACAAAAAAAATCCGGTTTCAAGCGGATTCCGGACAAACTGTATGTCCGGATAAAAAAATTTGGTCATATACACATTCAACGTCTCTTCTTACCACTAGATCTGCTATCTAATCTTCAAACAAAACTTTTGCTTGAAACAAATTTGCCGGTTTTGGCCGGATTCCGGCGAACAAGTGGTCCGCGTAGAAATGCTTGTCACATAACTATTCAGCATCTTCTTACCCCAGAATCGAACATCTAATCAACTTCAAATAAAGCTTTTACTTTTAATAAACTTTCCGGTTTTGGCCGGATTCCGGGTGAACTACTTGTCCGGCGAGAAAATGGTTTTCACCATCGCATGTGCAGCATGTCTTCTTACCCCATAATCGACTATCACATTAGCTGTTTAAAAATATTTTGCTTGCCCCTTAATTTAAACCCCCACCCCGAAATATAGGGCTTCAAAGCCCATCTACGAACTCGACCTTACTCTTGACCCAAAGAATCCTCACACCAAGTTTCATCAAAATATCTCATTCCCTTCGAGAGTTATCGTGCTTACGGACGGACAGGCAGACGTTTTGGGATCCCAAAAGTGAATAAGCGTTTATGACAATTAGTTAGGCAGTTCCGCCTACTCATGATTCTTCAGTGGGCTGTCCAGTAGGCGCATTCCTGTGTAAAATACCATCAAGAAAAGACCAAAGCTCATTTTGGCTTTTGGCCCGTTGGCTTTCAAACACACTGATATAAATAAATGTATATACGGACTATATAGATAAAACCTACTGTGTAGGCTATGTATATATACTGTAATAAGACCCTTATTTATTCTTGATAAGACATAGATTGCACTTTACACAATGAACTTGTACCGTGTTTCTTCTTCCGAATACAATTTAGAAGTCTACGACTCCATCCAGCAGAGGTTCCTGGGCTCAAATCCCGGCTAAGGAGCATTTTTGTCTTTCAGTTCACTACTTATAAAACGTATACTATATATTGTATGTAATGGATATAAGTAGGCTAGCGCTGAATAACCGTTACGTTTTAGATTGAGGGGGAGGTGGGTCCATATCGCATATTAAAGTGTTTCTTTCCTTGCAGACTCGGGAGTTTGTCCTAATCGACGGCCGTCCTGTTGTTCTGCCATTCGTCACTGACGGTGTTTGGGTGTCGTATACAGCTGGAAGAGTTACTATGGAAACTGAAAGCTTGCAGGTCCGTTGCTTCCTGGACAGGAAGCTCTGTCAGGTCCTAGTGAAAGGTACAGAACACTAGTTTTCTTTCATCTTAATACTGATGTGTTTAAATATTCCTTGAGCCCAAGCTGACTTTGAAACATTTATTCAAATAATGTATACAGCGATACGTCAGCTACGATTCTTCATCAGTGATATTTCAATCAATCAATCAATCATTTATTAATACCAAAATATCCATTGGATAGCATAGGCTGAACATGAAGTAATTGTACACTACATGACAAAAGAGACAATTAGAATATTTATATACAATTGATTTGTCAAATTAATTGAAATACAACACTAGATAATTTCGGTCCTTCTTGGCAAGGGTCCTCGTCAGGCTGTCAATCTTCAGGTCCAACGTCTGTGAAGGAAAAGTGGAAAGAAAATCTGAAGTGGCACATTAATCGTCAGGCTGTCAATCTTCAGGTCCAACGTCGGGGAAGGAAAAGCTTAAGTGGGACATTACGGGTTTGTTTCCTTCCCCGACGTTGGAAGATTGACAGCCTGACGAGGACCCTTACGAGGACGATTGACAGCCTGACGAGGACCCTTGCCAAGAAGGGCCGAAATATCGCTGATGAAGCATCGTAGCTGACGTATCCTTTGTAGACATTATTTGAATAAACTGATGTGTTTGTCTCAGGAATGAAAAATTATACCTTGGTACCTGCTGCCTACTTGATTAAAATAGGGGTCCTTCTAAGGCAAGTAGAATGGAAGCCTTTCTACGCTATCTGTGCTACCTGCCACCCACTCAATTAAGAATGTAGGCCCTCCTATGCCATCTGTTGTGGATATAGCATCAATACGCCCATCATAAAATTCCTCTCGGATTAGTTATTTTTTGGCCGCTATGTGCACTATCGTAAAGGAAACAAGGACACATCACTTCTTTGCTTACATTTATCCAGGTTTGTTTTGCTATTTTCAATTCCTCTTAGGCCTAACCATGTTTAAAACTGTTTAAAATGCCTCTTCCCCTCTTTTTGCTCTACGCAACTCTGTTCTGTCAAGCGTCATCAAGTTTGTCATTTCTGGCTTCCGACTTCAGTGCTGAGTGCTGGCTGACGTTTCAGCGGGGCTAATGCGCGGCTCGATATGAAGCGAAAGCCTAATCGCTTATTCACCCGTCAGATAACTTATCCCCCCATCTCACGGTCGTGTGATTGTTATTGTTCCTCTAGCGCGTCTGGCGGCAATTCGTCATCGGATTTTATGAAGGACGTATGCTGCTCCCACAAACGCCCCGCGGGGGCCATGGCCCTTGTCGTTTCCCAGTTCGAAGTAACCTAATAAAGTTCAACTTATCTCATAACAACAAAATTATTTTGTAAATTAGCTGCGCAAAAGAACTAGCGAGCTTAAGTGGCATGTGAAGTTTGTGAAAGCCGATGATCCACTTTACCGGTTCCTGCAATTGCCCGAGAGTGCGATGCGAGGCTCGGGGGTTCATCCACGCTGCCGTTCTTTGACCTGAGATCTAGTTACCCGTTTGATAGCTGGGGTTTCTCCTATCTGACGAACCCGTTGACAGTTTTGCCAATAGCCAAATCCTTAACTCACTCGACCATGCGTTAATCCCTTTGTCCAAAATTTGAAGGTTTTGAATGTTCTAGGCTAGAGCTCTGTTGAACACCGATAGATGACCTTTTAAATCAATCAAACGGTCGCTTTTCGATTTCTAACTACTGTTCTGTCGCATTACATTCTAAAAAGGACCTTCGACGCATACGCTCGACATACTTCAGATATCTGAGATTTCTTCTTTACCTGCCACGGCGCACGCGGAACCGCTACCTGATCGCCGTTTGTTAACTTTCGACCCACTGTTGACGCTTGACGCCCTCTCCTCTAATTTGTATTCTCCGTTTGGAAACTTGTCTGTCCACGATCCCATCAGTCTGATTCTAATTAGTAAACCTTTATGGAAAATATTCCTTTAGTGTTTTGTGATTATTTTATATTTCTTTGTCCTTTTCTACTGCACTTCTAAGATTAATGAAAGTATATCGAAAGATACTAAAGTAACACCGAATAAAGAATCCATAGATTAAACCGAAGTATAGATCTGGCCTTAAGATGTAAGAAATGCACAAGCGACACGACCTGGCACAAACACTGGCATCGTAACGGCTAGCAACCAAACCAACGACTGACAGTGGTTACTCCAGGCAAAGATAATAAGACCAGGAAGATAGGCCACTCCCGTAAGCCCCATGAGTCGCGTAAAGTGGCACCGGCTGGTGGTCAGCTCTGCCGTTAAAAAAGCTGCTCTGATTGACTCTCTCGCTGATTTCTTCACTTTCAGTGAATTAACTGTTTAATTCTCACAGAGAAGAAGAAGAAGAATTTTCCGGCTCCATTAACGAACAAATATACTCTTGATTTCTGAGACTTTGTTCTGGCCTTTTGAGACCTTTGCCTGAGACTTTGCTTATATTTTGCCTTTTGGAAGAGAAAGACCAGAAGAATAATTAAGACAAACATGAAGTGAAGATTGTTTTCATGGAGTAAGTATCTTTTCTGGACATAATAAATAGGCTTGAGTAAAAGAGATGTTTCTTTTGTCAACCAGGTTACTCTTTTACTCAATTATGCTACGTTCCCACTGCTCAGATTGCTATTCTCACTAGCCAGAAATCTGGCCAGATTTTTCTCTAGAATTCTGCCTGATTCTACCAGCTTGAAGTTTTCGCCAACTGGTAAGCCACCCACAAATGCTCAATACCATGGCATTGGCTTGGGCTTTAAACGCCCACGAGCCAAGTAGAGGAAATTAGGCTGGGTTGACCCAATGCTACTTTCAGTGCATAAAGCTGGATAAGTCAAGTCTGGGCATTGTGTAGCAAGGGCGACAGTGCTTGAAACATCCAGTATAAAATTAGTCTAAAACGACCACCAAACCACCACTAGCATTAAAATTCACAAAAATGTGGATGAGTTAACCGTCTGGGCATTGGACGTTGCCTGAACCGACCAAGTGGAAAACAGAGAAATGATTAGTAAATCATCGTCAGTACTCAAATTTGTATAAAAAATTGAAAAGAAACTAGCCTAGCCTGGGATATTTTTTATTACTGAGAAAGAAACCTATAACCTGTAATAAATAATAAATAACCTGTTCCACCCTCATACCAATAGTAACAATTAGTTACTAAATCAGTTCCAACCTCACAAAGGTTACCATGCTGACCGTTCCAGCCTTCTCAAAATAGTAAATAATACTAACTATTTGCTTACCAATCTCGGGAGAGTATAAGCCTAGTAACTACAGATCTCTGTCACATGATTGGTCGGATTCACCCGGGTGATATTGTGCTGGAAAAAAAAAATCGTTCCAGCCTTGACTGCAAAAAGCCAGAATTTGTGACATCATGCGTAGTAATTAGGGTAAGTAGGATGGAACACGCTCATAATAAATATTATCATAATCAGCTTATAAACAATAAACATCAATTTAAATCTCTGGAATGGTTTGATACATTTTAATTTTGGCGAAGATTTGGTAGCTCTTGGTTTTTACTTGGTGGGTTCAAAGACTCCCACCATTACTGCCAAAGTCCTGACATAGGTACCATCTGAATTTTTGTGAATTGTACCCCGGGCGGTGATTTGGCAGGAGTTTCTCCATTTTTTGCTTCGGCTTTTCAAGCAACAACGCCCGGACATAACTCTTCCAGCTTTTTGCAGGACACGGCTCATCCAACTATTTGCATTGAAACTTGCATTTGTGTCAAACCAGCTTAAGGACGATTCTTATGTGCATGGGCGATAATTTAGTGGGTGTTTGTCCATTTTTCTCTTGGGCATTTCAAGAACTGCTGGATTTACTGCCCAATGCCCCATTTGTTGGTAGTGGGCATTTTTGGGCAGCTGGTTGGTGGGAGAAAACTTCAAGCTGCTAGACTTATGGCAAGATTTATTCCCAAGATTTGGTCTTTTCTGGCTAGATTTTTCAATATCTTGGATTAGCCTAAGCTGGCTAAGCTAAGTTCTCACTGTTGAAATTGCTGTTCTCAACAACCAGGAATCTCAGAAGATTATTGCCTATCGACTTCTGGCCAGATTTTTTCCATAGGTGTCCGCGCTTTCTGACCAGATTTTTCCATCAGTAAGATCAAGCTGCGTTCTGACTGTTCAAACAGTTGTTCTCAGGAAACAGAAGTCTGGCCACATTATAGTTCTTCAGAATTCTAGCAAGATTTTTTCCCCAGATTACCCTGTTTTCTGGCAAGATTTTTTGATCTGTCAAGTTCAAGTTCTTTTAATTTTTTCGTTATTACTAACAAGAATATAGCACTGAGCTGAGAGATGAACTTAGCTCACTCAGATGCAAGTTGAATTGGAGTAGAGGTATGTTTATGTGAACAGTTACTTTAATGTGAACAGTGCAGTTTGGGGCTAAATGGTAGAATTCAATACTTATTGAGGTGTTTTCAGATGCCCTTAATTACCTAATTTTGCTTTAGTAAGCTTTAGACACAGCAAGCGCATGGAAATGACAAATTTCATATAAGCATACCTCTACTGTAGTTCTATTGAATTGGAAATTTTCTGTCCAGAAAAAAAAAACCCCTGAGATTTCGGTCTTGTAATGAACAAACCAGTGATGAATATTTAGTTTGTAAACAAGGTTTTTAGTACATTCCTGTTTAATCAGAGAAGTAAATTCAAATCAAGTTTGAAGGAGCAACTAAAAATGTTAATTAGTTTGGGGTTGTGTTTTTTCAAATTTGGTTAGATTATTGTTTTTTAGTTAATTAGTATTCATGGTGGGGGGTTGTCTCTTTGGATATTAGTTGATACCTAGACTTCGTAAATAGAAGTACTAATTTGGTAAAACAGGATAGCTAGACAAAAAGTGCCAAAGTACAAAGGCGAATTCTGGTGATCTGAGTTTCGGCACTTCCAGTTGTGCTCATTTGGCAGGCATATTAGGGACCTACCAAAACTGATTTGGAAATTGTCATTTCACCAATCCAACCATCGCGTTGGGATTCATACAACTAGTGCAGCAGTGACCTCACCACATCAACTTAGAAATAGTCTCTAGGGGGAGCGGAGGGAGGGGGAATCCGAAAAATTGAGGTCTTGTTTCGAATGGGGGATTAAATCATAGCGAACTTGATATTTGGGTAGACCTCTTGTTGCGTACAACCCACTTCGGATCTGGACCGGATTCGGTGATTTTGGAGGAGTTGGATGGCGAAGTGGAAATCTTGGAAAAATGCTTAGAGTGGAGAGATCGGGATGAGACTCGATGGAAAGAACAAGCACGAGTCCTAGATACATGGTTCATATAACATGACCGGGTTCCGGCACTGTGGGGGAGTTGAGGGGGGTCCGGATTTCGATGATTCATGAATTCCGGTGATCGTGAGTTAGGGACCATCAAACTTTGCAGGCAAATTAGTGACTGAATCAAATACCAAAACCAAGAACCCGCCGTACCTATTATGCCAACGCAACCTACTGTCGTTAATGCATTCATTAATTGTAAAACTCAGAGACCCAAATTTTATATGTTACATTCTGAACCCGCTAGCAACACCTCAGTAATCTTTACACTTGTCAGCACTCACTATTTTCAGTGGGCATTATGCTCCCAACGAGTGTTCGCGTATCATGCTATTGATGCGTAAAACCGGTTATCTGATTTTTGATGAGTTTTTGCTAGAAGTCAGTGTGTCTAGAAAAAGGCTTAAGGGGAAAAGGGCCGTAAACAAACAGTAGATAGTGCGAGATGTGCTTTAAGGAACTGACGCAATGCCCTAAGAAAACTTCCTTTCCTGGATCTGACCTTTTTTAGGGATGTATGGAAGGGGAATCCGGAATACTGACTTTCGTAGGTTGGGAACGTGTGGTCCAATTCGAATGAAACTTTGCGGATGAACTGATGACCTGCATCTGCAAAGAATGTATCCGAACCACATACAGCCATGGTTCGGGAGTTGGAGCATGGAAGTATATTCTAAATGAGGATGGATATAGCTTTAATGACTTTCTGAGCTTGATCCATTTTTGTTTACGAAACAGAATTTGCCACGGCAAGGGTAGATTGAGGGGGAGGGGGGGGGGGAAATAGTGTCGCATGTGTAGGGATCAAACGAGTGGATCTAGAATTGGAAGGTAGAACCTTCATTTGCCCTAGATTATGCGAGGCGATCTCGCAAATCCTCAGACTTGAGTGAGACTGGTTACCCTTACCTTTTCACTGCATAGATGAAAAGCCTGATATCCTACATTATAGGTTCAAGTCACTCCCAGCCCTGCTTATGCTGTTGTCGATTATAGTTTTAATTTACTGACAATTGCTATTTTCCTAGGGATGCCTATGCACTGCATAGTTCCATGGTGCAACCACCGGCACGTAAAAGATGGAGCAAACAACCGCTTTTTCACCCTACCTCTCAACGACCTGCCTAAACTGAAGAGCTGGCTGGAGATTCTTGAAATTCCTGTGAAGAATAAGTTCTCTAGCAGTAATGACAGAATATGTTCGGATCATTTTTGAAAGTGAAGCATTTATGGATCCCAGACTTCTCGACTTCGCCGTGATGCCCTTCCGATAAGAAGGAGTAAAAGGACACCAGTAATCAATGTTGTCAGCCTCGATCGAGCTCCTCGCCACGTCAGTTCTACCGCTGGTAAAAATGTGCAAGCTAAGACCATCCGTGTCCCAACTATTGATCCAGGTGCAGGTATACCAGTGAAGTGCAGGAATCCGTCTTCTGCCGTGGGTCCCCAGCCGTGCGATGGAATTATAAACGTACCAGTCTTAGATCTGACACTGCCAGTCAGTCCTTGCCGCGAACGCGTTCAGTGGTCAGTTGCAGACGACCCACCGATCCCTGATTTGACTGAAGTTCCTACCCTCCAGTGTACATCCTCATCCTTGATGTGTTACACTTGGATTGTTTTTGTATTTGGATTCGTCTGCTCCGGAGATGCCAGGTTAGAGAGACAGACTGCGTGTAAATCAGCTATCACGCGTACATACCCCGAACCCACGAGAAAACGACAGCTGACAAGATCAGTTAGTGCTGAGGCTGCGACCGAACACCAGAGCCCCGTTCTGGCGCCAGATGGTGATGAAGGTTCGTCGTTCGGTAAGCAGTTTGCGCCAGTCTCCGATGGCAAGCCTTTGACCCCTTCGACTTCCAGATCACATATTAGAAGTACACTCGGCACACCAAGAGTGCGACAAAAGCTAGCTTCCCTGTTTGCTGATCATAGTGAGAAAACAGGAACAGGGAAGAAACTTCTGACACCGCGCCGTAGGGAAAGGCCGCAACTTAATCTTACCCCGCGCAAACAGCAGCTAAAAGGCACTATACAGAACTTGAAGAGATCCATGTGGTCACTGCGAAAAAAGATAAACGTGAAAGATATCAAGGGTGCTGAAACAACACTGAAGTATCTGGGAAAACAGATACGTAAGGTGGTTCCGGGAATACTTGGCGAGATAGTGGCCACCCAAATTGAAAGTTACAGAAAAAAGTCCAAAGGCTTTCGGTACAACGACCAGGAAAAGGAGGCTGCCTTATCAATGAAGCTTGCTTCTGCAGCAGGTTATAGAATTTTCAGACAATTGTTGCCGAAGTTGCCCCATGAACGCACAATACGAAAGTGGCTGGATAAACTTCCCTCTGGACCTGGCACTGTACTAAGGATGGCGAATATCACCCAAGATGCTCTTGAGAACTGGTTTGCAACAATCAGAGTCTGTAGGGGACATAACAACAACCCAACTGTCCCCGAATTTGAGAGCTCGGCGAAGGCTTTGATGATCAAAACCCTATTGGAACCTCCGAAGGGTAGCAACTGCATCAAAGATGGAAGTTTATTTTATCTACACCTGTGTACAGTCTGGGATTTGTTAGTTGTGTGTCGTGCGCCTTTTATTCGATAGATTGATCACAAATTAAAGTCGCAGCCGAAAGTATCGCTCATTGTCCAATGGTTGTACTAGCGACCTGTAGGCCTCGTATCTCACTTTGAAGGGACGTTAGTGTCGTTGCTGTTGATACACTCGGAGGTTCTCCATAGTATTATATAAAATTATTGGCACTATCCCATCCCGTCCTGTATAGAAAAGAGCTTAAATCGCGAGTAAAACCTGCTTCTAAAGAACCTGTAGCAACGGCTCTACTAGTCCTCTCGCTAAACGGAATAGGCGTATTCTCGCCGTTCCCCGAGGACTCCTCGTGGAATCGAACGGAACGGCGAGAATAGAGGGAGTTACTCCACGCGGACTCCGCTTATAGAAACAGCGAGAACATGGGGAATGCTTCCAAAATGGATTTAATTCGGGAAAAAATATGCAGTTGACGAAATTAGTCTGGATCCACTTTATTTTTTGGTTTTATTTATTCTGATTGTTTTTAATTAATTTTACACTGCACCAACGCCAGGAAAAATTGATTCCCCTCCGAATCGGAAAGAGAGTCCTTTTTTATTACTGTGATGATAATGGGAGCATTCCCTTCCGTGAGGACACGCGAGAATACGAGGAGTGAGTCCCCGGGACAAACAAAAACGCGGGGACTCCTCAGGTGGAGTCCTCGGGGAACGGCGAGAATACGCCTGATGATGCAGCATTTTTTAATACGCCAAGAGAAGATCAGCCCGTAAACCACGTCATAGAAAAACTTCTTTATTTCTACCTTTTTCTCCTTCATCTTATGATAGTCTTTGACAGAACAAAATTGAACCAAAGATGAACCGAAAAGTGCATTTGATTCATCTTGACTCAATCACCAAAACCTGTGCTCCAGGTAGGAATCAAGACTAATTGATCTCAGTCGAATTCTGTAGAGCGAGATCATAAGGCTAATTCTGCGTGCCATCTCGCGTCGAAAAAAAAATATTCAAAACTCTCATGTCGAGCTGGCCGCTAGGCTGCAGCACAGTCGATTTTCTACGACGCGTTTTTCGGCGAGTGGCCCATCTTTCCTACTAATACGATCTTTGACTCCAGGTGCGTGTCCTTAAAAAGAGTGGGGATCAAGGCCTGCAACAATTCCACCTGCGTTTATTCACTCAGCCGCATATTGAACTTCCTGTACTGGAGAGGTCCATGAACCGTGGTTGCTACAGCGTCATAAATCCTTCATTCATTCATAGGAGATTCTGTGCAAAGTTCCGCCGGCTTACTCGGCCGACCCGACGCTGAGCTGGCGACTGACAGAAGAAGCCCAGCTGGAAATCCAGTTGATCTTCCAGAGTTTCTAACATCTTGGGAAGCTTCCTCGAAAACATGCAGTCCTCCATCGCAAGTGACTAAGAAGGCAATAATAAAAGACGATCTGTGTTCGAGATATTTTGACAAATCTGCTCCAGGACTGGCTAATTGCTACGGTGTTGTAAGTAGTGTCATCTCCTTTCTGTTTTGCATACTGCTGCTGTGCCTTGTTGTTGTATCATGCATATTGTTTCGTCGGCGCTTCAAGGAGCCTTTTCCCGTAGGTGGTGTTGCAGCTTTGGAAACGGGGGTAGTCGTTGAAGAGCGTATTGTTGAAAGCGAGAGTAGCGTGTAGGTTGGGAGTCGCTAGACGTGCGTAGGCTCAAAGTTATGTATAACCAAGAACTTACAATATTACTGTGCAGTAGAACGTCCGTCTCTCCCATCTCGCAGAACATAGTTGCACAGACTGTGCTTTTCCTACTCGCATAAGCTGTGTAACTGTGCTAACTTATGCAATTTGGCGTATCTGCGCAATAGCACCATGTTACCATCAAGACAAATAATCTGACAGAACCTCGGTCTCCCTATCTCTGTAATATGACCATGCGGAGTCGAATATTTCCTCATACCCTGTCCCCTACGAACAAGCGGAAGTTACTAGCTTCGCGCCACATCACGTTTCATTACCTCTACAAATAGCTAAATCTAAAGACATAATAGTGGGAAAGACCGGTGACTTCGCTAAAATCGGGTCTCTGAAAATCGATCGGAGCGCCGACTAGCGTTTGGACTGTGTCCAATTTCGAGCGGTAGATGAGTAATATATTCAAAGCAAGAGGGCGTGAGGCAATGTCTGTCAATATTAATTGATTCGAACCGTGAATTCAATATTTTTTTCCATAAAAAAAGCGATTTATTCTTTTCCTACTTGTTTTTTATTCCAATTAAAGAGGAAATCTGAATGGAGAGAGGATGCTCATCATAAACGAAACGAAAAAAAAAATCAACAAAACATTTTATAAGTAGTGAACTGATGGACAAAATTGCTCCTCAGCCGGGATTTGAACCCAGGACCCTCTGCTTACAAGAGGTTGAGGGTCCTGGTATGTCTACGTGGCTCCGACAATGGAGTCCTAGACTTCTAAATTATATCCGAAAAACTGTTTATGGTTTATTGGTCACGGTACAAGTCCCTTGTTTAAAGTGCCATCTATATATATCAACAAAACGTGCTTTGATGATGATTCTGCGGAGAGCGATGGAAGAAAATGTCAACAGAGCGATTTTTTAACGAAAGAAAATCCGCTAGACGGCGCTGATTGTTGTGACTCACGGGGCTTACGGGAGTTTCCGGTCTTTCCCACTTTTACTGTCTTTGGCTAAATCGCTGTTAGAGGAAAAGTAAGAGTCAAAGCTATGGACGCGCTCCAAAGCGGGTCAGCGCGCGGAGTACGCCTCCTGCCAGCCTCTTTCACTATTTCTTGTGCGAAGACGGAAGAATCAACAGCGAAGACGGAAGAGGAGTAAACAGGTATCAACATCAGCTCAAAGCTAGAGTAAATGTCTCTAGGCCCGCTCAGTTTTGTCGTGGTTTTCATAGTCGCAGCATGCGACTAAAAGACAGAAGCTCCATCTGATTATTTGTCCTTGCTACCATGCGATACAGATGATCAATGCTAACGGTGCTACCCGCTCAGTGTATGCGGAATACGATCTCGGTTTTTTACTTGGCGCGTTGGTTGAGAGACGGAACTTCCTAATATTTTTAGTTCTTGGCACTACTGCAGCGCTCATGTTTTCTGTTTCGATAAAGGATCGTTGAATGTGTTTCGAAAAAAAAAAATACTCGGTGCCTGGTTTTATTTTGTGACTGGTTGTATTTTGTCACGTGCGCTTTTCAGCTAATCGAGGGCATTTAAGAAAACACATCAACCAGACTACGAACAGAAAGTGTAAACAAAATACACGAACGGGGCGATTTTCAAACCATCGGTTCTGCGCGACTAAAAAGGCGTTCGTGAATTCGCGCACGCTGACTAACGAGATTCTAAAAAATCTTTCTTCAAGAATATTTTGTGCTAAAAAAGATGGATTTTCGGTTTTTTCTATTCATGTGACAGCTAGATGCCAATGAGCATATCCTTTGACCTCGTTCTGCTTCGCATTCTGCAACCTCTGCAGCTGATTAGATCCGGTGTTCTTTGAAACTAGTTTGGGGTCAATGACGGGATACCTCTCTAATTCTGTTGGTCGTTCAGCCACTATAACCGTCGAACGGATATTTTGTGTCGAATTTTAACGAGACTTGGTGTAGAGCTCCTTTTGTTAAAGTACAGTTCTAGCTTGTAATTATTTCTGGTAGTCCTGAATCTAGGTGTGGGGTATCGTTGCCAAGCAAGAAGATCCGTCGATCCAAATCGGGAGGAGTGTCAATTTAGGGGCAAAAAGACCTGCCGAAGCTAAATCTGCAATCGGAAAAAGTAGTTGAACTGAAAATTATTTGGTATGGTTGATTGGACTGACGTAATTGGAACTGAAAGGATGTTCAGTCAGTCATTTTGCTTCACGTTCCTACCTGTTCAGGAGTCTGGCTTGAATCTGGCATAAACCGGGTTCCGGTAGAGTAACAAATTCCTTCGTCAAGCTGATTTTTCGGTAAAAGACGCGCTTAGGCTGAAGCTTCTTTTCTTGCTAGATCAGAAGTTCGACCTGAATCTGGTAAAATCCGGAAATACGTTACAGCTTAAAATCATTTCAACAAAAACTACAATATTGAGAGATAATGGGATCAGTTATGCGTAGAATCTTTCTCCCCGCTTCATATTATCTACCTACTTGGACAGTTTTTTGCGTGATTCCGACCTACACCGGAAATTTGGAATCACTTCTGAAATGTGTAATGTCAGGAGTATTTGTTACACGAGCAGAACAGCACGTGCATCTGTATCTTCCAAATGAATGATTTGCCATACCCGCAGGATCTGGGACGTCGAAACAGTTTCTGTATTTGGGATCCTTGGTCTTGTTTACTGGATTACTCATCTCACTTTTTTGTGATAAACCTTTCTGTCTGGTTGTCTGAAACACTGTCACATTCTATTTCTGTCTGATGATGATGATGTGATGGAATTTTATTATAATAAATTATTATATTTATATATAAATAATCTCAACTGACATTACAGTTAGTTTTACACCGGTTCTATTCTATGCTGGTGGGATATGCACGCCGTCTATTTCTGTCTTGAATCTGTGATACTAGTAACTTTCGAATCTTGTCTTGATCTCGGTAAGGTATGTGCCCACATAATCCGGTTTCGCATGTGAAAATATACATGCGAAATTCGCCTAGCTATGGGGAAATCTGCATGCGATACGTCAAGCGAAGGAGGAAATTCGCATCCGACTACAAACATTGGCTTGCGTGTGCACGTACCTTTAAGGAGATGTCTCCTTAAATGTGTGTTATGGAAGTATATTGGTATGTGATCATTTGCATTGTGCCTTGCATGAGGAATTTGGCATCGGGTTTGTTTCTATAGCGTTGTTGTTGTTTGTTTGTTATGGTTTTAATAAATGTGCCTTTAGAAACCAGATTCAGTACCTTTTGTTTCCCAAAATCCTAGCCCCAGCCAATACTATTCGTAAAAGAAAGAAAATCAGTTTCTGCCTTGCAGCAACTAAATCGGTCAATCTGGTCCGCTCATTAATTATTCAGAGGTTCGGAGAACGTTGACTAGCTTTTAGCCGACACAGCTTTTCTTCTTTAAAATGTTGACTGTTAAACAGAAACCTCAAAACAAACTAGTAAAAGAAATAGACACTGCCAAAATTTTAGTTTTTTTAATCTTTAATCCCACACCAGTAAATGTTTTGTTTTCCTCTTTGATTCGTGTGCTGCACTGTCAGAAGTTTCATCGCAAATAACACGAGGATGCGCGGTTTCAACAGATAATGCACACTTCGGGTGTTATCTGTTGTGTTTGAAAACGTTGTGCATGAAATGTTATTCGTAACAAGCTTTGTTACGAAGAGCCAAAAAGCATCTACTGACTTTAGCTGACTTTATTACTAATCGTCATGATGTCGGAAAGCTCAGCAAATACTTTGTGGCGGTTTTTCGGTTCTTCCTGATGATAACGCTTATTATGCGTAACATTTTGAAACACAACAGATAACATCCAAAGTATTATCTGTTACGCATTATCTGCTGAAACCGCGCATCCTCGTGTTATCTGTTATGAAACTTCTGACAGTGTGGGAGCTCCTTTGACAGTCGTCAACAGGATACTTTCCGAATCGCGCCGATAGATGATCCCACGGTCGTACCGAGTGATGTAGGCATTGCACACCCGATGATAAATTAATCTCAAAATAGTAGTATGAAGCTGTACGAAAAAGTAGCATCCAGTATGAAGTGATGCTATTACATGCGTCTACGTCAAGGCTACCGTGTTACTGCATTCTACTGCATGCTACTACTATCAAGATTGGATGCTACTATAGCAAGACAGGATGCTACAATACTACTGCTTAAGATTGGCCCAGTCGGAGCCACATTAAATGATAGTATTCTTTACTATTACATATCGATACATGCAACTTTTTCGTACAACTATCATACAACTTCGCAGGCGACACATATTTTGTCGATCATGCGAGAATGCTTCCGAATCACCTCCTTTAACTAAATAAATTTCCCTTCGAAGCTTCTTTTGCAGTCAAAGGATCCACTCCAGGATACCCCAGCGGAAAGGAATTCCTCTCATGTTGAAATGGTCATCCTAGTTGACGGTAGGATAGAACAGTGGCAAGAAGAGGGTCCTTTGCTCATATTTTCACAGTCATGTTCACTCGTCCAGTGTTAAAGGCTTGTTTATGTGTTCGGGCTTTTTTATTATTGCTTCTACTGGAATTCAGGGTTACTATGTATATTACCGTTAGTAGGCGACCTTGTGAGCTGTGAGACAATACTCTTGATGACTAACTCTCCTTGCCGATGCAGAATTGCCGTGTACCTAGCGGAAGAGCCGGAAGCCGCACCACAGCTGTCCCCAGCGATCACCGAGATTGACTGACACAGGATTTGAGTGTTTGAGTCGTTAGTAAGACGTTTTCTCCTTCTTCCTGAGGATCACTGGCGTGTTTTGGACTTAGTCATATAGAGTATAGCGACGGTCAATACTTATGCATACACAAGGGCTATTCTGACTGTAAGAGCACCCATATTCATCCGTCTATGTGTAAGCCCGATAGGTCACTAACTCTCTGCATGTAAACAGTGAGGTCAAGTTCAAAGATGGGCTTTTGACCTAGCTTATTATTTAGGGGTTTGGGAGAGTTCTAATTTAGGACTAAAGGGAATATCAGTTCAAAGCGATTCGAAAGGTATACGAAAGGTAAAGAGGCACTAAGTAACAGTTTGGGATGTCTTGTTCGTTCTGTCCGATGGAAAATTCTTTGACTGTGTAGTTGTACGGTAGTTGTACGAAAAAGCTGCATGTATTGATGTGCAGTAGTACGGAATACTTTGATTTAACATGTCTCCGACCGGGCTAATCTTAAGTAGTAGTATCCGAGAGCATCCAATCTTGCTGTAGTAGCATCCAGTTTGCTAGTAGTAGCATGCAGTGGCAACAGTTACTACTGCATGCTATTTTTTCGTACAACTCCATACGACTAATTCTCGAAATTTTTTCGTCGGGTTGCTACAGCTGACTCTTACCCGACAAACAAAGCCAGGCATGGAATAGAGGCAGCGCATGTGAAGAAACGATGCTCGTTCCGTCAGACGAAGTAGACGAGCGTCCTACGAGCTTGGCACAGCTAACGGGGCAGACAGACGATCAGGTCTTGCCGCCCGTAAGTTCTGCACTTTCATCGTGAAATAGATTATACCAATTTTTTCGTATGAAACTAGTGATGGGGCTCGAAATCCTGGCAGAAATTTCAGTCCGCAACCGCCCGACCCTGACCTTCTTTCCACACTACGAGACAATTTTTTCGGACTGACAGCAGCGTTCGAAAAATGTGTTTTTGAAATCAAGAAATGCTCTGATCGTTTGTTTCGACCACAAACAAAACGAATATGTCCCCAAAATAATAGTTGCGTTTTTGCAGATACCATGGTATCTGTTACCACGGTAACTGGATCTGCAATTAGTCGTTTTTGCAGTAACCGTGGTATCTGATATACGGTTGCTCTGCAAAAACGACAATTGCCGAAATTGCGCTTTTTGAAGTCATCCTAAAAGAACAAGAGCTGTAAGCTCATATGGCACTTGCATGTGTCAAGATGATTTGATTGATCAAGAGTAAGTTTCGACTTTGCGGTTGAGATGCGCGCTATAAGGGAGCTGGAACTTCATTTGTAAGCAAAACCCTTGAGGCAAAACTGCTAATGGGCTGATGGGCATCACGAAAATGCATATATTGCTTAAAAGTATTTTTTTTACTTTGCGGTCAAGATTGGTACTTTAAGGAATAATCGGATTTGGGAAGTAGCAATTTCTAAGCAAATGTTGTTGAGTCTCCAATATTCCAGCGAAGTTTCATCGTCCTAGCACATCAGGAAGTACCTTAACGCGCGATCACCGGAATCCCAGACCCCCCTCCCCCTCCTCCAACTCCACCCACAATAACCGGAGCCAATCCTGTTCTGTAAATGATTAATCCAGAGCATCTGTTTGTCATTCCCACGAAGTTCGATCCAGATCAAACCAGTATAAGCGGGTCAAGTATTTTCCGCCCTCCCCCCGATAATTGCCGGATTCGGTCCGGAAATGAAAAATGTCACAAGAGAAAAATGTCCTCTGTTTAATTATTAAATTTCACTCGAATCCGATCACCCGTTCCAAAGTTACGCATGACTCAATATTCCGGATTCCCCTCCCTCAACTCCCCCCCCCCCCCCCAAGATTATCATATCGAGGATTTTTTTTTTATTCCAAGTCAGTTTGACCGGGTCCCTGATATGCCTTCCAAGTTTCGTCGTGAAAATCCCCCAAAAACGGAATTCCGGGAGACCCCTCCCCCCCCCCCCCTCAAGTGTCCGGATCCAGTCAAATTATGTAAAAGATTTATATGGACCAGATGTTTGTTCTTCCCAGCAAGTTTCACTCCGATACCATCATTCTAACCGTTTCTCGAGATTTCCGGTCCCCCCCCCACCCCACCCAGCTCCCCCGCGGTGCACGTAGCCAATCCGATTCAGCAAATGACTTACCTAGAGCATCTGTTTGTTCTTCCCACAAAGTTCCATCCCGATCCCTCCATTCTAAACGGGGCACGTATTTCCCCCCCCCCCCCAATAGTTGCCGGATCCGGTCCGGATATGAAAAAAATCATCGGAGAAATGTCCTCTGTTGAATTCTTAAATTTCACTCGAATCCGATCAACCATTCCAAAATTACGCATGACTGAAAATTTCGGATTCCCCTCCCTCCACTCCCCCCACCATTATCTGATCGACAAAATTTTTATTTTGAAGTCAGTTTGATTGGGTCCCTGATATGCCTGCCAAGTTTCATCGTGAAAATCCCCAAAACCACCATCATCGGAATTCCGGCCCCCCCCCCCCCCCCATAAGTGTCCGGATCAAGTACAATGGTCTAAAGGACTTATCTAGAGCAGATGCTTGTTCTTCCCAGCAAGTTTCACTCCGATCCCTCCATTCTAACCGTTTCTTGAAATTTCCGGTCTCCCCCCCCCCAAACTCCCCCCTGGCTACCGAATCCGGTCAAGACTTTAAACGGGACATTACAGATCTATATTCTGTTCAGTTATGAAGTTTCATTACAATCCGATCATCCGTTCGAAAGTTACACACTTCTCAATTTCCCGGATTCCCCTGCGGATTCCCCTCCTTCCACTCTCCCACCATTATCTGATCGACAATATTTTTATTTTGAAGTCAGCTTGATTGGGTCCCTGATATGCCTGCCAAGTTTCATCGTGAAAATCCAAAAAACCACCATCACCGGAATTCCGCCCCCCCCCCCCCCCATAAGTGTCCGGATCCAGTACAATGGTCTAAAGGACTTATCTAGAGCAGATGCTTGTTCTTCCCAGCAAGTTTCACTCCGATCCCTCCATTCTAACCGTTTCTTGAAATTTCCGGTCTCCCCCCCCCCCAACTCCCCCCTGGCTACCGAATCCGGTCAAGACTTTAAACGGGACATTACAGATATATATTCTCTTCAGTTATGAAGTTTCATTACAATCCGATTATCCGTTCGAAAGTTACACACTTCTCAGTTTCCCGGATTCCCCTGCCCTCCACCCCCCCCCCCCCCCCCAAAAAAATGCTCGGATCAGAAAACTGATTATTCCTAATTTTGTTTGGTCGGGTCTCTGATATGCCTGCCAAGTTTCATGGTCCTAGCACAACTGGAAGTACCCTATCTCGAAAAAGTGTGACAAAATGCCCTAAATTTTCAAGTTTCCAGCGCCCCGCACTCCCCCCCCATATGGTCGGATCGGGAAACTGATTATTTCCAGGTTAGTGTGGTCGGGTCCGTGATATTCCTGCCAAGTTTCATTGTCCTAGCTCATCTGGAAGTACCCTCACTCGAAAAAGTGTGACAAAATGCCCTAAATTTTCAAGTTTCCAGCGCCCCAGCTCCCCCGCATATGGTCGGATCGGGAAACTTACTATTTCCAGGTTACTTTGGTCAGGTCCCTGATATTCCTGCCAAGTTTCATTGTCCTAGCTCATCTGGAAGTACCCTAACTCGAAAAAGTGTGACAAAATGCCCTAAATTTTCAAGTTTCGAGCGCCCCCACTCCCCCGCATATGGTCGGATCGGGAAACTGATTATTTCCAGGTTCGTTTGGTCGGGTCCCTGATATTCCTGCCAAGTTTCATTGTCCTAGCTCATCTAGAAGTACCCTAACTCAGAAAAAAAGTGACAAAATGCCCTAAATTTGCAAGTTTCCAGCGCCCCGCACTCCCCCCCATATGGTCGGATCGGGAAACTGATTATTTCCAGGTTAGTTTGGTCGGGTCCCTGATATGCCTGCCAAGTTTCATTGTCCTAGCACATCTGGAAGTACCCTAACTCGGATATGTGGGACAAAAAAACTCGGACCGACCGACAGACCGACAGACCGACAGACGGAATTGTGATCGGTATATGGCACTTGAGCCAGAGGCTGCAAGTGCCATAAAAACTGATATTTTGTCACACCACTTAAGTGCCAAACTTCTTTCCCGCCAATTTGACTAAAACTGATGAAAGTGAGATGACATTTTCCGATACCACGACCAGCTACCACGGTTGGACCGTGGTATCTGAATATCTGATACCACGATAACTGGCCCGATACCACGATAACAGCAAAAACGCCTTTTGACCATGGTATCTGCAAAAACGCAACTAAGGTAAGAATGCGTGTGTCTTCGTAGAGCTACAAGAAAACTGAATAGTAGAGATTTATTGGAACGGGGGTGCACACTGTCAGAAGATTCATAACACATTGCGCATAACACTTTCAAGAATAACACCTTTTCACTTAGAAATAAAGTGTTATGACCAATTAAGTTTATACTATTTCGTGCCTAGATCTCCAACAATACCTTCAATAGGTGAAAATACTACACTGTCAGAAGTTACATAACGACAACAGAAGGATGCGCGGTTTCAACAGATAACACTTTGGGATGTTATATTTTATGTTTCTTTCGTTCCCGTTAGTATTTTTACCAATTGGAGGTGTTGTTGGAGATCTGGTCACGAAATAGTATAAACTTAATTGGTCATAACACTTTATTTCTAAGTGAAAAGGTGTTATTCTTGAAAGTGTTATGTGCAATCTGTTATGAAACTTCTGACAATGCAGTTGGTACGGCATGCAAAATAATTGACATGTTGAATATTTTCAGGTTGATCCAAAGACATTCCTTTCCCAGTGTCATGAGCTCGGGAAAAACAAGGTAGGCAACCGCTGTACTGCTTTGTCAGCGTACGAAACCGCCTGCAAAACCAAAGGTGTTTCTGTCTCGATACATAGCGATTGTCTCAGGTATGACATTTTTCACTATAAAGTATAGTCCCTGCCAGTTCCCTTTAATCGCGTTGTCCTACGCGGACCGGCGACAACGGACAACCACACTGTCAGAAGTTTCATAACAGATAACACTAGGATGCACGGTTTCGACAGACAATGCTTAAAAGATAACACTTGGATGTTATCTGTTGTGTTTGGAAACGTTATGCATGAAATGTTATGCATAACAAGCTTTGTTAGAAAGAGACAAAAAAGCATCTGCTGACGTTATTCTTTATCGTCATGATGTCGGAAAACTCAGCAGATACTTTTTGGCGGTTTTTCGGTTCTTCCTGATGGTAACGGTTATTATGCATAACATTTTGAAACACAACATATAACATCCGAAGTGTTATCTGCTACGCATTAACTGTTGGAACCGCGCATCCTTGTGTTATCTGCTATGGAACTTCTAACAGTGCAATGACGGACATTTCCGACCTGAATTTCGGATCCTGTTGCTTCTATAATGAAATGAAGTGAAGCAGCCTTTTTCAATCCTGTAAGCCGTCCCATTCTACTCCTGCTGTACAAAAGACGAGAGGTCTATCGCACCCGAGTGGTAAAGTTCGACTGTGTGTGCGTGTAATGTTAAAGTTTAACCGAAAAGGGATTTAAGAACATCTAGGTACCCATAAATTCTTGAAGACCCGATGAAAATGCGTTACTTCGTTATTCAGCTATTCACGAATAATCGATTTTCAAATAGTGAAACTTCCCTGTGATTTGTGGCACCTCTATCTGCTTGTGTCTGTGTTTTATGCGTGACGAAAACAGTTTACGAAAAATAAGTGTTCACGCAGTGAGTCCTCGACCTGATCACTGACCACTGAAAAGCCGCGTTTGTATTGAGATTCAGATTTTCCGCGTCACGGTAGAATTTCCGTTGTGAGGACGGCTGCAGACATTCTGGACGTCATACTAGAGCAAATAGCGAAAAATAAAAAACAAATCCCTCAACACAATCAAAATAATGCAGTGTAGTCAGTTAAATTATACAAAAATAAGTTGGCTTTTCCGTTAAACTTTAAGAGGTCCCATCATTCTGGCATTATCTTGGATCTTGCTTGATCCCACCCCATACACGCCTTTCTTACCTCACTGAACTGGTTTGATTAGAATTAGCCTTGTGCGGATCACCGCTTTAAGAGCGCTCAAACAAAGCTCAAAACTGATCTCACTGGCGAATCCCGCTAGGAGATCCTTGAGAATGATTTTGTACAAACGCTCGATGGAAACGATGGGCATTTTCTCACGCTGTTCTAATCGCTTGAGAAGTCGAAAAGTGTTTGCGTCGGTAAATTTAATAATCGCGAGATATTCGATCCTTGATTTTGGTTCGTAATTCCAGGTGCCAACTTGACGCAAAGACCCAGCTCGACATCGGTGACGTCCGGAAACTTACAGGTGGAGCCAAAAACAGGGGCGCCGCCGACGTTCTTTTCCTCTTAGAAAATGGCGATTGTCTGAGAACGCTTTCTAAGCGATTCAAGGAGCTTCTCTCCGCAGTCGATAAAGAATTGCAGCAATTACTCAAGGCGAAGAATAGCAGGTACTTGTCACTTCTGTTCTCTCCGCTAGGATAAAAAAGTTTGTCGTTTTCGGCCGTCTCAATTGCTGCGATGTTTGGCACCCCTTATTCCCCACACTGGGACGGAGGGGTTTATCAGTAAGTTTCAAAAACAATATCAGTCTTTCGCGTAAGCCCAGTTCGGTTGATTTTCGGTCAATATGCCTACCCAATCGGTCCCGGTTGGTTTATAATTGTTTTTTTAGTGAGCGGACACAGTTTGTATCCTCCACCAGACCAATAAGCGCAATAATTTATTTATAATTCTCTTATGGATGAGTGTGGAAAGAGCAATAATGTATTTATAATTCTCTTATGGATGAAAAATGGTAGTGCCGCTAAATATAGATATTAAGGTAGGAATAAAAATAGTCAAATAAACATGCAACGTAAAGGTAAGCCTTGCCATATGGGATCCACTAAAAAGAGGCACGGTACGGCACGTTATGGGCGCAGGAGGCATGAGTAATAAAAAGAGATTGGCAAGTAATAGAAGTAGACAAGTAAGCGAGAGTTCGTAACTCCAGAGCCTAAAAGAAGGCAAGTTAGAACATTGTTCTTGCCCCACACTCCAACTCTTGAAAGGACCCTTTAGTTCTCGTGCCTCTTTTTAGTACTCGTGCCTCCTACACTATGTCGTGCCGTGCCGTGCCTCTTTTTAGTCGATCCCTTACCATATGCTGCAATCTGTGAAGTCCACTTACGGCAATTGTCTGTTGGCACGCCAAACCCAGTCGGTTAGTCAACCTATTATTCTGCACGTCATGCTTTGCGTTTGCTGGCAACTCGTTCACCGTCACTTCTCCTCACTTTGTGAGATTGAGTGATCCCCGTCTGCGAGAGACTTAAAGCCCGGCTTCACCTTCCAGATTCCTAGATGTCCGGGTCTTCCGCATAGTTAAAGGTGAGGCTTCACCTTCCAGATTTCCAGACGTCCGGGGCTTCCGCACAGTCAAGCAAACCCTTCCAGATTTTCATGATAATGATGACAGCTAAATTTGCTGTTCTTCAAAATTTCCTAGATGTCCCCTTTACATTTCAAATATCTCTTGCATCCCAGTCACAACTGTCAATCACTTTCCCTTTTCTTCCCCCATTTGCATATTTTTAGTGTCTCTCGAACGGGTTGCCTCTATGGCACCTTCCAGACATCCGGAAACTGGGGTGTCCAACATCCCGGACTTCTAGACGGTTTTAGCCTGGCTTACCTTCCAGATCCGTCTCGAAGAAAACGGCTGTATGGAATCCGGAAGAAAAATCTGAAGCCTCACCTTAAGCCAACCCTTCCAAATTTTCATGATAATGATGCCAGCTAATTTTGCTATCCTTCAACATTTCCTAGATGCCCCTTCGCATTCAAATATCTCTTGCATCCCATCCACAACTTTCGATCACTTTCCCTTTTCTTCCTACGTTTGTATATTTCCTACGTCTCTCCATCAAGTTGCCTCTATGGCACCTTCCAGACGTTTTTGGCCTGGCTTCACCTCCAGATTCGTCTCGACGAAAACGGCTGTATGGAATCCGTAAGAAAAGTCCGGAAGGTGAAGCCTCAACTTTAGCAGCTCAGTCTCGACAGCCTCCATCCATCGAGAAATTTGGCAGCTGGTCCCCAAATTGTGTAAGCTTAAAGTTTAACTGAAAAGGGCTGGGATGGGACATTCTAGTTCCCCATCAATTACTTACTTAAAGAGGCTTGAGACCCGATCCAAAGGCGTCACTTCGTTGCTCCGCTATTCCCGAATAGATATTCCTTGAAGTTCATTTTCCAGCTTGAGCGGCAGGAGCCTGAAAATCTGTGGTACCTCTGTAAGTAAGTAAGTAAGTAAGTAAGCAAGTAATTTATTTGTAACCCGCCATTTCGAAAAAGCGGAGTAAATGAAAGAAAATAAATAAAACGCATAAAGACACAGAAAAGACACTAATTTTCAATCTTCGGCCAGGAAACAGTGGAGAAGGTCGTGCGCTGGTTGGGCTCTATTGTCAATGACTTTTTATAGCGACGAAGAAACATCCAAAAGGGTAACACTTGCATATTGAATTTTGAACTTCTCCGTCAATGTATGGTTATGGCATAATTTCGACAAGTGAAGGAGGTGCTTTGCATATTTAAACTAATATTATCTCATCTTTTAATCTCCTTCTTTCGCAGAACATGAGTGACACCAGAACGAAATAGTATAGAAGGAGCGCAGAAGGTGCTGTACAATTTTCCCAAAGCTTTACGACTATAGCATCCCCGGTTGGGGACGATGCGCCCATAGGCGGTACGGATTGATCTACAAACTTCTTGAACAACCAAAGAGCAAAATTTTGACAACGAAGATTTGAAAGTGCGCTTGTATCTGTGTTGTATGCTTGACGAACACGATTTACGAAAATTTGTGTTCACGCAGTGAGCAGTCCACCTCGCGCACCGTCAGCCATCGAAAACCGGCGTTTGTGTTGAGATTCAGGTGTCCGCGTCGTAGTAGAATTTGTGCTGTGGGGAAGGCCGTAGTTATTCTGAACGTCACTAAACTACTGAACGTAGCAGATAGTGGAAAATCGAAAAGTCCCTAGGCAAAATCAGGATCTTTCAATGTATTCAATTAAATAATTGGATTTCAGCGAAAATTTAAACCTTTTCCATAACTTGACCTGCCACCCCTTCCTCTTTTATCCGCACTCCTCTGTAGCTAACCAGATCTTTCGTTTGGCAGTCCGCTACTCTATACTTTTGATGACTAACTCTTCTTGCCAATGAAGAATCGCCGTGTGCCCACCGAAGAGCCAGAAACGTCACGACAGCAAACGTTTTTGATTGAGCTACACAGGGTTTGAATCAATTTAGAGGGTTCGTTTGAGTGACGTTTCTTGTCCTTCCCGAGGTTCAGGGGCGTGTCTCTCTTAAGGCGTATTCTCGCCGTTCCCCGAGGACTCCTCGGGGAATCGAAGGGAACAGCGAGAAGAGAGGGAGTCACTCCACGCGGACTCCGCGTACAGAAGCAGCGAGAACACGGGGAATGCTTCCAAAATGGATTTTGTTCAAAAAAAAATATGCAGTTGACGAAATTAGTCTGGATCCACTTTATTTTTGGTTTTGTTTATTCTGATTGTTTTTAATTAATTTTACATTGCACCAACACCAGCAAAAATTTATTCCCCTCCGAATCTGAGAGGGAGTCCTTTTTTATGATGGTGATGATAATCGGAGCAGTCCCCGTCCGTGGGGACAACTCGCGAGAATACGGGGAGTGAGTCCCCGGGACAAACAAAAACGCGGGGACTCCTCAAGTGGAGTCCTCGGGGAGCGGCGAGAATGGGCTTTTAGTCACGTAGAGTAATATCCGTCACTCGTTGTTCCTTCACAACGATTTCTCTGCGCTTCGTGAGATCCGGTGATCTGAACTACAATCACTACGATATCTTTTGAGCCTCGGTCACAATTAGATAAAAAAAAAATCTTTATTTTTCAGTCGCCGCCTAGCTGGGCTCTTTTTTTATGCAACTTTTTTTTTAATGTGTTTATTTGAGACCCGCTTCTTGGGTACATCGGAGTAGGCAACTGTACAAAAAAGGTAAAAGGAACGAATGAAAATACTAAAAAACATAATATATGCAAATCTTGCGCAATTTCATGATTCAGTGGCTGATTATTCTTGGCTTTCACCGAAAATGAGCCGCTTTTCCCGATGAAAAATTTGTAGCCTGCGTAGTTGTATGGTAGTTGCACGAAAAAGTTGCATGTAATACTATGTAATAGCAAGAATACAATCATTTAATGTGCCTCAGACTGGTCCAATCTTATGTAGTAGTATCCAGTAGCATCCTGTCTTGCCATAGTAGCATCCAGTCTTGCTAATAGTAGCATGCAGTAGTATGTAGTAACACGGTTGCCTTGAAGTAGAAGCATGTAGTAGCATCAGTTAGTACTGCATGCTACTTTTTCGTACAACTTCGTACTACTATTTTGAGATAAATGTTTCATCGGGTTTAGCTACGTTTGAATAGCTCGTTTGGACGTAGAGCGATTAAGTTTCACGTTCTTCATGAAAAATCAGTCACTTGTTTTATTTTAGGTTTGGGTTTATCATCTACGGCTCCATAGCGCAGGTTGTGTCGCTGAATGCGGAAGAGCTGTTCGTCCCAAAGAAGGCACAGGATATCTTGAAGCACATTATAAGCACTTGTAAGTAGTGGTTAAACGGGAAACTGACTCCTAAAATATTCTGAGCCCCTGTTCTAAGATAAGCATGTTGATTTACCCTTATTCCTACCGTCTCAGCAGTTCCGTTAGTGATTTTTTTTGTTTGCAAAATTCTACCGGGTCCTCGAATGGTCATTTCAGTTTTTCAACATGTCTCTTTCCCCTTAAACGAACCGTCAGCCCTTTCCCGTACCTAAAAATTTAGGAACCAGGTCCATCCACGAACATCAATCTTGTAGTTGTAGTTGTGGGTTGATGACAAGTGCCAATTAATTTGCTCGCGCATGAAAAGTTGTGCCGCATTTATTTTGAAATTAATTAAACTTTGAGCAATCGTGCTTATGAACGGATATACTATATTAGAACTGTTATTTTCGATCCCAAAACTACAGCGGAGTGTGATTTAACAATTTCTTTTTCAATTTCAGATCCAAGCCCCGATTTCGGAAATCCCTCTCAGGATCTCTCTGCCCTCTCGCAGGCGATAGAAGCTTTCCCTTTCCGGTACCAGGCGTCGAGATCAGTAATCGTCGTCCCGTGCAGCTCCTGTGTGAAGCAAAATCCAAAGGTAAATAATGCCCCAGGCAGTGTACTGGGACCATTACTTTTCAGTATCGATTTCAATGGAAAGCTACGTTTACACGTAGGGTATTTACCCGTACTCCGAGCGTATTTTCCCCCGCAAGAGCAACAAATCCCTGGGTATTTTGGACTTGGACGACGTCAGCAACAACAAAATCGAATTTTCGAGCAAATGTTGATTATGTCCATATCGAAGGGATGCAAATGGACATATGTTGGTGTCCATTGTAGAGAGATCTCCTGAGCTTTACAAGCTTGGAGTCTATGGCCACATGACAGTACTCTCTCTTGAAAAATTGTTGAACACTTTTTGAACACTTTCCCCTCTCGTCTCCGGGGAAAAATACCCGCCGTGTAAATGATCCTTTAGTGTCGGTCATAGACTCCGATATCGCGCTGAATGCGGATGACAACAAGATCTTCAGGGTCATCCCCAGTTCCCAAGATTAAAAGATGCTCAAATAATAATAATGATTTATTTCTTACTCACAAATTCCAAAGGAAAAACAAGTGGAGTACAATAAAGAAAAAGAAAGGAAGGAAATACTAAAATAACTATACATACAAAAACACTAGCACATAAACAGGCTGGTAAGGGGTGGTGTGGTTAAAGGCGAAAGTAGGCTGAACCCGACAGCTTCCTGTGTAGCATTAGTAATTTCTCCGAAATATCTCGAACTTGCGAATAATCACTCCATTCCGCTCGAGTATACTTTCACTTAATTAAACTCTGGATGCAAGTGTGGCGGGTTGTCGACAAAACGTCCCCATTCAAAATGTCCCCTGGCTAAACGTCCCCGTTACAAAACATCCCCATGACAAAACGTCCCCACGACAAAACGTCCCCGTGGCGAAACGTCCCCGATCGAAATGTCCCCTGGCGAAACGTCCCCCGCTATAGATTTATTTTTCGCTGAGGGATAGCTCGGTCTATGAGATAACTGATTGCGTCATCAGTTCAGACAAAAACTGTTCTTGGAATATAAACTTTTGAAAACCACGACGGGTTGACTACTTCAGCATTTAACCGATAGTCAAGAAACAAACCAAAGTGTTGCTCCCGCTATAGCCAAGATGTAGTAGTTTGTAAATTTTCGTTTTATCTTTTCTTTAATTGGTTTATTTGTGTGTTAGTTTACGCTGCGATATAACTCATCGATCTCGCTTTTGTTCGATATTTAATTGGGTTATATTCATTATCAGAGGATTTTATCAAAGGAACAAACCCGTCTAACCCAGATTTACTATGTCTCTCTATCTTACTAATCGTTCCACCCGCTTTCGTTTCCTCGCTTCCCATGTCATTTTTATCTAGCATGACGGCACTACGCTTATTTTTATATTTTCCTTGCTTGGCTCTCTTTGAGCCACTGCGGGCTTCTCCTTTCTCTGAGGAGCTTATTGGTGCTCCTCAGACTGTGCATGTTGCTTCAAACAACCTAGAACTGATCAGTTACGAGTCAACTGCAAGGCATATTACACTACATATTTAACTGAAAACAATACATTTATGAAGCAATCGGGCCTATGTCCGATCTTTCCTGCTTATAAGGAACGTTCCCAGATCTGTAATGTACACTCTGAAGTTGTTTTACCTCGATCATGCACTTTAAGATCGAGGCGAACTTAAAAATCTATGCTTGGGGACGTTTTGCCGTGGGACGTTTTGTCATGGGGACGTTTTGACACGGGGACGTTTTGTCATGGGGATGTTTCGTCGGTAAGCCAGTTTGGCTGATGGAAGTTAACGTCGTAAGAAGCCATTATTCTCGACTGAGACCCTCTCACTTTAAAGGACCCCTCTTGCTTATTCTGCCTTTTATAATAAACCTAGTTCCCATATGGAATTATAAGCTTCTAAAATCCCCACCTTTCTCCATTGTTTCGTTTCGTAACTACGAATTTTTAGCGCTTTTTCGGCCTTGCCGAGTTTTCCCGTCACCCAACGAAAAGTTTGCCGGAATCTTCACTGTCCGCTGACAACTCTTTCACACATAAGGATGTGATAATCTTCTGTTTATTACTTCTTTTATTTGCTTAGTTTTCCCACTTTTTCACCAA
Organism: Branchinecta sandiegonensis; assembly: GCA_030848855.1. NCBI lineage: Eukaryota > Metazoa > Arthropoda > Branchiopoda > Anostraca > Branchinectidae > Branchinecta > Branchinecta sandiegonensis. The sequence goes on along the minus strand of JAUPMV010000012.1, from coordinate 18,442,514 downwards.
GGCACGTTCAGTTTTCAAATGTTTTGCGCCCAGCCGCCGCGTCGGAGAGCAGGAAGGCTGGATATAATTGGCAAGCGCTAACAAGAGAATCGAAAGTTTCAGGTGGAAAGTAATGGTATTTCGAAAACGTTTTTTCTGATCAGTCTTATAGGGAAAAGATCATTTCTAGTAAGAGTTGTGCTTTAAAACTTGCAACTCTTTCGACGGCCTGGTGATTGCCGAATACATAACCCAAAGGGGTCTAGGTGCCCTAGATGGTGATAAAATACCCGAAAAGAACTCTTACAATTAACAGTCAAAGACTGCACACAAGCTAGACCATATAACGAAGTGCAGTAAGCTCTGAGAAAGAAAACTCCTTTATAGGAGATTTGGACGTTAGTCTGGAATCTTTCCGAACGTTCTACTAGGAAGGAGTTGTAGCTATCAAAACAACAGTCGGGTCGATTTCAATATTTTCTGAAATATACTGTGTTTTTATTAAATACTGAAATGCTTGTTAGAGGCTTTCACATTACTCTATAGCGAATTCCAGCCATGGTTCTTTTGTCCTCTAAAACAGTGGGTCCCAACCTTTTCCGTACCTCGTACCCCTCGAAAAGGTTGCGTACCCCCTATTTGAGAACATGAAAATGACGATATTTATTGTCATAGAGGATAAGGCATACATCTGTAGAAATATATACAAAATCAATGAGACACTTGAGGCTGCTTTTTAGCTATACTTTTTGTCAAATCTCGGCTCGACGTCATTAACAGCAATATTTTTTACAGTCAGCCTGTTTCTGTGTTTGGTTTTGATTTCTATCAGCAAGCTGCCTCGCAAAAATTTTCGTTCGTTTAATTCGTAACCTGAATGACAGTATCACTTGCAATGTCTTCGATTCTTCTTGAAACAGTATTGTGTGACACAAGAACAGATTTTACGGCAGTAGGCTAGCTGATGGAATAAACATTATTTCACTGGCTTTCACTAGGGCTTTGTAATCAGAGTCGTCACACATGGGATGGGAACACCCATCCCACCAAAGTGGTCTGCAAGATGGTTAAAAAGAAACGAGTACGCCGCAATTTTTTTTTCGTAAAAACTGTCGGTAAAATGACCAGCCAGTCCGTAAAAATACCTGCGCCCCCCCCCAAATTTTTTTTTATTTTGGCTAGTGGTGCCTCTGCTGGTAGTTTTAGGCTTTCGGCAATCAAAAATGAGCGAGGCGAGATTTTGAAGCTACAGACTAAAACGGTTTTGGTACCTTCGCATACCCCTTGAAAGGGTCTCGCGCACCCCTTTGGGTACGCGTACCACTGATTGGGAACCACTGCTCTAAAACAATGAAGTTCAATTTTCGGCATGAGCGGCTTGAGCTTGAAGAGGACTCTTGCCAATAAGGGCCGAAATATCGCTCATATACAATTCAGCTGACGCATCCGTTTAGCACTATCAGCAACCACTAAATCTCTGATTTAGTTATAATTAGTTCAGAAGTTCGGCGTCCAAGATGTCATTCGTTCACCAGAGAAAACGTCAGCGTCATTACTATGTACATCTCGTCATCCTGGTCATCGAGTACATGATGTTTTTCATGAACTTTTCAGGCCCAGTTAGAAATTATGTCTAAATTTTTGTATTTATACTGTTATTTATCTTGTGTTGTTTTTCGTTTTTCTCTTTACTCCGCTGCCACTTTGTGTATTTGGTGGGTTACAGATGAAATATATATTTTTTTTTAGATTCACAAGCAATTGGCAGCCAGTCTGGAATCTTCTAGAGCCGCTGTCCATGTTATCTTCAGTGAAGAATTTGATTTCTTAAAAACTAGCGAAAAACGCACTATTTCCGGGTTCGACCTTACCGGTGGCCTTACCAACAAGGTAGCAGCAGCAGCGTTGAAAGTTCCTAATCACGAACAGCTACTCAGGAAAGAAGCAGGGATGTGTGCAGATGTAGCATTCCGTACTAATGGTAAGGCATTTCCGGACTGGTTAAAAAACGGAAGAGGTCGTACAGAAGGTCTTACATCGGAAGCTTAAAGCACAACTCTTACTAGAAGTGATCTTTTCCCTATAAAATGGATAAGAAAAAACGTTTTCGAAAATACCATAGCTTTCCACCTGAAACTAGCGATTCTCTTGTTAGCGCTTGTCTACTATATCCAGCCTTCCTGCTCTCCGACGCGGTGGCTGGGCGTCAAGGATTTGAAAACTGAATATGCCTTGGTTAAAAAGTGGGGAAACTAAGCAACTAAAAGAAGTAATAAACAGAAGATTATCACATTCTTATGTATGAAAGAGTTGTCAGCGGACAGTGAAGATTCCAGCAAACTTTTCGTTGGGTGACGGGGAAAACTCGGCAAGGCTGAAAAAGCGCTAAAAATTCGTAGTTACGAAACGAAATGATGGAGAAAGGTGGGGATTTTAGAAGCATATAAATCCATATGGGAGCTAAGCATATTATAAAAGGAAGAATAAGCAAGAGGGGTCCTTTAAAGTTTAACCGGAAAGGGCTGGGATAGGGAAATCTAGACCTTAGACCTTAGATCCTCCTGTGCCTCCAGAGACGCCCAGGGCGTCCAAGAAGAGTCTCCAGTCGTCTCTGAAACTTGCGGCTGCGACGATGTCTTCCCACTCCGACTGTAATGAGGCATGAAGTTGCCGCAGGTCGTTGTTGTAGGTACGACGGAGTGTATTTTGGGGTCTTCCGCTGCGGGGAGTGCCTTCGGATAACCAGAAAAATGTAGACTTGGGGATTCTGGAATCGTCAAGCGCAGCACATGTCCGAGGTAACTCCATCTATGCCTTCGTATGATCTCAGTGAGGGACGCTTGACCTGGCTCTCATCGAGACCAATGAGGGACAATCTAGTTTCACATCACTTATTCAGTTGAATTGGCTTGAAGACCCGCTGAAAATCCGCTATTCGTGAATAATCGATTTTCAAACGGTGGAATTTCCCTGTGATTTGGGGCTCTATGCGCTTGTATTTTTGTTGTATGCCTTACGAGAAAGATTAATGATTAGTTTTTGGTTCAGGCACTAAGCAATCTTCACCAATCTCACCACTGAAAAACCACGATTGTGTTGAGATTAAAATTCCCCGCGTCGTAGTAGAATTTACATTGTGGGGACAGCCGCAGATATTCTGAACGTCAGGACTAGAGTAGATAGTCGAAAATAAAAAATCCCTTGGAAATAATTCAGTGTATTCAATTAAATGAAACAAAAATAAGTTGGCTTTTCAGTTAAGCTTTAATGGACTCGGCGTACCTATAAAACCAATGCATCTACTTCCGTAACTGCTCCACCAGCTGTTGGATCAAGAGACCTGAATTTCATATGGTGCCTTTAGCCCCGATTCTACCCCCCCCCCCCCCCCCCTAGACACAACTCACTGATTTTTAAACTTGCCTTGTTTCGCTATTGTCAATAGTTGTGTTTTTGCAGATACCATGGTATCTGTTACCGCGGTAACTGGATCTGCGATTAGTCGTTTTTGCAGTTACCGTGGTATCTAATATACGGTTGCTCTGCGAAAACAACAATTGCCGAAATTGCGCTTTTCGAAGTCATCCCAAAAGAAAAACTGATATTCAGTCATATCACTAAGTGCCAAACTTCTTTTCCACCAATTTGACAAAAACTGATGAAAGTGAGATGACTTTTTCATATACCACGATAGTTGCAAAAACGCCTTTTGACCGTGGTATCTGCAAAAAAAAACAACTAATGCGTACCATGCTACCGATGATTGTTTACAAGACGTTCCCCTTCAGAAAAATGGTCATGTAAATGTTTCTCTGTTTTTGGGATCCCAAAACGAAGTGGAGGGATACCTATGAAATCGCAAAAGTTGTCCGTCTGTCAGCACGATAACTCTCGAAGGGAATGAGATATTTTGATGAAACTTGGTGTGATGATTCTTTGGGTCGAGTTCGTCGATGGGCTCTGCATTAATATAGCCTTATATTCAGAGGTGGAGGATGGGGTTCAAATTAAGGGGCTAACAAAATATGTTTTAACGCCTAATGAGATAGTAAGAAGACATGCTGAACACGATTATGAAAACCATTTTCTCGCCGGACAAGTAGTTCGCCCAGAATCTGGCTAAAACCCGAAATTTTTTTAAAAGTAAAATTTTTATTTGAAGTTGATTAGATGTTCGATTTAGGGGTAAGAAGACATGTTGAAACACTTGTGTGAAAAGAATTGTCTACCCGGATAAGTACACTGTCAGAAGTTTCATAACAGATCGCGCATAACACTTTCAAGAATAACATTTTTTCACTTAGAAAAAAAGTGTTATGACCAATTAAGTTTATACTATTTCGTGCCAAGATCTCCAACAACACCTTCAATAGGAAAAAATACTACACTGTGAGAAGTTACATAACGACAACAGCAGGATGCGCGGTTTCAACAGATAACACTTTGGGATATTATATGTTATGTTTCTTTCGTTCCCGTAAGTATTTTTACCAATTGAAGGTGTTGTTGGAGATCTAGGCACAAAATAGTGTAAACTTAATTGGTCATAACACTTTATTTCTAAGTAAAAAGGTGTTATTCTTGAAAGTATTATGTGCAATCTGTTATGAAACTTCTGACAGTGTAGTTTGCCCGGAATCCGGCCAAAACCGGAAAATTTGTTAAAAGCAAAAGATGCTAAATCCGTGTATGACAATCATTTAATACTCGGACATATAATTCGCCCAGAATCCGGCTGAAACCAGAAAATTTGTTATAAGTTAAAGTTTTACTTGAAGTTGATTAGATGTTCGATATATGCGTAAGGAGATACGCTGAATTCTTTTTTTAGCTTTATTTCTCAAAACCGAAATTTGGCAGAAGTAAGGCAGGAAGGTTCGATCAGTTTCGTCAAATAGATACGACTTATAGGGGTAAATACTCGTGTTGAACCCATATCTGAACTTGATTTTGTCAGATGGCCTTAATCTTTTTCTAAATTTTAATAGGAAAATTGTTCAAGGAGTCTAGCGAAGACTGGATCTGGCGAAGACAAGACCCAATTGTCTGTATCAAATATTACATTTTTGGGATCCCATCGAAACCTTTGGTCTTGTTGTGTAGAAGCCAGCCGGCTGGACAAAGACTTGAAACAGCCAAATTTGTGGGTGATTTGTCAAAAGCAGACCCTAGTTTTAAAGCATAAAACTGCAAAAGATACAGGAACATAAACAGTCGACAGGGCGAGGGTGCTTAAATTCAGTTTAGTTCAGTTCATTTATTTATATCCGCCAAAGCTGACGAGTAGAAAAAATATAATAAAATATAAATAATAGGTCTACAAATGACCAATATCTAGACCATGCACTTTCACAAATTCTACATTCAACTCGTTTTAAAAGGTTACACTAGCCTAAATGGATGTCTTCCTTGAACTTGAACGAAAGTAGTCATCAATCAAACAACGCAACGCATCAGAAAAGTTGATTTTTCTTTTCTTTCTTTTCTGTCATATTTTCTGTGGCGGTGAGTGTACATATTGTATTTCGAGGATAATAAATATCGTTCCGCTTAGTCGCTCCACCTACCTACATAATTTGTGTTTAGTTCTAAAAATAGTTTCATGCCAGCATTTATCTCGGGACGCCTTCTATGTCAATTGCAAATGTCTCATATGACTTCGATTTCCATTTTTAGCTGAAAGCTACCTCGCTCAAATGATCTGCCTGAATGCGATTTATTTAAAGCACAACTCTTACTAGAAATGATCTTTTCCCTATAAAAATGGATCAGAAAAAAACTTTTAGATAACACCATTACTTTCCACCTGAAACTAGTAATTCTCTTGTTAGCGCTTGTCGATTATATCCAGCCTTCCTGCTCTCCGACGCGGTAGCTGGGCGCAAAAGATTTGAAAACTGAACGTGCCTTGGTTGAAAAGTGGGAAAATTAAGCAAAGAAAAGAAGTAATAACAGAAGATTATCACATTCTTATGTTTGAAAGAGTTGTCAGCGGACAATGAAGATTCCGGCAAACTTTTCGTTGGGTGACGGGAAACTCGGCAAGGCTGAAAAAGCGCTAAAAATTCGTAGTTACAAAACGAAACAACAGAGAAAGGTGGGGATTTTGGAAGCTTATACTTCCATGTGGGAGCTAAGTATATTATAAAAGGCAGAATAAGCAAGAGGGGTCCTTTAACTCTTTTTCAGGAACAATTTTTACATCTCAGCGCCTGTTTGATGTGAAAGCAGAGGGAAAGCGCGCCATCGCAGCTTTCGCACGCCAGGTGGCTCTGAGAGCGGAAGCTGAGCCCTGTGTTGCTTGCCGCTGCACACAGCTGGGAACCAATCTTGAAACTGGTCTCGTGTGCGAACCATGTGGAAACTCGAACAAGGTATGGAACAGCTAATGCTACGTTTACACACTACTTAAAGCCGAGCGTATTTTGAAATACGAGCGTAATTTACGCACGTATTTGGGCTTGAAAGATCTCTAGCAATACGGAGGTATTTGAGAAATTGGTCCGTTTTGTATATAAATGCGTCGGTATTGCTAGAAATCTTATAAAGCTCAAATACGTGCGTAAAATACGCTCAGATTTCAAAATACGCTCGGATTTTACGCAGTGTGTAAACCCACCATAAGGGCGTAATCTAAAGGCGTTTTTCCGCGATTCCACAAATGGCTTATGGCTCGATTGTGGCTTGAAAAGAGTGTTTCCGCGGTCGTTTGTGTGGCACACAAGTTTTTTTCCGTGACCAACAAGATTTGGCAAGATTTGGCACGAAATTCAGGTTTAGCTGAAAAATAAAGCCTGAATATTAAAATTAAATACTTTAATGAGGATCCAGACATATTGCATAGAATTGTAATGACGGAAGTCTGAAGTTCTATTATTGAGAGCTTATCTGAATCTTGTTTTTATTTTCAGACTTTTGGAATTACCGCAAAGGAAAAACAGAGAAAATGACGTCTTCGCTAGTTTCAACTTGCCTGTCGCTATCAGAAATAAAAAGAAATAAAAAAGTCACACCATATATTCAAACAATTCACATTCAAAGCAAATCAGATCGTTCATTCATCAAGAATCTTGCACACGGCGTATGCGGATTAACTGATTAACGTCAACACGTCAAAATATATAAACAAAAAAAGGCAAGCTTAACTGCCGAGTCAACTGCTATTTCGGTTTGCATCGAAACAACAGACAAAAAGAAGAAAAACACTATACTTATAGGTCAAACATATGTGCTTAAAAACATCATAAAATTTGAATCGTGGATGAAGCGTTAAACAGTTTACAAATGCCGGAACAAAGCTGTTACTGTATCTTAGTGGGTGCATTGGACAGGTAGCAGTTTTGGAATTGGGTTCGCAACTAGCCTTGGAAGTCTTGGGGATCGACTAAAACCAGGAAGGGAAGGGAACGCGGGAAAAGCAGGAAGGCATACTAAAACCAGGAAGGGCATACTAAAACGAGGAAGGGCATCCTAAAACCAGGAAGGCTTGCGCAAGAATTCGCAGCACTGTTCCCTTCCTCTATTTAGTATTACTTGAGGGGTCGGCAACTTTTCAAATTCAAAGTTCACCATCCCTTCCTTGTTTTACTATCCTGACATGGGTAGGCATTAAGTTCAGTGAGGGGTCGACAACTATAAAAATTGTAATTCACCTTTTCATTTCTCGTTCTGACGGTAGGCGACTAACCAGGAAGGGCGTACTAAAACGAGGTTAGGTTAGGACCCCTCACTGAACTTAATGCCTACCCATGTCAGGATACTAAAACGAGGAAGGGATGGTGAACTCTGAATTTAAAAGTTGCCGCCCCCCTTAAATAATACTAAATAGAGGAAGGGAACGGTGCGGCGAATTCTGGCGACAGCCTTCCTCGTTTTAGTATGCCCTTCCTGGTTTTAGTATGCCCTTCCAGCTTTTCTCGCGTTCCCTTCCCTTCCTGGTTTTAGTCGATCCCGGAAGTCTTGTCCGTTCGGTTTCAAAATCAGGGAGAGAATTTTACGGAGGTTTGGGTGTTTAAAAGTTTTTAGACCAAAATTTAGCGATAATTTTTCACGACGAGTCGCTAATGTGCTAAGATTGAAGGTTTTTAAAAGGTTGAATAATAAGGGACTTTAGGAGATTTAAATGCAACAAGTAGCGCTCTATGTTGGATTCTCTCAAGCGAGTCGGACTGGTCGCGTGTAAGCCCAAAATGCCTGTATTGAATTATCTACCAAAATCCGTGGTTTTTCTTTTTCGTGTAACCTCCTGTCTGGGGAAGATATATATTGATGTTTTAACTGGTTCTAATCGAGTCCGTGTGTCTTTAATAATGGAGGTTCGGGCCTTTCATCCATTGTCTTGCATTTGTTTGCGGTTGCTAATGTACTGTAGTTGGTTTGCCGTTATATGAAGCAGTCGCTTCAAAACGACCATAAAGCGGGTTTTCGCACAGATGGCGCCTAAATATCGGTGGGTAAAAATACGCTTCGCTACGTCTAAGCGAAATCGCAGGGTATGACAGACGGGGGGCGAATTCGCCCGAATTCGGTTTCCAGAAGTGCATTTTCTCTTACTCTTTTGTCTTTATACTCCTTGATACAAATATCGGAAATGACTGGGTAACTCTGAACTAAACTGATTACCTGTTCTACATCCGTCATTTCTGTATTTCAAATTATTTGCCTGGCGTTGCGAAAGCCAGACGAAGCGTTTTTTTACCTGACGATGATTTTTCCTCCCCTGGCGTGACGGATATAGCCAGGCGTGGCGAAATTCGTTCTCTGTTTGATTTGGGTTTAACAGGCTTTTTGTTGGATAAGCGGCCGAAAGCAAATCAGTGACCGGTATGAAAGTCAGCACGTCAGGCTCAAATAAAACGCGTTTCCGTCCTTCTCACCGGGGGGGGGGGGGGGGGGTAAATCTATCAAGTTATCCTTAAGCTTTCAAAAATTTTAGGCCAAGGGGCAATTCACCGCCACATGTTTTTAATCCATGTCACTCCCCGGTCCGTGAATAAAAATTAGAAGCCTTAGGGCGATTCTGGCGATCTAGTGGATTCGCTTTCGGAAAAGCAAAGAGAGAATCCGCCGAGCGCAAGAACAAACGGAAAGTCATTGCGCCTCAGTTGCACCTTTATAACTTCTCGATGACTTGCCGAAATCACTTTCCACTCGCGAAGTGGACTCGCTTTCCAAGTGCTGGCGGAAACTAGCGGAGCGCGAGAACAGCTCTGGAAAGCGAAGCAAGTTTTAGCCGAAGTGGCAAAAAGAGCCGGCGCAAAAGCTCGCTGAGCTTTCCAGACAACCAGTCTCTCTCCAATTGGGTCTTAGGGCCTGTATACTGCTTTGTTTTTATGGCACTTGCAGCCTCTGGCTCAAGTGCCATATACCGATCACAATTCCGTCTGTCGGTCTGTCGGTCTGTCGGTCGGTCCGAGTTTTTTTGTCCCACATATCCGAGTTAGGGTACTTCCAGATGTGCTAGGACAATGAAACTTGGCAGGCATATCAGGGTCCCGACCAAACTAACCTGGAAATAATCAGTTTCCCGATCCGACCATATGGGGGGGAGTGCGGGGCGCTGGAAACTTGCAAATTTAGGGCATTTTGTCACTTTTTTCTGAGTTAGGGTACTTCTAGATGAGCTAGGACAATGAAACTTGGCAGGAATATCAGGGACCAGACCAAACGAACCTGGAAATAATCGGTTTCCCGATCCGACCATATGCGGGGGAGTGGGGGCGCTCGAAACTTGAAAATTTAGGGCATTTTGTCACACTTTTTCGAGTTAGGGTACTTCCAGATGAGCTAGGACAATGAAACTTGGCAGGAATATCAGGGACCTGACCAAAGTAACCTGGAAATTATAAGTTTCCCGATCCGACCATATGCGGGGGAGTTGGGGCGCTGGAAACTTGAAAATTTAGGGCATTTTGTCACACTTTTTCGAGTGAGGGTACTTCCAGATGAGCTAGGACAATGAAACTTGGCAGGAATATCACGGACCCGACCAAACTAACCTGGAAATAATCAGTTTCCCGATCCGACCATATGGGGGGGAGTGCGGGGCGCTGGAAACTTGAAAATTTAGGGCATTTTGTCACACTTTTTCGAGTTAGGGTACTTCCAGTTGTGCTAGGACCATGAAACTTGGCAGGCATATCAGAGACCCGACCAAACAAAATTAGGAATAATCAGTTTTCTGATCCGATCATTTGGGGGGGGGGGGGGTGGAGGGCAGGGGAATCCGGGAAACTGAGAAGTGTGTAACTTTCGAACGGATGATCGGATTGTAATGAAACTTCATAACTGAAGAGAATATATATCTGTAATGTCCCGTTTAAAGTCTTGACCGGATTCGGTAGCCAGGGGGGAGTTGGGGGGGGGGGAGACCGGAAATTTCAAGAAACGGTTAGAATGGAGGGATCGGAGTGAAACTTGCTGGGAAGAACAAGCATCTGCTCTAGATAAGTCCTTTAGACCATTGTACTGGATCCGGACACTTATGGGGGGGGGGGGTCCCGGAATTCCGGTGATGGTGGTTTTTTGGATTTTCACGATGAAACTTGGCAGGCATATCAGGGACCCAATCAGACTGACTTCAAAATAAAAATATTGTCGATCAGAAAATGGTGGGGGAGTGGAGGGAGGGGAATCCGCAGGGGAATCCGGGAAATTGAGAAGTGTGTAACTTTCGAACGGATGATCGGATTGTAATGAAACTTCATAACTGAACAGAATATATATCTGTAATGTCCCGTTTAAAGTCTTGACCGGATTCGGTAGCCAGGGGGGAGTTGGGGGGGGGGGAGACCGGAAATTTCAGGAAACGGTTAGAATGGAGGGATCGGAGTGAAACTTGCTGGGAAGAACAAGCATCTGCTCTAGATGAGTCCTTTAGACCATTGTACTTGATCCGGACACTTATGGGGGGGGGGGGGGTCCTGGAATTCCGGTGATGGTGGTTTTGGGGATTTTCACGAAGAAACTTGGCAGGCATATCAGGGACCCAATCAAACTGACTTCAAAATAAAAATTTTGTCGATCAGATAATGGTGGGGGGAGTGGAGGGAGGGGAATCCGAATTTTCAGTCATGCGTAATTTTGGAATGGGTGATCGGATTCGAGTGAAATTTAAGAATTCAACAGAGGACATTTCTCCGATGATTTTTTTCATATCCGGACCGGATCCGGCAACTATTGGGGGGGGGGGAAATACGTGCCCCGTTTAGAATGGAGGGATCGGGATGGAACTTTGTGGGAAGAACTAACAGATGCTCTAGGTAAGTCATTTGCTGAATCGGATTGGCTACGTGCACCGCGGGGGAGCTGGGTGGGGTGGGGGGGGGGGGTGGACCGGAAATCTCGAGAAACGGTTAGAATGATGGTATCGGAGTGAAACTTGCTGGGAAGAACAAACATCTGGTCCATGCAAATCTTTTACATAATTTGACTGGATCCGGACACTTGAGGGGGGGGGAGGAGGGGTATCCCGGAATTCCGTTTTTTGGGGGATTTTCACGACGAAACTTGGAAGGCATATCAGGGACCCGGTCAAACTGACTTGGAATAAAAAAAAAATCCTCGATATGATAATCTTGGGGGGGGGGAGTTGAGGGAGGGGAATCCGTAATATTGAGTCATGCGTAACTTTGGAACGGGTGATCGGATTCGAGTGAAATTTAATAATTAAACAGAGGACATTTTTCTCTTGTGACCTTTTTCATTTCCGGACCGAATCCGGCAATTATCGGGGGGAGGGTGGAAAATACTTGACCCGCTTAGACTGGTGTGATCTGGATCGAACTTCGTGGGAATGACAAACAGATGCTCTGGATTAATCATTTACAGAACCGGATTGGCTCCGGTTATTGTGGGTGGAGTTGGAGGAGGGGGAGGGGGGTCTGGGATTCCGGTGATCGCGCGTTAAGGTACTTCCAGATGTGCTAGGACGATGAAACTTCGCTGGAATATTGGAGACTCAACAACATTTGCTTAGAAATTGCTATTTCCCAAATCCGATTATTCCTTAAAGTACCAATCTTGACCGCAAAGTAAAAAAAATACTTTTAAGCAATATATGCATTTTCGTGATGCCCATCAGCCCATTAGCAGTTTTGCCTCAAGGGTTTTGATTACAAATGAAGTTCCAGCTCCCTTATTGCGCGCATCTCAACCGCAAAGTCGAAACTTACTTTTGATCAATCAAATCATCTTGACACATGCATGTGCCATATGAGCTTACAGCTCTTGTTATGGCACTTGCAGCCTCTGGCTCAAGTGCCATATACCGATCACAATTCCGTCTGTCGGTCTGTCGGTCTGTCGGTCGGTCCGAGTTTTTTTGTCCCACATATCCGAGTTAGGGTACTTCCAGATGTGCTAGGACAATGAAACTTGGCAGGCATATCAGGGACCCGACCAAACTAACCTGGAAATAATCAGTTTCCCGATCCGACCATGTGGGGGGGAGTGCGGGGCGCTGGAAACTTGCAAATTTAGGGCATTTTGTCACTTTTTTCTGAGTTAGGGTACTTCTAGATGAGCTAGGACAATGAAACTTGGCAGGAATATCAGGGACCCGACCAAACGAACCTGGAAATAATCAGTTTCCCGATCCGACCATATGCGGGGGAGTGGGGGCGCTCGAAACTTGAAAATTTAGGGCATTTTGTCACACTTTTTCGAGTTAGGGTACTTCCAGATGAGCTAGGACAATGAAACTTGGCAGGAATATCAGGGACCTGACCAAAGTAACCTGGAAATAATAAGTTTCCCGATCCGACCATATGCGGGGGAGTTGGGGCGCTGGAAACTTGAAAATTTAGGGCATTTTGTCACACTTTTTCGAGTGAGGGTACTTCCAGATGAGCTAGGACAATGAAACTTGGCAGGAATATCACGGACCCGACCAAACTAACCTGGAAATAATCAGTTTCCCGATCCGACCATATGGGGGGGAGTGCGGGGCGCTGGAAACTTGAAAATTTAGGGCATTTTGTCACACTTTTTCGAGTTAGGGTACTTCCAGTTGTGCTAGGACCATGAAACTTGGCAGGCATATCAGAGACCCGACCAAACAAAATTAGGAATAATCAGTTTTCTGATCCGACCATTTTGGGGGGGGGGAGGGCAGGGGAATCCGGGAAACTGAGAAGTGTGTAACTTTCGAACGGATGATCGGATTGTAATGAAACTTCATAACTGAAGAGACTATATATCTGTAATGTCCCGTTTAAAGTCTTGACCGGATTCGGTAGCCAGGGGGGAGTTGGGGGGGGGGGGGAGACCGGAAATTTCAAGAAACGGTTAGAATGGAGGGATCGGAGTGAAACTTGCTGGGAAGAACAAGCATCTGCTCTAGATAAGTCCTTTAGACCATTGTACTGGATCCGGACACTTATGGGGGGGGGGGGGGGGCGGAATTCCGGTGATGGTGGTTTTTTGGATTTTCACGATGAAACTTGGCAGGCATATCAGGGACCCAATCAAACTGACTTCAAAATAAAAATATTGTCGATCAGATAATGGTGGGGGAGGGGAATCCGCAGGGGAATCCGGGAAATTGAGAAGTGTGTAACTTTCGAACGGATGATCGGATTGTAATGAAACTTCATAACTGAACAGAATATATATCTGTAATGTCCCGTTTAAAGTCTTGACCGGATTCGGTAGCCAGGGGGGAGTTGGGGGGGGGGGAGACCGGAAATTTCAAGAAACGGTTAGAATGGAGGGATCGGAGTGAAACTTGCTGGGAAGAACAAGCATCTGCTCTAGATAAGTCCTTTAGGCCATTGTACTTGATCCGGACACTTATGGGGGGGGGGGGGGTCCCGGAATTCCGGTGATGGTGGTTTTGGGGATTTTCACGATGAAACTTGGCAGGCATATCAGGGACCCAATCAAACTGACTTCAAAATAAAAATTTTGTCGATCAGATAATGGTGGGGGGAGTGGAGGGAGGGGAATCCGAAATTTTCAGTCATGCGTAATTTTGGAATGGGTGATCGGATTCGAGTGAAATTTAAGAATTCAACAGAGGACATTTCTCCGATGATTTTTTTCATATCCGGACCGGATCCGGCAACTATTGGGGGGGGGGGGGGGAAATACGTGCCCCGTTTAGAATGGAGGGATGGGGATGGAACTTTGTGGGAAGAACAAACAGATGCTCTAGGTAAGTCATTTGCTGAATCGGATTGGCTACGTGCACCGCGGGGGAGCTGGGTGGGGTTGGGGGGGGGGGGGGGGGGGGGGTTGGACCGGAAATCTCGAGAAACGGTTAGAATGATGGTATCGGAGTGAAACTTGCTGGGAAGAACGAACATCTGGTCCATATAAATCTTTTACATAATTTGACTGGATCCGGACACTTGAGGGGGGGGGGGAGGAGGGGTATCCCGGAATTCCGTTTTGGGGGGATTTTCACGACGAAACTTGGAAGGCATATCAGGGACCCGGTCAAACTGACTTGGAATAAAAAAAAAATCCTCGATATAATAATCTTGGGGGGGGGGAGTTGAGGGAGGGGAATTCGGAATATTGAGTCATGCGTAGCTTTGGAACGGGTGATCGGATTCGAGTGAAATTTAATAATTGAACAGAGGACATTTTTCTCTTGTGACCTTTTTCATTTCCGGACCGAATCCGGCAATTATCGGGGGGAGGGCGGAAAATACTTGACCCGCTTAGACTGCTGTGATCTGGATCGAACTTCGTGGGAATGACAAACAGATGCTCTGGATTAATCATTTACAGAACAGGATTGGCTCCGGTTATTGTGGGTGGAGTTGGAGGAGGGGGAGGGGGGTCTGGGATTCCGGTGATCGCGCGTTAAGGTACTTCCAGATGTGCTAGGACGATGAAACTTCGCTGGAATATTGGAGACTCAACAACATTTGCTTAGAAATTGCTACTTCCCAAATCCGATTATTCCTTAAAGTACCAATCTTGACCGCAAAGTAAAAAAATACTTTTAAGCAATATATGCATTTTCGTGATGCCCATCAGCCCATTAGCAGTTTTGCCTCAAGGGTTTTGCTTACAAATGAAGTTCCAGCTCCCTTATAGCGCGCATCTCAACCGCAAAGTCGAAACTTACTCTTGATCAATCAAATCATCTTGACACATGCAAGTGCCATATGAGCTTACAGCTCTTGTTATGGCACTTGTAGCCTCTGGCTCAAGTGCCATATACCGATCACAATTCCGTCTGTCGGTCCGAGTTTTTTGTCCCACATATCCGAGTTAGGGTACTTCCAGATGTGCTAGGACAATGAAACTTGGCAGGCATATCAGGGACCCGACCAAACTAACCTGGAAATAATCAGTTTCCCGATCCGACCATATGCGGGGGGGTGCGGGGCGCTGGAAACTTGAAAATTTAGGGCATTTTGTCACTTTTTTCCGAGTTAGGGTACTTCTAGATGAGCTAGGACAATGAAACTTGGCAGGAATATCAGGGACCCGACCAAACGAACCAGGAAATAATCAGTTTTCCGATCCGACCATATGCGGGGGAGTGGGGGCGCTCGAAACTTGAAAATTTAGGGCATTTTGTCACACTTTTTCGAGTTAGGGTACTTCCAGATGAGTTAGGACAATGAAACTTGGCAGGAATATCAGGGACCCGACCAAACTAACCTGGAAATAATCAATTTCCCGATCCGACCATATGCGGGGAAGTGGGGGCGCTGGAAACTTGAAAATTTAGGGCATTTTGTCACACTTTTTCGAGTTAGGGTACTTCCAGTTGTGCTAGGACCATCAAACTCGGCAGGCCTATCAGAGACCCGACCAAACAAACTTATAAATAATCAGTTTTCTGATCCGACCATTTGGGGGGGGAGGGAGGGCAGGGGAATCCGGGAAATTGAGAAGTGTGTAACTTTCGAACGGATGATCGGATTGTAATGAAACTTCATAACTGAATAGAATATATATCTGTAATGTCCCGTTTAAAGTCTTGACCGGATTCGGTAGTCAGGGGGGAGTTGGGGGGGGAGACCGGAAATTTCAAGAAACGGTTAGAATGGAGGGATCGGAGTGAAACTTGCTGGGAAGAACAAGCATCTGCTCTAGATAAGTCCTTTAGACCATTGTACTGGATCCGGACACTTATGGGGGGGGGGGGGGGGTCCCGGAATTCCGGTGATGGTGGTTTTGGGGATTTTCACGATGAAACTTGGCAGGCATATCAGCGACCCAATCAAACTGACTTCAAAATAAAAATTTTGTCGATCAGATAATGGTGGAGGGAGTGGAGGGATGGGAATCCGCAGGGGAATCCGGGAAATTGAGAAGTTTGTAACTTTCGAACGGATGATCGGATTGTAATGAAACTTCATAACTGAATAGAATATATATTTGTAATGTCCCGTTTAAAGTCTTGACCGGATTCGGTAGCCAGGGGGGAGTTGGGGGGGGGGGGGGACCGGAAATTTCAAGAAACGGTTAGAAAGGAGGGATCGGAGTGAAACTTGCTGGGAAGAACAAGCATCTGCTCTAGATAAGTCCTTTAGACCATTGTACTGGATCCGGACGCTTATGGGGGGGGGGGGGGGTCCCGGAATTCCGGTGATGGTGGTTTTGGGGATTTTCACGATGAAACTTGGCAGGCATATCAGGGACCCAATCAAACTGACTTCAAAATAAAAATTTTGTCGATCAGATAATGGTGGGGGAGTGGAGGGAGGGGAATCCGAAATTTTCAGTCATGCGTAATTTTGGAATGGGTGATCGGATTCGAGTGAAATTTAAGAATTGAACAGAGGACATTTCTCCGATGATGTTTTTCATATCCGGACCGGATCCGGCAACTATTGGGGGGGGGGGAGAATACGTGACCCGTTTAGAATGGAGGGACCGGGATGGAACTTTGTGGGAAGAACAAACAGATGCTCTAGGTAAGTCATTTGCTGAATCGGATTGGCTACGTGCACCGCGGGGGAGCTGGGGGGGGGGGGGGGGGGGTGGACTGGAAATCTCGGGAAACGGTTAGAATCATGGTATCGGAGTGAAACTTGCTGGGAAGAACAAACATCTGGTCCATGTAAATCTTTTACATAATTTGACTGGATCCGGAAACTTGAGGGGGGGAGGAGGGGGTTTCCCGGAATTCCGTTTTTGGGGGGATTTTCACGACGAAACTTGGAAGGCATATCAGGGACCCGGTCAAACTGACTTGGAATAAAAAAAAATCCTCGATATGATAATCTTGGGGGGGGGGGGAGTTGAGGGAGGGGAATCCGGAATATTGAGTCATGCGTAACTTTGGAACGGGTGATCGGATTCGATTGAAATTTAATAATTAAACAGAGAACATTTTTCTCTTATGACCTTTTTCATTTCCGGACCGAATCCGGCAATAATTGGGGGGAGGGCGGAAAATACTTGACCCGCTTAGACTGGTGTGATCTGGATCGAACTTCGTGGGAATGACAAACAGATGCTCTGGATTAATCATTTACAGAACCGGATTGGCTCCGGTTATTGTGGGTGGAGTTGGAGGAGGGGGAGGGGGGTCTGGGATTCCGGTGATCGCGCGTTAAGGTACTTCCAGATGTGCTAGGACGATGAAACTTCGCTGGAATATTGGAGACTCAACAACATTTGCTTAGAAATTGCTACTTCCCAAATCCGATTATTCCTTAAAGTACCAATCTTGACCGCAAAGTAAAAAAAATACTTTTAAGCAATATATGCATTTTCGTGATGCCCATCAGCCCATTAGCAGTTTTGCCTCAAGGGTTTTGCTTACAAATGAAGTTCCAGCTCCCTTAGAGCGCGCATCTCAACCGCAAAGTCGAAACTTACTTTTGATCAATCAAATCATCTTGACCCATGCAAGTGCCATATGAGCTTACAGCTCTTGTTACGTTACCGAGAACAAGCGTGTCTTTGAGGGAACAGGCCACATTCATTTGCATTAGACGTCTGAAATTTTTCCGCAGTTTGTAGGACTCAAGCCACTGTCTAATCGCGAACGTATGTGCAGAGATGAACTCCGATGATTAACAAAAAAAATTCTTTCAGAAGCTGCAAGATCCCGGAAAGGCTTGAAAAGCTCTCTATGTACAAGAAACGTGTATTTTTCTTTTGTTTTTACGAATTAAATGCCAAAAGTGACACTACGCAGCATCAACTCAGGGAGGGTGAAGGGTCCTTTCCGAATGTGACACGACAGTATTTACTTGAACTCCCGGTAATACTCTTGATGACTAACTCTCCTTGCCGATGCAAAATCGCCGGGTGCCTAGCGGAAGAGCCAGAAGCGGCACCACAGCTGTCCCCAACGATCGCCGTCATTGGTTGACGAAGTATGTGAGTTGTTGAGTTTGAATCGTTATGGAGACGTTTTCTCGTTCTTCCTGAGGATCACTGGCGGGTTTTGGGCTTAGTCATATTAAGTATACTGCGACCCTCCAAAAGTAGACCTATCATTGTAAAAAGATTATGGGTGTCCTACAACTCCTACAAGGCGTTACAAAGAGCTACCGCATCTTGCTCCAACCTTTTAAGATAAATACTTATCGATCTCATACTGAGAACAATTTCGAGTGTTAAGGACAATACTGTACTTACGCACTTCAGTGTGTGGAGTATGCCTGTCCTATTTTGTGTCCCGGATGGACAGTTCAACAAACAGGAAGAAGAATTTAGTCTTTCGAAAGAGGTCGTGCAAAATGATGCTTGGTCCGGATTACGAGGATTGCCTGGCGTTGCCGACCCTAACTTCTGACCAGACATGTGAGACATGACCCAATATTAAGAAGAAATTGGCGACCTTGGTAAGGCACGACTTGTTCGAACCCCTATAACGTGTATTCTCGCCGTTCCCAGAGGACTCCTGGGGGAGTCGAGGGGAACGGCGAGAACAGATGGAGTCAGGATGGAGTCACTCCGCGCAGACTCCGCGGACGGAAAACAGCGAGAACACGGGCGAATCAAATGGATTTTGTTCGAAAAAACATCCAGGTGACGGAAATAATCCGTAAAGGTCATGATCCACTTTATTCTTGTTTTTATGGCACTTGCAGCCTCTGGCTCAAGTGCCATATACCGATCACAATTCCGTCTGTCGGTCGGTCCGAGTTTTTTGTCCCACATATCCGAGTTAGGGTACTTCCAGATGTCCTAGGACAATGAAACTTGACAGGCATATCAGGGACCCGACCAAACTAACCTGGAAATAATCAGTTTCCCGATCCGACCATATGCGGGGGAGTGCGGGGCGCTGGAAACTTGAAAATTTAGGGCATTTTGTCACTTTTTTCCGAGTTAGGGTACTTCAAGATGAGCTAGGACAATGAAACTTGGCAGGAATATCAGGGACCCGACCAAACGAACCTGGAAATAATCAGTTTCCCGATCCGACCATATGCGGGGGAGTGGGGGCGCTCGAAACTTGAAATAGGGCATTTTGTAACACTTTTTCGAGTTAGGGTACTTCCAGAGGAGCTAGGACAATGAAACTTGGCAGGAATATCAGGGACCTGACCAAAGTAACCTGGAAATAATAAGTTTCCTGATCCGACCCTATGCGGGGGAGTTGGGGCGCTGGAAACTTGAAAATTTAGGGCATTTTGTCACACTTTTTCGAGTGAGGGTACTTCCAGATGAGCTAGGACAATGAAACTTGGCAGGAATATCAGGGACCCGACCAAACTAACCTGGAAATAATCAGTTTCCCGATCCGACCATATGCGGGGAAGTGGGGGCGCTGGAAACTTGAAAATTTAGGGCATTTTGTCACACTTTTTCGAGTTAGGGTACTTCCAGTTGTGCTAGGACCATGAAACTTGGCAGGCATATCAGAGACCCGACCAATCAAACTAGAAATAATCAGTTTTCTGATCCGACCATTTTGGGGGGGGTGGAGGGCAGGGGAATCCGGGAAATTGAGAAGTGTGTAACTTTCGAACGGATGATCGGATTGTAATGAAACTTCATAACTGAATAGAATATATATCTGTAATGTCCCGTTTAAAGTCTTGACTGGATTCGGTAGCCAGGGGGGAGTTGGGGGTGGGGGGGGAGACCGGAAATTTCAAGAAACGGTTAGAATGGAGGGATCGGAGTGAAACTTGCTGGGAAGAACAAGCATCTGCTCTAGATAAATCCTTTAGACCATTGTACTGGATCCGGACACCTATGGGGGGGGGGGGGGTCCCGGAATTCCGGTGATGGTGGTTTGGGGATTTTCACGATGAAACTTGGCAGGCATATCAGGGACTCAATCAAACTGACTTCAAAATAAAATTTTTGTCGATCAGATAATGGTGGGGGGAGTGGAGGGAGGGGAATCCGAAATTTTCAGTCATGCGTAATTTTGGAATGGGTGTTCGGATTCGAGTGAAATTTAAGAATTGAACAGAGGACATTTCTCCGATGATTTTTTTCATATCCGGACCGGATCCGGCAACTATTGGGGGGGGGGGATACGTGAACCGTTTAGAATGATGGAGGGATCGGGATGGAACTTTGTGGGAAGAACAAACAGATGCTCTAGGTAAGTCATTTGCTGAATCGGATTGGCTACGTGCACTGCGGGGGAGCTGGGGGGGGGGGAGACCGGAAATCTCGAGATACGGTTAGAATGATGGTATCGGAGTGAAACTTGCTGGGAAGAACAAACATCTGGTCCATGTAAATCTTTTACATAATTTGACTGGATCCGGACACTTGAGGGGGGGAGGAGGGGGTTTCCCGGGATTACGTTTTTTGGGGGATTTCACGACGAAACTTGGAAGGCATATCAGGGACCCGGTCAAACTGACTTGGAATAAAAAAAAATCCTCGATATGATAATCTTGGGGGGGGGGTTGAGGAAGGGGAATCCGGAATCTTGAGTCATGCGTAACTTTGGAACGGGTGATCGGGTTCGAGTGAAATTTAATAATTAAACAGAGGACATTTTTCTCTGGTGACCTTTTTCATTTCCGGACCGAATACGGCAATTATTGGGGGGAGGGCGGAAAATACTTGACCCGCTTGGACTGGTGTGATCTGGATCGAACTTCGTGGGAATGACAAACAGATGCTCTGGATTAATCATTTACAGAACCAGATTGGCTCCGGTTATTGTGGGTGGAGTTGGAGGAGGGGGGGGGGGGGGTCTGGGATTCCGGTGATCGCGCGTTAAGGTACTTCCAGATGTGCTAGGACGATGAAACTTCGCTGGAATATTGAAGACTCAACAACATTTGCTTAGAAATTGCTACTTCCCAAATCCGATTATTCCTTAAAGTACCAATCTTGACCGCAAAGTGAAAAAAATACTTTTAAGCAATATATGCATTTTCGTGATGCCCATCAGCCCATTAGCGGTTTTGCCTCAAGGGTTTTGCTTACAAATGAAGTTCCAGCTCCCTTAGAGCGCGCATCTCAACCGCAAAGTCGAAACTTACTTTTGATCAATCAAATCATCTTGACCCATGCAAGTGCCATATGAGCTTACAGCTCTTGTTATGGCACTTGCAGCCTCTGGCTCAAGTGCCATATACCGATCACAATTCCGTCTGTCGGTCTGTCGGTCGCTCCGAGTTTTTTGTCCCACATATCCGAGTTAGGGTACTTCCAGATGTGTTAGGACAATGAAACTTGGCAGGTATATCAGGGACCCGACCAAACTAACCTGGAAATAATCAGTTTCCCGATCCGACCATATGGGGGGGAGTGCGGGGCGCTGGAAACTTGAAAATTTAGGGCATTTTGTCACTTTTTTCTGAGTTAGGGTACTTCTAGATGAGCTAGGACAATGAAACTTGGCAGGAATATAAGGGACCCGACCAAACGAACCTGGAAATAATCAGTTTCCCGATCCGACCATATGCGGGGGGAGTGGGGGCGCTCGAAACTTGAAAATTTAGGGCATTTTGTCACACTTTTTCGAGTGAGGGTACTTCCAGATGAGCTAGGACAATGAAACTTGGCAGGAATATAAGGGACCTGATCAAAGTAACCTGGAAATAATAAGTTTCCCGATCCGACCATATGCGGGGGAGTTGGGGCGCTGGAAACTTGAAAATTTAGGGCATTTTGTCACACTTTTTCGAGTGAGGGTACTTCCAGATGGGCTAGGACAATGAAACTTGGCAGGAATATCAGGGACCCGACCGAACTAACCTGGAAATAATCAGTTTCCCGATCCGACCATATGCGGGGAAGTGGGGGGCGCTGGAAACTTGAAAATTTAGGGCATTTTCTCACACTTTTTCGAGTGAGGGTACTTCCAGATGAGCTAGGACAATGAAACTTGGCAGGAATATCAGGGACCTGATCAAAGTAACCTGGAAATAATAAGTTTCCCGATCCGACCATATGCGGGGGAGTTGGGGCGCTGGAAACTTGAAAATTTAGGGCATTTTGTCACACTTTTTCGAGTGAGGGTACTTCCAGATGGGCTAGGACAATGAAACTTGGCAGGAATATCAGGGACCCGACCAAACTAACCTGGAAATAATCAGTTTCCCGATCCGACCATATGCGGGGAAGTGGGGGCGCTGGAAACTTGAAAATTTAGGGCATTTTCTCACACTTTTTCGAGTTAGGGTACTTCCAGTTGTGCTAGGACCATGAAACTTGGCAGGCATATCAGAGACCCGACCAAACAAAATTAGGAATAATCAGTTTTCTGATCCGACCATTTTGGGGGGGGGGGAGGAGGGCAGGGGAATCCGGGAAACTGAGAAGTGTGTAACTTTCGAACGGATGATCGGATTGTAATGAAACTTCATAACTGAAGAGAATATAAATCTGTAATGTCCCGTGTAAAGTCTTGACCGGATTCGGTAGCCAGGGGGGAGTTGGGGGGGGGGGGGAGACCGGAAGTTTCAAGAAACGGTTAGAATGGAGGGATCGGAGTGAAACTTGCTGGGAAGAACAAGCATCTGCTCTAGATAAGTCCTTTAGACCATTGTACTGGATCCGGACACTTATGGGGGGGGAGGGGTCCCGGAATTCCGGTGATGGTGGTTTTGGGAATTTTCACGATGAAACTTGGCAGGCATATCAGGGACCCAATCAAACTGACTTCAAAATAAAAATTTTGTCGATCAGATAATGGTGGGGGAGTGGAGGGAGGGGAATCCGCAGGGGAATCCGGGAAATTGAGAAGTGTGTAACTTTCGAACGGATGACAGCCTGACGAGGACCCTTGCCAAAAAGGGCCGAAATATCGCTGATGAAGAATCGTAGCTGACGTACCCGTTGTAAACATTGTTTGAATAAATGTTTCAAAGTCAGCTTGGGCTCAAAGAATATTGATCGGATTGTAATGAAACTTCATAACTGAACAGAATATATATCTGTAATGTCCCGTTTAAAGTCTTGACCGGATTCGGTAGCCAAGGGGGAGTTGGGGGGGGAGACCGGAAATTTCAAGAAACGGTTAGAATGGAGGGATCGGAGTGAAACTTGCTGGGAAGAACAAGCATCTGCTCTAGATAAGTCTTTTAGACCATTGTACTGGATCCGGACACTTATGGGGGGGGGGGGGGTCCCGGAATTCCGGTGATGGTGGTTTTGGGGATTTTCACGATGAAACTTGGCAGGCATATCAGGGACCCAATCAAACTGACTTCAAAATAAAAATTTTGTCGATCAGATAATGGTGGGGGGAGTGGAGGGAGGGGAATCCGAAATTTTCAGTCATGCGTAATTTTGGAATGGGTGATCGGATTCGAGTGAAATTTAAGAATTAAACAGAGAACATTTCTCCGATGATTTTTTTCATATCCGGACCGGATCCGGCAACTATTGGGGGGGGGGGGAATAATTGACCCGTTTAGAATGGAGGGATCGGGATGGAACTTTGTGGGAAGAACAAACAGATGCTCTAGGTAAGTCATTTGCTGAATCGGATTGGCTACGTGCACCGCGGGGGAGCTGGGGGGGGGGGGGGGGACCGGAAATCTCGAGAAACGGTTAGAATGATGGTATCGGAGTGAAATTTGACTGGATCCGGACACTTGAGGGGGGGGAGGAGGGGGTATCCCGGAATTCCGTTTTTGGGGGGATTTTCACGACGAAACTTGGAAGGCATATCAGGGACCCGGTCAAACTGACTTGGAATAAAAAAAAACTCCTCGATATGATAATCTTGGGGGGGGGGGGGGTTGAGGGAGGGGAATCCGGAATATTGAGTCATGCGTAACTTTGGAACTGGTGATCGGATTCGAGTGAAATTTAAGAATGAAAGAGAGGACACTTCTCCGATGATTTTTTTCATATCCGGACCGGATCTGGCAACTATTGGGGGGGGGGAAATACGTGACCTCTTTTCTCTTGTGACCTTTTTCATTTCCGGACCGAATCCGGCAGTTATTGGGGGGAGGGCGGAAAATACTTGACCCGCTTAGACTGGTGTGATCTGGATCGAACTTCGTGGGAATGACAAACAGATGCTCTGGATTAGATCATTTACAGAACCGGATTGGCTCCGGTTATTGTGGGTGGAGTTGGAGGAGGGGGAGGGGGTCTGGGATTCCGGTGATGGCGCGTTAAGGTACTTCCAGATGTGCTAGGACGATGAAACTTCGCTGGAATATTGGAGACTCGACAACATTTGCTTAGAAATTGCTACTTCCCAAATCCGATTATTCCTTAAAGTACCAATCTTGACCGCAAAGTAAAAAAAATACTTTTAAGCAATATATGCATTTTCGTGATGCCCATCAGCCCATTAGCGGTTTTGCCTCAAGGGTTTTGCTTACAAATGAAGTTCCAGCTCCCTTAGAGCGCGCATCTCAACCGCAAAGTCGAAACTTACTTTTGATCAATCAAATCATCTTGACACATGCAAGTGCCATATGAGCTTACAGCTCTTGTTTTTTATTCTGATTGGTTTTACTTAATTTTACGAATCTTTTCTTTACAGATACAAAATCTTTACCACAGTTAAATAGATATTTTTTTTCAAAATCAGTTATATGCCATAACTAAACTCAGTCTAAAAAATTTTCATTAACCATCACTAGCATCTATTTTTCAAAAACCGACGACACCAGCAACTCCCAAAATCGATTCCCCGCCGAATCTGAAAGGAAGTCCTTTCTAATGATAGTGATGATAAACGGAGCATCCCCTGTCCATGGGGACTAGCGATAATAGCCTACGGGGAGTGAGTCCCTGGGACAAACAAAAACGCGGAGACTCCTCAAGTGGAGTCCTCTGGGAAAGGAGAGAGTACGCCTTGATAGTTGTGCCTGTTCCATCTCAGTTGCAATTGAACTGAAAGTAGAATCGCAAAGTGGCGAAATGAAAAACAATACTCGAGGCGAAAAGGAGCTCTGGGATTTTTTTTCTCGATCTTTGTACATTCTTATAGCTTGTTCACACGGGACCGAAATAAGCGCGTAAACAGCGGCTGATCTGTTCAGACGACGGATCAACTATTTCGGGTTGACGGGAGAATTAAAAAGAAAAACCTACCTCCGAATATTCTTTTCGTTTGTAACAAAATATATAATTAAAAACACATCTTGTGAGTTAGTCGAAGTCAAATATTGTTGACTTGTAGTCTTTTGACTAGGAAAAAGTCACAAAAGTGAATAATGCCAGATTTTAGGCGACTCGGCAATTTTAAGTTAAAAAGCAAATAAAATTCATTAAATATTTTTGTTTTTAAATGAGAACATAATTAATAATAAATATAAACAATACGAGAACAGAGTGCAATCATTTGTGTTGTTCAGTCACTTTTCAGTGAAGATTGAATAGAAAAGTTATTCAAATTTTCTTTTTTTAAAAGAAAAACAACGAAAATAAATACTAGATATAAACAGAACATAGATTGTTGTAATTAGACAATTATTCTACCTTTTTTTCGGAATCATTTAGTATTCCTGGGATGCTTAGTGTAAAAATCATGTTATTTTCACATTGGTCTGACAGAATCTTGACCTAAAATTCGCCAAGTTTGACCTAATTCTCCTAATTACAGTCTGTTTACTGTCCCAAGAGTCATGAAAGGTCACAGTCCAAAGGATTTAGTTTATCCCGATCGGTGACCGCGATGAAAATAAGCGCCTATTTGAAGAATCAGCGGCTGATTTTTGGATTTTTTTCAACCGCTATTTACGCGCGTAAATCAGCCGCTGATCGAGAATCGGCCGCTGTTCCAGCCCCGTGTGAACAAGCTATTCACTTTTTCACAGTACCTCTGTGCTCGGGGATTCTTTTGCGCGAAGATTTTAAATCAGAAATGGTGGGTGGAATCACTCAGAAGCATCTATCCAGTAAGAAGTGAACGTCGCGAGGTCCTTGAAGACGAGAGGTATCGGTTGGCTAACAATATCACAAGCGTCTCCGTCTGAACCAGATTGTTGGTACTTTACAGTCACTAAAACCTTTTTTTTTTCATTGAACGGTGAGTCACTCAGACATAGATAGATCAGTACATAGATGGATAGATAGATAGTTTTATTGATCCAACTCATTGAGTCAATTGGCACTAAATATGCCGACCATTACGTTAAACAGTTTAAAATAACTTGAATATACTTATATACTATCACTATAAATTCACCATTTTTTTTTTACAAAAGAATTTGGATAGCTGCACCAAAAGGTTCTGGTGCTGCTTTGCTCTTGTCTGTTACCCTCGCTTGCACATTTTCTTTTTTTTTATTTCGGGTTGATCTTTGCCGAGTGTCGGTGGGTTTGTGCGGCGGGTTCCTGTCTAATGGTGAGTCATGGAATTATTAATACTTATTTATATAATTAGTTATATGTCAAACAGGTTTAATTTGTATTGTACAGGGTTTTGTCTACCGACCTTTATACAGAAGTGTCTCTATATATTATCTCTCTATATATTTATTATCACTTTATACAGAAGTGTAAATTAAAACCTTGAACCTTACAGTAGCTGCTGCCACCGCAAGGTCACTCCATCCGATTTCTGGAAATTCTTAGGATCTTGGTGTTTAGTCTACTGTAAAAGATAAAATTTGTGTGAGAAGCAATTTAAAAATTTTTCCCTTCGGGGCTCGCTTTAATTGTGTCTTGGCTAGAATAAATAGGAGTTGGTACTGCAATCGTGCCCAGCAATATATTGTCCAAGGGGGCTTTGCCAAAACGAAGCCTATTGGCTGGCTAATCATCTTTAATGCTGCCCTTTAGTATTACTTAGCTTGCTCTTTAGAACCTCCTTTCTGATCAATAATTTAAAGCTCGAATTCTCAGTTTCTAGTTTCGGTAAAAAAAAATTTAAATTCGGTACAAATTTTGGCTCTGCACCTCCCCACCGAAAATATAGTTGCTACTCCCCTGAGCATTATGCACCAGATTTGCTTAGCCTGTAGGCTACCTCAGCAACTTATAACTGACTGGTGGCTTATTTTTGGAATCCTCGCTAGTTCTCGCTAGTACAATATCGAATCCTCGCTACTACAATATCTTTTTGCAATGCTAAAGTTCTTGATATTAGTGTTTCCAAGTGGTGGACAGTTTTGTTGTGATAAATCCCAGTCTTGAGTATATTCATTAAGATAGTGTTCATAGTGTTCAAGCGATAGTTGGTAGACTAGATATACCCAACATTTGGGTTTGTGACCACTGGATAATTTTCTTAGTAGAAAATTTTGCTTTTTTTACTATGTAGTGTAGCAGTTTTATGTTTAATTTTTTGTCTGATTGGCATACGTTTCTGGAAAGTTGTGATTAATCAAAAGATTCTCGAGTACTCCTACAGTGCCACTGCTCTACCTTCTGTATCTTTCCCCTTTCCAGACCATCTTCAGTAACGAAAATCTTTGTCAGATTCGTTCCATTTTCTTTCGGTTTTCCAAATTTGTTATTTGGCCTCCCCTCCCCGGACAAGGAACAGCCCATCTCATTGAAAGTTCCGTATAGCTGATCCGTCTGCGGCTGTCCTGAGGTCGATCAACAGGATGAAGGAAAATTGTAACCACCCATATAGCTCCATGATGCGTACTGAATTTTAACTATTTTGGTTGTTGTTGTTGTGTTGTTTCTCTCTTTTTTCCATACTCCGTCTTTACCTAGACGGGTTATAAACAAAATTTAATTTAATAACTTTTTTTTTCAGGTTCAGGTTCTTTAATTTCTAAAATACTTCGTGACAATATATTTTGATCACCGGGGACCGGCAGGGATACGAGCTCGTTAGCTCGGCCCCAAAACCCCCAAAACTGGAATTCGGTAATTCATACCGTAGCCTATAATTGCCAGGATTCGGTAGTTGCTACGACCGTTGAAACTCGAAGAGGTCGAGCGAAGCACTGGTCGCAGACAAAAGGATAATGTATGATTTCATCGATTGTCCTTAATTTTATTTTTTTATACAGGCTCTAATCATAAATGTTGCACCAGTGGCTGGTGGCTACTGATCTCTACCAATTTTGACGGCGATCTGTCCCACGAAACAGAGTGAATCTTTTGAGAAGATTGATGGGATTAGAAGCGTATAAGGGAGTTTAAAAATAGTGAAAACTTAAGACCGTCCTGTTTCTGACGGTATCGAATCAAATAAGCGTAATTCCTAGCTATTGCCGCAATGTATATTTCCACTCAGAATTTGTTTCATGCAAATGGAAGAACAAGATCGAACACATCTGTACAGGGGCGGATCGAAGTACTTTGGCAGGGGGGGGGGGCGACCTCAAAACATACGACTGGCTAATGCCCGGCAAATATACTGATTATAAACAATAGATAAAAAACAGCACCGCGGGCGGAAAAATGTAAGAATTTTAAGAAATATTAATACCTTTTTAGAAAAGGTTAGGCAAAATGTCAATTCAGGAGTAAAATAATAAACACATAAATGCACACCGATTATTTAAGCTTCAGCTAGAGAGCAAAGCCTAGATAGCAGGTTCTAACGTACGCATCCAAGAAAAATTTAAATCGAGCACCGCAGGGCTTTTTTCTGGCAAAATTCAGTAGTTTATATAAATCGTAGCTCAGACCACAAAATCTCAAGCTTAAAGTCTCAGATAAATGACGCACCCTTCAACTAAATAGATAAAAGGGTAATATACGAAACCAGGCGAATGTTTTTAATGCGCCTTTTTCCTGGCTTCAACCGGCCAGATTTTAGCCCAAATTTTAGCTTTTAACGTGGCTCATATCTGAAGCCGAATCTTCACCTAAATGACACGCCGCTCGACTAGATAGAAAATAGGCTAATATGGAAGAAGCTGCAGGCGAAGTTTTGGAAGCCCATATTCATAGGCCTATAGCCTACCGTAAGGAAAATGATTTCCTAAAATCAGTTTTTTGGTAGGAGGCTGGCCTGTAGTTCTTTTCAAGCTTTTAGTCGAATACCTTGACAAATAAGGTACAATGGAATTCAAGTTCCGATTTTCTTTTCTGTCTGGTCTTATTTTAGGGTTCAAAGGAGTATTCCTTTAAACCCTAAAATAAGACCCATAATAAGATTTCACGTTACATTGGGGTTTCTGGACACCACCTTTGTTTTGTATGGGGTGTTTCATTATTTTCTAGACTCAAATTTGTATTGAAGACCGACTCTACTTCAGTCAACCACAAACCCCTGATTTTTGGATACCCTGTGCCAAATGCTGGATAGCTGTTGGTACCCTAAACCTGACCTACTCACCAGAGATAAATTCTGATTCGTTTATTCGTAGCTTCAATACAAATTACAATACAAATACAAACCCTAAAATAAGACCAGACAGAAAAGAAAATTGGAACTTGAATTCCATTGTACCTTATTTTTCAAGGTATTCGGCTAAAAGCTTGAAAAGAGCTACAGGCCAGCCTCCTACCAAAAAACTGATTTTAGGAAATCATTTTCCTTACGGTAGGCATGCTGTACGGTAGCTGCAGCATGCTGATGGAGCATCGTAGCTGACGTATCCGTTGTATACACTATTTGAATAAATGTTTCAAAGTCAGCTTGGGCTCAATCTATCTGATTGGTTGATTTCTGAGCTTCACTGAAATCATCAATATTTTATTGGGTCCCAGTATCCAGCATTTGGCATAGTGTATCCAGCGTTAGGCATAGGGTATACCAAACATTAGATATGCGTTTGGCATAGGCTTTCCCAAAATCTGGGGTTTGTGGTAGACTGCTCTACTTCACACCAAGTGTTCTAGTCTATTGGAAAGCGTTGCTCAGCCCAGTCAGAACTAGGAAGAAATTTTATCGTTTTATTTTTTCAGTCAGAGCAAACATCTGAATAATAAACACACAATGGACTTGTTAGAAATAAGTGGAGGTGCTGACTTGGTGGACTTACCGCCACCAACTGAAACAGACGAAGAAATAAATATTTCACGCCTAAGCCTAACAGATGCCACTGAGGTCGTCCTTGACCCGAACGAACTAGTCGAATCTTACGAAAATTCCGCTGAAAACAGCCTTCCGAGTAGCTGGAAAGGAGCCAAGAAACATGTGTTTATCCTGAGCGAAGCCGGGAAGCCAATTTACTCTCGAAACGGGGAAGAAGATGCACTTGTGACCCTTTTTGCGGTGATGCAGGCCATTGTATCAGTCGTCGAAGACGAGGGAGACTCAGTTCAGTCTTTGAAAGCTGGACATTGCCTCATCGTCTTCCGTAAGTATGGGCCTCTAATTTGCGTGGCAGTTACCAAGCAAGGGGAGAGTGAAGAACAGCTAGCACTGCATCTTCAGTATGTATATCAGCAAATCGTCACAGTTTTGACATCAGTCCATCTTGAAAAGATCCTGTCAGAGAGAAGAAACTACGACCTACGACGACTTATATCAGGCTCTGAAAGGCTCATAAGCAGTCTCTTGAACTATGTGGAAAATGACTTGTCAGTCTTGGTTGGTTCTGTGCGCTATCTTAAACTCCCCTACCCTGAACGAGATACGGTTGCAAGTGCTATCAGCAGCTGTGTTAAAGTGAAGAACGTGGTATTTGCACTAATAGTTGCCGATTCAAAAATCGTGAGTTTGGTCAGAATGAAGAAGTACGGTCTCCAACCAAGTGATTTGCACTTGCTTTTGAACTTGATAAGTTCAACTGGAAGCTTCAAGACTGCCGAATCCTGGACCCCTATCTGCCTGCCCAACTTTGACCCGTCGGGATTTCTGCATATGTATGTTTCATACCTGAGGGATGATTCCTCTGCTTGCCTGGTTCTTATAACCAATGACAGAGACTCTTTTTACTCTCTTTCCGAGAGTAAGACCAAGTTGGTCGAGAAATTGCAGAAGAGTAACCTAATCGACTCCATCGAGAAGAACATACTCGAACAGACATCCCACCTGAGGGCAGTCGATTCCCCAGATTTGCGACATTTCGTGTACAAGTCTAGGTCTCTCTCGCAATGTGTTATTTCAGAGTTTGGACTGCCGTACCGGACTACAGACGAAAGACAGAAAGTCATTGAAAATTATAGGAGAGTATACCATCTGGTTTCGACAGCTTCAAGGCCTCAGAAACTTGTTCTTGAAACTCGGTCTCATGAGGTCACAGTTGGGTGGGTGACACAAGGATTTGAGCTGCTGGCTACGTTTGAACCTCTAGCAACCAAAGGGCAGATTGTGAACAGCATAAATAGCGTCATAAAATGGGTCAAGAAAGATGAAGACAGCATTTTTGCAAGCCAGTCACCAACATTTTGAAATTCGGCCCTCCTATTTAACTGAGCCTATGGGCGTGTTCCACCCGTCTAACAATAGTGACTATTAGTTACTATTTCCGTTCCAACCTCACGAAAAGTTGCTACGCTGACCGTTCCAACGTTTTCGAAATAGTAAATAATAGTAACTATTTGCTTACCACGCTCGGGAGCGTAGTAAGCGTGGTAACTACGAATCTCTGTGATATGGCCGGATGAGCCCGTGGCACGATATTTTGCTGAAAATAGAAAATACATTCCGGTCTTGACGCCAAAAAGCCAGAATCCGTTACGTCATGCGTAGTAACTGCGGTAAGTAGGGTGGAACCCGCTCTATATTTGTGACTGTACCTAAGAAGGGTACACGCTGGACATCAACAGGTACGGTCTGTCGACTGCCTAGTTCGTCTCTGCGTTTTAGTCTACTGTTTTTCCTTCTATCTATATTCGAAATTGAGTGTTTGCTGTGGTTTTGTAGTGAAGTAATTGTAGTAATCAGCAAAAGGCTTTAAAGTGCGAACAGACGATGAAAGTGAAGTTGATGCTGACTGGAATACTCTATATGCAAAACACGCCAGCGATCCTCGGGAAGAACGAGAAACGTAGCACTAAGGACTCAAACTCAACAACTCAATCCTGTGTTAACCAATCACGCGGTGTTTGGGAACAGCTGTGATACCGCTTCTGGCTCTTCCGCTAGGTACAGGGCGATTTTGCGTCGGCAAGAAGAGTTAGTCATCAAGAGTATTCCTGCAAGTTTGTTCAGCCCCATCATCACCTTAGTTTACGGATTTAACTAATTAAAAGGAGAAGATACGCTCGGGTGACCTTCCGTAAGAGATAATGATGTATAAAGCTTGCGAATAAAGTATGGACGTATGCGATATTCTAACTGCGCATGAAACCCACTGTTTAACTTATTCCACGTTTATTTCTCATCTCACAAATAAAACTATCAATCACCCTCCAAGAAAACAATAGTGTAAGATTATAAATCATTAGAAACAACCTAAAAAATGGAATATTCAAAAAGAATCGACAACAACTCTCAATAACAACTCATGAATGGCCTTAGTTTTTTACTTCTGCCAGCCGAGTCCAGCGACATGTGAAACTATAACAGTAGAGCACTTTATGTGATATAAAGCGAAAAACCCGAAATTTGGCCTACAAGCTCCCCTCCCAATCCTGTCCGAACAAATAGCTCTAGCGTTTCATTTCTTAGTTTGCACATGTCTACCAATAATGGCTAGATCACTACGGGTCCGGATTCCGAACTCGGGGCCGAGAATTCGCACGCGCATCCGAACAACGAGATGTCATTCTACCAACAGCACAAACCCAGAATTTGGCCTACCCTCCCAATCCTGTTCGAACAAATAGCTAGCGCTTCATTTATTAGTTTGCACATGTCTACCATGGCTAGATCTCCATGGCTCCGGATTCCGAAGTCGGGACCGAAAGTTCGCACGCGCTTCCGAAAAACGAGACGTCATTCTACAATCGAGCCACCTGAATTTCGCGCACGACTTGACGCAGTACGTGCGGTAGCTTCTAGCTCGTGCTTTTCTAGCTTACGGCAGCGATGCGACACTGTCAGAAGTTTCATAACAGATAATGTGTAACAGATTTACACTTCGGATCTTATCTGTTGTGTCTGAAAACGTTATGCATGAAATGTTATGCATAACAGGCTTTGTCAGGAAGAGCCAAAAAAAAGCATCTGCTGACTTTATTTCATATCGTCATGATGTCGGAAAACTCGGCAGATACTTTTTGGCGGTTTTTCGTTCTTCCCGATGGTAACACTTATTATGCATAACATTTTGAAACACAACAGATAACATCCTCGTGTTATCTGTTACGCATTATCTGTTGAAACCGCGCATCCTCGTGTTATCTGTTTTGAAACTGTCGCCCCCTAGGCTCCGCACAGGCACGGAGATTTGGCGCAAACCGGAAAAGAGCGTCAGTCTACGCTATTAACAAGTTGTACCACCGTGGTTCGAAACGAAGCACACAACTTCCCACCGCACTTCCGGTCTGGCACTGGATTTGACGGAAAAATCTTGGCCGCTTTTTGCCACCACGACACTGGCAAATGTTCACCCTTCGGAAACCAGCGCCGCGCCTTACTGCACTAAGTAACTCGCGTTTCCAAATAATTAGCATTTCAAACTGAAGCAGCTTCACCACACAATGATAAAATGTGTGGCAGGTGTGATCGGATCTTAATCATCTAGCAAGTCCTCTTCCCTTATGTCGCTGTAGTCGATGTTCTCATCCAAGGTCATATTCTCTAGATCCAGTTCAATGTCTTCGTCCGTTAAGAATTCGGCAGGCTTGGGAGGCTGTGGGTCCGATTGCTTGGCCGGAGCGACTCCTGTAGCGAAGAAAGTTTGTGTTTGACAAATGTAATCAACTCTTATTCACGCCAGACCATGCATTTTTATTTATTCAAAGGGCATTAATGGTTTAGAGCGTCCGATGTGGGGGCGTTGTTCTTCTTTTTTCGACGTTTTTTTTGTATTTTGGACAGTTTCATTCTCATCTACTTACTGTGAAGCTCTACTATTGCTATATCAAAGTAATTCCTCGGGTTCTGATTTTGTTTATGTTTATTTTTTAGCAAAAAAACTGGCCGGATCTTCGTGAACGCGTTTTGCGAAGAAGGAGAGGAGAGAAAGGAAAATCTTATTCCTGCTATTTTCTGGTTCAGTTGATTTTTTCACTTTACATTCAAAATTAGCTGATCTAGCAGGGGATGGAAACCAGATGGAAACTAGAAGGGCAGACGACAAGAAAAAACTTCTACTTGTGTCCTACACACTGTCTTATTTTATATTCCAAACACTACAACCTTACCTTTTATGAACGAAAAAAGCTCCGTCTGCTAAGTGATGCTGACAGATAAGAGCCCCCCCCCCACACCCCCTCCGAAGAAATTTGAATTAGCACATGAGAAAATGGTAGACTTCCACTACAAGATCTGAGAAAAAAAAGGCGATTCGGGGGTGAACTAGGATGGTATAGTGCCGTGTATTTCTGAAATCTTAAAGGGCTCCTCGCACTCTTTACTCTCAACTCCCAGTCTTTAACAAGAGCTGTAAGCTCATATGGCACTTGCATGGGTCAAGATGATTTGATTGATCAAAAGTAAGTTTCGACTTTGCGGTTGAGATGCGCGCTCTAAGGGAGCTGGAACTTCATTTGTAAGCAAACCCCTTGAGACAAAACTGCTAATGGGCTGATGGGCATCACGAGAATGCATATATTGCTTAAAAGTATTTTTTTTACTTTGCGGTCAAGATTGGTACTTTAAGGAATAATCGGATTTGGGACGCAGCAATTTCTAAGCAAATGTTGTTGAGTCTCCAATATTCCAGCGAAGTTTCACCTAGCACATCTGGAAGTACCTTAACGCGCGATCACCGGAATCCCAGACTCCCCCCCCCCCCCTCCTCCAACTCCACCCACAATAACCGGAGCCAATCCGGTTCTGTAAATGATTAATCCAGAGCATCTGTTTGTCATTCCCACGAAGTTCGATCCAGATCACACCAGTCTAAGCGGGTCAAGTATTTTCCGCCCTCCCCCCAATTATTGCCGGATTCGGTCCGGAAATGAAAAAGGTCATAAGAGAAAAATGTCCTCTGTTTAATTATTAAATTTCACTCGAATCCGATCACCCGTTCCAAAGTTACGCATGACTCAATATTCCGGATTCCCCTCCCTCAACTCCCCCCCAAGATTATCATATCGAGAATTTTTTTTTATTCCAAGTCAGTTTGACCGGGTCCCTGATATGCCTTCCAAGTTTCGTCGTGAAAATCCCCCAAAAAACGGAATTCCGGGAAACCCCCTCCTCCCCCCCCCTCAAGTTTCCGGATCCAGTCAAATTATGTAAAAGATTTACATGGACCAGACGTTTGCTCTTCCCAGCAAGTTTCACTCCGATACCATCATTCTAACCGTTCCCGAGATTTCCGGTCCCCCCCCCCCCCAACTCCCCCGCGGTGCACGTCGCCAATCCGATTCAGCAAATGACTTACCTAGAGCATCTGTTTGTTCTTCCCACAAAGTTCCATCCCGGTCCCTCCATTCTAAACGGGTCGCGTATTCCCCCCCACCCCCAATAGTTGCCGGATCCGGTCCGGATAAGAAAAAAATCATCGGAGAAATGTCCTCTGTTCAACTCTTAAATTTCACTCGAATCCGATCACCCATTCCAAAATTACGCATGACTGAAAATTTCGGATTCCCCTCCCTCCACTCCCCCCACCATTATCTGATCGACAAAATTTTATTTTGAAGTCGGTTTGATTGGGTCCGTGATATGCCTGCCAAGTTTCATCGTGAGAATCCCCCAAACCACCATCACCGGAATTCCGGGACCCTCCCCCCCCCCCCCCCCATAAGTGTCCGGATCCAGTACAATGGTCTAAAGGACTTATCTAGAGCAGATGCTTGTTCTTCCCAGCAAGTTTCACTCCGATCCCTCCATTCTAACCGTTTCTTTAAATATCCGGTCTCCCCCCCCCAACTCCCCCGTGGCTGCCGAATCCGGTCAAGACTTTAAACGGGACATTACAAATATATATTCTATTCAGTTATGAAGTTTCATTACAATCCGATCATCCGTTCGAAAGTTACACACTTCTCAATTTCTCGGATTCCCCTCCCTCCACTCCCCCCACCATTATCTGATCGACAAAATTTTTATTTTGAAGTCAATTTGATTGGGTCCCTGATATGCCTGCCAAGTTTCATCGTGAAAATCCCCAAAACCACCATCACCGGAATTCCGGGACCCCCCCCCCCCCATAAGTGTCCGGATCCAGTACAATGGTCTAAAGGACTTATCTAGAGCAGATGCTTGTTCTTCCCAGCAAGTTTCACTCCGATCCCTCCATTCTAACCGTTTCTTGAAATTTCCGGTCCCCCCCCCCCCAACTCCCCCCTGGCTACCGAATCCGGTCAAGACTTTAAACGGGACATTACAGATATATATTCTATTCAGTTATGAAGTTTCATTACAATCCGATCATCCGTTCGAAAGTTATAAACTTCTCAATTTCCCGGATTCCCCTGCCCTCCCCCCCCCCCCCCCCAAATAGTCGGATCAGAAAACTGATTATTTATAAGTTTGTTTGGTCGGGTCTCTGATAGGCCCGCCAAGTTTGATGGTCCTAGCACAACTGGAAGTACCCTAACTCGAAAAAGTGTGACAAAATGCCCTAAATTTTCAAGTTTCCAGCGCCCCCACTTCCCCGCATATGGTCGGATCGGGAAACTGATTATTTCCAGGTTAGTTTGGTCGGGTCCCTGATATTCCTGCCAAGTTTCATTGTCCTAGCTCATCTGGAAGTACCCTCACTCGAAAAAGTGTGACAAAATGCCCTAAATTTTCAAGTTTCCAGCGCCCCAACTCCCCCGCACATGGTCGGATCGGGAAACTTATTATTTCCAGGTTACTTTGGTCAGGTCCCTGATATTCCTGCCAAGTTTCATTGTCCTAGCTCATCTGGAAGTACCCTAACTCGAAAAAGTGTGACAAAATGCCCTAAATTTTCAAGTTTCGAGCGCCCCCACTCCCCCGCATATGGTCGGATTGGGAAACTGATTATTTCCAGGTTCGTTTGGTCGGGTCCCTGATATTCCTGCCAAGTTTCATTGTCCTAGCTCATCTAGAAGTACCCGAACTCGGAAAAAAGTGACAAAATGCCCTAAATTTTCAAGTTTCCAGCGCCCCGCACTCCCCCGCATATGGTCGGATCGGGAAACTGATTATTTCCAGGTTAGTTTGGTCGGGTCCCTGATATGCCTGCCAAGTTTCATTGTCCTAGCACATCTGGAAGTACCCTAACTCGGATATGTGGGACAAAAAACTCGGACCGACCGACAGACCGACAGACGGAATTGTGATCGGTATATGGCACTTGAGCCAGAGGCTACAAGTGCCATAAAAATAATTGGATACTTTAAGACTAGGCTCTGCTTTCAACAAATTATCCACGGCGTTGGCTGTTTTATGCCTCTTTCGACACCCTTTGACTCGTAGCGAAAACGAGGAAAAATTTACATAACCGGTTTTTCTGATGGAAAAACTTCTCACAGACAAACGTCGACAGCGTGATACGCATCGAAGGCAGTAAAACACGGCAAGCGAGAAAATCAACGAGGTTTTATTAGAGGGGTTAGAATGTATCGTACGAAATTCGGTTTCTGGGCTTAGAAATGGTTCTCGAGTGATTACGGAAGTAGGCTCCGTTAATATTATAGGTAAGACACATCCTTTAACTCGAAAAAGCGTTGTCACAGTTTTGACACTAGTCCAAGTCGGAGGGTATGGATACTAAGGAGTATACGGAAAAGGAAAAATAACTGATACTCACCTAAACTAGCTCCAGGCGCCTCGTGTCGTTCATGATGTACTTTAGACATACTAACATGTTCCGGTACGCCATCTTCTGCACTAAAGTGGGTCGGGGCAGGGTCTGGTACTGAAAACCCTTCTTCTCTTGCTCTCGCTAGCTCTTCGATCAATTTTCGATCCTGATTAGGAACCCGGGCTGGGTACTGACCAGCTGGGACAAAGTGTCTTGTTTGTGCAAGATATGTCTGAGCCTAGAACACAAACACTGAGTGAGATCAATGTCCCATAATATCTTGTTAATAGTTACTCACAAAGGCCTGTCACTAATATGGTTTCTTGGCGATCTATACTCAGCTAATAGTTCCGTTTTTGCAGATACCATGGTAACTGGATCTACAATTAGTCATTTTTGCAGATACCATGGTAACTGGATCTACAATTAGTCATTTTTGCAGTTACCGTGGTATCTTATATACGGTTGCTCATCTTATATACGGTTGCTCTGCAAAAATGACAATTGCCGAAATTGTGCTTTTCGAAGTCATCCCAAAAGAAAAACTGATATTCAGTCAGTCTTCTTTCCCGCCAATTTCAGAAAAGTTGATGAAAGTGAGATGACTTTTTCATATACCACGGTCGGACCGTTGGTATCTGAATATCAGATACCACGATAACTGCAAAAACGCCTTTTGACCGTGGTAACAGATACCACGATAATTGCAAAAACGACTTTAGACCGTGGTATCAGATACCATGGTATCTGCAAAAATGCAACTAATGACACACCAAAATGGATTTGAATGAAGTACTTTATTCTATCTGACCAAACAAGGTGCCCTTCAGAGACATATCTAACAATGACAAAAAAACCATAAGGCGGAAAAAGATCGGTCTGTTCAATTCTACGACATTATAGCCTAGGATCTCATCTCGGGATTACTCGCTCACGGTTATCAGAAAATGATGGGGAATCTTTCACACCACCCAGAAAAAAAACTTTCATTTTCAGCCGCTGAATCGGAAACAATTTTCTCTTGCTGTGAGGACATCGCAAATAGTGACTGGAATATAAAAATGTTCCTCGGGCGGGGTTCGAACCCGCGACCTTCAACTTGAATTGTCGCTGCGCTAAATAACTGAGCCTCCGAGGGGCGTATGACATAGCTCCCCAGACAGAACCGGGCTCTAGGCTCAGTGATCCCGCTCGAGGCCAGTTAGCCTAAACAGTCCAATTCCCCATGTCACGGCACGTTAAAGTTCAATGAGCGGATCAAACAATCATGATGCCACATTACCACCCCCTAGAATACAAGGTTACATCAGAAATCAGCAGATACCTAGACAACTTATTTTCGCTAATATATCGTTACGCCGTTTTTTGCTAACTGCCATACTCGGATTTACTAGCTTCGACAAATCTAAGATGAGTTTCTTTATTCTTATCTATTCGTTGTTAGTATCTACTCCTGGTTATTTGTATTGTTGACAAATATTCATATTAATGGTGGTACCTGAGAATTCCTCGTCAGCTCTGGAATCAGCTGCAAGTAGGTCGGTTATATTTATACATTTTTGGCAGTGTTGTAACTTTCCATCCAGAAAACTAAACTGTTCTTCGGTACTACAAGCAACAGAAAGGTTCATCAGAAAACACTAGAGCAATCTGCCAGAGACAGAAACGGTTTATTTTAGCAGCCATGGCAATCTCGTCAGTCAGCTCTACAAAACGACTGATTTTCGTACATGGCCGAGAGTTTTTGAATTTCCGCGCCTTGGAGTACCATGCTCTGAAATCGTCTCCGCCGATACGCCGAAGAGTCAATGACAAGCGATAACAAGAAAACGGCTTATTTTTGAAGCGCTATCTAGTGGAAGTCAGAAATGTATATGTGTGAAGCATGTTATAACAAGACCGAAGGTTTCGATGGAATCCTAAAAATCTAATATTTGATCCAGACAATTGGGTCCTGTCTTCGCCAGATCCAGTCTTCGCCAGGCGAATCATCAGAGAAAACCAAGTTCAGATATACCATATCTTTTTTGACGATACTGACCGAAACTTCCTGCTTTACTTCTGCCGAATTTCCGGTTTCGCCCGAATTCCAAGCGAACTACTAGTCCAGCAAAAAAAAAAGAATCCAGCGGATCTCTTTATCCCTATAAAGAACATCTAATCAACTTTAAATAAAACTTTGATTTAAAAAAAAAAATCCGATTAAAACCGGATTCCGGACTAATTATATGTCCGGTTAAAAAATGATTGTCATATACAGACTCGGCGTCTCATCTTACCCCTAAATCTCTCATCTAATCAACTTCAGATAAAACTTTCGCTTTTAACAAACTTTCCGGTTTTGGCCGGATTCCTGGCGACAGGGGCGTCACGACTGGGGGGGGGGAGGGGGGGGGGGGACGCCCCCCCCCCCCCAATGCTGCCAGCGAGTCGGTAAAAAAAATACGAATCGGCGCGAAGCGCCGCGATTTTTCGTCAAAACAGTCGATTTTTTATCACGATTTTTTTTCATTTCTGAAAAATGGTCGATTTTTCGTCAAATTAGTCGGTTTTTCCGAAAATCAGTCGATTTTTTTCAAAAATGTCATTTTTGTTGCTGAAAACAGTCGTTTTTTCTGTAGGAAAAGTCGGTAAAAATTACCAGCCAGTCGGTAAATGCCTCGTCCCCCCCCCAAGCATTTTGGCTAGTAACGCCTCTGCCTGGCGAACTAGTTTTCTGGTGAGAAAATGGTTTCCACCATCGTGTCCAGCATGTCTCCTTACTCCTAAATCGAACATTTAATCAACTTCAAATGAAACTTTTACTTTTACCCAACTTTCCGGTTTTTGCCGGATTCCGGACGAAATACTTGTCCGACAAAAAAAATGGTTTCCACCATCGTACTCAGCATGTCTTCTTACCCCATAATCGACTATTGTCCCTTAGTCTGAAACCCCTCCCCCACCCTCAAATATAGGGCTACATAGCCCATCTTTGAACTTGACCTGTACTTTGACCCAAAGGATCCTCCCACCAAGTTTTATCAAAATATCTCATTCCTTTCGAGAGTTATCGTGCGGACAGACAGGACAACTTTTGCGATGTCATAGGTATCCCTCCACTTACGTTTTGGGATCCCAAAAATTAAAGCGTAGTTAGTGCCCATTGTGCTTTAAATATACGGAATTCAAACCTGCAATAACTTTAACACTAAAATTATTAAAACTGTATTCAAAAACTGGTCTTTACTTGAAGTTTAACCGAAAAGGGTCGAGATAGGACAATTTAAACCCATCACATATAAATTTAAAGAGGCTTGAGGACCCGACGAAAATGCATTACTTCTTTGCTCCGCTATTCACGAATAATCAGTTTTCATGTAACTGAATTTCCCTGTCGGACTTATGGTGCCTCTATGCGCTTGTACCTGTTTTTGGGATCCCAAAACGTAAGTGGAGGGATACCTATGACATCGCAAAAGTTGTCCGTCTGTCAGTCCACACGATAACTCTCGAAGGGAACGAGATATTTTGATGAAGCTTGGTGGGAG
Source organism: Branchinecta sandiegonensis (assembly GCA_030848855.1). NCBI lineage: Eukaryota > Metazoa > Arthropoda > Branchiopoda > Anostraca > Branchinectidae > Branchinecta > Branchinecta sandiegonensis. Next base: position 18,401,050 of record JAUPMV010000012.1, on the reverse strand, counting down.
GATCCTTTGGGTCAAAGTAAAGGTCAAGTTCGAAGATGGGCTCTGTAGCCCTATATTTGAGGGTGGGGGAGGGGTTTCAAATTAAGGGACAAACAAAATATTTTTAAACAGCTAATTTGATAGTCGATTATGGGGTAAGAAGCCATGCTGAGTACGATGGTGAAAACCATTTTCTTGTCGGACAAGTATTTCGTCCGGAATCCGGCAAAAACCGGAAAGTTGGGTTAAAGTAAAAGTTTCATTTGAAGTTGATTAAATGTTCGATTTAAGGGTAAGGAGACATGCTGAACACGATGGTGAAAACCATTTTCTTGCCGGACAAGTAGTTCGTCCGGAATCCGGCAAAAACCGGAAAGTTGGTTAAAACTAAAAAGTTTCATTTGAAATTGATTAAATGTTCGATTTAAGGGTAAGAAGACATGCTCAACAAGATGGTGAAAACCATTTCCTCACCGGACAACTAGTTCGCCAGGAATCCGGCCAAAACCGGAAAGTTTCTTAAAAGTGAAAGTTTTATCTGAAGTTGAATAGATGACAGATTTAGGGGTAAGAAGAGACGCCGAGTCTGTATTTGACAATCATTTTTTACCCGGACATAATTAGTCCGGAATCCGGTTTTAACCGGATTTTTGTCAAAGTTTTATTTAAGGTTAATTAGATGTTCTTTATAGTAAAGAGATCCGCTGGATTCGTTTCTGAACTTTTTTTTTTTTTTTTGCTGGACTAGTAGTTCGCTTGGAATTCGGGCGAAACCGAAAATTTGGCAGAAGTAAAGCAGGAGTTTCCGGTCAGTATCGTCAAAATAGATATGGCTTATAGAGGTATATCTGAACTTGGTTTTCTCTGATGATTAGCCTGGCGAGACTGGCTTTGGCGAAGACAGGACCCAATTGTCTGGATCAAATATTAGACTTAGGGATCCCATCGAAACCTTTGGTCTTGTTTATGCTTGACAAAACGATTTACGAAAAATAATTGTTCACGCAGTAATTTGCTTTCCACAAGCTGATTACTGGCCACTGAAAAGCCGCGTTTGTACTGAGATTCAGATTTTACGCGTCATAGTAGAACTGGCGTTGTGGAGGCGGCCGTAGATATTCTGAACGTCACTACTAGAGCAAATAGTGAAAAATAAAAAAATCCAAGTAATTCAGTGTATTCAGTTAGATGAGACAAAAACAAGTTGACTTTTAAGTTAAACTTTAAAGCTTACAGTTAGTGGCTATTACGCTCGGACTGACCTGCCTATGATTCTAGCTCCGTCATATCTAGACCGAGTTGATCTGAAATCAGAAAATAAGGGTGTCTACGGAAGATCGGGGGAACTAATAAATCTTTGTATGACTATAGAGTTAGGAAACCTTTGAAAAAAGTACTATTCTTTTAAGGACCTGTCTTACCTATAATACTAACGCAACCTACTTCCATAATCGCTCAATATATTTCTAAACCGGCAGACCCAAATTTCGTACGGTACATTCTAACCCTTCTAACAAAACCACGTTGATTTTCCCATGTGCAGTGTTTTGCTACCTTCGATGTGTATCACGCTGTCGACGGTTGTCTGCGAGAAGTTTTTCCATCAGAAAAATCGGTTATGTAAATTGTTTCCCTTTATTCGCTACAACTCAACGGGTCTCGGAAAAGGCTTAAAACAGTCAAAGACGTGGGTTTTTCATTGAAAGCACAGCATAGTTTTAAAGTATTCAAATATTTTAAAACACTTTAAATTGAAGAGTAAATAGTGCGAGGGGTCCTTTAAGGTAGGAGTTTCAACGTCAAGGAGGCTTATCTGCTCTAACTTTTGTCACCTCTATAGACACAGAATTGAAGTGGATGGTGAGTCTTGGGGCGGATGCTCTTCCGGTGGGGATGCGGAGAAATGATATTGGTAGAGATAGGAAAGGTACTGGTCCTAATTTTTGTCCAATGTGTGGTATTGAAGGAGAGGATGCGGTACATTTGATATGTTATTGTGAGGAGCTGAAAGAATTAAGAAAGGAAATGTTTGGTCGGGAGGCTTGGGAGGAAAGGGATTTGGTTTCAAGTATGGGAAGTAAGTGTTTTGGTGAAATCCGAAGGTTAGGTAGATTCCTGAAGCTAGCTATGGCCCACCGTGAACTATTTTTATAGAAGTTGATTTTTTGGTTTGTTGTTGGAGTGTATGATATCTTGTTTTTGTTATTGTGTTATGTTTCCCGCCATGGTCCTTGGGCTTTATTGGGAATAAATACATTCATTCATTCATAACAAACAGACCGAAAAGAGACGAACCTGAATGGATTCTTCAAAGTCTGGGAAGAGATTCTTATAATCGGCCGGGTCAGCTATGCTCTGGGCAATCTTCGGGTTTCGCTTGTGAAGCTCACTTTTCCACATTTCCACGACTCTGGAACAAGTAAAAATCAACAGTTGCAGGTTGCAGCACTTTTCGTTCCCAATGACACAGGGCCGGGTAACCGGTAAGTCCGAATTGTGTCACGTGATTGCCTGAGCAGGGAGCCGCAAACGCAACTCGCGAGGCGGGTATGACGCAGCCGTGCAAATATTCTCAATTTTGTGGGCGGGGACTACACTGTCAGAAGTTTCCGAATAGATAACACAAGGATGCGCGGTTCCAACAGATAACGCTTAGGGTGTTAGCTGTTCTGTTTGTCAAATGTTACGCATTAAAGCGTTATGCATAACAATCACTGTCAGAAAAGGCGTATTCTTGCCGTTCCCCGAGGACTCCTCGTGGAATAGCGAGAACATGGGGAATGCTTCCAAAATGGATTTTGTTCGAAGAAAAATATGCAGTTGGCGAAATTAGTCTGGATCCACTTTGTTTTTGGTTTTGTTTATTCTGATTGTTTTTAATTAATTTTACATTGCACCAACACCAGCAAAAATTGATTCCCCTCCGAATTTCAAAGGGAGTCCTTTTTGACGATGGTGATGATAATCATAACATTCCCCGTCCGTGGGGACTCGTGAGAATACGGGGAGTGAGTCTTCGGTACAAACAAGAACGCGCAGGGACTCCTCAAGCGGAGTCCTCGGGGAACGGCGAGAATTCGCCTAAAGAGTCGACAAAACACTGAAAAAGCATCTGCTGACTTTCCCGATAGCATGATGACAAACGAAAAAGTCAGCACATCTAATTGTTCGGCGGTGTGTCAGCTCTTTTGTATGCATAAGGTTTTAGTGCGTGAAAATCAATTGTTATCCTCCCAAACGCATGTAACAAGACATCGCTTCAGCGATAGTTATCTCTGTTCAAATGTACTAGGCAGAGATAGTCGACTCCAAAAGGTTGCCAACCGAAATGCCAGACGCTTTTCGAGCACCATACAAGAATACTGGAGACTTCTATACCTTCTGCTTCACCTATGTTTACTTTCACCCAAGGAGTTCGACTACTAGAACGTATTCTAGACTGTCAGAATAGGAAATAGATTTCTGAGACGGTAAACGAGAGAAATGCTTTCCAATAAACTTTTGGGAAGGTCTAGCATACCGAATTTGGACTTGCATAAGTTATCCAACGAAAAAAAAACTTATCTGACGTGCAACAATCCCTAGTAATTCTTCCCGGTTTAAATACCGGGCAGAACCAGCTGAGTGTGGTGGACGTACTGCGGCAAGCGAAAGCTGACGGTCCAAAAGACTGGCTGTTCTGCTCTTCCATCTACACGCTTTTCATTTTGTTTTCTGCTGAAGATGTGTGAGAGCCAGAGGTGTTACTAGCCAAAATGTTCGGGGGTGGGGGGGGAGGCATTTACCGACTGGCTGGTAATCTTTACCGACTGTTTTTTGCAGAGAAAACGACGGTTTTGAAAAAAAAAAGTCAACGGATTTTCAGCGACTGTTTTTATGAACTGTTTTGACGAAAAATCGTGGCGCTTCGCCCCGACTCGGGTACCCCCCCCCCCCCCCCCCCAGTTGTGACGCCTCTGGTGAGAGCACCATAATGTAAGTACCATTTCAACTATAAGGGCAACAGCGGCGCTTACCTTGAAACTTCGCTGGGAAGGTAAGTCCTAGCGAAAAAAGCAGCCTCGGGCAGTCGATTGGTTTGAATGAGTGTCTCCAGCGCCTTATCTAACTGACCGGTAAGCATATAGGCCGTGAAAGCAATATTATGTTTGCCAGCTTCATGTGAAACATCTCCTAGCTGTGCCACTTTCTGCGCATTTCCGCCAGACGTGCCAAGCAAAAGCAAAGCGCCATAATCTTCCGACGCTTCGTAACATTTCTCAGCAAGGTCGAGTCGGCCTTTTTGAATGCTGGAGTCAGCCAGCTGGTGCCACTTCTGTTCGCTGCCAGTTTCTCTCGCCAGATTTATGGCTAAATCCAGATTGCCAAGTCGCAGTGCAAGGTCGAACTTATGCTCGGGGTCAGTTGATACGACTAGGGCTTGGCTGACAAAGCCTTGTTTTTCGAGGAAATGCGCGATCTTAGTGCGGTACTCTTTGGGTATCAGCGGAAGTAGCTTTTCCGCGGTTTCGATATCTTTACGCATGACAGCCGTTTCGAACTCGAGCATTGATAAATGGAGGGAGTACGACACCACGTTCAGCTCCTTATCGCATAAGTAGACACGATTTTCCTTTGGAATATAGCCAAGAAGGTAGAATGGGCGATCCAGATGGCAGAGGGTAACTAGTTCTCCACCGACGTAATAGTTAAGTCTGTTTAGACTATTGGTGTAGATGAAGCAATCTCCGACCCACAATCCCGTTTTGGCATATTCAGGGACTTCCCCGACTACATCAAAGGCATCCTCAAATCCATCCTCTGTCTGTCCCTCCTTGCTCTCCAGTCCTTGACTCACCACGTTAGGGTTATACTTCAAGACATAAAAGCTCTCCTCAGTCGTAATGGCCACCATCTCCCCATTTTCGGACCACAGTACACCCTTGGGCTGGATTTCAATACGCCTTACAAGTTCCAGATTATTCCACTCGTAGAAAGTAAGATGATTGGCTGAGCGGACACCCAAAAGCGCGCCCCCGTAGATCCCCTCCGCGCCCAGTTCCGGCTTGAAGGTCTTTTTTTCCTTTAGTTTCTTGAAGGTCTTAACAGCGTTGACACTTTCTCGTATGGCAAATTCTTCCGGGTCGGCGCCCCAAACAAATTCTTGGCCAGGACCATAGCACTTATTACGAAGGGCCATAGCTGTGTAAATGATGTACTCCCCGTCGCCGCAGACAGCTACGTAGCGACCGTTGCTATTGTGCGCGACACTCTGAGGGTAGACGTCACAGGTGCCCATATCTGAAACAAGAAGGAAGCTCATACACAGCTTGGCCGTCTCACTCACAACGATGGATCTACGAAAGTACAGGTAACATCTGATTTGTTATTATTTGATCTACAAGGAAGTAGGTAAGCCCATTTAAAACTACTAGGTAATACAAACAAGTGCGCAAGCGCTCAGACGTGCTGTGTTAATGTAAAATGTTCATCACAGACTATATATAAACAGCTTTAGAACCAAGACGTTTCACGTCCCCAATAACCAACCAAGAACCAAGACGTTTCACGTCCCCAATAACCAAACAAGTATTGAAATAACCTAACTTGTAATCATCCCACTCTAAAAGCTTTAAGTAGAAATCCAAAGTATAAACCGCAAGTATAAATCCAAAGAAATGTTGAAGATCTTGCATAAATAGCTTGAGTTCCAACTATGGTCTGCCAGTCAGTCCGACCCTTTAAACCTCTTTTGCATTAGCAAGGTATAATAAGTGCAATAAACCGAATCGTAGCACTCTAACACCCCTTTGTCACAATTCATTAAGAATATCATCGATCATATGACAAAACAGTCCAGTTTCCAACTGTTCATTAAAGATGTACGTCGCGTCGTCTTACTTGTTGCTGTTTAATCCTCATCCATAGATATATCTCCCCAAATGTCCAAGAGGACTTGTGACCTGTCATAGACGAAATCAACACCACATATATATCCCCAACCCCTACGATCCAAAAGCACACAGGAATTTCATCGCATTATTAATTAATTAATTAATAATTTTATTACCCATCATAATGTATAAATACACAAAAAATGGAGTAGGAAAAATAAGGAAAAGCTACACAATACACAACACTACGTAATCAACAACACATTATCAACTATTTCAGGAGTCTATACATATCGCTTGTCGGATCAAAGTCTTCCCTATACCGCAGTAAACGCTTCTGCACAGCAATTACGGGCTGGGCTACTCCGTACTTCCTTCATATGCTGCTGTTACTTGACCAAGGTGGAAGTCTCAACAGATATTTTGCGAACTTATAAAAACACTTGCATAATGCTTTAATATCTGACTCAGTGAAAATACACCAAAACGGTGCTAATGCAAGGAAGTGGGGAATAACGAACGCATTATACACTTTACCTAGAATGCTTCTACAAAACTTATAATTTAATGCAATAAGAAGGCCATAAGCTTTACGAGTTTTTTCAGCGAAAAAACGTTTTAATAACAGACGAGTAGCACGAACACTGGGTCCAATAGGCAGCCCTAGATATGTCAGAGAATCCTTGGGCTTTAGCAACTCACCACCAATATCAATTTCGATCGGCTCTTTGGAACGAGGATTAAAAATCATTATTTCAGTTTTACTTTTGTTGAAAGACAAACCAACTTCTCCATACTCAGCATCAAGAATGCGGAAATTTGACTCGATTCCTTTTACTGTACGGCTTATATTCAGAATGTCGTCGGCGTAATTAGCCATCGATACATCTATTCCATCTAATATACAAGTTGTGAGCGCTTTCTCTTGAGGTATTAATACACTATTATTAAAAAGTGGTGGGGAAGTCACTGCTCCCTGTCGGATACCTTTCTTAATAGGGATGGGTGGGGTGAGATTTTCTAGTCCCTGACATTGTACCTTTACTCTTGCACTCAGCTTATTATACATATTTCGTAGCACTCTAATCACAGACGAACTAACTCCCCTACAGTAAGCACATTCTAGGATATGGGCGTGAATACCTGAGTCGAACGCTCTAGTCACGTCATTATACATATACGTCATTATACATCTCCAGTTATTGTCAAGTTAAAAACACTAAAAAGTGGTCAGTCGTCATTACACATCTCCAGTAACTGTCAAGTTAAAAACACTAAAAAGTGGAATCTGAGCCAAATTGCCCCTGAACCAAGTGGGGGTGGGGTTTGGGACCAGCAAAAAGTAATAAGAGACCCCAATACTCACAATCCTACCAAGTTTCAACTTGATACCTGTCACGGGTAACGGACTTTACTCCTGGGCAATCTGGGCCCAGTTGCCCATGAACGGGGCGGGCGGGAGAGGTGCATGGGTTGGGGGTGGGAAGCCCAAAAGGCAAAACTAGACCCCAATACCCACTAGTGTACCAAGTTTGAACTTGATACTTGCATTGGTTCACGAGTTATGAGCTCCACAAAATACGGTGAAAACCGGAAACCGAAAACTGAAAGCCGAGAGCTGCTACAGTGCTCGCAATAGTGGATTGTTCCAAGGAACACTCCACTAAAAACTGGGAACAAAATTATATACTGATTTTGTAAGCAATCAAGATAAAAGTGAAAGTTAGATAATCTGCACGAAGTCCCGTGCCAGAGCTGTTAAACTGCAGCAAAATAAAAAGAACCCTCCTCTTCCGCCCACCCTTCTTCGCAAAAAGATCAAACGCAGTCGGCAGCATTCAAATAGTTTTATACTACTTTTCAAGTTCGTGTCGCCATACAACCTCCTGTGACAAAGCCGATAATCTAAAGCGAAAAGCACAGTCCTTGAAGAAAAGCTGCCCTCCTTCCGAGCTCACCCTCCTTGCTCAAAAGATCAAGCGCTTATGCAGCACTCACAGCAGCGACGCCGTACAAACTCATGTACGAGCGCCGAGAACCCACAGCGGAAAGAAAGAACTAGAGGCGTATTCTCGCCGTTCCCCGAGGACTCCACTTGAGGAGTCCCCGCGTTTTTGTTTGTCCCGGGGACTCGCTCCCCGTATTCTCGCGAGCCCGCACGGACGGGGGATGCTCCGATAATCATCAACATCCTCAAAAATGACTTCCTTTTAGATTCAGAGGGGAATAATTTTTGCTGGTGTTGGTGCAATGTAAAATTCATTAAAAACAATCAGAATAAAAAAGACCAAAATAAAGTGGACCCAGACTAATTTCGTCAACTGCATATTGTTTTTTAAAACAAAATCCATTTTGGAAGCATTCCCCGTGTTCTCGTTGTCTTCCGTACGCGGAGTGCGCGTGGAGTAACTCCCGCTATTCTCGCCGTTCCCTTCGATTCCCCGAGGAGTCCTCGCGGAACGGCGAGAATACGCTTTAGGCCTTGAAACAAATCTCCTCTCCTTACCGCAAAAGATCAAACTCATACCTTTCACCGCTAGTGGCAGTCTCTCTCCATCTTTAACTTCATCCTCACTCAACTGTTTAAAGTTGACTTGCTGCATTTCCGAATGCTTCGCCCATATCACCTTCCCACTCATGTCCATAGAGAAAGCAGGCTCTTCTCTGCCCAATCGCACGAGGACACTGCCTTCATCGTAGCCAATAGCAACCGTATTAGACCCCTTCAGGCAGGTGATGGCCCACACACGCTCTAGGCCGTAGTTCAATGTGTTCTCTAGTCGGTATGTGTTGGAGTGCCAGACTTTTACAGTGCCGTCTTCAGATCCTATGAAAATAACATGAATAGTATGAATGAATGTATGAATGAATGAACTTTACTACCCGTAAAAGTGCAAAACACAAAATACGGAGTATTATGAAAGACGCAAAACGATAAATAACGAAAAAAAGAAACAACAAACAAACTAACAAAACAACATAACAAGCTAACCAGCATCGATAACAAAGAATGTCCGCAGAGGGTCGTAAGCATGAATCAAATTAATGGTCTTTCTGGGATCCCAAAACGTAAGTGGAGGGATACCTCGGATTGGTCCTTACTACTGCCCTATGTGTGGGGAGATGAATGAGAATGTGTTGCACCTGATGTGTGAATGTAGTGAATTGGATGGGTTGAGGGATGAAGTGTTTGGAAAAAGAGTGTACGATGAGGAATGGTTGGTTAAAGTAATGAAGGATGAATGTTTTTCGGGAGTTCGCCAGTTGGGAAGATTCCTTAAGCTTTCGATGAAGCATCGTGAAAGATTCATTTAGGTTTATTAGTAATTTAGTGAAAATTTATTTTTATTTTTGTTTTGTATTGCCATGGCCCTCGGGCTTTTTGTGTAAATATATATCATATCATATCATATCATCGCAAAAGTTGTCCGTCCGTCCGTCTGTCCGTACGTCCGTCTGTAAGCACGATAACTCTCGAAGGGAACGAGATATTTTGATGAAACTTGGTGTGAGGATTGTTTGGGTCAAGAGTAAGGTCGAGTTTGTAGATGGGCTTTGTAGCCCTATATTTAGGGGTGGGAGAGGGGTTTTAAATTAAGGGGTAAGCAAAATATTTTTAAACAGCTAATGGGACAGTCGATTATGGAGTAAGAAGACATGCTGAACACGATGGTGGAAACCATTTTCTCGCCGGACAAGTAGTTCGCCCGGAATCCGGCCAAAACCGGAAAGTTTGTTAAAAGTAAGAGTTTTATTTGAAGTTGATTGGATGTTCGATTTAGCGGTAAGAAGACATGCTGAACACGATGGTGAAACCCATTTTCTCGCCGGACAAGTAGTTCGCCCGGAATCCGGCCTAAACCGGAAAATTGCTAAAACTCTTCGTAGTTGATTAGATATCCGATTTAGGGGTAAGAAGAGATGCTGAATCCGTGTATGACAGTAATTTTGTACCCGGACATATAGTTCGCCCGGAATCTGGCTGGAACCGGAAAATTTGTTTTAAGTTAAATTTTAATTTGAAGTTGATTAGATGTTCCATACAGGGGAAAGAAGATACGCTGAGTTCGATTTTAGCTTATTTTTTTTTTGCCGGACAGGTAGTTCCGGAATTCGGCAGAAACTGGGAAATTCGCAGAATTAAGGCAGGAAGTTTTCGTCCAAACAGATATGACTTATAGGGGTAAACACAAACATGCTGAATCCATACCTGAACTTGGTTTTCTCAGATGATTAGCTTTTTGGCCTTAATCTGTTTCTGAGTTTTAATAGTAAAAATGTTCAAGGAGTCTGGCGAAGACTGGATCTGGCGTAGACAAGACCCAATTGTCTGGATCAAATATTGAATTTTTGGGATCCCATCGACACCTTTGGTCTTTTGACATAGGTCATCACTCGAAGTCTGAATCCGAGAGGACACATCTATTAGTCCAAATCGAGCAATGACTTTTCTGTTTCGGTGCCATCTAGGGAGCCGGAGGAGGAACTTACAATATTTGAAATAAGCCACTCGCAGAGTCTGGCGATCTTTTTTACGAAACAGATGAGCCATGCCGACTAAAAACAGAAGCACAGGGGCGCAATAAGCGTTGTAAAGCGTACAAAGACCATTGCGGTTATAGCGGCTTTTGTTTGGGGATATTTTCCCGTAAGCCACGCGTAGGCTTTTTACGGCTCTGTTCACAAAGGATGAACACGTAGTGGAAAGCGTTGGGCCGAAAGACAGACCAAGCCAACTAACGGAAGAAGAACATGGTAGAACTGCACCCCCAGCAACAAGTGGAGCGACCGTATAAGGGCTATTAAAACAAATAAACTCACATTTAGATGCATTAACTGATAATCCAAAGTTCATTCGTTAAAATACTAAGGTTATACAGCATAGTTTGCGTGCATGTATGATTTTTTCAGTCATTTTTTTAGTTTTTTTAGTCATAAACAAAAATAAAATAATTTGCCAACATCAAAAAATAACAGAGGAGAAAAATGCTAAAGATCATTATCCTGCTTTACGAAACTCGGCACAGTAAGCTTAGACATTTACATTATTTCGAACTCTCCTGCTCGACCTCAACGCACTTTCTCTCCAGAGATTCTTTCCGCTGGAAATTCAATCCACTCTGACTTTAGAAGTTCGTTCGTTGGAGGTTATTTGTCCCTTTTACGAAGTCGTTGAACGTTTGCACATTAATAATAATAATAATAATTTTATTTTTCACCCATCAAAAAGCACATGGCATAGACAGAGTATGAATAAAGAAAGAGAAGAAGAAGGAAACACAATAACAAGGAAACACTATAACAAGAGGAAACCAGACACAACATAGAGACTACGACAACATTATACTATCGTAGGCCTATTATGTGTGTGTTCATTTATATACATGACTATACCGAACAAATTTGGCGTGAGCCATGATCAGTTTTTGGCGAATAAAAAGATTTATCTATCTATCTATAAAACTACCTATTGTAGAAGAATGCTCTCCCATTGATGCTTAATCTTACTGTTGTAATTCTGTATAAGTTGTCCAACTGCTGTAAGTGGGTCAGTGATGTTGTAAGTAGTGACGATTTTACCATTTCGAGTTCAAGAAGGGAGGCGGAGCAGGAATGGTCTTGTTAGAGAAACAATCAATTAATCAAGTTTAATCCAAATAGCTAAAAGCTAAGAGAGGAATACAAATTTACAAAATACACAGACACGAAACAAATTAACTAATACACTTACAAGATATCACCAGAAATAAATGATGGGATGAAACTACGTAAAAATTGGGCAGAAGAATTAGCAGGATATGGAGAAAATTGATTGCCAGTATTCCTCTCGGACCGACGCAAGAAACCTCTGGAGGAAATCAGTATAAATAAGCAGGCATTGAGAAGGAGAGGGCAATCAGTATTTTGGAATCAGTGCATTACACTGGAATAGGAAGTAGGGCCTCGACCACCGTATAAGTTGAGATTCTGTTACTAATGTTTTGTATTATTGTATCAGTCTTAAAGGACCCCTCGCGCTATCTACTCTTCAGCTTACAGTATTTTAAAATATTTGAATACTTTAAAACTAGGCTGTGCATTCAACAAATAGCCCACGGTTTCGGCTGTTTTAAGTCTTTTCCGAGACCCGTTGCCTTATAGCGAAAACTGGGAAATAATTTACACAACCGTTTTTTCTGATGGAAAAACTTCTCGCAGACAACCGTCGACAGCGTGATACACATCGAAGGTAGCAAAACACGGCAAGTGAGAAAATCAGCGTGGTTCTGTTAGAGGGGTTAGAATATACCGTGCGAATTGGGGTCTCCGGGTTTAGAAATATATGGAGTGACTATGGAAGTAGGTTGCGTTAGTATTATAGGTAAGACAGGTCCCTTAAGATTCGATACTAGCGCTATCTTATGAATAAAGCCATGGTATAGAGTTGTGCTGGTTTGATAGGCAAGGGTCGGATTACGTCCAAGGGAAAGAACCCGCCTAAGTACTTCGGACACGCTTACCATATAACCTAATAAGGTTAAGGTTACACACGAACCCAGAACAGGCAGAACTGAGACTACACTGTCAGAGATTTCATAACAGATCAACAGATAACACTTGGGATGTCATCAGTTATACTCTTGCAAACTGTATGCATTAAACATTATGCATAACAAGCGTTACAACCGAAAACCGCCAAAAAAGCATCTGCTGACTTTTCGATATCACAATGACAAAAAAAGTAAGCAGTCGTTTTTCGGCGGTGTTTCGGCACTTTCTGTACGCACTCACGTTTTAATGCGTAACGTTTGAAAACATAACAGCTAACATCCGAAGTGTTATCTGTTGAAACCGCGCACTCTTGTGTTATCTGCTACGAAACTTTCGACAGCGTAGACATAAAAGGATGCTAAACTGCACATGTAAAATTCTGACGCCGAGGTTGCGGATTATAGCTTTCCTCGAACAGGTATGTAATGTATGTCTTTCTATGTCCCATATATTATGACAATGAGTTTTGCGGAAGTTGATACGATATCGTATCAGCCTCCATAGGGGATGATACGACGCCTTTTCAACCTCCTCAGAAGTTAATCGAGAACTTATCCTCAACTACTGAAAAGTGGAGCCGTGCCTCAAAAAAGAAATAAAAGACGTAACTTTCAGAAAGAAAATCAAAAAATCATAAAAACAAAACAGAAAAAAGCTGAAAAACATCACAAAAAAAGTGTTCAAAAACCGAGAAAAAATCTTCATTCCCTAGCAAATCAACCTGTGTCAAACCTTGTTACAATCACATTTCCAACATGCTGTCAACTGAAACAACATTACTCTAAACTTACTTAAACTTATTTTCCTCTAGCTTACTTTCAAAAAGGTAGCTAGTGAGCAATTATCACTGTGTTTTTTCTTGATTTTGCTTAAATAAAAAATCAGTGTATTTTTACACTGATTTTCAGAAAAACCGACTTTTTTCATGGAAAAAATCAACTGTTTTGACCAAAAATCTAGGCGCTTCGCGCCGACTCGGTAATTTTTACCGACTGGCCGACAAAATTGGGGGGGGGGGATCCCCCTTCCCCCCCTAGTCGTGACGCCCCTGCTTCGTAACCTCAAAACACAGCCGTTACCTACTACATACAGTAGCAAATGCCATATGAACTTACAGCCCTTGTTTACCCTTAATTTGAAACGCCCTCCTCTGCCTCTAAATATCTAAAGGACCCATCTACAACTTGGCCTGCACTTTGCCAGTGAGTCCTCGCGAGTTTGAGAAACATATCTCAACCCCTTCGACCCCCGACACGACACGACAGACTTCCATCACTAACCCACAGAATACGTACGCTAGGTGTAAATAGTCTTTAATCAAACCCAAGACACGTGACTGCCTCCGGCGTCCAATGCGTATCTTCCGACACGCAGAGCTTTCGTCTGTATTGATAAAGGGGTAGGGTGGGGACTGGTATAGCCATCTGTTTTTTTTTTCAAAAATTGGTCGACAAATTTTATTAAATTGTTCACCAGACAGTTGTCGGGATGCACTCTGCCTTTTGACCCAGTAAATGCCGGTTGGGGCTTTGAAGATAACTAAACTGATCGCAAACACTTTTTGTTTATCTTTAGTATGTTCGAAAGTTGCAACAGCATGTCTCCTCATTCTGTATCGGCTATATAATTGGGTTTTAAAATTTCATGCTTGACAGTCTTGAAAAAAATCGACTGATTTTCGGAAAATCTAGGCGTTTCGCGCCGACTCGGTAATTTGTACCGACTGGCCGACAAAATTGGGGGGGGGGGGGGTCCCCCTTCCCCCCCTAGTCGTGACGCCCCTGCTTCGTAACCTCAAAACACAGCCGTTACCTACTACATATAGTAGCAAATGCCATATGAGCTTACAGCCCTTGTTTACCCTTAATTTGAAACGCCCTCCTCTGCCTCTAAATATCTAAAGGACCCATCTACAACTTGGCCTGCACTTTGCCAGTGAATCCTCGCGAAGTTTGAGAAACATATCTCAACCCCTTCGAGCCCCGACACGACACGACAGACTTCCATCACTAACGTTCCCACTGTCCGGCCAAAAAACAATTTTTATATTCGGATTCAGCATGTTCTCTCACCCTTAAGTCGAACATCAAATCAACTTCAGATTCAACTTTTAGTTTTTACAAATTTTCCGTTTTTTGCCGGATTCCGGGTGAACTACTTGTCCGGCGAGAAAATTTCATATTTGGATTCAGCATGTCTGCTTACCGGTTATTAGCTGTTAAAAATATTTTATTTCAAAATAACCCTCCCCCTCCCCTAAATATATAGCTATGGAGTCCATCTACGATCTCGGCCTTTCCCTGACCCAAAGAATCCTCACATCAAGTTTCAATAAAATATATCATTCCCTTCGAGAGTTATTGCTTACAGACGGACGGACGGACAACTTATACGAAGTCATAGGTACCCCTCCACTTACGTTTTGGGATCCCAAAGAGTGGCAACACTGAGAACACGTCGTTTGTTTAAAAATTACAGCAAAATCAAGAAAAAACACAGTGATAATTGCTCACTAGCTACCTTTTTGAAAGTAAGCTAGAGGAAAATAAGTTTAAGTAAGTTTAGAGTAATGTTGTTTCAGTTGACAGCTTGTTGGAAATGTGATTGTAACAAGGTTTGACACAGGTTGATTTGCTAGGGAATGAAGATTTTTTCTCGGTTTTTGAACATTTTTTTTGTGATGTTTTTCAGCTTTTTTCTGTTTTGTTTTTATGATTTTTTGTTTTTCTTTCTGAAAGTTACGTCTTTTCTTTCTTTTTTGAGGCACGGCTCCACTTTTCAGTAGTTGAGGATAAGTTCTCGATTAACTTCTGAGGAGGTTGAAAAGGCGTCGTATCATCCCCTATGGAGGCTGATACGATATCGTATCAACTTCCGCAAAACTCATTGTCATAATTTATGGGACATAGAAAGACATACATTACATACCTGTTCGAGGAAAGCTATAATCCGCAACCTCGGCGTCAGAATTTTACATGTGCAGTTTAGCATCCTTTTATGTCTACGCTGTCGAAAGTTTCGTAGCAGATAACACAAGAGTGCGCGGTTTCAACAGATAACACTTCGGATGTTAGCTGTTATGTTTTCAAACGTTACGCATTAAAACGTGAGTGCGTACAGAAAGTGCCGAAACACCGCCGAAAAACGACTGCTTACTTTTTTTGTCATTGTGATATCGAAAAGTCAGCAGATGCTTTTTTGGCGGTTTTCGGTTGTAACGCTTGTTATGCATAATGTTTAATGCATACAGTTTGCAAGAGTATAACTGATGACATCCCAAGTGTTATCTGTTGATCTGTTATGAAATCTCTGACAGTGTAGTCTCAGTTCTGCCTGTTCTGGGTTCGTGTGTAACCTTAACCTTATTAGGTTATATGGTAAGCGTGTCCGAAGTACTTAGGCGGGTTCTTTCCCTTGGACGTAATCCGACCCTTGCCTATCAAACCAGCACAACTCTATACCATGGCTTTATTCATAAGATA
This sequence comes from Branchinecta sandiegonensis, assembly GCA_030848855.1. NCBI lineage: Eukaryota > Metazoa > Arthropoda > Branchiopoda > Anostraca > Branchinectidae > Branchinecta > Branchinecta sandiegonensis. The sequence goes on along the minus strand of JAUPMV010000012.1, from coordinate 18,385,185 downwards.
GCGCTAGTATCGAATCTTAAGGGACCTGCCTTACCTATAATACTAACGCAACCTACTTCCATAGTCACTCCATATATTTCTAAACCCGGAGACCCCAATTCGCACGGTATATTCTAACCCCTCTAACAGAACCACGCTGATTTTCTCACTTGCCGTGTTTTGCTACCTTCGATGTGTATCACGCTGTCGACGGTTGTCTGCGAGAAGTTTTTCCATCAGAAAAAACGGTTATGTAAATTATTTCCCAGTTTTCGCTATAAGGCAACGGGTCTCGGAAAAGACTTAAAACAGCCGAAACCGTGGGCTATTTGTTGAATGCACAGCCTAGTTTTAAAGTATTGAAATATTCTAAAATACTGTAAGCTGAAGAGCAGATAGCGCGAGGGGTCCTTTAAGACTGATACAATAATACAAAACATTAGTAACAGAATCTCAACTTATACGGTGGTCGAGGCCCTACTTCCTATTCCAGTGTAATGCACTGATTCCAAAATACTGATTGCCCTCTCCTTCTCAATGCCTGCTTATTTATACTGATTTCCTCCAGAGGTTTCTTGCGTCGGTCCGAGAGGAATACTGGCAATCAATTTTCTCCATATCCTGCTAATTCTTCTGCCCAATTTTTACGTAGTTTCATCCCATCATTATTTCTGGTGATATCTTGTAAGTGTATTAGTTAATTTGTTTCGTGTCTGTGTATTTTGTAAACTTGTATTCCTCTCTTAGCTTTTAGCTATTTGGATTAAACTTGATTAATTGATTGTTTCTCTAACAAGACCATTCCTGCTCCGCCTCCCTTCTTGAACTCGAAATGGTAAAATCGTCACTACTTACAACATCACTGACCCACTTACAGCAGTTGGACAACTTATACAGAATTACAACAGTAAGATTAAGCATCAATGGGAGAGCATTCTTCTACAATAGGTAGTTTTATAGATAGATAGATAAATCTTTTTATTCGCCAAAAACTGATCATGGCTCACGCCAAATTTGTTCGGTATAGTCATGTATATAAATGAACACACACATAATAGGCCTACGATAGTATAATGTTGTCGTAGTCTCTATGTTGTGTCTGGTTTCCTCATAATTAACTACACCACATTCTATACTATTTATCTGATTGGGTAGCGTATCTATAGAGAAAACACCTCTAAAATGTGGTATACTCTCTAATGCATCCATAATATCAAAATTGGTTAGAGGTTCTACTTTACTTTTGCTTCTTTTTTGATGTCCCCGTTTTTTTACTTCCTAGGCCTTCCACGTACCCCATGACCGACAACTTTTTGTGTTCCAGGAAGTGTAAGCGCACCATCTGTGTTGACATCATCGGTTTCCTTCTTAGGCCTTCCACGTACCCCATTACCTACAACTTTTTGTGTTCCAGGAAGTTTAAGCGCCCCCCCCCCCCTGTGTTAGTTATGTTATCCACCAATTTCTTACCAGCGAATGTACCCAAAGCAGCAGCTCCGCTTGTTAAAGCTGCCTTTCCAAGGGTAATTGCCAACGGTTTTAGGAAAGGAAGTAATCCACCCTTTTGAATCGCTTCTTTCATCTGTTTGTATGATACATCAATATCACAGCCCTTATTATTCATTTTACATGTTTCAATTTTATCAATTTGTCGTTTACTTAAAAGTAACTTTACTGGTTCTCGTTCATTCTGTCTACTATGACTAACACGTATCTGACATTTTCGTTTAGCGCCAAAGCATTTCTTCAGCTTTCCTTTCTGAAGCTTTGACAAATAAACTGTATACTCCATTGTTTCAACCGTTTATTAGAAAAATAATTTATCATATAAACTTCTCATTTACCAGCCATAATTTTTTCTAATCTGGAAATGAATTGTTTGTCAACAGGTTTTTGCTCTAGAAGCCTTTTTAAAATGTTTACGATTGCTCTTTCAATATTATCGATATGGGTTTGTTGGTCAGCAATTTTTGTTTCAATTATATTGTTATGGGTATGTTGACCAAGAAGCTTTTTGTCAAAATCTAAAAGATACGTAATTAACGTTCCTAAATTAACAGCGTCATTTTTGTTTCTAGGGTCTTGAACATTTGTTATCAAATTGTTTTCAGCGTTAATTTCTTTATCATTAACTCGAATTATTTCTTTTACAAATAACCCTTTATCTTTAATCCTTACCAATAAATTATCAAGAGAATCATGTACAGCAGTTAATCTGTTGATATCTTCGCTAAAATACTGATTTATCCCCACTTGTTCTGCGGTAATTTCTTCTTTAAATTGGTTCAAAATAATAGTCATAGATCTGAAACTAATAGCGTCCTGGTCTGCTTTCGCATCCCCTAAATTAATAATTCTCTTATCTTGTAGGTGTCATCAGTAACTCTCTTTTCATTCGATTCGTTAATAACCTTTTTTCCATCACTACCAAATTTATTCATTTATAATAGAAACAAATTATCCAGTAAATTTTTCAAAGTTTTTTCTGTACTTCAGGGTTTTATCTTTTGTTTTTAAATCAATAAAGAAAAATCCGTAACCTTTAGTTGCAACCTCGAATTGTTTCAGAAAGTTTTCATTGTGTATACAGGATACATGGCTTTGTCTAATTAACTTTATTTCTTTTGGATTAGAACACTGAAAGAATGCAAAACAATTACACTGAAGTCTTACAACCTTTGGTGTTTTATGATAGCTCTGTGATAAATAAACAACTGAAGCATTTTTCTTTCTTCCTCTTATGAATAAATCTTCTATTTTCTTCTGGTCTTTTTCAGTTACAAAATCATCAAAGATAATCAAGTTTTGATACTTGGGGTCTAGGTCGTCAACATCGATAATATCATTAAGGTCGTTACTTGCAATTAAAATATTCGTTTTACATTTCGATTCCAAAGTGTTTAAATTGTCTATAACGTCTTTATATTTATCTTCTTCAAGATCTTTTGCATACAAGTATATTCGGTTGAAACAGATATATTCATAAATTAAATTCAAGAGTAAATTGGTTTTCCCTGTTCCTGAACTTCCACAAATTAATAACCTAAATGGCCACTGAGGTGCAAGGTCGTGCTTGTTCTGATAGTTATTCTTTTCGCTAAAATCATATACTTTGATTGGTGCCTTTTCATTCATTTATTTAGGGAGAATTTTTCATTACAAGATTTACCGAAGTAGGTACTTGAATTTTTGAAGTAGGTACTTGAGTTTTTGAAGTAGGTACTTGAATTTTTGAAGTAGGTACTTGAATTTTTGAAGTAGGTACTTGAATTTTTGAAGTAGGTACTTGAATTTTTGAAGTAGGTACTTGAATTTTTGAAGTAGGTACTTGAATTTTTTGAAGTAGGTACTTGAATTTTTTGAAGTAGGTACTTGAATTGTTGAAGTAGGGATTTGAAATGTTGAAGTAGGGATTTGAATTTTTTGAAGTAGGGACTTGAATTTAATGTTTATAGCCTAGAGGTAAAGTTGTAATATTATCGCTTGTTACTATCCTTTTATCATCCTTAGGATCTAACGCTTTTTTATTCTGTTCTTCTAGAAACATATTGTGCTTGTATGACCTTAAGTTATACTGGGTTACAGAAAGGTTTTCAGTTTTACCAAACAGTACATCCTTATAGTTTTGAATCGTAATTTTATCTTTAACTATATTCGTTTTTATTCCTTTCAGTTTTTTGCTAGCTTTTGAAGGGTCTTGGTTGTTCTTTACATAAGCATATACTTTTGATCGTAATCCTACAAACTCAGTCATAACCTGCCCTGCTAGTTCGTCTTTCATCATTCCTATCACTTTCTTATTTACATTAGGAAACCCGTATGGATTATCTTTCGTATAATCAGATGTATCGAATCTCTCATTCAAATCTTGTTTGATATCTTCATAGAAATCTTCGGTTCTAATGTCGTATATGAAAGAATCAGTATCCATATAACACAAATCAATTTTATCTCCATATTTAGGCTTCATATAATCATAATGGAATTCATACATCAATAACTTGGATAGTTCCAATACAGCAAAACCGGTGTACATTGGCTTGTCTAGTTTTATCTTTTCCTTCGACATTCTTGCCACAGAAAAGTTTTCACTGAAAATAATTTCAGATTTAAAGTTGGGTTTCTTAATTATTTTTTCTCTTGTTTTATCGTCAGTTATTATTTCCATATCTGCTCGTTTCCTCACATTTTCCATAGTTTTTCCAAAGCAAGCATTATTCATCAGCTTAAAAAAGTCCTTTTCAAAATCGTTAGTACCTTTAGTTCTAAGTGCTGTGTTGTGGTCTATGTATCCCTATTAGTAAGCACTTTCAGTGAATCCTAGTATTCTATGTACTTTTTTCAATATCAAACCCTTTTGTAAATAGAATTCTAGATTCCTGTGGTGAACTACGTAATTGTGCTTATCTAATAATGTGGTACATAGTTTGGAATTGAAATGTTCTGGTGCGAATGGTAAATCTTTGTGTAATTCGTGTAGTTCTTTTGGATATTCCAAATCTACATCATATATAGCACCTACATTCGGTAATTGTATCACCGAGTTAACATGATTTTTTAGATGGTTGTAATGCCCGATTGATGTGTTTTCATTTCTTTCTTTCAAATCATGTGGTATTGGAATGAATTGGAAATTATTAGCTGGTAAATTCTGAGACATTGCCCACCCATATAAATTATTTTTATCCAAATATATTAAATAATTAGATGGATTATTCTTATTATAATTACTCATATATTTATTATTTGCTTTTGCGGATCTCTTTATACATTGCGATACACCACCTCTTATCCCCTTTTCAATGAATGTATACATGTCTTCCTTTGAGAATAACGGTAATTCTACTTTCGAATGCTTTAGGAAAGCATCCCATGTTAATCCTGGAGCTGAGAAGTAACGAAGTGGATCCAAGTCATAATTATGTATACATACATTTCTGAAATTCTCTACAACATCCGACAATATTAACACATCACTTTTTAGGTACAACTTGGTATAATCAAGTAATGTTTCACAATTAAATTGCTTCCAAATAGACACCGCTCTTTTATAATCAGTTTTGTCAATACCTTTCCCCGTTAACCTAGAATAAAAGCTTTCTATGGGTGGTAACTTTGTACAATCCATTTTACTGAAACTGTCTGCGAATTCATACGGATAAACCCGTTTTCTAATTATTTCTTTGAATTCTTCACCGTTTTTGAAACTATTCGATGTATACTTGAAATTCTCTCTCAGATGATTACAGGATTCTTTGCAATCGCATTTTGCTAAATTTGCTGATAACTTGTCCAACGATGAAGCCATGAATCGAATGGAATCTATGAATCTGATTTCATATTTTATTTCCTTATCCTGTCTTGGGATACTTATTGATTTCGAGAATGAGATGAAACTTTCTGCACTTTCAAATATGCCGTTATCAGGTATCAACTCTTTCACAAATAGATGAGAATCATATTTTGATAAATTATGCATCACTACAGGGATATGCTTGGGAATTCTGTATTTCATATTACATTCAGCATGAGCAAAACCTCTATTTTTTCCAGTCATGTGATTGTGATCAAAGTGGGGATTTTCAGTAATTTCAGTCTTACAGATATGGCAGGTCTTATCCATTAGTGTATTCCATTTTTCTGCAATTTCTACATCGGTATAAGTGTGTTTTCTCTGCCTGTTTTCATATTTGTTTGCAATTTCTGTGGATACCTTTGTAACGGTTTTAACAAAATGTTCTGCAGCGTCTTCACCGAAATAATCGTAGTATTTGTTCTGGTTTGTATCAAAGGAACAGCATACCTGAAATCCGTAAGCAAAAGGTTTCTGTTCAGCTACTTTTATTGTTTTTTTCCCATGTACCTGATTGTATTCTTCGTTATAAGACTCAAAATCTGCTATTATACAATAAGGTACTTTCATCTGTTTCGAAATATTTTTATAGAGTATACCTTGAGTCTTCAGGAGGCATTATAATATCAGGATCTTCGCAATTATTTTTACTTTCATGTTTTTCATATTGTTCTTCTTTTGTAAAATGCCTTCTACAAAAAGTGCAGAGGTATATCTTTTTTTGTCTTGTAGATATTTCAGAACCAACTAGTCTGCTCAGATTCTTTACTAGCACATAATGATTATCCAAATATAGTAAATGAATAACCTGTTTTGCTGTTTTGCCATTGATTGTTCTTTTTAGTATATGACTTCTGATTATTTTCTCTTTATCAGTTTGAAATAAGGAAATCTTAATGTTGTATTTATTTTCAAATTTATGGATGTCTTTTGTATCCATCGGGAAGTTAGTAATCGCTTTGAAATCAAATTCATTTTCATATTGTTTATAATTTGATAGTCTCTCAACATGATCTTTAGCTGAATATAAATGTGCTAAGATACACCAAAGAAAGCATTTTTGATCTTTATATTTTATATTTATGCACGCTTTTTTATTTTTTACGAAATCTGGCAATGTTTTAAACGTTCCTCCCATGTAAGATTCTATTCGTGTCATCCTATAATCAATTCCTTCGTACCGACTAAATTGTAGCCCAGATCGAGGGGTATTACTTAAAGAACTAAGTCTCTTGTTATTATCATCCAAATGATTATGAGTAAGTATGCTATTTTTATTTAAAATCCAAGAAGTACTGTTGTAAAATACTACTACTTCTTCATCATTCTCCTGTCTATAGAATATAACACGAGTTACAAACTGAACTCTATATTGATTTATTTCGTTCATTCTTCGCTGTAAATCATTAAAAACAAAAGGAATAAGAGTATATTTTTCTCTTCCATTGCTTTCAATAGAAACGTTTACAGTATACAAATTTTCATTTTCCCTAGAAATAGTAGGCTGCTGTTCTTCTTCCGTTTTGAATAAATAATTAGGAATGATTGTTTCTTCTTTAATCCGTTTCTTATTTATAAAGAGAGTTGATAAATCTTTGTGTTTATTCTTATCACTTCTTTCTGCTTGATCTCTTATGATACCTTTATTTTTCTTTACGGAATCTTTATGTTTTTTAATAATATTATTATAGTATCCTTTAACGCTTTGTATTACTTCATCTCGGTTTCCACGGGTGGATAGATTTTTGTTTTTTAAGAATCTTTTTAACTCACTTGTATCTTATTTTTGTAATAGCGATATTATTTTCTTTTATCTCATCTTCCAGAATGGTTCGTAATTTAGGTTCGGGCTTGTAGTCGGATGGTCTGTTCTTATTATGGATTCTTTCGTTTCTGCGTCGAATATTAATTGTATCTTCAGCTAGCAAAATATTCTTATTAAGATGGTTTATTATACTATTTGTTATTACATGTTTCTTAGCTCCATTTGTTTTGATTTTATTAATTTTCGCATATGTCCGCAGTTCATTAATTCGGTATTGCGGTAAACTTCGTATAACCGATTCGTTGTTTGATATAATGGTTTTACAACGCTGAATAACCTCTGCAGTTTTCATCATTTATTAGGGGAATATTTTTATTAATGAATTTCTCCCGTCTGCGTTTTCTCAGCCGTAAAGAAAATCACTGGTTTCAATATGCGTTTCACGTAGCAAGCGCCGTCTAAATTGCCTCTGACCAGTCAAGCAAGAGTCAGTAGAGTTTCCTAGATGGCGGATGTGTTTTGCGTTTCACAGAGCGATCGCTGTCTAGATTGTCTCCGACCAGTCAAGCAAGAGTCAGTAGAGTTTCCTAGATGGCGGATGTGTTCCGAATCGCGAAGCTTTCACTCAGTCAAATTATTTTTGAAACAATTTTATTATGTTATAAATGGAAGAATTGGAAAAGAAATTATTCGTTTACCGTAGAAGTTATAAATATTACAATACTGTTAGCAATTGTCTTCTTTTATCCAAATTCGTCTTCTCAGCAGCTGGTCTCAGCGCATTTCTTATGCTACCTTTAGCTTCTTTAAGTTTAGGTGCTGTTATCATCGAAATAATCGAAAAACATCTAAACATTGCAGAAAGAAAAGCAGAGTATAAAACCGCTTATAATTTTTACACTGAACTGTTATCGTTGTTAATATGTGGGCAATTAACGGTTGAAGCAGTCATTCAGCGTGAAACTGAAATGCGTAAAACCTTTCGATTTTTTCCTCGAGAAAAATACATGAAACAGGTTCGCTTAAACGGTTATAAATATTGCAAGAATGAATCTATAAGAAAACAAGAAAATTTACCAAAAATATAACATTTTTGCAAAACCTCCCACCCCAGACTCTGAAGATTGAAGATGTTTATTTGTCGTCTTATTTTTTTTTTTGGTGAGTCTGGGGTGCCCCGTGAGGGGAGGAAACCCTGAGTTTTTTTTTTTTCGTCATCGCTCACTATCAACGGATTGCTGGTAGTGGGATTCGATCTCACGACATCGTTGATGCAATGATTACTAAGCTTGGAATGACTTAGACCATTATGCCAACGGGGCCTGTAATCTCTCCGGGATCAACTGTTTTGTGATGTGAATGCTAAAGCGCAAAGAGATTTTCTATTTTTTGCTTGCCCAAAGAGCTTTATCCGCACTAGAGATAGAACTGTTGGGTACATTGAGGTGATTTTAATTTGATGATGTGATGAATAGCTATCTGGATTTTTATTAAAGAAATTCAGCCGCTAATAAATGGAGTCGCTGAAGGAAGTCATGAATACAATCAGAATAAACAAATATAATGAGACAATCAGGAAAGAAGAACTAGTTCTAGGATTGAAATATGCCATCGTTAAAATGAGAATTGCTAAGACAAAATATGGGGATAAGTTGGTTGTCGTTATTAATCATAATAACAAAGTCTGTGATTTGTTTATTCCACAGAGATATAATGCAATTGCTAGCGAGTTGCTTCTAAAGAAAAATCTGATTTTGCAACCGATTGTACGGGTAAATAAGAACTCTGACCAATATGTTGATTTAGAACTGTTTACTCAGTAATATGGTGGTATTATATTTAAATAAAAATAGAAAAAGGAAAAATCTTATTTTGCTGCCTATTACACGAGTAAACAAAATCTCTGATCAATTGTTGATTTACCAGTGATGTGGTTCAGAATTGGTATTATATTTGGATACAAAACGAAAAATGTAAAAATAAAAATAAAAAAAGAAGTAGTATTTGTAGTAGTTTATATGTCTTTAAGGGTAATATTTCCTATTACTAGGGACCTTTATTTTGGAAATAAGAAAATAAAAATATCTTTAAAAAGGGGGATAATTTGGAAAAAAGGATGTTAAAATTTAAGAAATTGATGTTAAAATGGGGTTTTGAAATTGGGGGGAGGGTGGTCTAGAGTCGGCTTTTATATACTACTACTGGGATAAGATCAATCCGTATTGGAGATAATCTTAATCTCAATAGAGACAAGATTAATCCCGGTAGCAAATACTGCAAGATTTTTTTTTTCAATGTACAGTACAAAAAAAATACATTTAAAGGACCCTTCGCACTATTTACTCTTCAGCTTACAGTATCTTAAAATACTTGAATACTTAAAACTAGGCTGTGGTTTCAACAAATTACCCGCCGTTTTGGCTGTTTTAAGCCTTTTCCGAGACCCGTTGACTTATAGCGAAGACAAGGAAGCAATTTACATAACCAGTTCTTCTGATGGAAAAACTTCTCTCGCAGACAACCGTCGACAGCGTGATACACATCGAAGGCAGCGAAACGCGGCAAGTGAGAAAATCAGCGTCGTTAAGATAGACGGGTTGCAACTTACAATGTATCGTACGGCATTGGGGTCTCTGGTTTAGAAATATATGGAGTGATTACGTTGCGTTAGTATTATAGGTAAGACAGGTCCTTTAACTGTTTTTATTCTGGGGTTGGGTACCTCCTTTGCTTACCCGTTAGGACGATTGGAAGTTCAGGATGAAAAGCCACGGCAGATATGTTCTGTGCGTGCCCCTCTAGCGTTTGGATGCAGCTTTTGTTCTGATAGTCCCAGATCTTGACGAGGCGATCATCTGCGCCGGAAATTAGGTAGGGCTTTTCTCCAGCGTGATAGTAATCAATACAGTTGACACCCTTTTCATGACCTGGAAAATACGTTATTCAAATTCACTTTATTTATCCAAAAATTCTTCATTGCGAAAAATAGCATAGGAAAATCTCAATACAAATTCACTAGCACACAAGTACATAATATACTATTACTGTACATAATCTTCATGCAAAATACAGTTTTGGTTTCTTAATTTAGTCTATAATAAAGTATTACTAATATTTTATACAATTTGTTTCAAATTACTTCAGAGTGACGGGTCCTTTTGTGTCGGGTTCGACGACGTTTCTATGATGAATAATTTAGTTGTGAGATTTCTAATTAAGCAAGAACAGGGGCCCTCCCCCCGCGCCCTAACTCGCACAGGGCGGAGGACAGTAGAGGTATGCTTATGTGAACGTCTGCAACAGTGAACGATCGCCGAAGAAGAAACTAAAACCCAAACCAGGCATTTTTTCCTATAAATACTAGCATTAATCACTCACGCTTTTGTCACTTTTTGAATATTTTGCTAATTCACGACTGAAGTGACTGAGCTGACACCTCATCTGCGTTTTATAATTTGAAAAACTTGCCACGAGGAACGCACCTTCAATGCAGAAGATGGCGTTCCGAACCGGCAGATGCCTTCTAAAGAGGAAGGACCTTTTTAACAAATTCGAAATCAAAGAAAGTTAACTGAATTTCTACTTCAAGTTTGTGCCAGGATAACCGTGAAATAGTTGGCTGTTAGCTGATATAAGTTCGTTTTTATTCTTTTCCACTTTATTTTATTATATGCAAGTAAGAAAGCCAAGGTAGTGGAAGAGTTAAAAAGTGTTCAAATAAACATGCTTATACCGTAATTACGCGGGTAGACTAAGAATTTCACTCTGGTGATATTTCAGCCCTTCTTGGCAATGACCCTCATCAGGCCGTATCATCAAACAATTCTAAATAAACACTAATAAACAAATCCTAATCAGCACAAATATAACAACCCTATTTTACGATCCGTTGCGAGCTCGATTTATGCCGACTAAATCACGCCTAATATATACCTGATACATTAGAACGACTTCAAACGGCCAAGTGAAAGAACAAGGTCTAAAACATCTGTACACCAATTCTGACGCCCCTTCCCTTCTTTAAATACTCTCTCTGCCCCTAAAAACCGCTATCCTATGGGTAAAAGACTTTTAACAACATAAAGTTCCATAAACCTATTTTTGGAAATAAAATGATGGATTCTGGAGCATGTGCTCCAGAAATATGGGAGCTCGCTTTTGAACGTGATGTGCCATTTATAACAAGGCTGTACTAGAAATAATAGTTGCGTTTTTGCTGATACCATGGTATCTGTTACCACGGTCTAAAGTCGTTTTTGCAGTTATCGTGGTATCTGATGCCACGGTCAAAAGGCGTTTTTGCAGTTATCGTGGTATCTGGCCAGTTATCGTGGTATCAGATATTCAGATACTACGGTCCGACCGTGGTAACTGGTCGTGGTATCTCAAAAGTCATCTCACTTTCATCAAATTTTGTCAGATTGGTGAGAAAGAAGTTTAGCACTTAGTGATGTAACTGGATATCTGTTTTTCTTTTGGGATGACTTCGAAAAGTGCACTTTCGGCAATAGTCGTTTTTGCAGAGCACCGTGTATCAGATACCACGATAACTGCAAAAACGACTAATTGCAGATCCAGTTACCGTGGTAACAGATACCATGGTATCAGCAAAAACGCAACTAATGACTTGACGACCTCGAAACATACAGCAGCGACTGCAGATGAAAGAGTAGAGTCGTCTGGAGCGCAAGTGAATTAAGCTGAATAGCACTATCCGGGACGTTTACGTCTTAATACACACGCCTGTTCAAATAGGAACCCCGAAGGTTCTTTTCGATGCAGCGTTCGGTGTTGCCACGCTGATCCAATTTTTCGAGTTTCTAAAGGTCAGAAAAAGTGTTTTTAGTACTACTTAGAAGTACACGAGTACAATTTGACGCCCAGTATATTGGAAAAAGATATTAAGGCACAACTCTGCCTAGAGATGATCTTTTCCCTACAAAATGGATCAGAAAAAAGGTTTCCGAAAATACCATTACTTTTCACCTGGAAGTAGCGATTCTCTTGTTGGCGCTTGTCGATTATATCCAGCCTTCCTGCTCTCCGACGCGGCGGCTGGGCGCAAAAGATTTGAAAACTGAAGGTGCCTTGGTTGAAAAGTGGGAAAACTATGCAAATAAAAGAAGTAATAAACTGAAGATTATCAGATCCTTATGTGTGAAAGAGCTGTCGGCGAGCAATGAAGATTCCGGCAAGTTTTTCGTTGGGTGACGGGAAAACTCGACACGGCCGAAAAAGCGCTAAAAATTCGTAGTTACGAAACGAAACAATGGAGAAAGGTGGGGATTTTAGAAGCATATGTGAGCTAAGTATATTATAAAAGGCAGAATAAGCAAGAGGGGTCCTTTAAATCTACGGAGGGACAGCATTGGTCCTCAAACTAACGATAAGCAGTCAGAACAGAACAAAAGGCGTTCTTTTGAAGAAAAGTTGTTTCTTCAGCTTCCAAAAAAGTAGAACTTTAGTGCTTCTCGTGGCAACCCTGACGACGTCCTTTCCTCGGCCAGCTGGAGGAACCAACCAAGCGATCTGATTGGCCCTGCATAAGCGAGAACAGAACGCAAGTCTATTCTCCTTATTCATCTTATTACAGCGAGCTCCGAGGAAAAGAGAAATCTCTAATAAACCTTATACGCTGTAATACACCTTATAACACCTATTTGGACAATGCATTAAACACTACTGTGTATCTTTTACATCGGCTAGGTTTTGTGTTGTATTATATGAAGTTTTCTATCTCACAACTTACCTTCGAGGGTGAAGTTAGGTGTGGACGACCCAAGCTGCCAAACCTTTACGGTTCTATCAAGGGAGGCTGACGCAAAAGTGTTGTTGTCTTTCGGGTTGAATACAATCTGCATAACGTAGTGGGAATGACCTGAAATCAACGTTGAATGCATAAGATTAACAAGCAAGGCCTGATATTGTTTTATATTTGCCCCAAGGCACCACGATCGCTACTTATTCTGAGCTCGAATGCAAGGCCATATAGAGAGATGGCACCACCCGATGAAAAATTTATCTCAAAATAGTACTATGAAGTAGTACGAAAAAGTTGCATGCACTACTATCGATGCTACTACATGCTTCTACTTCAAGGCTACCTTGTTACTGCATACTACTATATGCTACTATTAGCAAGACTGGATGCTACTATGGCAAGACAGGATGCTACTAGATACTACTACATAAGATTGGACCAGTCTGAGGCACATTAAATGATAGTATTCTTTGCTATTACATAATATTACATGCAACGTTTTTGTACTACTACCATACTACTATGCAGGCTACAAATTTTCCATCGGGCATACCCGACGAAAACGGACGGGATCGTAACTAAAAAATTTAACATTTGGAAGTATAGGACTTTCGACTTTGAGACTAAATTACCGGCCTTTGATAGCCACTTTGAGCCAGCAAATTGCAGGATCGTTAATCTGGCTCCTTCTTGTTGGGATAATATAACTTTTGTACATGAGTGTTCTTTTTTATCAGAGTTTGAAGGCGTCAAAGTTTGTAAACAAAGACGAAGTGTCTTCCTATTGGTCAATCATGACACATTTTTTCAAATCCGCGTCATCGCCGACCAATAGGACGAGAGACTCCGGCTTTGTTTACAAACTTTGAAGCCTTCAAACTCTTACTTCCTTGGAAACTCTTTTGCAAAAATAGAATGATTCGATTAAAGAATAGTCCAATTAACATTCCTGCAAGTCCCTGGCTCAGAATGATGGTCAAACGCTGATAATTTAATTTCAAATTTGAAAGTCCTATACCTCCCAATGTTGAATTTTTGTGTTAGGTTCCCGTGATGATCGCGTAGCAATATCCGTTTTCATTGGGTAGGGTGCAATCTCTCTATTCCCTTTTAGTTGGTTTTCTCGCAGCTATGGAATGATGCCACGCTTTCGCAGCGGTTTTGATACCATTGCAACTGAAGGGGCTTTACTGGATAGTGTTCCCCGAAAAGCTAACTGAAACGTTGAAAGTTTCGGCAAAAAATCAGAACACTCAATCAATCAATCTTTATTATTTGAAAAACGTTCCTTACGGTATTAACAAAAACCCGAATATGTGTTCTCTCGTCAAACAGAACTAGGCTAAGAATAATTAACACAAAAAGAGGGAAAAGATTCTACATAAAATTTCGCGTTGAAAAAACTCACAAAGGAGGGGACAAAACTTCTTTCGTACCGCGCATGAATTGCCTGAATGGGTTGGATCTTAGGAACTGGTTGTGCTAATATTCCCTGTGGCCTTATACGGTCGGGAATGTGGGGAGGGGGAAGGATGTGACAATGGTTGGTCAGGTTGGTCACAAATCAGAAACCAAAGACAACTTGTACAGAAATGATCTACAGAATTTTATGTAGGCTTAACCAACTGGCCCAATCCCTTGCGGACACGGAAAATAGAATAGAACGTGGGAAGCGAGGAACAGGTTTCGATACCGTTCGCTCGCATTGAAGGATAGGAAAGGAAGTAAGCCTGCGCTTTAGACTTGGACGAAGTATTAGTTTTAAGTGGTAAACTTAAGTTTGGTGAACGGCTTATTGCAGCCCAACCAAAGCTACAACAAACCCATGAGTCTGGTTAGGCTATGCAAAATGTTGCCTATGCCACCGGTCATCCTTGGCCAAATACGGGGCACCATTACCATGCCCTAACCTACCCACAAATAATTTTGGGATGGTTATTCTCTGAACTTCACTCAAACCATCAATATTTTACCGGGCAAGGATACCCAGCAGTTGGTGAAAGGTCATCAGGCTTTGGCACAGGCTATCCCAAACGGTGCGTATACCCAACGTTTGGCATAGCCTATCCAAAAACCAGGGATATTGTAAATTAGCACAAAAGTCTACGGCGCCTTTGAGCAGGCCAAATTCAACAAAACGACTACATTATTATAGGCAGCGTGCATGTTTTAATAGCAGACGTAGTTTTCTAGTTCCCCTCTTAACCCAGCTGCATTCTTCTTAACAAATAGTGTTTCCCATACCTTCAAATACTTTTTGGCAGGCCCAGTTTTTCTCCCAGTTCCACATCTTGATGGACATGTCATCACTGCCAGTGAGAATTATAGGCTGAGTGGGGTGAACGGCAATGCAGCGGACATAGTCAGAATGTGCATCAAATGAGTGGACTCTCTCGAGTGTATTGTAGTTGAAGATCCTCACCTAAAGGAATTTCTTAGTTTGTAATCAACTACGATGTGCCTAACAGACAAAGTAACAGCAGGTTATCTCAGATAGAGATCACTCTGACTGGACCCAGATTTGTAGCTGGAGAAAAAAAAAGTAAGATTTAAAGGACACCTAAACAATGAAACCATACTTGAACACACCATGGAGAATGCATTTACAGACGTGGCCACGGAGAGCATTCTTCTCCTGAGCGTGACGTTTTCAAAATAGGGATGTTCGTTTCTGGAGGTTGGCACATGGAGACTCCAAGACAAAAAGCGCAATTCATTCAAATCTTGGACAGCGCTGGCCGGATCATATTGGAATTTCTTCTAGATATACGTTTGGGCTTAACTGGTTAAAAAATATTCCAGAAGAAGGGTCGATTGGAGACATTTGTTCATTTCTAAATTGTTCGGTACTGAAATAAGGACAGATGCAAACTGGATCAAAAACCATAGCTTGGAAACATTATTTCGTATTTGGATTGGGTTTTCTGCAGGCAATGTTAACAGAAGTCATACAGATAGGGATGATACTTGGTACTCTTTATTCAGGTATCCTTTAACAAAGACAACACAAACCATCAGCTCATATGCCCTTGCCTCTGAAAAACCCTATGATAAAAAGCTAAACCCTGGGCTTTAGCCCTGCCTGATTCTGACAGCGAACTGACAAAAAGGCCAGAGTAGTTCCACTGTATTCAATAAAGAAAAACAAAGGAGCATGATTTGAAAAGGCCAGTGTGAAACAATTATTTCAATTCAGCGAATTTCACTTCCAAGCCTATTATACTTAGTTCTAGTCAGGATCCATGTGGGATCAGTTGCCTACAATCCATGTGGGAGGTCAGGGGGTTGAGGATTCAATATTTAAACATATCATCTAAATCTGTAACATGTTTCTTTGTTCTAGTCCTAAAAGGTATAAGCTTAAGACTCGTCTAGTCCCAGATGTTCCTGAATCAATGGCTGATGAGCAACAGAACACCAAATCAGGTTTTGCCATCCATCTCTATGGTTCTTGAGTTCCGATTTCCACAAAATCTGACCCCAGGGCCCATAGGCTAGTCCATTTTAGTATGCCTGAACGGTCGCTGAAAGTTTCAATAGCAAGTCCTTTCAGCTAAACTTGCAACAACAGGTTTTACTGTTCTTATCCTGATAGTTTCCAAGTTACTGGCTTACCTCACCTGCAAACCTGGGTCAAGTGGACTCTGAACTGGGAGGTGTGGAGAAAATTAGCACCTGCATTACAGTAAACCACAACCAGACTGCTGTTACAAACTACAGGTCAGCGAATATACATGTATGATCTGGGAGACCAGGAATCTAACTGCATTCCACATGATGTTCCGTGATGAAAGAATAATGATGATAAATAAGAAAGAATAGAATATTACCTGCATGTCATCAGAACCAGTTACGATCCAGTTTTTTCTTGGAATAAACTTGGCAGCTCTGACAGGCAAATCGCATACTTCAAAGGTCTTTATGAGCTGCTGACTCTCGTAATTCCAGATGTGGACGTTTCCATTGTAGAGTGAAACAAGCATCCATGGTTCAGTTGGGTGCAGATCAACGCTTTTGACCCTGTCTGAACGTGCAGTAAGGCTTCTCTTTATGTCAAGCTTCAGTGGCATGATTTATCTTAGAGAAAAGATAATGAGTACTCATGTGTAAGGGTGGACTTAAGAGGTACAGCAGACGTCAGACAAATCTTCCACCCTACCCAATCTTTGGGATGAGGTATACTCATTATTTGGAAAGTAGAGTTCCATGGTGACTGGGGGTGACAATCCAACACAAACACTATATATTGTATACTCTTTCATTTACACAAACTTTAACGGGCAATCAATATTTAGACTAGGGTAGATGAATTCAAACCTTATTGTTCATATGCTACATGAATGCAGGACACACTTTTTCCATTGCATAAGAATTAACAATAAGAGTCCCAAAGGTTTCGATGGGATCCCAAAAACTGAATATTTATTGGACCACCTGATCCAGACAAGCGAATTTTGTAGATTTCCGGTTTTGCCAAACCCCTTAACATTGCTATAACCTATAACCAAGTTCACATATTGATTCAACATGCAGGTGTACTCCAACATCTCACCTCTAATCGACTTCAGACCAACTTGACCACTTAACCAAATTCCTCCTTTTAGAAGTAGGCTACTCTTGGCAAACTGCTTGCAGACCAAAAGAGCTAGTGAGATTGAGAGGCGAACTTTTCAATCCAAATTTCCGAGTTTCGGCAAATTTTGCCAGCTTATCCATCAAGGAAATAAAGTTCAAAACCCGATACCGAATCTCTAATCGATCTTTAGTATGTTCGAAAGCTGCAACAGCATGTTTCCTCACGCTATATCGACTATTTCACTGGGTTTTAAAACTTCATGCTACATTTCTGGTTGTGGCCGGATTGCGGGCCAACTACTTGGCCAGCAAGAAAATAATTTTCATATTCGATTCAGCATGTCTCCTTAACCCTAAATCAAACTTCTAATCAACTTCAGATTAAATTTAAACTTTTCACAAATTTTCCGGTTTTGACGGATTCCAGGTGAACCACTTGTATGGCCAGAAAATCAATTTCATATTCGGGTTCAACATGTCTCCTTAACCCTGAATCAAACCTTAATCAACTTCAGATTAAATTTTTACTTTTCACAAATTTTCCAGTTTTTACTGGATTCTGGGTGAACTACTTGTCAGCCGAGAAAATAAATTTCTTATTCAGGTTCGGCATGTCTCCTTAACCCTAACCCCCTCCCTAACCCTGAACCTAACCTCTAATCAACTTCAGATTAAACTATAACTTTTCACAAATTTTTCAGTTTTGCCGGATTCCGGGTGAACCACTTGTACGGCAAGAAAATAAATTTCATATTCGGATTCAGCATGTATCTTTACCCCTAAATCGACTTTTTCATAAGCTCTTACAAATATTTTTTCGCTCCCTAATTTGAACCCCCCACACCCCTAAATGTAGAGCTACAGAGCCCATCCCCAAACTTTACAGAGCCCATCCCCAAACTTGACCTGTACTTTGACCAAAAGAGTCATCATGCCAAGCTTGAATAAAATGTCTCAACCCTTTCAAGAGTTATAGTGCTAACAGATGGACAAACTTTACGAAATCATAGGTGGGATACCTTTGATTTCGTCATTGAAGTTTTGGGATACCAAAAAGGTAGAAGCAAGAACAAAAATATCAAATGATGAAGTTGCAATTTGCAGCGCAGACCACAACAGTTGTGTCATCAAACAGTGCACTAGACTGGGTGACTGTGCAACCTTACACTGGGTTATGTGTAGTGGACTGTCAAGACTGATTCCATATGCTAGCATTGGGGTTAGACTTGATTACATATAGCTAAGATGAACCTTGGACAATCTTTGTTGAAATATTGCTAGACTGTCCAAAGCAATGGGCTGCACGAATATATTTTCCATGCTAATGTTGTCATCTGGTTCATTCCACTGCATATGACCTATTTATGGAGTGATCATGAATGTGGTCTTTTGGATGACAGCATTTGGTACTAATAGTATATTAGAAATAATCTAAGATGCCAAGCACAAGGAAACATTAAACATTGATAATACATAAGCCATATTGAAAAGATGTCAATCACTTTGACAACATTTGGAATCACTTAATTAGTCTACCACAACATAACTTCTATTATATAAATAGTTTCCATTTTTCAATGTGGTCAAGCAATGCAGTCCCCAGAAATACTGTGGACAGTGGAAAGTAGAGATATGTTACTTTGGAAATCACTTAATCTTGAACAGCACAAGAAAATGTGATGAGATAACCTAGAAATTAAATTTATTCACAATAATGAGTGCATCAATAATAAAGTCAAAGTGATGCCACACATAGCTGATATATTTTAATTTAGTTATAACAGTTCTGCTGATACTTTTCTGGCAATCCAAAGAATCAGAAAAGAAGATATGAACATTGAAAAAAGAACAGCAATGGAACTGATGTTAGCTGATTTCAAAGAAAGCTGAAACACTTGATTTTTAGCATCTGTACCAGATATTGCGTTCCTAATTTTCCATTGCTATCCGACTGGCTTAGAGGAGTAAAACAAAACCAACGTAGTACAAAGTTTTGTAGGTGTTCAAAGATGACATGCCTCTGCTTCAAAGAAGAGGTAAGCTACATTACTTAGGATGTTGTCTAACTTAAGCAGCACCAAATAATATGACTAAGTTCAAACCTAGCAAAAACTTTTGCACAAGAAATGCATTTAAACAGTACAGTAGAGGCAGGTTCCATTCTCACGAAAGTTACTACGCTGACCGTTCCAACCTTCTCAAAATAGTAACTAATAGTTACTATTTTCTTACCATGCTCGGGAGCGTAGTAACTATGCATCTCTGTAATGTGATTGGTCGGACTCGCCTGTGGCATGATATCCTGCTGGAAAATAGAAAAATCGTTCCAGCCTTGAGGGCAAAAAGCCAGAATTCGTGACGTCATGCGTAATGACTACGGTATGTAGGGTGGAACACGCTCTGAGTCACTTTCAGCCGTGAATTAGCAAGACATTCAAGAAGTGACAAAAGCGCAGCAAAAGCGTGAGTGATTGTTACTAGTATTTATTGGAAAAAATGCCTGGTTTTGGTTTTAGTTTTTTTCTTC
Source organism: Branchinecta sandiegonensis (assembly GCA_030848855.1). NCBI lineage: Eukaryota > Metazoa > Arthropoda > Branchiopoda > Anostraca > Branchinectidae > Branchinecta > Branchinecta sandiegonensis. Next base: position 18,365,225 of record JAUPMV010000012.1, on the reverse strand, counting down.
AGCAATCGTTCACTGTTAGTAGATGTTCACATAAGCATACCTCTACTGTAATTGTGGTAGATGGATAGATAGACAGGCTACTTTTTTTTTACAAAATGACCTTTCACTAAACTGACTGCCATTTTTCGGCTTGTTTTGCACCAGGCAATTCTTCAAAGAAGAAATAAGTAAGTGGATATTTGATATCAATAAATTTGGTCAGAATGAATGTATTATGATATTACACATGTAATCATTGTGATTTAGTCTTTATTTACACAAGTTTGGCACAAATAGCAAGGTAAGGCTGATTGGTTGCCGAATTTATTCCAAATGTAATTTTTTTGTGATTAACTTTAATTTCATAAGTATCTTCCAATAACCTAATTGCCTAGTAGTCTTTCTTGTGATTCTGAACATTGATGCTAGGCTGAGTAGGCTGTAGGGATGATAGAGAATGATAGTAATAATGTTTCAGCCAAAACTAGCATTTTTATACATTTTTTATATGCCTGCTTTAACTTTTTAATTAAGACTTTTCTTTCTATCTGACTTTTCAATGAACAAAGAAATTAGTAAAAAGTGAGTGACAAGTCTGGAAATAACTAAAGTTGCATTTTTTTGGATGTAGTTTCGGCGTAGTTTCGCTTAAAAGCCGTTTTATTTGTCCATTCCATTTGCTGTAGTTTCAAACCTGAAACTACGGAGCTCAAACTACAAACTACCTTGCAGACGTAGTTTGGCTTTTCGGAAACAAGAACTCAATAAAACGCAAGTTAAGCCTTTGTCCTATTATACCTCCTAATGGTAAGCTTACCAAGAACCTGTGCCAAAAAGTTATAAAAAGAAAACACAACAAATCTAAGAATTTACTAGCTTTCTTCTACTTCTTCCGTCAGGGGAATTTTGAAATCCACGAAACGACGTGGCGAAGAGCATAGAGATAAAGAAATAATTCTTCTGGGCTGCAAGTACCCATTGCCTAGCCACTTCCCCCCCCCCCCCCCCCATTAAGCCCTGCTGATACAAGCTGATACAAGTAATTAGATGAAAGCCTTGAAAATGAAAAGTATAAAGGTGTATTCTCGCTGTTTCCCGAGGACTCCACTTGAGGAGTCCCCGCGTTTTTGTTTGTCCCGGGGACCCACTCCCCGTATTCTCGTGAGTCCCCACGGACGGGGAATGCTCCGATTATCATCACCATCATAGAAAAGGACTCCCTTTCAGATTCGGGGGAATCAATTTTTGCTGGTGTTGGTGCAATATAAAATTAATGAAAAACAATCAGAATAAACAAAACCAAAAATTAATTTCAGGAATATGCTGACGGTTTGTTGCTTATTTCAAGATCTAAACTCACTCTTTCTCGTATGGTTTCAAAAGTTTCATTGTCTTTCTCACAAATCGGTCTGTCTCTATACGTTGATTAATGTGAATTTCTCCCTTTTAATTCGTCTTCTTATAACAATAAACTCCTAAATTGTTTTAATTTTTCTATTCCTTGTGTATCAAAAATCCGTTGGCTCGGTATTTCTATAACAGAAAAAATGTCAAATTTTCGACAGCAAGCAGTTCTTGACACGAAAAACAAAATTCAGTCTGGATTTGCCAACATCGTTGCTAACCGCGGAAAATATAACCGCAGAGCTTTTGCTAAGCTCTACGCCACTTACTACGACCACTCGGTCCTTTACCTTTCCGGACTTTATCCCCTGCTGAAGAAAAAGGATGTAGCAGCTATTCGAATAGCATACTTTCGCTACTGTAAATTCCTCCTCTACTTGCCAATTCGGTATAAAAATCGAAAAATGATAAATAAATTTTCAACTAATATTACTGTAAAACTTGACGAGCTACATAGGAATCTGTCGGTCGCCGCGTTTTCTCTGCATCACGGTTTTGTCCGTTTGTTTGAAGTGTAATCTGTTCGAAGTGTTAATTTGTATCCTAATTTAAGTTGTGTTTCTTTGTTTTCTTTATGTACTCCACTATTTCTATTTTATAGAAGTGGGTTATTAAAGATTCATTCATTCATTCATTCAAAGTGAATCCAGACTAATTTCGTCAATTGCATGTTTTTTTTTCGAACAAAATCCATTTTGGAAGCATTCCCCGTGTTCTCGCTGTTTCTGCACGCGGAGTCCGCGTGGAGTGACTCCCTCTATTCTCGCCGTTCCCTTCGATTCCCCGAGGAGGTCCTCGGGGAACGGCGAGAATACGCCTTAAACTACCCATTTTCCCATCTCTACACCTACCCTATCTTTTCCTTGACGTTGTAAACATGCTTGTGTACCCTGAAGACATACTGAACTGAAAACTAGCTTGACAATGAAACATACATTTAAATAATTCATAAGATCGATTAGAGAGGTCGGCTAACAACATTCATTCATCTTCGACTCGGTGCACGGTCTAGTCAGACTAATAGGTTCCCGCTGCTGTGTAACTTGGACAAAGGACAGAAATAAACAAACAACATTCTGTCTAGAGGCGTATTTTCGCCATTCCCCGAGGACTCCTCGGGGAGTCGAAGGGAACGGCGAGAATAGAGGGAGTCACTCCACGCGGACTCCGCGTACAGAAACAGCGAGAACACGGGAAATGCTTCCGAAATGGATTCTGTTCGAAAAAAAAGGGCAGTTGACGAAATCAGTCTGGATCCACTTTATCTTTGGTTCTGTTTATTCTGATTGTTTTTAATTAATTTTATATTGCACCAACACCAGCAAAAATTGAATCCCCTCCGAATCTGCAAGGGAGTCCTTTTTTATGGTGATGATAATCGGAGCATTCCCCGTCCGTGGGGACTCGCGAGAATACGGGAAGCGAGTCCACGGGACAAACAAAAACGCGGGGACTCCTCAAGTGGAGTCCTGGGGGAAAGGCGAGAAAACGCCTTACTAGTAACTATTTGCTTACCACGCTCGGGAGCGTAGTAAGCGTGGTAACTACGAATCTATGTAATGTGATTGGCCGGATAAGCCCGTGGTACGATATTTTGCTGAAAATAGAAAAATACGTTCCAACCTTGACGCCAAAAAGCCAGAATTCGTGACGTCATGCGTAGTAACTACGGTAAGTAGGGTGGTACACGCTCGAAAAGACCGACGCATCCCATTCGCAAGACAGACTGCGCAAGCGCATCGGCAATGGTCCTGCGCACTCAATTTGAAGCACTATAATGCTCTGGTGGCAGCTTGTCAAATCCGTAACATTACCTTTCAAGCTAAGCTCGATATTTTATTTCTACAAAAAAAACATGATAGCCTGCAACAGCAGATATGAGACAAGGTTGGAAACAAACAAAAATGCTTGGGGCGGTGTACCTAAGCTTTGAGCTACTATGCCCAAAAATTAACGCCATGGCATAATGGCGCTACAAAGCTACGAAATCAACATAGTCATGCGATTACATGAGTAGATAACTGGTAAACAACTGCATTTGCGCTAGCTACAGCTTTTCTGTTTACCAGCTTAACCATTTCCACATGAACAAAAAAAGATCATAAAAACAATAACGCTAAAACCTCTAAATCTCCTCTGGCACGCATTTGCTCGGTACAGGAATTTCGAGAAACTTATATTTATATGCAATATACCCATTTCGAACTATCAGTCCACATGTCGCTTCACTGTAAAAAAAAACAAAATATTGCGGTATTTGCTACTGGGATTAATCTTGTATCTAAAAAGGTAATCTTATCTCTAATTCGGATTAATCTTGTCTCAACAGAGATAAGATTAATCCCAGTAGCAAATACTGCAGTTAACTTTAATCCTTAATCGGAGAAGCTTTTTACAGTGTAGATTGATGGATGAATGGGATGAGCTTCGTCTGGAGCGACAAGCCAAAGGTTGCTGGTGGTCAGGGTTGCACACAACGATGAGACCTTTGCCACTCTCACCTACTAAGCGGAACTTCTGGACAAAAAAAAAAATCTGCAGACGGACGATCAGCTTCTTCCGAGCAGATTTTCTGCAGTTTCATCATAAAGTTGAAAACGGACTATCTAAACTTCCTCGCGCAGAACTGATGATACCGCCAAAAATCCTGCCACGTCGGCCAACCCTGATCGTCTCTTCCGACCACAGACAAAACGAGTATGTCCCCAAAAATAATAGTTGCGTTTTTGCAGATACCATGGTATCTGTTTCCACGTTAGTCGCAGTCACTGCAGTTAGTCGTTTTTGCGGTAACCGTGGTATCTGATATACGGTTGCTCTGCAAAAACGACTGTTGCTGAAATTGCACTTTTCGACGTCATCCCAAAAGAAAAACTGATATCCAGTTACATCACTAAGTGCTAAACTTTTCAGATACCACTATAACCGGCCAGATACCACGATAACTGCAAAAACGCCTTTTGAGAGATCAGATACCATCGGTCAGATACCACGATAACTGCAAAAAGGACTTTAGACCGTGGTATCAGACACCATGATATCTGCAAAAACGCAACTAATGTGTTTACATTCTGCATCTAGAAACTATAACTTGCTTCTAGTCGAAAACGAGTATTCACCAAATCTCAACTGCCCAGACATACACAAATGTGTTTTAGCATGATCAAATAAAAAAAGATGGCAACTGAATGGATGGACTTCAATTATCTAATGAAATGCTTGGAGAAAGTATGACGTATGAAGACGGGGCTTTACCCGCAGGAAAAAACGAAGAAGGATTTCTGAGAAAAACAGAAAGTACGAGAGATGGACTCTAAGCCCAGAAGGAAAGCATACAAGGAATATACGAAACAAGTCGACGATATTTTTAGGAATTGGAGTCGTTCCCATCACATTATTTGTCGACGAATGGGATATTTTATCTTAAAGAAAGGTTAAACCAAGGGCACATAATAAGTTGTTCATCATCGTTCGTTTAATTAAGCGTACTCATACACGGAAGTATGTTGCTTTGCTGAACCCGATATGCCGTAGGGAACACCGAGGCCCAACAAATGTTTGCAGGATTTTATTTCTTGCGTATAAAAAGAACTCGATGTGCCGACGAGTCGACCGACGCTCGACAAAAGCATAGAAAATTCTATTTCTTTGTTTTCAGCATGCGATTTAAGGTAATTCTGTTCACTGGTTGGTACGACGCATAAAAGGATTTCTTTTTGGTCAGATAGCATAAAACATATAACATTATAGCATATACCATTAGTGTTGTAATGCCGAAATATCAACCAATTCAAAGCAGGTGTCGACTACCACCTGGCTGAAATTCAATTTAGTGTGTAAAGTGTCCCGAGAAATTTATAGAGGCGAAAGCCTTATTATTGCAATTATATCATTATTATTATTATAAAGTACTTAATTCACGGAAGCCCATATTGTTGTAATGTTTTCAGTACGACCAAAATCCATTTAATACCAGAGCGCGTAGATTCATTAGATTTTTATCGTCGATGAGCGTCATCTAGCAAAAATCGACGAGCTTTAGGGGAAGAAGGTCGTCGACAAATCATGCTGGCAAATATGTGGATAATTATTAACAAAACATTATGGGAACCTAGTTAAACCAAGGTTAAACTGAGCTATTTTTATTTAGCGTCTTTGTTTCGAATGAAGGCGTCAAGGAAAAGAAAAATTAAGCTTGTCAAATTTAAAAAAGGCACATAGAGGGAAGGAATGCTATGCAATCCTAGTAAATAGTATTTTTTATATAACTGAAGTCCACCGTAAGCTGTAAAATGATCTGGTAAAAAAAAATAATGTTCCAACAACAACAGAAACAGTTATCTGCTGCGAAAAATAAAAGCAATTCTTTTTCTTTCACAGTTTTGTCACTAGATATCATAAAAGTGCTTCCTTAGATTAAGCCCCGCCTCTACTGAGACAAAGAGACTACACTAAATAGGGGAGGGTCCAACAAAATATACACAATGCACTCTCGGCTCTAGCTCAGAGCTACTAGACGCCTTACAAAAAAAAAAAATGGAAAGCTAGAGGAGGTTTTTGCAAGCCTGAAAGCAAAGGCGAATCCTCCCATTTCCAATTCAGCGGTTCTAGCGCCTTAACGTACGATTGGAAACGCTACTCCGATTTGCGGCGGAAAACTCGTTACCAAAACAAGACTGAAAACTCAGGAGTTGCGTTTTTGCAGATACCATGGTATCTGTTACCATGATAACTGAATCTGCAATTAGTCGTTTTTGCGGTAACCGTGGTATCTGATATACGGTAAAAATCTGGAACTCAATTCCAGTATCAGTGCGAGAATGTAGCAATAAGCGACAGTTTCTAAAATTACTGAAAAAAAAATTTACGACGCGTAGTTGAGCAATTTCTTTTGTTTTTGTTCTCTTTTTGTTGATGTTAAAATGTAGTTAGAAGACGGCTTTTTATTTTATTTTCGTTGTGCAACATTGTCAGTGCTAAAGTATGCCACCAAGCATGTGCACTGGTCCGTGATTTTTATCTATGTTTGTTGTAATTAAATAAAACTATAAGAACTATAAGAACTATAAGCTCTGCAAAAACGAATGTTGCTGAAATTGCACTTTTCGAAGCCATCCCAAAAGAAAAACTGATATTCAGTCACATCACTAAGTGCCAAACTTCTTTCCCACCAATTTGACAAAAATTGATGAAAGTGAGATGACTTTTGAGATACCACAATCAGTTACCACGATAACTGGCCAGATACCACGATAACTACATAAACGCCTTTTGACTGTGGTATCAGATACCACGATAACTGCAAAAACGACTTTAGACCGTGGTATGGTATCTGCAAAAACGCAACTAAGAACTGGTGAAGTTCAGCCTAGATGATTGGCAAAAAAGCAAATCAAAGAAAACTCAAAGATACCACGATAACTACATACACGCCTTTTGACCGTGGTATCAGATACCATGGTATCTGCAAAAACGCAACTAAGAACTGGTGAAGTTTAGCCTAGATGATTGGCAAAAAAGTAAATCAAAGAAAACTATGCCATCAAGTAACAATCAATAATAAACAGAAATATGCGTAATCAGAAACCCTAGCAGACGTCAGCCTTGAGTAACCTTTCCGATCGTAACTAATGCGCTAGGAACGCTCAATCGGAAGATCGCGAATTGCTTTTCGATGGTTTTCGCGCTATTACCGAGTTGCCCAAAATTTCTGCCCGCGGAAAAAAATGGTGAGCGATTCACGGAACAAGCTTCCCCGTTTTTTCAATGACCTTCGCTGGCTTGAGCGTGATTCCGGAATCTCCGAAAAATCCTCCTTGGGCTTTCCAATAAACTGAACCACTATACACTTCCGAAAAAAAAAATCACAGTTGCTACACACGGGAGGACCGGTGCCATCCGGGGGTACTCAGGCGGCCTATCCAGTTCACGCTAGCCGGTAGTTCACACAAACAGAGTTTCTGGGTTTGCCGACGTGATGTTATCTACGCCGTAATCGTTATCAAACAACTTAACGGATTGACAACCATATTACACGGAAAGGACTGAGAAGTTAACGATTTCCCTAGATGGAATGGAGACAAGGCAGAGTACTGAGGAATGAAAAAAAAAAAAGTTTCTTCAGTACTTTAAAGTTTAACTGAAAAGCCAACTTATTGTTGTGTCATTAATTGAATATACTGAATTATTTGGATTCTGCAAACAGATTTTTTTATCTTCCACTATCTACTCTAGTTGTGATGTTCAAAATATCTGCGGCGGTCCCCACAACGTAGATTCTACTATGACGCGGGAAATTTTAATCTCAACACAGACGCGGCTTTTATGGGGAGACTGGTGAAGATTGCTTAGTGCCTGAACGAAAAAAAAAATCATAAATCTTTGTCGTAAGGCATACAACAAAAATACAAGCGCATAGAGGTACCACAAATCACACGGAAAACCACTATTTGAAAATCGATTATTTTTGAATAGCGAACAACGAAGTAACGCATTTTCAGCGGGTCTTCATTAAGTGAATAAGTGAGCGGTAACTAGATTGTCCTATCCCAGCCCTTTTCGGTTAAACTTTAAATGAAAAATTTTGCATCAGCTATATAGCTCTTTGCAGGTGGAAAATACAACACACGAAGTGATGTGTGAAACCAGCGAGGACTAATATTTCCAACATTACGTCTTCGATAATTACATAGATAGGCTTTTCAACGGACTCTTTTGAACTGGATTAGCTACCCTAGCATGTTCCCGGATATCGGCATTTCTATTGTATTTTTCGTCTGAAGACGGGTTTTGGTGCCCGACTGTGTCGTCACCGAAAATTTTAGGGGAAGAGGGCCATCGCTACACACTTGTAGCCGGGTTCCACTTGGCTATTTTACACCCAGTTCACACAGACGTGAGTTATTTCAACATTTGTGTCGGCGGCAGAACGCAACGCAATACTCTTGATGACTAACTCTCCTTGCCGATGCAAAATCGCCGCGTACCTACACTGTAAAAAGTTTCTCCATATAAAGATCAAAGTTAACTGCAGTATTTGCTACTCAGATTCATCTTATCTCTATTTGATATGAATCTAATCTTATCTGTTTTCTTCCCCGACGTTGACCCAGAGGATTGACAGCCTGACGAGGACCCTTGCCAAGAAGGGCCGAAATATCGCTGATGAAGAATCGTAGCTGACGTATCCGTTGTAAACATTGTTTGAATAAATCTTATCTGCGTAGAGATAAGGATAATCCGAATACCAAATACTGCAGTTAAGTTTAATCTTTATACGGAAAATCTTTTTACAGTGTAGCGGAAGAGACGGAAGCGGCACCACAGCTGTCCGGAACGAGCGCCGTGATTGGTTGACACATGATTTGAGCTGTTGAGTTTGAGGTTAAAACGAGAAATTTGTGTCATCGTTTGTAATAGGTGAGTAAAAGTTGTGCACTCCCGCACACGACACGGTTGTGCCCTTCTTAGGAACGTTATGTTTGCTGTTTCGTTTAAAGAATGTTGAAACTAAAATGAATTGAAAAATTGAAACTGAGTCGTTAGTGATACGCTTCCTCGTTCTTCCTGAGGATCACTGGCGTGTTTTGGACTTCGTCATATAGAGTATTGGTGCACGCTGTGTAAACCAGGGGTTAGGCAGTCCCATCCCAAAGAACGGCTCATGGCGTGACTCAGCAAAGCATGTGCCTAATGGAACCAGGCTCTTAGACATAATCCACTGGAATGGGAAGAATGGCGGTGGACGCGAAACTTCGTTCGCAGAACAAGACTGAAATAAAGCTTGTTACGCTACTCCATTTCAGTAGAGAAATTCCCACCTTGAGTATTCCCAAGAACCGACAGTCCTAGAGGAGAACTAGTGTCTTTTTGCAGGCTGAATCAGATGGGATCGATGCCCATGGCTGAAAAGACCCCAAGCTTTCGCAGTGGCCTGCTATTTGTTCGCAATCCGATTTGCGATTGAAATATTTTATCCCTCTTCTAGCTTTAAGCTATTTGAATAATAAACTTGACTGACTGATTAATAAAAAAAAAAAATGATTTGCGATTGAAATATTTTATTCCTCTTCTAGCTTTAAGCTATTTGGATAACGAACTTGATTGATTTCCTGGCTTCTCGTTACAGTAAAATCTCAGCTTGTACTGACATGATGTGAAGTTTTCCTCAGGACTATCAGTTCTTGGTATATTCCCACCGCGACTTTTTAGGCCACACTGACACTGCACTAAACACTATTCACTAAATTCGCCACTAATGGCACAAACAAGAGAGCGTCGACATCTTGAACTCGAGAGTACGACTCGTATACATTTCTAAGACACTGAGTGTACTACAGACACTTATATTCTCTGGAGACTTACACTGATATTCGAGACTGTCATACTACACGATCATATCAATGTATCGCAGCTTTAACACCCATGTTCTGATTATATCAGTAAGTAGCCTATAAGAGACTGAACATTACGCCTCTACCCACATTAGATGTTTGGGTGACACATTCATTACTATATCAGTGCACCATCGTAAGGTATCACGAAGTTCTATTTTTATGTGTGTAGGCTATTTTTGTTTCTCACCATCTTCGACGGTCACAGGCTTTAGCCAATCCCAAAGTTCGCTTATTTAGGGGATAGAGGCTCTTGCTTAGTCCATGGTATGGGACACTGCATGTGCAGTTTATCAACTCCGTACTGGTGCAGACTGTTACTCGAGCTGACGTAGCTGCCACCGTGGCAGAGTGCTGGGTTCGCAACCGCAATTATGCTGTCTCCCCTGGAGGAGAGAACCTGCATCCGCTCTTGGTAGTAGGATTCGATACTTCCATTGTGTCGGTACCTGGAATTAACTTTATTAATCAATAGCAAATCTTTTGTCTCCTCTGATTTTGAACCATAACCTATGCACATGATTTGATTTTTGTTAAGGTCGGATTCAAATCCGGATTCGATTCCGGATTCAAATCCTCAGCACGAAATGGTGGATTCGGAATCGGATTCATATCTAGCCCTGGATTCGGATTCGAACCCTATTGCCCATCTCTAGTATCGTCGCTGTACACTGAAACAGCCACAGCCGTCATCCAAACCCGTCGCCTACGCTGGCTTGGTACGTCCTTCGGCGCCCAAATGACCGCCTAGTCAAACAAGATCACCTAGTAGAACCCCTTCCCTCTTTGCGAAGGAGACCAGGCGGTCGACTCAAGAATTGGTGACCGTCAAAAAAGAACTTGAGCCTGTAGGCGGTTTCTGCCGCTTCGGAGGAGACGGGACAACTGCTGCCTAGATTTTGCCCAGGAGCTAGCGCAAGACAGAGGCAACTAGGACACCACCGTTCGGCAATTCATGGACGCCGGGTGAGGCGGCAAGCGTCTGGCCCCGTTACGGTGTCGACTAAGTTGTATTGGAATTCCATACGTTCACTAGAGAAAACGTCAGCGGCACTACTATGTACATCTCGTCATCCTGGTCATCGAGTACATGATGTTTTTCATGAATTTTTCAGGCCCAGTAAGAAATTACGTCTAAGTTTTGTGTGTTTATAGGCCTACTGTTATTTATCTTGTGTTGTTTTTCGTTGTTCTCTTTACTCCGCTACTACCCTGTGTATTGGCGGGTTACAAATAAAAATATATATATATACAGTTGTGACGTACATAATGACGTCGTGTGATTAAGGACCCAACGTAAGATTTGATTGTCCCTAGGTCGTTCTATAAACGTAAACGCGAACGGCGCCTCGCTGGCCACTCGGCTCTGCTTCTGAAGTAAAATAATCGAGTGGGTGTGACGTCACACTTGTCTGGAATTCCGACACAACTTAGTTCAGACCCCCGTTACAAGTAAGTAAGTAAAACACCCACTAGTAAGTATGTACGGTAGAGCTGTACTTTGAAAGTTAGTTAGCGCAGTTTTGTATGTTTTGCAGTTTTGAGCTTAACGGTAAAATGAAGACCTAAACATTCAGTTTTTTTCAGATTCATTTATTCTTCTTCAACTTGACTAAACAACATTCATTGAAAAAAAAAAAAAACTAAGTTCTTCTTTAAAGTGGCAACAAGGAGGAAATATTTGAAATCAAACTATAAACAACAAATTTTCTCCACCAAATAATTTTATTCGCCAATATTTTCTAATTTTTTTTAATTAGAAGGTTTTAGTCAGCTGTTTTGGCTGACAAGTAGTTGACCGTTGTCGCAGCAAGTTGATGAAAATGGTACTGTTCAAAGCTAACAAACGTTCAGAGAAGCATACCTCTATTATACGCTGCCGTTTTGTCAGGTACAGAGCAAAATAACAATAAGGAGTAGCGCCAAAACTTGAAAACAGTGACACACACTCGAATAGCAGCGACACTAGCACCACTAGCAATAGAGAACGTACCTACTGAAACTAATTCAATCGTGCATCAGAGCGGAGCTGTCTCCGATAACTTAATAGAAAAAAAAACTTTTTAGAAAATTTCTAAACTCAAAAGTTTGTTTCGCTTTCAATGCCGCAAGCGTAGTGGGCGGCACTACGAGTATTGCCCGTTCGCGAAACATGGATAGCATAGGTTTTGGCACTAATCTCAAGTGTTATCTTGCTCTGGTCAGGTACTAACTTACTGCTGATGATGCCTCATCTGGTTTTGGCAAAAAAAAAACAGAACTGTTTCCCAACGCAAGTCTTCCTTTCCAATTTATGGTCACCCAACTTCCAACAAGGACAGGAAACCATTACCAAAATGGACACCTAAATTTCAAGAGGACTTCCAATTTCCAAAGAATTCTCCCAACCCACAAAACGCTACGACCATTACTTACCCAATTCTATTTTCCCTTGTTCGCGGTGACATGTCGCCGTTCTCCCCGTTTCCATTACCTCCCATCTGGAAGGAAAGAACAGAATTAAAATTGGAGTTTATTAGCTGGAGGTGGCACTAAGAACTTGTGACTTGGAGGTAGGTGAAGAGTTAACTAGGGAAGAGGCGAAATAATGCGAGGAGGGGAAAGTATATTGTCTAGGGGAAAAAGGGAGGGGGAAATATTAATTTGGAGAACGGAAATATTTGTGGAACGCCTGAGAGGTTAGAATTGGTTATTTCGTAACATATAGATGGAACTAGGAATTACAGGAGGAAGCTACTTCCTTGCCGTTATGGGAACATGGTGTTCCAGCAAGGGCTATAACTTGTCGAAAATTTGACAGCCCACTTCAGGAAACATTTGCTTGGCAAGAGATTCAAAAGGCATGGTCTGGGGGAAGACTGTGAGACCAGGGACCCATAAATTTCCTGTAACGACTCGCCATTCAGGGGGCTTGTCATTTCCTATGCTTCTATGTTGCTATGTTGCCCGAGCCTCATCTAGTTTGCAAAAATTCCGCTTGGGTCGAATCGGCGTTCTTGCTCAGATAGACAAAATTTGTTGGGACTATTCAGCATGCCACCAGGTACCTAAGCTAGGACAAAAGATCCAGGATACTCTTCCATTACAGAGAACTATTCCTGGTTCAGCACAACAGCTGCGAAAATTTTTGTCTATCTGGATAGTCGGTTATTTTATCCCCGTGGGTATTTCTCGAACTATCTGACGCTCGGTCAAGAGCGCATCAGAAATCTCTTATTGACAAGCCCCCTGAATAGCGAGTCATTACAGGAAATTTATGGGTCCCTGGTGAGACGGACATAACCTGGCACCGCTGAAACTTAGATATTTCAATCTCTGGTTAATGTAAGTCGGTAAACTCGCGTCAGGTGCAGTGCTCTGACTGTGCTTATTTTAAAGGACAACCCGAGGTGGATACTGTTTCTGTTCAAATATCCCATGACGGGTCTAGGCAAAAAACGAAACGGACATACCCCCTCCCCCCCATCCAACTCCCCCGTGTGCAAATATATAGTAAACTAAGCAAATCTTATTAAAAACTGCAGTTTGGATCGTGAGCACTTAAGGATAAGAGACACGCGAGTTGAACGTAAACGCGTGTCAGCACAAAAATATGTTTTATTTTATTAACACTGTGTGTGGAGAGTTTGGTGCCCGTTATTTTTCTCCAGGCGGGTTTTGGTACCGGGTGGGGGGGGGGGGGGGGCTGTATGCCCGGGGAAGGGTTGTCATTTTTTTTTAGCGGGAACCTTACAATACATACCATATAAAGCGGTATGCACATTTCTGCTCAACATTCTAGGCTGAATCAGTAATGATTTAATGTCTCCAAAATAGAATGTTATCGAAAGCTTTGCAGCATTGGCCTTCTTACACTTACAATACGCCTTTAGGCGGAGTCCTGCGAAAACTTGCAGGGACCCACGGAATATTTATTACAATTATTATTCGTCTCGCACGGATGACCTTAGGAAATAACACGCCGCCTTTATTATCGCACACAGTGCGGAATCCGAGAAAAAAAACGGATTTCCCAGCGTATGGCTACGAAGATAAACGTACCACAGGAGTAAAAAGAGCACGAAAAATTCGATCGGGCCGCAAGGAAACTCATTCAGGTGTCGTCAGGATGGAACGGATAAACTGATGAAATTACAGGGACAGAGTGAATCGAGCAATTTACGAAAATATGCACTCCATTCACATACAAATAATAAATAATAAAAATGAATTAATGCTTGTCTACGCCTGTAAGCCCAATTTTTAAACCCACAATACATCTTTTATAATATATTTTTGTATTTCTTTCTTTTAGGGCTAACTCTCCTACTCGAGTGAGTGACATTACTCCGACATTAACTCAACCTCCAACCCAAAAACTTACTTGAATCATTCTCTTACAAATAGGTTTAACTTTGGAAATGATTCCTCTCTTGCAACCTAACTTATGTTGTCCATTTCAAAAAGACACATCAGGGGTTTAACGTGAGCATTTATCGATACGAAAACTTAACGCGCGAATGCAAAGTATTGGACGTCTCGTGCTTCTCCTGCTTTCTACATTATCCCTAGTAAGTAAGTAAGTTAGTAATTTATTTATGACCCGCCATTTTGAAAAGGCGGATTAAATGACGAAAAGAAAGAAAATAAACAAAACACATATATACACACAGAAAAAGACACTTAATTTTTAATCTTCGGTCAGGAAGCAGTGGACGACATCGTGTGCTGGTTGGGCCTTGTTGTCCATGAGTTTTGAAAGTGATGACGAAACATCCAAAAGGGTAACACTTGCGTCTTGAATTTTGAATTTCTCCGTCAATGTATGGTTATGACATAATTTCGACAAGTGGAGCAGGTGCTTTAAAGTTGTCCAATCGAATATCCGAATAAGAAACTGTTTTGCACCAACGAATTTTTTAGCGCTTTTCCGGTCGAGCCGAGTTTGCCAGTCAAGTCGCCTAAACCTCGCCAAAAGCTTCAAGGTTCGCTGACAACCCTTTCAACAGTATGGGTTTCAAATTTTGATTCCTATTTTTGAAGACGTGGTAGGCCAGCAAATCTACCTTGTTGTTTCTGACTCCCTTTCTTTTGCTTGGCTTTTCTCACGTTTTAACCACGGCATGCACAGCTTTCAAATATTTTGCGTCGAGCCTACACTTCGGAGACAAGAAAATCGCTAATTTTAAGGGAGCAAATATTGGTATTTTCGAGAAACGATATTTCTGAACCACTTTATCTTAAAAAGATCAGCTCTAGAGTTGTGCTCAAGCTAACACCAGATCGATGCCAAAATCCTTGCAATCCTTTTACGACCGAACTTTTGGAACGCGGTTGTATTTTTAAGAGAGAGGGTACGTTTTGCGAGGTCTTTGGTCGTGACAGAAATCCGGGGGAAAGAAACTAGGACTCGTTTCTATTGCGGAACCATTGTTTGTTTTTTCCACCATATTTCAAGGAACGAACGTCGAAACTTTCTCCGGGAAAAAGTTTAGCAAACGAAGGAGGCGAACGGAGGACAAAAAAGCTCCCTCTTCGAAACACCGTTAGAAACTGCCCCAAGTAATGTCGGAAAAAGCCTGAGTTGCCGCAGATATAATCCTAGGTCGAAGAAACGAAGAGGGGAGGAGGTTTTTCCGTCAGCTCAGACAGGAAATAAAAAGTATCGACACAAAGAAGAAGGCGGAAAAGAAGATTTGAAATGACGTGCTTGCAGTTGGTTGTCGTCCTGCTTTGAGGTTACCATCTTTGCCCAGTGAGGAATTACAAAAACTGAATAGGTCTATTTCTACTTTCATACAGGTCTACTTTACAGTCGACGTGAGTTGAGATTACGCGAGGGCTTGCGCACTCCCCGGCAGCGGCTAAAACAAGCGGTACCGGTCATAAATTAGGTTATTCATCTTTCATCTCATTCATCTTTTTTTCTTCTTTTTTCTTTTGTGTGTTTTAAGGAACAAAAAAAATGATTAATTAGTGTTGAAATAAAATTAAGTTATTGTTTGTTAAGTTGAAGTAGTTTGTGGTAACCGCCCAGTGCCAGTGCATTTATATCTTCTCATGGGCGGTTAGCTATCATGATGGGATATTATGTAATTTAGCAATAAATAGTCTAATCTAATCTAATTTTCAAACACTTCTAAACATGCTGATTTTAATGTTCTAACACGTGGTAACCGGTGCCGTAGGCCGGAAATAAAACTGTCCAAGATTCTAATGAAATAATCTTGTGGAGAAATCCTAACAAAGTCAAACACAACCTGAACATGGGAAACATCAGCCCTAGTGAGAGTTGTGCTCAAGCAGGAAGGATCACCACAGCTGTCCCCAACGACCGCCGTTGATTGGTTGAAATATGATTTTAGTCATCGTTCGGGCGACTTTTCTCGTTCTTCCGGAGGTTCACTGGCACGTTTTGGACTTTCAGAAAAGAAGAAAATACTTGGGTAAAGTTAGGGTTAAAACTGGTCCTTACTCTTGCCCTATGTGTGGATGCGATAAAGAAAGTATGAGTCATTTTGTGGGAGGGTGTGGGGAATTGAATGAGTTGAGACAAGAGTTGTTTGGAGTGAGAGCGTGTGGGAGTGAGTGTATAATCGAGAGAATGAAAGAGGGAAGTTTCCGGGCAATTCAACTTTTTGGAAGGTTCCTCCGGTTAGGGTTAGCAAACAGGGAAAATTGTATATCCCTGTAGTTTTAAATACTGTCATAGTGTTCTTGTTGTTATATATTTTTTCTTTTGTTGCTTTGGTGCGATCGCCCTTGTTGGCTTTTATGCATTAAATATCTATCTATCTAAAGAAGTATAGCTTCTTCAGCGGCGTACAACGCATGAAAACCACGAGAATGTAGAGCTATTCCTATCCGATATGCAGACATCCCAGCCGTTTTTGTGCCATTCCTTCCAGGTTTCCATTAGGGTAATCATTTTGAAAATTTATTCTGGCTCAAGCTCAAATTCAAAGCTGGAGATTAATCACCTTTCCTTACAACCTTTCAGTGTGCATAACAGAGTAATTTTTTTACTGGGAGCCTACCGTCAAACTGCCTGTGCTTCTTTGGCACTTATCCAGAAGATTCAAAACAAATTATCCATGGCAGGAAAGTTCCCGGTTGAGTTCCATTCCGTTACCTTACAGTAGCCTATGGCTGTATTGCTTTCTGCGAGTTCGGATTCCCTGTAGCGTGTCTTTACGTAGGCTATACATCAGCCACCTCTAGAACGCTCCATTTTTCTATCTCAATATTTTTTTTATCTTTTTTATTAATTTGAACAGTAATGACACTTATGACGAATTATTCTGAAATTACTTCCAAGACTTATCATTTTAATTCGCGTTCGTATTTGACGAATTGTATTTTAAACTGTGAATTGTATAATAATAATATATACAAGAATATGTATACAAGAATATACATATACAAGAAAATACATATAAAACAACACAACAAAATATCTTTACATGAACTAAACTAAACTTCCCCATCCCTCTCTCGAAATTTCACCACACCATCAACAAATCTGCAAATTTTACATATAACGCTTGGCGTCGTGCTCTTTAAGATGTCAGGAAGTAACAAAACCTCACCTCCCAATAATTCCCTTCTTAACCCAGAAAGCTCTGGGCACCGGCACAGGACATGGACCAAATCATAAACTCCATTACCACATAGATTACATCATAGGTTACAATCGTGAATATATTCCCTGGTTGATCTTTTTAACTGTATTAACATGTCCAACACTATTTTTTGTTTGTAAAAGATATTTATGGATAAATAAACCGAATTGTGATAATACTAGAACAAGGAGATGGATTAATAACATCGGAATAACCGTTATAAAATGGTGGCAGTGGTGGGGTATCAAGCAACCTGGCAAAACTCGTTGATAACAAATTGACAATTTTACAAGACTTGATAAGGCTAGAGAAATCGCAAACCATTTAAATTTTACTCGCGGCACATTTTTGCCAAATAAGAAATAAAAATTATTCATTTATTCAATAGACTGGTTCAGTAGCCTGGTCCGGGAAACAGATGTGTGCGACCCACTCAACCCACAAGTGAAACTCCGCTGTGTATTCAGCACTTTTGGTAGGCCTGGTTCTACCGACATTCTCCGAAATCCGGCACAAACCGGAAAATTTGTTAAAATTAAAAGTTTTATCTAAAGTTGATTAGAGGTTTGATATAGGGGTAAGAAGATATGTTGAACTCATTTTTGAGATTTGGGTTATTGTCGGACAGGCAGTTCGCCCGGAATCCGGCGGAAACTGGAAGTTTTTAAGAAGTAGGACGGGAATGAAGTTTTGATCAATTTCGTCAAAGTAAATATGGCGTATAGGGGTAAACACACATGCTGAATCCATATCTGAACTTGGTTTTCTCAGATGATTAGCCACTGACCTTAGTCTGTTTAAATCTTAATAGTAAAAATGTTCACCGAGTCTGGCGAAGACCGGATAACTACAAGACCCAATTGTATGGATCAATATTATATTTTTGGGATCCAATCGAAACCTTGGTCTTGTTTACCGTTTTTGTTTTGTACCGAGTTCACGACAGCTATGTCAGACATTTGACATTGTTTTTTACTATTTTTGTTTTGTACTGTATCCACCATAGTTATTACAGATACTCGCTATGGTCGTGTGATCTAACAGTGTATTATTGTTTTTTAATTTTTTTTTTTCGTACTGAATTCACCATAGCTATATCACTCAAAATTTGCTTTCTCTATTTTTTATGTGGAACATTTTATAGTTTTTTTAATTTGTTTATTAACTACTCCTTCATTCCCAAGCTGAATGCGAATCATATATAAAAATGGACACTAAACGGATAAGCTTAGCTGACTTACCCGTTTGGCGTCAACTGTTTTTTCTTTTACTGTTTGTTTCTAGTATTCAACTTACCAAAGCTACCACTTTAAATTTATTCACCGTCTTTGCATGCTACCTTCATTACTGTTATTATTTTCTAACTTATCGTTACTATTATTCTAGTATTAAATTCTCCAAAGACATGATCCGGAATTGCTATCATCGTTTTTCCATACCCCTCTCTTTAAGACGGTAAGTCCGACTCGTTTTTCCGACTTCCTTCGACCATTTATTCCTGCAAATATCCAGGGAAAGGCTTCCTAATCGAAGCGATTTTTTTTTCGTCCAGATTGGGAACCGAGTATTTTTCGGAATGGAATTAGAGCAGAGCAAAATAACACTAGAGAGTACCGCCAAGACCTATTCTTTCCATGCTTTGTAAACGGGCCATACTCATGGCACCGCCCACTATGCTTTTGGCATTTAAAGCGAGGCAAACTTGCGGGTTTAGAAAATTCTAGTGAAGCTAAGCGCGGTCTACACACATCGAGTCTTTCTTTTTCTTTCGTATCTTTCTTTTGCTGTGTTTAGAATCTAACATTATCGGAGCCACCGCTGGTGCACGACAAATTAAGTTTCAGTAGGGACGTTCTCTATCGCTAGTGGTCGTAGTGTCGCTGCTACTCGTGTGACTGTCACTTTTTTCAAGTCTTGGCACTAAGTCTGACTATAGTCAGAGCAAAATAACACTAGCGAGTAGCGCCAAGCCTTTACCAAATTGACACACACTCTAATATCGGCGATCCTAGCACCACTAGCGATAGAGAACGTCCCTACAGAAACTCATTCAGCCGTTCATCCGCGTTGGCTCTGATAACTTCATATCTGAACATAACAAAACAATTATACAGCCTCCATTGTTTCCTTGGTATACGCAGACCGCACCTTTATTTTACTAGAAATTTCTAAACCCGCAAGTTTGTCTCGCTTTAAATGCCGTAAGCGTAGTGGGCGTCGCTACGAATATGGACCGTTTGCCTAGCATGGAAGCATAGGTCTTGGCGCTACTCCTAGTGTTATTCTGCTCTGTCGATAGTCTTATTTAGCTCTGAACTAGAGTTAGTAGCGAACGAGTCCGAATTTCTGAAGGAAATAACGTAAAAGAGGGAGCGTAAAGAAACGCGGAAGCTTAACAGACGTTTCGCACTACATTTTTTTCCTCCTCAGATGTTCTGAGATAGTTGACTACTTTAAAACATAGCAATCCTTACAGAAAATTAGACACGGCTTCGGCTGTTTTTAGCTTCTTTCCATGTGTCTTGGCTTGGAGGATAATCTCGGCAAAATTGCATAATCGGTCTCTGGACGAATAAGCTCCTCAGAAACAATGATCGGCCACGTCACTTAAAGAGAACAAACGTGGCAAGCCTGCTAATCAGTGTATTGCTAATAGAGGACTTATGAAGTGACCAATCTCGGGAATGAGAATAGATAGAGATGAATTACTATCGTAAGACGACGTGTTCCTTAAAGGACCTGTCTTACCAATAATACTAACACAAACTACTTCCATAATCACTCATATATTTCTAAACCCGGAGACCCCAATTTTGTACGGTAGACTCTAACCCCTCTAACAAACCACGCTGATTTTCTCACTTGCCGTGTTTTGCTACCTTCGATGTGTATCACGCTGTCGACGATTGTCTGCGAGAAGTTTTTCCATCAGAAAAACCGGTGATGTAAATTGTTTCCCTGTTTTCGCTACAATTCAACGGGTCTCGGGTAAGGCTTAAAACAGCAAAAACCTTGGGTTCTTTGTTGAAAGCACAGCCTAGTTTTAAAGAATTCAAATATTTTAAACTACTGTTAGTTGAAGAGTAAATAGTGCGAGGGGTCCTTTAAGCTTTATTGGTAAACCTGATGCGATGCTGCGATGTCTACCTCATAGACAAAAAGGCAATATAATTCTTAATGTTGGACCGGTCCTCACAAATGGTAGCTTCGAAACAAAGTAGCTTCGTTGTGATTCAGAAAAAAAGAGCACACCTGGGCAATAAAATAAATTGCAGCCGCTAATCCGTCATTAGGTTAATTGCCCCTTGGATCGAGCAGCACGCACGCAAATAATTGCTTGATTAATTACATGGATAGGCACTTTTTTCTGTCAATGCCTGTAACATAGATGAAATCGTCAGGTGCGGGGAAAAAACTCAAAGGTAATCTATCAGGGAGCGCATCAGTTGGCAAGTTTTCATTCCGTAAGCCGATTTTGCGGTTCCAGCTAACATGTCAGCACAGTGTAAGCACGTTAAAGGAGACGTTATGATAGTAATGCATTCTACTTCAGTAGCATTTCCATCCATTATCGTTCCCGAGATGCTTCGCTTCATAAGTGTATCCATCTCCTCTATTAGCAATACACTGATTATCACGACTGCCACGTTTGTTTCTCTTTACGTGACGTACCATGCGCCCGATCATTGTTTCCGAGGAGCTTATTCGGCCGGCGACCGGTTATGCAAATTTTGCCATGATTGTCGTCCAAGGCAAGGGACATGGAAAGAAGCTAAAACAGCCGAAGCCGTGTCCAATTTTCTGTAAGCATAGCTTTGTTGTAAAGAGGTCAACTAACTAAGAACATCTGAGCAGATGCAAGTCCTTTAAGAGACCTAATACAAATACCGCAATAGTGGCGTTTTTGATCGCCGATTAGTTCGGCGATAGCATACCCGTCTGACTTTTTGTCGTTTTTGACGCTCGCCGGAAGCCGATTGCCGTGTAGCTGTATGTCTTAATTTCCGTTTTTGTTCTGATCGGCTAACGTCTATTCCCTGAATTCCTGTCCATCGCCGATCGGCCAAGGACTCGCCGTTTGCCGTAGACGTTGGGATTTCGTTTGACGATTTGGCGTTTCTTTCAAAAATGGAGGGAAATGAGTATTTTGTTCTTTATGTTCTGCGTTTTGAGAACAGCTTCTTTTGAAGTCCAATGTGAGTAGACATATCCAATTGGTAGTTTATGTTATAACAGAAGTACACTGCCAGCAAAACAAAATCCCGTTTTTACGCACCCAAAAACAACGGCGAACGCCAAAGGCTATCGGGTATCTAATACAGTAAATAACCACGAATCGGCAAACTCGCTTCGTCTACTGGTGAAATTTCATCGGCGATCAAAAACGCCACTAATGTCTGAGACGCGAATTCGCATAGCCTAGGCGAATTCGGCATCACTAGTGGAAGAAATCGCCATTCCGACAAGCCGAAACCAAGATCAAGTCCATGGAGGGAGCAACCTTAAATCAAATATTCCATACCTTCTAAATGTGATAGGATAGTTGTTCACCCACCTACATGACCTAAATAAATAACCCCACCAGATCTGCCAATATCATATTTGATAGTGCAAAACGGATACGTCAGCTGAATTTTATTGGAGCTATATTTCGGCCCTTCTTGGCAAGGGTCCTCTTCAGGCTCAAAACCGCTAAGTTGGAAAAACGAACTTGCGGGAAACCTAGTTCATGGTGCGAATTCAAGAGGCGTATTCTCGCCGTTCCCCGAGGACTCAACTTGAGGAGTCCCCGCATTTTTGTTTATCCCGGGGACTCACTCCCCGTATTCTCGCGAGTCCCCGCGGACGGAGAATGCTCCGATTAGCATCACCGTCATCAAAAATGACTCCCTTTCAGATTCGGAGGGGAATCATTTTTTGCTGGTGTTGGTGCAACGTAAAATTAATTAAAAACAATGAGAATAAACAAAACCGAGAATAAAGTGGATCCAGACTAATTTCGTCAACTGCATATTTTTTTTTTGAACAAAATCCATTTTGGAAGCATTCCCCGTGTTCTCGCTGTTTCTGCACGCGGAGTCCGCCTGGAGCGACTACCTCTATTCTCGCCGTTCCCTTCGATTCCCCGAGGAGTCCTCGGCGAAAGACGAGAATAGGCCTAAGATGAGGTTTCCCGGACGAATTTTCTCCTGTTATCTTATTTATTTAGTTTTATTTAGTAGTATTTAATTACAACAAACATAGATAAAAATCACGGACCAGTGCACATGCCTGGTGGCATACTTTAGCACTGACAATGTTGCACAACGAAAATAAAATAAAAAGCCGTCTTCTAACTACATTTTGACATCAACAAAAAGAGAACAAAAACAAAAGAAATTGCTCAACTACGCGTCGTAAATTTTTTTTTCAGTAATTTTAGAAACTGTCGCTTATTGCTACATTCTCGCACTGATACTGGAATTGAGTTCCAGATTTTTGGCCCAGTGTGACGGATGCTGAAACTCGCTCTTGACGTAGGGCGAAATTCGCACGAAAAATCTGAACGATGAGTGGTTGGATAATTATGAAATTGGGAATTAGTTGGAAAAATACCAGAGAAATTTGAAGGTAAACTATTGTATAGATAATCATGGCAAATATTAGAAATAGAAATTGTATGAAGCTGATCCAAGGAATATATTCCTGAAGTCCCATATAGGTGTCTAACTGAAGATCTATATTCAACATTAAAAAGAATCCTCATTGCTTTATTCTGGAGTATTTGGAGAGGTTTAAATACAGATGAAAAGGTAGAAGCCCAAACAGAAATACAATAAAGAAAATATGGGTGGACAAAAGAATAATAAATTGATTTTAGAATATTTTTAGGAAAAAAATAACGAAGACGTGATAGCATACCAATATTTCGGGAAATTTTTAACGATAGTGTTTTCACATGTTTATGAAACGACAAATTTTCATCTAAAATTACACCAAGGTATTTAAACTGATCAACCCTTTTTAATTCAAGACCATTTAACAAAAGAGAGAAGCTATCTGAACTGACTGATCCAGTACGCGAAAATAACATATATTGGCATTTTTTCTCGTTAAGAGCTAGTAAATTCCTTGAGTACCAATCAGATACAGCTAGTAACGTGCTTTCAAGGTTCTGGAAAAGAACTGCTAGGTCCCGGTGAGAAGAAAAAATTACTACATCATCAGCAAACATTATAATTTTACAAAGAGGCAAAACTTCCGGTAAATCATTTAAAAAAAGAAGAAATAGAATAGGCCCAAGGACAGAGCCCTGAGGTACTCCGTAGTTAATCTGGAAAGTATCTGAACGAAAGTCACGGGATTTATCAACACATTCTAGTCGTCTCCCAGAAAGATAAGATGCAAAAAAATTAACAGCTTGTGTTGAAAATCCGTAAGACTTAAGTTTTGCAAGAAGCAAAGAATGATTTACGGTGTCAAACGCCTTGGCAACATCAAGGAAAATCGCCAAAGCATGTTGACCACCATCTAATGAATCATTTATATTCAATAAAAGCTCATGAATTGCCAGTTCAGTTGACTTTCCCTTTATAAAACCATATTGAGAAGTGTGTAAAATCTTATTATCAAATAAGTATTTTTTTAATTGATTGTTTGCAATTTTTTCCAAAATTTTACTAAAAACCGAAAGCAGAGAAATACCTCTATAATCTGAAGGATCAATTGAACTACCTGCTTTAGGTAATGCTATAACATTTGCTTTTTTTAGTAGCTCAGGAAAAATCCCATGTGTAAGTGACAGATTGAAAATTATGTGCCAATAAAGGTGAAATGCTCGACGCTATGTGTTTAACAATTTGTGCTGAAAAACCAAATTCATCCGCAGAAAAACTCTGTTTAAGCTTCACAATAGTTTTTTTTATCTCCTGAGGCGCAATCTCAGAAAAAGTAAACGAACTTTCCGCATGTTGCCCATTAACTGGAATAAAAGGGGAATTCAGCTGCGTACTCATAGTCGATGCAAGTCTAGAACCAATATTACTAAAATAATCTCCAAAAGCGTTTAAAATATCTTTAGGCTCAGTAATTTTTTCCCCATTTATTTCCAGGCAATCAACACTAGTACTGTTACGACTATGAGGACGTATTTTTTCATTTATCATTTGCCACGTCTTTCTCATATCAGATTTATATTCCAAGAATTTATCTTTATAAAATTTTCTCTTCCCATGTCTTATAATTGAATTTAGCTTATTCCTGTAAGCTCTATATTCTTCAAAAGACTCAGGTGTCTGCAGTTTTAAATAATTCTTAAACTTTTTATTTTTATGTTTTAGTGATACCAAAATACCTTCTGAAATCCACGGGTCAAATCTCTGCGCAAATTTTCCATGCAAAACTCGTGTCGAGGAAGCCTTATCCCGCAGTCGAATCATTTGATCAATAAAATTCGAAAATGCAGCATTTGCGTCATCTGAATCATAAACCGAACTCCAATCATGATCCTCAGTCAACTGCCGAAGGATTTTATAATCAATCCATTCATATCGTTTTTTAGAATTATTCATTGTTGAATCACGAAGTTGTTTATTACTATTTTTCAAATCCAGAAGAACACTCACCGGAAAATGATCTGACATGTCAGACAAAATTACTGACGATTCTGTTGCATGTACTAAATCAGGAGAATAAAATATGTTATCCAATAGTGTAGCTGTATTAGCTGTAACTCGAGTTGGCAGAGATATACTTGGAAGAAGACTAGAACACAACATCATACTTAGAAAATCCTTATTATTGCCAACATCGAGATTCAACAGATCAAAGTTGAAATCACCAGAGATTATGACCGGTTTCCTAGATGCTTCCAGGTTTTTCAACAGCGGTTCAAAAACTTCAAAAAAATTTTTAGGATTGCCAGACGGAGGTCTATATACAGACCCAAAAATAAATGGGTTACAGCCCAAGGGGCTAACTTCAACAAAAATAGTTTCACATAACCCTTCATCAAAAACAGAAAAATCACTAAGAACTCTAAAAGACCAGTCATCACGAATATACAATATCTGCCCTCCTCTCATATTTTGACACCTTGTACGTGAAATACACTTCATCCGAGGCAGATCTAACATTGTAAGAGGTGTATTAGCAGACAAAAAAGTTTCGCAAACTCCGACAATGTCCTTAGGACTAGATGTAAGCAAGAACTTAAGTTCATTGAATGCACTTTGCCACCCTTGCGCATTCACATGTAGCGATCGGATCGGAAATTTACACTTGTTAGAATTATCGGTTAGAATGCCATCCGAAGAAAATTCACACTCGGGTAGATTTTTCACATAAGGCATATCTTTATCACTGCCAGTTGCTGTATTTAGGATAACATCCAGTTTCAGACGGGAATCAAGAAAAGACTGAAAACGATCCATAAAGAAAGAAAAACGAAACAAAATCACCACTTTTTGTATTTAAGCCACGGGCTCATTTGACACATTACGTATCTGAATTACGTCAGAATCTGAATTACGTCAGAATTGCAGTGAACAAATCTAAAATTTTCAATTATGGGATTGATCTGTGCGGATATTAGTGGCATGTTTCATTTCAGGACTTGTGTAGACAGTGAAGACAGTGCAGTCCACGACCGCTGGACGTGCTGGACAACATAGGGCGTGGTCTGTCTTGAAAAAGAGAGCTAATGCGTATTCTCGCCGTCCCCCAAGGACTCCTCGAGGAATCAAAGGGAACGGCCATAATAAAGGGAGTCACTCCCGCGGACTCCGCGTACAGAAACAGCGAGAACACGGGGAATGCTTCCAAAATGGATTTTTTTCGAAAAAAGAATAAGCAGTAGACGAACTTAGTCTGGATCCACTTTATTTTCGATTTTCTTTATTCTGACTGTTTTTAATTAATTTTACATTGCACCAACACCAGCAAAAATTGATTCCCCTCCGAGTCTGAATGGGAGTCCTTTTCGATGATGGTGACGATAATCGGAGCTTTCCCGGTCCGTGGGGACTCGCGAGAATACGGGGAGTGAGTCCCCGGGACAAACAAAAACGCGGGGACTCCTCAAGTGGAGTCCTCGGGGAACGGCGAGACTGCGCCTCTAGAGGTGGCAGCTATCGGACTATTGAAGCCGTTCGTGTAGAGAATGTGAAGTCTACCTGATTCCCATTTTAGAAATAAAGTGAACTGAAAACAGAAAAGGTCGGATTAAATTTTGGCGTCGGAAAATAATAGTATGTGGGGCAGAAAGTCGGCATACAGTCTCTCACTATTCCTGGCCAACATTAAAGGACCCCTCGCACTATTTACTCTTCAACTTTCAGTATTTCAATATCTTTAAATACTTTAAACTAGGCTGTGCTTTCAACAAATAACCCACGGTTTTGCCTGTTTTAAGCCTTTTCCGAGACCCGTTGACTTATAGCGGAAACAGGGAAAAAATTTACATAACCGGTTTTTCTGATGGAAAAACTTCTCGCAGAAAACCGTCGACAGCGTGATACAATCGAAGGTAACAAAACACGTCAAGTGAGAAAGTCAGCGTGGTTTTATTAGAGGGGTTAGAATGTACCGTACGAAATTGGGGTCTCCGGGTTTGGAAACATATGGAGTGATTATGGAAGTAGGTTGCATTAGTATTATAGGTAAGACAGGTCCTTTAACTGTCCACCAACGCTCAGTGGAATGCAAGAGCAACCGAAAAACACGGCGCACAAGTAGGAGGGATACGGTGTAAGGTGACTTACCGGTATGGGAGATGGCTCGTTTGAGGAAAGTCGAGACTCTGGGGTTCCTGGGGACTCTGAGGGGTCGCTGGGAGATAGGCTGCCACTCTGCTTGATTTCCCGCCTAGAACAATTAAAAAAGTCTTGAACCATACAAACTCAATTCTTTCCGCGTTTATTCAACCATGCCGATCCCTATGGGATCAATACAGGTATTTCTCTAAACTTACAAGAAAATATCTTAACTGGGTCATCAGAGGGTGGTCTCGTCTTCGCAGAAGTGAGTGCAGAGAAATCAGAAAGTGTGGTGTGCTTGGCCCTTGGTTTATTTGAAGAGGTTCACACGTAAGCCTGAGGTTCTGACTAAGAGCACTATTATGGTTCGGAGTCCTATTTTCTTCTTTTCGGAGTCCTTCTTCTTCTTTTCTTTTTTCTTGTATTTCTTTTCTTGACAAATGAATGAATACTGTCACCCGTTACGGGCAGTGCTCACTTAGGGTGTAGTTAGTTTACAGTGTACGATTTGCTTTTTGTTAATAAACAAACTGAAACTGAAACTATTGCGAGCAGAAGATCTTGGACAAGGAACGGAAGACTGCGGGAGAGATACAGCTTGTCGGATCCTTTGATGCTGTGGATAAACTTTTTCTAAGATGTCAGAGAATCCTTCGAACCACCCTTGGAAGGGTTTTTGTTCTAGTTCTGGTTCTATTCTCTCTTTATTATTTATAGGTTCATTATTAGGTTGATTGGTTAGAAATTAGTTTCGTGTTGTTTTTTGTATGGTGTTATGTCTTTCCGTATATTGCTTTTCCCTCTTTTTTGTATTTATACTCCGTCTTTCTCTTTGTGAGTGTCTGATGGGTCGTAAATAAATTATTATTATTATTATTAGATCAGGATTTCACGGCCGAATTGTCGTCAAAAGTTAACAAAAAATCGTTTCAACATTTCAGCTAAGATTCTTCCGAGCTTAGGTCCGCGCTTTCGTGAGTTTTCCGAGACCCCCCCCCCCCCTTCAACTCACCCGAAGTGGTCAGATCCGATCCGGATCTTAAGATTGCAGACTTAGGCATTGTGACATGTGTCGAACACCAAGATCCTAACCAATCCCAACACTTGAAACGTGCAACAGCATTTTAAGGACCCAACTCCAACCCCCCAAAGTGCCAGGATATAGTTCGGACCTGAAATGGACAGTCCGGGACAGGTACCTTTGCCAACTATCAAATTTCGCACAGATCGGATAACTCGCTCAAAAGTTATGCATGTCAAGATTTTGGATTCCCCCTCCTCCCATGATATGGTCGGATCCGGGAAATGACAATTTCTAAGCAACTCCACCCCGTTCAGATCCTAATACGTTTGATACGTTTAATAGTTCTAGACCATCTGGAAGTATACTAACTCG
Organism: Branchinecta sandiegonensis; assembly: GCA_030848855.1. Classification (NCBI taxonomy): domain Eukaryota; kingdom Metazoa; phylum Arthropoda; class Branchiopoda; order Anostraca; family Branchinectidae; genus Branchinecta; species Branchinecta sandiegonensis. Next base: position 18,336,718 of record JAUPMV010000012.1, on the reverse strand, counting down.
CGATCAGCGCACCGACAGACCGACATAAGGACGAAAAAGCGATCGGTAAATTGTCCTTATTGAGCCGAACGAAGCATGTTCCACAAAAAGGCAAACGCGAACCCTCCGGTATTGAATGAAAAACTTGCCCGACGAAAATGTTAGAATGACAGGCAACGGCGAATTTTTTGCAATTTGTCTGATAGCATGCACGCAATACCCCTAAGTTTTTTACAGGGAGTTATCAAAGTGTCAAATTTCGAATAAGCTTGAAATGGGAAAAAACATCAGCGCAAAGAATAGCAAGCGAACGCGAAAACAGTACCAAAATAACCGCCAGGTTTCGAAAATTCTAATCTCTACTCAGGAGACAGTCGAGGGGTGGCCAATAAGCCCTCCGAATCCTGTGCGTCAGAAATCACAGTTTTCTCATGTCGGGTTGACCCTCGCACTATTTTCGGGGTTAATAACCTACAGGGATAATCGTGAAAATCAGCCCCTCCTACAAAGGTTGAGTGTGGCTTTTGGGGGGCCATAAATCGGCACTGCACTGAGTTTTAAGCTTTCGAATGTAAATACGTTTCTATATGTTTCTACGGAAATAATTCAAAACAAGTAGCCGAGCCTGATGGTCTACCATGAACGTGTTCCACCCTACTTACCGTAGTTACTTCGCATGACGTCACGAAGTCTGTCTTTTTGCCGTCAAGGCTAGAACGATTTTTCTACTTTCCAGCAGAATATCATGCAACAGGCCAATCCGACCAATTTCGTTACAGAGATGCGTAGTTACCACGCTTACTACGCTCCAGAGCATGGTAAGCAAATAGTTACTATTTCGAGAAGGTTGGAACGGTCAGCGTAGTAACTTTTCACGGGGTTGGAACGAAAATAGTAACTAATAGTTACTATTGTTAGAAGGGTGGAACACGCTCCATGTCTTCCAATGAAAACAATACTTTGAAGCTTCTCATGTCTTTATGTGTGAAAGAGTTGTCGGCGGAGCTCGAAGCTTACTGCAAGTTTGCGTTGCGCGACTGACAAAACTCGGCTCGACCGCAAAAGCGCTAAAAAGTCGTGGGTAGAAAACGAAACAACGGCGGAAGGTGGGGTTTTCAAAAGCTTGTAATTCCAGAAGGGAGCTAGGGATAATGAAAGGCAGAATAAGTAAGATGGGTTCTTAGCTATTACTGAAAGCGGAACGTTAGGCGTCTACATTATCTTGACATGATCTACGGCGTGGTATGCAGTATCGATTTGCGGCCTTAAAAATGCGCCATAGAGGCAGAATTGATTATGGGGGCTACTGACTGGTTCGAAGTAGGAGAGTTACCAGTATTCGTATCCAGTCTTCAGACCAGAGCACAATAACACTAGCGAGTGGCGCCAAAACTTGACAAAAATGACACACACTCAGCGATACTAGCGCTACTAGCGATAGAGAACATCCGTACTTAAACTCATTTAGTCGTTCATCAACGCTTATTTCGATGACTTCATATTCTGAACATTGCACAAAAATTATGCAGCTTTCGCTGTTTCCTTGGTGTGTGCAGACCGCACCTTTGCTTTACTAGAAATTTCCAAACCCGCAAGTTAGTCTCGCTTTAAATGCCGCAAGCGTAGTGGGCGGCGCTTCAAGTACAGCCCGTTTGCAAAGTATGGAAAGCATAGGTTTTGGCGTTACTCCCAAGTGTTATTTTGCTCTGCTTCAGTCACGCGTAGACACAAACGCAATCCTCCATCTACCAGGCCCCGAAAGATACTCAGTTTGGGATACTGGAGGTTTTCCTTGAGAAATCACAGAACAACCGAATGGGCGCAAGAAAACTACCAAGAGTTCCCGATGCGTTATTTCATAATTATCCAGAAGGGCTTTTCAATAGGCTATACAAACATTTAAAAAAACATATTGCTAACAGCCTAACATGTTGTCAATCAAAGAGTCACAGACAGTCAAACATATTGCTAACAGGCTCATTTTCTGGCAGAGCATTACACAAGTAGTCTCGACACTGCCCTAAAAATATCACGATTTTGTATTACCTGGTTTCTTTTAGTATATACAATAGTTGCGTTTTTGCAGATACCATGGTATCTGATACCACGGTCTAAAGTCCTTTTCGCAGTTATCGTGGTATCTGATATTCAGATACCACGGTCCGACCATGGTAACTGATCTGGTATCTGAAAAAGTCACCTCACTTTCATCTATTTTTGTCAAATTGGTGGGAAAGAAGTTTGGCACTAGTGATGTAATTGGATATCAGTTTTTCTTTTGGGATGACTTCGTAAAGCGCAATTTCGGCAATTGCCGTTTTTGCAAAGCAACCGTATATCAGATACCACGATAACTGCAAAAACGACTAGTTGCAGATCCAGTTACCGTGGTAACAGATACCATGGTATCTGCAAAAACGCAACTCCTGAGTTTTCAGTCTTGTTTTGGTAACGAGTTTTCCGCCGCAAATCGGAGTAGCGTTTCCAATCGTAGAGAGAGAGAGAGAGAGAGAGAGAGAGAGAGAGAGAGAGAGAGAGAGAGATAGAGAGAGAGAGAGAGAGAGAGAGAGAGAGAGAGAGAGAGAGAGAGAGAGATATTAAAGATCATCAGAGCACAAAAACTAATTTCAGTTTCTTACATACAAACACAAACCGCTATAGCTTCACATCAAACACCGAGGTAAAAAAAAAGAGACAAAAACGAGCTTCCGCATCGATTTATTCGGACTTTCAGAGGTTGCAATTTATTGTGTTGCCGGGTTCCGTGGTTGGGAGAGGCTTTTTCCAACAATAGCGATCAGTGGTCTGTACAGGCGAGGAAAGATTTGCCAAGTCATACTGGTGTGGTTAATCTGCTATGAATTACGTCCAGGTGTGGACCTTTTGTTTTCTTTTTTTCGTGAACAGCTGAATAATACTTTTCAGACAGTCAGTTCGGCCTGTCATCACACACACGCTAGACTGCATGCAAATTTCACAGCGAAGTCAATTTTCGGTCTAATTCTCTACACTTGCAAAAATATATTTTTTGTCTGATCATTGCGTAGTTTGGATCAGTTTTTGCGGTCCAAAACAGTATAACTAAGGAAGGAAGTAGCCACCTACTTTTACGACTTTTTCCCACCAGAATTGGCAATTATTATCATGTTTGGGCCTACACGAACAGCCTCCAAATTGCGTTGTCCATGCCTACCAGACGGTACAAAAAATATGACCAGACTACGCCTACTAATTCTGAGAAACTGGTTCATAATCAGACCAAGCTAATAAGCGCGTCAGGGGATTTTTAGCAGGTTTTATCGACTTCAAATTTACCAACTCCAGATCTAATTTTTGTTTATTATGGCTACATAGTTAACTAGTAGTTATAGTTAACTACGTAGCACGTAGTATCAGGTTTTTTTTTTTTGTTTTTTAGAGTTTTGGGATTTTTTTTGCGGGGGGGGGGGATTGTGACCAGGAATCGAGTAAGTTCATATTTTTTCTTCCTCTTTTTCCATTGTTTTTTTTTATTATTTATATAGTGCTATCTAGGTTAATTTGTCAAGGGGGTTTATTAAACCTCTTAAAAAGTTTAAGCTTCTGGAGGGTGTTGTAGTTAATACACTGTCAGGAGTTTCATAACAGATAACACAAGGATGCGCAGTTTCAAAAGACAACACTTGGGATGTATTCTTTTGATTTTAAACGTATGCATAATAAGCATTGCCGAAGAGTCGAAAAATGCCAAAAATGCATCTGCTGACTTTTTTATTTGTCGTCATGGTTTCGGAAAATGCAGCAGATATTTTTGCTGTTTTTCGTCTCTTCCTGGCAATGCCTATGCATAACATTTCATACATACCGTATCACAATCACAACAGATTATATCCCAAGTGTTGTCAGTTGAAACTTCGCTTCCTTGTGTCATCTGCTATGAAACTTCTGACAGTGTAGTAAACAAATTCAAGGATAGAACGATAAAAGTACAGTTGTAGCCCCGACGCAGTTCTCCCACTTTCGAAGGAGAATCAGCGTACAACCACTCCCAAGATATTAAATTTTTTTAAGGATTTAAAATTTTATTCTCTTCTCTATTTTTCTCTATAGTTCATCTCGATAAAAAAAATTAATAACTCTTCGGTGTTTTTGTCCACTATTTCCTTCCTTTTCATTTTCTTCCTTTTCAGTGTGTCTTTCTTTCTTTTTTGCCGTTAACATTTTTCTGTATGTGTGGTTTATATACGCTTGTAGTGTGATGTAACTATTTTAATGTGAATTTTTCTGTGTAGGTTACTGTATAGGTAGTGGATCCCCAACAAGACAGCTTCAGGGGGTCTTGTTTCTTGCGTTTTATTTATGTTATGTAGTTTATGTAGTACGATTGAATGAATGAATGAATGAAAGGGCGAATATACGGTCGAAACACACAGCAGTTTTCAGTTCAGTTTCATTGGACTATATTTAAAGACACAAAAATACACAATTAACATTCCTGCCGGTAAAGCACAAAAGGAGTGCTTGGCTAGGGCAGGGAGATAGCCGATATTAATTAAACAACAAACAGAATCCACTAACTGAATACTCTATATGACTGTAATAAAATCGGGAAACGCATCACTCCAAAGCTCATACAGATGAGGCAGTTTGGTTGCGACCGTGATAGTCTGAAGGCGGGATCGACTAAAACCAGGAAGGGAAGGGAACGCGAGAAAAGCAGGAAGTGCAAACTAAAACCAGGAAGGGCATACTAAAACGAGGAAAGGTATACTAAAACGAGGAAGGGATGGTGAACTTTGGATTTGAAAAGTTGCCGACCCCTCAGATAATACAAAATAGAGGAAGGGAACAGTGCTGCGAATTCTTGCAAAAGCCTTCCTGGTTTTAGGATGCCCTTCCTCGTTTTAGTATGCCCTTCCTGGTTTTAGTAAGCCTTCCTGCTTTTCTCGCGTTCCCTTCCCTTCCTGGTTTTAATCGATCCTTCTGAAGGCTGCTTACTTGTGTTACGTAAGACCTGTAATCGAGTACGCATGCCCCTTATGGGCCCTTTCGCCCAAAATACAGCATACGTGTCTGACGAAATAGAGCGTATACAGAAGAGAACAGTCTCAATTATACTAGGTCAGCAAGTAGCTTCCAGTTCCTATGAATATCTTCTAACAGAATTATCCATCCCCTCACTACATGAACGCCGTAACATACTAATTCTTAAGTTTGGGTGTAAAATCCTTGCATCTGTCCAACACCGAAGTATCCTCCCACCTGATGCACCAATAAACAATCGTACGCGTTCGCAGCTGAAACTAAAAGCGGTTAAAATCAAAACAAAGAGACACAGTAACACATTTGTGCCATTTTTCGTTAACATGTTGAAAAAATGTCAGTGTACCGTTAATATTTGTAGTATTTAGTATTTATGTAACTCGCGAGTGTTTAAAAGAATGAAATTTCTGTAAAGACAATCAAATTAGCTATTAGCTAGCAAGTTTCCGTCTAATAAACCTTACTTACTTACTTACTATATAAAGAAAAAGGGAGGAGACAAAAAAATAACCAATGGTTTCAATTTTAAATGAAAAAGAGAGAAAAATAAGCGAAACAAGGAACGAGAAAAAAAAGAGAAACACAGGGGAGGGGTCCAAAGGAGGATAACACTAGTACTTAGGGTACGATTCCAACTCCTAACCAACTTTCTCCCACTGAGGTCTAGACGAAGGTTTCCGAAAGGAAACTAGGTCTCAGTGGGTTCCTAAATTGGAATATTTATTTGGATTCTAATCCAGACGGTAGGGTCTTGTAGGTTTCCTGTCTTCGCCATGACCCCATAAACACGCTATTTTGATTTCTTGTCTACCGCATACCTGGATATCAAAGCTAGTCGAAAAATCGTAAAACAATCTTGTCAACCATGTGTAACGGATGTTCATAACACTAGTATGTAATGATCCGCAAGTCACAACTCCCTCGGTAGACGTCACCACGATTAAGCTTTTGATGACGAGTGCAGAACTATGGTTTTGCGTAAGTGCAAGGTTGCTAAATTTTTATACACAATTAAGGTAAGCACAACCGGTATCAAGGAAAGTGATGTAAAGCGGGAGTTGGGACTCGCGGGGTCAGTTTTAGTTTTGGTCTTCAGTTTTGAGTTATAGCTTTCCGTGAGTGTTGTAAGTCTACAGTCTCCAGTATTTAATGTCTCCAGTATTTAATGTCTCCAGTATTCAATGTTCGTGCAGTTTGAGTCTAAGATTTAAAGTACAACTTAAGAGCGGTATCGATGCACGGAAAGGATTGTTAAGCGTAAGGAGTTGGAGTTGACGTAACGCCGTTTAAGGTAAAATAAACATTCATTTATAAATCAACCTGTGTTGTATGTAGCTCTACCACCGAAGGTAAAGAACCGCCTCACACCACCACCCGCGCTACCCTTTTATATACCCACGTACACGTCTATCTAACTACCGCTACACATGCTGTTTACTTTTATACACACCATCTGATAAATTTTGATGAGGTGATTTGGTTCTTTACGAAATTACCGATTGATACCATTTACCCAGTAGGAACACTGTCAGAAGTTTCATAACAGATTGCGCATAACACTTTCAAGAATAACACCTTTTCACTTAGAAATAAAGTATTATGACCAATTAAGTTTACACTATCGTGCCTAGATCTCCAACAACACCTTCAATTGGTAAAAATACTAACGGGAACGAAAGAAACATAACATATAACATCCCAAAGTGTTATCTGTTGAAACCGCGCATCCTGCTGTTGTCGTTATGTAACTTCTGACAGTGTAGTATTTTTACCTATTGAAGGTGTTGTTGGAGATCTGGGCACGAAATGGTATAAACTTAATTGGTCATAACACTTTTTTTAAGAAAGTAAAGAACCGCCTCACACCACCACCCGCGCTACCCTTTTATATACCCACGTACACGTCTATCTAACTACCGCTACACATGCTGTTTACTTTTATACACACCATCTGGTAAATTGTTATGAGGTGATTTTGTTCTTTACGAAATTACCGATTGATACCATTTACCCAGTAGGAACACTGTCAGAAGTTTCATAACAGATTGCGCTAAACTACACTTTCAAGAATAACACCTTTTCACTTAGAAATAAAGTGTTATAACCAATTAAGTTTTACACTATCGTGCCTAGATCTCCAACAACACCTTCAATTGGTAAAAATACTAACGGGAACGAAAGAAACATAACATATAACATCCCAAAGTGTTATCTGTTGAAACCGCGCATCCTGCTGTTGTCGTTATGTAACTTCTGACAGTGTAGTATTTTTACCTATTGAAGGTGTTGTTGGAGATCTGGGCACGAAAACTTAATTGGTCATAACACTTTTTTTAAGTAAGTAAAGAACCGCCTCACACCACCACCCGCGCTACCCTTTTATATACCCACGAACACGTCTATCTAACTACCGCTACACATGCTGTTTACTTTTATACACACCATCTGATAAATTTTTATGAGGTAATTTTGTTCTTTACGAAATTACCGATTGATACCATTTACCCAGTGGGAACACTGTCAGAAGTTTCATAACAGATTGCGCATAACACTTTCAAGAATAACACCTTTTCACTTAGAAATAAAGTGTTATAACCAATTAAGTTTTACACTATCGTGCCTAGATCTCCAACAACACCTTCAATTGGTAAAAATACTAACGGGAACGAAAGAAACATAACATATAACATCCCAAAGTGTTATCTGTTGAAACCGCGCATCCTGCTGTTGTCGTTATGTAACTTCTGACAGTGTAGTATTTTTACCTATTGAAGGTGTTGTTGGAGATCTGGGCACGAAATGGTATAAACTTAATTGGTCATAACACTTTTTTTAAGTAAGTAAAGAACCGCCTCACACCACCACCCGCGCTACCCTTTTATATACCCACGTACACGTCTATCTAACTACCGCTACACATGCTGTTTACTTTTATACACACCATCTGATAAATTTTTATGAGGTGATTTTGTTCTTTACGAAATTACCGATTGATACCATTTACCCAGTAGGAACACTGTCAGAAGTTTCATAACAGATTGCGCATAACACTTTCAAGAATAAAACCTTTTCACTTAGAAATAAAGTGTTATAACCAATTAAGTTTTACACTATCGTGCCTAGATCTCGAACAACACCTTCAATTGGTAAAAATACTAACGGGAACGAAAGAAACATAACATATAACATCCCAAAGTGTTATCTGTTGAAACCGCGCATCCTGCTGTTGTCGTTATGTAACTTCTGACAGTGTAGTATTTTTACCTATTGAAGGTGTTGTTGGAGATCTGGGCACGAAATGGTATAAACTTAATTGGTCATAACACTTTTTTTAAGTAAGTAAAGAACCGCCTCACACCACCACCCGCTCTACCCTTTCATATACCCACGTACACGTCTATCTAACTACCGCTACACATGCTGTTTACTTTTATACACACCATCTGATAAATTTTTATGAGGTGATTTTGTTCTTTACGAAATTACCGATTGATACCATTTACCCAGTAGGAACACTGTCAGAAGTTTCATAACAGATTGCGCTAAACTACACTTTCAAGAATAACACCTTTTCACTTAGAAATAAAGTGTTATAACCAATTAAGTTTTACACTATCGTGCCTAGATCTCCAACAACACCTTCAATTGGTAAAAATACTAACGGGAACGAAAGAAACATAACATATAACATCCCAAAGTGTTATCTGTTGAAACCGCGCATCCTGCTGTTGTCGTTATGTAACTTCTGACAGTGTAGTATTTTTACCTATTGAAGGTGTTGTTGGAGATCTGGGCACGAAAACTTAATTGGTCATAACACTTTTTTTAAGTAAGTAAAGAACCGCCTCACACCACCACCCGCGCTACCCTTTTATATACCCACGTACACGTTTATCTAACTACCGCTACACATGCTGTTTACTTTTATACACACCATCTGATAAATTTTTATGAGGTGATTTTGTTCTTTACGAAATTACCGATTGATACCATTTACCCAGTAGGAACACTGTCAGAAGTTTCATAACAGATTGCGCATAACACTTTCAAGAATAAAACCTTTTCACTTAGAAATAAAGTGTTATAACCAATTAAGTTTTACACTATCGTGCCTAGATCTCCAACAACACCTTCAATTGGTAAAAATACTAACGGGAACGAAAGAAACATAACATATAACATCCCAAAGTGTTATCTGTTGAAACCGCGCATCCTGCTGTTGTCGTTATGTAACTTCTGACAGTGTAGTATTTTTACCTATTGAAGGTGTTGTTGGAGATCTGGGCACGAAATGGTATAAACTTAATTGGTCATAACACTTTTTTTAAGTAAGTAAAGAACCGCCTCACACCACCACCCGCTCTACCCTTTTATATACCCACGTACACGTCTATCTAACTACCGCTACACATGCTGTTTACTTTTATACACACCATCTGATAAATTTTTATGAGGTGATTTTGTTCTTTACGAAATTACCGATTGATACCATTTATCCAGTAGGAACACTGTCAGAAGTTTCATAACAGATTGCGCATAACACTTTCAAGAATAACACCTTTTCACTTAGAAATAAAGTGTTATAACCAATTAAGTTTTACACTATCGTGCCTAGATCTCCAACAACACCTTCAATTCGTAAAAATACTAACGGGAACGAAAGAAACATAACATATAACATCCCAAAGTGTTATCTGTTGAAACCGCGCATCCTGCTGTTGTCGTTATGTAACTTCTGACAGTGTAGTATTTTTACCTATTGAAGGTGTTGTTGGAGATCTGGGCACGAAATGATATAAACTTAATTGGTCATAACACCTTTTTTCTAAGTGAGAAGGTGTTATTCTTGAAAGTGTTATGCGCAATCTGTTATGAAACTTCTGACAGTGAAAGCGAAGCAGATTTTCTTACCACTGGAAGGAAACCCCGACGCCTAGTAAGGACAAGATTTCCGATTTTCGCCCGTTTCCATCCGTGGTAGCAACCCAGTAGTAGTAGAGAAACAAAGCAGGCGGATCGATTCACCACGTCAATTGACCCCATTACTGACACGTCAAATTGGTCAAGGAATTATAAGCACTAATAAAAGTCTTTTTATTTCAGATTCCGGACGAATATCTGTCCCGTAAGGAAAATCCAAGTAAAGACATAATGGTTTTCTTAACCCTAGATCAGCTTTCTGAACAACAATTTCGGCCTTTCTAATAAAGTATAGAAGTGACGTGGTGTACCGACTGTTTCGCATGGCAGATTCTCTTTTCCCAAAAGAAAGTGATCGAAGTTCTGTCGAATCCGGTTTATGCAGGTTGTTCATCCTAGCGGAGCTTGACAATTCTTGGTAAAAGTAAACTATAACTAAATAAGTCGATAGGAAGCTAAAAAGGTATCTGTCAGAACGGAACAAAGAAAGTCGTAGATTTCCCCGTTTATCATCAAAGGACAGGCGCAACACACAATTAGGACACGACAAAGAAGGAAGAATTTCTTAGAACGAACCGACGGGAATCGGCCTACGATAAAATCGGAAGTACAATGCGTTTAACACACCAAACCCAGGTCTCAATCGCCGAGGAGAAACGACCGAGTTCTATGATAATGTTGTAATAATGTTGTATATAGTGTTGTCCTACGAGTCATAAGAAAGTGTGAATATTCGCACAAGATGACAGTTTTCAATGGATATTCAACCAGATTTCTATTTGGCAAGGCTAGACATAGAGATCCAGGGCAGATAACAGAGTAGGCCTTTTTGGTAATTTAGCAAAACAAAAAATGTAATCTTCTTACTGTTTACTTAACGTATAGCCTACGTTAAGTAAACAGTAAGAAAATTCCCGGAAAAACGAAAATTCCTGGCTAAAGATTGAAAATTCTTTGTCGTTTGTGTGGTTTATTTATTTTCTTTCACCTACACCGCTTGTTAGAAATGGCGGCTTGCAATTCAATTACTTACTTACTTATTTGCATGTTTGATTGTCAATTTTCCAAGGTCAAAGTATACTTAGTATACTTTGCTACTATACTACAAAGTATGATCACGATAAGGAAAGAAGTAAATGGGCTAGTAGGGCCTCTTCACTATCATTCCCCCATAGCCTAGTCGAATTCGCTCGCGTCCTGGCAGAGTCAAACGTAAAGCCATAAGGCGAAGTTCAGACACGGGAACCTCCACGATTAAAAAAAACTTCCGTTGACTCGGTGAAACTACTGTGATCAATATTCCAGTCGACAATCAAAACTCAATTAGCGATCCGAAGCTACCGCACAACAACCCATTAACCAATCAACTGTTCGCTCGCAGTTAATCAATCAAAATTTGGCAAATGCTTCTTCCGAATCCACCAATCCAGCTCGTTCTCGGATTTCATTCACCGATTCCGGATGATCCATCACAATTAACACCGTTAATCTATCCAACTCTCGGTGATCCATCTTTTTCTGACAAGGTAGGATGGAAGAGTGTGTCAGGCCTGTTTTTTGTAATTCTTTTTTTTTAAGAAGGCTGCAAGAATTGCCTGTTGCGTCGCTTGCGACGTATTTGGAAATACCACAGCTTAATCATCTAGGCAGTTCTGCAAGCTCGATTTATTTTTGGGACACAGCGCGGGAGCCACAACAAATACGACACTCGCGGCCTGAGTTGGAACTTCTCAGTAGAAAACTTGGAGTCGGAGCAAGCGGTGTGACGTATGACGTGATAATCTGTTGGCAAATCTATCATAGCGGGGTGCTTTGCGGGACTAATTGCAAATCGTAAGAAGTGCGAATCTCCAGCAGATTCAGTCACAAGTGGGTCCATATTGCTCAGCGACTTCAGCTTATTCTTGGACAACAATCTATCCTGGTATAAGATAGATGTATTTGGTTGATAGGATCGTATATACTCTAACATTAAAAGAAGTTGCCCCCCCCCCCCCGCGTTCATGCGTTTTAACTTGAGCAAGCAGAAAGTTATACAAGGTAGAGCCGGATCTGCTCCCCCCACCCACCCCCACCCAGGCACGATAGAGATCCAAGGCCCCTAGGTAGTTGATAGAGTTGTTACGAAAGCTCCAGCAACTGAGGTAGGGCAACTAAGAAATGATTACATTTGATTTTGTGGAGGTAGTTCGCAGGAGCCGGGGATCCATTAGACTCCGGGTTGTAAATAATTATTGCGGAAATAGTCTTATCGAGGGAGTGAGTACCCCTTTTATGCAGTCTCATTAACCATCTGGGATAAGATCAATTCCGATCTTTTTGGTTTCCCAGGTGGATAGGTGATATTCGTTCTGTTACTGTTATTTTTTTGGTTGTATTCTTGTATTAGGCTAGTCAATATGGAATTTCTTTTCCCGGATTAAAAGGTAAGTATTACACGCAGTTTTACCGGAATCCGGCGTAGACGGGAAGCTCGTTGGTTCCGATAAAGACCTTTTTTACTGTCTAGTGGTGTCGTTGAAGGCATAATAAGACTGGCTATGTATTTCTGCTCGCGTGTACTGCTAAATGGTACGACCGAAATGTGACGTAAACCGGAAATTACGAAAACAAAAACTCCAACACAACTTACTGGATGGTGTCTTCATAACATTTTGAATCTAAGTGTCCCATGAGTTCAGTTCAGTTTATTTCTAAAACGTGAAGCGGACAAGCCGAATATTCGTTTGGTCTTCAATAAAAATATATGTACAATTTACAGTCAACACTTATGAATTAATTTAAATTAAATGCAATCGTCCAATACATTTAATAATATTAACTAGCACTGATTCCCCGGTCTTGACGAAAATTAAAGACAAGGCAGAATTGCCTAACCGACCTGGTTAAGAAGTTGAACACCCGTGTCGACGGAATGTGGCGAAGACTGGAAAATGACCCAATTTTCTTTATGAAGAATTCCACTAAACATGTCCCGTCGGGATCCACAAAACCTTCGCTCTTGTTTACTTTCGCTACCATAGTTTCCACTGTTTTCATTTCGCGATCATGCCCAGCCCTTACAACTGTGAACATGTTTGGTTTTTTTTTTGTGCAATAACTCACAATATGCAATTCCCATAATTCCAGTCATTTTTCAAGGAAAAAAAAGTAAGTTATGCACGTTATTTATGTCTTGATTAGCAAAAAAACCTCATTATCTTGTTTTTATGACGCTGGACAGTTACGCTGTTCTTATGCGGGTTCTGACCTTCAAAAGTTTTCGGCAGAAGAAGTTGAATTCACATTCAGTTCGAAGGTTTTATTAACGAAAGAGGCAGACGTTCAAATCAAAGAAACGAGTCTGAGAAAGTGCGGGTAAAAGAAACAGCTAGAAGCTCATATGGCACTTGCAAGGCTGGTTCAAAGGATGAAGTATAGAATCTGCCTTTTCGTGGGTTTGTTCTGACCATTTGTAAGCAAACCCTTAAGATAAGAATGATCATAGACCCTTGGAAATCACGAAAATGTATCGTTTGGAAGAAAAGTATTTTAGTTTTGAACTTGGCTGTAGGTAATGATGCCCACTTTAAAGGCGCTAGAAGCCCTTGAGACAAAAACGACAATAGTTCCTTGGGGATCATCGTTTGATCAAAAGTAGTTTTTTCACTTTTCGCTTAAGATGCGCACTTTAAGGATGCTAGAGATAAAATTTATAAGCAAAACCTTGTGGCACAAATGATCATGGACCAAAATGAATCGTTTTATCTAAAGTAATTTTTGACTTTGCAGTTAAGATGCGCACTTTAAGGGAGTAGAAAATCTTTGTAAGCAAAACCCTTGAGGCAAAAATGATCTTGACCTCATGGGATCATGAAAATGTATTTTACTTAAAACTATGTATTTGCTCTGCGGTTTAGAGTAGTACTTTAAGAAATGGTCGGATTTTGGAAGTACGACTTCTAAGCCAATCTTGTCGAATCTCTCATTTTCCAGCCAAGTTTCATCGTCCTAGCGCATCTGGATTCTGGAAGTACCTTAACTTGCGATCACCTGAATTCCGGACCCCCCCCCCCCCCCTCTAACTTCCCCCACAGTGCCCGTATCCAATCCGGTAATGTGGATTTATCTAGAGCATTTGTTTGTTATTCCCAACAAGTTCCATCCCGATCTCTCCAGTCTAAGCGGGTCAAGTATTTTTCGGCCTCCCCCCGCAAACAGTTGTCGGATTCGGTCCGGATATGAAAAAGAACATCAGAGACATGTCTTCTGTTCACTTATTAAATTTCACTGGAATCCGATCACCCGTTCCAAGTTACGCATGACAATATTCCGGATTCCCCCTCCCTTCACTCCCCCCACGATGATCGGATCGAGAAATGTTTTATCTCCAAGTCATTTGATCGGGTCCCTGCCAAGTTTCATCGTGAAGATTCCAAAAACCGTCATCGACGGAAAGCCGGGAAACCCTCTCCAGCCCCCCCCCCCAAAGTGTCCGGATCCAGTCTTATTTTGTAAACGATTGATTTCGAGCAGATGCTTGTTCTTCCCAGCGAGTTTCACTCCGATCCCTCAATTCTAACCGTTTCTTGAGGTTTCCGGTCTCCCCCCCCCCCCCAACTCCCCTACAGCTGTCGAATCCAGTCCGAACTTCGAATGGGACATCAGAGATATGTCGTCTATTCAGTTCTTCAGGTTCATTCCAATCCGATCACCCGTTCGAAAGTTACGACCTACAAAATTTTCCGGATCCCCCTCCCTCCACCCCCCCCCCCAGATCGTCGGATCGGGAACAGAGTTTATTAGTTTGGTCGGATCACTGATATGCCTGCCAAGTTTCATAGTTCTTGCACATCTGGAAGTACCCTAACTCGCGATCACCGGGCTGACCGACGGACCGACAGACAGACCGACGGAAAAGTGGTCGGTAAATGGAACTTGACCGGAAGGCAAGTGCCATAAAAATACCCATTCAGAATTTGTAAAAAAAACAAAAACATCAAATAGATTAAATCTCGGAAAGAACTGAAGATTCTTAACCCTCACTGGGATGTCTTTGTGAAGTCAATGAATACAATAAAACGGTCCAGGCGCCCTGCCCTTGTATTTCGCCTTTAGTTGGAGTAGAACATTCAATCAGGGAATGGCTAATGAGTGAGAAATGAGAGAGAAAGTAAAAATACAGCGCATATACAAATCTAAAAGGAATCAGAAAACCATTTTCCAAAATATGGTAATGGCTTCGTAAAATTTCACCGTCTGTCCATCTGTTAGCAAGGGGCTTAGTTACTTTGTTCGAACCTGGTGTGGAAATGTTTGAGTCAACCTAGGGGTCAAGTTTTTAGACCCGCCCCGTAGCCCTGCATGTAGGGTGGGTGAGGGGTTTCACATAAAGGGGTAACAAAAAATATTTGTCACATTAGTTTGAATCCATGTAGGAAACTTCCTTTTTTGACGGACGAATAGTTCATCCGGAATCCGGCAAAAACAGAAAATTTTATAGATGTAAAAGTCGATTAGAGATTTGATCGAGGAGTAAAAATACATGCTGAATCATAT
This sequence comes from Branchinecta sandiegonensis, assembly GCA_030848855.1. NCBI lineage: Eukaryota > Metazoa > Arthropoda > Branchiopoda > Anostraca > Branchinectidae > Branchinecta > Branchinecta sandiegonensis. Next base: position 18,321,259 of record JAUPMV010000012.1, on the reverse strand, counting down.
ACGAGCTTCGTTTTCTTCCGTGCAATTAGTTCTCTGGAGTCCGGTCGAAACCGGCAATTCGATAAAAGTAAACATTTTTTCTCAGGATTAGAGGTTCAACGTTTGTGTTTTTTGTGTATATGGCCCTTGGGCTTTTGAAATACATTGATCTATCTATCTATCTATAGGGGCAAGGAGACACGCCCTAAATCCGTTTTCTAATTCTGAAGTAGATCAGAGATTTGAAATGGGGCTAGAGGTGCATGTTGAATCCATATCCGTCCTTTTTTCTCATCAGGATCGTTTGGCCATTATTCGCCAAAAAACACCGCTATCATTATTTGCACATTTTCAAGCGATTGCTTGCTTGCTTATGGGATTCTGCGAAGACCGGAAAACTACAAGACCCGATTGTCTGGATGAACAGGTCCAATAACTTTTTCCCCTTGGGATCCCATCGAAACCGTCGGTCTTGGTTTTCGCGAAGCTAACGGGAAGAAATTGACGCTGGAAATAACTAAATGGTGCAAAAAGAAATAAGAGGGTGAAAGGACTGATTCGTAGAAACAAATTAACGACGGGGGGGGGGGGGGGGGGGCGTTGGGGTCTCAAATTACGAAAATACTTACCTTGCTAGCTTCAGCTGTAGCATAATCTCATTCTGCTCGAAAAGGAGGTTCTGCTGTTGATTCTGGATCGCTGCTGACTGAGCGTTTTGGTCGTTCGTGTGGGCCGACCTAAGCTCGTCGCTTCTATCGCCTAGGGTGCGAAGCTCGTCGTCAATCTGAAGCAACCTTTCCTAGAAACAAGATGAAGAAAAATAAAGTCCCGCGGATATGACTACCAGACGATTAAGTTGATGTGGAGACGATGAACGAATTCGGAATTAATAAAAGCTATAGATGGCATTCATATTTATTTTTCATCGGTAAATAGATGTTAATTTTGTTTTTCGCCTGTTATTTAACAAGTCCCCCGAGACTTTCCCTGCAGATGTTGCAGATTATGTGGTATGTATTTGTTTGTAATAAACGTAATCTAATCTAATCTGGACAACATCTTTTCGGTCTCATAATTCTGTAGAGAGATTTAATTAGCTTTTGGTAAAAAAATTTGTCTCTAAATGAACTTGTTTGTGTTTTTCCATGAAGTAAGAGGCGTGAAAGCCTTAATCAGCATTATATTTATTGATAGAAGAATTTACTTATCATGAGCTTTGCGAATAAGCTTCACTTTCACGACTGCCACGACAAAGGAAAAATACCTGATTTTTCTATCGTCAGAAGGAGTAAAACTCAAGCTACGTTTACACGATGAGTATTTACCTGTACTCCGCGGGTATTTTTCCCCGCAACAGCAACAAAAACCCGGGTATTTTTTACTTCAATTTCGCGAACTTTTTACCCGGGTATTTGTCTGTCGAAGGGTATTCTTCGACGTAAGCAACAATAAAATTGGATTTTCGAGGAATAATTTTGATTATGCCCATGTAAAAATTGGTCCAAATGGACACATGTTGGTATCCATTGTAGAGAGATATTCTGGGCCTTACGACCTTGTAATTTATTGGCAGATGACAGTACTCTCCCTGGAAAAATACCCGAGTACCGTGTGAACACTTTCCCTTCTCGTCTCCGGGGAAAAAATACCTGCCGTGTAAATGATCCTTCACAAAAACTGAACGCCCGTGTTTTTCTAACCAAAAATACTGTAAAAAAGTTTCTCCGAGAAAGGATTAAAGTTAACTGCAGTATTTGCTACTGGAATTAATCTTATCTCTACTGGGATAAGACTAATCCGAATTAGAAATAATCTTATCACAGTAGAGACAATATTAATACCAATAGCAAATACTGCAATATTTTTTTTTTACAGTTAAGAAAAAAAGAAAAAAGAGATAAGTGAGCCATCTTATATAAATTAACCCCAGAGGGATGCTTCACCAAACCTGAGCGAGAGTTTACTGGAGTTATCCGGATTCGTCACTTGGTACGATTCACTCCATTTTTTTTAGTTTCGCTAACTTTTTAATTTACAAGAGAAAGAGTGGCCAACAATCTTGTAGAGCCCATTTTCACCAACACAGGCATAAGTTATTTTGCTTGCCAAAAACATTGCAATTGTAAGTTCTGACCCCCGATTTACATGTCACATCATTTATATATGCAATAACAAGGGTAGAAGACTTTCCACGTTTTGGTGATAGTGATAACGGGAGTAACAATGGTTGCGTTTTTGCATACCATGGTCTAAAGTCGTTTTTTGCAGTTATCGTGGTATCTGATACCACGGTCAAAAGGCGTTTTTGTAGTTATCGTGGTATCTGAAAAAGTCATCTCACTTTCATCAATTTTTGTCAAATTGGTCGGAAAGAAGTTTGGCACTTAGTAATGTGACTGAATTTCAGTTTTTCTTTTGGGATGACTTTGGAAAGCGCAATTTCGGCAATTGTCGTTTTTGCAGAGCAACCGTATATCAGGTACCAGGGTTACTGCAAGAACGACTAATTGCAGATACAGTTAACGTGGCAACAGATACCATGGTATCTGCAAAAACGAAACTAATCTCAATAACAATGAATATAAAATTATGTTTAAATTCTTTATAGCGTATTGTTTGACCTCTTTCTTGTGCAAGGGTGGTCTGAAGGGACGTGGTACTAGAATGACGTAACATCTTTATACCTGATATCTCCGAACGATATTTTCATCATAATTATCATTCGAGTCGATACGAGAACGCTTGAGTGCTGGCTTGCCGCAACCGTCATTGGAGCTGCCATCTGAACGGGTGCACGACCCGAAAAGTTGAGATCTGAAAATAAGGGATTAATTATGACTTTTCAGTCTGAAGATATCGGTCACTCCTTACAAAGCAACCAATTTCGTGCAAGGCAAGAGATAAAACTGAAAGGAGGAACTAAAGATATTCGCAAGGATGAATGTATTGCCTGCTAAATTTTAAAAATCACAGATATTACGTTGCTCATTAATAAGAATTCACTGTGCTCATGGAAAAAAACTAAGAATCCTGGCATCCCCGGATCACATCCAGGTGGACATAAAAGGGAATAGACACTTACTAGTAGCAATCCAAATGAAGTGATTCTATGTGCGGATTTTTCAATTTTTATGGCACTTTTGTGGAAGGAAGAGGTTTGCTTTTGCATCAAAATTCCGTAAGATTAGCTTGACTGTGCGGACCCTACTCACTGTCATCACCGTCAGAAGTTTCAATAACAGATAACACGAGGATGCGCGGTTTCAACAGATAATGCGTAACAGATAACACTTCAGTAGATGCTTTTTGGGCTCTTCCTAACAAAGCTCGTTCTGCATAACGTTTCATGCAAAACGTTTTCAAACAAAACAGATAGCATCCGAAGTGTTATCTGCTATGCACTATCTGTTGAAACCGCAAATCCTAGTGTTACCTGTTATGAAACTTCTGACAGTGATATGATGATTTTCATGCCAAAGCTCTGAAAGCTCTCGCCTTGTTCATGAACTGTGTGTAGACAAAATGGGCAACAAGCTAAAAGCTTAGCGGCAAATGTAATACTAAATAAGATGAGAGAAGGGGTATGATAATTCATGACAATGAGTCTACAAGTAAAATACCGGCGAAACTAGAGACTGTTCGTATGGCAAAGCCTCCACCTTCCAGGTTCCGGAATTCCGACGCGGGAAATCCGGGGTGTTTGACACTCAATATTCCGGATATCTGGAAGGTGTCATAGAGGCAACGCATTCTTATTTCGCATTATTATCTTAGTTAGGCAAATTTGCGTTGTAATATTTAGTGTGGTTTCATTTATGCATTGACTCGTGTCCTTATCAAATAACATACCTCCGCTATTTTGCTAACGCTATTTTGGTCAAATAAAGCAATTTTCATTCATTCGACTGTCACAGTAAATATGCAAATGAATCCAGGAGAAAAAGAAAATGTAATTGACAGTTTTATCTAGAAGAAGGGTGTTACTAGCCAAAATGTTCAGGGGGGGGGCAAGGAAATTACCGACTGTCTGGTAATTTTTACCGACTGTTTTTGCAGAAAAAACAACTATTTTCAAGAAAAAAACGACAGTTTCGAAAAAACGACTGATTTTCAGCAGAAAAATGACTGTTTTGACGAAAAACCGACTGTTTTAATGATAAAAATCAACTGTTTTGGCGAAAAATCGTGGCGCTTCGCGCCGACCCGGTTATTTTTTACCGACTGGCCGACAACATTGGGGGGGGGGGGGCGTCACCCCCTCCCCCCCGGTCATGACGCCCCTGTCTATAGAACAAATTATATTTGATGGTGCAAAACGGATACGTCAGCTGAATTTTATTGGTGCTATATTGTTTCTATGTTGTTTCCCACAAGTTCGTTTTCCAACTTGAGCGATTTTGAGCCTGAAGATGACCCTTGTCAAGAAGGGCCGAAATATAGCTCCAATAAAATTCAGCTGACGTATCCGTTTTGCACCATCAAATATGATTCGCAGTCAGCTTGGGCTGAAGGAATATTTATATAAGACAAATTAGCTATCATCATTATCATGCAAATCCGGAAGGGTTGGTTTGCCTGGGCGGAAGTCCCTGACACCTGAAAGATAAAGACTACCGCTAATCTGTTCTGCAGAGTAGAAAAGCGCCGCACCAGTCGCTGTCTTTCTCTTAGTTTTTGGCCCCCAAAAACGGGCGGCGTCATTTTTGCTATCCCGCGGCGCGAAAATCATTTTGCCAATCGTCATTTCTTGCAGCAGGTGATTAATATGGGACTGACTTTTGCCAGCAAAAAAATACAAGCTCACGGCGGCGTATTCTTAATGAGTCATACTATTGAAATTCGTGAGTGGGGTGTTCAGGTGACGGTTGTGATTGCTATCTCGTTGAAACACGATGGCTGACTTTTTAAACATGAGAGTAAAAAGTCTGGAAGTCTAACCAAAATTTATTTATGAATTCACCTTATTTTTTAAGTCTTCATTTTAAATTCCGAAGATGGTTGGTTGGAAAGTTTGTTCATGAGTGATTGTTTTTTTTTATTGTAAACCGTTGGGAAGATTTTTTAAAGCTTCTCCTTTTGGAATTCGTGTTTTCATGAATATAGTAGCACAGCAGAAGTACCGTGGATAAAAATCCAGCTTTGCTCAGTAAATTATATTTTGGTAGTGTATTTATTAATAGTATATTTATTTTCTGACCATAGGGGAATGAACATGAACAAATGGAGAACTAACCAATAAATTATTCAACACAGAGTCCACGGAAGAGGATATTAATTTCAAAATCTACTTCTAGTTGATTTGTCCCAGCAGAAGTCCCGTGGATAAATTCCATCTTTACTCAATAAATTATATTTTGGTAGTATGTTTATTAATAGTATATTTATTTTCTGACCATAGGGGAATGAACATGAACAAATGGAGAACTAACCAATAAATTATTCAACACTGAGTCCACGGAAGATGATATTAATTTAAAATCTACTTCTAGTTCATTTGTCACAGCAGAAGTCGCATGGATAAAATTCCAGCTTTACTCAATATTTTTATATTTTGGTACGCTACAATACAAAATTAAACATAATCTTCTATTTATTTACAGGTAAAAAAGAGGTAAAAGCACCAGCACTGACAGGCAAAACTGGCGATGCCGATCCCCGTTTCTCTGCCACCAGGCAGGAGGTGTAATCTCGGGTGCAATGAGCAGTTGGGGGCTGCTTTCGCACACCCTTCCAGTCGAGGGGTTACGCCTCCCCGGCACCTGCTGTACACCCTTTCCCGGCACCGACCGAAATCGGCGGTGCCGATACCGATAACGGCAATAAGTTAGGCGAGTCATCTTCCAACTGCTTCTAAACAGAGCTTATTCGATTTCGTAACACGTGGAATCTGCAGAATTTTGCATTCTAGCGTTTTAATCCTTCATCGGACTATAACTCTCCGAATTCGGATTTTCATTCTCCGAACTGCGAATAAAAATGTCCGGAATCGGTGATGCACAACTCCTAAGGTCTGATAAAGGAGAGACATTTTACAGTGTACACTGTAAAAAGAAATCTTGCAGTATTTGCTACTGGGATCAATCTTGTCACTAAAAAGATAATCTTATCTCTAATTCGCATTAATCTTACTTCAGTAGAGATAAGGTTAACCCCAGTACCAAATACTGCAGTTAACTTTAATCCTTACTCGGAGAAGCTTTTTACAGTCATATGTCTGTTGTCGTAAATTCTCGTGTTGTCCTTAAATTTTAGTGTTGATGTGTGATAGTTGTTCGTTTGTTTTTTCTTTACAATGCCTTAAGCTAGAATTGTATTAATAATTTTTACAAACCCATTACAATTAGTGAAGCGTCGTTTTTTATGCCACTGGCATGTCTGATGCTTTTGAGAAACACCAGGTTTATTTATATTTGCCATTAAAACTGTACCTTACCTTTTACCTTACAGTGTAGTGTCAGCCGGTGCGGGCACAGGCGGGGCACACGAAACCAGGCACTTGCTGTACGCTAATATCAAGTGCGAGCAACCCCTCACTTTCAGCTTCCCCAGATTTCCCCAGGTAGGTTACCCATTTGAAGCTGGGTGAACTTTGGCTTGTCTTACAAGGTTATGCCACTTACCCCAGCCAAACAATCGGCACCATCGAGAATCAATCAATCAAGTTTAAAGCACAACTCTTACTAGAAATGATCTTTTCCCTATAAAATGGATCACAAAAAACGTTTTCGAAAACATCATTACTTCCCACCTGAAACTAGCGATTCTCTTGTTAGCGCTTGTCGATTACATCCAGCCTTCCTGTTCTCAAACGCGGCGGCTGGGCGCAAAAGATTTGAAAACTGAACGTACCTTGGTTAAAAGTGGGAAAACTAAGCAAACAAAAGAAGTAATAAACAGAAGATTATCATATCCTTATGTGCGAAAGAGTTGTCAGCGGACAATGAAGATTCCGGCAAACTTTTCGTTGGGTGACGGGAAAACTCGGCAAGGCCGAAAAAGCGCTAACAATTCGTAGTTACGAAACGAAACAATGGAGAAAGGTGGGGATTTTGTTAGCTTATAATTTCATATGGGAGCTAAGTATATTATAAAAGGCAGAATAAGCAAGAGGGGTCCTTTAATATCTAAATAGCTTAAAGCTAGAAGAGGAATAAAATATTTACGAAAAACACAGACATGAAAGAAATTAACTAATCAACTTACAAGATATGACCAGAAATAAATGATCGGATGAAACTACGTAAAAATTGGGCAGAAGAATTAGCAGGATATGGAGAAAACTGATTGCCAGTATTCCTCTCGGGCCGACGCACGGAAGACGGGAGGGAGGGGGGAATAGATCGGCCATCTTGGGACAACACATTATCTTTGCTCCAAATTTTTTGAAAGAGTATCTCTGCGGTCAGTTAATTTAGGAACGTCAAGTATAATGAGAGCCTCTTCATATGAAAAATTATGATCACCCAGAATGATTCTCACTGCTCTCTTTTGGACATTTTCCAGGCGAATCGAACCTGCGCCCCAAAGGGGTCAGGAAAATACCAAATATCAAACCCAGCGCGTAACCCTTCCGTCTGATCCTTTATACCGTCGTCTTGTACCAGCTTGCCGATTAAAAATGATCGAGCTAATATCAAACAACTACATCCGCAATAAAGCAACTAATGAAAGTCGATTTAAAATTTTTCCCGAATTCACAAACAAATCAAAATGAAAATTGTTTTCCAAACCATGAAGCCGCCAGGGATAAGATTAGAAAAAGATCTAATTTCAAAATAATCAAGCAGCAGCTTTTTGCGGGTCAAGTTTTTCGTCAAAACGAGACACGAAGCATACATTTGGAATTTCGAAGTTTAATTTATATTCGCAAAGTTTTTACGTGATTTTCTTTTGCGGATTTTATTTTCCGTACATGCGCGTACTAGTTGAGAACTTTACCGACGCCAGATGCGACTGCATGCAAAAACATCAAACTTCGGAAAGTTGCAATTTAACTAAGCTGGACATTACGACTACCAAACGATAAGATAAAACGTCCGAGATATGAGCTCTCGTAACCTTACGTTACGAAAACGAACAGATTGTCAGGATTCTCTTCCAGACGCCCGAACCGGAATCCATAATCTCGTTGTTCAAATCAACCAACTGTTGAGATGTTTGAACTTAGAGGCACTAGTAGTAACTTAAGCACGGCATCCAGTCGGAACAAAGCCGAACGTTTCGACGGGATCCCATAAGGATGTGTTGATCTTTCTACCACAAACAATCGGGTCTTGAAGAAGTTCGGTCTTTCCTGAGCCCCGTAAAGGTTTGACATCACCGGAATACATAACTTAACGAGATCCATTAGGTAATTGGAGCTCTCCCAATTTTACAACTACGAAAACGGATACATTGATTGCAGTCTTTTCCAGATATCCGATCCGAAATCCCAAATTTCGTTGTTCAAGTCAACCAACTCCATGCTGAGGTTTTTTCAACTGATCTAGTGATTCCAGTACGGCATCCAGTCGGAAAAAGACCAAATGTTTCGATGGGATCCCAACGATAAATATTTTTTTCTCTCTCTAATACAGACAATCGGGTCTTACAGGTGTTCTGATCTTCACCGAACCCCGTAAACATTCGATTTCATCCTAACAGACCCCTTAACTAAATCCACTAGGTACCACCCGATAAAAAATGTACCTCAAAATAGTAGTATGAAGTTGTACGAAAAAGTGGCATGCAGTAAGAACTGATGCTACTTCATGATTCTATGTCAAGGCTACCGTGGTACTGCATTCTAAAGCATGCTACTATTAGCAAGACTGGATGCTACTATAGCAAGAGAGAATGCTACTGCTTAAGATTGGCCCAGTCTGAGGCATTAAATGATAGTCTCCCAGTATAGTACACTAGCCCTTTTTCAGTCACGGTGCTCAAACGTCTAGCACCATGCCTGAGTGTTAGGCGTTTGAGCACTGTACCTAGAAATTCATGCATGGTGCATGGATTTCAGCACAGAGTGCACACGTGAAAAAGCACAATTTCTATCTTTACACACTAAATACCGGCATTTTCATATGTGCACTGTATGCTGAAACCCATGCACCCTGCATGAATTTCAAGGTACAGTGCTCAAACGTCTAGCACTCAGGCATGGTGCTAGACGTTTGAGCACCGTGACTGAAAAAGGGCTAGTGTACTAGACTGGAGTATCCCCCCCCCCCCCAGGTGGTCGAATCGGGGAAGTGAATATTTCCAAATCAGTTTGGTCAGGTCCCTAGTATGCCTGCCAAGTTTCATCGTCCTAGCACTTCTGGAAGTACCCTATCTCGAGAAGAGTGGCCTCACCGACCGACAGATCGAAAAGCGATCGGTATATGGCACTTGAGCGAAGTTGCAAGAGCTATAAAAACATATAAACTAACCTTGAGTGGCCTTTTGAGTACTGGTATCCGGATTCCCGAACAACCTGACGAGCAAGGGGAAAGAGCTCATCTCGTCTGGTGAGTAGAGCAGGAACTAACCGGCAGATCTGAGCTGAAGCCTCATTGACAGAGACCTAGAAATAAGGCGATCGTCAGCAACGGAGGCCCCTGTCGGCATTCTCGTTGGTCTTACATACTTCGATTTTTTTTAATTAAAACCAACTTTTACATGCTAAACTAGATGAACGCACCTTTTCCGGCCCTCTTGCCATCCTTTACACATGTAACTGATGCCACTGACCGCAGGAAAGCCCGAATGGGCCTGTGGGGGCAGTAAAAAAAAGTTTGTAAAGTTTGTTTAAATAATATTCTTTAACTTTAAAGGCTTATACACAGCATTATTCAGAAAGTGTGTTGAATATGTAGTTAGTCCATCTTCATCTTCCTGGCCGAAAATTGAAAATTAAGTGTCTTTTTCTGTGTGTTTATGTGTTTTATTTATTTTCTTTCATTTACTCCGCTTTTTCAAAATGGCGGGTCAGAAATGAATTACTTACTATTACTTACTTACTTGGTATTTGATTTGCATAATATTTTTTTGTACCATGGCCCGTTGGGCTTTCCATGTACAATACATACATACATACAAGAGCACTTCAAAGATGGTTCACCTCGGCTCCTACGACTGAGATAGTGACACGCCGAACCTGGACCAATGTATGCCGAACTTGAACAGGAGTGGGCCACGTTCGGCACTTTTGACCAACAAACACTTTTGCTCACAGCAGGATATGAATTGATAGTACGTTTTTTTCTTTCTAAGCTATGCAAGATATGAAACAAGAGCTGTAAGCTCATATGGCACTTGCATGTGTCAAGATGATTTGATTGATCAAGAGTAAGTTTCGACTTTGCGGTTGAGATGCGCGCTATAAGGGAGCTGGAACTTCATTTGTATGCAAAACCCTTGAGGCAAAACTGCTAATGGGCTGATGGGCATCACGAAAATGCATATATTGCTTAAAAGTATTTTTTTTACTTTGCGGTCAAGATTGGTACTTTAAGGAATAATCGGATTTGGGAAGTAGCAATTTCTAAGCAAATGTTGTTGAGTCTCCAATATTCCAGCGAAGTTTCATCGTCCTAGCACATCAGGAAGTACCTTAACGCGCGATCACCGGAATCCCAGACCCCCCTCCCCCTCCTCCAACTCCACCCACAATAACCGGAGCCAATCCTGTTCTGTAAATGATTAATCCAGAGCATCTGTTTGTCATTCCCACGAAGTTCGATCCAGATCACACCAGTCTAAGCGGGTCAAGTATTTTCCGCCCTCCCCCCGATAATTGCCGGATTCGGTCCGGAAATGAAAAAGGTCACAAGAGAAAAATGTCCTCTGTTTAATTATTAAATTTCACTCGAATCCGATCACCCGTTCCAAAGTTACGCATGACTCAATATTCCGGATTCCCCTCCCTCAACTCCCCCCCCCCCCCCAAGATTATCATATCGAGGATTTTTTTTTCTTCCAAGTCAGTTTGACCGGGTCCCTGATATGCCTTCCAAGTTTCGTCGTGAAAATCCCCCAAAAACGGAATTCCGGGAGACCCCTCCCCCCCCCCTCAAGTGTCCGGATCCAGTCAAATTATGTAAAAGATTTATATGGACCAGATGTTCGTTCTTCCCAGCAAGTTTCACTCCGATACCATCATTCTAACCGTTTCTCGAGATTTCCGGTCCACCCCCCCCCACCCCACCCAGCTCCCCCGCGGTGCACGTAGCCAATCCGATTCAGCAAATGACTTACCTAGAGCATCTGTTTGTTCTTCCCACAAAGTTCCATCCCGATCCCTCCATTCTAAACGGGGCACGTATTCCCCCCCCCCCCCCCCCAATAGTTGCCGGATCCGGTCCGGATATGAAAAAAATCATCGGAGAAATGTCGTCTGTTGAATTCTTAAATTTCACTCGAATCCGATCAACCATTCCAAAATTACGCATGACTGAAAATTTCGGATTCCCCTCCCTCCACTCCCCCCACCATTATCTGATCGACAAAATTTTTATTTTGAAGTCAGTTTGATTGGGTCCCTGATATGCCTGCTAAGTTTCATCGTGAAAATCCCCAAAACCACCATCACCGGAATTCCGGGACCCCCCCCCCCCATAAGTGTCCGGATCAAGTACAATGGCCTAAAGGACTTATCTAGAGCAGATGCTTGTTCTTCCCAGCAAGTTTCACTCCGATCCCTCCATTCTAACCGTTTCTTGAAATTTCCGGTCTCCCCCCCACCAACTCCCCCCCTGGCTACCGAATCCGGTCAAGACTTTAAACGGGACATTACATATATATATTCTGTTCAGTTATGAAGTTTCATTACAATCCGATCATCCGTTCGAAAGTTACACACTTCTCAATTTCCCGGATTCCCCTGCGGATTCCCCTCCCTCCACTCCCCCACCATTATCTGATCGACAATATTTTTATTTTGAAGTCAGTTTGATTGGGTCCCTGATATGCCTGCCAAGTTTCATCGTGAAAATCCAAAAAACCACCATCACCGGAATTCCGCCCCCCCCCCCATAAGTGTCCGGATCCAGTACAATGGTCTAAAGGACTTATCTAGAGCAGATGCTTGTTCTTCCCAGCAAGTTTCACTCCGATCCCTCCATTCTAACCGTTTCTTGAAATTTCCGGTCTCCCCCCCCCCCAACTCCCCCCTGGCTACCGAATCCGGTCAAGACTTTAAACGGGACATTACAGATATATATTCTCTTCAGTTATGAAGTTTCATTACAATCCGATCATCCGTTCGAAAGTTACACACTTCTCAGTTTCCCGGATTCCCCTGCCGTCCCCCCCCCCCAAAATGGTCGGATCAGAAAACTGATTATTCCTAATTTTGTTTGGTCGGGTCTCTGATATGCCTGCCAAGTTTCATGGTCCTAGCACAACTGGAAGTACCCTAACTCGAAAAAGTGTGACAAAATGCCCTAAATTTTCAAGTTTCCAGCGCCCCGCACTCCCCCCCATATGGTCGGATCAGGAAACTGATTATTTCCAGGTTAGTTTGGTCGGGTCCGTGATATTCCTGCCAAGTTTCATTGTCCTAGCTCATCTGGAAGTACCCTCACTCGAAAAAGTGTGACAAAATGCCCTAAACTTTCAAGTTTCCAGCGCCCCAGCTCCCCCGCATATGGTCGGATCGGGAAACTTATTATTTCCAGGTTACTTTGGTCAGGTCCCTGATATTCCTGCCAAGTTTCATTGTCCTAGCTCATCTGGAAGTACCCTAACTCGAAAAAGTGTGACAAAATGCCCTAAATTTTCAAGTTTCGAGCGCCCCCACTCCCCCGCATATGGTCGGATCGGGAAACTGATTATTTCCAGGTTCGTTTGGTCGGGTCCCTGATATTCCTGCCAAGTTTCATTGTCCTAGCTCATCTAGAAGTACCCTAACTCAGAAAAAAAGTGACAAAATGCCCTAAATTTGCAAGTTTCCAGCGCCCCGCACTCCCCCCCATATGGTCGGATCGGGAAACTGATTATTTCCAGGTTAGTTTGGTCGGGTCCCTGATATGCCTGCAAAGTTTCATTGTCCTAGCACATCTGGAAGTACCCTAACTCGGATATGTGGGACAAAAAAACTCGGACCGACCGACAGACCGACAGACCGACAGACCGACAGACCGACAGACGGAATTGTGATCGGTATATGGCACTTGAGCCAGAGGCTGCAAGTGCCATAAAAACAACATTGATAATAATAATAATTTATTTGTAACCCACTTCCTATAAAAAGACAAGCGGAGTAAAATTACACAAAATATCTCGGACAAAACACGCGGATAAAGCTAAGTTCCCACAGTCCAGTTTTCTGTTCCCACTGCCCAGTTAATGGCCAGTTTTTATGGCACTTGCAGCCTCTGGCTCAAGTGCCATATACCGATCACAATTCCGTCTGTCGGTCTGTCGGTCTGTCGGTCTGTCGGTCTGTCGGTCGGTCCGAGTTTTTTTGTCCCACATATCCGAGTTAGGGTACTTCCAGATGTGCTAGGACAATGAAACTTGGCAGGCATATCAGGGACCCGACCAAACTAACCTGGAAATAATCAGTTTCCCGATCCGACCATATGGGGGGGAGTGCGGGGCGCTGGAAACTTGCAAATTTAGGGCATTTTGTCACTTTTTTCTGAGTTAGGGTACTTCTAGATGAGCTAGGACAATGAAACTTGGCAGGAATATCAGGGACCCGACCAAACGAACCTGGAAATAATCAGTTTCCCGATCCGACCATATGCGGGGGAGTGGGGGCGCTCGAAACTTGAAAATTTAGGGCATTTTGTCACACTTTTTCGAGTTAGGGTACTTCCAGATGAGCTAGGACAATGAAACTTGGCAGGAATATCAGGGACCTGACCAAAGTAACCTGGAAATAATAAGTTTCCCGATCCGACCATATGCGGGGGAGTTGGGGCGCTGGAAACTTGAAAATTTAGGGCGTTTTGTCACACTTTTTCGAGTGAGGGTACTTCCAGATGAGCTAGGACAATGAAACTTGGCAGGAATATCACGGACCCGACCAAACTAACCTGGAAATAATCAGTCTCCCGATCCGACCATATGGGGGGGAGTGCGGGGCGCTGGAAACTTGAAAATTTAGGGCATTTTGTCACACTTTTTCGAGTTAGGGTACTTCCAGTTGTGCTAGGACCATGAAACTTGGCAGGCATATCAGAGACCCGACCAAACAAAATTAGGAATAATCAGTTTTCTGATCCGACCATTTTGGGGGGGGGGGTGGAGGGCAGGGGAATCCGGGAAACTGAGAAGTGTGTAACTTTCGAACGGATGATCGGATTGTAATGAAACTTCATAACTGAAGAGAATATATATCTGTAATGTCCCGTTTAAAGTCTTGACCGGGTTCGGTAGCCAGGGGGGAGTTTGGGGGGGGGGGGAGACCGGAAATTTCAAGAAACGGTTAGAATGGAGGGATCGGAGTGAAACTTGCTGGGAAGAACAAGCATCTGCTCTAGATAAGTCCTTTAGACCATTGTACTGGATCCGGACACTTATGGGGGGGGGGGGCCGGAATTCCGGTGATGGTGGTTTTTTGGATTTTCACGATGAAACTTGGCAGGCATATCAGGGACCCAATCAAACTGACTTCAAAATAAAAATATTGTCGATCAGATAATGGTGGGGGAGTGGAGGGAGGGGAATCCGCAGGGGAATCCGGGAAATTGAGAAGTGTGTAACTTTCGAACGGATGATCGGATTGTAATGAAACTTCACAACTGAACAGAATATATATCTGTAATGTCCCGTTTAAAGTCTTGACCGGATTCGGTAGCCAGGGGGGAGTTGGGGGGGGGGAGACCGGAAATTTCAAGAAACGGTTAGAATGGAGGGATCGGAGTGAAACTTGCTGGGAAGAACAAGCATCTGCTCTAGGTAAGTCCTTTAGGCCATTGTACTTGATCCGGACACTTATGGGGGGGGGGGGGGTCCCGGAATTCCGGTGATGGTGGTTTTGGGGATTTTCACGATGAAACTTGGCAGGCATATCAGGGACCCAATCAAACTGACTTCAAAATAAAAATTTTGTCGATCAGATAATGGTGGGGGGAGTGGAGGGAGGGGAATCCGAAATTTTCAGTCATGCGTAATTTTGGAATGGTTGATCGGATTCGAGTGAAATTTAAGAATTCAACAGAGGACATTTCTCCGATGATTTTTTTCATATCCGGACCGGATCCGGCAACTATTGGGGGGGGGGGGGGGAAATACGTGCCCCGTTTAGAATGGAGGGATCGGGATGGAACTTTGTGGGAAGAACAAACAGATGCTCTAGGTAAGTCATTTGCTGAATCGGATTGGCTACGTGCACCGCGGGGGAGCTGGGTGGGGTGGGGTGGGGGGGTGGACCGGAAATCTCGAGAAACGGTTAGAATGATGGTATCGGAGTGAAACTTGCTGGGAAGAACAAACATCTGGTCCATATAAATCTTTTACATAATTTGACTGGATCCGGACACTTAAGGGGGGGGGGAGGGGTATCCCGGAATTCCGTTTTTGGGGGATTTTCACGACGAAACTTGGAAGGCATATCAGGGACCCGGTCAAACTGACTTGGAATAAAAAAAAAAAATCCTCGATATGATAATCTTGGGTGGGGGGGGGGGGAGTTGAGGGAGGGGAATCCGGAATATTGAGTCATGCGTAACTTTGGAACGGGTGATCGGATTCGAGTGAAATTTAATAATTAAACAGAGGACATTTTTCTCTTGTGACCTTTTTCATTTCCGGACCGAATCCGGCAATTATCGGGGGGAGGGCGGAAAATACTTGACCCGCTTAGACTGGTGTGATCTGGATCGAACTTCGTGGGAATGACAAACAGATGCTCTGGATTAATCATTTACAGAACAGGATTGGCTCCGGTTATTGTGGGTGGAGTTGGAGGAGGGGGAGGGGGGTCTGGGATTCCGGTGATGCGCGTTAAGGTACTTCCAGATGTGCTAGGACGATGAAACTTCGCTGGAATATTGGAGACTCAACAACATTTGCTTAGAAATTGCTACTTCCCAAATCCGATTATTCCTTAAAGTACCAATCTTGACCGCAAAGTAAAAAAAATACTTTTAAGCAATATATGCATTTTCGTGATGCCCATCAGCCCATTAGCAGTTTTGCCTCAAGGGTTTTGCTTACAAATGAAGTTCCAGCTCCCTTATAGCGCGCATCTCAACCGCAAAGTCGAAACTTACTCTTGATCAATCAAATCATCTTGACACATGCAAGTGCCATATGAGCTTACAGCTCTTGTTTTTTGTTGCCAGCTTTCTTCTCCCGATTTTTCGTTTTGCTGCCCAGTTTTTCTGATCAAACTGAGTTTGATATTTACTGGCCCGCGAAAAACGCTGGCCAGTTTTCTTCAGATCGCCGGCTTTTTGAGTAGGAAAAGATTTGTTGGAGATAAATAATTGTAGAACTATCGAAGATAACTGAAAAGATATAGTGGACCGATAGCAGTGTTGAACTGCTAGTTATCGGTTGTATGAGCTACCCTTGGCTCTGGGATTCATCCAGGGCGGACTACAAAGATCAGCAAAAAAAAAAAACTCATACCTAGCCCTTGCAGAGAGTGGACTTTAACATGCAGGGCTCGGTATTTCAAACGAAGAACTAGCAAGCGTTTTAAAAAGAAAATTTGACTCACTGAAAGACTCTTATATTCGTGAGAAACGACACGACCAGGGGAAAATCTACAGCTCTTCTTGTTGTTCACACCAGATGATGCAGTGAGAACCAAAAAAAACGCAGCTTTTAAAATTGGCCAGCAAAAATAACTGGGCAGTGGGAACTTAGCTTAATACTACGGTTTGGACCTAAGGACGTGAATGCTTTACTTGTTAACTTAGCGCTAAGTAACTCAAACGACTGAAGAATATCAGTGGCACCATACTTCTTAACAATCCGTGTATTACGTTACGATGTCGGAAGGTACAGTAGAAATTTGCAATATTTAAAGTAAGCAATACGGATCTGGCGCAGATCTTTATTATTCAGCGAATGCAACCCAGTTAAAACAGAACAGAACGGTCACAATATGTAGAATACATTTTAGCTAAAGCTTTGCGTGAATACTTTCCACGATTAGGTACAATTTTTGCGTAACCAAATGAACCGCCAAGGCCGTATCCAGGGGGGTGTTAGGGGGTTGAACTCCCCCCCCCCCCCCCCGAAACATAAAAAATAGTCATTTTTATAGAATTTTCCCTCTGATCTATGTCTTGTTTGTACTTTTTTGTCCGACCCGCAGGCAACCCCCCCCCCCCCGAAAGGCAACCCCCCCCGAAAAAAATTCCTGGATACGGGCCTGTGAACCGCTAAAATTAAAAAACACACAGCAATGTGTCGTGCAGAAATATTTATCCAAAAAAATGAAGAGCTTGGCCCCTTCTCTACCACATATTCCTGCTTTTGTAACGTACGTACGTACGTTGTAACGTACCTTTAACGTACGTGTCTTCCTAGTAAGGTAGTGTTCAAGAGTGGCGGTACTATCTGGGATAGGGGAGGGGGGGGGGGGAATTGGCATGATCGGCGATTAAACTGTCAGAACTTTGACAACATCATTACTGTGATGCTCATAACTCTGTTAAAAGTAACCTAGCTCGAGGCTACGGTGAGCGTGTTCCACCCTCGTACCAGTAGTAACTATTAGTTACTAAATCCGTTCCAACCTCACGAAAAGTTACTACGCTGACCGTTCCAGCCTTCTCGAAATAGTAACTATTTGCTTACCACGCTCGGGAGCGTGGTAAGCGTAATAACCATGAATCTCTGTCACGTGATTGGTCGGATTCACCCGTGGCATGATATTCAGCTGGAAAATAGAAAAATCGTTCCAGCCTTGACGACAAAAAGGCAGAGTTTGTGACGTCATGCGTGGTAACTACGGAAAGTAGGATGGAACACGCTCGGTATCTCTGTCGCACCACTTGTTTCGTACGGTGCACCACCCGCCCGGCTTACGGAGCCCCATCTTAAAGTTTAACTGAAAAGCCAACTTGTTTTTGTATCATTTAACTAATTACACTGCATTATTTTGATTGCTCTAAGGGCTTTTTTTTTCTTTTTCACTATTTGGTCCGTTATGACTTTCAGAATATCTACGGCCGTCCTCACAACGCAAAATTCTACTATGACGCGAAAGATTTGAATCTGAACATAAACATGGCTTTTCAGTGGTCAGTCATCACCACAGGGAAGGTGGCTCACTCTGTGAACACTTATTTTTCGTGAATAGTTTTCGTCAAGCATAAAAAACAGATTCAAGCGTATAGATCATACCGATCAGACAAGGAAATTCCACTATTTGAAAATCGATTATTCGTGAATAGCCGAGGAACGAAGTAACGCATTTTCGCCGGGTATTCAAGCTTCTTTAAGTGAATAAGTGATGGGTAACTAGATTGTCCTATATAAGCCCTTTTCAGTTAAACTTTAACCCCAGGATGTAAAGGTTACGACCTATTTAAAGGACTCATCTCAGCTATATTACTGTTTCGCTCTATGTGTATTCTCATTCCCCGAGATTTCAAACTTTCTATGTCATTTATATCAACCCGAACAGCACTACACTGATTTTTTCATTTTCCGTGTTTAAGTATTCCCGCTTACTGTCTGCGAGGAGCTCATGAATGAGAAATACCAGTTATACAATATTCACGTGTTTCTCATCAAAACCAAGTGGGCCTCGACAAACCGACCAGAGTCAATTAAAGTTTATCTACTGCGACTAGTGCTTTAAGTATTCAGTCTTTGCAGGAATACTGACAGCTGATTCAAAAGGTGTAAACGATTTATAACTTTTCTCGAACAAATTTGCAATGCATAACTTCCTATATCCCACAGGAAGTTATTTTATCACAATTTCTTTTGCGGAGGATATTACGACCTCGTATCATCCTCCAGAGAGGCTGATACGAAGCGTAACAGCCTCCGCAGAAGTTCATCGAGCACTTTTTCTCAAATACTGAATTCATCGAGCACTTTTCCTCAAATAGTGAAAAGCAGAAGCTGACCTCCACAAAATAAATTAAAAACAATACTTTCAGTAAAAAAAAACATACTTAAAAAATACAAAAAAATAAAATAAGAAGTAAAATATATGTTGAAAAATGACAGAACATCTTACTCTCTTAGACAACCAGCCTATGCCCTAGGTCATACCTTGTCACAATCAAATTTCCACTGAAAATACAGCTTGTCAACTGAAACAACAGTCTGTTCCCTGGAGTAAAGGGGGGGTAGGAGGCTAACATTATTACAAAACCAAGGAAGAAAGGAGTTAAACTGACAGACTTGGGAGTTTCCTTTCCATTTCAATCCCTCCTCTCATAACCAGAGTCGTTACTAGCCAAAATGTTCGGGGGTGGGGGGTGGGGGTGGGCAAGGTATTTACCGACTGACTGGTCATTTTTGTGGAAAAAACGACTGTTTTTAAGAACAAAACTACTGTTTTGACGAAAAATCTACTAATTTTAAGAAAAAACGACTGTTTTTACCAACTGGCCGACAACCATTGGGGGGGGGGGGGGTACCCCCCTCCCTCATACGTGACGTCCCTGCTCATGACACAAGTGTGGCACTGACTCTTCTGTTTTCTTTTCAAATCTTCACTTTCTTTTTCGCTGCCTAACTTTTATTTGAATTTTTCTTCGAAGAATTTGCTCGAAAAAATCGATTTGGTTTTACTCACTTCATGAAGGGTTAGCGGCTTCTCCGGCCTCCTCTTACAATCGAACCGGCCATAGATGGCAGCATACTTCCGAATCTCTTCCATCTTCCGGGGATCGTCGTCGGGTAGACTCGAAATATACTGCAAAAAAAAAACAAATTATGATAACATTGTGCCAAGATAAGTTTGGGCTGATAGTTTACCACTTGGGGGCAAGGAGATAATATATTGGTAAAGCAAAAGAGAGAGTTGGTCCTTACTTCAGTCCTATGTGTGGTTATGAGGATGAAAGCGTAGCTCATTTGATGTGTGATTGAGTGGAATTGAATGAATGAAGAAAGGAGGTATTTGGTGAGAGAGAATAAGTTCCGTTTCAACCGTCTTATTCTCGCCACGATTTTTAACTTGGTGACCCTGCCTCACATTTTATACATCGCACCTTTCTGGCGAATGTTAAAGACCTAATCCAAACATTCAGTTTACCTTCTCTTGGGGATCGCATGCCACGGGTTTGTTTAGATTTGAACTCGATTGCCGAGCTGCTGTTTTGGCTGGAGAAAAAACCCACGCACAACGTCTTCTTTTCTAGATGGCGGAATTTTCCAGGACTGATTAGCAAAGAATTATAAGACCCAACTGATAATTTTTTTATGTCTTCAGAGGTACCACACTGGTCTTGGTTTTATAATTTATTTGTATTTGTAATAAACAGTTGGAGCATTAGATGGAAATTATTATTTTGACCCTTGGCTCCCTACGTGCCATAACAACTGTCCGGGATAATCGGCTGAGATTTAGTCCAGACAGAGTTATTTGGTGTTTTTTTTAATTTGCTCATTGTTTTACGGTGTTTTAGTGGTTTGAACATTCATAGTGACAGTAGCATTGTGTGTGTGGTAGAAAGACCATTTTTTGTGGCCCGCTTTAACTAACACTGATAAAAACAAATTCGCTCTATTTATTTTCGTTTCTGTAAAGTCCTGCTCCGCCTCCCTCCTTGGACCCGAAATAGTAAATCGTCACTACTTACAACATCACTGACCCACTGACAGCAGTTGGACAACTTGTACAGAAGTACAACAATAATATTAAGCATCAATGGGAGAGCATTCTTCTACAATAGGATAGTTTTGTAGATAGGATAATGTTTTCTCTATGTCTTGTTATAGTATTTTCTTCTTCTTTTCTTTCTTTATTCCTACTCCATCTGTGTCATGTGCTTTTGATGGGTGAAAAATAAAACTATTATTATTATTATATAATGTTGAATGGATGGCAAGGATGATGAAGGATGAATGTTTTGTTATTATGAAAAATTCTTGGAGGTTACTTTACATGAGGCTTGCGATGGAGCGTAGAACGAGATTTTTAGAATAGGAGGAGTGCGTTATTTCTATAAATTAGTAAATTTATTACAAAATCTGTGTTGCCATGGCCCACGGGCTTTTTGGGGTAATATATTATATTCTATTCTATGTCGGTTGAAGGCGTTTGAGTAAGAAATTGATTTGGAGTGAGTTGAAGTAAGTTTTATAAGAAAAAAAAGCTTGTTGGTAATTTGCTCTCCGTCCTGCACAGGTCCATCACACTGCCATCAAATATAACTCGCATTCAACTTGGCCTGAAGGAATACTTAAAGCGGGCCACAAAAAATGGTCTTTCGACCACACACACAATGCTAACCATCCCTACTGTCACTATGAATGTTCAAAACCACTAAAACACCGTAAAACAATGAGCAAATTAAAAAAAAAAAAAAACAAATTTCCTAGGTTTGAAATAACTCTGTCTGGACTAAATCTCAGCCGATTATCCCGGACAGCTGTTATGGCACGTAGGGAGCCAAGGGTCAAAATAATAATTTCCATCTAATGCTCCAACTGTTTATTACAAATACAAATAAATTATAAAACCAAGACCACTGTGGTACCTCTGAAGACATACAAAAATTATCAGTTAGGTCTTATAATTCTTTGCTAATCAATCCTGGAAAATTCCGCCATCTAGAAAAGAAGACGTTGTGCGTGGGTTCTTTCTCGAGCCAAAATAGCAACTCGGCAATCGAGTTCAAATCTAAACAAACCCGTGACATGCGATCACTAAGAGCGTGTTCCACCCTCGTACCAATAGTAACTATTAGTTACTGAATCCGTTCCAATCTCACGAAAATTTACTACGCTGACCGTTCCAGCCTTCTCGAAATAGTAACTAATAGTAACTATTTGCTTACCACGCTTGGGAGCTTGGGAACGCTTTGGGAGCTGGGGGGCTTTGGGAGCGTGGTAAGCGTAGTAACCACGAATCTCTGTCACGTGATTGGCCTGATTCACCAGTGGCATGATATTCCGCTGTTAAATAGAAAAATCGTTCCAGCCTTGACTGCAAAAAGCCAGAATTCGTGACGTCATGCGTAGTAACTACGGTAAGTCGGATGGAACACGCTCTAAGAGAAGGTAAACCGAATATTTGGATTAGGTCTTTATACAGGAGACTAATTCAATCCATCAGACAAGATTCAATTTCAGTCCAAATTCTGAGACGAGATTCAAGTTCTTCACAGATAAAATAATCTCGAACACTCCGCCAAAAATTACTGGGTTTTTGCTCAACACTTGTCCCTCAATTCTGCTGGTTTGACAACTTCCACAACGCGTTAGCAAGTGGGTGGTACAAAAATGCGCTCAGTGAGGAAAAACTGTGAAACCATTCGATTAAAAAGGTCTGCCAATGAAAACGATAATAGCTTTCAACTCCCAACAGCTGCCAAACATTCTCATTTTCTTTTAGAATTTTGCACAAGGATCTATCCTGCACATACGTAAGAAACAGGGAGGGGCGTCACGACCGGGGGGCCCAATGCTGTCGGCCAGTCGGTAAAAAATAACAGAGTCGGCGCGAAGCGCCCGCGAATTTTCGCCAATACAGTTGATTTTTTTTCATTAAAACAGTCGATTTTTCTGAAAATCAGTCGATTTTTCGTCAAAACAGTCGTTTTTTTTCGGGAAATCAGTCGATTTTTTCGAAACTGTCGTTTTTTCTTGAAAACAGTGGTTTTTCTGCAAAAACAGTTGGTACAAATTACCAGCCAGTCGGTAAATTCCTTGCCCCCCCCCCCAAACATTTTGGCTAGTAACGCCTCTGGAAACAGGACACAGTTCTTTGTTTCTATAAAAGGGAAAAAGATATATAACCACTAATAATTAAAGACGGGCTGTAAATTTATTGTCTCTGCTTCAAACCCGCCATGATCTCTATTTATAACGTAGGCACCATTTAACAACAAGTTTTGGCCACAAATGTCTAAATTCTCAACTTTAGAGATCAATGTTGCCTGAGTTTGTTGAACAAAATAAAAACAGGCCTACCACACGTACTCAAACCCACTCAAACAAAGCTAAATTAACTAATTATCCAGCGGACGAAACTGAAAGATATTTTAACTCATTTGTAGTCCTTAGTCGTGTTTATCTGGTATTGTTTGTCATATGTCATTGGCCATTTTATATCCCGTTGGAAGTGTTAGGTTGACTTACCTTTACTAGCTATCTTTGCTATGTTGGTCAATAAACGATATATATATGTACATATTTCCTGATACAATAATACAACATTTTCGTTCTTTAAGCAAACGCTGACAAAACTGAACATGCATTCACTTCTTTCGGTTCCTCCTTGGTTACGGAAGTCTCTAGCCCCTTTTCTCATCGTCTGTCACTCTTTCCTTCCGATTCCCGTATACCAATCAATCAATCATTTATTAATACCAAATTATCCATTGGATAGCATACGCTGACGATTCCTAAATTCCTAAATTCATTCAATGAGCTTGATTAATCATCTATAAACAATTAACAATGGCATATTCCAGAGTTTAAGATGTCAACTTGCAAACAGTAAACCCTTGCGAATATTTTGAATGTATTCTTTTATTTGTATTTCTTATTTCGCTTGAACGTTGCTACGTAGTATAAGAACATCGATGCCTGATATCTTAGGCGTATTCTCGCCGTTCCCCAAGGGCTCCATTTGAGGAGTTCCCGCGTTTTTGCTTGTCCCGGGGACTCACTCACCGTACTGTCGCGAGTCCCCACGGACGGGGAATGCTCCGATTATCATCACCATCATCAAACAGGACTCCCTTTCAGATTCGGAGGGGAATCGATTTTTGCTGGTGTTGGTGCAATGTAAAATCATTAAAAAGAATCAGAATAAACAAAACCAAAGATAAAGTGGAACCAGACTAATTTCGTCAACCGCATATTTTTTTTTTCGAACAAAATCTATTTTAGAAGCATTCACCGTGTTCTCGTTGTTTTCCTAGGCGGAGTCCGCGTGGAGTGACTCCCTCTATTCTCGCCGTTCCCTTCGATTCCCCTTCGATTCGATTCCCGGCGAGAATACGCCTCTTACCTCGCCTCGACGGTCGGGCATAGCAGACGGTGAGTTTGAACGAAGCACAAGCTGAACATTGGGATTAGGACTAAAAAGCACAGGGTTGGACACGGGACTTCATCTAACAAGAAAAGAGGCGCATTCTCGCCGTTTCTAACAAGATCATCTTTGCAAGGCGGGGGCAGGGTTGCCACACCAAAAAATTCAGAGATGCACTTTTGGCCGAAAAGAGAGAGTGAATTTGGGAGTGAAAATTTACTGTGATGAATAAATGTGAAACGACCACTTTTGGTCAGAATCACTGCTGCAAAAATGACACATCTGACGTTTTTCGGAATAGAGTGAATTTTATGACATACGTAGGACAGGAGTGATAAAATAAAAATAGAAAGACAACTCACACTATTGTGCGACATGTGGCAACCCTGCTAACAAGTACAGGGTTGGACACGGACTTCAACAAAATAGACAAAACTATTTGCAAGGCTGGGAATGAGAATTTGTCCCACTCCCTCCACCGGTGTCAGGTGATTTCGCAGGTGATACTTTTTTTGGAGGTGGTTTGGTTCCGCTTACCGGTGTAATGAAATCCACGAACCCTAACCTTTTCGTTTTGAAATGTGTACCTAAAAGAACTTAGATTTTGTACAGATGATCTGGACAAGAACAAATAATCAGATAGAACCTCCGCTCCCTATCTCTATAATATGACTATGCGGAGTCGTATATTTCCCCGTACCCTGTCCGCTGCAAATGAGCGGAGGTTAGTAGCCCATAGCTTCACGCCACATCACGTTTCGTTTTCTCTACAAGTGGCTAAATCGCTGTGAAGTCACTTTGAGGAAAAGTAGAAGTCAAAGCTGATTGGTTCTACGGACGCGCTCCAGAGCGGGTAAGCGCGCGGAATACACCTCCTGCATTTTTTGTTCTGCGATGAGCAACGGCGAGACGGAAGATGAGTAAACGGGTATCAACATCAGCTCAAAGCTAGAGTAAATGCCTCTAGGTCCGCTCAGTTTTGTCGGGGTATTCATAGTCGCTGCATGGGACTAGACGGAGGTTCTATCTAATTATTTGTTGTTGATCTGGATTGGGGAAAGTGTGAGTTATGAACAAACAAGCATCAACAGTTCCTTGGTGGTGCAGGAGATGAAAGCGCAATCACAAAAAAAAAAAAAAAAAATTAGGAAAGGAAATTTTAAGAAAGGAAAAAGTAAAGAAAATTTAAAGGTTTTAAACATGAAAAAATGGTAAAATGAGAAATAAGGGATAAAAGAGGAATTAAGAAAGAATATTAAAAAATTAAATGTAGAGATAGAGGAAAGTGTAGGTGACGCTAAATATATAGGTCGGTCATTGAAACAAAAACAAGAAAAAAAATAATAATTTAAAATATGAGATGTTAGGACCGTTGGCGTCACCGAGGGAAAGTGGAAGCGTAGTCACCTGGCCAAATCATATTGGACAGAAAGAACCGAAAAGATACAACGTGGCAATAAAAAAAAAAAAAAAAAAAAAAAAAACAGGCGTATTTGTGAATCAGAGCAGGAATATTAGAAATCAAATCCTATGGCCGACGAGGCTACGGCACGTTATCGTGTGTCGGCAACTCCTTGCATCATGTCAACGACCCAATCAAGCAGTAAAAAGAGCAGCGATGACAAAAATGGACTAGCAATTCTTAAAGGACCCCTCGCACTATTCTTGCAAAAGTTTAAAATATTTGAATCCTTCAAAACTAGGCTGTGCAAATAACCAACGGTTTTGGCTGTTTTAAGCCTATTACGAGACCAGTTGACTTACCGCGCCCTCGACAGCGTGATACACACCGAAGGTAGCCAAAACACGGCAAGTGAGAAAATCAGCGTGGTTTTGTCAGAGGGGTTAGAATGTACCATAAATTTGGGTCTCCGGGTTTAGAAATATATGGAGTGATTATGGAAGTAGGTTGCGGTAGCATTACAGGTAAAACAGGTCCTTTAACAAAATTTACCAAAACAGGATACTTGTAGCGGCTAGAATTTTAATTTATTCTATTGCAGGTTCACATTTCTAGATTGAGCCTGAAGAGGCCTCTTGCCAAGAGAGGCCAAAATACCCGTACAATAAATCCCAGCTGACTTTAAATATTCCTTAAGCCCAAGCTGACTCTGAAATATATATTCAAATAATGCATAAAACCGATAGGTCAGCTATGATGCTTTAGCAGCGATATTTCGGCCATTCTTTGCAAGGGTCCTCGTCAGGCTGTCAATACCTTGCCAAGAAGTGCCGAAATATCACTGCTAAAGCATCGTAGCTGGCGTATCCGTTTTATGCATTATTTGAAAATATTAGCTTGCTATTCCTTTGACACCATCAAATATGAAATAAACTATCGATCTACCAATCTGGCATCTACCTGTTGTTTGTCAAGCCGACTAGCAAGAGGATTTTACAACATTACCATCAACCTATACATACACGCTCCTTGTCCTTTAATGCTTTATTTTGAGATAAAATTTCGCGTGTTTAGTCTGGTTTTTTGCTCTGCCTGAAACTCGCGACACAAAAAAAAACAATTTAGTACTCTCCGTCTGAACCGGCTGCTTTTATTGAGCTTTTTTGTGCAGAGGCTCCGCCCGCAATTTTTTACACGTCTGTGCTGTAGATTTGCGGTTACTTAGGAAATCATCATCTCACCGATTCAAGACCATATTGCGAAGGTGTAGTCTGTACTTTATGAATGAAAAGGCAGGTTCAGGGCCTCCCCCCCCCCTCCACTGGCAAACTAGGAGGTGCTTATGGCCCCAATTTCGGAAGGTTTTGGTAGGGCGGAAAGCCAGGCCGGGGCAAGGGGACGAAGTAGTAATAGGTGTACAAAAATGTTGTTGGTACTATCTATTTCATTTCTCAGTGTACTTGTCTATTTTATAAACTAAAAGTAGGTAAAAAAAAAAAGGTATATTTTTTTGCTAAATTCCTAAAATGCTGGTCCCGAGTCTGTTAAATCGCCTAGGGGCCCTAGATCCCTATGTCCGGGCTTGCCCCTCCCCCCCCCCCCCCCTCCTCTAATGCACCAAGAGTAACGCCTCGGCAAAGCCATAGCACTTCTAATCGATGACGGGCGTAGGCCCACAATAAAATGGAAAAGACAGTACTACAAAACACTTCGCAAAACGAGGAAAAACAAACAACATTGCAAAAAAAGACCTGTCAAAAGAAACAGTCATGAGGCTATATTATATTAGGCAACCGCATCCTCGTGTTATCTGTTATGAAACTTCTGACAGTGTATCTATTTCATTTTTATATAGACTAAAGGTAGGTAAAAAAAAAAGTAGATTCTTGTGCTAGATTCCTAAAATGGTGGTCCCGAGTCTGTTAACTCACCCAGGGGTTCTAGATCTCTATTTCCAGGCTTGCCCCCCCCCCCCCTCCTCTGATGCACGAAGAGTAACGCCTCGGCAAAAGCATAGCGCTTTAATCGAATTTTGACGGGCATAGGTGAACAAAAAAATGGAAATCACAGTACTAAAGCACTTCGCAAAACGAGGAAAAACAAACAACATTGCAAAAAAAGACCCGTCAAAAGAAACAGTCATGAGGCTATGGTAGATAGATAGATAGATAAATCTTTTTACTCACCAAAGACTTATCCTGGCTCACGTCAAATTTGTTTGGTATAGTCATGGATACAACTTACGAGCACACACATAAATCATAATAGGCCTACGTATAGAGAGGGCTATAAAGGTCATAAATAGCATTATAAATTTAAACTAGCAGCTGGCTTATGCTTAGTTATCCAACTTAAGAAACGAAGGGACAAAACTCTTTGCAAACTTCTGGTGGGCACATTTGATTGGCTGCAACTTTTCAACCGCAGTAGCTACCTTGCGAGGGAGCCTTTTTGTCAGCTTTTAAGAAGGGAAAATATTTTTGTGGATCGGGTGATTCAGGGATTTGACACCAAACTCCATGCAGAGTTTCAGCCTTCGTTCATCTAATCGTTCATGTAATCATCTATATTATATTAGGCCTATGTAATTAAAGAAGCAGGAATGTTGAAGAATTAATTAATTAAATAAATTAATTAACTGTGCACCAACACCAGCAAAAATGTATTCCACTCCAATCTGAAAGGGAGTCTTTTTTTATGATGGTGATGATAATCGGAGCATTCCCCGTCCGTGGGGACTCGCGAGAATACGGGAAGTGAGTCCCCGGGACAAACAAAACGCGAGGACTCCTCAAGTGGAGTCCTCGGGAAACGGCGAGAATACGTCTCTATAGTTTCAAATATAGGCACAGTTCATGTTTTTCTTGCTGTTTATGATGCGATCGCCCTTGTTGGCTCTTATACATAAAATCCCTCTATATATCTATCTATCTATATCTATGCGCTTCTCCAGCTTACTATGAAGACGAAAGTGGAGTAATCGAGTAAACAGAACTTAGAGTGGGGACATAAACAGGGGCGTCATTTTGAGGGGTGGGAAAGTGCCCCCTGGCTTTCCAAAAGGGGTCCATACATACCCAGGAAACTTCGATTGATTTGGATCACATGCCCTACGGACCTGCCAAGTCTAGTCTTCCTATCATGTGCGAAGGCCTGTTTTCCTGAATCTCTAAGAGTTTCTCTATCAGGGATCAGTAATCATTATTGGCAATAAGAAACGGAGATTTTAGGGCTATTGGCCATTCTGCCTACCAAATTTCGTGCCCATCCCTCCAACCGTCCGTCAATTACGCGCACCACAAAATTTCAGAAGTCTCTCCGTATAAAGATTAAAGTTAACTGCAGTATTTGCTAATCAGATTCATCTTATCTCTATTTGGTATTAATCTTATCTGCGTAGAGATAAGAGTAATCTGAGTAGCAAATACTGCAGTTAACTTTAATCTTTATACGGAGGGACATTTTACAGTGGAGAGAGCTTCTGAAATTTTGTCTGAAATAACTGCGCCAGCGAATACCGAATGCAGTATGGACCTAAAAGTGGCTTTTCTACATATAATAATAATAATAATAATAATATATTTGTAACCCACTTTCCTATAAAAAGACAAACGGAGTAAATTTACACAAAGAAGAAGAAAAATATAAAAGCATATGAACTACTTAACCTTCATCTCGGACAGAAACACGCAGATAATACTATGGTTTGGACCTAGGGACGTGAATGAATTATATAATAACTTAGCACTAAGTAACTCAAAAGACTGAAGAATATCAGTGGCACTATACTTCTTAACAACTTGGGTTAACATATTAACACAACAAATTTACTTTGACTTTCAGTTCCCTTCATGATACAGAATTTCAATTGTCACATCCCGAGTTCTTCCTTCACTATGGAGCTAGAGAACGTCTATAAAAATCACTGGCTAGAAACTAAAAAGTCTGGAACCAGGCCCTACACAGTATTCTTAATTATCACCTAAATTACTTTAGACATTATAAAAACAGGACAACAATGTTTTGACCGGACGGATTCCCTGGAGTCCCATCACGAAGCATGCTGAATTTATAGCTCTGTTTTCCCGCGGACTACCACTTTTTTCCCGGCGGAAATTAGGTGATTGCAAAAAAGCGAAATTTTCCAGAATAAATACTTTCAAGGGGAAAACAGGAACTTCTTCATGGTTCAGAGCTATTTGAGCGGTATTGATTTCAAGAGCTCGAACGATAGAACAAAAAAACTTCTCGTTGCGAAAAACTCTTCTGAAGTTATTTCCTGACGAAAAAACATCATTACTTCTTCTATGTGAAGCGAGCGAGTTTTCAAAATGGGAACTGGAAAAACATGGGAAACTGAAATGGGTTTTGGGGAGGAAAAAAGTCGAAAGGCAATGGGAACCATCTGGCTGCACAAACAATCGGGCTAACGAGGTCAGGGGAGAACGGCCACCTCAATCTGTTTTTGGGATCCCAAAACGTAAGTGGAGGGATACCTATAACTTCGTAAAAGTTGTCCGTCTATCAACACGATAACTCTAGAAAGGAATGAGATACTTTGACGGAACTTGGTGTGAAGATTCTTTGGGTCAAGGGACAGGTCCAGTTCGTAGTTGGGCTCTGCATCCCTACGTGGGGGAGGGGCTTTAAATTTAGGGGTAAAATAAAATATTTTTAAAAGCTAATGAAATAGTCGATTTCAGGGGGAAGGAGATATGCTGAATTCGACCATGAAATTTATTTTCTCGCCGGACTAGTAGTTCATCCGGAATCCAGCAAAAACCGGAAAATTTGTGAACAGTAAAAGTTTAATCTGAAGTTGGTTAGGTGTTTGATTTAGGCGTAAAGAGACATGCTGAGAAACTTATTTCCTTGCCGGACAAGCAGTTCGCCCAAAATCCGACTAAACCGGAAAATTTGTTAAAAGTAAAAGTTTTATTTGAATTTGATTGTATGTTCGATTTACAGGTAAAAAGACATGCTGAATCCGTCTATGACAATCATTTTCTCACCGGACGTAAAGTTCGCTGGGAATCCGGCTGAAACCGAAAATTTGTAAAAAAGTGAAAGTTATCTGAAGTTGATTAGAGGTTCGATGTAAGGCGACATGCTGAATTCGTTTCTGATCTTCAGTGTTTTGCCAGACCGGGCAAAACCGGAAATTTGGCAGAAGTAAGTAAGGAAGTTTTGATCAATTTTGTCAAAATAGATATTACGTAGGCTATAGTGGTAATACAAAAAATCAACGAAGAAACCAACGAAAATGGGGTTTGTAAATTTTCATTGGTTTCTTCGTTGATTTTTTGTGACATGTCCGGCCAATGTGGTTTACGAAATTATCTTCTATAATGGTAAACACGCATGCTGAATCTAAATCTAAACTTGGTCTTCTCAGATGATTGCCATTGGTCTTAATCCGTTTCTAAATTTCAATGGTAAAATTTTTAAATGTCTGGCGAAGATCGGATGTCTAAAAGACTCAATTGTCTGGATGGATCAAATATTAAATTTTTGGGATCCCGTCGAAACATTTGGCCTTGTTCTTTTTTATAATGCTCTTTTTTTGTCTAGATGCAATGTAACACGAATAAGGTAAGACAGTTGTATTTAAAATGATGTTATTTAACACAGATCCTATTTTTGTCAGGTTCTGGTCCAATTCAGTCCTTGTCATTCTATAGTAAATTATATTGGACCTTCACGTAACGGTGACACCCACTACATCTCCAAGATTTCACCACATGCCCAACCTAACACCAAACAAAACAGAGATATTTAAACCCTCAAACAAACAAAATGAAATCTTCCCGCGTTAAAAATGGGACGTGAACTGCAGGGGGTAACACTATTTTTTATCAAATGTTGTAACGCATCTGAAATGTAACTGCTAATCGTATTGCTGATCACATAAGACCGTGTGCTCATTAGTCAATATAACGAGCTGTCATCTGACCTACTGTCCAACACCCTTTTATGACGATGAAAGTGTTCTTGACCTACTTTTGTTAAAGGACCCCTCTTGCTTATTCTGCGTTTTAGGTTATCCGTAGCATCCTTATGGGACTAAAAGCTTCTGAAATCCCCGAATTCCGCCATTGCTTCCCTTTTTACCTACGCCTTTATTGCGCTTTTAGGTCGAGCCGAGTTTCAAAGCATTCTTCAAAGCAGGCCCGTATTCAGGAATTTATTTCAGGGGGGGGGGGGTCGCCTTTCAGGGGGGGGGGGGTGCCTGCGGGTCGGACAAAAAAGTACAAAAAAGACATAGATCATAGGGAAAAGCCTGTAAAATGATTATTTTTGTAAGTTTCTGGGGGGGGGGTCCCCCCTGGATACGGCCTTGCTTCAAAGTGTTCTTTTTTCTTTTTGGAAGACATGGTAGGCCACCAGGTCGTTCTTCTGTTTTTTCATTCTTTTGTTTTGCTTCGTTTTCCCACTTTTTATCCACGGCGCATTCACTTTTCAAATATTTTGCGTCCAGCCGCCGCGTCTGAGAGCGAGAAAGCTGGAAAGAGTCGACAAGCGCTAACAGGAAAATCGCTAATCTCACGTGGAAAGTAATGGTGTTTTCTAAAACGATACCGCTGAGCTATTTCATCATGAAAAGATCATTTCTAGTAAGAGTTGTGCTTTAACTTAAAGCACAACTCGCAGCAGATATACCCGTTCCTGATCCTACGGCCCACTTAGTTTCGATGAAAAATACGGAGAAACTTGACTAACCGGTATTTCTGACCAACGAGCTCCTCGCGCCTTATCCGCTTCGAAAAGAACAAAGACACGGTGAATGCAAAAATCAGCGTAGTGCCGTTAGGGTGGGAAATAATGACATAGAAAGTTCGAAACAATTAGAACGAATGGAACAATTAGGGACACAGAGTGAACCAGTAATATAGGTAAGAGGGGTCCTTTAAAGCCGGTGCCGGGAGGAACTTCATAGAGGGACAATTAAAGAGCAGAGGGATGTCAAATGTGTATTCCGCTATTTCTATTCGTTCGCAATCGTTGCCCCGATTTCACCTCCTATTTTGAAAAGACCGCGTCCTTTTAGTCCGCGAAAACCGCAGAAAGGAAAACAACTTTGTCTAATTGAATTTAGGGGTGGAAAAAATATGTTGAGCCCTACCTCAAGCTCTTTACAGGCTTTCTTCTTCGATGCTACCGGTCTGGTGTCGAACGCAGGAAGTGACTTGACAAGCAACTCGGTTGATGCTGCCAGTCTCGCAATCTGAGACTCTAAGAGGACTGGGTTCGGACCCAAGTTCGGCGAGCCACTTAGTGGGTAGTCTGTGCCCAACTGAAAAACAGGCACTGGTCAGAAAGAGCAGCTCTTGATAAAAGAACCCCTGGCACTGTGACGCTGTTTATGTCCCAGTATTTTTTTTTTTTTTTTTTGTTAATACTTTAAAACTACGATCTGCTTATAAAAGATACCAACGGTTTTGGCTGTTTTAAGCCTCTCTCTATATAGACCCATTGACTTCTAGCAAACACAGAAAATTTACGTAACCGTTTTTTGTGACGACTGATCTTCTCACAAACAACTGTAGTCAATACGCATTGAGGAAGCACGAAAAGCATCAAAGTAGCGAAATGAGGAAAGTGTAAAAATCAGTATGGTGTCGTTAGTGGTTAGAATGTACCGTTTGAAATAAAATCTCACGAGTTTACGAATGGGTGGAGCGATTCTCTTAGATTAGATAATGCAGAATATACATCCGGAATTAGGTTAGCTTTGTATCATAGGTTATGCATCCGGAATTAGGTTGGCTTTAGTACCATACGTACAACAGGTTCTTAATAGACTGAGAAAAGTGGTTTTCTACCGTTTCGGAACAGGACCTGGCCACTTGCTAACGACGACAAAAGTCGTTTCTGTAAAATTGTGATAGCAAATCATGATGATCCGCTGCACTATTTGTGCATTTTTTGCAGAAGAAAAGAAAAATATGTTGGAAAATAGCAATGGGTCTCTAAAAAGGGGAACCATCTTCAAGAAGTTTCCGTTTTCTTGAGGAGGGCCCTTGGGAAGAAGGGCCAGAACATAGCGCAAGAACTTTCTTTCTGTACCGTAACGGAAGAGAGTTAAGGTCCATTCAGACTGAAAAAAGGTCTTACGTACTCCGTCACACTGAGACACTTACGGACGTTACGTCGACGTAAAAAGCCTACGTAGCTCTCCGTAACACAAAAGTTTTCTTCCGTAACGTAAAAATCAAGAGTTGAAATTTGTTCAACTTAAGGAACGTAACGTAAGGCAACGTAAGATGATGAGGGAGAAATTAAATAAAAAGGATTTACCTGATTTGATAGCCAATTTTTCCAAGAAAGACCTTGGATTTATGATGGAAAAAATAGCATCCTTGTCACATTAGCTCAAAACAGCACATATTGGCAAAGCAACTGAAAAAGAGTCTACTATTCTGCGCCGAATTTCGAAATGGAGCTTGTTTTGTCATGGTAGCGCTTCAGGAAACTGCATCCTAATGACTCTGGGGTAAAGACTCTGGGGACACAACAGACTGAAATTAGGGTTTCAGTTCAAATCAAACCAGTTTGTGTGACAGTTTAGTTTTAAATTCTATTGGAATGTAGGCTCCTATGACTTTCTTTCTCGTTTCCCAGGATTACTCTGAATTAGTTCCAAAAAAGGTAGATGGCTTTTAACTGTTGAAACACCATCACTGGCGTCTGTTCCTTGTCATATTCTTCGTCAAAACCGATGAAAAACTGAGAAAATAAAATTAATTCCTCAGTTTTGTTCTTACATCAGTCTGAAGGGGTCCACTGGAGGTGTGAAAGATTCGACGTAACGTAAGAGATTACGGAAGCGTAACGTAAGATTTTACGTTTCAGTCTGAAGGCACCTTTAGTCCGGAGTTGGAACCATACCCTAAGTACCTGAGCCGACAGTCCTAATTTAAAATAATACTCAAATCCAAGTGTATTTTATATTTGTCTATTAAATAGTGTCTCTGATTTATCCAGTGCTGCCTGCCAATTTTGAATTTCCTGATCCCGTAATACCTGCTCAAAGTGTCCCAGCAACTGTGACTGATCATCTGGTCCCAAACCATCGTTCCAAGCCAAAGATAAACCTGCTTTATCGAGCATGGCTTGCACTTGGCATGGCC
Source organism: Branchinecta sandiegonensis (assembly GCA_030848855.1). Lineage (NCBI taxonomy): Eukaryota > Metazoa > Arthropoda > Branchiopoda > Anostraca > Branchinectidae > Branchinecta > Branchinecta sandiegonensis. The sequence goes on along the minus strand of JAUPMV010000012.1, from coordinate 18,286,650 downwards.
AAGAACGAAAACCCCTCGACTCCATAAATTCATTATATGCAATTTTTTAGTAACCTGTCTTCGGGTAACCGAACTAACTTGAGCGAAAATCTAAGAATCTGCACTAGCCTATGATTCGTCACAGATTCCCGATGAAAAATTTGTAGCCTGCGTAGTTGTACGAAAAAGTTGCGTGTAATACTATGTAATAGCAAAGAATACTATCATTTAATGTGCCTCCGACTTGGTCCAGTCTTAAGTAGCAGTATCCAGTAGAATCCAGTCTTGCCATAGTAGCATCCAGTCTTGCTAATAGTAGCATGCAATAGTATGTAGTAACACGGTAGCCTTGAAGTAGAAGCATGTAGTAGCATCAGTTAGTAGTGCATGCTACTTTTTCGTACAACTTCGTACTACTATTGCCAGATAAATTTTTCACCGGGTTGGATCCCAACGAGGATCCCAAGTTCACCTCTTACTGCCTGGGTATAAGTTGTTGGATGTAATCCAATCAATCTCTTGAAGTGAAGCAACTGAACCGACTCCAATTGAACCGCAGCTTCGAATCCCCAAATTTCACAATTGCAGGAAGGATTTTTGTTTGGAAAATACGTTAATGCATTTTTAGGTCTTTCAGTCCCGGAACCACTGAATTTCTCAGTAAAGCTGAAGAAGTCATCCTCCCTCTTCTTTTCATTTCAAGGAGGTGATCCGTCTTGGCCCAGTCCCATACAGCCGGTGATCTACTTAGTACTACAAACCCTAGAAGTATATGCAGGATTGGTGCATTTATGTACCATTTCAGTAAGACAATTAAAAGTATGTGAGGTTAGTTGGAGATTGAGGGAAGTTGCTTATTAAGTTGATCAAAAGTTCGCCCGTATAATGAATGTAAAGGATGTAATGTTTTTGTTTTGTTTTTGTTCGTGGCCCAAGGGCTTCATTAAACATCTACCTATCACAAAAAATCAACGAAGAAACCAACCAAAATGGGGTTTGTAAAGACCAACGAATATACTGGAATGAAAGGCGAATATTTCGGGAGGACAACCGCCTCCCTTCTTCAGCGCAGACAGAAAATTTCGAAGAAAAATGCCAAAACGAGGATGAAGATCAACAACCAAGAAAGCCAAAACAAAGCAGAAAACCAACAAGAAACCGAAAATTAAAACCAAAATTGGAAAAATTTGTACCGCCACTCACCGAAGCCTGCGAAAATGATTTTTTGTGATATGTCAGGCAAATGAGGTTTATGAAATTATCTACATCTATCTATCTATCTATAGCCGGTGTATAGCATTTACATACATGTTGCCACATTAACACCCTCGACAGTCCCGGAAGTCCACCCCGGGAAAGAATGTATAAAAGGCGTTTTTCCGCGACAATCGGGGATTACAATCCTAGAAAACTGATTCATCAGAGAAACAACACATGGACTATCTCAGATTACAAAACGATAATCAGGCATCTTGAATCTCAATCCGTTGCAAGATTCCCGAATCGACGATCCAAGAACGAATCCGGATTGTCAGAGAAAAGATTTTCCATAACCTAGATTATCGGAGAAGACACATTTTGGAGAATCCGGATTGTGAATAGTCAATCTAGATTGTCACGGAAAAACAGCTTAAAAGAGTTGCATCATAAGCATTCTAGCACTTGCAAAAAAATGTCAAACTGGCCGATGATTTCCGCTTCCGACATATCCAAACGTTCAAATGGTGATATTCCCAGTTGTTTAATCCTCTTACACGCCACTCGATCTTCTCGAAGGTTTAGTAACTCTTTTGACCTCCGGCGGGAGATCAATGAATAGTTAATGAGCAATGGCGACCTTGCTTTCGAGAGTGAATTGTATTCAATTAATTTGTGGATAACGTTGGCTACCGTGAGGATTTTGAAGAAAACAAAGGTAACAGTATGTTCGTAAAAATCCGACCCATCGAAATATGGTGTCTCCCACCTTCTTCTCATAAATAGCCGGGTAGAGCACTTACAGGTATATTGCAATGTTAGCGCTCTTCACTGACGATTGTACTGGACCCCCCACCCCCGCCCCGGTAATGTCATTCCCATCATTATACATGAGTTCCCCTTGGTAAGATTATCCCAATTAATACACTTTTGGCCCCATGTTCCCCCCTTTCCAAGTACAAATATACCCTGTTTAGAAAACGTAAGACACTACACAAAGATACGCTCTCTACAATTTCATAAGCGGGGCGAGAAGTTTTTGCTCATATGGTCGCATGAGCTGTCTTCTCGTTTTCAAGGTCTAAAACTAATTACGAGACATTTATTTTTCTTACTTGGTTTGGCTCCGGGGATCCAGGCATTTCCTGGGGAAAATTGGATGTCTGACTGTTGCCCTGACTGCCCTGAATGGATCCCGGAACAGCCGCTGGACTGGGACTAATGGCTTCTTGGGGACAGGCTGGAAAAAACACGAAACGTGATAAAGCAGAAACTGTGTTAGTCGCAAGTGCAATCGGCACGAGGTTTTTGCTAAGCCTATGAATCCAATTTTACGATTTGGCAAGAAACGAACTAAAGGAGCTTGAAGACTTAGTCAGAGAAGAGATATGTAACTGAAATTAGAGAGATCGGAGGATTTTCGTGATTCGATTTCGGAACCTGATAGGAATACAATAAGAACCAGGATTCAATAACTTTACTAAAAAAATTCATTCCGGCTTGACGACCGGTTACACACAAAGAGCGTGTTCCAACCTACTTACCGTAGTTACTACGCATGACGTCACAAATTCTTCCTTTCTGTCGTCAAGGCTGAAACGATTTTTCTATTTTCCAGCAGAATATCATGCCACGGACGAATCCGACCAATCACGTGACAGAAACCCGTAGTTATTACACTTACTACGCTCCCGAGCGTGGTAAGCAAATAGTTACTATTGGTTACTATTTCGAGAAGGCTGGAACAGTCAGCGTGGTAACTTTTCGTGAGGTTGGAACGGATTTAGTAACTAATAGTTACTACCGGTACGAGGTAACACGCTCAGAGCACATACGTGCTTGCAAAACGCAACTAGTACACATTTACTACCATATACTAATCAAACCTTCACTAAAATTAACTAAAAATTAATTAATTAATTTGTCAATTTGTCCTCTCTCGTCTTCCAAACCCTCCGCTCACCAACTACCCTCAAGGAGATGTTTCTTTAACCGATTTTTAAATTGCGGTACACTTTCCGCTTCTCGAATTAAGTCTGGAAAAGGGTTTGGAATAGCCTGCGCCAAATGCTGGGCACCTTAATCCGGTAAAAAAGAACTGTAATGTGCTTTATTTTAATTAATTTCACTCAAACCATATTGGGTTGTAGCAGATTTGGTTCTTTCGAATTTGTGACAGAATCTTTGACTTATTTTGTGCAAAATAATGTGTATTAAAGGAAACGAATAAATAAGAAGCAGACGATGTGCTGTTGACAATTACTCGCAAGCATGATTTTTTCTCCCCCTTTAAAAGTTTCCTCGGTTGCCGTTAGATGACCCGCAGCTACGCCAGAGATAGATGATATGGGACTGATAATGAGCGTGTTCCACCCTACTTACCGCAGTTACTATGCATGACGTCACGAATTTGGGCTTCTCGGGGTCAAGGCTGAAACATTTTTTTGTATTTTCAACAAAATATCATGCCACGGGCTAATCCGACCAATCACTTTACAGAGATTCGTAGTTACCGCGCTTACTACGCTACCGAGCATAATAAGCAAATAGTTACTATTTCGTGAAGGTTGGAACGGTCAGCGTAGTAACTTTTCACGAGGTTGGAACAAAAATAGTAACTAATAGTTACTATTGTTGGTAGGGTGGAACACGCTCAATACAGCTATTTGGTCTTATTTAGACCGAATGTAAAATGGACTTCAATGAACGCTCTAATTTCTTCTACCGGGCCAAACAGATACATTTGTATGATACTAACAAGCCAGAGAGCGCTCGACAGAGTCGGGGGCCCCTTTTGGTAATTGAGCTAGAAACAAACTTTACCTTTATTTGTTTATTTACTTGACGTACTCTGACTTTAGGAAACAGAAAAGGAGATTCAGAAATGAAATGGACATTTTTTTTTTATTTATTTTTTTACCCAGAACCCGAAATAGACATACTAACTACAATGCATAACGCAACCGAACAAATAATGCCACAGCTAAAAAACACAGAATACAAACGGAATACCATGAATCAAGTACATCTGGTAAGAACTCACCGTTATTAACGCCGCCGCCTGGCGACACAGGAGAAGACTGGTTTGACCTAGGTGGCGGTGGCGGCGACGAGTGGCGTTCATTCTTCCCACTGGCGGAGCTATGGGGTCGTGAACCTGAGCCACCAAGGCTCGCATTGGGGGTTGAGTTTGAGTTCAGCGGGAGAGATATCGGCATCGGGAATCCAGAGAGCGGCAACGACGAAAAAAGTGGTCCTTGGAACAGGCCTGGAACAACATGAATATCCCCGTCAGTCACAGAAATAGCTTAAAGGACATGTCTTACTTATCATAATAACGCAACCTACTTCCATAATCCCTCCATATTTCTAAACCCGGAAACCCCAATATCGTACCGTACATTCTAACCCCTCTAACAGAAGCACGCTGGTTTTTTCACTTGCCGTGTTCTGCTACCTTCGATGTGTACCACGCTGGCGACGGTTGTCTGCGAGAAGTTTTTCCATCAGAAAAACCGGTTATATAAATGGTTGCCCTGTTTTCGCTATAAGTCAACGGGTCTCGCAAATGGCATAAGACAGCCAAAACCGTGGGTTATTTGTTGAAAGCACAGCCTCGTTTTAAAGTATTCAAATATTTTAAAATACTGTAAGCTGAAGAGTAAATAGTGTGAGGGGTCCTTTAAGTTATCCGGAGAAGAAGCATTACCAAAGCTTCCACAGCTCGACTGTCGCTCGGCTTTTCTGCGAAAAGTCCCCAATCGAAACGTACCCGACGAGACCTTCATATGACAAAACGTCTCCATGGCAAAATGTCCCCCAATCAAAAGGTCCCCATGAAAAACGTATCCGTGAAAAAACTTCCACGAGGAAGACAACGCGGCTTGTTTTAGGACTGGGAACGTTGCTTGGAGACGTTTCTCCAGTAAGGCGTTTTGCTATGGGAACATTCTGTCACGGGGACGTTTCGCCGGGAACGTTTTTTCGTGGAGACGTATTTCACAACGAAGCCCGATAACATAGACTTAGTTTTTGTTTTTTGCTGCTCGCTAACTTCTCGAAGAACTGGCTGAGGTAACACACGCACTGCTAGAGAGCGACAAATTAGCATGCTCGTCTTTCTGCATAACCATCACTCACAGAAGAAAATTCAACAAAGCAGTAGGTGTACAGAATAGATATGTGTTGTTTCTTTGGATTTAGTGTCTTTAGTTCGCTTTTAGCTATCTGGTGGCGGGGTGGAGGTGAGGACGTGTGTCGACTCTATGCGCATGTGAGCTGACGTACGTTTGACAAAAGAGACCTTTGAACTCGAAAGATAACATGATGTTGACAAAAAAACGTCGTTTTTGCATACAATGCCTCGTAGAGCTACAGTCAGGATATTAGCATAAAAAGCAATGGTTAATCAAATGTCATATTTAGGTAGAGTTTGAAGCGAATTGCTCCCACCCAGAATCCCATCGTAATTAAAAGACCGACGGATGGGAGGTATTTTAGAATGGATGCGTTTTTGCAGTTATCGTGGACCATGGTCAAAAGGCGCTTTTGCAGTTATCGTGGTATCTGATATTCATATACCACGGTCCGACCGTGGTAACTGATCATGGTATCTGAAAAAGTCATCTCACTTTCATCATTTTTTGTCAAATTGATGGGAAAGAAGTTTGGCACTTAGTGATGTGATGGAATATCAGTTTTCCTTTTGGGATGGCGTCGAAAAGCACAATTTCGGCAAATGTCGTTTTTGCAGAGCAACCGTATATCAGATACCACGGTAACTGCAAAAACGACTAATTGCAGATCCAGTTACCGTGGTAACAGATACCATGGTATCTGCAAAAACGCAACTAATAATAGGCAAGAAATAGAAGGCTTTCCAACCGCAAGGTGTCCCTTTTTGATAAGATTTGTTTGATTTTGTGTCCAGGTTAATATTGTTTTTGTTTTTGTAGTCGTTGTTTTTCTTTTTTTCACATACTCCATCTTTTCCTCCTTCCTGCTGTTGATGGGCAATAAAATATTTCTTACATTTATTAATGCTAAAAAGAGGACGAACTTTAAGTCTAGTGAGTGTGTCAAACAAAGGTAACGTGAACCTAGATTATTTGTTTACATTTTGGCAGTAGATAAGTCAGTACCCTTTAATTCTGATTCCTTTTCCACAGGACTGAACTGAAGATAAGCGAGCTAACGTTTGGAACAAAGCAAAGGTTCTGAATCAACTCCTTTACGAGGAGCTGCCGACTCTCTGGCATCTGCTGTAGACCCTTTCCCGGCACCAGCCAGACCAGCGTTGCCGACACAGATGCCGGTCATAAATTAGGCGATTCAAACTAAGACGCTACCAAACATGCTGAGTTTGATGTTCTAACACGTAGAAACCGGTGCTGGCTGGTCTGGCACCCGGCACCGGGCACTTACTATACACTAAATAGAGAGTGGGCGGCTCCTCACTCCTTTAAAGGCACAGAAAACCTTCACTACGCAACTTTCGGCGATCAACCCGATCTGGGGGGCTTAGATAAAGATACAGGGACTTATTGTCGACAGGACCCCATTCTTTGTTATCTCGAACCCCCTCCTTAGTGTTCCCAAAGCTAGCTGGCAGGCCCTTGCCCCTTATGCACTGTAACTATGCACTTATGCACTGTAAAAGTTCGTCTTTGGCCGTGTTGACTAACAAATCGGGATAGTAATCAAGAGGTTATGCGTTCGATTCCTACTCCCGGCACACAAACCTTTTGCTTTTTTTCTACTAACTCAAAATTCGAATTCTCGGAAACTGCCCGGAAACTGCAATGGTCGTAACGAGAATTTTTCTTACTCTCAGTATCGACTCAGGGTACATTCTTGATATGTCAGCTAGCTCCCCGAGTCAAGTTTGAGTCAAGTTTTCTGTTCCTTAAACACCAAAAAAAGTGAAATACACTGAACAAAACCGAACGCAATCACTAATGAATCAGGGTGGACTCGGTGCGCTAAATGATTAGTTCGGTTTCTGTTGAAAGAAAGGCACTGTTGTATTCACAATAATCATTCCTATTTATTCCTCCTGATGTCTTGCCGTCTCAATCAACTCCTTTAATGAATAAAGCCAAGCTGACCACTCCTTGCAAACAAAATAGAAGAAATGGGATTTTCGGGGTTTTTTTCTTGTTCAGCTAGTTACCCTAGTTACTAGTTACAGCTAGTTGTTTTTCGCTGAGGACGGTTTGCCGGAAGTGCAACCGAAATATCTAAAATTTTATTTATCCCTCGCACATCATCTTGGAGTGGTGACTAGCTGATAAAGAAAAAAACCTGAAAATCTCGTTTTTTCTGTTTGGTTTACTCCTTTAATTAAGTGTCTTATTGTGTATGTTTATGTGTTTTATTTATTTTTACGTAATTTACTCCGGTTTTTGAAAATGGCGGGTCATAAATAAATTATTTACTAACTTACTTTAATGGTAATGGGAATCAAAGAAATTGAACTTCCAGTGAAGTCTTAAATTTTTAAGGAATTAGCAAGTAAGTAAGTAATTTATTTCTGACCCGCCATTTGAAAAGCGGAGTATGTAAAATAAAATAAAAGTAAATAACAGCCCAACAACAGTTCTAAAAAATCAGACTTCATCTCAGACAGTGAACACCTTCACAAGCAGACTCGAACCCTTGTGCGGATCTGTCAGGGAACAATGTTTTTGCGATCGAACTTCAGAAGCCATGTTTGTTGTGACAAGAAGTAAAAATCATCGGATTTTTTGCGACCTGTCTGAAGCGAATTTTCTGTTTAGTTTGGCTCATCTTGAGTGGCGTGCATAAAAAGACGTGACGTTACGCAAGGTAGTGACACCGAGAGGAGACAGTGGAGCAAGAATTCGAGGACCTGCGTGACTTGGTTTAAGGTGAGTGGGTGCAAACTCTTGCGTCTTGGTGTACAGTAGAGGTATGCTCATTAGAACACTTTTTTAACTGTTCCACTACCTTGGCTGTTTTACTTGCATATAATAAAGTAAAGGTGAAAAGAAAAAAAAATCAGCTAACAACCAACTATTTCAGGGTTATCCTGGCACAAACTTGAAGTAGAAATTCAATTAACTTTCTTTGATTTTGAATTTATTAAAAAGGTCCTTCCTCTTTAGAAGGCATCTGTCGGTTCGGACCGCCATCTTCTCCACTGAAGGTGCGTTCTTCGTGACAAACTTTTCAAAGTATAAAAAGCAAACGAGGTGTCACCTGAGTCACTTTCCGCCGTGTAATATTCAACAAGACCAAAGTTTTCGATGGGATCCCAAAAATTCAATATCTGATCCAGACAACTGGGTCTTGTCTAAGCCAGATCCAGTCATCGCCAGAATCCTTGAACATTCTTACAATTAAAATTCAGAAACAGATGAAGGCCAAATAGCTAATCATCTGAGAAAACCAAGTTCAGATAAGGATTCAGCATGTGTGTTTACCCGTATAGGTCATATCTGTTTTGACGAAAAATTCCTGCCACTTCTGCCAATTTCCCGGTTTCGGCCGAACTCTAGAACTACTTGTCCGTCGAAAAAAGAAAGCTCAAAAACGAACTCAGGGTATCTTCTTTCCCCAATAATGAACATCTAATCAACTTCAAATAAAAATTTAACTTATAACAAATTTTCCGACTCCAGCCGGATTCCGGTCGAACTATTTGTCCGGGTAAAATATGATTGTAGCACGCATTCAGCGTCTCGTCTTACCCTTAATTCGGTTATCTAATCAGCTAGAAATAAAACTTTAACTTCTAACAATTTTCCGGTTTTGGCCGGATTCCGGGCGAACTATATGTCCGGGTAGAAAATTGTTTTCACATAAAAGTTCAGCATGTCTTCTTGCCCGAAATCGGACATCTGATCAACTCCAAATAAAACTTTTAATTTTAACAAACTTTCCGGTCTGGGCCGGATTCCGGGCGAACTACTTGTCCGTCGAGAAAATGGTTTTCACCATCGTCTTCAGCATGTCTTCCTTCATCTAAATCGAACATCTAATCAACTTCAAATAAAACTTTTACTTTTAACAAACTTTCCGGTTTTGGCCGGATCCCGGGCGAACTACTAGTCCGATTAAAAAATGGTTTTCACCATCGTGTTCAGCATGCCTTCTTACCCCATAATCGACTATCACATTATCTGTTTCAAAATATTTTGTTTGCCCCTTAATTTGAACCCCCTCGCCCACCCTAAATGTAGGGCTACAAAGCCCATTTACGAACTCGACTGGTCCGACGACCCAACGAATCCTCACACCAGGTTTCATCAAAATATCTCATTCCCTTCGAGAGTTATCATGCTTTCAGACGGACGGACGGACGGACAGACGGACAACTTTTGCGATGTTATAGGTATCCCTCCACTTACGTTTTGGGATCCCAAAAAGCGACGAAAGCGTGAGAGATTGTTACTAGTATTTGCAGGAAAAAAAATGCCTGGTTTGGGTTTAAATTTTTTCTTCGGCGATCGTTCAATGTTAGCAGACGTCCACATAAAAGCATACCTCTACTGTACACCAAGGCTAGTGCGCATCCCCTTGATAAAAGGTAGCCTCCACCTGTTTTCACGATCATTGCATGCGTGGTTTTAATTTAGGGCGCAGTAGCGGGGTCGGGCAAGCACTGTTCAGCTTTAACGCAACACCTACAGCTTCTTTCTCAAATTTACTTATGCCAGGGTTTGGTTCCGAATAGTTTCCTCTTGGGTACTATAACATCCGTGACAAAACAAGGGAAAGACTCAGACATTTGCAAAAGATATCGGACAATTACAGTTTCTTGTACCACAAGCAAGATCTTGGAATACGTTCTCATTCCAGAAGATGTCGTTTTACTACCCTTCGAGCGCCAGTTGTGCACGCCCTCATCAAATACTGACAAAATGATGAAGCAGGCTACCAGCAACAAGTCTTCTATTCATATATGTTCTATAGATATAGCTGGTGCTTTTGACAATATAACGCATTCTCAGGCCCTATTTTCTCTCATTACTTCTGGCGTCAATCTGTCGGGTTGTCAGTCTGTTAAAATGTTGGTATGGTCATTCTTTAGTAAGGTTCAAATGGCAAGGTAGCTTGTCAGAGATTATTCCTGTCCGAACCGGTGTTCGCCAAGGAGGAGTCTTGTCTCCCTACATCTTCAAATCGGTCATATCTTGATGCCTCGATTCTTTACACCCTGCCTACTTTTGTAAAGACCATGCATTCAGTTACATAGCTTACGCGAACGACTTAATCTAGGTAAGCCGTAGCCGATCCATGCTCACCAAAAAAGACGCCCCTCATAAAATTCCTCTCAGATTAGTTCTTTTTTGGCCGCTAGGTGCGCTGACGTAAAGAAAACATTGCCAGGTTACTTCTTGGTGTGCGTTTATCAAGGTTTGTTTGGCTATTTTCGATTCTTCTTAGGCTTAGCCATGTTTAAAACTGTTTAAGATGCCTCTTCCTCCATTTTTGCTTTACCCAACTCTGTTCTGTCAAGCGCCATCAAGTTCGTCATTCCTAGCTTCCGACGTCAGTGCTGAGTGCTGGCTGACTTTTCCATGGGGCTAATGCGCGACTCGATATGAAGCGAAAGCCTAATCGCTTATTCACCCTTCAGATAACTTATACCAAGATCTTTTGTGTGCTTGTTATTGTTCCTCTAGCGCGTCTGGCGGCTATTCGTCATCGGATTTTATGAGGGGCGTTTGTCAGGACGCTGTCGTTGGAACTTCTCAAATACTCTTGATGACTAACTCTTCTTGCCGATGCAAAATCGCTCTGTACCTAGCGGAAGAGCCGGAAACGGTATCACAGCTGCTCCCAAACATCGCCGTGATTGGTTAACACAGGATTGAGTTGTTGAGTTTGAGTCGTTAGTGCTACGATTTCTCGTTCTTCCCGAGGATCACTGGCGTGTTTTGGACTTAGTCATATAGAGTATAGGCCTCGAAGTTAACCTCTCAAAATGTGAGTACCTGCATTTCAACCCTTCGTCAAATGGTTCGAATGCATCCAAAGCTTCTATCTTTCTTGGATCGTACATCATCAGATCGACAGACTCTCTACGATGGCTTGGCATAATATTCAAACCTTCATTGTCAAAATTTTGCTCTTTGCTCGTTCAAAGTGCGAACACACGATGAGGCTTCTCCTGCCGGATTTCCTGCACTTTCATCATCAAGTTGAACAAATTTCAACTTGATGATGAAAGTGAATCCGGGCAGGAATTCCAGTCCGGGAGCTCCCGATCCTGATCGTGTGTTTGCACTATCAAGAAGTTTGTAGATCTATCCGTACCGCCTATGGGCGCAACGTCCCCAACCATCGGCGCTATAATCGTAAAGCTTTGGGAAATTAGTACAGCACTTTCTGCGCACCTTCTATTCTATTTCGTTCTGGTGTCACTCATGTTCTTTATTTCTGGTGTCAGTCATGTTCTTTATTTTTCTTTTCTTACTCCATCAGTGAAATTTATGTAAAGACGGTAAATAAACGTATTCTGGATTTTATGTAAAGATGGTAAATAAACATGTTCTGCGAAAGAAGGAGATTAAAAATTAGATCGAGTTATCTTAAATACGCGAAGCACCTGCTGCATTTGTCAAAATTATGTCATAGTCACACATTGACGGAAAAGCTCAAAATTTAAGATGCAAGTGTTACCCTTTTGAATGTTTCCTCGTCGCTTTCAAAAATCACGGACAACTGGGCTCAACCATTGCATGACGTTATCCACTGCTTCCTGGCCGAAGAATTTAGGGTCTTTTGTATGCGTATGTTATGTCTTTTATTTATTTTCTTTCACTTAGGCTACTCCGCTTTTTAAAAGTGGCGGGTTACAAATAAATTACTTACTTACTTACATCCATCAGCTCAGTTCTGGTAAGGGAAGTCAGTAAGTAAGGATATTTACAACATGTTAAAAAAAAAAAGTAGAGTTGAAAGATAAGAAAAAGAAAGAGAAAAGACGGAAAACAAGTTAGAAAAAAATACCGGTCAAGCATCAAGATAAGGGGGCCGACAATCAAACTAAAAGGAGATCAAGAAGACGTGGGACGGAAGTAAATGAGCGGAAGGTAAACCAGTCGATCAGTGGACACTTTGGCCTACAATCAGCTAGACCACGGCCAAATTGGCTGCAGGAGAGGAGAGGTGAACATTTTTGGCAGAATAAGCCCATTTTAGTTCCACTTTAACATCCCCCTACTATGGTCGCTAATACCTCCCTGAGCAATTACTTTATCCCCCGTCACTGAGATGGAAAATAAAACATTAATAGGAAGTTCAGAATGACTTCTTTTTGCGGGAACGAGTTCAACTTTTTTTGCGAACTTGAATAGCGTGTGGAGTCTATCGATTTTCTTCCTTTCTTCTAAAACCTTGATAGCACTTCCGTCCGTAGTAATAAATTTCTCGACGAGAGCTGAGAGAACGACAAAAACTACCTTGGATGCTCTCTTGGGCGACAAAAAACGGAGTATATATATCTCTCCGGGAAAAAGGCAGGGCTTGGGAAATAAATCCGCACAAGTCCGCAGTAACTCAGCAATTTTTCGGCTTTTTGCGAACCCGCAAAAATTAGCTTCGCAGGATATTTCTATTGGCTAGCGCCAAGAGGCGATTGGGACACTGATGACATTATTATGGGGCTTTCTGAGATACTAAAATCCCAGAAAAAAATAATGACTTAGGGTTCATTGGTAAAGTTGCCAGCCGCGACGACGAATTTTGGTGCCCATAAAGTTTAGTGGAACCTTTTAATGATCTCAAAGTAAAGCACGCAGGGAAGTTTCTTAATAAACGTCTTTACAATTTAAAGTCTTTGATTCATGTGGGCCGACAAGGTGGGAGACACCATCATTTTTCGATGGGTCGGATTTTTACGAACACACTGTTACCTTTGTTTTCCCCACCAACCATCACGATAGGCAACGTTTTCCACAAATTACTTGAACACAGTTCACTCCTGAAATCCAATCCGCCATTGCGAATTAACTATTCAATGATCTCCCGGCGCTGGTCAAAAGTTTACTAGAACCTTCGAGAAGATCGAGTGGCGTGTAAGACGTTTTTTAAGACTTTTTTAGCAACAAAGATAACTTTTTCACTCAAAAATTAAGATAATTTCGTAAACCACATTAGCATGACATATCACAAAAACGAAGAAACCAACGAAAATGAGGTTTATAAAGGCCAACGAATACACTGAAATAAAAGGCGAATATTTCGGGAAGACAACCGCCTCCCTTCTTTAGCGCAGACAGAAAATTTCGAGGAAAAAGGCCGAAACGAGAATGAAGATCAACAACCAAGAAAACCAAAACAAAGCGGAAAACCAACAAGAAAGCGAAAATTAAAACAAAAAACCATTCACATTTTACTTCAGTATATTCGTTGGCCTTTACAAACACCATTTTCGTTGGTTTCTTCGTTGATTTTTTGTGACTCAAAAATTAAAAAGAAGTACCGCAGAATAGACCAACAATAGCTCCTCAGACAACATCAGACAGTGAACAATTTCACAATCCGACTCGAACCCTTGTCCGGCTCTGTCGGGGAAAAACCGTTTGGAGCAATTTCCGGAGTTTCACACTAAGCTACGCAACCACTGCGTCGTTCTTGTGGCGACGCAACGCATAGCTTACGCAGACAACTTAAACGCATCGCAAGAATAGAACCAAGCGTTGCATTGGCGCATACGCATTAGTTCTTTCCGTGAAAAATTGAATTTTTTGAAGAAACTGGAGAATAACCTACTAATGATGAAGAAAAACGTACTAAAGATGATTAAAAACTTACTAACTAATGAAAGAAATGAAAATTTGGCAAAAGAAACCGAGAAAGGAAACGTAAATACGCATCCAGCATGACATGTTCTCGCGCAGGTGTGAAAGATACGCTACGCAACCTGTACGCAACGCAAGATAAACGTATACGCGACGCATCGCAACGACGCGTCAATGTGAAAGCGACTTGAAAAGACGCAAAAGGACGTCGCCAAATTGCTTCTAACACGCTGGACTATTCTTCGACCAAACGAGAAGAACAATCAAATTCCAAAAAGGACTGGCAAACTTGCACCCACTCCTGAAATTCTTACGTCGTAAAGTTGTGGACTGAAGAACAAACTGTTCGACTTATTAGCAATGTTGTCACTGGTTTCAGAATTTTGCGATATGTGACAAGGTTTGTGACTTCCTCGACAAAGCGAACCAGATACTGGTAAGACCATAAGAAAGCAGAAGCGTGTGATTATGGAGTTTAAAAAGCGAAATTAATAACTGGATAACTAGGCAAAAAAAAAAGACCGTTTTGCGTAGGCGCCTGAATGTGTCACAAGTTTTTGCAGCAGAATGTCACAGGTTCCGTCAGAAAAAAGTGGCAACACTGAGTGATAAGTGTATGGTCTCGAACCGACCATAGAGAGGAAGCCGATCTGAAGATTCATGGTACCGGATCTCGAGGATTCCCCTTAAGGTGTTGACAGACCACTAGGGTACGTTTTAGAATTTCCAGCATCATCAGCATATCTGTATCCGTCGGGGGAAACTTGGCGATCTCTCCCCCCCCCCCCCTCCCCCTCGTGGCTAGATGCGATTCTGACACACCTCCAGCATCCACCGCTACTATCCATTTAGTTCCACTCGAATCGGAGCATTTACGGGAATATCCAGTACCACCCTAGAACTCCACCCACCGAGGTCACATTCGACCAAGATCCCAAACTGGCATATCTAGGGCACATGACCTTCGTAGTTTCATCCCAATCCCAAGACCCGTTTCGTCCCTATGCCTTCCACACATTTTCCGCCCCATCCCTCCATTTTCCCGCACCGTAGCACGGCTCGAATAGACAAATGACAAATGTAGTCCACCCGATTCTACCCCGACCTACCACCCAGTTGATTCGGATCATTTTTGCAAAATGTCAGGCACCACCCTCGAACCGTCCACCGAGATCGGATCTGCAAACCTCAAAATAGCACACCTAGGGCACATATCCTTTGTAACGCCAGAGCTTTTATCCCAGTCACTCCACCAGTTTGGTCTCCACGTGTGCCACAACTTCCGGGACCCTCCTTCAACTCCCCCACCGCGGTCGGACACACAAATTGCACATTAGGGCATCCGGCATCTTCTTTTACTACCCGTCAAGTTTCGCTAGAATCGGATCGTTCGTTAAAGTTTAACTGAAAAGCCAACTTATTTTGGTGTCATTTAATTGAATACACTGAATTATTTGTATTCTGCTAAGGGATTTTTTTATTTTACTCTATCTGCTCTAGTTATGACGTTCAGTGCGGCCGTCCCCACAACGTAAATTCTACTATGATGCGGGAAATTTTAAACTCAACACAAAAGTGGCTTTTCAGTGGGCAGTGGTGTGCTTGGTGAAGACTGCTTAGTGCCTGACCAAAAAAAAATCATAAATCTTTCTGGTAAGGCATACAACAGAGGTACAAGCGCATACAAGTATCACAATCACACGGAAATTCCACAATTTTAAAATTCATGAATAGCGGAACAACGAAGTAACGCATTTTCAGCGGGTCTTCAAGCAAACTTAAGTAAATAAGTGATGGGTAAAATAGGTTGTCCTATCCCAGCCCTTTTCAGTTAAACTTTAACAACTTTCGCGTTCAACAATTCGGAAAATGATCGTTTCATACAACATGGATCGCGTGCCCGTACCAAGCTTCATCTTCCTAGCTTATGTGGAAGTGCCCGAACTAGACGCAGTGGGACAGACAGACCGACAGACGCTATTACGATCGCTATTAACCGCGATAGGTAATTATGCTGCGTGTTTTTTCACGGTTGGCCTGCCGGAAACCATGCAAACGAAATCAACATGTATGACCAGTAATAAGCACACTGAGACACAAAGTTTCAATCATAGACATAGTACTTTTTGCTAATTTGCACAAACTATGTGTTTAAATTCCGACACACGCCTCCACAACCAACTACGATGCATGCGCGTAGGATGCAGGCAATTCATTTGGGTTTTGGCAAACTGTGAAATGCTACTTCACGAGACACTGATTACTAGCGATGGGAAATTGAAAATTTCGTCTTGCTGACTTTGGGAATTTCACACAGCATAAAAATAATAGTTATTACGGAAGTAAGAACACATTAATTACCCCGGGCACGTGATTACAACATCAAGATTGCATATTTTTCTACATTGCCAGAAGTTTTATAATATACACTTTATTTTTAAACGACTTTTCGTAAGTGTTAAAATGTCAGCCTGAAGGGCCTTAATTAGCTGCCAGCGGCACCTCACAAAAGAAGCAAGAACGCAGCCTGCGGTACCGAATTGACGTTTCCGATTCTTTGCGTGTCCGCCGCGAATTCGAAAAGAAAACGGCGAAAAACGTTTTTCTGACCGTTTCGTGTGGGATTTCGTGATCATCTGGCGGCGGGCAAAAACTTCGCAGTCAGAAAAGGCGCATGTTTTCCGTCAGCTTTTTCAGTGGAGAATCCCGGACAAAAAGTCGGGACACCTGACATGCAATCTCAAGACACGGAATAAGTCCTAAGTTTAAACTCTGATGGGCGGAATCAAACAGAGTGAGCAAAGGATAATGGTGAAAAAGCGCGTGAACTCCGAGCTAGCTTAAAGAAAACGGCATATGGTATTTACAAGATTTGCGAGGGGAGGTAAGTGAACTCGGCTGTTACCGAAAATAGGTCAACAAATACTATTCTGAGCTCTAACGCGAAACCGCGCGTAACAGGAAATAATAAGATTGTAACATCAATTTCACACAGTTCCGGTCTCAGTCTGAGACCGGATCATTCTCAAACTGTAAATTTAAAGTCCTTTTTGCAACCATCGTGGTATCTAATACCACGATCAAAAGTCGTTTTTGCAGTTACTATATGGCCAGTTACCGGGGGGGGGGGGGGTATATGATTTACAGATACTATTGTCCTGACCGTACCGTATCTCCCTTTCAAATTTCCCTAGGTTTTTGTTTAATTTGTGGGAAAGAAGTTTGTGACTTGTGATGCGAGTGGATGTAAGTATTTGTTTTTGGATGAAAAACGAAAAAAACTACGCAGGTCCATTTCCCGTGGTATCGATACAGTGGTATCTGCACTAATAGCTTGATCAAAGCCAAGGAGTCTTACTCCTGCTTACAATTCTTTCGAAAACTTAATGGCGGAAAAAAAAGACATTCTGGATAATTGTCACTAAATCCCGATGATGATGACAAATTCCAACGACAAAGGTTCTGACCGCAGGAACCAAACCCTTTAAAAAAAGACATCCTACTCCATAAAACCCTTTCGTCTGAGACCGCTTAATTGACCTACTGTGAAAAAAGCGTCACTCGATCTAAAGCGGCTACTGTTAACCTATCAGATGACCAGAGGGGGTCGCCCAAACCCTTCAGACCCCAATTATGATGGATCTAATTGGGCGCAGACAGTTTATTGGTGAGACAGTGAAAGAGGATTCGTAAGAGATTAGTGGTCAGGTCGCGTGGGGGAACCGTTTTCAATACGTACAATAAAGGGACACGATACACGCAGGCAGTTTCGTTTCGGTAAATTTCCGCGTCTTCTCCAAACGTAGTACCGAACAACTGTACGGGGTCTAGCCACGAAAATTTAGCAGAGCAGACCAGGCGAAATTCCAAAAACCTACCTTGAATGCATTTGGTGGTTTTCAGCGGACTACAACTAACCGCCTGGTCCGCTGAAAAAGCTGGGAACAGATACAGATTCAGCGAGTATTCGTAACTTTCATTACCAAGCACTAATCGATTTAAGAGCGAACTTTTACTTCTATCAGATTTCCGGTTTTTGCCTGATTCTGTCCGTCCAGCGAGAAAATAAAGAATATAAAAATGGATTTAGCATGTAGTCTTACTTCTACATTAAAGACCTAATCCAAACATTCTGTTTACCTTCTCTCCTTGATCGCATGCCACGGGTTTGTTTAGATTTGAACCCGATTGCCGAGTTGCTGTTTTGGCTCGAGAAAAAACCCACGCACAACGTCTTCTTTTCTAGATGGCGGAATTTAAAATTATTATTTTTACCCTTGGCTCCCTACGTGCCATAACAGCTGTCCGTGATAATCGGCTGAGATTTAGTCCAGACAGAGTTATTTCAAACCTAGGAAATTTGGTGGCTTTTTTTTAATTTGCTCACTGTTTTACGGTGTTTTTAGTGGTTTTGAACATTCATAGTGACAGAAGGGATGGTTAGCATTGTGTGTGTGGTAGAAAGACCATTTTTTTTTACCCACTTTAATGCTCCTTGACTCCCCCCCCCCCTCAAATATGGGGCTAAGGGATGTATGAAATTCACATCCTCGCCTCACAGAATAGTCTGAAAAAAAACTCAACCCCTTAGAGAGTTATCGTTCTAAAAGACGACAGACATACGGACAGACGGACGGACAAACTTCATAGGCATCCCCCAAAGATGTTTTGGATTTCAAAGCTCGTGCCTACCGTGGGTAAAGGGTTCTGATTTCACGGAGAATAAGAAATACATTCGGATCAAGAAACAAACTTTTATTTTATTTTACGTTTCTTTAAAATTTACCTGAAAAGGCAGCCTATTTCTACATCTAATATCTGAATACACTGAAATATTTTGACTCATCTGAGGGATTTTGTATTTTTCTTCCCGGTGCTCTGGTAATAACGTTCGGCGTTTGCGCTGCTGGCACGACAAACCAAAGGAGGGTTTTCGCGAGATCTCGGAATCACTTTCCGGCGAGTGAAGCGCATCGCGAAAACTGTGGGAAAGCGATTCCTGGAATAACTTTCCACTTTCCGCTGAACTGATCGCGAAAACACATGGAAAGCTGACATCGCCGGAAAATGTTAAATTACAAACTATTTCTAATAAATATGGTTCATTTAACGGTTCTTTGATTCTCATATATTTCATCGAAGCAACCCTAATAACGCTTGCCATTTTTCGTTATTTATTAGTGATACTTGCACCGTTTTTTCCACACCTTTGAAATTCCCGCCGAAACATTCAACTTTCCGCGGAGCTTTCCACTATCCTCGTAGAATGACTTTCCGGGAAAGCTGCTTCGGTTTCCGAAGCGCGAAAACCGGGTTGGAAAGTTCGGCAACTTTCCGACGCAGCGCGAAAACCACTGGAAAGTGATTCCGACTGTGCTTTCCAGCTCGCGAAAACCCTCCTCAAAATTCATCCAGGCACGGAGAATCTGAATTTAAAAAAGGCCTGAATTTCCAAGGCAAAAAATATGACATCGGAGAAGTTACACCTGTAGAAAAGTAGGAAAATGGTTTTATGATATGTCTTGGAATGAATCTGAAATTTTTATTTTATTTTCGGCAATGCCTTACATTTCTAGTTGGTAAATGTTTCAAGCGTTGAGCGAAAAGCACATAGAGGTACCCCAAATCCGAAAGAAGAAGTTCATTCTATGCACTGGAGTATCCCTGGATAACGGACAAACGAAGTAACGCATCTTTATCGGGTTTTCAGGAATTTTTAAAGGACCCCTCGCACTATCTACTCTTTAACTTACAGTATTTTAATATATTTGAATTCTTTAAAACTAGGCTGTGCTTTCAACAAATAACCCACGGTTTTGGCTGTTTTAAGCCTTTTCGGAGACTCGTTGACTTATAGCGAAAACAGGGCAGAACAGGTTTTTCTGATGGAAAACTTTCTCGCAGACAACCGTCAACAGCGTGATACACATCGAAGGTAGGCAAGTGAACACGGCAAGTCAGAAAAACAGCATGGTTTTGTTAGAGGGGTTAGAATGTACCGTACAAAATTGGGGTCTCCGGGTTTAGAAATATATGGAGTGATTATGAAAGCAGGTTGCATTAGTATTATAGGTTAGTGATACGTTTCTTGACCAAAACTAGTTTATTCCGATCACCTATACTATACAGAGACTGGTATGTAACTGGAATGAAATTACCTTCATACAAACTACCTGGGGGAGAACCGGTTTGCCTTGCGGCGCAATAATACGGAGGGTAACGATTACGTGGTACAAATACATATCAGTAAGACAGGTCCTTTAAGAGAATAAGTGATGTTACTAGACAGTTGGATCTCAGCCCTATTCGGTTCAACTTTAAGGACAAGACTTGGTTTTAGTCGAAGCGAACAGTTGGATTTGATCCAACTAGTTCTGAACATTTATTCAAACAATGTTTACAACGGATACGTCAGCTACGATTCTTCATCAGCGATATTTCGGCCCTTCTTAGCAAGGGTCCTCGTCAGGCTGTCAATCCTCTGGGTCAACGTCGGGGAAGGAAACAAACCTGTCTTTTCAAACCTGTCCTTCACCGACGTTGACCAAGAGGATTGACAGCTTGACGAGGACCCTTGCCAAGAAGGGCCGAAGTATCGCTGATGAAGAATCGTAGCTGACTTATCCGTTGTAAACATTGTTTGAATAAATGTTTCAAAGTCAGCTTGGGCTCAAAGAATATTTAGTTTTGAACTAAGAATCGGTACTAAAATATCAGACCCATTAGCGGTCATTTCCTGGAAACCAATAACCAAGCGACTAGAAAAACGAACAGCGAAGAAAAACGGGTCCAAACTTAACGAGGAACAAAAACGTCACGTCGAGTCACGAAGCTCTAACTTTTCTTTCCCGCGCTCTGAGAGACGTGGCTTGCCTGGCTAAAGAAAACTCGTCCCAACGATCCTCTCACTTTTTATACCATAGGTACAAAAAACAATCCCAGTTATGGTATTCACGTTTTATGAAACTGCGATGCGTTTTTGCCTCCCCGGTCATAAAAAGCAGATAATGTCCGAGAAGCGAGCTTGCGACGGAAAATAATATGGTTTTCTTTCATCGTAAAATCCATTCGCTCTTTTTAGGAGAGACTGCTATAAAGCGCAATTGAAGTAGGATCTTTGAAGATAAGAACGAAACAGGATTCAAGAATCAATAGTTTTCGATTTCCTGGAATGGCGTGCGAGTCTTTTTTGTGTGTGTGTGGGGGGGGGGGGGGGGTAGAAAAAGGAGCCTTCGAGAACCTACTAATATCCGATACGATATCATAAGGATCGTTCACTGCGTGAACCATGCGTTAACGTCGCTGATATGAAATCCGCAAACAAACCAATATCATAAAGTACAGTTAAACCTTAAAGGACACGTCACACATCTGATACCAATCTACTTTATTTCCGTTATCTTTCCATTCATTTAGTATTCTGTGAAGAAATTTATCTTAAGCGTGATCTGTCTTAGAACAAAATATTTGTGAAAAGTTATAGGGTTAGTATTCAAGTATTTATTTACGTACTAAAATTTTATAACACTGGACAACTTGGTCTATTGGCCTAGAAGGAAAATAATCTTGTGTAGGCCTAGCTAAACTACAACTTAAAGATTAAAGGAAATGAAACACAACCGAAAAAGACACATAAAGAGGAAAAAGAACAAAAAAGAAGAAGAAAAAAAGAAAAAGAGAAAAAAAAGAGGAAGATTTATTGAGAGAAAATGAGTAAGTGTGTACGGGTGTTCCTGAAAAAAGTGTTGAAATCTGTTGATTGGTGTAGATGTGTGGGTATACTGTTCCATAGTTTAATGCTTTTGTATATGGCAGAATTTCGGTAGGCAGTCGTCAGTCTTAAAGGAAGAATAAATTGATGGAGAGTAGAACGTAGGGAACGGTTTTTGCGATTTAAAATTGGTCCTTACTCTTGCCATATGTGTGGACTGTGGATACGAGAAAGAAAGTATGAGTAGTTTTGTGGGAGAGTCTAAGGAACTGAATGAGGCAAGAGTTGTTTGGAGTAAGACCGTGTGGGAGTGAGTGGATTACTGAGGGAATGAAAGATACAACTTTCCAGGCTGTTCTACTGTCTGGAAGGTTCAACCGGATAGGGTTAGAAGACAGGGAAAATTGCATATCCCTGAAGTTTTAAATATTGGCACAACGTTCATGTTTATTTATTTATTTATTTTTTCCGGGGCGATGGCCTTTGTTGGTTTTTATGCATTAAAGTTTGACCAAGGGCTGGGATAGGACAATCTAATTACCCATCACTTATTCACTTAAATAAGCTTGAATACCCGCTGAAAATGCGTTACTTCGCTGTTCCGCTATTCACGAATAATCGATTTTCGAATAGTGGAATTTCCATGTGATTTGTGGTACCTCTACGCGCTTGTATTTTGTTGTATGCCTTTGGTTCAGGCACTAAGCAATCTTCACCAATCTCACCTTTTATTCAAACAATTTTACAACGGAATCCTCTGGATTGACAGCCTGACGAGGACTCTAGCCAAGAAGGGCCGAAATATCGCTGATGAAGAATCGTAGCTGACGTATCCGTTGTAAACATTGTTTGAATAAATGTTTCCAAGTCAACTTGGGCTCAAAGAATATTTACCAATCTCACCACTGCCCACTGAAAAGCCGCGTTTGTGTTGAGGTTAAATTTCCAACGTCATAGTCATTTACGTTGTTTGGACGGCCGCAGATATTCTGAACGTCATAACTAGAGCAGATAGTGGAAAAATATTCTTTGAGCCCAAGCTGACTTTGAAACATTTGTTCAAATAATGTTTACAACGGGTACGTCAGCTACGATTCTTCATCAGCGATATTTCGGCCCTTTTTGGCAAGGGTCCTCGTCAGGCTGTCAATCCTCTGGTTCAACTTCGGGGAAGGAAACAAACCTGTAATAAAATCCTTTTATTACATTTTGATTTTATTACAGGTTTGTTTCCTTCCCCGAAGTTGAACCAGAGGATTGACAGCCTGACGAGGACCCTTGCCAAAAAGGGCCAAAATATCGCTGATGAAGAATCGTAGCTGACGTACCCGTTGTAAACATTGTTTGAATAAATAGATAGTGGAAAATAAAAAAAATCCCTTTGCAGAACCCAAATAATTCAGTGTATTCAATTAAAAGACACAAAAACAAGTTGGCTTTTCAGTTAAACTTTAAATATTTATCTATCTATCTACTATTGGAATTGTACTGACTTCTGCCGCGTTTCTCGGTTTAACGTTAACGTTAAGTTTCCGAGAAGCTTACTGTCAGAAGACCAATTATGTAGATTTGTCCGTGTTTGTCATCTACGGCAAGGGGCCTGGAGAAGGAAGGGGTATCTTGTCCAGTTTTCTGTAAGCAGCGAAGCTGGCCTTCCGGCCCAGACAAATTTATTTGAAAACAGTAGGCTCACTTTCATCCCAACAGTCTCAGAGGACACAGCTTGAAACTGAGTGGTGAAAAATTCCGAAAAGACACTGGAACATGTAGCTTCAGAAACCTGATAGTGGAACACTGGAATAATCTGCCAGAAATTGTTGTAAATGCCGAAAATATCAATCAATTCAAAGCAGGTGTGGAACACCACCTGTCTGAAATTCAATTTAGTGTATAGAGAAATTTATACAGGCGAAAGCCTTTTGATGAAGTTATATTATATTTTATTATTATTAATCAATATATTATATTACATATCGATTTTTTCGTGTTTTCGATTTTATCTAGATCGTTTTTATGTTTATCTGTACATGGTCCACTGGCTTTTTTGTGGCAACAATCATTTATCTTTCATCATAGAAGAAATATTACTTTGAGTGTCCTTGGAGAATTGTTTGCCTATCATAACGAAATGTGAATAAATCAGCTAAAGACGGTGACACGGAGTGAGAAACTGACAGAGGCAAAGCCGTGTCATAAGCTCGCATTTAAAAAACAAAACACGAAACGCTCGTGGGTGCCCAGAAAGCTCAAACCGTGATAAAATATCAGTAACTGTCAAAAGTGAAAAAGGACTTACTTGGATTGGACATCCACTCGTGCAGAGCCTTTTGAAGCCTCCGAACGTGGAGGGGCTTTGAAGCCATTCCAACGAGTGCCATTATTTCCAGAAATTCCTCTTCGCCCGCTTCGCATAACTGTTGCACGTCGTCACCTCCTAGTCAAAATGTCACTTAAGTAACTATCATCAACTTCGCATTGCCCCAGAGCAAGACAAGACTAGGGAGTAGCGCCAAGACCTATGCTTTCCATGCATCAGAAACGGGCCTTACCCGAAGCGCCGTCCACTACACTCGCGACAATCGAAGCGAGACAAACTTGCGGGCTTACAACATTCTAGTAAAGCTAAGATGTTCTCGGCATGCATCGAGGAAACAGGGGAGGTTGTATATTTGTTGCTGCGTCTAGAACATGAAGTTATCGGAGCCAGCACTGGTGCACGACTGATTGAGTTTCAGTAGGGATGTATATATCGCTAGTGGTGCTAGTGTCGCTGCTGTTCGAGTGTGAGTCACTTTTTCCAAGTCTTTGCGCTACTCCCTGGTGTTATTTTGCAATGCACTCACCATATGACATCATTAATACTAACATTCCTAATGGGAAACGCAAGGTTTAACCGTTAAATCTTTTAGCCAAGTTCACAAATGTCATCTTCATTACACAGAAACAACGGCCAAAGGATAATAAAGGTATGACAAAAGTTTTCTAATCCAATTAGACAAAAAATATAAAGATGCAACAAACGAACAGAGATTCCAAAATTTTTTGCACTTTTATGATTTATGATATTTATGTATACTTTTTCGTCTTTCACCGTCGCTGAGCGTTTGTAATGGCGTTTTGCTGTTTGAACGCGGCGGAAGAAACCACAAAGATGAATATTCAGAATCACTAAAGGAGTGCTTCAAACGTTTCCCAGGGACTCCCACAGCGGAGTATCCGCATTTGCTTTGTCCTACGGATTTACTTTCAGCATTCTTGCGAATGTCCACGGTGGAGATTGCTCCGATTATCATCACCATCATCAAAAGCGATTCCCTTTCAGATTTGGTGGGGAGTCTATTTGGGGAGTTGGTGGTGTGGTGTCGTCGGGTTATTAGGGATGGTTGATGGAATTTCTGTGACCAGTACGGAGTTCAACAGTCAGACAATATTGATAAAGTGAACAGGTCTGTTTTACTGCAATTCTGAATATTTTGTAAATTATTAAGTTGCACAAAGAAACAACATAAAATTAAGAATCAAGAAAGTAACAATAATATGGAACTTCGCGGATTAGCTGTATGACATTGAATGAAGTTAGAAGAACGTAAACAGACAAATGCTCAAACAAAGAGCATGCTGATCTAAAGTTCGAACAAAGTGCTGCATTCTCGCGATTTCCCGTCCGAGGAGTCCTCAGGGTTCGTAAGAAGTCTCAACGTACCGGAGAACTGACGAGATAAGTACAATGCGGAAACCGATTAAAAATCGAACCCGGGAATTACTTTCTACTTCCACATACTATGAAAACACATCGAAAGCTATGATCCTACAAATAACAATTCCTGCATAAGGGATTTCACGAGTTGGTTAGTATAAGAATTCTGAAGAATTTTCCCCCAAAAGTATCTCGTTTCCAAATTGGTCTTGTTTCCTAATTCGTATTTTTGGGGGGGCCCAAACTTTCCACTTTCATTCCAACCGTGCACCGCATATGGCAGAAACGTGTGTGAACACAATCTCTGTTAGAAACGGCAATAGAGACAGAAAAAGAGAAAAAAGATAATGAGCAATAAATCAATCAGTTTAATCCAAATAGCTAAAAGTTACAAGAGGAATACAAATTTACGAAATACACAGACACGAAATAAATTAACTAATACACTTACAAGATATGACCAGAAATAAATGATGGGATGAAACTACGTAAAAACTGGGCCGAAGAATTAGCAAAATATGGAGAAAACTGATTGCCAGTATTCCTCTCGGACCGACGCACGGAAGACGGGAGGGGAGGGGGGAATAGATGGGCCATCTGGGGACAACACAATATCTTAGCAATGGTCTATGTCTTGATTTTTAAAAATGCAATTAATACATTCTAATTCAGCTGCGGTGAAGTCGCTTTTCAACTGGAACTGCGAGCTGTTAAGGGGAAAGGGATGATGAATACTGAGCTTTGGCGTACATTGATTCAAAACACAATCAGTTACAGCAGTTATTCATACAGCAGTACCAAGCTCTGCCCCGCGGGGCACATTTATTCCTGCATGACCACACGTAAAAAACTGATTGTCTTTTTTCACACATGCGCAATTTATGGCTACTTATTCAAGAATTCTTACTTTTTTGCTCGGCTCAAGTGCCAATGCGGTTACGAATTTAAATTAGCTTCGTCTGTGTGTGCAACAAAGTTCGCAAAAACTGGTACTTGCATTACTTCGGACCTCATAAAGAGGTCGAACTAACCGAGAGCTTCGAGACGGAGTTGGGAAGAACTCCAATCGTATAAGACGCATATGATGAAGTGAATAATTCATTATTTCTTTGTAAAACTTTTTTTGCCCTGAGTAGCGTGGCAGTGGTCATGACGAGATATTCTTGAAGCGCCATAGAGATGGAACCGTGCTGAAGATTAGACGTGGCAAAGGATTCCGAAACTGTTAATATCACACCAGAAGTAAAGATGGAACGGCCGCCCCGAAAAACTACCTCCATGACGGCATCCTTTGTTCTTGCATTCGCCCCTAGAGGCGTGTTCTCGCCGTTCACCGAGGACTCCACTTGAGGAGTCCCCGCGTTTTTGTTTGTCCCGGGGACTCACTCCGTGTATTCTCGCGACTCCCAACGGACGAGGAATGCTCCAATTATCATCACCGTCATCAAAGAGGACTCCCTTTCAGATTCAGAGGGGAATCGATTTTTGCTGGTGTTGGTGCAATGTAAAATTAATTAAAAACAATCAGGATAAACAAAACCAAAAATAAAGTGGATCCAGACTAATTTTGTCAACTGCATCTTTATTTTTAGAACAAAATCCATTCTGGAAGCATTCCCCCTGTTCTCGTTGTTTTCCGTACGCGGAGTCCGCGTGGAGTGACTCCCTCTATTCTCGCCGTTTCCTTAGATTCCCCGAGGAGTCCTTGGGGAATGTCGAGAATACGCCTTAGATCTCCCGTCTGTGCACAAGCATCTGATTAGTTAACGTTTGTGTATAGGTGTGGTCTTTCTTCATGTACTTTATGTTTTTCTTTTTCCTTAGTCTTCATTCAGTGTAGTGGGTCAATAAAATCCATTCATTCATTCTACCATGGGCAGAAGGGACCCAGTCACCGATCGGCAACAGTCGAATTTTTATATTTGAAAAGAAAGAAGAATTGAAAAGAAGATTATGGCGCGTGCCCAGAGCCGTCACTTCTGGGGGGGGCGTCACCCCTCAAATATGTGTCGGCCAGTGGGTAAAAAAAAGCCGAGTCGGCGAAGCGCCGCGATATTTCCTAAAAAATAGTCGTTTTTCCGAAAAAGAGTCGGTAAAAATTAACAGCCAGTCGGTTAACACCTTGCCCCCCCCCCCCCCCCCCAGCTATTTTGGCTGGTAACGACTCTGCTCCAGCCCTTACGTCGTTTCCACACGGGGCGTTGTTACAAATAGATGCTTCTTTGGACGTAATTTAACTTTGGACGGTTTCATTTTCGTGAACACATTCTGACGAAATTCAACTGATGGTGAGTCAAAGTAGTTTCTCAGGTTTCGCTAGGACATTTAAGTGGGTGTGCCGAACATCTACTGTACCAAGTCATTAGGCGGTTAAGCAATCAGCTGAAATTTTGTCTCTGGACGTGTCTTCGTCACAAGTTAGACATTTACTTACAGCCTGACGACGCTGGCAAAAAAAGGTCGAAATACAGCCTAATCCAAATCTAATCCGACGCCACCTTGGGCTGAAGAAATACACGTAACGAGAGTTAGCTTTACCCGCGCAATTATCTAATTTCTCTGTTCTCAGTTTGCTGTCAGCTTGCTCAACACTATCTGTGTTGAGAATCCCGAGCCTCTACAACTGAAGAACAGAACAGATCCTAAACCAAAAAAAAAATGTTTTGGTAAAAACCAAAACAAGGAGACAGAGTAACACATTTGTGCCATTTTTCGTCAACATGTTCAATAAAATGTCAGTACGTAAGTAAGTAAGTAATTTATTTATGACCCGCCATTTGAAAAGGCGGAGTAAATGAAGAAAATAAAGAAAATAAACAAAACACATAAACACACAGAAAAGACACTTAATTTTTAATCTTCGGTCAGGAAGCAGTGGACGACGTCGTGCGCTGGTTGGGCCCTGTTGTCCATGATTTTTGAAAGCGATGAGGAAACATCCAAAAGGGTAACACTTGCATCTTGAATTTTGAATTTCTCCGTCAATGCATGGTTATGACATAATTTCGGCAAGTAGAGAAGGTGCTTAATTTAAAATAACATGATCTCATCTTTTTAATCTCCTTCTTTCGTAGAACATGAGTGACTCCAGAACGAAATAGTATAGAAGGAGCGCAGAAGGTGCTGTACAAATTTCCCAAAGCTTTACGATTGTAGCGCCCCCGGTTGGAGACGATGCGCCCATAAGCGCTACGGATTGACTTATAAACTTCTTGAACAACCGAAGAGCAAAATTTTGACATAGAAGAGTGTGACTTTAATATTTGTAGTACCGTATTTAGTATTCATGTTACTCGTGAGTGTTTAAAAGAATGTAATTTTTGTAAAGACAACCAAATTAGCTAGCTAGCAAGTTTTGTCTAATAAACCTTACTTACTTACTTACTAAACTTTGGAAAAAAACTGTTGGAAAATGAGAACTATCGGTCATTGCTCCCCCCTGACGCTCCGAAAAATAGCAGGACAAGACAGCAAAACAAACTAGTGCCTGTCAGAGGACGAACTTCAAGGTTCATGAACTCGTTTGTGCCCTTTTTTACTGAGATTTTTAACAACGTGGATAATTAGTGTAATATATTTTAATTTAATTACTGTATGACCAGCGCAATTTAGCATCTTCTGATGAAGAAAGCTACGAAGTTGGTTTGTCAATAAACGATTTGATTTGATGATTTGATTTGTTAAAGGACACGTCGTACTAATGATAGTAATTCAGTCTACTTCAGTAGTATGTCCATCCATTCTCGTTCCCGAGAGATATACTTCATAAGTATATCCTGTCTCCTCTATTAGCATTACACTAATTATCACCCTTGTCACGTGTGTTCTCTTTTTATATTTGACGGTGCAAAACGGATAAGTCAGCTACATTTTATTCGAGCTATATTTCGGCCCTTCTTGGCAAGGGTCCTCTTCAGGCTCAAGCCGCTCAAGCTGGAAAATAAACTTGTGGGAAAACAATTGAAGATTCTTCATTAAATATCTGCTTTTGAGAACTTATTTTCTGAAAGTTGGTTGGAGTTAAAGTTGGTGCTGTGATTTCATTCTGGACTCGGCTACTGTTTTTGTTGTTCGATTGGGTCGTCGAAAGGGTAGAGATTCTTTTGCATTTTGGTTTTGGAATTTGGAGGACCCTTGCCAAGAAGGGCCGAAATATAGCTCGAATAAAATGTAGCTGACTTATCCGTTTTGCACCGTCAAATATGATTCGCAGTCAGCTTGGGCCGTAGGAACATCTATGTGTTCTCTTTACCTGACCTATCAGGCTCCCAATCATTGTTACCGAGAAGCTTATTGGTCCGAAGACCGGTTGTGCAAACTTTGCCGAAATACTGAAGGGCCGAAACATAGCTCTAATAAAATTCAGCTGACGTATCCGTTTTGCACTATCAAACAAGGCTAATAGCTTCACTTCGTGGTAAGCGCTAGAGGGGGTCCACTCACCTTGACTGATAAAGGTATCGTAGTAGGACAACAAATTTGCTCGTTGCAGTACTCGATATAGTTGTAATTCTGACTCGTTCGCTGGTTGACACGTAACGGCAACTAAAAAATAAAATGTCATCTTCTTATATATATATATATATATATCTGTATTTGAGAGCTATTAAGCCATATACTGAAAAACAAAACAAACAACAATCTCAAGTGACAAACAACCTCACATTCTTAACTTAATATCCTACCGACTTTCTGCTAAACTAATTTCTGAGAAAGGCAAGCCTGGGCGACAGCAGCCGACTAAACTGGTGTTGGCTAAACTTTAGCCGATTATCTATGGCTCGTGACGTTACACGTCAATATTTTCCATTTACTAACGGAACTGATTGTCCCTAGAACGGTTTATAAGTGTAAACGCGTCCGGCGCCTCGCTGGCCGCTCGGCTCTGTATATAGATACAAATATAGATACAGATATATAATGAGCTTAATATAATCAGCTTGTAAACAGATTAAATTTGGATATTAAATTTGGAGATTGTGTAAAACCGGTCTAAATATAACCGAAAGGTTTTGGTTTCTTTGTATTCATTTTTTTGTTATCACTCTGTCCTCTTATCTTTCAGGCACTTTTATTCTACTGAAAAACAGCGACATACGTAAACTACGTACATGTTACTAAACATACTGTAAACACCTGCTGTATTTGCCTATATCGTATCTAAATCGAAATAATCCAAATCGAATAATCCAAAAATACAAAGCTCCCGATATAACGGCAAAACTTCATGAGCTTCATAATAATTTATCTGGACAGGATATAAACGGCTTACTCCATTACGGGCTCATCCAATTGTTCTGTTGATTTTTGTGTTTATTTTGTTGTACTAGTGTTTCTTTCAGTTGTTTATTTGTTTCTTTTTATTCTTTACTCCACTATCTTCACATTGTTTTTGTGCAGTGGGTTACAAATAAATTATTATTACTAGTATTATATTTTACAACATCAATTTAATCGAATTTTCCCTATTCGAGTTCTTTGAATTTGTAAGGAAAATGTTAAACTTTTTGGTTGGTGTTGGGTTGGGGTCTGTGTTAGAAAGGATTAATTAGGTTGTGATGAAGGGTAGAGAGGGATTTGCGGGCGTCCCAGTTTAAACCCCGACCGTGAACGGAGAGTCCGGCATATTTTACTAGGCCGAACCCGTAGGGAGTGGGCGGGGGGGGGGGGGTATAACTCTTCTTTAGTCGACGGTTGAATGGCTGAGAGCTGGGAGTAAAAGAGAAGGAAGTACAAGTCAAAGTAAAAAAAAAAAGAGGAAAGTAAAGAAGGAAAACTGGTTTGGTGGATTAAAATCCATTATTTTCTGATCACGGTTACTCTTCAATTCCGTTTTTCATGACGTCACGGGCCGAAGATAAGATAAGATTTATTCACACTAAGAGCCAAAGGCCATGGCAAATACATGAAAAATACACTCAAACAAACAGAAATAATACCTTCTAGAAGCACCTATCCCTATGGGCTAGGGCTACCCTGAGGAACCTCGCCAACTGTTTAATACTCATAAAATAACTATTTTCCGTGATCCTACACATCCATTCTTCATCTACCCCTCTTTCATTTACTCCAAAAATTTCTAACCCAAGTTCATTCAAATGTTCGCCTTCACACAACAAATGTTTCAAATTCTCACCCATACTACCACAGATCGGACATGAGTAAGGACCGGACCGACCATTTGCCCTCCCTATATACAAGCTAATAAGCTCCCATAATAAGCTAAGGTTTGGTTTCCACCACTAAACTGGGAACCTCATAGGGAGAACACTCTAATGGTCGTTCATCCCATCATCTAAGAGCGGCAACGACTGACCGAGAGACTTCGCGATTCCAATGAGTGCCTGGATTGGTCTAGATACTTTTGGCATCATATTCTCAGAAAGCTTTACTTTAGTCGAATTTTTAGTAAGGTACTTTTATTTTATTTTATTTATTCATTTATTTGAGACCCGCTTTTTGTATAACAGCGGAGTATGAGTAAAATACACATATTAAAACACTAAACAAAACAATGTAAATAAACATGACTACATTCTTTTCATATAGTTTAAAATATAGTTTAAAAAGTATATATATAAAGTTCATATAGTTTAAAAAGTATTGAAACAAATAAGAAGTGTCATAGCCGATTTATTTGGATGAATGTTTCATACCCTTAGGCTAACCCATATCTAAATTCTGACATAAACACACGGATGGGGCCAGATCTTTAAAGGACACCTGAATGAAGAGTACCAAGTATCATCCATATCTGTATGACTTCCGTTAACATTGCCTGAAGAAAACCCAATCCAAATACGAAATAGTGTGGAAACACTATTTCGTGGGGTACGCGAGACCCTCGTAAGGGGTACGCGAACCAAATCTTTGAATTGGCCAAATGCCTGCTTTTGTCAAGGAATTCGAGTTTTAGCTTACGAAGTTTCAAAGCAACAGCTCAAGTTTCCTTCTGACCCTTGACCAGTTTACGGACGAGAATTGACAACCTTGCAGCCTCAAGTATCCCCTTTATTTGTATATGTTTTACACATAAATCCATCACCAATTATGACAATAAATGACGTAATTTGACGTTCTGATCTTGACAGGTCTTAGTAGAATAGTAGAATAAAGGTTCTTCAAAAAGGGATACGCAACCTTTTTGAACCTTACTTAGGGGTACGCGACACGGAAAAGGTTGGGAATTACCACTGGTCTAGGGTACTGTACCAAACGGAACGGCTTCCAGGCGGCTTATTAGGCAGTTTATGTACTAAAAGCGAATGTACTAAAAGAAAAACTGCAAAGGTGTTCCCGGTTCTCCAAAAAAGGCAAAGTTTATGGGTTTCAAGTCATTTGGACGCTTTATTTTTTGGGCCTTTAGCGCAAAGTCGAAAAAAAAAACGAATGATGGTTTCAAGAAAAAATCCATAAAGGTTTATAGGGACTTAAACCATTAAAAAAAGCCTATTTACCCTCACAGGAAGTGTTCTTTTTAACATTTTTTGGACAGAAAAAGGCCAACCCATGCAAATTTTTGCATTCAAAACCGCTACAAAATGCTTTTTATGTCAAACATAAAAATGCAAGGGTTCTACCCATTCAGACAACCCCGAACTGAGGATGACACCTCATTGGATGGCTGAGCCCCCCTTATCTTTGGAAGGGCTCGTAAAAATCTTTAATAGGCTCAGGAAAAAAAACGTTAAAGGCGTTCGTCCAATCAGGAACGGCATTTGGCTCGGGTTCAGTTTTTCGGCTGACGGAGCCTCGCACAATAAATGAATGTCATAAATCTGTACTCAACGCTCAGACACCGGCGGGACATGCAAAGCCTGTACAAAAACCTGCCAACACTGTAAGCAACCAGAGCGGATTTTAGACAATCTGAGGCGCATTACAAATAAAATCATCATGGACAATTTGTCTAATTAGAAAAAAAGATGAGAGGGTATGTCGACTACACTTTAGTCCTTTCACCCCTTTAAAATTCAATGGGCGGATCAAACACACACATTACCACCCCCTAGAACACTATGTTACATCAGAAATCAGCAGATTCCTCAACAACTTATTTTTGCTAATATAGCATTACGCCGTTTTTTGCTGACTGCCATACTCCGATTTGCTAGCTTCGACAAATTTAACTGGAGTTTCTTTTTTCTTATCCATTCGTTGTTATTACCTACTCCGGATTATTTGTATTGCTGACAAATAATCATATTAACGGTGTTAACTGAGAATTCCTTGTAAGCTCTGGAATCAGCTGCAAGTAGGTCGGTTATATTTGTACATTTTTGGGAGTGTTGTAACTTTATATCCAGAAAGCAAAACTGTTCTTCGGTACTGCAAACAACAGAAAGTTTCATCAGATAACACTGGAGCAATCTGCCAGCTACAGAGACGGTTAATTTTTGCAGCCATGGCACTCTCGCTCATCACTCAGCTCTACAAAATGATTGATTTTCGTACATGGCCGAGAGTTTTTGAATTTCCGCGCCTTGCAGAACCATGCTCTGAAATCGTCTCCGCCGATACGCCAAAGAGTCAATGACAAGCGATAACAAGAAAACGGCTTTTTTTTGAAGCGCTATCTAGTGGAAATCAGAAATGTGTGTGTGTGAAGCATTTTATAAAAATTAAAGTATAGTTAGTGCCCATTGTGCTTTAATGTCGAGTTGCTATTTCCCGAGCTTCACCAACCCACGGTGTTCGTTAGGATTTGAATGATGGTAGTGTAGATCGGCCTTTCAACATAGGGCGATTCTGGCGATCTCTTGGATTTGCTTTCCGAAAAGCAAAGCGAGAATCCGCCGACCGCAAGAACAAAGGGGAAGTGGTTGCGCCTCAGTTGCATCTTCACAACTTCTCGTTGACGTGCCGAAATCACTTTCCACTCGCGAAGTGGATTCGCTTTCCAAGTGCTGGCGGAAACTAGCGGAGCGCGAGAACAGCTTTGGAAAGCGAAGCGAGTTTTAGCTGAAGTGTCAAAAACAGCCGGCGCAAAAGCTCGCTGAGCTTTCCAGA
Source organism: Branchinecta sandiegonensis (assembly GCA_030848855.1). NCBI lineage: Eukaryota > Metazoa > Arthropoda > Branchiopoda > Anostraca > Branchinectidae > Branchinecta > Branchinecta sandiegonensis. Next base: position 18,252,284 of record JAUPMV010000012.1, on the reverse strand, counting down.
CCGCCAGGATCGCCCTTATGTAAAGGTAGTTGTATATGTTGATTAAATTAAACGCTTCTGGTATCTTCAGTCTTCGCCAATGACCTTCAGCTTGCTCGCTGGACTCGATTATTTCTTTTTTATGAGAGTGGGTAATAAAGACAAATAATTAGTGGCGTTTTTGCAGATACCATGGTATCTGATACCACGATAACTGGATCTGCATTTTGTCGTTATATGATATCTGATATGACGGTTGCTTTGAAAAAACGACAATTGCGAAATTCGCGCTTTTCGAAGCCCCACTACACAAATATCACAAGTATCACTATGCTTTCCCACAAATCTGACAAAAACCTAGGCTCTTGTGTTAGTGATGATGAAAATGAGATGATCTTTTCAGACACCACGGATCAGTTACTACGGTCGGGGTCATAATATCTCAATATCAGATGCCCAGGCAACTGGCCAGATATAAAGCAACTGCAAAAACGACTTTTCACCGCAACATAAGATACCATGGTATCGGCAAAAACACAAATATTCATTCATTCTTACTCCGCAACTGTGGCAAACGTCTGCCAAGGGACCACAAACTCAGAAAGGGCCACGAGCACGGCCAAAGTGCTAATTATAATGTGTTAAAAGTATATAAAGTACTTGTCTATTTCGTTTCTAAGTCTGCCTGTCTATTTTCTAAAGCGAGAGTACGTTAAATACATAAATTACGTTGATTTTTTTTTGCTAAATTATTAAATTATTTTAATAATAAATAAATATATAAATAAATGAATATAAGTAAACAATTTTAATTAATTCATTAAAACTGCCGGGTCTGCTTCGCAACACCATAGGACCATGATGTTACAATTTTTCGCAAGTGCCTTCTTAGCATAATTTCTTAGCGATCTTCCCCATAATTTTTTTTTCGATATCCCGCTGTTACGACAAAATTTAGGTGGTGCTCTGCGCGCTGTACCTTGGACGCAAAAATAAGATTTGGTATAACTGAAAACAGAATTGTATGATGAAGCACTTTATTCTATCTGGATAAAATGTTGCCCCTCAGCACTCTCCCAAATAACGGCAAGATCGGTTTATGAAAATGAGGAAGTGAATGATGAACAACCAATTATGGGCACCTGGCACTACAGGGATATCACCTCTGCAATCTCTCTCATGTCCATGTCTCTGGGATAGGGGACTAAACTGTCAGAAAGCTTGTCACTTCTTTACTTTGTAGAGGCACACGGCCTGAATGTTTTCACTGTATTATTATTAATGTAGTGTTATTGTCATTGTAATTGTGCCTTTATTTTTGTCTGAAGAATCATTTCGGCAATGTCTGAAGGCTATCCAAAACGTAGGAAATCGCAATAATAGAAGCATTTACATTCCATACAGTATACATGAGTTCCGGACGCAATTCCTTGGCCGAACTCTTTTGTTACTAATAATCCTGTCAGAAATTCGTCACTTTTAAAATGGGCAGGTCCCACGGGCGATGGATACTTCGAGTAAAGGCCAATTTTATTGACCCGAAGGAAAATAAGGGCGAGGCGCGAAGATGAAAAAAAGGGTGGGTGATAGGGAACTTTTTTAAAATATGAGATAAGGCCCAAAACGAGCCTTAGAAGAACAGCGTTCGTCGTACCTCTTAACGCAACCATACTAGGTTTAAGCTAATAAATGAAAAAAGAGATTCCAAAAAAAAAACATTCGATTCCAAGATTTTCAGAATTCAGTATCATTTTTCAATGTAGCGGACTGAAGGATTAAGCTACAGATGCTTATCGAAGAATCAGTGTACAACTAAGACAGTACGCTTTTTTTTCTCTACTTCACTAAAGAAGAAAATCCAAAACCTTTTCATGTTCTTTTTTTAAACTTATATACAAATTCGCTTCAACACACTTCTCTAAACTATTAATAAAATTATAACTCCATAACTATTTTTATTCCTTCAATTCACATATATCTTTAAAAAAATGTCTATATATATTTAGTTTGTTTCGTAACCTAATTTTAACTAGTTTCCAAATAAACTATCTAACCATTCACACAACCAACAGTACCAATTTCTTTCAGACGGAGGTGTTACAAAAAAAGTGTCTTAGTTTTTGCAGAGCACACGGTCAAATTTTCGGACAAGTTCAGTTAGGATTGATTTTGTTCAGCCGCCTACCAAATCCGTGGGATTGTCTTACGTCAGCCGCCTTGCCCTTATCCTACCTAGCCTGCCGCGATAACGAATTCGGTTGTTCTGATCGTCGCGGTTGTAGTCTATTGCGGTATTTGCCTTGTCGCCTTGTGCCTTGTGCTAAACTCAGGGAAAACTGTCTGAAAACGCAACTAAGGAAAAAAAACTTACGAGTTCCATTTAAGTTCCTACTAATGATCTTATTTCCTTGCGACGTTGGAAAAACAGCCGGTACTCCAGTTGAAGCAAACGCCGCAAGCGCCGCTGCGGCGGCTGATGTCAGCACGCCACCTTGCGGTGTGGTGGCTGAACTCCGCCCCTGGTAGTGCTCCCCAGCCAATCCCAGAGCGGATGCTAATGACGAAGGGGAAGGTCCTGAGCGCGCTGCGGGTTCAGGGGTTATACCAGACTGTGGACGGGGGGTTGAGATGCCAGGGCGTGGGGTAGACAGGCAAGCCTGAAGCAGTTCACGAGGATCCATGTTTTCCTAGAAAAGAAATTTCACATTGTCGATTTTTTTTTTTTAAACAGTCAGTTTCTCTTAAAAATAGTCGTTTTTCTTAAAATCGGCAGATTTTTCGCCAATATATTCGTTTTTTCTCAATAATAGTCGTCTTTATCTGCAAAAACAGTCGGTAAAAATTACCAGCCAGTCGGTAAATACCTTGCCCCCCCCCCGCCCCCCGAACATTTTGGCTAGTAACGCCTCTGAATTTAAACATGGTGTAGTGTTCACTCGCGATGTCGTAAACGTCTTGCATATCCGATAACTTTTTGCGTAAATTAAGAAATTCCTGGGACAAAGAGAGAACTTACTAATTCGGAAATATACCAGCCCTAATCCAGGCCGCCCTAAGGGAGATCCGAGGTCCCGCACCAATGTACGGATCGTAACATGACCCTAGTCGACTTTCTTATGTAATATAACCAACTATCTATACAAAAATACAGAGGACGAGAGAAACACTCAAGAGAACATCAATAAACTCAAACCAATTCACTCGGGTAAGACTCAAACAAAATTAAACTAAGCCATGTTTATTAAACAAAATGGGTTTTGCGATTTTACAAATCTGATTCCCCAAGAACCATCCTTCCTAGACTCATGTCACTGAGTACAATGGTGCAAAACTGAAGATACACACTGTTTTGACCTTTGCGGTTCTTGTCCTGTCGCTTTTTTTAACATTTCGCGGTTTGACGTCGCAATTCTTTCAGTTGCTGATTTTTGTTCGACGTTTTGATCGGACACACCTTGGATTCCCCCCCCCCTCTCTTAGGATATCCCAGCACAGCTTCCGAACATTCCCCGATTGCACAGCCTGGTACATCCACCGATGTGTTAAGTTGACACCTCTGGACCACTGAAAGGGAATATTAAATAGCATCACAAGTTTGATGACGAGGCTTTTGTCGCGGGTAATCGCGTACTCATGAATAAGTCGGACAGCAGGTGAAGGAATACAAAATGTGCATCGGATAATGATCATCGCGCACAAAAAAAGTCTTTTCAAGCTACAGGCCCCCCATACCTTCACTTCATTACTAATCATTAACGCATTAAATATTCAAAAAGACAATCAATCTGTACTTTTCCAGGGCAGAAACACAACTAGTGGGCTCGTAGAAAAGCAGTTTATTTTATGACGAAATATATTAAGAGTACAAAACTGCGAGATGTGGGCTATTGAGTTAGTGACAAATAATTAATTTTCACAGATGAGTGGAAAACTAAACATACAAAGGAGTACAATAGTAACTGTTAGTTAATATTTCTGTTCCAACCTCAGGAAAAGTTACTACGCTGACCGTTCCAACCTTCTCGAAATAGTAACTAACAGTAACTATTTGCTTACCATGCGCGGGAGCGTAGTAAGCGTGGTAACTACGGATCTGCCTTTGGGAGGTTAAGTCATTTCATCTGGTTTTGAAGATACTGAACCTGGGGGATGTGAATACTCAGTCCAGGATCGTTCCTTGGACTGAAATCACTTTTTCTCGGTTCTTGTTATCTTTTAGTTTTATTTTTTATTGTTTGTTTCGCTGGGCGTGTCAACGGGTGGTGTTGGGGACCGGGTGCTGACGGGGAATACGCATATTTCCATTTGTATGAATGGCATGTAGTGAAGTATAAATGTTGTATTTATTTAAAGAAGTGTTTCCATCCCGTGCATTGCGAATTTGTCTTCTCAACCGGGCTCTGGACATTTTGTTATTTAGTTTGTTATTAAAAAGAACCTGAACCTGAATCTCTGTAACGTGATTGGCTGGAGTACCCCGTGGAGTGATATTTTAGCGAAAACAGGAAAATACGTTCCAGCCTTGACGCCAAGAAGCCAAAATTCGTGACGACATGCGTAGTAACTACGGTAAGTAGGTTGGAGCACGCTCAGAGACTGGACTGAGCCAATATGCTCCTTACGACGTCTTTGTCAAGCAAACACAAATCTTATGACGTTGACAAGGCCAGACGGCCACACATAACTTACCCCTATGAGAAGGCCACATCAAGCCACATAGCCTACTGATAAAAGAAGAACATAATATATACACTGAAGATATGCAATTACACTGTAAAAAGTTTTTCCGTATAAAGATTAAAGTTAACTGCAGTGTTTGCTACTCGGATTACTCTTATCTCTAAGCAGATAAGATTAATACCAAATAGAGATAAGGTGAATCTGAGTAGCAAATACTACAGTTAACTTTAATCTTTATACGGAGGGACTTTTTACAGTGTACACGGCAAATTCACTCGTCCAAACTTCAACCTTCAAACAAAAACACAACTGGTCTTCAGAAGTGTCATATTGAATAGAGTGTAATTTATTTACAAATGTTGGATTTTACGTCAACAAATTAATCAAGCAAAAACTTTGTCACGTAAAACGTTTGCAACAGATTTGTAAGTGAAAACTATATACAAATCTTAAACACATCAAAATTCATAAATTCAAATAAAATAACACAAAATCTTGTATTGGTAACAGGCCCGTATCCAGGAATTTATTTCGGGGGGGGGGGGTCGCCTTTCGGGGGGTTGCGGGTTGCGGGTTGGACAAAAAAGACATAGATCAGAGGGAAAAGACTAGAAAAACGGTTATTTTTGTATGTTTCGGGGGGGGGGGGGGTCAACCCCCTAACCCCCCCTGGATACGGCCTTGATTGGGAATCAAAATGGATCACTAGAGATGGAACAAAGCTTTTCCTGCACCTTTCGTTTTTGCATTTTATTGGTGTTAATTTGGGAGCTTTATGGGATTTTCCGGGGGGGGATCTACTTCTGGGAGAATCAGGAGTGGGTGGGAAGAGATCACGGAGTATAAAGTACTAAGTATTAAGAAGTAGCAAATTCAGTACTTAATTCTCTCACTTTGCGTATGGTGGCCTTCTTTCTTTTACGGTGTTTACTCTGTCATGCTATAGAGAAAGCGACGGTCTACCTTTTGCAAGAAACAACAAAATAACTGTAGCGGGACTAAACTAAAATGTGCAGATGGCTGCTTACGGAAACAAAGACTATTCACCGGATATCCGTGTAAAGCCCAATTAGGAGAGCGAATTTCGCCACGCCTGGCGATATACGTCACGCTAGGTGCCGAAAAAGCTTATCGTCAGGTCAAAAATCGCTTCGTCAGGTTTCAACTCCAAGCCGAAAAAAATCGCAACGCCAAGCAAGTAATTTGAATACAGCAACGATGGATGCAACACAGCTAATCAGTTTATTTCAGAGTGATCCAGCCATTTGCGATATTTGTATCAAGGAGTATAAAGACGATGGAATAAGAGAAAATATGATTCTGGAAACAAAATTTGGACAAATTCGCTCCCTGTCTGTCAAACCCTGCGATTTCGCCTAGATGTCGCGAAGCGTATTTTTGCCTGCCAATATTTGGACGCCATATGTGTGAATCCCGCTTAAGTCTCTTAGGACTTTTCCGCGCAATCTAGCAAAATATTTCCTCATTCTGCGGATACTTTGAAAGTTCTAAGTTGGAAGAGAATACTTATATTTAGGGTATTATGATTTTTTGGATATAATATTAGCTTATTGGCTAACTTCAGTTTTACCGTGTATTTTGATGCACACCCGCGGTAGTTTTTGTCGGTAGTTGAAATGAGAGGTTGATGTGACATAACAATTCACTGGTTCCATTTCGAAACTGTCAGAGCTCGTCACATTTTACTTTTGGCAATTCTGTTCATTTTTCATGATTCCTTAAAGGCACAGAAAACTTGACTACGCAACTTTCGGCCATCAAACCGACCTGGGGGCTTAGATAAAGATACAGGGACTTGTTGTCGACAGGACCCCCCTTCTTTGTTATCTCGAACCCCCTCCTTAGTGCTCCCAAAGCTAGCTGGCAGGCCCTTGCCCCTCATGCACTGTAACTATGCACTTATACACTGTAAAAGTTCGCCTTTGACCGTGTTGACTAACAGATCGGGACAGTAGTCAAGAGGTCGTGCGTTCGATTCCTACGCCCGGCAGACAAACCTTTTGCTTTTTTTTCTGCTAACTCAAAAGTCGAATTCTCGGAAACTGCCCGGAAACTGCAATGGTCGTAACGATAATTTTTCTTACTCTCAATATCGACTCAGGGCACATTCTTGATATGGTCAGCTAGCTCCCGAGTCAAGTTTGAGTCAAGTTTTCTGTTCCTTTAACACGCTGATCTCGAGTCTCTACCAACAGTATCTACGACTGGACTAATTAAAGAAAGAGTAACGAATCCCTCGGTTTGTCTGGGCTGGGCACCGAAAACAAAAAAATCTAGAAAAAAAAATACCCGTACCCACAGGCCTTTGTATCTCCTGGCCCGAGTTTGTATTCATGAATAGAGCAATGGGATATGTTTGCATTGGTGAGATGAAAGGCGGCCATTTAATGCGTCAGTAAATAAAGGGTGCAATGGAAAGTTGGATAAGCGCAAGGCGTAAATGGAGGTTTTATCCATCAACGGACTGACGAAGGCGACTTCGTGGGCACTGCCTATATAGGCGACGGCTGCAGCCGATTTCACACGTTCCGACACACATTTTCTTCGAGTAAACCATGTACAGAAGCATTACCAACGCATCGAATAACCAGGGAATCGGAATCGGTTCGGATCAGGGAATCGTGGTTTAACTGAAAAGCACAGTTATTTTTGTATCATTTAGTTGAATACACTGAGTTATTTTGATTCTGCTAAGAAATTTTTTTTTATTTTTCACTATCTGCATTCGTAGTGAGGCTCAGAATCTCTACGGCTGTCCCCACAGCGCAAATTCTACTATGACGTGGAATATTTGAATCTCAAAACAAACGCGGCATTTCAGTGGGCGGTGATAAGCTTGGTGAACACTGCTTAGTGCCTGAACAAAAAAAGTTCATAAATCTCTTTCGTCAAGCATGCGACAGAGGTAGTACCACAAATCTGACAGGGAAATTCCACTATTTGAAAACTGATTATTCGTGAATAGCGGAGCAACGAAGTAACGCATTTTCATGGGGTCTCAAGCCTCTTTAAGTGAATAAGTGAGGGGTGACAAGACTGCCCCATCTCTGCCCTTTTCAGTTAAACTTTAAAGCCTGTATCAAAACTGGGACATACTCATCGAAATCCAATTTTCATCTTCTGGTTGACACAAACCTTATCATCTCTTATGGTTCAGGTCAACACCAGTCAATATTTCAGGCAATCTCACATACAAACATGTTTTGATCAAGAAGCGAAATAAAAAAGGAAGGAGAGCGAGCGAAAATATCCGTAAGGACGAACTTGCAGGGTTGCCACATTGAAAATACTAGAGCACTCTCTCTAAGTACTGGCCCAAAACAGAGAGTGAATTGGGAGTAAAATTTATTTTCATGAAATGTTCACTTTTGGTCGGAATCGCTTGTGTAAAAATGACACACCTTAATTTTACTTTCATGACAAAAACTTGAAATAGTCACTTCTGGTCGGAATCCCTGCTGCAAAAATGACACATTTGGTCATTTTCTGAAATTTAGTGATTTTTATGTCATACGCAGGACAAGAGTGACACAAAAATAGAGTGACAATTCGCACTATCTTGCGACATGTGGCAACCCTGCGAATTTGTTACATGCTAAGGGAGGTTAAGGGAGGAGATTTTCGGGGTGGGGGGAACTGATAAGAAATGGATTATTAAAATGATGGAAAGTAAAGATTTTAAAGAAATAAGAAATATTGGGAAGTTCCTCAGGTTAGCTTTTAAACACCGGAAAGATTTCTTCTGATGGGGAAGTTGTGTTTTAGTGCTAATAAATTATTCAGTGTAAATTATAAATATTAAGAGTGTGTTAGTGTGTGTATGCGCATGTAAGATTGTTCACTTTTTGTTTCGTTTTGTTGCATGATGGCCTGATGGCTTTAATGTGCAAATAAATCATTCATTCATTCATATTACAAATCACAGATACTAGATCGATAGTTAGTCAACGACGATTCAATGCCCTCAAGGGAGGATACTAATAATCTCGGCTATAATCGTATCCAGGCGGTCAGCAAAGTGGTTAGCCTCTTCGCAAATTTCCTTTGTTTATCCTTTATGTCACCTTGGTGAATTGAGAAGGTTGCTGGTTTTCCATATAGACAGAGGAGCTAGTTTTAACAAGAGTATATATTCTGTGATGATTCATTGTAATCATGAAATGAAATAAAGAACCTCGGCGTCACCGAACCGTATCAAGGCGGTTAGCAGAGGGGTTAGCCCTTTTGCGAAGGTATGTGCGTTATATAAAGAGAGGAGTTGCTCCGAAGCAGAAACATCGTGTTTTGGGGCCCGTTTTAATCCCAAGTCGCGTTTATTTTTCCCTGTCGATTTGATTCGAATGCGCTGGGATGTATTTTAGTTAGTATATGAGCGGTTAGTGGTCAGCTTTCCACTATTTGCGTTTAACATGGATGTTGGAGTGTAATAACAAGAAAAGCCATTTGCGATAGTTAGAACGGACCAGGTCTATTCAAGCTACGTGCGTACACTGTCCGATAAGGTTTCGCATGCGGAAATAGGCATGCGAAATTCATCTCACTACTTGGAAATCTGCATGCGATGCGTCAAAATTTCGGAGTGAATGAGGAAATTCGCGCCCGACTGCGAAAATCAGACTGCGTGATTTCTCAGGGGCACAACCAGGAGCAGCTACTGCGGATTCTAGTATACAGATGGGACAAGGGCCCCACCACTGATTGCACTGCAGAAGTCTGAACATTTAACATACGGATGCGCATCTTTGTATTGAATACTGTGTTGGATTCCGAGAACATTAGATGTTTAGTATGGCCCTTTTACGGGTTTACTTTTCGTGAAACATAGGGATCATCAGAATCAACTGCAATGTCAGCGTCGGCTATCCCTTACTATCAGTATTTGTTTGTATGCACAAACAGTCGCAAACCTCTATAAAGTTCTTCGAGTATTACTGAACTTGTGGTTTCCAAAAATTATCATCCGCTCGCTTTCAAAATGATTTCGATGTTGGCCATCGCCACACTGTCAGAAGTTTCATAACAGATAAGACAAGGATGCGCGGTTTCAGAAGCTAATGCGTAACAGATAACACATCGGATGCTGTCTGTTCTGTTCGACAATATAAGCGTTACCATCAGGAAGAGCCGAAACACCGCCAAAAAGAACCTGCTGAGTTTACCGACGTCATGACGATAAAGAATAAAGTCAATAGATGCTTTTTAGGCTCTTCCTAGCAAAGCTTGTTATGCATAACGTTTTCAAACACAACAGATAACATCACAAGTGTTATCTTCGTAGATAAATATTCTTTGAGTCCAAGCTGACTTTCAAATAATGTATACAACGGATACAGTCTGACGAAGACCCTTGCCAAGAAGGGCCGAAGTATCGCTGATGAAGAATCGTAGCTGACGTATCCGTTGTATGCGTTATTTGAATACAAGTGTTATCTGTTACACAATGTCTGTTGAAACCGCAAATCCTTGTGGAATCTGTTACGAAACTTCTGACAGTGCATTCGGTGTCCAAATAAAATAAGCAAGCCTACCTTTGATTGTGTGTTTTGTCAAATCCTGCTATTACGCCACTCAGTAATTGGACCCATCAGGTCTTACTCGTCCCAAGTCTGGGGGACGACTCATCCCCACTCCGGCGGGACGGTGCTGGGAGCAGAGCGATTTTCTTCGCAAAAAATCCAGCTCATTAAAGGCGCACCGAGGAACTCCGGCTACGCTGACCTCAGAGATTTCCACACTAATAGGGAAAGCGGACGGGCGAATTCGTATGTTGAGTGTGAAATGAAAAGAGGGAAGTAGTACAAGCTAATTTTAAAAGAAGAGACATAGTATGAAAAGAGTATGTCGGGTAGGTGAGCCGTGCAAAGTTTCGCCAGCATAAAAGCCGGTTATTAGTCCTTCAGTAAGAGCTGACTGTGAAACTCGCTGTGAACGTTCTAGCAGCACCTCCAAAAATAAACCAATGTTGTATACGCATGTATAAGCGATCACGTACGGATGTTGCGCGAACCTAACAGGTCACGTGTTACGGGTACACTAGGCTACTTGCATTCACAGAAGTTGGGAACAGCATAGTTGCCGCTAGGTTGCACTGGGATAAAAAAGAAAACTTCTATTTTGAATATCACGACGTGTTAACCCTTCAATTTTCTACCGGCTACGGCTCACCTGCCCCCCCCCCCCCCCCGGTAACGAACAGTCGTCTAAAGCACCGCTCCACAGGGGCGTCGCAACCGCAAGGGGGGGGGGGGGGGGGGGTCTAAGCACCCCCCACCCCCAACTTTTTTAGATTCGGTAAAACAAAATAATGAAGGCCCAAAATTTTACTAAAAATATTTGGTTTTTTATACCAGAATTATTTCGGTTATTTTTTATATCAGAATTATTCGGTATAAATACTGGGATTTGGTAGTTATACCGAATTTCGAATAGGCTATCGGTCCAAACATTCGGTATAACGACCGGGATTCGGTAATAAATTCGGTATAATTGCCAGATTCGGATTCTGACCACGAATTCCGGACTTCGGTTCAGTTTCGACGAAATAAAACAAATTTATTCGGTATAATCGGGAAAGGTTATACTGAATCCCTTGAATCCCCCTATACCAGAATTATTCGGTATAAATACTGGGATTTGGTAGTTATACCGAATTTCGGATAGGCTATCGGGCCAAGCTTATTCGGTATAACAACTGGGATTCGGTAATTTATTCGGCATAATTGTCAGATTCGGTGATTCTCACAAATTCCGGACTTCGAATCAGTTTCGACGACATTATATGATTTTATTCCTTACACTTGGGATTTGGTGGTTATAAAGAATCCCAAATAGGCTGTCCTCACAAAATTATTCTGTATAAAGATTGGGATTCGGTAACTTATTCCGCATAATTCGGTTCGATTCAGTAGTTATCACAAATCTCGAACTTTGATCCATTTTCGACGAAATTGCACGAAATAATACTGAAACCAGAATAACAGTCCATAATTATTCGCTACAGACTTAACTCGAACTTTGCTCCAATTTCGATTTGCTGACTCATCCCCCCCCCCCTCACCATTCCTTAGAGAATCGTACAATCGTACTCTCGTGGCATGTTTAGAGCTTGTCAGAATAACCAACCAAACCTTGGATTTCATAGTCGGGTAGTGACCATAGTGTCGGAAAACCGGCCGATTTTCAAAATGTTTGCCTGTGGCGCATACAGTTTCAGCATTAATTGGTTCGTGCAGAAATCTCTGTGTTTTGGCAGAAAAAGTTAGTCTACACAAAAACATCCTGCAAGGAAAGGCTGAACACAAATCAGCTTTGTAGGCTTTAAGAGAAGATGGTCAAGTGAAGCACTGGTCTCAGACAAACGAAACGATCTGTGATCTCATCGTTAGCCCTTACTTGTATTTTGGATCCCAAAAATATGCTCTGATTATATATTTGCATTACAAACTTTGCCTGCGGCGCCCTCGGCGGCGCCTTTCGTAGTATTCTCTTTTGTGGAAGGGCGCGTTATTTAGGTGGGTTTAGCCAGTTTTATGCTTGGGATTTGAGAAACTAGCTAGCTAGAATTTGCATGGGAAATAGTTGAGTTTTAGCAGAAAGAGACAAACTTTTCGCCTGCGGCTCTCACTTTATACCGTCTTGGGTAGCCTACAGTGGCAAGAAGCTGCTGCCAGGACTTCCCTCGCGATTTTCAGATATGGGTCCAGCCTGTCTCTTTACCCCTAAATAAACAATCTTATTATAGCTTTGAAGAATATTTTATTCGCCCTTTAACTGAATTCCCTTTCACACCCCTAATATAGGGCTAAGGAAACCATCTACGAACTTGACCTGTACTTTCATCGAAAGGGTCGTCACATCAAGTTCGAAACAAACATCTCATCATATTTGACGGTGCAAAACGGATAAGTCAGAAATTTATAGATATTTCGGCCCTTCTTGGCAAGAGTCCTCACATTTCAGTCGACGACCCCGGCTCCTGCCCCCATTCTCAAGCCGCTCAAGCTGGGAAATGATGTGGAAAAACTTTTACACCGTCAAATTTGATTCGCAGTCAGCTTGGGCTGAAGGAATAAATATCTCATCCCCTTATAGCTTTCGTGCCTACAGACGGACGGACGGAAAAACTTCACGAAATCATGTGAATCCCGTCACTAACGTTATGGGGTCCCAAAAAGAGGTGTCTCCACCTTGTTTTTATGCCATGAAAATGCTCACGAGATCTCAAGACGGGGCGATATAAAAAAAAAAACTGTGCTGACGGCGAAAATAACTGTGATGAAGACCGGGCTTGGCGGCGAACGGAACATAAATGATAATGAAGACGGGTCTTGACGGTTCGCCGTTAAGGGACCTGTCTTACCTATAACACTAACGCAACCTACTTCCAGACTCACTCCATATATTTATAAACCCGGAGACCCCAATTTCGTACGGTACATTCTAACCCCTCTAATAGAACCATGCTGATTTTCTCATTTGCCGTGTTTTGCTACCTTCGATATGTTTCACGCTGTCGGCGGTTGTCTGCGAGAAGTTTTTCCATCAGAAAAACCGGTTATGTAAATTATTTCCCTGTTTTCGCTATAAGTCACCGGGTCTCCGAAATGGCTTAGAACAGCCAAAACCGTTGGTTATTTGGTGAAAGAACAGCCTAGTTTTAAAGTATTCAAATATTTTGAAATATTGTAAGTTGAAGAGTAAATAGTGCGAGGGGTGTCCTTTAACAGACCAGCAGTGTTGAAAAGTGTTTCATGTCGCCGATACCTGTTGAACAGCCGAGAGCCAACAAAGGACGAAAACGGGAAGTGCGAACCCATATGAGGGTCACCGTTTCCCAATGGAAACAGTGATCGTTGCAGTGTCTCTACCCATACGCTACAAAGTTATGAAGACACGGCCTACAGGACTGGCAATGCTGAACTAACCTAAGAAAAGCTATCTGACAACTCTACTCAATCAATTTGTGTTTCTAGTGCGATTTTATCCGCGTCAAACTTCCAAAACTTCCCGCTATCTCTACAACAACGATAATCTTGAACAACGTTAGTCTTGACTAGTTTTCGCACTTCGCCATTGATGATGATTTTGATGGTTTTATTTATGACCCGTCAAAAGACACACAAGCCACGAAGACGGTGTAAATAATCAGGAAAAAAGTAAGGAAAACACGAAAGAGAATAAGTTTATGTTTCGTATAATATTATATACAGTATTATAATCTATACATTATAATGGAATTGTTAAAGTTTAACGGAATGGGGCTGAGATCCAACGGTTTAGTTCTGCATCACTTGTTCTCTTAACTAGGCTTGAAAACCCGATACAAATGTGTTACTTCCTTTGTGCATTATCCACAGATAATCGATTTCATGGAATCAGGGGCGTCACGACCGGGGGGACGCCCCCCCCCCAATATTGTCGGCCAGTCGGTAAAAAATAACCGAGTCAGCGCGAAGCGCCGCGATTTTTCGCCAGAACAGTTGATTTTTTTCATTAAAACAGTCGATTTTTCTGAAAATCAGTCAATTTTTCTGAAAATCAGTCGATTTTTCTGAAAAAAACAGTCGTTTTTTTCTGAAAATCTGTCGATTATTCGAAACTGTCGTTTTTTTCTTGAAAACAGTAGTTTTTTCTGCAAAAACAGTCGGTAAAAATTACCAGCCAGTAGGTAAATTCCTTGCCCCACCCCCAAACATTTTGGCTAGTAACGCCTCTGCATGGAATGAACTTATTCTTTCGGATTTATGATACCTCTACGTGATTGTCCCTCTACGCTTAAAATATTTAGAATCTACAAAAGTAGACCAGTGCGAAAAAACAGCTAACTTGTCATTTTCCTAGTTTCTAGAGGCGTTACTTCAATCGTATCGTATCTTCAACCCTGGAAATGCAGTCCTTTGTTAAAATTCAAATTCTACGCGTATGGGTAAATTTTGGGCTGTCGTGCAAGCAGCGCACTGAACGTTATAACTAGAGCCCCGGGTGAAAATATAGAAAATCCCTTAGATATGTCAAAATATTTCACTGTACTCAAATATAAGATGTAAAAATAAGCTGCCTTTTCAGTTGATATTTAAAGCGGTTCGCTAACGGAAGAGCGACCGGTATGCAGCACTATAAATACTAGTTGCGTTTTTGCACATACCATGGTATCTGATACCGCGGTCTAAAGTCGTTTTTGCAGTTATCGTGGTATCTGATACCACTGTCAAAAGGCGTTTTTGCAGTTATTGTCGCATCTGGCCAGTTGTCGTGGTATCAGATATTCAGATACCACGGTCCGATCGTGGTAACTGGTCGTGGTATCTGAAAAAGTCATCTCACTTTCATCCATTTTAGTCAAATTGGTGGGAAAGAAGTTTGGCACTTAGTGACGTGACTGAGTATCAGTTTTTCTTTTGGGATGACCTCGAAAAGCGCAATTTCGGCAATTGTCGTTTTTGCAGAGCACCGTATATCAGATACCACGGTTACTACAAAATGACGAATTGCAGATCCAGTTACCGTGGTAACAGATACCATGGTTTCTGCAAAAACGCAACTACTGTTTCTCTGCTCATATTCTATGTTAGGTCCTTCAAGTCGCAGCAGATACAGTTTCTGTCCCAACATTCAAAAGTACCTGACTCCTTGGAAGTTGTACTAGATATTTCGTGTTCTTCATTACTATTATATAAACGGATATGTGTTATAAAAAAATATACATACTCCCCCCCGGCAGCTTAGCGCGGCCCCTTAGCTTTGACGAGAAAATTGCAAAAAGTCTTTCTGACCAATGAGCTCCTTGGAAGCAATAAGCGGCATTCCTTCAGCCCAAGCTGACCGCGAATCCTATTTGAAAGTGCATAACGGATACGTCAGCTGAATTTTATTAGAGCTATATTTCGGCCCTTCTTGGCAAGGGTCACTTGTCACACGTCAAGTTCATTTTCCACGTTTAGCGGCTTGAGCCTGAAGAGAACCCTTGCCAAGAAGGGCCGAAATGTAGCACTAGTAAAATTCAGCTGACGGATCTGTTGTGCCTGTCAAATTTAAGGAGCAGGATCCGCTTCGAAAGGAGCCTCACGTTCGGCAGAAGTGAAAATCGGTATAGTGCCGTCGGGATGGATAAAACCGGCGAAGGAAGTTGGAAATCTTGGAAAAGAGGATGTATGGAACGATTAGGTATGTCTAGTGTACCAATACCATCGTCAAAACAGAACGAAAAATTTAGAAACTTTGATTTGAACTGATTTAAGGACAATTCGAAAATTGTTCTACAAGTATGGTAAGTACCTACTCGGCATTCCCCCATGGGCTCGTAACCGCAAAGTTACGCAGCTCTACGGCGTTACTGATCTCTTTGTGGCTGTGGCCCAACACCGTGCCGGTTTGGCTCTTCTCTAGACAGGTGCCATCCGTATTATAGTGCGTTTGTATAGTCATTTTGTTTAATTTAGTCTAATCTTTTTCTTTCCTTTATTGTTTGTCATATACTCCGTGTGGGCATGTTGTGTACCATTTTTATACGGGTTAATAAAATTATTGATTGATTGATTGATTACTCGAACGCAGATAGGATGGATCGGATATATAGTACACAAAAAAAAGATTTTGAGGAAGAATAACCTAGCTTCAGCGATTAGCGAAGAAGGAAGGTTGTAAAAAAATGTTCCCCTTAAAAGGCTGTCCTCGAGGACTGGTATCTCGACCGCCTCACACAACCCTTAAAGCAGCAGACCAAGACACATTTCCGTTTCTTCTGTTGTCTCTTCGATTATTTGAAGTCTTACGACGATTCCGTTTAGGGCGTCCCCCGGATACAATAGCGGGACGTGAACTCGGGATTGGCTCTAGCGACACATCTGTCAAGGGTTGCCACATGTCGCATACAGAGTGAATTGTCACTCTATTTTATTTTTGTCACTCTTGTCCTACGTAGGACATAAAATTCACTCTATTTCAAAAAACGTTCAGAGGTGTCATTTTCCAGCAGTGATTCCGACCAAAAGCGGCTGTTTCACTTTTTTTCAAGGACACTAAATTAAGATTTGTAATTTTTGCAGCATGATTCTGAACAAATGTGACCGTTTCCCATTTTTTCACGAAAACAAAATTTCACTCCCAAATCGTTCTCTGTTTTCGACCAAAAGTCACTCTCTAATTTTTTTTTTTTTTTTCGATGGGGCAACCCTGAATTCTGTCTCACTTGCTAAGAAGACCCATGAACAACCACAAGGTTGTAAAGGTTGTAGGTATAGCCGGGGAACCTGATTGTGCTCGCTGCTCAGAAATGGCAGAATGGAAAAGCGCAGGACTTGCCTCTAGCCCTCTTCTTTAAACCCTGTCTTTCTTATGGTTCGACAAGTGTTACGTTGGCGTTAAACCAATCTGCCAAATCGGAGAAGAAACGACCGAATAACCGGGAATGAAAAATACAACATATTTTCCAACAGTAAAACGGTGTCAACTAGCACTTAATTGCAAAAAAATGGCAATGAAGACTGGGCTTAGTTGAAGGCTCCATACCTGAAATCTTCGTCATCGCGATGTGCGTTGGGATACGGTGGGGTACTACATCAAAGACCATCTGTATCATTAGGTGAAGATTTGGAAACCTGCTTCTCCGTTGGCCATCCATTGAAGGAATAGGTCCTAAGACTTATGACTGATACAGTCCGTCCATTCTGCGAAAGACACGATTCCTCCGTTTCTCACCTCGATACAGAGCGCCGGACAGTCTATAAAAGAACAAGACACGGATCTATTTTTTTACTAGCTCTATATTTTTGGCCTGCCACCTCTGATCTCTTTTGAGACGGACAAAAAATTAAGGAAATGTCAGGAAACATGTAAGCAGGTGAGCGTTCGACCGAAGATAAAAATAAGCTAATAAACAAATCAACTTTTTTGTTTATTTTTTTTGACACATTGGAAGACTATCTAATACCAACTAGCGGCCATTTACCTGTAGTATGCTAGGGAAGTCGAGTAGAGCAGATCTACATGTACGAAGTGCGGAAGTAGAGTTAGGTCTACTTACAAGGATCCACAAATGATGCCAGGAGCATTGTCTTATTTCACTATTTAGGCTATTAAAACTGAAAACAACTCGAAAGGCCCTGTTACCGGGAAAGTTCACGACAAATTATATCCCGGGGTGACCAATCGACTCCATTACCGATCTCGAACGGTCGCCAATCTTATGACAACAGAATGGTATAAATCTAATGGTACATTCGGTACATTCGTAGACAGTGAAACAAGTATTTCGCATGCGTAGCCTATTCGTCAAGGTTCAGAGCGAAGGAGGAAATTCGCACCCGAAGACGAAATTTGGACTGTGTGTTCGTACCTTTTTCCAAATGTTTTATACGTTTAGTGATTGTTAAACCGTATGACGATTCGACGCCAGCGAGTAATTCTTTAGAGATATTCGGGAAATAAAAGGAAATTTATTTATGTCCAGT
The DNA here is from genome assembly GCA_030848855.1 of Branchinecta sandiegonensis. Classification (NCBI taxonomy): domain Eukaryota; kingdom Metazoa; phylum Arthropoda; class Branchiopoda; order Anostraca; family Branchinectidae; genus Branchinecta; species Branchinecta sandiegonensis. Next base: position 18,234,156 of record JAUPMV010000012.1, on the reverse strand, counting down.
CTAAAAGAGAAGCATATTTTGTCTCCCAGAAAAGGGTGCTGACGCGGTAGGAATCTGCGTGCCTACCCTACGATTAGTCCCCTGTTGTCAGTTACCACATATTACATTTCCATAAGAAGCGTCCAGTATGATAGCTAAATTAGTCTACACTCCTACAAGCTGCTTCAAAAGTACGTGTCATTATTCCGCCTCAATTCTCCCCACTATTTAAATGCGTAAGAAATTAATCCAACATCCCATTCGTTTAAACGCAAGCTTCTATAATTGTCTCAAGACTTGGCGGTAGGTTTAGCGGTAGCCGTTAGGTAAGCACCAACGTTTTACATAAAGGAAATTTATTCCATAAAGCACACTTTGACCGATGCGTTGCGTTGATTGTATTTTGGTTAAAGTTTAGGTAGACTTCATTGAGGATAGCGTAGGCTAAATTGTTTTTTTTTCTTTTTTCTTTTTTTTTTTAAATGAAGTAGAGTTTGTATAAGAGTATATGGTCTAGTTATTAGTCTGTAGACCAATTGTGTGAATTTTATTATATTTTTTTTACTCGCCAGCTTTGGCGGATACAAATAAATGAATTGAATTGAATTGAATTGATTATGGCGGTCTAGGAAGCTCTGCTGGCTTATCCGCCGTTCTTGCGACTGGAGATAAACTAACTTCGGTTTCCGAGGCTGTTCTGGCGTTCCGCAATTTTGGAAAGTGAATCCGATATCGAGTGTTGTTGAGGCGGTAGGAATGTGGTGTTCCACAGGGTTCAGTCCTACGTCCTTTGCTGTATCTGATTTATGTAGACTGTATGAGATTTTATATAACAGGACTTCTGACATTCTTTGCGGATGACACAGCAATGGAACTGGTAGACAACGCAAAGACAGCGCTCGGAGGTCTACATGTTTTCGTGTCCGAGAGTTTACTTGCAGTGAATGCTAAAAAGACAAATTATATGGTGTTCAAAAGAACTGGAACACATGAAGAACTGCCACAGCCCACATCCAATAACATTCAATGGAGTGATACTTGAACGAATAGAAGAAACACATTATCTGGGATTCATAATAGATTGTAATTTATCTTGGAAAAAGCACAGTGATGTTGTGTCTTCTAAACTGCAGTGGTTCCCAACCTTTTCCGTGTCGCGTACCCCCAATTAAGGTTTAAAAAGGTTGCGTACCCCTTTTTCAAGAATCATTGTTCTACTATTCCAATAAGATCAGTCAAGATCTCGTCCGTAAACTGGTCAACGATCAGAAAGACACTTGCGCTGTTTCTTTGAAACTTCGTAAGCCAAAACTCTAATTTCTTGACAAAAGCAGACATTTTCGAATTCAGAGATTTGGGACCTTCGCGTACCCCTTACGAGGGTCTCGCGTGCCCCTTTGGATACGCGTACCCCTGGTTGGGAACCACTGTTCTAAAGTGTCAAGAGGAGTTGGATGCTGCGTCGTTTCAAAAATATATTTCCTACCAGCGTTCTTATTATGTTATACCATGCATTAATAACACCTTACACTTGTTACGGTTGTTCACGTTGGGCTAGCAATTTTTACGGTAATTACAACAAAATACAGATACAGCAAAACAAAGCTCTACGTTGTGAGTACTGATTCTATATCTCGAAAGTTTAATACTTTAAATGTTGGGCAAATTAGAGATTACCAGATTGGAACGTTTATATACCAGTGTCTGTACGGAGTTTGCCCAAAATTGTTTTCTGCTTTACTTAAAATAAACACGTTTAATCATGAGTATAACACGTGAAATGCGGAACTACTGACGAGCCAAGCGAGAAACACTACGCGTTCGGGCTTCGTCATAAACCATATGGGAACCGCAGTTTGGAATTCGATTCCTTGTGAGATCCAGAATGCGGTAAGTTTAGCTCAGTTCAAGGACCGACTAAAGAAACATTTCTTGGCAGACCACCATTGATAAAAAATTTACTTCATTTGTTTAGTTGATTGGTTGATTTTGGTACGACGGCATGGTTTCCCACTTTTTGTTTTTTGTTGTTGTCAGGGGCGTCGCAAAGGGTTGGGGGGGGGGGGGTATTTTTTTCGGTATTTTTCGATAGCAGAACTGTTCGATATATTAACGGGGATTCGGTAGTTATACAGAATCCTAAATAGGCTATCTATACAAATGTCTTCGGTATAATGATCGGGATTCGGTATAATTGCCAATATTCGGTAGTTACCACTAAATTGGGGAGGGAATTTACTGAAATCCTTCGAGTAATTTTCCGATGCCGGAACTATGTTCGGGATATTTAGGTAGTTACAAACAACCCCGAATAAGCTACTGGTTCAAAATTATTCGGATTCGGCAATTTATTCAGTATTTCCATGATTAGGAAGTTAACCACGAATCCTGACTTAGTTCCAGTTTCGACGAAAGTATGCCGAATACGAATATTGTTCGGTAGTCTTTCGATACCAGAACAATTCGGTATAGTAACCGGGATACGGTAGTTATACAGAATCCCGAACATGCTATCGGTCTAAACTTATTCGGTATAATAACTGGGATTCGGTAATTTATTTGTTATAATTGCCAGGATTCGGAAGTTATCACGAACCTCGAAACTCAGAAGAGGCCGAGTGAAGCACTGGTCGCAGACAAAAGGGATGATCTATGATATCATCGATAGTCCTTAGTTATATTTTGGACCACAAAAAGAAAATCTAATCATAAATATTTCGAAAATTCGGCCTGCAGCACTTTTCGTAATATTCTCTATTTTGTGGAAGGGCGCGTCATTTGACAGGGGTTTCAAGCCAGTTCTAGGATTGAGATTTCGAAACATTAAAAGCTAGAACTTGAATGGAAATTGAATTTAGCAGGATAAAGCAAAAAAAATTCGCCTGCGGTGCTCACTTTCTTTGATTACGGGTAGTATATTGACTAGACTACAGTTGCTGCTGCTGCCGGAACGTCGCTCCATCCGGTTTCTGGAACTTCTTATAGTCTCGGTATTTAATCAACGGTAAATGATAGAATTTGTAAGAGAAGCAGTTAAATTTTAGCCTACAGAAAAAAATGGATTTCGAAGATTTTCGCCTGCGGCGCTCGATTTAATTTTCTATTGGCTATAATAGATAGAAGCTGTTACTGCAATCATGCCCGGCAATATATTCTCCATGTGGGCTTCGCCAAAACGCCGCCTAATAGTTGGCTTATCGTCTTTCATGCTGCCCTTTATTGTTACTCTTCCTACGTAATCGTTTCTGTTCCATAATTTAAAGCTCGAATTCTTAGTTCCAGAATTCGGTAAATTTTTTGAAAGATGCGGTAAAATTTTGGCTCTTCACCCTCCCCCCCCCCACAGAAAATGCACTTGCGACGCCCCTGGTTGTTGTTTTTTTTTTTTTTTTGCTTTGTTCCTTCGTTTCTTTTGTTCTTCCTCTTTCAGTTTTCTTCTCTTTTTTGAAAAAGTATTGAAAATTAAGGTAACTGAAGTTTTTTTTTGTTTTTTTACTGCCCCCACAGGCCCATTCGGGCTTTCCTGCAGTCAGAGGTATCAGCTACATGTCTAAAGGATGGTAAGAGGGTTACAAAAGGTGTGTTCATGTAGTTTAGAATGTAAAAGTTGGTTTGTATAATAAAGAGTATTACTATTATCATTATTATTAAAAATGTAGAAAGTGGATTCGGCAAGCCAGCGAGAACACTGTAAAAAGTTTGTCCGGATAAGGATGCAGTATTTGCTACTGGGATTAACCTTATCTCTATAAGATTGATCCGAATTAGGGGTAATCTTATCTCAATAAAGATAAGATTAATCCCAGTAGCAAATACTGCAAGATTTATTTTTGGGATCCCAAAACGTAAGTTGAGGGATACCTATGACTTCGCAAAAGTTGTCCGTCTGTCCGTCCGTCCGTCTGTAAGCACGATAACTGTCGAAGGGAATGAGATATTTTGATGAAACTTGGTGTGAGGATTCGTTGGGTAGGCGGACCAGTCGAGTTCGTAAATGGGCTTTGTAGCCCTACATTTAGGGGTGGGGGAGGGGGTTCAAATTAAGGGGCAAACAAAATATTTTGAAACAGCTAATGTGATAGTCGATTATGGGGTAAGAAGACATGCTGAACAGGATGGTGAAAACCATTTTGTAATCGGACAAGTAGTTCGCCCGGAATCCGGCCAAAACCGGAAAGTTTGTTAGAAGTAAAAGTTTTATTTGAAGTTGATTAGATGTTTGATTTAGAGGTAGGAAGACATGCTGAAGACGATGGTCAAAACCATTTTCTCGACGGACAAGTAGTTAGCCCGGAATCCGGCCCAAACCGGAAAGTTTGTTAAAATTAAAAGTTTTATTTGGAGTTGATCAGATGTCTGATTTAGGGCAAGAAGACATGCTGAACTCTTATGTGAAAACAATTTTCTTCCCGGACATGTAGTTCGCCCGGAATCCGGCCAAAACCGGAAAATTGTTAGAAGTTAGAGTTTTATTTCTAGCTGATTAGATAACCGATTTAGGGGTAAGAAGAGACGCTGAATCCGTGTGTGACAATCATATTTTACCCGGACATATAGTTTCACCGGAATCCGGCTGGAGTCGGAAAATTTGTTATAAGTTAAATTTTTATTTGAAGTTGATTAGATGTTCATTATTGGGGAAAGAAGATACCCTGACTTCGTTTTTGAGCTTTCTTTTTTCGCCGGACAAGTAGTTCTAGAGTTCGGCCGAAACCGGGAAATTGGCAGAAGTGGCAGGGACTTTTCGTCAAAACAGATATGACTTATACGGGTAAACACACATGCTGAATCCATATCTGAACTTGGTTTTCTCAGATGATTAGCTATTTGGCCTTAATCTGTTTCTGAATTTTAATTGTAAGAATGTTCAAGGATTCTGGCGATGACTAGATCTGGCTAAGACAAGACCCAGTTGTCTTTTTTCTGTACATAGTTCGCTCGGAAGTCGGTCGAAACCGGAAACTTTGCAGAAGTAAAGCAGGAAGTCTCGGTCAGTATTGTCAAAATGGATATGGCTTATAGAGGTATATATGAACATGGTTTTCTCTGATCATTAGCCTGGCGAAGACTGGATCTGGCGAACACAAGACCCGACTGTCGGAATCAAATATTAGATTTTTGGGATCCCATCGACACCTTTGGTCTTGTTTACAGTGAAGTTGTGAAGGTGCAACGACTTTCCGTTTGATCTTGCGCTCAGCGGAATCTCTACCGAACAGCGGATTCTCGCTTTGCTTTTTGGAATCCCAAAACGTAAGTGGAGGGTTTCGTAAAAATTGTCCGTCTGTCCGTCCGTCCGTCAGTCAGCGCGATAACTCCGGAAGTGAATGAGATATTATGATGAAACCTGGTGCGAGGATTCTTTGGGTCAAGGGACAGGTCCAGTTCGTAGATGGGCTCTGTAGCCATCTATTTAGGAGTGAGGGAGGGGTTTAAATTAAAGGGCAAATAAAATATTTTTAAACGCTAATGAAATAGTCGATTTAGGTGTAAGGACATATGCTGAATCCGACTATGAAATTTATTTTCGCTCCGGACAAGTATTTCACCCCGAATCGATAAATCGGTATTCACTCGGAATTTGGCAGAAGTAAGGAAGGAAGTTTGATCAATTTCGTCAAAGTAGATATTATGTAGGCTATAGTGGTAAATATACACGCTGAATACAAATCTGAACTTGGTATTCTCAGATGATTACCATTGGCCTTATCTGTTTCTAAATTTGAACAGTAAAACTGTTTAAGAAGTCTGGCTAAGACCGGATTTCTAAGGGACCCAATTCTCTGGATGGATCAAAGATTCCCGATGAAAAATTTGTAGCCTGCGTAGTATTATGGTAGTAGTACGAACACGTTGCATGTAATACTATTTAATAGCAAAGAATACTATCATTTAATGTGCCTCAGACTGGTCCAATCTTATGTAGTAGTATCCAGTAGCATCCTGTCTTGCCATAGTAGAATCCAGTCTTTGCTAATAGTAGCATATAGTAGAATGCAGTAACACGGTAGCGTTGAAGTAGAAGGATTTAGTAGCATCGTTAGTACTGCATGCGACGTTTTCGTAATACTATTTTGAGATAAATTTTTCATCGGGTTACATTTTTGGGTTCCCATCGAAACCTTTGGTCTTGTTGGACAGCGACTCCATGAGATCACCAGAATCGCCCTTTAATAAAGGTGCGTGCTCGTCTGGTAGTTACAAGACAATAGCTTTATTTATAGAAACACCAACTTTCATAGATGTCTTAAACAAGAGCTGTAAGCTCATATGGCACTTGCATGTGTCAAGATGATTTGATTGATCAAAAGTAAGTTTCGACTTTGCGGTTGAGATGCGCGCTCTAAGGGAGCTGGAACTTCATTTGTAAGCAAAACCCTTGAGGCAAAACTGCTAATAGGCTGATGGGCATCAGGAAAATGCATATATTGCTTAAAAGTATTTTTTTTACTTTGCGGTCAAGATTGGTACTTTAAGGAATAATCGGATTTGGGAAGTAGCAATTTCTAAGCAAATGTTGTTGAGCCTCCAATATTCCAGCGACGTTTCATCGTCCTAGCACATCTGGAAGTACCTTAACGCGCGATCACCGGAATCCCAGACCCCGCTCCCCCTCCTCCAACTCCACCCACAATAACCGGAGCCAATCCGGTTCTGTAAATGATTAATCCAGAGCATCTGTTTGTCATTCCCACGAAGTTCGATCCAGATCACACCAGTCTAAGCGGGTCAAGTATTTTCCGCCCTCCCCCCAATAATTGCCGGATTCGGTCCGGAAATGAAAAAGGTCACAAGAGAAAAATGTCCTCTGTTTAATTATTAAATTTCACTCAAATCCGATCACCCGTTCCAAAGTTACTCATGACTCAATATTCCGGATTCCCCTCCCTCAACTCCCCCCCCCCCCCAAGATTATCATATCGAGGATTTTTTTTTATTCCAAGTCAGTTTGACCGGGTCCCTGATATGCCTTCCAAGTTTCGTCGTGAAAATCCCCCAAAAAACGGAATTCCGGGATACCCCCTCCTCCCCCCCCCCTCAAGTGTCCGGATCCAGTCAAATTATGTAAAAGATTTACATGGACCAGATGTTTGTTCTTCCCAGCAAGTTTCACTCCGATACCACCATTCTAACCGTTTCTCGAGATTTCCGGTCCACACCCCCCCCCCCCCAGCTCCCCCGCAGTGCACGTAGCCAATCCGATTCAGCAAATGACTTACCTAGAGCATCTGTTTGTTCATCCCACAAAGTTCCATCCCGATCCCTCCATTCTAAACGGGTCACGTATTTTCCGCCCCCCCCCCCAATAGTTGCCGGATCCAGTCCGGATATGAAAAAAATCATCGGAGAAATGTCCTCTGTTGAATTCTTAAATTTCACTCGAATCCGATCACCCATTCCAAAATTACGCATGACTGAAAATTTCGGATTCCCCTACCTCCACTCCCCCCACCATTATCTGATCGACAAAATTTTTATTTTGAAGTCAGTTTGATTGGGTCCCTGATATGCCTGCCAAGTTTCATCGTGAAAATCCCCAAAACCACCATCACCGGAATCCCGGGACCCCCCCCCCCCCCATAAGTGTCCGGATCCAGTACAATGGTCTAAAGGACTTATCTAGAGCAGATGCTTGTTCTTCCCAGCAAGTTTCACTGCGATCCCTCCCTTCTAACCGTTTCTTGAAATTTCCGGTCTCCCCCCCCCAACTCCCCCCTGGCTACCGAATCCGGTCAAGACTTTAAACGGGACATTACAGATATATATTCTGTTCAGTTATGAAGTTTCATTACAATCCGATCATCCGTTCGAAAGTTACACACTTCTCAATTTCCCGGATTCCCCTGCGGATTCCCCTACCTCCACTCCCCCACCATTATCTGATCGACAAAATTTGTATTTTGAAGTCAGTTTGATTGGGTCCCTGATATGCCTGCCAAGTTTCATCGTGAAAATCCCCAAAACCACCATCACCGGAATTCCGGGACCCCCCCCCCCATAAGTGTCCGGATCCAGTACAATGGTCTAAAGGACTTATCTAGAGCAGATGCTTGTTCTTCCCAGCAAGTTTCACTCCAATCCCTCCATTCTAACCGTTTCTTGAAATTTCCGGTCTCCCCCCCCCCCAACTCCCCCCTGGCTACCGAATCCGGTCAAGACTTTAAACGGGACATTACAGATATATATTCTCTTCAGTTATGAAGTTTCGTTACAATCCGATCATCCGTTCGAAAGTTACACACTTCTCAGTTTCCCGGATTCCCCTGCCCTCCACCCCCACCCCCACCCCCAAAAAAATGGTCGGATCAGAAAACTGATTATTCCTAATTTTGTTTGGTCGGGTCTCTGATATGCCTGCCAAGTTTCATGGTCCTAGCACAACTGGAAGTACCCTAACTCGAAAAAGTGTGACAAAATGCCCTAAATTTTCAAGTTTCCAGCGCCCCCACTTCCCCGCATATGGTCGGATCGGGAAACTGATCATTTCCAGGTTAGTTTGGTCGGGTCCCTGATATTCCTGTCAATTTTCATTGTCCTAGCTCATCTGGAAGTACCCTCACTCGAAAAAGTGTGACAAAATGCCCTAAATTTTCAAGTTTCCAGCGCCCCAACTCCCCCGCATATGGTCGGATCGGGAAACTTATTATTTCCAGGTTACTTTGGTCAGGTCCCTGATATTCCTGCCAAGTTTCATTGTCCTAGCTCATCTGGAAGTACCCTAACTCGAAAAAGTGTGACAAAATGCCCTAAATTTTCAAGTTTCGAGCGCCCCCACTCCCCCGCATATGGTCGGATCGGGAAACTGATTATTTCCAGGTTCGTTTGGTCGGGTCCCTGATATTCCTGCCAAGTTTCATTGTCCTAGCTCATCTAGAAGTACCCTAACTCAGAAAAAAGTTACAAAATGCCCTAAATTTTCAAGTTTCCAGCGCCCCGCACTCCCCCCCATATGGTCGGATCGGGAAACTGATTATTTCCAGGTTAGTTTGGTCGGGTCCCTGATATGCCTGCCAAGTTTCATTGTCCTAGCACATCTGGAAGTACCCTAACTCGGATATGTGGGACAAAAAACTCGGACCGACCGACAGACCGACAGACGGAATTGTGATCGGTATATGGCACTTGAGCCAGAGGCTGCAAGTGCCATAAAAACAGCATGCGGAATCCTCTAAATACAACAGTCCATTAAATAGTCCAAATGCTTCTTTACGCCTTATTTCGGACTCTTTCTAGCACCAACTTCAAAATCCTTCTGATTCAAATCAAGAAGCGGGACGCCCAACCCAACTATCTCCAATGCACTCGACCTCAACTGGCTTTATACCAGTTCAGCTCTCCAGTTGGATAAGTCTATATTTCTGCTCCCTTACTTCATTGTCAGCATCCATCACACAGAGATAGTACAACAGAACCATAAGTTAAAGGACCCCTCTTGCTTATTCTGCCTTTTGTAATATACCAGCTACCTTATGGAATTGCAAGCTATTGAAATTCCCATCTTTCTCCATTGTTTCGTTTTGTGCCTCTGAATTTTTGAAGTGGGTGTCCCAACGCCACCGTCTTCCAGCGCCACCCTATGTTTTCCGCCACCCAGGAAATCTTGCATCATCAAGAGGATTAGTTCTGTCAGACGAAAGGTTAAATATTTTGGTAGGTCCATCGCCACCGTATGTTTTCCGCCAACTCATTAGTGCAGGTAGCGCAGGTAGCTGGTTCATGTAATTCCAGATCTAAATCCTTGAATGCGAAGTGGGGTTTACAACCACCGACGCTAACTCTGCGTTAATCCTAGCTAATACGAAGACTGGCCTTAATGCTTCAAATAATTATTTATTTTAAGTCCAACAAAAGAAACTGTAACAAATTCAACAACTCAAGGCCCCCAAACTATTCAAATTTCAAAAGGTGGGAAATCGCCCGCAGAAACCCGATGAAAGTTTATCTCAAAATAGTACTATGAAGCAGTACGAAAAAGTTGCATGCAGTACTAACGATGCTACTACATGCTTCTACTTCAAGGCTACCGTGTTACTGCATACTACTATATGGTACTATTAGCAAGACTGGATGTTACTATGGCAAGACAGGATGCCACTGGATACTACTAAATAAGATTGGACCAGTCTGAGGCACATTAAATGATAGTATTATTTGCTACTACATAGTATTACATGCAACGTTTTCGTACTACTACCATACTACTACGCAGGCTAAAAAATTTTCCATCGGGAATACTTCTCTTGAAGACTTGCCTTCTTGATATGTAATTTTAACTTTCAGTAGCCGTGATATTTAATCCGGTTGGCGCTCGACACCCCATCAGAATATTAGGTCTGACAAGATTTGACCCTACCCTCTAATCCTCTTGGGGACGAAGATTTCTTGGGTGGCGGTAAACACCCTTTTCACACTTCAAGATTAAATCTGAAACTACCTGCACAGGCTATCTGCACTACCTGAATTAAAAAGTGGCGGAAAACATATGGTGGTGGGAAACCGCGGTGGCGTTGGAACACTGCTACCGAATTTTCAGAGCCTTTTCAGCCGTGCCGAGTTTTTCCCGTTACACAACGCAAAGTTTGCCACAATCTTCGACGTCCGCTGACAACTGTTTCACGCACACAAGGATATGATAATCTTCTGTTTTTGACTATTTGCTTAATTTTCGTATTTTTTTTATCCACGGCACGTTCATTTTTCAAATGTTTCGCGCCCAGCCGCCGCGTCGGAGAGCAGGAAGGCTGTGCAGAGTCTTCAAGCGCTAACAAGAAAATCCCTAAATTCAGATGGAAAGTAATGGTATTTTCGAGAAAGTTTTTTCTGATCCATTTCATAATTAAAAGATCATTTCTAGTAGGAGTTGTGCTTTAATGAAGCTTCCACTTTTTAAACTGAAGGGAAGCGCAAAACTCACACCGTCAGGGAGGTTGGCACCATTTTTTCGCCGAAGGAAAGCAATTAAACACATATTCTGGCAGAGTTTTAGTCGAAAGTTTGCAGATACCATGGTATCTGATACCACGTTCTAAAGTCGTTTTCCCAGTTACCGTGGTATCTGATACAAGGTCCAAAGGCGATGTTTTAGTTGCCTTGGGATCTGGCCAGCTACCGCGGTAACTGATGTTTAGATACCACGGTCCCGACCGTGGTAACTGATCGTGGTATCTGAAAAGTTCATCTCACTTTCATCATCACCAACACAACAGCCTGGGTTTTTGGGACCCTCAAACGTAAGTGGAGGGATACCTATGACATCGCAAAAGTTGTCCGTCTGTCCGTCCGTCCGCCTGTAAGCATGATAACTCTCGAAGGGAATGAGATATTTTGCCAAACTTGGTGGGAGGATCGTTGGGTCAAGGGAAAGGTCGAGTTCGTAGATGGGCTCTGTATCCCTACATTTAGGGGTGGGGAGGAGTTTCAAATTAAGGGAGAATCAAAATATTTGTATACTGCTAATGAGATAGTCGATTACGGGGTAAGAAGATATGGTGAAGACGAATATGAAAACCATTTTTTCGCCGGACAAGTAGTTGGCCCGGAATCTGGCCCAAACCGAAAAGTTGGTTTAAAGTAAAAGTTTTATTTGAGGTCGATTAGATGTTCGATTTAGGGGTAAGAAGGCATGCTGAACACTTATGTGAAAATTATTTTGTACTCGGAGATATAGTTAGCTCGGAATCCCGCCCAAACCGGAAAATTTGTAAAAAGCCAAAGTTGTATTTGTAGTTGTTTAGATGTCCGATTTAGCGGCAAGAAGAGATGCTGAATCCGTATATGCCAATATTTTTTTAGCCGGACATGTAGTTCGCCCGGAATCCGGCTGAAACTGGAAAATTTGTTATAAGTTAAATTTTGTTTGAAGCTGATTTGATGTTGGATATGAGGGTAAGGAGATCCGGTGAATTCAGTTTTGAGATTTATTTTGTTGGCGGACAAGTAGTTCGCTCGGAATCCGGCCCAAACTGGAAAGTTTGTTAAAAGTAAAAGTTTTATTTGAGGTTGATTAGATTTTAGATTTATGAGTAAGAAGGCATGCTGAACACTTATGTGAAAGTTATTTTGTACTCGGAGAAATAGTTAGCTCGGAATCCCGCCCAAACCGGAAAAATTTGTAAAAAGCTAAAGTTGTATTTGTAGTTGATTAGATGTCCGATTTAGCGACAAGAAGAGATGCTGGCATCCGTATATGCCAATAATTTTTTTAGCCGGACATATAGTTCGCCCGGAATCCGGCTGAAACCGGAAAATTTGTTATAAGTTAAATTTTGTTTGAAGCTGATTAGATGTTGGATATGAGGGTAAGGAGATGCGGCGAATTCAGTTTTGAGATTTATTTTGTTGGCGGACAAGTAGTTCGCCCAGAATCCGGCCCAAACTGGAAAGTTTGCTAAAAGTAAAAGTTTTATTTGAGGTTGATTAGATGTTCGATTTATGAGTAAGAAGGCATGCTGCACACTTATGTGAAAATCTTTTTTGTATTTTTCAGGGTCAAGAATAACTTGTTCTTGCATAAACTGAAATATATTGGTAAAACTTTCTGTGAGTATAAATGAATCATCAATCATGACCATCAATGTGAATCATCAATGTGACTTGACCGAAGGTATCAGCTCTCCTGTTATGCTATACGCTGACGACACTAAGCTGTACAGAGGCATGATGGGATTGAACGATGCCGAGTCTCTTCAAAAGCACCTTGATAAGATCTGCCAGTGGATGACTAAATGGGCCATGGAGATCAATACCGACAAATGTCACCACCTTCGTCTTGGCCCCTCCATCCTTAACCATCGGTACACCTTGGACGGAAGGACGATTTCGAGAACCACCTCTGGGCGTGACCTCGGGGTAGTTATGGACACAGATTTAAATTTTTCAACGCATTACGAAACTGTCATCAAGAAAACTACAAGAATTTTGAATCTTATGAGAGGGACATTTACATTTAAAGACAATTCCCTCTTTCCCATTTTATCTAAGGCACTACCACTACACTAACTGAATATGGCCACGCAGCAGCAAGGCCCTTCTATATCAAGGATATTATTGCCATTGAGCAAGTTCAAAGAAGAGCCACAGAAACAGTGCCAGCCATTCGCCATCTTCCTTATAAGAACCGGCTTCAAAAATTACGATTACCCAGTTTATCTTACAGATTTCTACGAGGTGATTTGATCGAAACTTTTAAAATTTGCCATAGTTATTATGATAACATTAGGCCTGATGATGTCCTCACTTTCAACCACAAAGGTCTTAGAGGACACAACTTGAAACTGAGTGGTAATAAATCCCGAAAAGACATTGGAAAATGGAGCTTTAGAAACAGAATAGTAGAAGATTGGAATCATCTCCCAGAAAGTGTTGTAAATGCCGAAAATATCAAAAATTTCAAAGCAGGTGTCGACTACCACTTGGCTGAAATTCAATTTAGTGTGTAAAGTGTCCCGAGAAATTCATAGAGGCGAAAGCCTTGTTATTGCAATAATATTATCAATGAATAAATAGTAACTGTCTAAAATTCACAGTCGCCAATTCTGCGTAATACTTTTCATTCGGTATGCGCAGCAATCTGTAAAAAAACGATTTTTTTTTAAGTTCCAAACCTGTTTTATCCCCCACTCTAAACTTTGATCTGTTTCCAAATATTAAAAGTAAAAATATTAATTTATCTGGATCAAATATTAAATTTTTGGGATCCCATCGAAACCTTTGGTCTTGTTGTTTGATGGGAAAAAAAATTGGCACTTGCCATGTGAGTTGATTGGTATTTCTTTTGGGAAGACTTCTAAACGCGCAAATTCAGCAATTGCAAACCAACCGTCCGATACCACGGTAACTGCAAATACGACAAAATGCAAATCCAGTTACCGTGGTGTCAGACACCATGGTATCTGCAAAAACGCAACTAATGATGGCAATGAGGAAAACTAGGAACTAAACAGGCACGGCGGATCTGAACTGGATGTCTGGAATATGCAGAATTGTAGGAATATGGAGAATTGTACTTACACCTACGTACTAACTGGTAGATATACCTTCAGCCCAAGCCGACTGCGAATCATATTTGACGGTGCAAAACGGATAAGTCAGCTACATTTTATTAGAGCTATATTCCGGCCCTTCTTGGCAAGGGTCCTCTTCAGGCTCAAGCCGCTAAAGCTGGAAAATGAACTTGTGGAAAAACGATTAAATCTCTGGCTTGAGCCTGAAGAGGACCCTTGCCGAAAAGAGCCGAAATATAGCTCTAATAAAATGTAGCTGACTTATCCGTTTTGCACCGTCAAATATACTTACTAACTTTTGTCTCTGTACCACAGTGCGGTTACAGCAGCCAAGCACGATTTGTCGTGTTGTCTCTCTACCTTTCTTAGGCTACATATCCCCAAGACCCAATAATAACAGTGTATAAATTAGTTCTTCATCTCCCGCTGCTCTTGCATCAAGAGCAAGAGCCTTTATTTCGTTCAGAAAAAGTGCCGAAGCCCCCATTCCCAGTCTCACAAAAAACAAGACCATGCGCGTAACCGTTTTCAAACTGCACTTATGAGACGCGCACGCATGCATACATAATACGCATCGGCGTTTGAATTTTTAGAAAAATCTCGGTTTCGTTTTTGCACAGCATTACGCATTCCGAAAGGGTTGCAGCCCAGGGTTTTTGCAACCCCTGGAAGAAAGGGCTGGGGTAGATGAACAAAAGAAAAGGTAACGGAAGGAGATAGGCTGCGTTTTGTCGCAAGTAGTTTTTCCAAGTTTTCTACTTTCGTAAAAAGGGGTGTGCAACGGTTATTCGTGCAGTTTCTAGAAAAACGCCAGGGAGAGGGGAGAGACGGAGGCCTGGCATGCGCTGAAATGTTTTGTTACAGATTTTGCTTGACGAACGTGCTTAGATGTGACTGACAACGGCCTAATTATCCTACTTATTCAGATGTTAAAAGTGACAGGTTAGGCTCGAAACTCGTTGGGGGGGGGGGGGGGGCTTAACAAAATGCATGCTTCAAGTTTACAGATTGTCCCTCCCTCCATTCTCCCCCGGCAGGATGGTCAGATATGAAAAGTGAATATTTTTAAGTCAATCTCGTCGGATTTCTATTGTGCCAGCAAAATTCCATGGTCCTAGCACATCTCGAAGTAGCCTACCATGACTCGCCATCACCGGAATTCCAAACCCCCCTCCAACTTCCCCCACAGTGCCCAGATCCAGTCCGGCTCTGTCAGCGATGTATCTAGGGCTCGTTCTTGTTCCTCCCGCCAAGTTCCACCCCTACTCCTCCACTCTAGGCGAATCACAAGATTTCCGCTCCCCACCCCTCCGACTCCCCCAAAGTCCTCGGACCCGTCCGAACTTGCACTGAGACTTCGGAGACCGGAGATCTTTCCAAATATCGAATTTCACAAAGACCCAATCACCAGTTCGAAAGTTATACTTACATCAAGTTTCCGGATTCCCCCTCCCTCCAATCCCCCACGATGGTCGGATCAGGAAACTACTGTTTTAAGTAAATATGGACGAGACCATGATACAACTGCCAAGTTTCATCGTCCTAATACACCCGGAAGTACCTTAACTCGGGATCACCGGAATTCCAGATCCCCCCACCTAACTTCCCCCACAGTGCACGAATCATGTCCGGTTCTGTCAACTATGTGTATAGGGCTTGTGCTTGTTCTTACCACCAAGTCTCATGATTTCAGGTTTCCTCATTTAAACTACCCCCACAAAGTCGCCGGATCCGGTCCGAACTTGAAGTCCGAGATCTACGAGGTCTTTGCAAAAATCAAGTTTCATTCAGATCCAATCTCCCATTCTAAAGTTAAAGATACCTCAAGATTCGGAAATCCACCTCCCTCCACTCCCCCCACGGTGGTCGGATCGGTGATGTGACTATTTCTAAATTAGTTTGTTCGGGTCTCTGATACGCCTGCCAAGTAGTGCCAAGTTTCATCGTCCTAGCACATCTGGAATTACCGTAACTCGAGAACAGTGGACTGACCGACAGACCGACGGAAAAGTGGTCGGTTTATGGCACTTGGTCGGAAGGCAAGTGCCATAAAAAGAAGAACTGGATGACAAACCAAAAAGAAGAATTGAAATTGAGAGGGGAATTGCGAGGACGACTGAGATAAGAAAACACAGCTAATGAAAAGTCAGGAATGATAAGAGGTCATGAGCAGAGGCGTTACTAGCCAAAATGTTTGGTGGGGGGGGGGGGGCAAGGTATATACCGACTGGCTGGTAATTTTTACCGAAGCTCATATGGCACTTGCAAGATATTCCTTCAGCCCGAGCTGACTGCGAATCTTATTTGACATGTAGCTGTATGTACCTATATGTAGCTGACGTATTCGTTTTGCTTTGTCAAATATCACTTGCGAGGCTGGTTCAAAGGATGAAAGTAGGAATTTGCCAATTCGAAGGTTTGTTGTGATCATTCGTAAGCAAAATCCTAGAGGCAAAAATTATCGTGAGCCCTTGGGGATCATGAATCTGTATCGTTCTGTAAAAAGTATTTTTTAAACTTTTCGGTTAAGATACGCATTTTAAAGGTGCTAGAAATTCATAGAAGATCATGGGCCTTCGGAGATTTGGTAAAAGTTGTTCACTTTGCGGTTAAGATGCGAACTTTAAGGAAGCTAGAAATTATTTTTCTATGCAAAACCCTTGAGGTAAAAGTGACCATGGGCTCATGGGGATCATGAAATTCTATCTTTAGCTCAAAAGTATTTTTTTTACTTTACGGTTCAGATGAGTAGGCTACTTTAAGGGATTGTCGGATCTGGGAAGTGACTATTTCTAAGTCAATCGTGTCAAGTCTCTATTGTTCAAGCCAAGTTTCATAATACTAGCACATCTGGAAGTACCTTAACTCGCGATCACCGGAATTCCGTACCCCCCTCCAACTTACCCCACGGTGCCCGAATCCGGTCAGTTTCTGTCACTGAAGTATCTAGGGCCTGTTCTTGTTCTTCCCGTCAAGTTTCATGCCGATCGCTCCACTCAAAGCGTGGGCGTGTCACAAGATTTCCGGTTCTCACCCCGCTCCCCCCCCCCCCCTACATTCATCGGATCCGGTCTGGACTTGAAATGTGACACGACCTCTTTCCGAATATCAAGTTTCATTAAGTTCCGGTCACCCGTTTCTAAAGTTATACCATACCTCAAGGATTCCCCATCCCTCCACTCCCCCACGATTGTCGGATCGGTGAACTGACTATTTCTAAGCCAATCTTGTCAAGTCTCTAGTTTCAAGCCAATTTTCATCGTCCTAGCACATCTGGAAGTACCATAACTCGTCATCACCGGAATTCCGTCCCCTCCCTTAACTCCCCCAACAGTGCTCGAATCTGGCGCGGTTCCGTCACTATTGAATCTAGGGCTTGTGCTTGTTCTTCCCACCAAGTTTCATCCCAATCGCTCCACTCTAAGCTTGTCACAAAATTTCCGGTTCGCCCCCCCCCCCCACATTCATCATATCTGGTCCGGGCTTGAGATATGCCATCCGACACATGATGTCTTTCCAAATATCATGTTTCATTAAGATCTGATCACCCGTTCAAAAGTTATACATACCTCAAGATTCCACATTCCTCCTCTCTCCATTCCCCCCGCGGTGTTCGGATCGGGGAAGTGACTATTTCCAAGTTAGTTTGGTCGGGTGCCTGACATGCCTGCCAAGTTTCAACGTCCTAGCACTTCTGGAAGTACCCTAACTCGAGAACAGCTTAGTGGACCGACAGACCGAAAAGTGATCGATATATGGCACTTGAGCGTAGCTGAAAGTGCCATAAACAAGAGCTGTAAGCTCATATGGCACTTGCATGTGTCAAGATGATTTGATTGATCAAGAGTAAGTTTCGACTTTGCGGTTGAGATGCGCGCTATAAGGGAGCTGGAACTTCATTTGTAAGCAAAACCCTTGAGGCAAAACTGCTAATGGGCTGATGGGCATCACGAAAATGCATATATTGCTTAAAAGTATTTTTTTTACTTTGCGGTCAAGATTGGTACTTTAAGGAATAATCGGATTTGGGAAGTAGCAATTTCTAAGCAAATGTTGTTGAGTCTCCAATATTCCAGCGAAGTTTCATCGTCCTAGCACATCTGGAAGTACCTTAACGCGCATCACCGGAATCCCAGACCCCCCTCCCCCTCCTCCAACTCCACCCACAATAACCGGAGCCAATCCTGTTCTGTAAATGATTAATCCAGAGCATCTGTTTGTCATTCCCACGAAGTTCGATCCAGATCACACCAGTCTAAGCGGGTCAAGTATTTTCCGCCCTCCCCCCGATAATTGCCGGATTCGGTCCGGAAATGAAAAAGGTCACAAGAGAAAAATGTCCTCTGTTTAATTATTAAATTTCACTCGAATCCGATCACCCGTTCCAAAGTTACGCATGACTCAATATTCCGGATTCCCCTCCCTCAACTCCCCCCCCCCCAAGATTATCATATCGAGGATTTTTTTTTTTTATTCCAAGTCAGTTTGACCGGGTCCCTGATATGCCTTCCAAGTTTCGTCGTGAAAATCCCCCAAAAACGGAATTCCGGGATACCCCTCCTCCCCCCCCCCCCTTAAGTGTCCGGATCCAGTCAAATTATGTAAAAGATTTATATGGACCAGATGTTTGTTCTTCCCAGCAAGTTTCACTCCGATACCATCATTCTAACCGTTTCTCGAGATTTCCGGTCCACCCCCCACCCCACCCCACCCAGCTCCCCCGCGGTGCACGTAGCCAATCCATTCAGCAAATGACTTACCTAGAGCATCTGTTTGTTCTTCCCACAAAGTTCCATCCCGATCCCTCCATTCTAAACGGGGCACGTATTTCCCCCCCCCCCCCCAATAGTTGCCGGATCCGGTCCGGATATGAAAAAAATCATCGGAGAAATGTCCTCTGTTGAATTCTTAAATTTCACTCGAATCCGATCAACCATTCCAAAATTACGCATGACTGAAAATTTCGGATTCCCCTCCCTCCACTCCCCCCACCATTATCTGATCGACAAAATTTTTATTTTGAAGTCAGTTTGATTGGGTCCCTGATATGCCTGCCAAGTTTCATCGTGAAAATCCCCAAAACCACCATCACCGGAATTCCGGGACCCCCCCCCCCCCCCATAAGTGTCCGGATCAAGTACAATGGCCTAAAGGACTTACCTAGAGCAGATGCTTGTTCTTCCCAGCAAGTTTCACTCCGACCCCTCCATTCTAACCGTTTCTTGAAATTTCCGGTCTCCCCCCCCCCCCAACTCCCCCCTGGCTACCGAATCCGGTCAAGACTTTAAACGGGACATTACAGATATATATTCTGTTCAGTTATGAAGTTTCATTACAATCCGATCATCCGTTCGAAAGTTACACACTTCTCAATTTCCCGGATTCCCCTGCGGATTCCCCTCCCTCCACTCCCCCACCATTATCTGATCGACAATATTTTTATTTTGAAGTCAGTTTGATTGGGTCCCTGATATGCCTGCCAAGTTTCATCGTGAAAATCCAAAAAACCACCATCACCGGAATTCCGGCCCCCCCCCCCCCCATAAGTGTCCGGATCCAGTACAATGGTCTAAAGGACTTATCTAGAGCAGATGCTTGTTCTTCCCAGCAAGTTTCACTCCGATCCCTCCATTCTAACCGTTTCTTGAAATTTCCGGTCTCCCCCCCCCCCCAACTCCCCCCTGGCTACCGAATCCGGTCAAGACTTTAAACGGGACATTACAGATATATATTCTCTTCAGTTATGAAGTTTCATTACAATCCGATCATCCGTTCGAAAGTTACACACTTCTGAGTTTCCCGGATTCCCCTGCCCTCCACCCCCCCCCCAAAATGGTCGGATCAGAAAACTGATTATTCCTAATTTTGTTTGGTCGGGTCTCTGATATGCCTGCCAAGTTTCATGGTCCTAGCACAACTGGAAGTACCCTAACTCGAAAAAGTGTGACAAAATGCCCTAAATTTTCAAGTTTCCAGCGCCCCGCACTCCCCCCCATATGGTCGGATCGGGAAACTGATTATTTCCAGGTTAGTTTGGTCGGGTCCGTGATATTCCTGCCAAGTTTCATTGTCCTAGCTCATCTGGAAGTACCCTCACTCGAAAAAGTGTGACAAAACGCCCTAAATTTTCAAGTTTCCAGCGCCCCAACTCCCCCGCATATGGTCGGATCGGGAAACTTATTATTTCCAGGTTACTTTGGTCAGGTCCCTGATATTCCTGCCAAGTTTCATTGTCCTAGCTCATCTGGAAGTACCCTAACTCGAAAAAGTGTGACAAAATGCCCTAAATTTTCAAGTTTCGAGCGCCCCCACTCCCCCGCATATGGTCGGATCGGGAAACTGATTATTTCCAGGTTCGTTTGGTCGGGTCCCTGATATTCCTGCCAAGTTTCATTGTCCTAGCTCATCTAGAAGTACCCTAACTCAGAAAAAAGTGACAAAATGCCCTAAATTTGCAAGTTTCCAGCGCCCCGCACTCCCCCCCATATGGTCGGATCGGGAAACTGATTATTTCCAGGTTAGTTTGGTCGGGTCCCTGATATGCCTGCCAAGTTTCATTGTCCTAGCACATCTGGAAGTACCCTAACTCGGATATGTGGGACAAAAAAACTCGGACCGACCGACAGACCGACAGACCGACAGACCGACAGACCGACAGACCGACAGACCGACAGACCGACAGACGGAATTGTGATCGGTATATGGCACTTGAGCCAGAGGCTGCAAGTGCCATAAAAACAAGAGCTGTAAGCTCATGTGGCACTTCCTAGTATACGTAGTAGGTAAGGGCATTAGCTAAGATTTGCGCTGTGTTGAAGCACAGACGATTATGGGTCTTTCGGATTCATGAAAACGCATGGTTTAGTAAAAAATATGCCATGCACTTTGCGGTTACAATGCACACTTTAAGGGGACTAGGAATTCATTTTGTAAGCACTAGTGCAGAAATGATCATGGCCCCTTTGGTCATGAAAGTAGCATTATATCATTTGCTCGAAAGTATTTGTTTTTTGCATTTTTGCGGCTAAGATGCGCACTTTAAGGGGGTTAGAACTGAATCTGGAAGCAAAATACTTGGGGCACAGATGACCATGGGCCCTGGACCTTAAAAACGCATCGTTTCTTAAAAATGTTTTTTCCACCTTGCGGTGAACAATTTGGCGCTTTAAGTATGTCACGTATGTCCAAGCATATCATGATATTTCCGGTGGTATCCCCCTCCAACTCCCCCCACAGTTGTCGGATCCGGTCTGGACGTAAAATGGGACATGTTAGGCATGTGTTTTTTCCACTTACCAAGTTTCATTCAGATCCGATCACCTGCTCGAAAGTTATGCACGCCTCAATATTCCGGATTCCCCCTCCCTCCACTCCCCCACAATGGTCGAATCGGGGAAGTGACTATTTCCAAGTCAGTTTGGTCGGGTCCCTGATACGCCTGCCAAGTTTCATCGTCCTAGCACATCTGGAACTACCCTTACTCGCGATCACCGGACCGACCTACGGAAAAGTTATAAGTATATGGCACTTGGCCGGAAGGCAGGTGCCATAAAAACTACAAATTATTCATTTTTTATTCTTTCACATAAAATGCTGTCAAAATCACACCATTTTAAAACCTTGATTCTATAACTAGCACGTGCATTTGATCCGCTGACGGAACGATAACGCAACAACAGAAATGCCTTTCAAGTGCAGTTTAAGCTGACTAAGATAGGCTTAGTGAGATATATACTGAGTGGGAGCCTAAGAAGGGGCTTGTTTTCAATCCAATTAGCCTATCATATATCCTGTGCCTGTAGGCAGGGGCGTCACAAGGGGGGGGGAGCACCCCCCCCCCTTTTTTTAGATTCGATAAAATTTTGGACCTGAGGCCCAAAATTTTACTAAAACTGTTCAGTATTTTTTCAATACCAGAACTATTCGGTATATTTACGGGGATTTTGTAGTTATCCCGAATTGGGTGAGCAAATTTACTGAAATTATTTGGTAATTATTCGATGCCAGAATTATTCGGTGTATTCGGTAGGTGTTCGGTATATTCGGTTCGGTAGGAGATTCGGCAGTAGGCTATACAGAATCCCGAATAGGCTATCGTTCCAAAATTATTCGGTATCATGATTGGGATTCGGCATAGTTTTCAGGATTCGGTAGTTACTACGGATCCCGACTTTTGTTCTAGTTTCGACGAAATTATACCGAATATGAATATTATTCGGTATAATTCTTCGATACCAAACTACTCGGTATAATAACCGGGATTCGGTAGTTCTACAGAATCCCTAATAGGCTATCGGTCTAAACTTACTCGTATTGTAACTGGAATTCTTTCAGTTATTCGGCACCACGAAATTCGAAGTGGTCGAGTGAAGCACTGGTCGCAGACAAAATGACTGATCTATGATTTCATCTATAGTGGGTACAGTCCTTTCTTTTATTATGGATCCCAAAAAGACGCTCTAATCAACAATGTTTCGAAAATTCCGCCTGCGGCGCTTTTTGTGATTTTCTCTATTTTATGGAAGGGCGCGTCATTTAATTGGGGTTTTAAGCTAGTTTTAGGATTGAGATTTGAGAAACATTAAAAGCTAGAACCTGCATGGAAAAAGTTTAATTTGGCAGGAAAGACGAACTAAAAAAAAAAATCGTGCCTGCGGCGCTCACTTTATTTTTATCATGGGTAGTACTGACTGGCCTACAGTTGCAGTTAAATTGTAACCTATAGGAAAAAACAGAAATGGGATTTAGAAAATTTTCGTCTGCAACGCTCGATTTAATTTTATCTTGGGTATATAAGGTTTGAAGCCAAGCTGACCATTCATTACGAAAAAAATAGAAAACCGTGATTTTCGGTTTTTTTTTATTGATCAGCTAATTATCCCTCTAGGATGATGTGCGAGGGATAAGTATAAATTCGGATGTTTCGGTTGCACTTCCGGCAAACCGTCTTCAGCGAAAAAAACAAAAAACTAAATCATAAAATCCAACACAATACCAACAGAAGAACGATGCGGAACCAACAAAACATATGGCTAATCATCTTTCATGCTGCCCTTCAGTGTTACTCTTTGTACGTAATTCTTTCTGTTCACTAATTGTAAGTAATTTAAAGCTCGAATTCTCAGTTTCTAAGATTCGGTAAATGTTTTGAAAGAACCGCTAAAACTTTGTCTCTGCACCCCCCCACTCTCCCAACGAAAATGCACTTGCTACGCCCCTGCCTGCAGGCTACATTTGTTTGCTGGATCTATACGTCCTTCATAAATGCAATAGAGTTTCGTACCAGATGCTATTACTAGCTGTCTTTTCTTCTATACTTTTTTTGCCCACCAAATCTTGACCACCTCGCCCCCACCCACTCTATGCAACAAGTGCAAATGACCTTCCAATCCACCATGTTCCATCCCAAATATTATACCCGAAGTATTCCACAGGATTTCTGGGACTCATCATCAGTGTTGCCAGATCTTGTCCTTAGAAATGCTGCAGGTCTGGCCTTCTGGCTATTGCGAAAGCGAATTCCTGATATTACGAATGCGTTCACCTTAACCATACAAATACAAGCTTTGATGTTTCTTTATCTTCATACAGTTTCCCGCATGCGGTGCTGTGTTTCTTGGCTATTGTTTCTAACTGGTATGACCCTTGGGCCTTGCCGGTCATCTGCCTGTCGTATATTTTGAGGTCGTCACCTACCACTC
The DNA here is from genome assembly GCA_030848855.1 of Branchinecta sandiegonensis. Taxonomy (NCBI): domain Eukaryota; kingdom Metazoa; phylum Arthropoda; class Branchiopoda; order Anostraca; family Branchinectidae; genus Branchinecta; species Branchinecta sandiegonensis. The sequence goes on along the minus strand of JAUPMV010000012.1, from coordinate 18,210,473 downwards.
GCAAGCCCTTCAAACCGCCCCTGAGCTCTGAGACTACTTTAACGCTTGCTGTTATCACGAGTTTTACTATTACAGTAGAGGTATGCTTATGTGAACGTCTGCTAACAGTGCACGATCGCCGAAGAAAAAACTAAAACCCAAACCAGGCATTTCTTACTATCAATACTTGTAATAACCACTCACACTTTTGTCACTTTTTTTTCATATTCTGCTAATTCACGGCTGAAAGTGACTCAACTGAAACCTAGTTTTGTTTTTTATAATCTGAAAAGTTTGCCACGAGGAACGCACCGTCAATGGAGAAGATGGCGGTCCGAACCTTCAGATGCCTTCAAGAGGAAGGACCTTCTTAGAAAATTCAAAATCAAAGAAAGTTAATTGAATTTCTACTTCAAGTTTGTGCCAGGTGTGGCACAAACACCTGTGTGTAGCCCTGAAACATCTGTAACCCTTACACACTTTGTGTGTAACCCTGAAATAGTTGGCTGTTTGCTGATATCAACTTTGTTATTTTTCTTTTCCACTTTACGTTTTTATATGCAAGTAACAGCCAAGGTAGTATAGCCACTAAAAAAAAAAATAATCAAACCTGAGCTTTTGAAGATCAGAATGTGATTCTCCTATCTTTTAGCTTTGATTTGAGGCCAAAATCACCTCTCTATCTTGCCTCTAAGCATCTTAAATCTTCTTTAGAAAACAGTATTTTACATAAGGAAATGACTATGTGCATCCATTGACTTTAGGGTTTTGTCCATCTAGTGGCCAGCTTGGAACTATGTGCTTCAATGAAATTCTATGAAACTGGGTGATTTTGAGCTGGTTTTGAGTGCACGGGGAGCCCCAGCAAGTGAGTTAGATGAGAAAATATGAACATGTTCATCAAGGTTATTGTCCAATAGACCTATTGCTGCTATAGGCTGCTGACTTTTCCTCCTCAGTATCAACAAATTTTTGTAGGCAAGTTCAGCTACTTTTTTTTACATCTAAATTTACATTGAATATTAAGAAATAATATTAAATAGATAGGACATCTTAGTGATGGCCTTACAAAACAGACAATTTTTGTCCTGAATGCAATGGTATTTTTAAATATTTTTTGGAGATGTTTTAGATAAAAACTGATAAGGAAAATTCACAGCAATTCATGCGTTCATTACAAAAAAAATCGCCAAATTTTTGCCACTAGGTGTTTTTGTGGCTACCCTAGCCAAGGTAGTGGAACAGTTAAAAAAGTGTTCAAATAAGGATACCTCTACTGTACATATGCCAAGACAAGCTGAAATGGATAGCTGGCAGGTAGCAGGGCACCAGCAGCCCAGCACCAGCTGCCCTCGGGTTTTGGCTAGCAACGCCCCTGCCTCTAGGCTAGACCGTGCAACTACAGTGGTAATTTACTGATTTAGTTCAAAACTGCATTGTTAAAAGATAGCTAAATTTACCTCTGTTATTGATATCTCTTAGTCTTAGAAAAGCTCAAATCTACCTCTCCTCCATCCAGCTCCTAAAATCCATCTCTCTAGTCTCCAGCTGGTCTCCAGTGTTTTAACATTAAGTCAGTGATGTGACTGAGATATTTTGGTATTGCAGTATCGGCAAAAACAATTTTCTTTGTGCACTTTGGCGCTAGAAAGTGAGCGTCTTAAACATCACAAAAGCATGTTGCATTTCTTTTAAATCACCCGCCATTGCGACCATAATCATTACAGCGCCATCGCTCTAAGGAGGGTTTTTGCGAGCTGGAAAGTCAAGTCGGAATCACTTTCCAACCCGGTTTTCGCGCTTCGGAAACTGAAGCAGCTTTCCCGGAAAGTGATTCCCCGAGGACAGTGGAAAGCTCCGAAAAAAACGTGCAAGTATCACTAATAAATAAAGAAATTGGCAAGCGTTATTACGGTCGCTTTGATGGAATACATGAGAATCAAAGAACCGTTAAGTGAACCATATTTATCAGAAATAGTTTGTAATTTAACATTTTCCCGGCGATGTCAGCTTTCCATGTGTTTTCGCGATCAGTCCAGCGGGAAAGTGGAAAGTTATTCCAGGAATCGCTTTCGCACAGTTTTCGCGATGCACTTCGCTCGCCGGAAAGTGATTCCGAGATCTAGCAAAAACCCTCCCTCTAGACCACTGTTTCACTTCGCATGTTTGTTTGATTTTCCTGATACGTGGTAGGTGGTAGCTATGTGGTCTGGAATGGACTCTGGTTCCGTCAGACCATGTTCAGCTCAAGATTTTCAGGATCTCTCTTTCTTTTAAGAAAATGCTGAAACAAATGTACAACAAAATAAGAGACATTCAGGGTTTTAAACTTCTGATAGTTTTAAACTTCTGATCGAATTGTGTTCTAGGGATTCCAGAAGGATTCTTAAAATAGCTCGCTGGAGTTCAGTAGAGAGTCGAGACAGACGACGAGGGCTCGAGGCGTCAGTTTCAAAGGACAAACAAATTCCATGTTGGGTCCTCAATCACATGACGTCACTATTTGCGTCACGGCTGTATGGAATTCCGATACAAATTAGAAAGCCGTCTTTTTGGACATTTATCACAGCTCCAAACTCCAGGTGTCATTGCGGTTTTTAAGACCTGGCCTAGTCTCGATGACCGAAAGAGCAAGAACAAGATCGATGCTTTTTCTCGCCGTTCCCCGACGACTCCACTTGAGGAGTCCCCGCGTTTTTGTTTGTCCGGGCGACTCGCTCCCCGTATTCTCGCGAGTCCCCACGGACGGGGAATGCTCCGATTATGATCACCACCATCAAAAAGGACTCCCTTTCAGATTCGGAGAGGAATCAATTTTTGCTGGTGCTGGTGCAATATAGAATTAATTAAAAACAATCAGAATAAACAAAACCAAAAATAAAGTGGATCCAGACTATTTTCGTCAGCTGCATATTTTTTTTCGAACAAAATCCATTTTGGAAGCATTCCCCGTGTTCTTGCTGTTTCTGTACGCGGAGTCCGCGTGGAGTGACTCCCTCTATTCTCGCCGTTCCCTTTGATTCCCCGAGGAGTCCTCGGGGATCGGCGAGAATACGCCTCAAGACCAAGAATCTACCGCTGATGTCAAGACTAAAGCCGCTTTCACATTGGCGCGTTGAGCCTTTCACACTAAGCTACGCAACCTCTGCGTCGTGCTTGCGTCGACGCAACGCAGAGCTTACGCAGACAAATAAAACGCAACACAAGAATAGAACCAATTTCTATTCTTGCGTTGCGTCGACGCGTACGCATCAGATTTGTCAGTGAAAAATGGAAGTTTATGAAGAAAAACTAAAAAAAAAACATGCTGATGATTGAGAAAAACTACTAGTGAAAGAAATAAAAATTCAGCAGAAGAAACCGAGAAAGGAAAATGTAAATGAGCATCCAGCGCGAAAGCTTCTCACGCAGGTGTGAAAGATACGCTGCGCATTCTGTACGCAACGCAAGATAAACGCATACGCAACGCATCGCAACGACGCGTCAATGTGAAAGCGGCCTAAGCGAAGATTGCTGGCATCGGTCTTGAGGCTGGTTTTAGGACGAAGGATCGAGACTATGTCTCTGCTTAAAGTTTAACCGAAAAGGTCTGGGATAGGACAATCTAGTTACCCATCAGTTATTCACTAAAATTGGCTTGAAGACCCGCTGAAAATGCGTTACTTCGTTGTTCGGCTATTCACGAAGAACCGATTTTCAAATAGTGGAATTTCCGTGTGATTTCTGGTACCTCTATGGGCTTGTATTTTTGTTATATGTGTTACGAGAAATATTGATGATTTTTTTTTCTGTTCAGGCACTAAGGAATCTTCACCAACCTCACTAAGCCGCGTTTGTATTGAAATTAAAATTTCCCGCGTCATAGTAGAATTTTCGTAATGGGGACGGCCGCAGATATTCTGGACGTCATAGCTAGAGTAGACAGTGGAAAAGAAAAAAAAATCCCTTTGCAGAATCCAAATAGTTCAGTGTCTTGGACTAAATGACACAAAAATGAGTTAGCTTTCCAGTTACTTTTCTTCTTGAGAATTCGGTCAATTGTGAAGAAGAAACGAAATAAAAACCTCGACAAAGTATTGAAATATATAAGTAATGCCAAATATTTCGATGTAAATGCTTCTGGATCGCGCTACTAGATCTCGTACCGAGCCCATGTTTGAACTGGCAATTTTGATGGGGTTGATCTTGACTTGAAATGCAAAAATACAACAAAATACTTTGTTGTTTCCTTCTATCGAGCAGTAGGCGTATGGCACAAATCGGTAGTGGATGCCGCGCAAAACCGGTAATAAGGCCTTGGAGAACATCACTACCGCATTTGAGTTGTTAACTATGAATAGTATGATTACTCTACTTCCTTCTATTAGAGCTGGGTCACACTTGGCTCATTTCCTGGCTTTTTGGGTTGCAAAGGTAGAAAAAAGAACAAGATACAACTAATTCTGAATGTTGCCGTTTTAAATTCAGGAGATCAATTAGAGCAAAACAGCGTGTATAATTATGTTCCAGGAACCCTAATTGACCCTTAATTGCAGTCTGCTCATTATCCCCAAGCTGTCACAAAGCCCATCAAATCTCACGCCCCCTATGGATTTTCAGGTGTTTGTCGAATAGGCGGCTTTTTGAGCCCAGTGTGACCCAGCTCTTAAGCCGCACCATAGCTGTTACCCACTATTGGTCCATTTACACACTGCGTAAAATCCGAGCGTATTTTACGCACGTTTTGAGCTTGAAAACATTTCTAGCAACACGGACGTATTTAGAAACAAAACGGACCGATTTCTCAGAAACCCAGCATATGCTGAATGCTTCCTAGCGGGCACTGCCGAAACTAGCGCTCAGTCTGATTTCCAGTAGGTAGCGCGCGGGAATCGCTTTGGATCTTTGACGTCGTGTCTAAATTACTGTTACTCTGCAGAGCCTTTTCCGGACACGAAAGTATCTAGAAATAGAATGTGTTATTGTCTGATATTTAGTTCAGTGATTTTACGGGCTTCGTTGGCACTTCTTCTTACTCACCTGCATACAGAGCAGACATTTTCGGGGACGATCCGACGCGTCTTTCTTGGATAAACAAATGAAACAGATATACTACAGTAGAGGTATGCTAGTATGCTTATGTGAACGTTTGTTGACAGTGGACTTTGCCATTTTCATGCACTTGCTGTGTTTAAAGCTAACTACCAGTTAGCCAAAGTAGGTAATTAAGGGCATCTGAAAACACATGTATAGGTATTTTGCATATTCATTCTACCATTTAGCTCAAAACTGCACTGTTCACATTAAAGTAACTGTTCACATAAGCATACCATTTTCATGCACTTGCTGTGTTTAAAGCTAACTACCAGTTACCCAAAGTAGGTAATTAAGGGCATCTGAAAACACATGTATAGGTATTTTGCATATTCATTCTACCATTTAGCTCAAAACTGCACTGTTCACATTAAAGTAACTTTTCACATAAGCATAGCCTACCTCCACTGTACTCGGTTACGTGTCAAAACAACGGAAGCAAAAACAGCATCATGCAAAAAGGGGGTAAGCATTGCGGTGACATTCAGATCAGCAAAAGCAAAAACATTGATAGGCAAAAACAGCGCCATGCAAAATAGCAACAGGGCAAAACTCGCGACGATCATGTGTTTAATTTATTTTCTTTCATTTACTCCGCTTTTTCGAAAAGGCGGGATATAAATAAATTACTTACTTACATTTTCAGGGACGAACCGACGCGTCTCCCTTGGATAAACAAATGAAACAGATATACTACTCGGTTACGTGTCAAAACAACGAAAGCAAAAACAGCATCATGCAAAAAGGGTGTAAGCATTGCGGTGACATTCAGAACAGCAAAAGCAAAAACATTGATAGGCAAAAACAGCGGCATGCAAAATAGCAAAGGGCAAAACTCGGGACGATCAGTAGCGAAAATTTCAAAACCACACCGTGTAAAAACAGGCGATGCCACCAAACAGAAGAAACAGCCCAACACATCCTCTGCCCGTCAAACGCCGTGGGAAATCAAAGGCTCTCAGCAATCTGCCGAAAGTTACAACTACCTTGCAACTTGCAACAAATCGCCGAAGCCCCCCCCCACTCCCGATTCGAAAAGAAGTGACAATATACAAACAGATGATGAAAATCGTTCTATCGCACGACGTTCAGCAGTAGTCAGACGAGAAGAAGAACAGAAAGTTGAAAAGGGATTGGCTCCAAGCCAGACCCAAAGCCAATTTGAAGTTGAAGCAAGGAAACGAAAGAGACAGACACCTATCGCTGCGATCAAACCAGCCAAATTCAGTTAGGTCGTCTTCTATCAAGAGAAGTCTGACATCTTTCAGTGCACCTGCTCAGGTCGTACTGACAGCTCGTCCAGTACACTATGTCTAGTTTCATCTTTTCCTCCTTTCAAGGTAGGCATCAACTTGGAGAAGCCGTGCGTTTTCCTGACTTCACCAATAACTGAGAACCATCTCTCATGACACCTCTGCCTGAGAACTTCCTTCCTAATGTTGGTTTAGAAATAGGCTAGTTCTAAGCTTTTGCAATCTGATCCTTTAACCCGCTACACTGATACAGACACACATGCCGACGAAAACAAAAACAACTTTTACTCTTTCATTAAATGCTGTAGACTTGGCCAAATGGTTAGCGCGCCGAACTCACAAGCGAAGGGTCGTTGGTTCAAGTCTCGGTGGTACCCGATGAAAAATTTGTAGCCTGTGTAGTAGTATGGTAGTAGTCCGAAAACGTTGCATGTAATACTATGCAATAGCAAAGAATACTATCATTTAATGTTCCTCAGACTGGTCCATTCTTATGTAGTAGTATCCAGTAGCATCCTGTCTTGCCATAGAAGCATCCAGTCTTGCTAATAGTAGCATATAGTAGTATGCAGTAATACGGTAGACTTGAAGTAGAAGCATGTAGTAGCATCGTTAGTACTGCATGCAATTTTTTCGTACTACTTCATAGTACTATTTTGAGATAAATTTTTCATCGGGTACCTAACTGTTTGTTTATTTATTTTTGTGTGACCCGCTTTTTGTATAACAGCGGAGTATGAATAAAATACACAAAGTAAAATAGACATATTAAAACACTAAACAAAAGAATGTAAATAAACATGACTACATTCTTTTCATATAGTTTAAAAACACACTAAATAGACTTTTACACAGGGACAAGCACATTAAACGAGTTCAGTAATGAAAAACTGGCTAATAATTTCATGGGTTGAGAGGGCAGGATGTTTATGGAGGGTAAATAGATTTGAATGCGAACGCAAGAGTTTATTGATACTATCCTGAACGTTAAATTAACTCTATGATTTGTGGCGAGGGCTGGTTGCGTTTCCTGTAGGGCAAGCCAAAAGTCCACGCAGCTTCAAATGGATCACGATCTTTTAATGGTTTGCAAACGAAAGTTTGCTTTGTTTGCTGTTTATGTTTTTTAGGTTCTCATCTTTGCGTGGCGCGATTTTTGATCCTCGCGGTTTTGGGGCTGTCGCTGTTTTTGCATTCGCTGTTTTAACTTTCACTGCGACTGCCCACTCCGGCGAGAAGCGAAACATACCAATTGTGGTTTATAGTAATTACTGCACTCCTGAGGAGAACCATAGATTCTGAGAAGACGAAAAAACATGAGACCTGAGCCTCGTTTTTGTTGCACGCTGCAGGTCCACTTCTCTGCCGCTTCCGGGCTGATTCTTTCTACATTCGTTTTTGCACTGCAGTGCTTCCGAGGATGATGGCAGCGCTTCTCGAGAATCGCGGACTTGCTGACCGACCAAGTCCGTGCTTCCCTGCAAGATGCTGCTTCAATCAAGAAGAAATCGTGAAGGTAGTAAACCCAAAAACGCATCTTGTGCAGAAACAAGAAGTGCTGCAGCAGCGATGCGGCAGTGCCATTGCAACAGAAGAATTAACCGTTTATTTGCCAAATTCCTGGATAATGAACCTAAAGTTCAGATATGTACTGAGCATGTATTGTTACTCGTATATCGAACCTCTAACCGACTTCAGAGAAACCTTTTTCTTCTACCAGATTTCCGGTTTCGGATGGATTCCCGGTGAACTGCTTGTTCTTCAACAGAATAAAGTTCTTGATTCAGCGTGTCTCCTCACCTCTGAATCCACTATCTTAGCTAAAAAAAAAATTGTACAACCGTTAATTTGAAACTCCTCCCTCACCTCAAAATACTCTTGATGACTATCTCTCCCTGCCGATGCAGAATCTCCGGGTACCTGCGGAAGAAATTGTCATAAAATAAATACAGTAATTCAAGTAAGGTTGTTATGATACAAGGTAAACTGAGGCACAAAACTATTACGGTACCTTTCAGTTTTACAAGCGACAGGTGTGAGTTTTGGTACTTTCATAGCTGCTTCTCTTGGAGGTCTGTTTCTTTCCGGTTTAAAGGGTGGAGGAAGCATATTTCGGTAGAAAGGGTGGGATAACAGATTTGTTCCGAAACGTTGGCACAGCTGTTCTCTACGAACAGAAAGGGGTTCCAGCTTACACTCCTTTAGGAGATACGAGTACGGCATTTTATGGCCACCAGTTATAATTTGAACAGCACGTTTTTGGATTCTTTCCAACTTATCTGAGTCACTCTTTGTAAGTCCATAATGCCATACTGGACAGGCATATTCAAGTAGTGAACGGACAAACATACAATACAAATCTTTCATTCTTTCTTTAGGGACTTTGAATTTCTTTAGGATTTTTAACATACTCATGGAAGAGTTAGCTTTCTTTAAAATATACTTGGTATTTTCCTCCCAAGACATATCAGAAGATATAATAACGCCAAGGAGTGTAATTTGGTCAGAAGTAAGGTTATCAGGAATGGGAGGGTGGAACTGTGGGAGAGTTTTAAGAAATGAAATTGCTAGTATTGCAGATTTGTCACTGTTCACTACCATATTCGACCGAGAAGCTTCTGTAGCAATATCCTGAATTATACCCAAAGATTGACTTTTTGAATTCTTTCCCACAACTTCTGCCAGTGATAAATCGTCTACGAATTTCCATCGCTCATCGATGTCCTGAGCAACATCATTTATCATAATAAGAAAACACAGAGGACCAAGCACAGTTCCCTGGGGTACCCCACAAAAAGCTGGAAGCGCGTCTGACATGCACTGTTTATACTTTACAATTTGTAATCTATCCGTTAAAAATCCCCGTACTATATTTACAATAAATTTAGGTACGTTATTCTCAATTAACTTATTTAACAGTATTTGGTGGTCTACAAGATCAAAAGCCTTCTTAAAATCAATAGCTATAAGGTTAATCCATTTATCTGGGGTGTCCAGATTCTTCAGGATAAAATCTATAAGACTTACTAAATAATGTGTTGTAGAAGCCTTCGGGACGTTTCCATATTGATGCTGGTCAATGACTGATGCTAAATATTTTTTCAACCATGTAGCTGGTGTATGAAAACCTTCATACACGCGGCTAAAAACCGAAGTCACAGAAATTGGCCTTACCCCAGTAAAATCATTGGCACCACCCTTCTTTGGTATTGGTGAAATAAACCCCACTTTCCACTTCTTAGGGTACTGGCCACTTCGTGATATTTTATTATAAATGTTGGTCAGTGGAAGTGCCAATTCAGCTGCAAAGGCCTTAATTAACGTCACTGGGATATCAAAAGGCGTAACTGAAGTTCTTTTTAGCTTGGACAGCTTAAGTTTCACCTCGGATATCATTATTTCAGGGAAATTGATACCAGGGAGGTCTTGAGGAGGAATACTGTGTACTTGGGATATAAAGGGCCCATTAGCAGAAGGTGTCTTTGGAGAAAGTGGTGGGTAAGACTGAACAATTGTGGCAAAATGGGCATTTAAATCATTGGCTGTTTTGACAGGCAGTTCGTCTTTCTTAAAATCAACAGGTGAAGGATTTTTACCTGCCAGCTTTTTTATTTCTTGAAAGAACTTCGCCGGTTTAGAAGCTAAAAGGTGATCAACTTCGTTCGAATAAAAATCAGCTTGGGCTTTCTTAATTTTTTTCTTTGTTTCATTTCTCAGCTTGTTGGCTTCTTCACGCTTTCCTTCTTTAAAAAGTTTTAATTTCTTCTTTATAAGTTTTTTTGTTTCTGAATTTAGGTAAGGTTTGTCAGAAGAACAAACCTTTCTTTTCCGTTCAGGAAAAGAAGATTCAAACTGTGTTATCAGATTTTTGTGCATGCACTCAGTTTTGGCATCAACGTCTTCAATATGTAACACATCAGTCCAAACCTCGGAAGTAATCCAGTCACCAAAAGAGAGGAGACCAGCACCCGTGATTGGCCTGCTGGTAACTTCCGTGATCGAGTAGGCTATTTTTATTTTATCTATCGGATTCCATTGGACCATATAGTGGTAACTCCCCCCCAGTGGGGCAAATTCACTAGGGGTTTGGTAATATTTATTGAGATCGGTAAGGATAACATCAAGCTGTGTACCCCCTTTCGTAGTTGGGAAATTTATTACATTTTTCAAACTGAGTGACGACGCTAGGGATCGAGTGTTTAAATTGTTTGCATCGCGTAACATTGCCAATGCGTATAGTGGGTTTTTCCTTTGGATAAAATCAGCAGACTCTTGGAGTTTTTCCCAAAAAGCATTTCGTGCAGAAACGGGCTGCCCCGGTGAAAAGTAAAAAACGCGTACTGCAATTCCCGATAAAGGTCTAGGAAGCCGCTTAGGATGGAGTGTAATCCAAGTAATTTCATCATCCAGTTCCAAACCCGGTACTTCAACAACTCTAGGCTTCAGACTCTCATGCACAAAAGCCATAACGCCACCACCTTTTTTCCCTAAAGGGTGGCTATCATGGCGCAGTTTTACGAAAGATTCAAAATTACTCATCCGGAGAGTATTAACGTCTTGCCTGTGTACCTCAGTAACACAAATTACCCCAGAACCAAGCATCCCAGCCGTGAAACGGCTGATCGTTACGGACACGTTCAATCTTTCTTCCTGAGGATCACTGGCGTGTTTTGGACTTAGTCATATATTTAGGGCTACGGAGACCATCCACTAACTTGAAAAATGTATAGAAAAATCAAAACTAATTATTTGCATTATCGATTTCTTTTAGTATTTTGTTTTCTGTTTTTTCTTGTTAATTCCCGTCCAAAAGAAGGAAGGATGTAAGCTAGACCACAACAAACAAACGCCGTAAACTATACTAAATTCGTTATAGTGATTTCTTGAAAATTCTGAAATTGAGCTAAATAATATTCAGCTTGAAGAAACCAAAAAATGTCAACTGGCCTACGATGTCTTCTCCCGACTTATCTAAACGTTCACATGGTGATATACTTAGTTGTTTTAATCCTCTTACACGCCACTCGATCTTCTCGAAGGTTTTAGTAACCCTTTAGACCTCCGCCGGAGGATCAGTGAAAAGTTAATTAGCAATGGCGACGTTGCTTTCAAGAGTGAATTGTGTTCAAGTAATTTGTGGAAAACGTTGGCTACCGTGAAAATTTTGAAGAAAACAAAGGGTAACAGTGTGTTCGTAAAAATCCAACCCATCGAAAAATGACGGCGTCTCCCACCTTCTTGGCCCACACGATTCAAAGACTTTAATAACAGAAAAGTCGCGGAAGCTCTAAATGCCGACAACAGTTGACTATATTCATATATGGTTGACCATATTCAGCTTTATTTGCCTCTGTCAAAATAAGATAAGTCGGAAACGGACGTCTTCTACCCTTACGTTTAATCACTGCCCAACGCTGTCCGACTGAACTTGACATTCCTACAAGATTGGCCGTCTCTCTCAATCCGTACGCCTGCCCCCTTGGCTGACGTCACGGAATTTCTAGCGCACGACTCGTATTGATCTCCGATTCTCGTTTGCTTCTCCATACTGGGAAACCTTCTCCACAGGACTATTTTCCCCTTGAATTGTCCCAGTTTGTTTGAAACTCGTGCTATGGACTTGAAACAGTGAAGCTCGGTTACAGTGAAAAATGTATCAGCAGCCGCAGGGTGATTATTTTAACCAGAACGGGTACGACCCGGATGCGAGTGCAGTGTACAATCCGACCACTGAGACTTACACAAATGGGCAACCCGGCTTTCGAGCCCCGCCCGGGGTCCGTCCCTTAGTAAACCCGGACGAAACGGGGGAGGTGGATGTGACGAAGTATCCTGAGCCGAAAGATGCTACAAATAAGATCCGCGGGAAACATGACGTTTTGGAGAAGATATGTGGCAACTCTGGCTACGAACTAGCCATAGCCAAGGCTTTCTATTTTTTCTTCTTTTCTGCGTTCGGTTCACTGTTGCCGCTCATGGCAATTTATTTTAAAAATATGGGCATGACCCCTACGCAAGCAGGTATACTTATTGGAATTCGACCATTTGTGGAATATATCAGTGCCCCGTTTTGGTCGGACATAGCAGAAAGGTAATAATTAGTTTATTTTGGCCCGAACAGTAAAAGAAGGCTCCCAAGCTTCCACCGGCTTACCGTCATCCACCCCATCGTCAGTGCGATGTCCTTTACGAATTCTTGAGGTCCGACTTAATTGTTTATTAGTATATTGATTGATTTTCCCCACGTCTTTCTTATACGACGCTCTGGCATAGTGCATTTATTTATTGAATGAAAAAAAGGATGAACTAGCACTTCTCTTAAAGGACACCTGGACAATGAAACCATACTTGAACACACCATGGAGAATGCATTTACAGACATGGTCACGGAGAGCATTCTTCTCCTGAGCGTGACGTTTTCAAAATAGAGATGTTCGTTTCTGGAGGTTTGCACATGCAGACTCCAAGACAAAAAGCGCTATTCATTCAGATCTTGTACAGCGCTGGCCGGATCGTATTGCAATTCTTCTAGAAATACGTTTGGGCTTAACTGGTTAAAAACATTCCAGAAGAAGGGTTGATTTGGGACATTTGTTCATTTCTAAAATTGTTCGTTACTGAAATAAGGACAGATACAAAATGGAGCAAAAATCATAGCTTGGAAACACTATTTCGTATTTGGATTGGGTTTTCTGCAGGCAATGTTAACGGAAGTCATACAGATAGGGATGATACTTGGTACTCTTCATTCAGGTGTCCTTTAAGTAATACCAAACATTTTTCATTTTCATTCAATTCATTTAAACTACATAAACTACATAACATAAATATATTTATTTATTTTATTCAGTAAAGGAGTAAGCCATACGGCTTTGTCTCATAATACAAGAAACATAAACACACTTTAAGTGGCAAAAAAATAGATAAACACTAATACAATACAAAACAAAGAGCATCCAGATTTGATAACTCTTTAACACATATACATGTCATATACATGTTTTCATAAAGCTTTTCACCAAAACCAAAACCCAAGCCAGAGACATTAGGCCTATTCACACATGCGTTAAGACTAAACGGTGTAAACTACAGTCTTTTTACCCATCACTTATTCACTTCCGTAGGCTTGAAGACCCGACGAAAATGCTTTAATTCTTTACTCCGCTATTCATTTTATCGATTGCATCGAATGAACTTTTTCATCTCTACATATGTTTGTACCTGTATGCCTGAAATACTTAGCAACTGCAATGGTAAACGATTGCCGAAAAATACGTACATTTTGGATCACACGCAATAGCGGGCTTTCATCAAAAGTTACCTTACAACCTGGAATTAGACGTTTCCCGAGTTTCGCTTCATTGTTCGTTGAAATGCACGCTTCCGTTGATATTGCGAACAAAACTAGAAAAATGAGATTTTCAGTTTTTTTTCTTGATGAGCTAGTTATCCCATCTAAGATAACTTCCTATAAGATTTAATTCTGTGGGAGGTTTTTATTAGAAGTGCCGGTAAATTGTAAATATACACAGAATTCAGAATTGTAAATAATCATAGATTTGTACACATACACTTTGACCACGCACATTTTATCTTTCGTTATTTTACTTTTATCTGCATGTCGTTCAATCCGCATCGTTCTTCTGATTTTTAGTTACATGTCGTTTTATTGTTTGTTGGTTCCGCACCGTTTTCCTGTTGTTTATTGTGGTGGAATTTATGATTTTGTTTTGTTTTTCGCTGAGGACGGTTTGCCGGAAGTGCAGCCGAAATATCCGAAATTTTATTTATCCCTCGCACACCAAATTAGAGGGATGGCTAGTTGATCAAGAAAAAAAACGAAAATCTCGTTTTTCTATTTTCGTTTTCAATGAATGCTCAGTTTGGCTTATCAAACCTTATATTCGTTGATATTTTAATTATCTGCTTCGGACTGAACTTTGTTTTGTCGGGCCATCAGGGTACATTCTGAGCGTCACTACTAAGAGCCTATGATGAAAAAAAAATCCCTTAGGAGACTAAAAATAGTTACTTGTATTGAAATCCAAGATATCAAAAGAAGCTTGCTTTTCAGTTCAACTTCAAAGCTAGGCTTCACTTTCCAAATTTTTTCTTTCTTCTGGTTTCTGGATATATATCTTTTCATTGAGGTAGAGCCGGAAGATGAACCAGTACTAAATACGTCTGAAAGTCCGGGGTGTTGGACACGCAGATTCCAGAGTCTGGACGGGTATAATAGAGTCAACAGGGTTGCCAAGTGTGACACTTTTGGTGCTTGACACTTTTTTCCTCTGGGTTCCTCACCGTGACACTTTTTCTGTGAAAGTGACACCTTTTCTGAGAAGTGACACTTTTTAGGTAAAAAAAGCGCCTTTCTATTTACTGTTACCGATTACCGGCCCTAAAACATTTAATTTGATTTACAGATAGGGTCGCCGTCTATGTAACTCGTAAAAAGTAGCATTGTTAACTCTACAACTATACCAGTACCATACCAAACTTACAACTATACAAACTATATCTTGCAATGTGTTTAAGGTACTTTATTTTTCTTTCCACTTTTATCATGTACAAGCTGAAATTTATGTGCAGCATTCGCGGAGCGCAACGCGAAAAAAATTTTTGGGGTTGTCAAAGAGCGCATGGTGTCAAAAAGCACCTTTTTGCCAGGGATTGTGACACTTTCATGACTCGAGCTCTTGGCAACCCTGAGAGTCAACCTGATTGAGAGACAAAAGTTTTTCCTTTCTTCTGGATATCTCTTTTCTTTGAGGTAGAGCCGGAAGATGAACCAGTACTAAAAAGGTCTGAAAATCCGGGGTGTTGGACACCGCAGATTCCAGAGTCTGGACGGGTGTCATATATAGAGTCAACCTGATTGAGAGACAAATAAATATGCAAATGGGTGCGATCAGGGACCCATACATTTCCTGTAATGACTCGCCATTCAGGGGGCTTGTCAATAAGAGATTTCTGATGCGCTCTTGACCGAGCGTCAGATAGTTCGAGAAATACCCACGGGGACAAAATACGCGACTATCCACATAGAAAATTTTTTCGCAGATGTTGTGCTGAACCAGGAATATTTCTCTGTAATGGAAAAGTATCCTGGATCTTTTGTCCTAGCTTAGGTACCTGGTGGCATGCTGAATAGTCCCAACAAATTTTGTCTATCTGAGCAAGAACGCCGATTCGACCCAAGCGGAATTTTAGGAAACTAGGTGAGGCTCGGGCAACATAGCAACACAGAAGCATAGGAAATGACAAGCCCCCTGAATGGCGAGTCATTACAGGAAATTTATGGGTCCCTGGTGCGATAGAGGAAAAAACAAGTGAGAGATAATTGCGATTGTGAGGCGATTGTCGAGCGAAAAGTGTGTGTCAAGTAGAAGATTAAATTAGGGCTAAGATTGGAAGATAAGATTGACTGGAGGTTCACATCAGGTACGATAGAAACCCATCCACTAGCTAATCGCACTTTTCGTTTCCAGATTCCGCAAGGGCAAGCTAATTCTGCTATGCTCACTTGCTGCCTGGATCGTCTTCACCGTTCCACTTGGATTCATCCACCCACCCGCAACATCCTGTCTGAAATACAACGCCTCCACCGACCAGTACTTCATCGACTTTACGACATCCAAGTCGATCCGTAAGAGGGATGTCGACGACCACTTCTATCCCCTTCGGCATCTTGTGGACAGTAATCACCCCCTCAGTCACCTGGATGATGATGAATTAAAGAAACTAGAAAAGCTAGAACGTGAGTTGGGAACCAGAGAAGTTACTAGCCAAAATATTTGGGGGGGGGGGGGGGGGCAAGGAATTTACCGACTGGCTGGTAATTTTTGCCGACTGTTTTTGCAGAAAAAACGACTGTTTTCAAGAAAAAAACGACAGTTTCGAAAAAAACGACTGTTATGACGAAAAATCGACTGATTTTCAGAAAAATGGACTGTTTTAATGAAAAAATCAACTGTTATAACGAAAAATCACGGCGCGTCGCGCCGACTCGGTTATTTTTCACCGACTGGCCGACAACATTGGGGGGGGGGGGCGTCCCCCCCCCGGTCGTGACGCCCCTGTGGGAACATAATAATATTAGGCTAATATAAGAATATAATGTAATTACTATCCTAAAAGGCCATACACGCCTACAAAGGCATTACGATTAGAATACACAGTATTATGAGCAAGACGTCGAAACCAAATTCACTTTTATCTCTTCTTTTCTGATGCTTTTCCACGGCACAACCCTTTAAGATTTTTCATTTGTACTCTTCAGGATCCAGGGAAATGAAAGCCCTTAAAGTTTAACTGAAAAGCCAACTGATTTTTGTATCATTTAACTGAGTACGCTGCATAATTTGAATTGTGTAAATTTTTTTTTTTTTTCACTATCTGCTTCAGTATGACGCTTACAATATCTACAGCCGCCCTCACAACGCAAAAATCCCAACCTCAACATAAACGCAAGTTTTCAGTGGCGAGCGGTGAACTAGGTGATCAGTGCTCACTGCACGAACACTTATTTCTCGTAAATCTTTTGCGTCAGCCATACAACACAGGAAAAAGCGACTGGAGGTACCACAGATCCGACAGGAAAATTTCACTGAACGAAAATCGGCTATTCTTGAATAGCGGAGCAACTGAGTAACGAATTTTCATCGGGTTTTCACGCCTCTTTAAAGTTTAACTGAAAAGGGCTGGGATAGGACATCATTTATTCACTTAAACTGGCTTGAAGACCCGCTGAAAATGCGTTACTTCGTCGTTCCGCTATTCATGAATAATCGACTTTCATACTGTGTAATTTCCATGTAATTTTGTGGTACCTCTATGCGCTTGTATCTGTGTTGTATTCCTTACCAGAAAGATTTTTGATTTTTTTTTGTTCAGGCACTAAGCAGTCTTCACCAAGCTCACCACTGCCCACTGAAAAGCCGAGTTTGTGTTGAGATTAGAATTTTCCGCGTCATAGTAGAATTTACGTTGTGGGGATGGCCGCAGTCTGAACGTCATAACTAGAGCAGATAGTGGAAAATAAGGAAGTCCCTTAGCAGAATCCAAATTATCCACTGTGTTCAATTAAAGTCTTATTGATTCACGTGGGCCAAGAAGGTGGGATACACCATGACTTTTCGATGGGTCGGATTTTTACGAACTCACTGTTACCTTTGTTTTCCACAAAATCCTCACGGTAGCCAACGTTATCCACAAAATACTTGAACACACTCCTGAACGCCGGTCCGCCATTACTAATTTAACTATTCATTGAACTCCTGCCACTGGTCACAAGATTACTAGATCCTTCGAGAAGATTGAGTGGCGTGTAAGAGGATTAAAACAACTAAGTATATCACCATGTGGACGTTAAGATATGTCGGAAGAAGAAATCATCGGCCAGTTTGACATTTTTGGGTCTCGGTAGCTGAATATTATTTAGCTCAGTTGCAGAATCTTCAAGAAATCACTATAACGGATTTAGTATAGTTTACGGCGTTTGTTTATTGTGATCTAGTTTCAATCCTTAATTCTTTGGACTTATGGGAATTAACAAGGAAAAACAGAAAACTAAATACTTAAAGAAATCGATAATGCAAATAATTAGTTCAATTTTTCTACACGTTTTCCATCTGCCTGCTACAATAAAAACATTTTGTTAGATCCAAAGTCAAACTATGATTCCATCTTGCCCATGACGGGCGCTTCCGACCCGTACCGCTAGATGACCCAGCGGTCGGATCAAGTCGTGGTTTCATCTTGGGTCTTGGCTGGGGGGGGGGGAGGTCTAGACGTTGCAAGTGCTAGAATGCTTATGATATAACTCCTTTAAATGACGCAAAAGTAAGTTGGCTTTTCAGTTAAATTTAAGTAAGTGAGTGATGATTCTAGATTGTTCTTTCTCAGCCCTTTTCATTTAAACTTTAAAGGTGATGTGGTAATTATGATAATAATCTATTCTACTTTACCAGCATTTCCATCCATTCTCATTTCCGACATCTTACAATTCACAAGTGTTTATTATCTTCTCTAATAGCAATACACTGATTATCACGCTTCCTATGTTTGTTCTCTTTGCCGTGACGTACCATGCGCCCCACCATTGTTTCCGAGGAGCTTTTTTGTCCGGAGACCAGTTATGCAGTTTTTGCCAAGATTGTCATCCAGGACAATATAGACAATTGCGTTATTTATGTGTTTGAGAGGGGATGGTTTACCTCTTGGTAAAAGAAGAAAATATTTGGGTAAAGTTAGGGTTAAAACTGGTCCTTACTCTTGCCCTATGTGTGGATGCGACAATGAAAGTATGAGTCATTTTGTGGGAGAGTGTGAGGAATTGAATGGGTTGAGACAAGAGTTGTTTGGAGTTAGAGAGTGTGGGAGTGAGTGGATAATTGAGAGAATGAAAGAGAAAAGTTTCCAGGCTATTCAAATATTTGGAAGGTTCCTCCGGATAGGGTTAGCACACAGGGAAAATTGTATATCCCTGTAAAGGGGTTGGCTTTTATGCATTAAATATCTATCTATCTATCTATACATGGAAAGAGGCCAAAAACAGCCGAAGCCGTGTAAAATTTTCTGTAAGCACAGCGTATTTACAAAGTGGTTAGCTATCTCAGAACATCTTAGCAGTAGCACTATGGAGTGCGAAGTGTCCTTTAAGCAAGCTTCTCTCTCCTCTGAAAGCTCAATGCACTCATTCAAGAAGGGAAACAACCAATGGCGAACCTCTTCCTGGGGCTAGCAAACCTCTCAGGGCCGAAGGTGTGAATGTAAAAACTCTGTGAATTTTTTATCGGACGCATGCCGAAAGTTCAAGTCTCGTCGGTACATCGGCTTCTATTTACACGTAAGAAATAAAGTTCTTTACAGTTTTATCGGGCAAAACACAGAAGAAATCGAATTCTGAATGCTTTTGTCGGGCGTCGGTATTCTTGTCCGCACTTTGGGTCTTTTATACGTACGAAATCAAATTCTGCAAACATTCGTCGGGCGCAAATATTTCCGGAAAAAATTCAGATTTAAAAAAATTTCGCCGGCGTTGCTAAGGTCAACTTGTTTTGGCTTCGCCTTTTGGCGAAAGTTGAGACGAAAAGCCGAATGTGTTAAATTAAATATATGAATTTACATCATAGGAACAATCTCAACTGATGCATTACAGTAAGTTTTACAAGCAATTTCGCCTGCAGCGCATTTGTAGTATTCTCGATTTCGAAGAACGGTGTATCATTTAGCTTTCGTTTTTGGATAGAAATTCTTGGGGTTTATTCACGCTAAAAGCCGGAAATTGTATCGTACTATAGCTAAATTTTTCCGGAAAAAAGCAGATTTACAAAATTTCGCATGCGGCGCTTGGTTTACCTTGTCTTGGTACAGTCGTTGGAAGCTTCGCTTTTCAGCGAAAGTTCAAATGGAAAGCCGAATATGTGAACTTTAAAATACGAAATTATATCAAAGGAATAACCTCAACTGATGCATTACAATTAGTTTACACAAAATTTCGCCTGCGGCGCATTTTGTAGTATTCTTTATCTGGAAGAACAGTGTTTCATTCAGTTTGACGTTTTAGGATTGAAATTCCTGGGGGTTTGAAACACGTTTAAAGCTAGAACTTGTATGGTAGGTATAGCTAAATTTTTCCGGAAAAAAGGCAGATTTAAAAAATTTCGCCTGCATGCGGCTCATAGTTTAACTTGTTCTTGGTACATTCGTTGGAAGCTTCGCTTTTTAGCGAAAGCTATACAGAAAAGCCTTTAAAATACGAAATTACATCAAAGGAATAATCTCAACTGATGCATTAAAGTTAGTTTTACCCCGGTTCTGTTATGTGCTGGCGGGAAATGTTTTTTCGGCACATTTTTGAGTCCGTCGGCACAAACCGGACGTCCCCCCCAAAGGTAAAAGGCTAGTGACGCAGAGGGTTCGAAAGCGGTGTTTCCACTTCTCATGATTTCACATGAGATCTCATGTTTTTTTTTCTAACCTCATTATTTTTTTTTTCAGTCTAATGATTTCATGATAAACTCCTGATTTTCAGGATTTCTCCTCTTTTTACTCAAATGAAATGAATGTGAAATGTATTCTGAATAGACCTATTTAATTCTAGATTTTTCATAAAACTCTTCTGATAGCTTTCATTCGTGGTTGCATGCTTATAATTTCATCGGAAGGGGGTCCTTTTGAATCCCAAAAGGGAGCTCTCATACATAGATGTTTTTTTTTTTAATTTTTGTATGCGGCGCCTTTAGTAGTAGTCTTCATTTGGTGGTAGTGCTAAATAGAACGCCTAAGGCGCATTTCATGATGCAGTTTTTTTTTGCTCGAAGGGCAGGTTTGGTATGTTGGGGCTCGAGAAGTTTGCTTTATATGAGACTTAGAAAGTTGGATAAGAAAAAAGGCTGTTCAAAAATTTGCCTGCGGCGCTCAGTTTCATTCTGTCCTGTATATTTGTGGAAGCAGTGGAAACACAGTTCGATAGTGTTCAGCAAAGAGTAAAGGTTGGATTATACTAAAACTTCATGTAAGGATGTTGACTCCGCGATGCGATGATGCGATACTGATTTTTTTAATTGTACTAGACAGAGGTCTAAAAATGTACTTGAAGGGAAAAAATGTACCAGACTCCAAACATTTTTTTTCGCGTAGCGCAACACGCGCATCTTCCTTCGCGGTACTCCACTAATCTATGCAGTATCCTTCTTTTCGCTTATTTTTCTCTCTTTCCTCCCGTTTTCATTTCTATCGTACTTTTTCCGCACGGTTGTGTCTTTGGGGATAGAGTTTGGCAGGAAGGAGTGCAAATGTGCTTATCGAGGTAAATCAGTTCTGCCAAATATATAAAAATAATATAATATAACTGCAGTAAAAAGGCTTTCGCCTCTGTTAATTTCTCGAGACACTGTGTACACTAAATTGAATTTCAGCCAGGTGACGATCCACGCCTGCTTTAAACTGGTTGATATTTTCGGCATTTACGACATTTTCGGGGAGATTATTCCAGTATTCCACTATACGGTTTTTGAAGCTCCATTTTCCAATGTCTTTTCGGAATTTCTCACCACGAATTTTCAAGCTGTGTCCTCTGAGACCGTTGTGATTGAAACTGAGGACATCATCAGGCCTTATGTTATCATAGTAACTATGACAAATCTTAAAAGTTTCAATCAAGTCGCCTCGGAGAAATCTATAAGTTAAACTGGGTAATCGTAATTTTTCAAGTCGATGTTCATAAGGCAGATGGCGAATGGCTAGCACTGTTTTTGTTGCTCGTCTCTGAACTTGCTCAATGGCGATAATGTCCTTGTTATAGAAGGGCCTCGTTGTTACGTGGCCATATTCAATTAGTGGACGAGCTAGGGCCTTAAATAAAATAGGAAACAGGGAATTGTCCTTGAATGTAAATGTTCTTCTCATAAGATTTACAATTCTGGTAGTTTTCTTGATGATAGTTTCGTAATGTGTTGAAAATTTTAGTTCTGTGTCCATAACTACCCCGAGGTCACGCTCAGAGGTGGTTATCGAAATCGTCCTTCCGTCCAAGGTGTAACGATGGTCAAGGGTAGTAGGGCCAAGACGAAGGTGGTGACATTTATCGGTATTGACCTCCATGGCCCATTGAGTCATCCACTGGCAGATCTTGTCAAGGTCTTTTTGAAGAGACTCGGCATCGTTCAATCCCTGTATGCCTCTGTATAGCTTAGTGTCATCAGCGTATAGCATAACCGGAGAGCTGATATCTTCAGTTAAGTCATTTATATAAATGTTGAAGAGAAGGGGACCGAGAACACTTCCTTGTGGTACGCCGCTAAGAACATTCACCTCCGTGGTGCTAAGCTGGCCATCCACTCGTACTCGCTGTGTTCTGGAGGTTAAAAAATCCTCTATCCAAGCTAAATTTTGTCCGATCACACCCAAGCGTTTCAGTTTCAAAAGTAGCCTTTTGTGCGGTACTTTATCAAAGGCTTTTCTTAAGTCAATATAGAGAACATCCACCTGTATCCCCGCGTCGATCATTGCTCTCCAGGCTTCACTGGCCAGTAGAAGCTGAGCTTCTGCGGATCTCCTACGCATGAATCCAAACTGGCTTTTGGAAATGTCAGTCAGATGTCGGCTGAGGTGATCAGCAAGGAGGGACTCAAATATTTTGCAAGGGATGCTTGTCAAACTTACTGGTCTATAGTTTGATGGGATTTGCCTGGAACCGTTTTTGAATATGGGAGAAACGATTGCTAATTTCCAAAGTGAAGGTAGCTTTCCGCTTGCGTATGATTTTTTGAAGATTTCGGAAAGCGGTAGTTGGATTTCAGATGCCAGTTCGCGCAAGACCCTGGGATGAATGTTGTCGGGTCCTGGGGATTTATGAGGGTCTAAATTTTTTAGTTTGATATAAACGTCATTTACCGAAAAATCAAGGTCTGGGATTGGTGCTTTTTCATTGTCAGACGAAAACTCCTCAGTTGTTTCAGGTTCCCTTGTGAAAGCCGATTCAAACTGTCTGTTTAGAAGGTTGGCTTTTTCCACCGCATTACTTGTTGTTTTGCCTGAGTCTGGGTCTCGAAGTTCCGACACTCCGTGGTTAAGCGTACGCTTGGAGTTTACAAATTTCCAGAAGGCTTTAGGATTTGTTTTGGACTGCTCCGCGACACGTTGCTCCCTTAAAGTCTGTTGGTTTCTCGTTTCTTTACGGACCTTGTTTCTCAGTCTGACGAATTTATTTCTGTCTTCTTGGCTTCCAGATATTCTTGAATTCTTCCACGCTTCTTGTTTCGCTTTTATCAAGTTTACGGTCGTTCTAGGTAAGGTCAGACGTTTGTATTTTTGGTAAACTGGGATATACTTCTCCACCAGATCCTGAAGAGCTACCGTGAAACTTTCATACATCTGTTCACTTGATTCAGGATTCGCGAACTTCTCTGACCAATCAATATTTGCGGCAGCATTTCGCATCGCGCTATAATCCCCCTTGGCGTAGTTTTTACGATTTCGATAATATTCTTCATTTTTCACGGTGACGTCAACTTCAAACAAGATCGTCGCGTGATCGGATTTCCCAACTGGAGATCCAACCTCGAGCGACTTTTATGACTTCGGTATCTGTTGCAAGCAACAGATCAAGCAGGGAAGGTTCATCTGATCCACGTATTCGAGTAGGCTGATCGACAAGCTGTTCAAGGAAGTTGTCATGTATTGTTCTGAGGAACAATTTTTGCGACGTCGAACCACTATCTTCCTGTTGATGAGACATTTTCCAGTTAATTTCTCGGTAATTGAAATCTCCTACTATGATTGTGGTCGCTCTGTTTTTCCTGCATTTCTTGTTGATCTCGTCGAAAAGAAACTGGTCATTTTCCATAGTGCTGTGTGGGCTTCTGTAAAATATCCCTAAGTTCAGGGGCCTGCCATTGGTAATATGCAATGATAGCCATACACACTCTTGACTAGTGGTAGATTCAGAGGTGACTGTTAGGCTGCTTCTGACGTAGATAATAATTCCTCTACCTTTGTTGTTCTCGATGTTTGTTTCGTGTGTCTTGTAGCCGTCAATGGACAGCTCTGACAGCACAGGTAGGAAGCGACAATTTTTTGGCTTGGCTTCGACTATGGCAACAACATCGGGATCAGTCATGGCGATTAGCATTTTTGTTTCATCAAGTTTGTTGAGGAGCGAATCTGCATTAAAGTAAAGGCATTTGAGCGTTTTCGGAGGTTCTTTGGAGTCCAAGGTTGTTCTCATACCTCTGTTACCTCCTGGAATAGAGCTTCCTGGTTTTGTTGATGGAATTTCTTTTGGTTGGGAGTTGCTTTGTGCTTCGACATTCACCCATGATCGCGTCTGGTTTGGATTTAGACGACCGTCTCCCACCTTACTTGGTTGCGATCTCGATCGTTTTCTGCGAAAGGTCCTCGAGTGGACGGTGTCAGAAATTCGTGTTCAAATATATGTAACTAGGAGCTGGAAAGTCACACAAAATCTGCCAGAAAGGAAAAGTGGTTGGGTCGCAAAAAAAGTTGACTGGATCCCTGAGCCATACGGACACAGAAATGCCTCTTCCGAGTTAAAGCTCTGGGTAAATCACCAAAGTTAGTACGATAAGTCAAGTAGTCAAGTTCTTTTTCTTAGTTTTAGAGAAAATGTACTGAATTTGTACCAGTTCGACTTAATTGTTCTGATTTTCCAACTTTAAAAAAAAGTTGTACAGATGTACAGGCCAGAGAAAAAAGTACTGAATCTGGTACCATCATCCACAGCTTAATAAGCTGTGCACCCATCACAACACTGTGCGATCTTGCAAAACAATTTTATTCAGTTCGATCCAGGGCCAATCGTTACCGCTTTGAAAGAATCCTCGTTTCTTATTCGCCCTTCCTTCCCACATGTCTACACAGTTTCTTCCCGTAATTAGAAGTGACGATGGGGAGCATTATCCGTAGACCAAAGGGGATCGAAGAGCAATTTCCGTGGATGATATCGATAGCTTCGCAAAAAGGCTTATCACTCTGTCTCCTGGATAAGAAAAAAAAAAGGCGCAGGCAAACCTTTTTCTGCACATCGCTATCCTGACAAAGATAAACTTTCTATCCTCCAGAAGCAAGGCTTCTTTCTTTGTCGTTTATATGAATCACCTTGAAGAAAAGTTGATACTTGGCATAAGGGAATAGTTTATAACCCGTTTCTGTATCACGCCAGTGCAGGGGCGCCACGACCGGGGGGGGGGGGGACGCCCCCTTCAATGTTGTCGGCCAGTCGGTAAAAAAATAAGTGAGTCTGCGCGAAGCGCCGCGATTTTTCGCCAAAACAGTTGATTTTTCATTAAAACAGTCGATTTTTTTGAAAATCAGTCGATTTTTTCGAAACTGTAATTTTTTTTTCTTGAAAACAGTCGTTTTTTCTACAAAACAGTCGGTAAAAATTACCAGCCAGTCGGTAATTTCCTTTACACCCCCCCCCCCCCAAACATTTTGGCTAGTAACGCCTCTGCCCCCGTGTATATAACATCAGAGGGTGTCAATTTTGGGTATCCTTTACTTGTATAGCACATAAGCTGCGCAATTCTCCCTTGCGATGGAAGAGGCATCGTTTGGAGGCAAAGAGGCAGGGCACGGCACGACGTAGTGTATAAGAGGTACGAGTACTAATCGAAAGAGGCGCGAAAACTAAAAGGGCTCTTTCAGACTTGGAGGGCAGGAACAATGTTTTAACATGCCTTCTTTTAGGCTCTGGAGTTACGAACTCTCACTTACTTGTCTACTTTCATTACATGCTAAACTCTGTTTATTACTCGTGCCTTCTGCGCTATGCCGTGCCGTGCCGCGCTTCTTTTTAGTCGATCCCTCGCGTCTCGACTTCTTTGGCATCCTGCAACGCTATAGTTAGCAGCCGGAGCCCGGTTAGGGGCAGAGCAAAATAACTAGAGAGTAATGCGCAAACTTTGGTAAAAGTGACACACAGTCGAACCGCAGCGATACTAGCTCCTCTAGAGGACACGAACATCCCTACCGAAACTCAACCAATCGTTAACGAGCGCTGGCTCTGCTCAACCAATCGTTAAAGTTCAATGGACGGATCAAACAATCATGATACCACATTACCAACCCCTACAATACAATGTCACATCAGAAATCAGCAGATTCCTCGAAAACTTATTTTCGCTAATATATCGTTACGCCGTTTTTGCTGACTGCCATACTCCGATTTACTAGCTTTGACAAATATAAGCGGAGTTTCTTTTTTCTTATCCATTCGTTGCTATTATATACTCCGGATTATTTGCATTGTTGACAAATATTCATATTAACGGTGTTAACTGAGAATTCCTTGTAACCTCTGGAATCAGCTGAAAGTAGGTCGGTTATATTTGTACATTTTTGGCAGTATTGTAACTTTACATCCCGAAAGCAAAACTTTTCTTCGGTACTACAAACAACAGAAAGTTTTATCAGATAACACTGGAGCAATCTGCCAGCTACAGAGACGGTTTATTTTAGCAGCCATGGCACTCTCATCACTCAGCTCTAAAAATTGTTGATTTTTGTTACATGGCCGAGAGTTTTTGAATTTCCGCGCCTTGCAGTACCATGCTCTGAAAACGGCTCCGCCGATACGCCGAAGAGTCAGAGTCAATGACATGCGATAACAAGAAAACGGCTTATTTCTGAAGCGCTATCTAGTGGAAGTCAGAAATGTGCATGTGAACCATTTTATAAAAATTAAAGCATAATTAGTGCCCATTGTGCTTTAACGAGTGCTGGCTCTGATCTGATCCTCGATGTTTACGTCCGCTACTGCACAATACGAACAAAGCGAGCTGGGCGGCGCTGCGACGGAGGCCCATTTTTGATGCATGAGAAGGATAGGTCTCCGCATTACTCTCTAGAGTTATTCTTATTTTGCTCTGGTTAGGGGAATTCGTCAGGACCATCTTTCGGACTAGACCGGGCCACGCTGAAAGATTTCCCACCAAGGATAATGCGGAGCCAACTGTGAACGTGCGAAATACCTCCTCCTTTCGTCAAGCCTATAGGATGTTTGGAGGAAGGGGTTCAGACCCTGTTTGTGTGGCACCTCTGTAATCCATGCACTATACTATACACCATGTTTTCCCTCCTCTCAGTGACACAAATGTGTCATTAGTGAATCTATTCACTAATTCTAACCTTGCTTTAACTTTTTTCTTCAAACGTTTCACCTTGACTTTCTACAATAACAAAACTTTATTAAAAATAGTGGAAAAAAAGGAGGAAAGATCGGGTCCTTACTACTTTTGCCCTAGTTGTGGAGAAATGAATGAGGATATATCCCCCTTTTATTCAAACAATGTTTACAACGGGTACGTCAGCTACGATTCTTCATCAGCGATATTTCGGCCCTTTTTGGCAAGGGTCCTCGTCAGGCTGTCAATCCTCTGGTTCAACTTCGGGGAAGGAAACAAACCTGTAATCTTACAGGATTACCTCGTCCTCGTCAGGCTGTCAATCCTCTGGTTCAGCTGGTTCAGCTGTCAATCCTCTGGCTCAGAGGATTGACAGCCTGACGAGGACCCTTGCCAAAAAGGGCCGAAATATCGCTGATGAAGAATCGTAGCTGACGTACCCGTTGTAAACATTATTTGAATAAATGTTTCAAAGTCAGCTTGGGCTCAAAGAATATTTAGCCACCTTTTGCGTGATTGTAGAGAGTTACGGGGACTCAGGGCGGATATTTTCAGGGTGGGGGGAACTGATAAGAAAAGGATTATTAAAATGATAGGAAGTAAAAATTTTAAAGAAATAAGAAATGTTGGGAAGTTCCTCAAGTTAGCTTTTAAACACCGGAAAGATTTCTTTTGATGGGGAAGTTGTGTTTTTAGTGTTAATAAAGTATTCAGAGTAATTTAAAAATATTAAGAGTGTGTTAGTGTGTGTATACGCATGTAAGATTGTTCACTTTTTTGTTTTGTGTTGTTGCATGATGGCCTGATGGCTTTAATGTGCAAATAAATCATTCATTCATTCATATCAAAATCTGTGAAAGGTATTCAATACATTGCTGTAACGTGAAAAATTACTACCCAACAACATACTTAAACACATGTACTTCCTTTCTAGCTGGTCAAAGCACGGAGGTCCACATCGGCATGCAGCGGTTCGCTCGCGTCAAACGGGAGGACCCTTACGCTCTTCCCAAACCTGGTCATATCGTCGGCAAGACACCTTACTCCGTCGACTTCGCCGTCAACTACGACCCTAAAGACCACAAGGACTGGATTTCACCGACCTTCTCCTACACCATCTTCACTACCGACAATGTTCGGAAAATCTTCTTGCTCTTCTTTCTTCTTATTCTGATCGGAGAGTTCTTCTGTTGTCCCAGTCTGACTTTGGCGGATACGGCGGTTTTGAATTTGCTTGGAAAGGAGAACGCAGATCAGTATGGAAAGCAAAGGATGTTTGCCTCCCTTGGATGGGGGCTGACGATGTTCGTCGTCACCTTGATTCTGGATCACTCGCACAATTTCCATGATCATCCATGTGCCGTAAGTCTATTTTATTATGTAGATAGGCGATCCGGTTTCCCTGGTCGGATTTTCGCACATTCGTCGAGGGTTTTTCAAATTCAGATTCACTTTATTCATCCAAAAATTCTTCATTGCGAAAAATAGCATAGGAAAAGGTCAATAAAAATTTACTATCACACAAGTACATAATATATTTATTTATATATTTATTTGAATCTAATACCGGCCAACTAGGGCCATTATACAAAACAAAAGAACACTTTACAAACTCACACTTTACACACTAAGTCGGGTCAAACCCACAATATACCAACTCCCCCCATTTCAGCCAAATGGGAAGAGATAGCCGCATGTGCGGCCCAGACAGAACAGCAAACAAATGGTTCTGGGACTCCAAAATCCTATTCTGGGGCGAAAAACAAGCTGATCTACGGACTTCAGAGAAAGATGGGAGACCTTCACCAACAAACATTGCCGAGACAATTCCAAGGAAAACCGTGCAACCACCGGAGGGAATTATTGTACAGAACACGAAAAGAGTTACCGCGTCTGACCGTGATATTAATCACAAGAGAAATACCATAAAGTTGTGTGCAGTAAACCCGGAACAGGAAACATTTCACCACTCCGTCACACTTCGCGAATTTCCTGATCAGGAGGCTGGCGCGAGCACAGAGTGAATGAGTGATCTGGCCAATGCCTTCACATGGAGTTCATCATCCAGCTTGGGGGTAAAAGTGAACCCCAAGTACTTGAAGGAAGAAAGAAATTCAAGTTGGACCCCTGAAAGAAACACTGGTGGAATTACTAGGAGTCTCAAACCAGGGGGAATGAAGGCCATGCATAGTGTTTTCTTAGTATCGAAAACAATGTCATGGCGACTAGCAAAACTATCACACAAGCCCAGTAGTTTGTTGAGTGCACCCGATATACTATTACTTTTCATAATCTTCATGCAATATACAGTTTTTAATTTTTGTGTACGAAATTGATGACTGCGCCGGAAATCTCTACCCTTATAGTCTGTACGGTACTCCCAAGGGTCCTATGATGGTCGGAAATCTGAGCTTGATTTAATACCTTGTAGTGTTTGTGTGTGTGTGTGTGTGTGGGAGGGGGGGGGGGGGGGGGGTCAGCAGCTCTTAGTATGGACGAATCGAAAAACAATTTCTGTCTCTATTACGAGGTGTGTATCAGCTGCAACCCATAATTGTTAGCGTCAGCTTTGACAGGTACAATGCAAAAAGTCTCTCCTTTATCGGACTTTAGTAGTTGTGCAATAGTACTGCAGTATTTTGCATTCTAGCGTTTTAATCCTACCTCGGATTATAGCTCTCCGTATTCGGATTTGAATTCTCCGAATTAGGAATAAAAATGTCTAAAATCGGTGACGCACAACTACTAATCCGATAAAGGAGAGACTTTTTGCAGTGTAACGGTAGCTCTTCCTGAGTCTAGGGTAAACCACCCGACGAGCTCTCCCCGCTCCCTTGGTACCAAGATCCCCCTGGCGAAACCTGCAGTTTAGACTGCAAGTACGTAAGGATTTTCCCAAGGCAGACGAGCGCCTGTCCATGGTGCGGGTGGGGCGGGGGCGGAGGTGGTGGATTTTTTTTTTTTTTTTCTGTTTGCCCGGAACCCACTATCCCTATATCTTTGATTCCAGCATCTTTATCAATATATTTTACCTGATTTTCGATTCTTGTGGGACTCGAACCAGACTGCTGGTCCATCGAGTAAAGCAGAGATATGGCACGAATCATGTCTTCTAATTTCTTATTATAATTTCTTGTTCTCTCCAGTCGACGCAGCTTTCAGTTCTGTCGTACTTCCGGTTTTCGTCGGATTCTACAAGCCCGGTTAGAAAACTAGCGGAAGAAAGGTTGAGAAAGTCTACTCCCTGATCCTGCAAATTAATGAAACTTGTAGCCCTGCCAAATTCTCGGGTTTTCCTGAATTCGAGTCAAACTGTTGGTTTCAAAACCAAGCGTTCGTACAGAACCTAGTTTTTGTTCGGCCGAGTGCTCTGGTGATAAGAAACTAAGCAAAGATACAGAATCAGCATGTCTTCTCACCCTTTTATTCGGCACTCATCTAAGTGCAATAAGAAATACGTTTTATTCCGCCGTCTTGCCGGTTTTGGCGGGATTCATAATCAAACTTGCAACCGAAACCTACTAATTTGACATTTAATTCGAGCCAAAGGAATCATTATTCTAAGTTTGAAGAAAACATATCAGCCTCTTCAAGAATTAGCTTGCTAACTTACGAAAAGACGGACGGACAGATTTTATCCCGCAACTGGTGTTTCCAGATCCCTGAAAGGCGTTTTTTAGCGGTTCTTCTGTTTATCAACAGCGTTGACCAACAAACTACTGTCAACCGCCAAAACGTCCCTGTTGATAAACAGAGGTGAATCTTCGCCAGAACGCTCTTTTTCAAAAATCTGGCTGATTACTCCACAAATTGACCAACAGACTTGACCAACAACCCTTTCAGTTATTGGTCGTTTTGACCAACAATGTTGGCCACAGAGGTTTCTGTTGGTCGCTAGAACGCACTGTTGGTCAACATTGGCTCAATGTTGAACCGCCAAAAAATGCCTTTAATCCGTCTCGTAAATCGATATTGTGTTAGAGAACGGAAACTATGTGAGCGCTCGATTTCTCGAGGCGTCGGCAGAAACGAACCAAAAGCCTCCAGTTCCTAGGCATCTCAGACGAGAAAAGAAACTGCTCCGAATTTTCCTCTAATTCTGCTATAATCCAGGAGAGGTTCAGAAAGGGCGTAAAAGCGTCTTGGAAAAAATCCTGCAGTCGATGAGAGCATCATCATAGAGCCTATGCAGCCTCATCAACAAGGTTTCCTCCACCCCCCCCCCCCCGGCTTCATAAATCATAAAATTAGCGAAAAATAGTGATTTTACAAAACTATGACAGGCAGTTGCAATAATTGGATCTTAAAAAGGTATCTCACCAAATTTTGAACCAAGCAAATGACCCGGAACAACCCCCCCCCTCCCCCCAAAAAAAAACAAAACAAAAGGGCGGCAAAGTGTGTTGGTAAAAAAAAAAATGATGAGATCCTGAGAGGCTTCGTTTCAGAGAAACATTAGTTCATATGCAGCCTCGTCAGCCTGGGCTTCAGGACAAACAATACCAAAGGTTTCTTGATCCAGACAATCGGGGTCTTTACTTTTGTAAAGTCTTGTGAAAGTCCAAATTCCTCGTTTAGCTGTAGTCTATACCGGGCAAATTGCATGCAGAGTAAAAGAGCTGGCGACATCGAAGAACCCATCGATCTGTAGTCTGACGCTCTAGCGGTTGAGCTAACCTTCTCTGCAGACTTACCGGCAATAAACAAATACAATAGTCGACTTAAAAGTTGTACTTTTCGATTCTACAAAATTTCCGTGTTCTGGCAAATTTCGGTAGTCTGACCAGAAATAAAGTTCAGATTGGTTCATCGACTGTTCTTACTCCCAATATGAACCTCTAATCGAATTAAGAATGACCTTTTTTTTTTACCGTATTTTTGATTTGCCGGATTCTCGGTAAACTTCTTGTCCGACGAGAAAATTAGTTACAGATCTGGATTCAGCATGTTTGCTCAGCCTGTGTTGACTATCTTATTGTGTTTTAAAACTTCCTGCTCAATTCCCGGTTACTACGTACTCCTTGTCCTTGTTACTACTTGTCCGGAAAGAAAATAAAGTTCAACAAGAGCTAAGAGCTCGTATGACACTTGTTTCAAGGAGGTGGTGCGAGAAAGTGGATGAAAACGTCACAAAATACCCCCTCCAACCCCCCTAGGATTGGACCTATAGGAATAGGACATCTAGTATCACTCGAGTTTGAGCATTTCCAGCATCGCCCCGGATCATCTAGGGCAAAGACTAACTTCCAAGTTTAGGTTCACTCGTTTGATGCCTAGACGTGGCCACACTATTCCCGCCCCCCCCCCCCCCTCCCTCCAACTCCTCTTACCGTCGCCGAATCTGGTTCAGACACACAAATGGAGCATCTAAAGCACCTATCTCTTACTACCTATCGCTCGATACTAAGCGTGTTACACATTACGCAAGTACTTTACATGTCATACAAAATAATGTAAGGTTGTGGGGTCGCCAGTGGAATGGGAAGCAGGGCTATCATACCCAATATGTGAGATAGCAAAGATGGTAAAGGATAGGCTAGAATATCAGGAGATTCAACTGTGGGATTGCCGAGTGTCTTGTATTTTACTCTTCCCGCTGAATACGTGTAATGTGACGTCATTCGTCGGAATGCATAATTCGTCGTAACTCTTGTCTATGTTATAGTTATTTGATTTTTAGTTCTGATATAAGTGTAATTGTAAATGATCACTTACAGTGATTCGAACTGTATAGAAGTTTATTATTTATGACAAAGATGTTGATGTTGTTTTATTTACGACGAGAAATCCAAGGTTCGGCTTGCCCGTGAAGGAATTTTGAAAATAAACTGAAATTGAATTGAATAGGCCTAACAGGCTAGAAGATCAGGAGATTCAACTGTGGGATCGTGGAGTGTCTTATATTTTACTCTTCCCGCTGAATAGGCCTAAGCCTCGTTTTTGTTGCAATAGTGCTGCCGCTTCGCTGCTGCAGCATTTCTTTGCTTCCGCACAAGATGCGTTCTTGGATTCACTGCCTGCACGATTTCTTCTTAGTTGAGGCAGCACCTTACAGGGAAGCAAGGACTTGGTCGGTAAGCAAGTCCGCGATCCTCAAGAAGCGCTGTCGTCTTCCTTGGAAGCACTGCAGTGCAAAAACGAATGTAGAAAGAATCAGCTCGTAAGCTGCTGAGGAGTGGAGCTGCAGCGTGCAACAAAAACGAGGCTCTAATTTCATTCATTCATGTTCATCACGATTAGCGACTTCCATGATGCGGTTCCAAGTGTTGCCAAGTGTGACACTTTTGGTGCTTTTCGACACTTTTTGCCTCTGGGCGACACCGTGACACTTTTTCTGTGAAAATGACACTTTTTTTCATTCACTTTACTAAAGTGGTGGATTACCACCCCCAAACACTGCCAAAACATGTAATTTACTTTGATTTAGTACCCAATAAACAGTTTGAAGCCTTAAATAAAGCTGATTTCCGATTCGTTACAAAACTGTGATGTGACAGTTAAGAAATGTTTTGAAAATGTTGTTACAAATTCAGTTATTACCGATACTCGCATGTTGCGCGTTGTACAGTGGAATGCGCACAAAAAAAATCAAGGTGTCAAAAAGCACCTTTTTGTCAGCAAATGTAACACTTATTTGAGCCGAGCTCTTGGCAACCCTGGGTTCACCTGCTCTGAGCAGGACGAAGAAAGAGTAGAGGCAATTGATGTTTCAAGTAGAGCGAATGAACATGGCAGACCGCAGTTCTTTCTGTGTGTCGTAACTTCGTTTCATCTATGGGGGAAGAAGACCCCAGTAAGTCATGTTAGTAGAAGGTTAGTAGAAGGATACGTTTAAGGTGCAGAATTTCTGAATTATACTTGCTATCCGCGAATATCTGTGGTATATCCAAGCTTGCTGTAGTAAAAATTAATTGGAAAGGGTTCTTGTGTGTTAAAAGTTTTATGTGACCAATCACAGCTTGCGTTTCCATCACGTGACTGTTAAGGAAGAGAGAGAGAAACGAACGAAGAGAGATGATTGTAATAAAACTAAAACTGAGTGAGCTCTTTGAATGGAAAGTCAGTCATACTAAACTGTACAGCTAACTGCGTTTTGACAACTACAAGCTTTTACCTTATCAATCAATAATTGCCGTGCCGCAGTCGATCCGCTCTTCGCCCTGCCATGTCATTTTTCTTTAAACAAGCTGTCAGTCATGTAGAAATTTTGTATTGAGAGATGAGGAAAAAATTATTATTATTATTATAATAATAATATTTATTTGTAACCCACTGTACAGATTAGGACAATATTTTAATTTTAATCAATATATTTTAATTCATGAAATTATACGTCACATAAATAAAAGACCATCAAAGAACTTATCTGAAATAATTACAGCAATCCTAGTAGGCTCATCGAGAAATCGAGAAATCTATATCGGTCAAACAGACACAGCAACAGATGTTATACTTGAATTTGCACAAAACCGGTCGAGGCTGATCTAAAATTCCACATTTCAGGATGTTCAGTGTCCCTAAGTCATCAAAGGTTAGGCTCTCTTGGGATTCATTGTCAGGCTCCGTGTTGGTCATCTGCGCATACGCGGGCGTACAACTTGATTTTCAAGTTGAACGGAAGAGGAGGATCATGCTTACAAGGCGAAGTATTTTTATTCATGTTACAACACAAGCGTGAACGGTCCTTACAGTGAACAAAACGCGACAACCCATGCTTTAACACTAAATGTATTGACAAACAAATACATAAATAGGTCATGGACCCTTGGAATAACAAATAGGCTTATCTTTTAGGTCCACCCAAGAGAGCGAAGCTACATGGCTTGCTATGCTACCTTCACGGTACTGATGAGCTGTGCGATAATTGTCGCAACTCAGCTGCCGTTCACATACAGTAGCAACCCTAGCAGCGGAAGATCAACTCCTGGACCAGCCCATAGTATCATCAGCGTGAGTGTCTTAATTTGTTCCTAAAATACGAAGAAGACGATATTTATACTTCTTTTAGCTTACCGTAGCTTTAAGACTATGCACAAGTATACGTTTGTCCTGTTCGGGAGGAAAATTTATGCCGCTTCCTCTTTCAGTGTCATGCGCTTTTGCATTTGAGAGAAATATTGCTGGTGATAGTTCGGTTTTGCTTTCCGCTATTCTGAAATTCGCAAACCCAAATTTTATTTTTTGTGATTCTTTTATTCTGGGTGATCATAATGTTTCATATGAAGAGGCTCTCGTTAAACTGGACGTTCTTAAATTAACTTACCGCAGAAATACTCTTTAAAAAAAAATTAGAGCAAAGTTAATGTGTTGTCCCCAGATAGTCCCCAGTCTATTCCCCCTCCCCTCCCGTCTTCTGTGCGTCGGTTCGAGAGGAACACTGGCGATCAGTTTTCTCCATATCCTGCTAACTCTTCCGCCCGATTAGTTCCATCCCATCATTTATTTCTGGTCATATCTTGTAAGCGTATTAGTTAATTTGTTTCGTGTCTGTGAATTTCGTAAATATTTTATTCCTCTCTAGCTTTAAGCTATTTGGAAAATAAACTTGATTGATTGAAAAGCCAACTTATTTTTGTATTAGTTAACTGAATAGACTGCGTTATTTAGATTTTTTAAGGGATTTTTTTCCACCTTTCGCCCTAGTTATGACTCATGACGTTCAGAATAAATATGGCCGTCCTCACAACGCAAAATTCTACTATGACTTGGAAAATTTGAACCTCAATAGAAACGCGGCTTATCTTTCGCGTGAACACTTACTTTTCGAACATCGTTTTCGTCAAGCATACAGCACAGGTACGAGCGCATAGAGATACCACAAATCCGACAGGGAAATTCCACTATGTGAAAACTCATTATTCGTGAATAGCGGAGTAACGAAGTAACGCATTTTCATCGGGTCTTCAACATCTTTAAGCGAATAGGTAATGTGTAACTAGATTGTCATATCTCAGCCCTTTTCGGTTATACTTTAAAGGAGTGCGTACCAGATTATCCCGCCGATTTACAGGATTCCAAATATTAATATTATCATTACAGCTTTTCATTCCAAATCGGGAGGTACTTGCATTACGTTACATTGCAGTACAAACTAAAAATCAGAACTAGCGTGCTAGTGCTACGCTACAGACTATAATGTTTTTTTGTTTAGGTTGGAAGCAATTACAGACCACCCGGCTCCAACCCTCCTGGATTTAAAGATGGCGTGCCTCTGAAGAAAGAAAAGAATGACGTCATCAAGTCGATTCTTGGAAAGGTAGGATTACTCTTTTTTGAAATCGAAAACAATTCAGAGCCGTTTTTATGGTGCTCTACGCGATAGTATCTCGCAACCACGACCAGCGGGAACCGGCCGCACGTATTGCCACACCTATCTCTAGGTTCAAGGTTTGTTTATTCAACCAATAGTTCGACAAAATAAATTATAAGAAGAAGAAATAGAATTAGAAACAGAAATAGAAACGAAAGAAGAAATAGAAACACAGAAGAAACAGAATTTTCTATGCTTGTCGAGCGTCGGTCGACTCGATCGAGTTCTTTTTATACACAAGAAATAGAATCCTGCAAACATTTGTCGGGCAAAATAAAGAAGAAATCGAATTCTGCATGCTTTTTATCACGCCCTGGTATTCTTTACGGCATATCGGGGGTTCTTTTTATACATAAGGAATACAGACAAAATCAAACTTGTATGCTCTTGTCGGGCGTCGTCGACTCGTCGGGTTCTTTTTATACGCAAGAAATAAATAAATTTGTCGGGCAAGAAGAATTTCACAAAGGCAGTGCTTTTATTGATCACAATCAGGTCCTTATCCAGGAATTTATTCCGGAGAGGGGGGTTGCCTGCGGGTCGCACCAAAGTACAACAAGAGCTGTAAGCTCATATGGCACTTGCATGTGTCAAGATGATTTGTTTGATCAAGAGTAAGTTTCGACTTTGCGGTTGAGATGCGCGCTATAAGGGAGCTGGAACTTCATTTGTAAGCAAAACCCTTAAGGCAAAACTGCTAATGGGCTGATGGGCATCACGAAAATGCATATATTGCTTAAAAGTATTTTTTTTACTTTGCGGTCAAGATTGATACTTTAAGGAATAATCGGATTTGGGAAGTAGCAATTTCTAAGCAAATGTTGTTGAGTCTCCAATATTCCAGCGAAGTTTCATCGTCCTAGCACATCTGGAAGTACCTTAATGCGCATCACCGGAATCCCAGACCCCCCTCCCCCTCCTCCAACTCCACCCACAATAACCGGAGCCAATCCTGTTCTGTAAATGATTAATCCAGAGTATCTGTTTGTCATTCCCACGAAGTTCGATCCAGATCACACCAGTCTAAGCGGGTCAAGTATTTTCCGCCCTCCCCCCGATAATTGCCGGATTCGGTCCGGAAATGAAAAAGGTCACAAGAGAAAAATGTCCTCTGTTTAATTATTAAATTTCACTCGAATCCGATCACCCGTTCCAAAGTTACGCATGACTCAATATTCCGGATTCCCCTCCCTCAACTCCCCCCCCCCCCCCCCCAAGATTATCATATCGAGGATTTTTTTTTTTATTCCAAGTCAGTTTGACCGGGTCCCTGATATGCCTTCCAAGTTTCGTCGTGAAAATCCCCCAAAAACGGAATTCCGGGATACCCCTCCTCCCCCCCCCTTAAGTGTCCGGATCCAGTCAAATTCTGTAAAAGATTTATATGGACCAGATGTTTGTTCTTCCCAGCAAGTTTCACTCCGATACCATCATTCTAACCGTTTCTCGAGATTTCCGGTCCTACCCCCCCCCCCCCACCCCACCCAGCTCCCCCGCGGTGCACGTAGCCAATCCGATTCAGCAAATGACTTACCTAGAGCATCTGTTTGTTCTTCCCACAAAGTTCCATCCCGATCCCTCCATTCTAAACGGGGCACGTATTCCCCCCCCCCCCAATAGTTGCCGGATCCGGTCCGGATACGAAAAAAATCATCGGAGAAATGTCCTCTGTTGAATTCTTAAATTTCACTCGAATCCGATCAACCATTCCAAAATTACGCATGACTGAAAATTTCGGATTCCCCTCCCTCCACTCCCCCCACCATTATCTGATCGACAAAATTTTATTTTGAAGTCAGTTTGATTGGGTCCCTGATATGCCTGCCAAGTTTCATCGTGAAAATCCCCAAAACCACCATCACCGGAATTCCGGGACCCCCCCCCCCCATAAGTGTCCGGATCAAGTACAATGGCCTAAAGGACTTACCTAGAGCAGATGCTTGTTCTTCCCAGCAAGTTTCACTCCGATCCCTCCATTCTAACCGTGTCTTGAAATTTCCGGTCTCCCCCCCCCCCCCCCCCCAACTCCCCCCTGGCTACCGAATCCTGTCAAGACTTTAAACGGGACATTACAGATATATATTCTGTTCAGTTATGAAGTTTCATTACAATCCGATCATCCGTTCGAAAGTTACACACTTCTCAATTTCCCGGATTCCCCTGCGGATTCCCCTCCCTCCACTCCCCCACCATTATCTGATCGACAATATTTTTATTTTGAAGTCAGTTTGATTGGGTCCCTGATATGCCTGCCAAGTTTCATCGTGAAAATCCAAAAAACCACCATCACCGGAATTCCGCCCCCCCCCCCCCCCCATAAGTGTCCGGATCCAGTACAATGGTCTAAAGGACTTATCTAGAGCAGATGCTTGTTCTTCCCAGCAAGTTTCACTCCGATCCCTCCATTCTAACCGTTTCTTGAAATTTCCGGTCTCCCCCCCCCCCCAACTCCCCCCTGGCTACCGAATCCGGTCAAGACTTTAAACGGGACATTACAGATATATATTCTCTTCAGTTATGAAGTTTCATTACAATCCGATCATCCGTTCGAAAGTT
Organism: Branchinecta sandiegonensis; assembly: GCA_030848855.1. Taxonomy (NCBI): domain Eukaryota; kingdom Metazoa; phylum Arthropoda; class Branchiopoda; order Anostraca; family Branchinectidae; genus Branchinecta; species Branchinecta sandiegonensis. The sequence goes on along the minus strand of JAUPMV010000012.1, from coordinate 18,171,651 downwards.
ACACACTTCTCAGTTTCCCGGATTCCCCTGCCCTCCACACCCCCCCCCCCAAAATGGTCGGATCAGAAAACTGATTATTCCTAATTTTGTTTGGTCGGGTCTCTGATATGCCTGCCAAGTTTCATGGTCCTAGCACAACTGGAAGTACCCTAACTCGAAAAAGTGTGACAAAATGCCCTAAATTTTCAAGTTTCCAGCGCCCCGCACTCCCCCCATATGGTCGGATCGGGAAACTGATTATTTCCAGGTTAGTTTGGTCGGGTCCGTGATATTCCTGCCAAGTTTCATTGTCCTAGCTCATCTGGAAGTACCCTCACTCGAAAAAGTGTGACAAAACGCCCTAAATTTTCAAGTTTCCAGCGCCCCAACTCCCCCGCATATGGTCGGATCGGGAAACTTATTATTTCCAGGTTACTTTGGTCAGGTCCCTGATATTCCTGCCAAGTTTCATTGTCCTAGCTCATCTGGAAGTACCCTAACTCGAAAAAGTGTGACAAAATGCCCTAAATTTTCAAGTTTCGAGCGCCCCCACTCCCCCGCATATGGTCGGATCGGGAAACTGATTATTTCCAGGTTCGTTTGGTCGGGTCCCTGATATTCCTGCCAAGTTTCATTGTCCTAGCTCATCTAGAAGTACCCTAACTCAGAAAAAAGTGACAAAATGCCCTAAATTTGCAAGTTTCCAGCGCCCCGCACTCCCCCCCATATGGTCGGATCGGGAAACTGATTATTTCCAGGTTAGTTTGGTCGGGTCCCTGATATGCCTGCCAAGTTTCATTGTCCTAGCACATCTGGAAGTACCCTAACTCGGATATGTGGGACAAAAAAACTCGGACCGACCGACAGACCGACAGACCGACAGACGGAATTGTGATCGGTATATGGCACTTGAGCCAGAGGCTGCAAGTGCCATAAAAACCTAGATCAGAGGGGAAAAGCATGTAAAAAACTATTACTTTTGTACATTTCGGGGGGGGGGGGGAGGGTCGAACGACCTAAAGCCCTCTGGATATAGTCCTGGTCACAACCGTTAATCAAGTGCACATCTGACGTTAAAGAAATCATTGTATGAGGTAAAGCCGAGGTCGCAGTAGGTACAGTTTCTATTCCATTATTATAATACTCAGGAATGATATGATATCAATTAGGCCTCTCCTTATAAATATTCCTTCAGCCCAAGCTTACTGCGAATCAGATTTGACAGTGCAAAACCGATGCGTCAGCTGAATATCATTAGAGCTACACTGTAAAAAGTTTCTCCGAGTAAGGATTAAAGTTAACTGCAGTATTTGCCACTGGGATTAATCTTCTATCTGATTGGATAAGATTAATCCGAATTAGAGACAACCTTATCTCATTAGAGACAAGATTACCCCAGTAGCAAATGCTGCAAGATTTTTTTTTTTACAGTGAATATTTCGGCCTTTTTTGGCAAGGGTCATGTTCAGGCTCAAACCGCTCAAGCTGGAAAATTCCAGCTTGAGCGTTTTGAGCTTTTTCGTGAGAAACAAGGATACACTTGTAGACCTGTATTTCTGACCTCTCAACTCCTTGGAAGCAGCTAGCCGGAGCCTGATCCACCTATAAAAGAAGTCCAAACTCAGGAAATGCAAGGATCGGCATGCCGTTAGGGTGGTCCAACCCATGTACAGCCACTGGATCCAACGTTGTCGTCGGTACCTTTCGGCCTTTCTTTTGGACAGGACAGATTGCCACTTTCGAAGTTTCAAGAGAGAGATGTTCATCTTATCTTTATTTAAGGTTTGAGGGAGGGGAAGCCATACACTCCCCCTGGACGCATAAAGCTTACAGGTCTCGATTCTCTCTCTCTCTCTTTTTAGCTAGGATTAAGAGATTTAATAGTTGAATAAATTTTTCATCAATTGTATTATAGAGTGATGTATCACCATCAATTGTGAATTAGGGAATTGAGACAATGGGCCATTTGTGGCCTGAGTTTCGGCTGGAGTGTCTGGCCTAGCTCACAGAAGAAATAATAAAATTAGAGACATAAACTAACGCAGTAATGTAGGTAAGACAGGTCCTTTAAGGCAGCCATGTCATTCGCTGTGGCCATTTATTTTTTGCCTCGACTCCGACTCCGTATTTTCTGTCGCTAACTCTAATTTTCACATAATTTGTTTCCTACTCGGGATTGCGTCAGTCTTTCCTGTTACCGAGCGTTTTTTTTGCAAAATGTTTTATCCTGATGATGATCGAAAGCTGAACCTGGAAGAGGTGTGACGTCAAAGCTAGAAGATATTTATTCTAAGAGCTACACACGTAATTGACAATTTAATTTTATTGTTTGTCGGACATTTATAAATTGAGAGAAAGGAAGTGCGAAATAATGCCGAGAGTTCGAGCCGCCAGTTTTAGACCATCGCACACTTGACCAACAGAGCTTTTAGCTACGTAAATAGAATGGTATCATTTCTGGTCAGTACCCATTGCGCAGTATAATCAAGAACGATTAATCTAATACATCCATCTCCCTATCTCTGTAACACTACCATGCGGAATCGAATATATTCTGATACCCTAAGCTACCCGCACTCCGCAGTGCTTCCACTCCAGAATTTTGAAACACAGTAGGCAGAGTTTAAAATTCAGGAGAAATCATGATTCAGGAGACAGAAATCCAAAAAACAAGAGATTTATAAGGAAATGTTCTAGAAATCAGAAGTTTTTAAGGAGATTTATATTTAAAGTTTATGTCAAACAGGGGAATATTTAAAGTATATGTGTAGAAGAGTGATCGGCCAAGGACCAAGTCTCTTTAAGCCCATTTTCGAAGACAAGTTACCCCTCCTACTACCTCCTGCAGTATTTTCCGCCAAGGAGTCAAGCGTAAATTTCTGTTCCGAAACGTCGGTGATGAGTTTCAGCCTCCCAGCCAGGCTCGACAACAGAACAAAAATATACTGTAGTTCGGAAAGATCGGGAGGAAATTATGGAGAATAGCAAAATATCAGTAGAAAATCAGTAGATCGGGAGATTCAAGGTTCAAGGTTATCTTTATTTGCAAAAAAAATCTACCATTATCACTTTCCGCTGCTGAGAGCAGAGCTCGAGCGCACACAGAAAAAATAAATAAAACCAAATTAACTTAAACATGAAGAATCATACCCAATTCAGAAATAAATCACTGGGAGACCTCAACAAGAGCTACGAGCTCATATGGCACTTGTTACGAGTAGGTTGTGTGAGAAACGAGAAAGTAATTCTGAGCAAATTTCCGGTAATTCCGGTAGCCCTCCCCACCGTGCTCGGATCCGGTCCGCACCCCAGAATATGCCATATTAGGCATACGATCTCTCTACTGTCCAAGTTTCATTCAAATCACTCCACTCGTTTAGCCCCTATGCGAGCCACAACATTTCCGGGACTCCCCCTCCAGTTCCGCCCACTGTGGCCGAATACGACTCAGTCAGACACATAAACTTCGCATCTCTAACATCTCCTCCTCCCGTCCATCAAGATTAACTCGGATCGGAGCATATCTTCAAATTTCCGGTTCCTGCTTCACCCTCCTCCTACTTTGGTCGGATCCGGTTCGGACGCCAAATGACAATCTAGGCCTTGCATCGCATTCGGCCCATCCGTTTTGTTTTTGTGCATGTCACAAATTCTTTGGACTCCCCCTCCCCCAACTCCCCCAACCATGGCCGCATGAGGTTTGGACACATGCTTTGCATATTTAGGTCATCAGTTCTTACCACCCATAAAGTTTCACTTGAATCGGACCATTTGTTCGCACCCTACGGAAGTCAGTAATTTCCGGATTCCCCCAAAGAGCCCCGATATGATCTGGTTCTATCAGGAACGCATCTAATGCTTATGCTTGTTATTCCATTCCGATCCCTAGATGCTAAGCGTTTCACAGAAATTCCGGTGCGCCCTTCCAACTCCCCCCCACCAGTATCGGATCCGGTTCGGACTTGACATGGAACATCTGAGACAATATCTCTTTCCACTTGAACTTTCATTCAAATCCGATCGCCCGTCCAGAAGTTATAAATCTTACTAGATTCCGAATTCCCCATCCCTAAATTCCCCCCACGACGTTCGGATTGGTACAAACGACTATCTTCAAGTCGGTCTGTTCGGATCCCTCACATTCCTGCCGAGTTTCATCATCCTAGTACATCGGAAAGTACCGAACTCGCTGTATCACCAGAATCCCCCCCCCCCAACTCCCCCCATAGCGCCCGAATCCGGTCTGGTTATATTAACTATGCATCTAAGACTTGTGCTTGTCCTTCCCCCCAATTTCATCCCGATCCCTCCACTTTGAGCGTTTTCCAAGATTTCCGCCCCCCCCCCCCCTCCAGCTCCCCCCGAAGTCACCGGATCCAGTTCGGATTGAAGTGGGTCGTCTGAGACACGAGGTCTTTCCAAATATCAAGTTTCATTAAGATCCGATCACCAGTTCAAAAGTCATAAATACCTCAAAATCCCGGATTCCCCCTCCCTCCACTCCCCCCACGACGGTCGGATCGGGGAATTGACTGTTCCCAAGTCAATATTTTCGTCCCTGGTATGCCTGCCAAGTTTCATCGTCCTAGGTTATGTGGATATGGGCCCGACTAGTAAAACCCGGACCGACCGACAGACAGACCGACGGACGGACAGAAACTGCGATCGCCATATGGCACTTGGCCAAAGGGCAAGTACCATACAATAATAATAATAATTTATTTTTAACCCACAAATCGTACAAGACGAAAACAGTGGAGTACAAAAGAATATATGAAGACATAATTAGGCAAAACATAACACATACAAACAAAATCTACTTAAAAGTCAAACAGACGAGTAAGCCCATGGGAGGGCGACAGACGCGCGTACGCCGTTTCAGACAGTTTTCTGTGGAGAACAGACAATTTCTTCGTGATTTCCGGTAGCGAGAAATTACTAATAATTTTAGAATTTTTTTGCCAAGGAGGGAGAAAGAGAAGAAATTTACAAAAACGAAAATAAGAGGATCGCATAGCTTTAATATCCTTTTTCTTTAAAACAGGATAGACACCAGATAGAAAAAGAACAGAATGGTCGCAGAAGGAAGAGTATAGTTTGCCAAGAGCTTTCCGATTGTATTTCCCCCTGTTAGCAACAATTTTCGAATAACCCAGTCGAATTTTTAGTCTACAATCGGAAACCTATTAGTCTACATCGGAAACCCATATTTGACGGTGCAAAACGGATAAGTCAGCTACATTTTATTAGAGCTATATTTCGGTCCCTCTGCTTGGGCAAGTACCATTAAGAAAGTAGATCACCTGATAAATAAGGAGAAGTGTAACACCAAAGATAATCAGACCAGTATAATCCTACTGGCACGATCTTTGTGTAACACTGCCTACCCAATGCAAACGAGTGGAGGAGGAGCTACGCAGAACAGCATAATTCGTTACCTCTGCAAAAAGCTATATCGCAGAAGAGCCCCGCATAAGAATACGAACGCTGTCTGAGTTGTCCTTTACAGCTGATTGGTTGTCTACCATTATGACGTCACGTCTAACTCGCTCGCTGCAGACCGGTTCTCTACCGCTGCAGGCATCCTACGGTTTTTCATCTGGTATGCGCAGGGGCGGAAGGCGCAATGGGGAAGGCCCGATAAGCTAAAGGGACAAGTACAAATCAGCGAAAAGAAAAAAAAATTATGTATTAAGCATTATTTATTCCATATTTTCTACGAAACCTGTGTTGTTACTGATGTGGTTTCAAGGGTGGTTGATAAGGCTAGGTCTTACATGGGGTCGCTGGGACCTTGTGGATAGCGTGATTTTCTTCTGAAGACCTTAATTTCCACTCTCAGAACCAATCAACAAAACGAGGGGTAAGCATATCCTATATAGGTAGCCTAGGGCTCAGACGCACTCTTCTCTTTCTCTCTCAATAAGATAAATGTATACTCAGCTACTATGTACAAAACGTCTCCTTTGTATCAACAGATAGGGTTGATGATTAATCGCTACCGGACATGATGATTCTGATAATGGGTCAGCATCACCAGTATCAAGCAATGTCACAAAGACAATCAGAGACATGCGTCATTTATCAGCAATAATCTGAACTTATTGTCTGCCTAGATGGCGTATGGGTTTACACCATTGTTGGGAATGTTAACAAAACGGATGGGGCTTTCTTGAGCCACAACAGTTACTGCAGTGCTTCCAATCCAGAATTTTGAAAAAACGTAAACATAGTTCAAAAATTAGGAGAAATCTGGAGATTCAGTAATCCAAAAAATCAGGAGATTTATAAGGAGAAGTTCTAGAAATCAGAAGTCTACAAGGAGATGTAAGAGGAAATTTGTATGCATGGTTATATGGGGCGTCGCAAGTGCATTTTCGTTGGGGGAGGGGGGGGGGGGGCAGAGCCAAATTTTACCAAATCTCTCAAAAATCTTACCGGATCCTTGAAACTGAGAATTCGAGCTTAAATTCATCATATGGCCTTTGGGTTTTCAGTACAGATATATATATATATATATATATGGAACAGAAAGGATTACGTAGGAGGAGTAACATTAAAGGGCAGCGTGAAAGACGATACGCCAACTATTAGGCGACGTGTTGGCGAAGCCCACTTGGAGAATATATTGCCGGGCACGATTGCAGTAACAGCTTTTATCTATTAAACCCAAGAGAAAATTAAATCGAGCGCCGTGGGCGAACATTTTCGAAATCCAATTTTTTTTTTCCTGTAGGCTAAAATTTAACTGCTGCTCTTACAAATTCTATCATTTACCGTGGATTAAATACAAGACTCTAAGAAGTTCCAGAAACCGGATGGAGCGACGTTCCGGCAGCAGCAGCTACTGTAGTCTAGTCTTTACTACCTATGATCACATAATGTGAGCGCCGCAGGCGAGATTTTTTATAAGTTGGCTTTTTCCTGCCAAATTTAACTATTTCCATCCAGATTCTAGGTCGGTGATGAGTTCCAGTCTCCAAGCCATGCTCGACAAATAATAATTAGGAATATATAGCCGTTCGGAAAAATCAGGAGAAAATTAGGTAGAATAGCGAAATATCAGTAGAAAATCAGTAGACCAGGAGACTCAAAAATAAATCAGTAGGAGACCTAAAAAAAACGTAGATCTCCTGATAAATCAGGAGAAGTGGAAGCACTGAGTTACTGTTTCTTTATTGTAGAGCCGGGTGTTCGCTCAGCAAACCCGCAAAATACCCGAATGGATGCCTGTTCTCCGGCATTTCTCCAATCTTCGCTGCGCTGCATTCTTGTTCGTCTCTTGGTTCATGGGCTTCGGCATCGGGCTGATCTTCACTTTTCTCTTTTGGCATTTGCAGGTAAGTCTCAAAAAATAGTTGCGTTTTTGCAGATACCATGGTATCTGATACCACGGTCTACAGTCGTTTTTGCAGTTATCGTGGTATCTGATACCACGTCAAAAGGCGTTTTTGCAGTTATCTTTGTATCTGGCCAGATATCGTGGTATCAGATATTCAGATACTACGGTCCGACCGTGGTAACTGGTCGTGGTATCTGAATGACTTTCATCAAATTTTGTCAGATCGGTGAAAAAGAAGTTTAGCACTTAGTGATGTAACTGGATATCTGTTTTTCTTTTGGGGTGACTTCAAAAAGTGCAATTTCGGCAATAGTCGTTTTTGCAGAGCACCGTGTATCAGATACCACGATAACTGCAAAAACGACTAATTGCAGATCCGGTTACCGTGGTAACAGATACCATGGTTTTATAAGTAGTGAGCTGATAGACAAAAATGCTCCTCAGCGGGGATTTGAACCCAGGACCCTCTGCTTACAAGGCAGTCACTCTACCACTGAGCTACAGAGGGGCTTGTGAACAGAGTTCGCAAACCACTACACTAGTCTGGTAGAAGCCGGCCATAGGAACAGTGATCCCGCCCGAAGGCAAATTTATCTAACTAGTTCACATCCCCATGTCACGGAAATTAATAATATTGGTATTGGTCACGGTACAAGTCCCTTGTGTAAAGTGCCATTTATATTAGATACCATGGTATCTGCAAAAACGCAACTAATGCAAAAGTTAAACTTTGGCTTGCAGATATGGCGACCCGCAGCTGTCTACCCCCTGTTTCATTGAATCAATCGTTTATTCTAAGACCGAAATATATTTATGAACTTAACTACACTGTCAGAAGTTTCATAACAGATAATACGAGGATGCGCGGTTCCAACAGATAATGCATAATGCTGCTTTCACATTGACGCGTCGTTGCGATGCGTTGCGTATGCGTTTATCTTGCGTTGCGTATAGGTTGCGAAGCGTATCTTCGCACCTGCGCGAGAAGCTTTCACGCTGGATGCTCATTTACATTTTCCTTTCTCGGTTTCTTCTGCTGCGTTTTAACTTCTTCCACTAGTAGCAAGTTTTTCTTCATCATCAGCATGCTTTTCTAGTTTTGCTTCAAAATCTTCCATTTTCGACAAATCTGATGCGTACGCGACGACGCAACGCAAGAATGGAACTTGGTTCTATTCTTGCGTTGCGTTTTATTTGTCTGCGTAAGCTCTGCGTTGCGTCGACGCAAGCGCAACGCAAGGCTTGCGTGGCTCAGTGTGAAAGGCAAACGCGTCAGTGTGAAAGCAGCTTAACAGATAACACTTCGGATGTTATCTGTTGTGTTTCAAAATGTTATGCACAATAAGCGTTACCATCAGGAAGAACCGAAAAACCGCCAAAAAGTATCTACTAAGTTTTCCGACATCATGACGATAATGAATAAAGTCAGTAGATGTTTTTTGGCTCTTCCTAACAAAGCTTGTTATGCATAACATTTCATGCATATCGTTTTCAAACCCAATAGATAACATCCGAAGTGTTATCTTTTACGCATTATCTGTTGAAACCGCGCATCCTCATGTTATCTGTTATGTAACTTCTGACAGTGTACTAACACTAATACCGTTGTTCTAACGTGTCTTACGTATATTAAAGATGAATAGGCCTACAATCAAACATTTGAATTTTCCCAAACAGTCAAACAGAACTTGATTCCACAGGGCTACCGGTTTCACTGCCCTTGATCGGGAGTTGAATATCCAGTTGGGGGCAAAAAATTCGACGCTTTCCGTGCTCTACCCTCCGACTTATTTTGGTACTAGTTTAAGAGCTTGGTCGTCTGTGGCCCGATTGTAGATCGACTTGGCGAGGATTAGAGTTCGGGACCCTCACGTCCCTCACCCGTCTTAGTAAGACGTCTAATGCCCGGTCCACATTCAGTCACATCTGTACGTATTTGGTTCGTTAATTCGGTATTACCCACTCCTTACGTTTCATCCTGGTCACACTTGGAACATAGAAATTCAGGACATATTACCACCATCATCACTCAAAGGTAAACAAAACTAGCTAAAGTTAGTGACTCTGTTCTGTGATTGGTCCAAAGATACGTTTCAAAATGGCGGAGATGGATTTTTCCGTCTCGACTATCATATGTTTTCAGCGTCTTTTCTTCCAAATTTCGACCGTAAACGGTCTTATTACCGGCCCTATCACCAGGTGTGACTAGTGCGGCCCGGGCATAACGCTTTTAATACTTGACTGTCCGACTGGGCCGGTCACTAGTGTTGGGCGATATTTGATATCGATAACGATATATCGGACCAAATATCGATATCGAATGTCGAAAAGTAAATATCGATATCGAAAATTATTCATTTATAATTATTGTAAATAATCCAACATAACTCAAACTTCTATATCCGAAATTAGAGCAATATGTTCTTCGTAATTCAGATTTGAAGTCTTAGTTAATGCAAGATGCTTTTTATGACAATTTTGCTCTTAGAATTTGGTGAATCGAGACGTATACTGTAGCGAAACATGGTACCGAAATATCGATATCATATCGATTTTCGAAAGTGAAAATATCGATATATCGAAAAATCCAAATATCGCCCAACACTACCGGTCACTATGGCAACCTGAGGACGAACACTCTTGATGACTAACACTAATTCTTCTTGCCGATGCAAAATCGCCCTGTACCTACCTAGCGGAAGAGCCGGAAGGCGTATCACAGCTGCTCCGAAGCATCGCCATGATTGGTTAACACAGGATTGAGTTGTTGAGGTTGAGTCGTTAGTGCTACGTTTTCTGGTTCTTCCCGAGGATCACTGGCGTATTTTTGGATTTTGGGGCTTAGTCATATAGAGTATTCCGAACACGAAAGACACCGCAATACTCTACATGACTTCTACATGAAGTCCAAAACACGTCAGTGGACCTCGGGAAGAACGAGAAACGTCGCCCGAACGGTGACTCAAATCCTATGTCAACCAATCAACGGCATTCGTTGGGGACAGCTGCAGTGACGCTTCGGGCTCCTCGCTAGGCACACGGCGTTTCTTCATCGGCACGAAGAGTTAGTCATCAGGAGTAGTAATACAGTAATGTCAGATAAACTAGATCAATCAATCAATCAATAATATATTTCCAAATATTAGGATTGTCAGTATAAGAACAAGGTATACACTTGCAAATCAATGCACTTACGAATCAAGCTCATTATATTTATATACAATTAGAAGTCAATCAATCAAGTAGTCACATTGTAATTTTTCACAAAGTACGGTACAAAGGACTTGAGAAATCTCTCTGACGAGGCAGCTGGGGGTATTTCTAGCAGCTAGAGAGGGTTCGGCGGCCGTCCCCAGTATTAAACCCCCACCGTCACCGAAAATCTGGCGTGATGTCCTAGACCTGGTACAGTCACGTGGGTTTATTCAAACAATGTTTACAACAGATACGTCAGCTACGATTCTTCATCAGCGATATTTCGGCCCTTCTTGGCAAGGGTCCTCGTCAGGCTGTCAATCCTCTGGGTCAACGTCGGGGAAGGAAACAAACCTGTAATAATAAGTTTATTATAATATCGCTGATGAAGACCTGTAATCCACTTATTATTTATACAGGTTTATTTTTATATACAGGTTTATTTTTATATACAGGTTTGTTTCCTTCCCCGAACAAACCTGTAATAAACTTAATATTACAGGTTTGTTTCCTTCCCCGACGTTGACCCAGAGGATAGACAGCCTGACTAGGACCCTTGCCAAGAAGGGCCGAAATATCGCTGATGAAGAATCGTAGCTGGCGTGTCCGTTGTAAACATTGTTTGAATAAATGTTTCAAAGTCAGCTTGGGCTCAAAGAATATTTAGTCACGTGGGTCAATGTGGGCCTGCCTGGCTTCGGCCTGGTACAGTCACGATCGGTGGTTAAGTTAAGTTACGTGATATCAGCATTAATTCACTAGTGCACCTGGACCCAATCGTACAAAGACGGCTATCTAATTACCATTTTGTATCCTATAGGATTATGGTGGTACATCTACCGTGTTCGGTGTTGCATCAGTCGTCAACCACGTTTCTGAGATGTTGGCGTTTTTCTTTAGTTTTAAACTTATTCGTGAAGTTGGACATATCAAGGTGAGCTGCAGTAATTCCCATCTCGATAACTTTTTTCTTATAATAATAATAATATATTGTCATTGTTTAGATGACAGATTTAGGGACAAGAAGAGACGCCGAGTCTGTATATGACAATAATTTTTTACCCGAACATATAATTCGTCCGGAATCCGGTTAAAACCGGAAATTTCCTTAAAAGTTAAAGTTTTATTTGAAGTTGATTAGATGTTCTTTCTAGGGACGCTGCAATCGTTTCTGAGTTTTCTTTTTTTTGTTGGGCAAGTAGTTCGCTCGGAATTCGGCCGAAACCGAAAATTTGGCAGAAGTAAAGCAAGAAGTTTCCGTCAGTATCGTCAAAATAGATATGGCTCTGATATGGCTGATAGAGGTATATCTGAACTTGGTTTTCTCAGATCATTAGCCTGGCGAAGACTGGATCTAGCGAAGACTGGATCTGGCGAAGATAAGACCCAAATGTCTTGATCAAATAATATATTTTCGGGATCCCATCGAAACCTTAGGTCTTGTATTGTTTAGACTTTATGTTGCTACTAAATTTGAATTTCCTGCAAGATTTAAGCCCCAAAATCGAAAATCACCACGACAGTTGTTCGTTGCAAAGATCGTGTCACATTATCTTTGGTTCGTCGAATTCGAGCCAAAAACGAGACACAAAAATCTTATTAGTCGCAGAAACACACATTCGGGCGAAACGAACGACCGCTAAAACACTCTTTTTGAGCCACAACGGAGCCACAAAAATTTTGTGGGATCACGGAAAAACGCCTTATTTCGACAAAAAAAAGGTTAAAGGACCTCTCTTGCTTATTCTGCCTTTTATAAGATACCTAGCTCCCATATGGAATTATAAGCTTCTAAAATCCCCACCTTTCCCCATTGTTCCTTTCGTAACCACGAATTCTTACCGCTTTTTCGGCCTTGCCGAGTTTTCCCGTCACTCAACGAAAAGTTTGCCGGAATCTTCAATGTCCGCTGACAACTCTTTCAGACATAAGCATGTGATAATCTTATATTTATTACTTCTTTAATCTGCTTAGTTTCCCTACTTTTTAACCAAGGCATGTTAAGTTTTCAAATGTTTTGCGCCCAGCCGCCGCGTCGGAGAGCAGGAAGGCTGGGTATAGTCGACAAGCGCTATCAAGATAACCGCTAGTTTCAGGTGGAAAGTAATGGTATTTTCGAAAATCTTTTTTCTGATCCCTTTCATAGGGAAAAGATCATTTCAAGTAAGAGTTGTGCTTTAAAGGACCTCTCTTGCTTATTCTGCCTTATATAAGATACCTAGCTCCCTTATAGAATTGTAAGCTCCCAAAATCCCCATTGTTTCGTTTTATACCTACGAATTTTACCGCTTTCTCGGCCGTGCCGAGTTTTTCCGGTTACACAACGCAAAGTTTGCCAGAACCTTGAATGTCTGCTGGCAACTCTTTCACACACAAGGATGTGACAATCTTCTGTTTTTGACTTCTTTTATCTGCTTAGTTTTCCTTTTCCTTTTTAACCACGGCACGTACAGTTTTCAAACGTTTTGCGCCCAGCCGCCGCGTCGGAGAGCAGGAAGGCTGGATAGAATCGACAAGTGCTAACAAGAAAATCGCTAAATTCAGAAGGAAAGTAATGGTTTTTTTTTTAGAAACGTTTTTCTGATCCGTTTCGTAGTGAAAAGATCATTTCTAGTAAGAGTTGTGCTTTAACTGAAAATTCATTTAGGTTCTATGCATTGGTCTTGCTGGGAATGTCGTGCGGTTTCTCTACATATCGTGGATTACAGAGCCCTGGGGCGTCATGCCTTTCGAACTTATCCAAGGTAAAAAAAAAGATAGAAGAAGAAGAATAGTGCGCTTATCTTCAACTCCTTCGACTTTCCTTCAGGCACAAGTCCTTGATAGAATTCTCTAGAAATACTGAGCGTGTTTCACCCCTTTAACAAGTAACTATTAGTTACTATTTTCGTTCCAACCTTGAGAAAAGTTACTACGTTCCATCCTTCTCAAAATAGTAACTGATAGTAAGTATTTGCTTACCAAGCTTTGGAGCTTAGTAAGCTTGGTATGTGATTGGCTCGATTAGCCCGTGGCATGATATTTAGTGGAAAAAAAAGAAATATGCGTTCCAGCCTTTACGTCGGAAAGCCAGAAACCGTAACGTCATGCATGCGAAGTAGCTACGGTAAGTAGAGTGGAACACGCTCACTATTTTACAGATTTTGGTATAGATGTGTAAAAGTGTAAGCAATGAAGTGAGAAGATTTAGAGCGTGTTCCACCCTTCTAACAACAGCAAATATTAAAGTTACCATGTTCGTTCCATCCTCGTGAAAAGTTGCTACGCTGACCGTTCCAGCCTTCTCAAAATAGTAACTATTTGCTGACCACGCTCGGGAGCGTATTTAGCGTAGTAACTATGATCTCTGTGACTGGTCTGATCAGCCCACCGCACGATATTTTGACGAAAATAGAGAAATGCGTTCCAGCCTTGAAGCCAAGAAGCCAGGATTCGTGACGTCATGCGTAGTCACTACGGTAAGTAGTGTGGAACACGCTAATAATGATATTTACAAAACCCGTTTTTTCTTGTAATCGATACGTGCTAAAGGGATCCTAACAGGGATCCTGTCATTCCCGTTTTAAGGCGTATTCTCGCCGTTCCCCAAGGACTCCTCGGGGAATCGAAGGGAACGGCGAGAATAGAGGGAGTCGATCCACGCGGACTTAGCGTACAGAAACAGCGAGAACACGGGGAATGCTTCCAAAATGGATTTTGTTCGAAAAAAAAATATGCAGTTGACGAAATTAGTCTGGATCCACTTCTCGGGGAACGGCGAGAATATGCCTTTAGTACTGGCTTCTGATGGAAAATGGAACCCAGTGCTAAAGAACAGGGGACGGGCATTCCCGATTTTAGTACATGTTCCCCCTGCATGCATCGTAATGATCAGAAACTCGTTCCCAGAAAAATTACTAAAGGCCTATTCTCGCCGTTCCCCGAGGACTCCTCGAGGAATCGAAAGGAAAGGGCGAGAATAGAGGGAGTGACTCCGCGCGGAACAGAAACAGCGAGAACACGGGGAATGCTTCCAAAATGGATTTTGTTCGAAAAAAAAGATGCAATTGACGAAATTAGTCTGGATCCACTTTATTTTTGGTTTTGTTTATTCTGATAGTTTTTAATTAATTTTACACTGCACAAACACCAGCAAAAATCGATTCCCCTCCGAATCTGAAAGGGAGTCCTTTTTGATAATGGTGATGATAATCGGAGCATTCCCCGTCCGTGGGGACTCGCGAGAATATGGGGAATGAGTCCCCGGGACAAACAAAAACGCGGGGACTCCTCAAGTGGAGTCCTCGGGGAACGGTGAGATTACCCCTTAAAAGAAGGAAGGATGGTGCAGTGTTCCCTCTTTAGTAGTATTCCTCCTGGTGCAGCGTTCCCGATTTTAGTACGCGTTCCCGTTTTTAGCACGCGTTCCCGTTTTTAGTACGCGTTCCTCCTGCACCGTGTCGTTCCGTTCCCATTTTTACTCGATCCCATATGTTCCACCTATTATCCTCTTAACTGAATTACTCTATCAGAAATTCATTTAATCTTGTTCCTTCAAGTCTTTTCAGCGGTTACTGGAAAATTCTCTTTCTTGTCGCAAAATTTCTTTTTATTTCTGCAAATCAGGGTCCTAGCATTACTTACCTGTGATACAGAGTTCTATATAAACTAAGAGCTTGGTCACACTTGTCTCATTTCCTGGCTAAAAAGAACAAGATACAACTAATTCTGAATGTTGTCGTTTTAAGTTCAGGAGATCAATTAGAGCAAAACAGCGCGTACAGTTGTTGCAGGAACCCTAATTGTGTCTGCTCATTCCCCAATCTGCACTGTCGAAAGTTTCATAGCAGATAACACGAGGATGCGCGGTTTCAACAGATAAAGCGTAACAGATAACACTTTGATGTTATCTGTTGTGTTTCAAAATGTTACGCATAATAAGTGTTACCATCAGGAAGAACCGAAAAACCGCCAAAAAGTATCTGCTGAGTTTTCCGACATCATTACGATAAGGAATAAATTCAGTAGTTGTTTGTTATGCATAACATTTCATGCATAACGTTAACAGATAACATACGAAGTCTTCTCTGTTACAACCGCGCACCCTCGTGTTATCTGTTATGAAACTCTGACAGTGTGCCACAAAGCCCATCCAATCTCACTTCCCCTAGGGATTTTCAGTTGTTTGTCAAATAGGCGGCTTTTTGAGCCCAGTGTGACCAAGCTCTAAGACATCGACGAGTCATGGCACCTGCTCCATTTTCATCGTTTATTTGTTAGGTATCACTCACTCCGCAGTGTGGGCCGCTGCTAGCTCCTACGTTGCTTACAACACGCCCAAGGAACTTCGAGGATCTGCTCAAGCCGTTCTTGGCTTCGTGCACAATGGACTGGGCCGCGCCTGTGGCACAATTATCGGAGGTCTTGTGGCAACATCTTACGGTAAGAAAGCTATCGAATCGTATGAGAGATCTCGGCGACACTTTATTTCATCTCGCGAACTAGATTTTTGGTTTCGAACACATATCTGTATTTCTCGGCGACACGCTTTTCAGTGGCAATCTCGGCTACAAAGTTGTCATTCTCGGCAACAAACATTGCAGTCGTGGATACACACTAGAAACCCCGGCGACAAAAGCAACATTCTCGACTACATTTCATGCATTCTCGGCGACACTTCGTGCATTCTCGACAACATTTCTGCCAAACTTGACCCAAAATGCATGCCACAATGATATCCTGTAGTAAAATATACTCCTAGATGGATTACTTTAGAAAGTTTGACATGTAAGGTAGCGCTGGCGCAAGTTTCTTGGCATAGGAATTTTTGTACTTAGCAAAAATTACAACAAGCCAACAGCACCCGGTGTTCCCAAGCGGTCACCCATCTAAGTATTGACCGAGCCCGACATTGTGTGACATTCCAGAATCTGATGAGACTTGGTACTTTGAACGTGGTATGGCCGCAATTGGTACGCAATTACTTGGTAATTTTACGATTTGTGGGCAACTGGGTCCAGATTGCCCCGGGGTTTAAGCTGATGACTTGGCTTAAAGGAACCCTCTTGCTTATTCTGCCTTTTATAATATACTTAGCTCCCATATGGAATTATAAGCTTCTAAAATCCCCACTTTTCTCCATTGTTTCGTTTCGTAACTACAAATTTTTAGCGGTTTTTCGGCCTTGCCGAGTTTTCCCGTCACCCAACGAAAAGTTTGCGGAAATCTTCATTGCTCGCTGACAACTCTTTCGCATACAAGTATGTGATAATCTTCTGTTTATTACTTCTTTTATGTGTTAGTTTTCCCACTTTTTAACCAAGGCAATTTTCAAATCTTTCTCGCCCAGCCGCCGCGTCGGAGAGCAGGAAGGCTGGACAAAATCGACAAGCGCTAACAAGAGAATCGCTAGTTTCAGGTGGAAAGTAATGGTATTTTCGAAAAGCTTTTTTCTGATCCATTTTATAGGGAAAAGATCATTTCTAGTAAGAGTTGTGCTTTAACAACGGGTAGATATGCGGAGAGGAAAATTAGTTTTTATGGGATCGTGAGATTTGGAAGAATCTTGGAGATTATGTCTCTCCCGTTTATTGGAAACTGGCCCCATGTTGCCTAGGAACTCGGAATTTTGTACTTGACAACATTTTGGGTTAAGATGACAAAAATTTTGTGCTGTGTGGACTGACGCTGGTTGCAGATTGCCCCGCCTCTTCCCCTTGACTTGGTTCATAGGCAACTAGGCCCACATTCCCTAAAACCGGTGAGGATAAATTTCGGATATTTATTCCAGAATTTGAGTGTTTGCCCGTCTCTCCCCGTTACAACGTTGGAACAGGCGTGCTTGTAAGGTCGCTGTAAAGCAATAATTCTAAAGGTCGTCCTAATTAGCAGGTTATCATTTTCTCGCGTGTAGTGCTGGGATTTTGATTAATTGCTATTGTTACATTTTAGGGCTTCTCGATCAAAGTTGGGCGAATCTGGTCATGAAAGGATTCGAACCCGAATCCAGGGCTAGGTACGAATCCGATTCTCAATCCGAATCCACCTTTTCATGCTGAGGATTCGAACCCGGACTCGAATCTGGATTTCGATTCCGACTATCAAATCATATAATAGGTTATAGTTTAAAAATCAAGAGGTGATAAAAAAAAGTACTGATACCTCAGGCAAATGAGACGGTTAATTGGGCGACATAAACTTCGCAACCAGGATGAATTTGGGGCTCATTAAGCACAAAACCTAAATCACAGTGTGTAAAAATTGGGAAAAGATTTTAAATTGGAGTGGATTCGTAAGATTCAGAGTTTGGAATCCGAGTCCGAATCCAGGCTGACAAGCAGAAGATTCGAATCCGGCCAAAAGGGCGAATCTTGGATTCGAATCCGGATTCGGATTCGCCCATCCCAGGGTTGGTCACCAAAAGTAACTTCGTACACCCTGGAAAGTAACCCAAATGTATCTCAAAGTAACCCAATGTAACCTAATGTAACCCAATGTAACCAAAAGTAACCCAAAGTAACCCAAAGTATCCTGAAGTAACTCGTGCACCCTAGTTCTTGGTGACCAACCCTGGCGCCTCTGTTCTCGATTCTCGAAAACATTTGGTATCTGTGTTCGTAGCTTGGTCCAGGTACTTGACTCTGCTATCTTTCAGGAACAACAACAGTGTTGCGAGGTTACGGTCTCGCTAGCCTTTTCGTCCTGATTGGCTTCGTTGTCATTTGCTATTACAGACCGGAAACCGGGTTCGTTTCCGACATCCCGCAAGAGGAAGATCCGCATCAGGTAAGCACGTGTTAGTTCACATTAATCCACATTTCCACGACTTCTCTGTCGATCTTCCGCCTTCACCCCTGTAAGCGCTATCAGCAGCGCCGGTTTATCAAAGTTCAACTGAAAAGCCAACTTATTTTTGTGTCATTTAGTCGAATACACTGAATATTTTGGATTCTGCAAAGTCATTTTTTTATTTTCCACTGTTCCACTTTTATTTTCCGCTTCAGGGGGTTTGGTTGTCTTTTTTAAAAGTCAGCACTGCTTACAGAAAATTGCACAAGACTTTGGCTGTGCATACCCATTCCTTCCTTCCGTCTTCCTTCCCTTCCGTCCGTCCGTGGCCGAGCGGTTAGCGCGCCGGGCTCGCAAGTGAAGGGTCGCTTGTTCGAGTCTCGGTAGTGCCTACTGTTTTGTTTGGGACGGGGGTTAGTGGCGTAACCCTGTAAGACAAGCCAAAGTCCACCCAGCTTCAAATGGGTACCTGGAGAAATCCGGGGAAGGTGACAGGAAAGGTGTGT
Organism: Branchinecta sandiegonensis; assembly: GCA_030848855.1. NCBI lineage: Eukaryota > Metazoa > Arthropoda > Branchiopoda > Anostraca > Branchinectidae > Branchinecta > Branchinecta sandiegonensis. Next base: position 18,152,862 of record JAUPMV010000012.1, on the reverse strand, counting down.
GAAAGCACAGGATGGCTGCCCCCCCCCCCAACCCCCCATTGTACTTCCTGGCTGAGGGCCGAGAATCGGAGATCAGCATCGCCAGCTTGGCCTGTCAAGGCTAGTGCTGAACCTTTACCTTTACCTTACCTTTACCCCTTCCCTCTCAAGGCCCCTTACCGTAGATGACAAACACGTCAAAATCTGCATAACTGGTCTTCTGACAGTAAGCTTCTCGGTGACAATTAACGGTACCCTTAAAGTTTAACTGAAAAGCAAACTTATTTGTGTATCATTTAGTTGAATACACTGAGTTATTTGGATTCTGCTAAGAGATTCTTTGATTTTCCACTACCTGCTCCAGTAGTGAGGTTCAGAATATCTGCGGATGTCCCCACAGCGCAAATTCTACTATGACGCGGAATATCTGAATCTGAACACAAACGCGGCTTTTCAGTGGGCGAGGATAAGCTTGGTAAACACTGCATAGTGCCTGAACAAAAATATTTCATAAATCTTTTTCGTCAAGCATGCGACACAAATAGTACCACAAATCTGACAGGGAAATTCCACTATTTAAAAACTGATTATTCGTGAAAAGCGGAGCAACGAAGTAACGGATTTCCATCGGTTCTTCAAGCCTCTTAAAGTGAATAAGCGAGGGATAACAAGACTGTCCCATCTCTGCCCTTTTCAGTTAAACTTTAAAATTCACGTAAACAGACAAACGTGCAAACGCAATAGTCAGTACAATTCCAATAGTATGGATAGATAGATAGATGTTTGAAGTTTAACTGAAAAGCCAACTTGTAGGGCACAGTGAGAGAGCCCCACGCCCGTTGCAGGGCACCTTGTCCACTCGGCTAGATTGTACGAGACGAGAGGGAAGTCGTTCAGGTTGTTACGCGTGCTTTAAATGTATTTTTCATCCGATGATTCCCGTGCTTTGACTTAGCCTTCTCTAACTACCCGTTTTACAGCTTGTTAGTATGCGACTATTCTTAACAGAATCCACCACGTGATCCTTTAAAGGTTATCAGAATAGGGCTAAGATACGACAGTCTGATTACCCATCATATTTTTACTTAATTAGGCTAGAAGAACCGACAAAAACGCGTCACTTCGTTACTTTGTTATCCACGATTCTTGAAGTTTAGCTGACGTAATTTCTCTTCCGTAAATGTTGTACCTCTATACGGACGTAGCTCTATGCTTGAAATGTTTAGCAACTACAGCGGCAGCCAATTGCCGTAATTCATGGCGGATTTGCATTCTTCAAGCCAGGAAGATGAAAGTAACATGGGAAGTGAAAGTGACGAGGAAGCACGGAACAGAGGGCTATCTTCAGATGTGATTCTGCAATCTGGAATCGAACATTTCAAAATCTTTGCTTTGTTAGCCATTGAAACACACGCTTTTGCAGACATTCAAATTTTCCGCGACTCGCCGTAAAGTTATTTGTCGTGCAACCAGCGGAGATTCCAAACGTAAATAGTAGACTACGCGACGTAAAAAACAAAAATCCCTTACATGAGTCAAAATAATTCATTGTATTCAGATCAAACATATAAAAATAAACTGGCTTTTCAGTTAAGCTTTAAGAATCGAAGGACCGCGGTGAGATTTGAGCTCCTGGCCCGCACCCGTGTCACTAGAGGCGGATTCTTGCCGTTCCCCGAGGACTCCACTTGAGGAGTCCCCGCGGTTTTGATTGTCCCGGGGACTTACTCCCCCTATTCTCGCGAGTCCCCACGGACGGGGAATGCTCAGAGAGGAATCAATTATTGCTGGTGTTAGTGCAATGTAAAATTAATTAAAAACAATCAGAATAAACAAGACCAAAAATAAATTGGATCCAGACTAATTTCGTCAACTGCATATTTTTCTTTAGAACAAAATCCATTTTGGAAGCATTCCTCGTGTTCTAATTGTTTTCCGTATGCGGAGTCCGCGTGGAGTGACTCCCTCTATTCCCGCCGTTTCCTTCTATTCCCCGAGGATTCCTCGGGGAACGGCGAGAATACGCCTTAGAAGTCAAAAATCTTGGCTGTAGGTGAGTGCGAAGCTTTAAACTTTTTTTTGTCATTGAAGGTTGCAGCCGAAATGTCCCACCTCGCTCCGCACGGTGTGCCTGGAAACCCAACCATACCTCGAACGCCATCTAGCGCCCATCTTGAAGACCGAGAATCTGCCAGCCCTGCTTTCAGCACAGAGAATGGAACACTCGGAGTACCTGGTAAAGATACCCTATTCTATTCTAAGCTCCGTTAATCGATTCAAATTACACTGTCAGAAGTTTCATAACAGATTGCGCATAACACTTTCAAGAATAACACCTTTTCACTTAAAGAAAGGTGTTATGACCAATTAAGTTTATACTATTTCGTGCCCAGATCTCCAACAACACCTTCAATAGGTAAAAATACTACACTGTCAGAAGCTACATAACGACAACAGCAGGATGCGCGGTTTCAACAGATAACACTTTGGGATGTTAGATGTTATGTTTCTTTCGTTCCCGTTAGTATTTTTACCAATTGAAGGTGTTGTTGGAGATCTAGGCACGAAATAGTGTAAACTTAATTGGTCATAACACTTTATTTCTAAGTGAAAAGGTGTTATTCTTGAAAGTGTTATGCACAATCTGTTATGAAACTTCTGACAGTGTAGTCGTGATAATAATGCGGAATGCTTGAAAAGGCCATGGGCCTCTAGGGGTAGTTTCCAACCTCCTATCAGTATACTGATAGGAGGTTATAGTGCTCTATAGTGCCGACTGGGCTCCCTATTTATTCAAATTCAACTTCACTTTATTTTACCTTAATATTCTTGCAGATGACAAAAATAACAGCGGAAGTCAAAAACAGTTTTTAAACACTTACAGAATTAAATTATTCACATATGGTTTGTTGACGATTTTTCCAGGTCACCATTATAATGTTTCACGAAGTACGAACCAAATGAATTCAGGTAACGCTCAGATGAGTGGATCGGCGGTTGTTCCAGCTGTGCTGCATTTTTTGTTCTTTCTCTGAGCCTAGTGGAATGTTGTCGCATTTTTCTCATTTTAGGTTACAACCCACACAATCCGTTCTTAGGAGGAGGGGTGGCATCGGTTGACCCCGTCGCTGGATCCGTGGCTTACAACTCTTACGGGACACAGCAAGCATACAGCCAAGATACAACATACAAGTAAGTTTACAGTTTGAGGCCTCAGCTTGAAATATGACCAGTAGGCTAGTTACCGTTATACCGTTATCGTTCGAATCTGCGACGAAGTTTCTGCGGAAACCTTTAATGGAACAGAGAAGTAACATTGGTAAATTTTTGCTTACCTGGCTTCTTAGTGTCTGCATGTGGTTCAAAAAGCAAAATGACAGCCTGGAATATGCTCAGAAACGGGCCTGCAAAATAATACTTGGATATGAATATGTTCATTATGTAACAACCCGAGAAAAACTCGGATTACAACTTCTCTCTGAACGGCGCCATGACTTAGTCATGACATTCGGAAGGAAGTGCTTATCAACAGAGAAGTACAGGGGTATTCTGCCAGACGACGCAGTAAAGAATGGTAAAAAAGCATTCACCTGAACGGCAAATAAATTAACGCTACAAAACCCACCTATTCACTCTTCTGATAGATTCCTAAGTCATTTGTGCCATATTTTGTGAATTTTTTTAACATGTCAAGACACGTATAGCCTAATGTTTTGACAATTAATCTAGTATCAAGTATTTTATATTTTTATGCTTGACATAGCGTTTAATTATGTTACAAAAGTTGTGAAGTCGTCCAAATTTTAAAATGAATTGTATATATCAACTATATTTTGTCTAAGTTGACAGTCCTATGTTATCATGTTGTAAAACAGATTTTCTGGAATAAATATGAATATTGATTGATTGGTGTGGTTCCCAGAATCAAACAGGCCTGAAAAGTGAAAAGCCTTTGTTTTAAGCCTTGGTTTAAGGGGTAAGCCCCTCCATAATCGGTAGTTTCATAGAGTCTCGCTCATCGTTTAAAGGACACCTGAATGAAGGGTACCAAGTATCATCCCTATCTGTATGACTTCCGTTAACATTGCCTGCAGAAAACCCAATCCAAATACGAAATAGTGTTTCCAAGCTATGATTTTTGCTCCATTTTGCATCTGTCCTTATTTCAGTACCGAACAATTTTAGAAATGAACAAATGTCTCCAATCAACCCTTCTTCTGGAATATTTTTTAACCAGTTAAGCCCAAACCTATATTTAGAAGAAATTCCAATACGATCCGGCCAGCGCTGTACAAGATTTGAATGAATTGCGCTTTTTGTCTTGGAGTCTGCATGTGCAAACTTCCAGAAACGAACATCCCTATTTTGAAAACGTCACGCTCAGGAGAAGAATGCTCTCCTTGGCCATGTCTGTAAGTGCATTCTCTTTGATGTGTTCAAGTATGGTTTCCTCGTTCAGGTGTCCTTTAAGACTCTTTTTCGCGAAAGGAGATTTTTGCGCTTGGTAAATATCTTGTCAGTTCAGACGGGTCTGGCTCGAACGTTAAATGGTCGCTACTTATTAGCTCAACAGTCCCTGGTTTCGCACAAACTAATTTAATTTAATTTAATTTAATTTAATTTCAAAATAAATGCGGCACAACATTTCATGCGCGAGCAAATTAATTGGCACTTGTCATTAACCTACAACTAAAAACATATATACAATTGTCATAAAATAAATACAGTAATTCAAGTAAGGTTGTTGTGATACAAGGTAAACTGAGGCACAAAACTATTACGGTACCTTTCAGTTTTACAAGCGACAGGTGTGAGTTTTGGTACTTTTACTACTGGTTCGAGATGACGCGGGCTGGTGATGAAGCAAAATACTCAGAAATAAAATTATGCAACAGTGTATGACTCAGAGGAAAATAACACAAGGGAGTAGCACCATGACTTGACAAAATGGACACACTTGAATAGCATGGACACTAGCACCACTAGCGATACAGAACGTCCCCACTGAAATTCAATCAGTCTTTCACCAGCGCTGGCTCCGATAACTTCATATTCTGAACATATCAAACAAATGGGACAGCCTCCATTGTCTCTTTAGTGTGTGCAGACCTCACCTTCGCTTTACTACAAATTTCTGAACCCGAAAGTTTGTCTCGCTTTAGATGCTGCAGTCGTAGTGGATGGCGCTATGAGTATGGCCCGTTTGCAAAGCATAGGTATTGGCCCTACTCCCTAGTGTTAATTTGCTCTGGTATAATTGGTATGGTGCAAAACTGTGAAGAAACCACAACCAGGTGAAAGGAATAATTATTGTGAACACAGCTGTGCCTTTTCTTTATCAAAAACCCTGATATCAGCCAACAATAAGTAAAAGAAATCGAATTAACCCTTCACTAATTCATCGAGGAATTCATCCTCGCCCACTTCATTTATTATTCAGCGGATTCGACAGTATCCATCTCGCTTGGTGGACACACCTTTTCTTCTTGAAAATGGGGAGTATTCTTAAAGTATTACTGAAAAGACAACTTATTTCTGTGTCATTTAACTGAATATTCTGAATTATTTGGATTCTGCAAAGGGGTTCTTTTATTTTCCACTATCTGCTCTAGTTATGACGTTCAGAATATCTGCGGCCGTCCCGGCCCACAACGCAAATTCTGCTATGACGCGGGAAACTTTAATCTAAACACAAACGCGGATTTTCAGTGGGCAGTGGTGAGATTAGTGAAGATTCCTTAGTGCCTGAACAAAAATGGGGAGTATTCTTAAAGTATTACTGAAAAGCCAACTTATTTTTGTGTCATTTAATTGAATATTCTTAATTATTTGGATTCTGCAAAGGGATTCTTTTATTTTCCACTATCTGCTCTAGCTATGACGTTCAGAATATCTGCGGCCGCCCCGGCCCACAACGCAAATTCTGCTATGACGCGGGAAACTTTAATCTAAACACAAACGCGGATTTTCAGTGGGCAGTGGTGAGATTGGTGAAGATTCCTTAGTGCCTGAACAAAAAACAAAAATAAAAAATCTTTCTCCTAAGGCGTACAACAAAAATACAAGCGCATAGAGGTAGGCTACCACAAATCACACGGAAATTCCACTATTTGAAAACGATTAGTCGGGAATAGCGGAACAACTAAGAGCGTGTTCCACCCTCGTACCAATAGTAACTATTAGTTACTAAATCCGTTCCAACCTCACGAAAAGTTACTACGCTGACCGTTCCAGCCTTCTCGAAATAGTAACTAATAGTAACTATTTGCTTACCACGCTCGGGAGCGTGGTAAGCGTAGTAACCACGAATCTCTGTCACGTGATTGGTCGGATTCACCCGAGGCATGATATTCCGCTGGAAAATAGAAAAATCGTTCCAGCCTTGACGACAAAAAGGCAGAATTTGTGACGTCATGCGTGGTAACTACGGTAAGTAGGATGGAACACGCTCTAAGTGACACATTTTCAGCGGCTCTTCAATCTAATTTAAGTGAAAAAGCGATGAGTAACTAGATGTATCCCAGCCCTTTTCGGTTGAACTCTAAGCAGAAACGATACCAAGTTTCAAAACAGATTAGGCCACTGAAATATATAAGTACTGTTCAATATTTAGCCGTTTTTTTTTACATAGAAATATTTTTCTTTCCAATGCTTTACTGCTCGGGGCCATTTTGATAGCCCTCAGTTGCCTACTTTCAAACCGTGCCACTATAGGCGTATTCTCGCCGTTCCCCGAGGACTCCTCGGGGAATCGAAGGGAACGGCGAGAATAGATGGAGTCACTCCACGCCGACTCCGCGTACAGAAACAGCGAGAATACGGGGAATGCTTCTAAAATGGATTTTGTTCGAAAAATGAATATGCAGCTGAAAAAATTAGTCTAGATCCACTTCATTCTTGGTTTTCTTTATTCTGATTCTTTTTAATTAATTTTACATAGCACTTACAACAGCAAAAATTGATTCCCCACCGAATTTGAAAGGGAGTCCTTTTTGATGATGGTGATGATAATCTGAGCATTCCCCGTCCGTGGGGACTCGCGAGAATACGGGGAGTGAGTCCCCGGGACAAACAAAAACGCGGGGACTCCTCAAGTGGAGTCCTCGGGGAACGGCGAGAATACGCCTTATAAGAAGATGCACACGCAATCCGATTTTCGTAGTCGCATACGAGTTTCTTCCGTCGCTTCGAAACTTTAACACATCACATGTAGGTTTTCCTCATAGTGCCGCGGATTTCGCAGACGTATTTTCGGATTCGAAACCTCATCGGCTTTTGTCTGCGCGTAGCTTAAATCATTCATGCTTGCCCTGGTTCGAATTGGGGATTTAGACATTGCAAGTGGTGATGATGATGAGATTTTATTTACGCACTTAGGAAAATAGCGCAGGACAGACAAAGAAAGGAAAAAGTACACTGAGCTTTCAATAATTTAGTAGATGCACGGATCAAAAAGTAAACGTTAAAAAAAGAAAAGGGGCTAATGGTGGGTTTACACACTGCGTAAAATCCGAGCGTATTTTGAAATCCGAGCGTATTTTACGCACGTTTTGAGCTTGAAAAGATTTCTAGCAATACGGACGTATTTAGATACAAACGGACCGATTTCTCAAATACGTCCGTATTGCTAGAGATGTTTTCAAGCTCAAAACGTGCGTAAAATACGCTCGGATTTTACGCAGTGTGTAAATGGACCATAATCGGGTCTAAAAAATCTTCTTCCTAGATGGAATGCGGAGAAGTGTCGAAGGGCAGAAACGTGAAGGTCCTGGGCAACTGAAGATAAATTGGCACAAGGATCAGAGGGCAAAAAAGTTGCGAAAATGCTTCCGATTTAACTTCAATCAGAATAGTTGCGTTTTTGCTGATACCATGGTATCTGTTACCACGGTAACTGGATCTGCAATTATTCGTTTTTGCAGTTATCGTGGTATCTGAGACACGGTGCTCTGCAAAAACGACTATTGCCGAAATTGCACTTTTCGAAGTCATCCCAAAAGAGAAACAGATTTCCAGTTACATCACTAAGTGCTAAACTTCTTTCTCACCAATCTGACAAAATTTGATGAAAGTGAGATGACTTTTCAGATACCACGACCAGTTACCACGGTCGGACCGTAGAATCTGAATATCTGATACCACGATAACTGGCCAGATACCACGATAACTGCAAAAACGCCTTTTGACCGTGGTATCAGATACCACGATAACTGCAAAAACGACTTTAGACCGTGGTATCAGATACCATGGTATCTGCAAAAACGCAACTAAGGATTGACAATATGATTCTGTAAAGCCTGGTGAGTCACATATAATAGATGTTCCGCAATGTGGGAACTTATTTCATTTTCTCCTTTCCAGTGCTGCGAATTTCGGCATTCCAGACCGAGAGACAAGCGCCTATACGACCTCGAGTTATGGCTCAGCTGCTGCTGGTTACACCGGCCATTATACCACTAATTACTAACACGCAATTAAGCGGTAGGTAGCAGTGAAGTTATCCTTTAACTACCGGTGAGTGCAATCACTCTACATTCCACCACCATGTCTATGAGCGTGTTCCACCCTCGTACCGATAGTAACTATTAGTTACTAAATCCGTTCCAACCTCACGAAAAGTTACTACGCTGACCGTTCCAGCCTTCTCGAAATAGTAACTAATAGGAACTATTTGCTTACCGCGCTCGGGAGCGTGGTAAGCGTAGTAACCACGAATCTCTGTCACGTGATTGGTCGGATTCACCCGCGGCATGATATTCCGCTGGAAAATAGAAAAATCGTTCCAGCCTTGACGACAAAAAGGCAGAATTTGTGACGTCATGCGTGGTAACTACGGTAAGTAGGATGGAACACGCTCTATAAAAGTTCCTTTGGTTACTATGAATCTGACGTGAAAGTCTGTCATAGACCGAAGCCGTTAGCAAATGTCTCGATCTTCTTTTTTTCCATAAATGACACAACACCCGCTTCAGTAGTAGCTTGTCTGATGGTTCGATGAGGCGATCAGGGTCAATGGGCTGCGGAAAAGAATATGCCAAGATTTCTGGTACCATCGTCACTTCCGTACCAAAAAGTTTAGACTTGTCAGTTCACAATGGTCATCATCCCGTCATCCTGGTCATCAAGTACATAATGTTTTTCATGAATTTTTCAGGCCAAGTTAGAAATTCTGTCAAAATTTTGTGTGTCTGTGTGTTTGTGTGTCGGCATGGTGGTGACAGGGAGCCTGAAACCTTGGGTAGTTATTGCGAACACGCCCGGTTATCCTACAGCCGCTCCAGAGGGCTAACACTCATTATGCCCACGATCACAATGCCTACGATAAATGCCAACGACTCGTAATGCCCACGGCTCAAAATGCCCACGATTCAAAATGTCCACGACCCAAAATGCCCACGACTCAAGATGCTCACGGTTCAGAATGCCCACGATTGAATTATTTGTGGTGTTAAGTCCATAGTAAACTGGAACTAGTGATGAGTGAGAAACGAAAGGAGCAGACCAAGTATTGGAATGGTGATAACCGTATTCTCAACTGGTATATCTCAATCATAATGTAAGACTATAGTTCTATGCCGAATTCTGAAAAAAAAGAATCGCAAACGTCAAACTTAAAACTGTTATTGTGTTACGAGAGCAACACATTGGTTTTGTCCTAATTTTTTTTTTTTTTTGTCTATTCCGCAGATCACAGCTTGTTGCTGGAAAGTGGGAAGGGTCTAAACTTTGCGGTTTTTACGGAAAGTGTGGACCTTAGGCCGGATTGATGAATATGACATTACATTTTGGAAAGCTCCGTAGAACTCTTGTCTGGGGCCAAAAATGATGGTTTTGCTTGTCCTCGAACCAGAGCCTACGATGTGTGAAGTGAAGCGGATTTGAATAGCCCATGTTAAAGAGGAGTATCTGAAGTTGTGCAGCCAAGCTTTCATTTCATCAAGCCATGTTTCTGCTTTCGACTGACAGCAAGCAAGCAGGCAGGCACCAGTTTTAAATTGAATATGGACTAAAATCGTATGACGCAGTTGCCCCGCCCCACAGCCAATATCTCTTCATTGAATGACAAATAGAAAAATTTTGAGAAACAAAAAAGTGTCATTTTCCCACGGGTCCGAAAGTGCTGCCATCTATTGTTTCTACCCATTTCTGTTCGTGATTTCAGCTAAGTTCATCATTCCATTTTTTTGCACTTGGGATTGCGGTTGAGATATGATATCATACATGCTCCTTGAGCTTTAAAATTTCTCTCAATGCGAAAGAAAATAGAGCTTATCCTTTGCTCCTTTGTAAGTGGTGATACTAGAAAGTTGGCCTATACGGCAAAAAGTCAACTTTTGAACTAATACAGATAGATTTTTTGTTTCAACGGAAGTCGATAGCGCTTGATGAAGTGATCAAAGTATATGCAGTCGGTTTTTTGGTACAAAAATTCCTTCATGAGATACACCATTTTGAAAGCATCGAGGAGTTGACCATGATCATCTTCGGCGATAAGGAGTCTGCAACTTTTGCTAGTTGGTGGACCTGTTCTTTGTTTCCGGTGTATTTGGCGGTAAGAACAATTTGGTTTCCAATAGTAAGACGTTTAGGGATTTGTTAGTAACAGTCGACTGTTAGGCTATGATTATCTTCGGCGACGAGGGGTTTGCAACTTTTACTAGTTGGTGTACCTATTATTTGTTTCGAGTGTATTTGATGTCTATCACGGGCAGAGGGACTTCTAAGTACGAATCGGTTGCCAGAGGGAGTTCATGAGGGGATAGCAATTTCTGAAAATTGGTGCACATTTCATTCGATCTCTAGAAATCTGAGGGTAAGAAAATGCGTCTCAATGGTCTATCACTGTACTGTAACCTAGAATTGAGTGTTTACGCAACGGGTGCAAAAAATAATGTAAAAAAACGAGCTATTTTCGCAATAATTGACAGAGTGTCATCTATGGTATTTTGAGCCTGAAAAGTTAAGGAGAGCTTTATAATATCAACTAGATTATTTACGACAATGTTTTCATTCATCACGATGTCTACGATTGAAAAGGATAAAGTTCAACTGGCTGAAAGTCAATTTAGTCCCTTCTTCCGATATTCATTTGTTGTTGGTTTTCCAACGCTGAGGAATAGCCTTTGGTCATTTCATAACCGATTGTGTTCTTCTTGGAATATACCGTTTTGAAAGCTTCGATGGGTTGACAACTTCAGCACTTAACCGATAGCGAAGAAACAAAACCAAGTGTTGCTCTCGCAACACTTCACGTTGTCCAGGCAACGTAGATTTAGTTTTGAATTAAGCACAATTCTTACCTTCATGGTGCATGATTTGGATCGCCTGTTTTCGCTTTCTGTGTTGGAACATGCTCAGGCTTTTTGTGCAATAAATTATGTCATACTGTATGCCATTTCTTCGTACTTTCAGGCAGATAGTTCTGACTAAAATAATCCCTTTCATTATCTTTCCTTGGTAATCCTGCCCCTTGCAATATCATGGTCCGTTGTCCCAGGACATTATGGTTGCCCCTGCCGACAGTTTGAGCCGTTGGCATTTTGAACCAGGACGATTTTAGCCTCCCCTTTGAGTATTCTAAACTGTCGACATTTTGGTCTGTTGACATTTTGGATGATTTCGGGACTACCTCAATTGTGGGCATTTTGAGTCGTGGGCATTTTGATCATGGGTATTCTGAATCGCGGGCATTTTGAACTGTGGGCACTCTGAGCGTGGGCATTGTGAGAGTGGGCAAAAAGATCCTGGTGATTTTGGGAACAATCCGAACTTAGAGCTCTAGAGCTTGCTGCCCAACAGATTTCTTAAGCGAATTTTCTCTTTTGTCTGTAAAGTTCTTCTTATTTTGTTGTTTTTCTTAATCTTATTTTTGTTCCATATTTTTTTTGTTTTTCAACTTTTCTCTAGCTTTACCCGTGTTAGCCATGTTCTGTAAGGGGAAAGCAAGTTTATTGAATATCAATGCAATTTTCATTTGACTAAATTATTGTGTAATAATTTTATATTATATCAGTTTTATAATTACTTGTAAGCTGGTTGACTGCTCTGTAAACAAACAAAAACAAACTAAAGAAGCTTTAATTTCAGGTGGAGAATCCCAGTTTAACCAGAGTCCAGCTTGATGTTTCGCACGGTATTGCTGTCATCGGTTTCTAGTGCCAAAGTGCTTAGGAGTAGGAAGGTGTTTTGTTACTGATAGCGAGATGTCCAAAGTGTATGTTAGTTATAACAAAGGCCTATAATAAGTTGTTCATTACTTGGTTTCTCACAAGGCCCTTCTACTACCTAGAGGCGAATCTGGCGTTCTCACCGATTCACTTTCGGAAAAGTAAAGCGATAATACTCTTGATGACTAACTCCTCGCCAATGCAAAACCGCCGGGTACCTAGCGGAAGAGCCGGAAGCGTTATCACATCTGCTCCCAAAGATCGCCGTGATTGGTTGACACTGGATTTGACTTGTTGCGGTTGAGTCGTTAGTGAGACGTTTACTCGTTCTTCCTGAAGATCACTGGCGTGTTTTGGACTTTGTCATATAGAGTATCTGCCGAGCGAAGAACTAACGGAAAGCTGTTGCGCCTTTACAAGTTCTCTTTGACTAACCTAGATCTCTTTCCACTCACGTAGTGGATTCACTTTCCGGGTCACTCTAAAACTAGCGGAGTGCAAGAACGGCTCTGGAAAGCGAAGCACTTTTTAGCCGAAGTCGCAAGAACAGCCGGCGCATATAATAGCTGAGCTTTCCAGATCCACAGAATCGCCATCTTTTCTTCAGTAGCGATCTTCTTCCCCCTTTGTACAGGATCGCGTTTATTCACTGTATAGTCTGCGGAAGCAAACTTCTGCCTAGACATACCAGACAGCCGCCTAGGGCCCAGACCTTGAAAGGGGCCGAAAATGGTAAATTTGAAAATTATAATGTTTAAGTTTATAAGTATATGTATAAGTATAGTTGAAACTATACCATATTTTATTCATCTCTAAGTCTGTTTGTCTATTATCTAAATAAAAAAAAAATAAGTTTTTCTTTCATAAATTACCAAAAAGAGGGCCACAACTCTTTTAAAGTTTAACTGAAAGGCCAACTTATTTTTGTGTCATTCAATTGAATACACTGAATTATTTAGATTTGGCAAACGGTTTTTTTTTTACACTATGTGCTCTAGTTATGGGGTTCAGAATATCTGCGGCCGTCCCCACAGCGTAAATTCTACTATAATGCGGGAAATATTAATCTCAACATAAGCGCGGCTTTTCAGTGGGCAGTGGTGAAATTGGTGAAGATTGCTTAGTGCCCGAAAAAAAAAAATCATAAATCTTTCTCGTAAGGCACACAACAAAAATACAAGCGCATAGAGGTACCACAAATCACACGGAAATTTCACTATTTGAAAATCGGTTATTCGTGAATAGCGGAACAATGAAGTGACGCACTTTCAGCGGGTCTTCAAGCCAATTTAAGTGAATAAGTGATGGGTAACTAGATTGTACTGTCCCAGCCCTTTTCAGTTAAACTTTAATTACCCTGGATCTCCCTGTCCCGGCCTGATAGTATCGTGCGGAAGGGAACACTTTTTGGTCCGACAGAACTAAGTACTTCATTCCACGAAGTGCAATTGGTTGTTTCTTAAACGAGGCCAAAAACAGGCCATCTACTTTTTATCGAAGCTAAATGTCATCTGCCGGAAACTGAAGAAACTTATAAAGGGGTAAGGTGACACAGAGAAACTATGCTAGTAGAACGCCGAGTGACACTGAACAACACATCGTGGAATGTTTCATGATGTTCCACACGAATGGTTGTTGGAAGTAAGGATAAGAAATTAGCCATTCGTCTCAAGATAGCCTACATAAGAAGGGTTTTAGCGAGCTGGAAAGCAAAGTCGGAATCACTTTCCAATGGGTTTCGCGCTACTTCGGAAAGTTGCCGAACTTTCCATCCCGGTTTTTGCGCTTCGGAAACCGAAGCAGCTTTCCTGGAAAGTGATTCCACGAGGATAGTGAAAAGCTCCGCGGAAAGTTGAATGTTTCTGCGGGAATTTCAAAGGTGTGGGAAAAAAACAGTGCAAGTATCACTAACAAATAAAGAAAAATGGCAAGCGTTATTAGGATGGCTTCGATGGAATATACGAGAATCAAGAACCGTTAAGTGAACCATCAGACATTCAGACATTTCTTTTTAATTTCATCAAAAAACATATAAATTAAACAAACAATTTACCGTTAACGGCCACTTTTAAGACAAAAGAATCCTGATTGTGGCCGCAGTTCTAACCACCATGAATCCGCTATATCATTCCTTCATTACCCCCCACCCCAAGGAATGTTATTCCGTCTATTCCGTTTCTTCGGAATAGATAGTAATTTCACAATTTCCCGGCGATGTCAGCTTTCCATGCGTTTTCGCGATCACTCCAGCGCGAAAGTGGAAAGTTATTCTATGAATCGCTTTCCCACAGTTTTCGCGATGCGCATCGCTCGCCGGAAAGTGATTCCGAGATCTCGCGAAAATCCTCCTATAGAAACCTTTACTTGAGGATCATTATTTATCTTGCTAAACCACTTCTTAGGGAATTCTCAATGGATTAATCGTTTAGCAGTTTCTGAGAGAGTGAAATAATGCTAGTCTTCTTAGCGTCAGTCACGTTTGAATTGTAGTTTGTATGATCATAGGTGTTGCTTACAGCTGAATGTGTTGAAGAAGAATCTCTAGTCTATATATTTGTTTATGTTAATATATGCACTATCCATGTTATCCGATGAAACTTTTACTGTCGATTTGTTCTGATCTCGAGAATTAGCAATAAATAACCGTCTAAAACAATAGTACGGTATGTACCACGTAATCACGACCAGGAAGTTCGCAGTCCAGTTTACCGGCTTTTCCCCATCATTTTGTACTGCTGTCGGAAATGGAGGTATTCCTGGAGGGTTTTCCTTGAATCTTTCGTTTAGAGGTAGTTATGCGAAATGATATCCTATCACGGAGCTGACGAAGCTTGTGGACGATATCGAACCGAAAACCGAAGCAAGGTAGACCCAGAAGGCGGCTGCAGCTCCTCTTAATGTTGGGCGATATTTTATATCGATAACGATATGTCAATATATCGGACCAAATATCGAATATCGGACCAAATATCGATATCGAATATCGCAACGGAAATATCGGTATCAAAAACGATATTTGTTCATTCATAACTATTGTAAATAATCCAACATAACCTACATATATCCGAAACTGGATCAATATGTTTTCCGTAATTCAGTTCTTATTAATTCGGAGTTTGAGATGATACAAACTGCTGTTTAACGACAATTTGTTTCTTAAATTTTGGCGAAACGAGACGAAACATGGCGAAACATGGTAAAGAAATATAGTGAAACATGGTAAAGAAACATTGATCTCGATTATCGAATATCGAAGTGAAAATATCGATAGATTGAAAAATCCTAATATCGCACAACACTATCTCCTCGTAATGGAGAGAAGGGAAATTGAATTCGACTGAAACGTGATCGATGTTAGGAGAGTTTTACCTATATGTGTCATATATTTGCCTGAATCTTACCACAGTGGGGGAGTTGATGGGGGACGCGTAGTGACCAAACGGGTTGAGCGATTGGGATAAAACTTGAACGGTACTATGGTCAAATGCCTTAAATGTGTAGTTTGGGGGTCTGACCGGATCCGACCTCTTTGGGCAGAGTTCAAGGAGGGTATCTGACATTTGGGTCTAGGCGAGAACCCCCCGGCGAACCCCCCCCCCCCGAACAAACCCCCCCCGGTACCAAAAACCCCCGGCGAAACCCCCACCGGCTAACCCCCCCCCCCCCCCGGTGACAACCCCCCCCCCCGGTGACAACCCCCCCCCCCCAACCAAAACCCCCCGGGGACCAAAACCCCCCGGGCGAAAAAACCCCGAATCCTTAAAAAAGTGGAATCCTAATAAAAAAGACAATCCCAAAAGAATCTCCTAGTCCCAAATAATCCCTACGCCACATATAGTACAAGGGATTAGCTGGGTATCCGGATTAGCTCATGTACCTGCTGACGGATAAATAAGAGTAGAATAACTGGACGCAACTTCATTCGCAGACTTGACTGTACAATAATGTCTGAAGTACAGTAGATATCCAGTAACAAGTGTAGGAATAAGCTTGTGCGTGCACAAAAAGTATGTATATGTGAAGCAAAAAGTGCTGGCTGGATGTGTTCTTAGTTTTGAATGCGTAAAGCGTAGACAGAACAAATATATACAAGGGAGGGGAATGTAAAGCGAAGGTGAAGATTGATGGTGGCAGAATAGTTGCTGAAGTGAACCAACACACGCATTCACCTGAAGCTGTGGTTAGTGAGGTGTTAGAAGTGAAAGATCAAAACCCGTGCCACTCAGTGTAACGACCCCCCTCAACAAATCCTTTCCCAATTATTTCCCCTTCTTGCCGAGGAAGCTGCAGTTAGTTGCTGTTAGATTTGGGATCCCAAAACGGTGGTGGTAGGGTGACTTCAATATGCTTGCCATCAGCGTTGCCACGGGTGGAAGAATTTTAGTAGATCTAGTACACAAAATATAAACTAGTAAATTTCATTTGAACAAGCACAAAGTCCCATTTAAGAGGTAAAAAAAAATCCAAGCCGGAAACTGTGATATTTCTCCTAAACTCAGGGAAATGCTCAAGCCTATGTTCCTAACTCTGCAACTTGCCCCATGAATGTGTAGAGGCCGGAGTGACAGTTCTTGGTTTTGTTCGTTGTCCAAACCAAGGTTTTTTGTTTCGTCCCTGAAATTTATTTTCTCTTTGAGAACAATTCATCAGCAAATCATTCTGAATTTCGCCGGAATTTCAGTGAAATTATGTTCTTATACTGCATTTTCTTGTTGGCTTTGCTTCATCTCTCCTTACTCATGGCGAGGAATTTGAAATGCAGCAGTAACGTGTTTAATCCAGTCAGTCCGTCTCTAAACTTGTGTTAAAATTGGTTATGAATCTGAGCTTGAAAAACTGAACTCAGTTTAAGGATGGATGTAGTAAATCCGATTGTGCTTAAAGCAATCAAGGAAGTGGATATTCACCGATTAGCAAGGTTATTAGCCATGAATCAGTCAATCTGATCAACAGAAATTTGTGACTTCATTCATGAAGCCCATTGCTTGCTATATTTCACATTAGGTGTAAAATTAAACTTTTCATATTATCTTATGCCTGTGATGTTTTGTGATGTCACAAAAGAAATAGGAAAATTAGATTAAATTAATGTTGCAAAATATATGTTTGTGACTTATGAAATGATGGAAAAGGTACAAGAGGGGTACCCGACCTCAGTTTTACACTACCTCGAATGTTGCAGCGGAAATGTTAAGTGAAATGTACATGGTGTCCTGAGAGTCAAGAGGCAAAATATGATTTTTTTTCAACATCATCATCATCATAAAGTTTGACTGGCGTTGAGTTCCACTTTGGGTAGATCTCTTTCTACCTTCTCGGTTGGTCGTTGCTGGTTGCTTTCGGTCAGACGTTTTGCTTCGTAGACTCGGTTCTCTACTAGCATCTCAATCAAAATCTTGAAAACTTTAAAATTCTGTTTGCGCAGGGAGTTTGGCACTGGTGATGACTTGGAACTGGTTCTGGAGTTTTAGCTCATCGCACAGGCTTTTCAGTTGTCGACTTCTTTGTTGGGGGATGCTGCATTCGAAAAAGAAATGTTGGGGTGTATCTTCTTCTGCCTGGCACATAGGGCAGTTAGGGGAGTGAGTCAACAGTCATGTATCCAAAAATATTCAAATTCTGTGCCTTTTGTTTGTTTTAAAGCTGCTTTGAAAAGTTTATTCAAACAATGTTTACAACGGATGTGTCAGATACAATTCTTCATTTTTATTTTGGCCCTTCTTGGCAAGGGTCCTCGTCAGGCTGTCAATCCTCTGGGTCAGCGTCGGGGAAGGAAACAAACCTGTAATAATCAAATGAAGGAGACAAACCTGAAATAATCAAATGATTATTACAGGTTTGTTTCCTTCCCTGACGCTGACCCAGAGGATTGACAGCCTGACTAAGACCCTTGCCAAGAAGGGTAGAAATATCGCTGATGAAGAATCGTAGCTGACGCATCTGTTGTAAACATTGTCTGAATAAATGTTTCAAAGCCAGCTTGGGCTCAAAGAATATTTATGCTTTGAAAAGGGATTTTCTGGCTATTGATTTTGGTAATTCTACCTTTTTCATCATTTTGTAAGTCACTGCCAGGATTCGAGCTAAGGTTAGAATGAGGTGATCTTATTTGAAAAGAAAAATACTGGAGGGTTATCCAGTCTCAGACAAGATTTCAAATTTCCAGACAAGTCTTTTCTTCAGAATATTCTATCCAGCTTAAAAAGGAACCAATAAATATGACAAACATACTAGATTGAAGCTAATTGAATGGTTTACATATTGGATAATTTAATATTGCTTCAATATTTCTAGTTAAACATGTTTTTCTTTTCAAACTAGATCATCTCATTGTAACCTCAGCTGAAATTCCTCACTGTGACTTACAAAATGCTGAAAAAACCAACCAAAGTTACCAAAGTCAATAACCAGAAAATCCATTTTCAAAGCAGCTTCAGAACAAAGGAAATGCACAAAATTGAATATTTTTGGACACATGACTGTTGAAAAAAGTCGTACTTTGCCTCTTGACTGTCAGGAGAGCATGTACATTTCGTTTTATCATTTTCCGCTGCAACATTCGAGGTAGTGTAAAAACGAAGTCAGGTACCCCTCCTGTATATATAGAGTCGAGCTGCCAGTGAGGTGCCGGACGAGTTTACATTTATTAGCCATTCTAAAGACAATCAATTCCATTATTAAATGGAAAGTATAGACTTCTTGGGAAACCGTTCTAGGGACAATCAATTCCATTAGTAAATGGAAAATATAGACTTCTTGTGTGACGTTACGAGCCTAAGTTAATCGGCTAAGGTTTAGTCGACCCCTCCGACTGTTGTACTAATAAATTTAGATCATGTGTATTCAGTACTCCATTCACGAGACCCATTGATTGCTAGATTTCAGATTGTCCTACTAATAAATTTACATCACTCGTGTTTTCCGTTCTTGTTCCATTGACAAGGCTTTTCTGAGCTTACCTCTGACATAAGAAAAACTTCCCATTACTTGCTAGATTTCACAATGTCTGCTGTCTTACTGATAAAGTTGCATCAGTTGGCTTTGACTTTATTATTCAATTTCAGTTCAATTCAGTTTGCTTTATTTAACGTTTTTTGAAAACCATAAGAAAGAACAAAAATAAGACACTCAAAACAAACAGTACACTAAACTAAAACAATCAAGTCGAACGGGCTCCAGGTGGAACCTGGGTCATCCGCAGAGACCGCTCACATTCCAGCCACACAGGCAGAGACAACCTCAAAAGTGGGGCAGATGCAGCCCGCACAAGTGGATTAGACGACCTGAGAATCCTGTTCTGCAAAAGAAAGAATGTTTCTCCTCCTTAGTTCAGGAAAAGAAGGAAGTCCTGTCACCAAAAACACACCAGAAGCACTGCAGTTTCTAGGCAGACAATGCAGCCACCTGAAAGCATTGTTGTAGAGAATCCGAAAAGACCGGTCAGTTTACCAGAGATGCTGATCACAAGGGCCAGGCAGTAAACTGGAGTGCAGTAGGCCCTGAAAAGAACAGATTTTATGTCTTCCTCACATGAAGAGAATTTCGAACGGCTCGAAACGGCTGTTACGTGCTCCTCGTCAGTCAGTTTAGACGTCAGATGGAACCCGAGATATTTAAATGCCGTCACAAACTCGAGAGTGACACCATTGAGTATGGCCTCCGAGATGCGTTTCAGTCGAGCTCCTTTCGGAAGAAACAACATACACTTCGTCTTCGTGGTATTGAACACAATATCGTGTTCAGCGGCAAACCTTTCACAATTGTTGACCCCCTTTCTTAGGGTCGGACTATGAGAAAGAATTAAGTGTTTTGTGTAAGTGTGAAGGGGTGGTTAGGTGTAGCAGCGCTATTTGTAGCAGGCAGCGAGCGTAAAAATGGCGGCAATTGGTTTTCAAGTTAAGTTCAGTTAAGTTAAGTTCAGACAAGTTCAGAGTCTTTTTGAAGGCGATACTCAGTTTTAGGTCAATAACTAAACAGGTTATTTATTACTTACATTGGTTTGGGATATAACACTGCACTATAAAGTTGGTTGAACTGGGGCTATGCCTCAACTTTAACTGACTTGCTAACTGAGAAGCTGGCTCTTTTTACTCAGCTTACCAGTAGCTGTAGGGAGCATGCCCGAACTCGTTTCTACGGTCCCATTGGAGGAAGGGTACTTTACAGGGTAGATATATGTTAGTCAGGATACACCCAAACTTGAATCTAGTATTCTCTTTGTATATCCTCTTGTATATCCCTATCTGTTAGGTTAAAATACTTCATCCCAGTATAGCTTGTCCACTGTGTGTTAAAAAGGTGTGTTAAAAAGCTAGTGAATCTTATTTGGTTATAACTGTTTCCTCACAGGATGGTGGCTGTTATATTGTATACAGTTCTGTATGACCATGGTTGAGTTGTATTTTTTAATTTTGTCTTCTGGCCATCGAGCCTGCTCTCTGCCATGAAGTTATGTAAAATTACTTGTTTTCATTATTTGAAATTAAATGAACCTGAACCTGATTGCCATTGGGGGTTGAAACCAGGTTCGCCCTTGTTGCACCCAAATTTCTTTGTCTTTGTTCCTTTGTTATTAGGTAGCCTTGGTCATGTCCCTGTGCTAGAGCGGGAAGGAGCTTCGTTATACACTAGAAGTAGCCGAAGTAGGACTATGCTTGCATGCTAGTGATTATTTTTTACTTTTTGTGGTCCTTTCACTGGATGATGTAAATTATTGCTTTAGCCTTTAAAACACGGTTGGCCAGGAGTCTCTACCTCCAGTCTTGGCGGTGTCGATCTTGGAAGCACCAAAACATAAAGAAAAAAAATGCGTTCAAACAATACAGTCCCAAAAATTTTGACAGATTCTAGGTGAATTCGCTTGCATTGCCATTGGCTGCGAGCTTTAATCCAGAAATAAAGCTGGGACTCATCCCAGCTTGAGCTGTTAGAATTTATGTTTCTTCTATCCTAGTAACTGACAAAGGATATTCTTAAAGCACACCTCTTACTAGAAACGATCTTTTCCCTACGAAACGGATCAGAAAAAAGTTTTTCGAAAATACCATTGCTTTCCACCTAAATTAGTGATTTTCTCATTAGTGCTTGTCGACTCTATCCAGCCTTCCTGCTCTCCGACGCGGCGGCTGGGCGCAAAACGTTTGAAAAGTGAACCCGCCGTGGTGAAAAAGTTGGACAACTAATGCAACTAACAGAAGTAAAGACAGAAGATTCTCAGATCCTTATATATGAAAGAGTCGTCAGCGGACACTGAAGATCCCGGCAAACGTTGCGTTGTGTGACGGGCAAAACTCGGCACAGCCGTAAAAGCGCTAAGAATTCGTAGGTACAAAACGAAACAATGGAGAAAGGTGGGGATTTTAGAAGCTAATAATTCAACAAGGGATCTAGGTATATTGTAAAAAGCAGAATAAGCGGGAGGGGTCCTTTAATACCCGAAGCTTAATTTTTCAGATCATCCGAACATGATTTGAGACCTTTTCTGCCATGCCTGGTACGTATGAGCCTGATTACGCCACTTGACCAATCGGAAGAATGCCGATTGGCTCGAAGATCCGTTTTCCAGATACTGTGTGGTACAGAAGTTGTTAACTCCATAGTTGGTCTCCTGTCAGTGGATTTCCCAACTCTGGAGACTGACTTGAAGAAAGAACATCAGTTGAGGTTAGTGACCACATCAGAAGCATTTTTTGTTTTGTTTCCGAAACAGCCACATTGGAGAGTCCTAAAAGTCTCATTACCAATGTTTATGATTTCTTATGCGTTCGTACACGCACCAAGGCTGTTGGTTTTCCAATGTCATGACGACAAACAAAGTCCGCAGATGCTTTTTTGGCGGTTTTTCGGCTCTTTTGGACAATGCTTGTCATGCCTAACATTTCATGCACAACGTTTTTCAGGACATTATATTATATCCCAAGTGTTGTCTGGTGAAACCGCATATCCTTGTGTCATCTGTAGGCTAATAATGTGTTGCATGAAAAAGCATTTGGTCTCTAAATAACTTGTGGTCTTGAATAGTCATGCATAAAGGTTGTTCGCGGAGTTCTTTAGGGCATTTGTGATGGAAGGGTCGGTTAAGTGAGTTAAGCAACTAGTCTTTGCGGATCTAGTGACAAGACTGCACACAAACAAATACTTCCATTCCTGGATAATAGTTGCGTTTTGCAGATACCTGGTATCTGTTACCACGGTAACTGGGTTTGCAGTTAGTCGTTTTTGCAGTTACCGTGGTATCTGATTTACGGTTGCTCTGCAAAAACGACAACTGCCGAAATTGCGCTTTTCGAAGTCATCCCAAAAGAAAAACTGATATTCAGTCACATCATTAAGTGCCAAACTTCTTTCCCACCAATTTGACAAAAACTGATGAAAGTGAGATGACTTTTCCAGGTACTACGATCAGTTACCACGGTAGGACCGTGGTATCTGAATATCAGATACCACGATAACTGGCCAAATACCACGATAACTGCAAAAACGACTTTAGACCGTGGTATCAGAAATATGGTATCTACAAAAATGCAACTAATGTATCTGAGGGAATCGGGACGACAACCGTGGGATTTTTCACCTCACAGTCATTTGGCCAGTTGTGATTCTATAAAACTAAATACCTGATAAAATTATTTTTAGGTTAAAACAAGGGGTTCAGCTTGAAGACGGTGTTCAAAACTCGGTCCTTGAGTTTGAAAGGAGTGAGGCCAAAAGGAAGTTTCGACTAGTCCTGTCTGAAATTCTAACTGTTGTAGCAAAGGTATTGTATATTATTAATTGTTCCCTTACAGCCTTTGGTTGCGTTCCGGAAACTTGACAAGTGTTGACAATCGTCAACTTTATTAGGGGCTTAGCTAACTGCAGCGTCAACGATCGTTAAGTTCTACAATTGTTAACTTTTCCCAAGGACGCTCACCAACCATCGTTAGGCTACAAAATAGTTAACAATCGTTATCGTAGGTGGGTGGAGCTTAAATCAGAAACCTGGAACGCAAAAAGTTAACAATTAACAAGTTAACAAATCGTTTACTTTACTTCGGGGCGGAGCTAACAGCAGCTTTTACGATCCTTAATTTTTCCCAGTTCTACAATTATTAACTATTTTGTAACGATGCTCACCGACCATCGTTACAAAATAGTTAACAATCACTAAGCTCTGGAACGGAAATTGTGGTGGGCAGAGCTTACATTTCAAAATCAGAAACGTGGAACGCAAAAAGTTCACAACTGTTAACAATTTGTTAACGATCGTTAAGTTCTGGAATGCAACCTTTTCCCGTGTTTTGCAGGAGGAAGGCGGAATCGAATTTAAAATCTCTTCCATACATGATTCCTAGACCATGGATAGACAAGCTATTCCGTAGAACTTTTTACTATAGCAAACAGCAAGGTGGCCACAATTTGTCCGATCTTTACTTATTCCAGTGTGTGGTAGTATGGATGAGAACCTGTCACATTTCTTATGTGAATGCGAAAGTTTGATTGAGCATAAGTTGGAATTATTTGGAGGTAATGGAGGGAGACCGAATGAAATTTGCAGCAGATGGGGAATAGGTATTTCAATAATATAAACCTTTGATGAGGTTCCTCAGGGTAGCCCTTGCCCATAGGGATTTTTCTGTGTCTGTGTTTGCCATGGCCGTTGGCTTTTAGGGAAATAAATTCTTATCTTATCTAATCTTGGGCTTGGAATGAGAGTTCTTCTGCATTTCATGGATTTCCTGTCTACCCGAACTTGTAGTCTGTTCCATCTACCATTGGTTATCGTACCCTAAACCAAAGATAGATAGTAACGTCTAGGGAATATTTAGCTACAGTAAAAGGCAACGTGACGGCTACTTGAACATAGAATAATAATAACGTTTGTTTATTCAGCCAAAAGGCCATACAAGACTTATGTTCTGTTCTTTCTGTTCTAAGTTAACGTTTAACTACAAATTTGCAGAGTTCGTAGATTTCAGGATACCGGGAAACAAGACCAACCCGACTCGAACAAATTTCACCCTCAAATAAGAAAGCGCTTGATACTCTAGGAGGAAGTGGGCCAAATCCGCCTCCTGCAACTTGCAAAGAGGGCTTTGTGAAATAAGAGTTCTAGGTGTTAATTCATTTCGCCGGGAAGAATATGTGAATTAGGCTAGCGCCCCCTATAAATTTTAAGAGAACTATGCGTTACATTGAAGATGCGGTCATAGTCTCTCATTACGCCTACTAGTTTTGATAGAATGCTAGAAACAATGCCCATGGCTTGTTTTAAAGTTCAATGGGCACATCAAACTACCCCAATCCCACTCTGTAACAACCTAGGAATAATGCTTACCCCCTAGCTAAGCAGCTTTTTCAGCAGTTTCCTCTCTGTGATATTTCAAAGCGTAATCTTTTGGGACAGTACATGCTCAATTTACTAGCTTGGACAAAGATAAAAGTGATGTTTCTTAAAACACTTAGTAGATCTTTATTTCATGCATAAATCAGCTTGTCTTATTCAGATTTGATTAGGCTATTTGTTTTTGAATGATTTTTGTAGCTACGTTATTTTTTATAAACTTATTGCATATCCTAGTACATTTTATAAAGCAAGTTAATTATGCTTCACAACACTATTCCACAAAGAAAAACTTTTAATAGGCACTTAGAACATGGAACTTCTGATGAAACACTAGAACAATCAGTTAAACTGCATCTGCGGCTTGACTTATTGGTGACATCTCAAATATATCCTTTTCTATCAAGCTTTGCTGGGAGTTTTTGAATTTCCTGCCACGATATCCCAGCTCCTAGGATTTGGATCGCCGAAATGCCAGAGAGGTAAAGACAACGGATAACAAGAAAACGGCCGATTTTCGTAGCGCCTTCTAAAGGAAGTCGGAAATGTTTTTTTTTGTGGAGCATTTAATACAAAATAAAGCATTAGAAGTGTCCATTGTGCTTTAACGGTTATTCACTAGCGTCTGACGCTAGCATGATTTCTTAGCAACGTTCTTCTCCTTCATGAGTTTTCTCGATTTCCGCTAGATGATTGGAAGCTAGACAAAAATTAGTTGGAACTCCACTGGCTCATCTTTGGATAGATTGCAAATATGTTTGGTCTTGTTAATAACATATCAATTGGCCATCCGTGGCCTTTCAGACTGAAGAAGATGGCACTCGTCGTCTTTATTAGTTGCGTTTTTTCAGATACCGTGGTATCTGATACCACGGTCCAAAGTCGTTTTCGCAGTTACCTTGGTATGTGATACCCCGGTCAAAAGGCGTTTTTGCACTTATCGTGGTATCTGAAAAGTCATCTCACTTTCATCAAATTTTGTCAAATTGGTGAGAAAGAAGTGTAGCACTTAGAGATGTAACTGGATATCAGTTTTTCTTTTGGGATGACTCCGAAAGTGCAATTTCAGCAATAGTCGTTTTTGCAGAGCAACCGTGTATCAGATACCACGGTAACTGCAAAAAACACTAATTGCAGATTCAGTTACCGTGGTAACAGATACCATGGTATCTGCAAAAACGCTACTATTGTTTTGTTTTGCATTTAATAGTTATGTGAAATGATAGGTAGTAGAAGCCCTTGTGTCGTTTTGATCAAGTCGTTTGGACGCATATTGGCCCTTGCTTGAACTGACTATGCCCTCGCTTGAAAACTACGGTGGTCCAAGTTAAGCCAGTCAGTGCTGCTTAGTATTGCCTAGTGTTCAGTCGGATTTCATTTCGTTTTGTAAACGAAACCATAAGAAAAAGAACACCCTATAGAACATATTAGTTGCGCTTTTGATCCGAATTCACCTTGCGATTCTCCTTGCAATTCTCCTATTTCGCGTGCTTGGACTAGTCAGATGAAGCGAATTCTCCTTTTCTTGCGTTTTTAATAGTATAATAGATTCTTTATTTCCATAATAGCACAACGTAATATGGCTAGCAGAGGATCGTCATGGCGTAACACATGTCAAAGTAGTGACGTATAATATATACAGTATATGATAATAATGATATAGGCCTATATAGTATAATACATGTCACACAACAGGAATTAAAATGGGAAATAATAAAATAAATCGAGAACGGGGAAAGCCTCTCGATTCTGCAGAATCGAGAAGTTAATTCTCGATTCTCCTCTCTCAGTTCTCCTCCCTGATTGGTCAACAGAGTGCGGGTGTTCAGTAAAAATAAATACGTATAACGGGTTGCGGACGAGCTGCCAAATTAGTGTTTTGCCGAAAGCGAGAATGGAGAAGCCAGACTAGCAAAAACGGTAATCTGTACGAGAATCCGACAGTTGATAAGGCAGACATTTGAAAGATGCGTCGCCGGTGCTAGACCATGCGATCGGGTACAAAGTTATTCAGAGTCACCAAGATACGGACCGAAGTCCGATTGGTCTTGATCTAATAAAAGCACCCCTTCCGTAAGGTCGGGGCTATTGTGCATGTATTAGCTCTAGAATTACCACAGTTATCCAAGTAGAATAGTACGATCTAAGGAACCATAACTGATTTATTGAGCCATTCGCGGAATCGAGAACTCAGAAGCGAGAACGGAGAACTGAGAATTCAGATAAAAAACGCAACTATTGTTCAGAATATTATTTTTTATTTGTAGACAAGTGATGGTAAAACAGACTTCGAAATAAAGAATGTTGAACTGTTTTCGACCAAGGCTTTCCTTGATGAAGTCTCGGACGTCCTGTGCGTTGCGATAGCAGAGTTGCCAACCCTTATGCCTCTTTCTGAAGTCGTAGAGGCGCTAATGCAAATAGAGAATGGGGATTGGTTCATCGAGAGAATCGTCGCAAACATGCCGGATGTTCTACTTGATGGTAAGTTACTATTTTGTGTACTCTTCATGAAGGACGCAGTAAATACTAAAAATGGGCGGCCCACACGATAGAGGTTTTCAAGTTCTTTAACATTAATTCAATTCAATTCAATTCATTTATTTGTATCCGCCAAAGCTGGCGAGTTGAAAAAATATAATAAATTACACAAAATCGGTCTACAACTGACTAATAACTCGACCATAAACTTTCATAAAAATGTACGTCATTTAAAAATAATTAGCCTACACTTTCCTAAATGAATTCTACCTAACACTTTAACCAAAATACAATCAACGCAACGCGTCGGACAAAGTGTGCTTTATGGTATAAATTTTTGAAAAAAATGTTTCCTGTTTCTTTTTCAAAATATCAATGGGTTTTTTTAAACCACAATTTTCCATCATAAAAGAACTAGATTGGTATTTCGAAAACCGGCGTAAAAATTTCCCTAAATTAAAAAAAGTAGTTTTAATACGAGATAAATTTGTCAACGCTAAAAAAGGTAAAAAAGAAGATGCAAGCAAAGCCTGTGGAAGAGCAACAGTGTTAAAAATCTTTGCAAGATTGTTTTTATTTTAAATCTAACTCGTATTCTTCCCTGCGTGATCGTGAACTTTTCGTTCCGCCAAAGGAGGTTACAGCTACAAGTTCGTTATTCTGACCTCAAAATATGCTTTTCTGTTTAAACACGATTTTTCAAAGTCCGTGTCAACGTCCGGAAATACCATTCCTGTTCACAAGCAATAGGGCTTTAGGTAGCGGACAGTCCTGTTAATTTGCCAATAGTTGCGTTTTTGATCAAAGTTGCCTTCAAACTCGAAGATCTCCATTTAAATACCGTTTTTGGTCACCGGTCACAGTTTCTTTGCAGGGTTGCCACTCGAACAAAATAAATGGTACTAATCAAAACGGCAAAAAATACTTGTTTGAAAAAAAAAAAGTACTACTTTCCAAAAAAATCGTCGTTCCCGTACACTTCTCTTTGGCATATCACATAGTAAAATATTTTGGATAAATTTCTCTTTTTCATCTTTTCTTCTTTAGTAAAAACAGTCGATTTTCATATTTGATGGTGCAAAATGGATACGTCAGCTGGATTTTATTGGAGCTATATTTCAGCCCCCAGAGGAAATGAAGCCCCGGCAGCCTTTCCTAGATACTGTTGGCTACCCAAGAACATGTAAAAATGAGCGCAGCATGCCATGTTTTTTAATCCACCTTTTTGCTGCCGCAATTTCCCATACAGATTCTTATGTTTTTACTTAAATGTTTTCCTAAGCCCAAGCATAAAACAATCTAAAACCCCACCTAAATGACGCGCCCTTCCATAAAATAGTGAATACTACGGAACGCGTTGGCTACTACTGCGCTTGAGATCTTGTAGTCTGCTACAGGAATTTAAACTACTGCGCTTGATCTTGTAGTCTGCTACATTAATTTAAAAAACCCTAACAGCGGATGCAGAATCTGGTGAAAAATCTAGAAGTCAACAACGACACGAAATGATTTGGAGTTGATTTGAAAAATTACAGAAAAAGTGTCATTTTAGGACAAAAAAGTACTGTTTTTGCGAAATATTATTATTAAAGTACTACTTTCACAGAAAGTATTAAAAAAGTACTACTTTGATCAAAAAGTACTAAAAGTAGTACTTTCGTACTACCCGTGGCAACCCTGTTTCTTTGTCCTTCAAACTCTGACCGTCGAATTCGTGATCTAGCAAGTTCGAAGTTTGCTTGAATCGTCGAAGAAACGTCGACCGGGCAAGTATCGACGGAGTCGTAAAAACATTAATTAAGCAAACGGTGAGCTTCGACGGCGTTTGGAAACGGAAATTAAGCAACCGGCTACGCTACCGGCGAACAAAACTTCGATCGAAAACGCAACTAATGAAAGATTGCTTGCAGTCAAATCTGCCAAGGACAAACTGTATGAAGTCCTTGTATGATTTGTATCTTGTTACTACTCATTTATCCGAAAAAGAAAGTCGTATTGACAAGCGTTATACAAGAATACAAACAAAACAATACCAAAATGAATATCACCTATCCACCTAGGGAACCAAAAAGGTCGGAATTGATCTTATCCCAGATGGGTAGTGATGTTGTATAGGATAGACGAGTAGAGGCGAGGTTTAATGAAGTTAATGGTTCCTGGGGTGTGGGCTGAAGACATTCTGACACCGTAGGTGCCCACTAGCCCCAGGACCAGTCAGGAAACCGGACAAAAGAGACAAGGGAAAGTCTCAGGGAATTATATAGCTCAGCCGCAGTCAATCCAGAAATCCCTAATCAAGCTGGTTCACACATCCTAGCGCAGCTGGAATTCACATATCCAGTCAAGCCCGAGGCCTACTAGCCGAGATGGACCATAACGTCAATAGTTAATTTACTCGTATTACGTGAACAATAGTTTGACACATAATATATAATCAAGTATGAAGCGAACACTGAGTCCCTAACTAAATATATAAACTGACCCTTACCATAAATACTAAAATAACAAACAGGTCCTGCTCGGACTAAAGATGAAAGAGAACTGTTCTGGCTACGGACTCATTCCGTAACCCAAATACTTAGAATGAAATGGATCAAAGCCTGACCTCGGATTAGCCAGCAGCTAACTGGAGGTAACGGATAAAGACCGAGTGACTTATTGTCACGATGCCGGGAAATTAATGATGGTGATGAAAACCGAAGAGATATATAGAAAAGTAGGCGATAGAGGGAGGGAATAACTAGGAGGACTATTGCAGAGCAAAGTGCTATGGGATGTCTCCATAACAGTGATAACTGCATAAACGGGGTACTCACTCCCTCAATAAGTTTCGTAGTTCAAAATAATGCAGTGTGGTTGGTTCAAATGATACAAAAATAAGTTGGCTTTTCAGTTAAACTTTAACAAGCTTAATGCCCGTAAAGTACGCGTTGAGCTCTTACTTAGTGAAAGCTAGGTTCTTAGGATTGGACGCGGTTCCTCGTGCACTCCCAGTCGAGCGTTTATCTGCTTGAAAACGTCGTCAGCAGGTCAAGTGATAACTGTCCTGATTTTTTGTTTCCGTAGTTTGTTACTCGTTGATTAGAGGAGGCGAAGCCTATGAAGAAGAAACCTTAGCTGGCCGCACTCGCCTCAACGTGCTGAAGAGACTGGCAGCACTGGAGCCTAAAGTCGCTCTCAGTCTTAGAAGCAAATGTGTAAGTATGCTCAAGGGCTTATTCCCTCTTTTGTCTTCTTTTTGTCGAGGCGTATTTAGGCCCAGGATTTGTGTTGATCCTAGATCCTTAAAGCACAACTCTTACTAGAAATGATATTTTCCCTATGAAATGAATCAGAAAAAACGTTTTTGAAAATACCATTACTTTCCACCTAAAATAGCGATTCTGTTGTTAACGCTTGTCGACAATATCCAGCCTTCCTGCTCTCCAACGCGGCGGCTGGGCGCAAAACATTTGAAAACTAAACGCGCCTTGGTTAAAAAGTGAGAAAACTAAGCAAATACAAGAAGTAATAAACAGAAGATTATCACATCCTAATGTGTGAAAGAGTTGTCAGCGGACGTTGAAGATTCCGGCAAACTTTTCGTTGGGTGACGAGAAAAGTATATTATAAAAGGCAGAATAAGCAAGAGGGGTCCTTTTATAAAATTCTACGCTTTAAGTTGGGCGTGATGGACTGTTAATAAAGTAGTTCACACTGATCCAAGCATTGCTGGTTTGAGGATTTGAAATTTAGAAGGTATTCTAAATGCTTAAAATACAATGACCGTATTTTTTTTCTCTTTGTTACTGAACATTGTCGCCAAACGTGTCCGGGCGTATTTAAGCCCAGGATTTGTCTTGATCCTAGATCCTTAGTAAAATTCTATTTCTTTAAGTTGGGCGTGATGGATCGTATATAATGTAGTTCACACTAATCCAAGCATTGCGGACTGTGGGTTTGAACTTTAGAATGTATTCTAAATGCTTAAAATACAATGACCGTATTTTTTTCTCTTTGTTACTGATAGTTTAACTGAAAGGGGCTGAGGTAGGATAATCTAGTTACCCATCACTTATTCACTTAAAGAGGCTTGAAGATCCCAAGAAAATGCGTTACTTCGTTGCTTCGCTATTCACGAATAATCGATTTTGATATAGTGGAATTTCCCTATAAGATTTGTGGTACCTCTCTGCGCTTTTGTCTGTGTTTATGCTTGACGAAAGTGATTTACGAAAAATAAGTATTCACGCAGTGAGCAGTGATCACCTAGCTCACCACTGGCCACTGAAAAGCCGCGTTTGAATTGAGATTCAGATTTTCCGAGTCGTAGTAGAATTCGGCGTTGTGAGGACGGCCGGTGATATTCTCGACGTCATACTAGAGCAAATAGTGAAAAATACAAAAAATCCCTTAACACAGTCTAAATAATGCAATGTATTCTGTTGAGTGATACAAAAATAAGCTGGCTTTTCAGTTAAACTTGAATATTGTCGCCAAACCTTAAAGTGAAATGATGTTAGGATCTGCAAGACCCTGAGAAGTTGCCCACGGAGTCATGTACGCTATCGTTTGTTCTCCGCAAGTTTTATCTGTTTTTTGTTTTTTTTTAAGATTGAGCTCTGCCGTATGCCTGCTTTTGCGGTTCACCTCACGCTGCAGTATAGCCCCACCGACCTTGTATCATTTTTGCTGGGCCTGCTGCTTGGATCGAGTAAGCCTATCCGAGATTGGCTCTCGGCGTTCATTAGAACTAGTGAAAAGGTTTGAATTTTAATTTTTAATTTACTAAAAGCAGTATGGCATATTCAAGGTCGTCGCTTTTTTTTTGGGGGGGGGGAGAGTTCCCTCTGGCTACTGGTCATTAGCTGGCAGGCGGAAGAAAAGTTTTGTGTTTTCAGCAATTCTATAGTTCGTACGGAATTTCACGAAATCGCAAGATGTGTTAAAAGGTTTTCATTCATTTGCCTTTCTACTGATGTGCAGTTGAGATATGCTTCTTTGAGCGTAGTTAATTTTTAACAGTGTCATTTTCATCCACTTGATATGACCGAAGTCAGCTACGAGTCAGCTTAAGTAGCTAATTAAGCGCTCCCAAGAACATATGAATGGGTGTTTTGGGTCTTTATTTTACCATTTACCCATACATACCATACATTGACGGATAAGTTCAAAATTCAAGGTGCTAGTGTTACCCTTTTAAATGTTTCCTTAATTAAATCATGGACAACTGCGCCCAGTCAGCGCATGACGTTCCATTGCTTCCTGGCCGAAGATTGAAAATTTAGTGTCTTTTTATGTGTCTTTTATACTCCGCTTTTTAAAAATGGCGGGTTACAAATAACTACTTACTTACTAAGTAACTTAAAACTGCACTGTTTAAGGTTAACTAACTTTCAAAGAAACTATTCTTTCAACCGAAGCTGAGTGCGAATCATGTTTGGCGGTGCTAAACGGATCAGTCAGCTAAGATTTTATTCCGCTAAGAACACTTCGGTTCTTCTTGACAAGGTCCCTGGTCAGGCCACAGCTAAAGAAAACAAGAGCTGAAAGCTCATATGGCACTTGCAAGGCTGGTTCAGATGGAAGTGATGGTCAAAAGTAATTTTTTCACTTTCAGGTTTAGATGCGCCAAACTTGCAAGGCTGGGTCAGAGGATGGAAGTGATGGTCAAAATTTTTTTTTTTCACTTTTCGGTTAAACTGCGCACTTTAAGGGTGCTGGAAATTAATTTCTAAGCAAAACCCTTGTCTAAGCAAAACTCAGTTACACAGAGTTAAATAGACATAAACAGAGTTAATCAGTTAACAGACATAAACAGAGTTAGCGTCGCTTGGCGAGAAGAGCCCTTCCTTGACAAACCACAATTGATAAAATTTTACTGCGTTTGTTTAGTTGATTGGTTGATTTTGGTGCGTCGGCATGGTTTCAAACTTATTGTTTGTTTTTTCTTTGCTTTCTTCCTTCATTTCTTTTTGTTTTTCCTCTTTCAGTTTTCTTCTCTTTTTTGAACAAGATCAAAGGTTTCGATGGGATCCCAAAAATTTAATATTTGATCCAGACAATTGGGTCTTGTCTATGCGAGATCCAGTCTTCGCCAGACTCCTTGAACATTTTTACTATTAAAATTCAGAAACAGATTAAGGCAAAAAGCTAATCATCTGAGAAAACCAAGTTCAGATATGGATTCAGCATGTTTGTG
This sequence comes from Branchinecta sandiegonensis, assembly GCA_030848855.1. Lineage (NCBI taxonomy): Eukaryota > Metazoa > Arthropoda > Branchiopoda > Anostraca > Branchinectidae > Branchinecta > Branchinecta sandiegonensis. The sequence goes on along the minus strand of JAUPMV010000012.1, from coordinate 18,119,732 downwards.
TTACCCCTATAAGTAAAAATCTGTTTTGACGAAAACTTCCTGCCTTAATTCTGCGAATTTCCCGGTTTCGGCCGAATTCCGGCACTACCTGTCCGGCAAAAAAAAAAGAAGCTAAAATCGAACTCAGCGTATCTTCTTTCCCTTATATCGAACATCTAATCAACTTCAAATTAAAATTTAACTTAAAACAAATTTTCCTGTTCCAGCCGGATTCCGGGCGAACTATATGTCCGGGTACAAAATGACTGTCATGCACGGATTCAGCATCTCTTCGTACCCCTAAATCGGATATCTAATCAACTACCCGGATTCCGGGCGAACTACTTGCCCAGCGAGAAAATGATTTTACCATCGTGTTCAGCATGTCTTGCTACCGAACGAACATATAATCAACTGCAAATAAAACTTTTACTTTTAACAGATTTTCCGGTTTTGGCCGGATTCCTGGCTAACTACTTGTCCGGTGAAAAAGTGGTTTTCAGCATCGTGTTCAGCTTGTCTTCTTATCCGTAAATCGAACATCCAATCAACTTCAGATAAAACTTTTACCTTTAACAAACTTTCCGGTTTTGGCCGGGTTCCGGGCGAACTACTTGTCCGGCGAAAAAATGGTTTCCACCATCGTGTTCAGCATATCTTCTTACCCCATAATAGACTGTCCCATTAGCTGTCTAAATATATTTTGCTTGCCCCTTAATTTAAACCCCCTCCCCACCCCTAAATATAGGGCTACAAAGCCCATCTACGAACTCGACCTTACTCTTGATCCAAACAGTCCTCACACCAAGTTTCATCAAAATATCTCATTCCCTTCGAGAGTTATCGTGCTTACAGACGGACGGACGGACAACTTTTGCGATGTCATAGGTATCCCTCCACTTACGTTTTGGGATCCCAAAAAGTATGTGAAATTAATTTAAAGTGATTTTTTTTTTACTGCCCCTTCAGGTCCATTCGGGCTTTCCTGCAGTCAGAAGTATCAGCTACATGTAGAAAGGATGTTAAGCAGGTTTACAAAAGGTGTGTTCATGTAGTTTAGCTTGGCTTGTATAATAAAGAGTATTAAACTAAAAACTAAAAAACTAAACTTCGTAAGTACCGGACTGTATTAAATGGAATTTTCGCCTCGTGTATTTATTTTAACCCAAGTGACCGTGGAATGCGGAAATTATTCGCTGTGAGACGCGGAAAAAATCAATACAGACCTGAGCCAACGCGAAACCTATTATGTTTTTATAAGATGTCGGGTTCGCTCTCATATATTTTACCGTACCCCTCCTTCTGCGGACATAAGTTTTCGACCGACAAGGTCGGTTTGAAAACATTAATAGTCCATTGATATTAAATTCAGTTCAGTTCACTTAATTTTTTTCCAAACATTCTTCATTGCAAAAAATAGCATAGGAATTTTCAGCAGAAACACAAGGACATGCAAGGACACACTATTAATTTGCATATCAATCAATAAATCAGTCTTCATTCTTCAAAAACATTCCTTATACTGTATTAACAAAAAAACGAATATTTGTTCTCTCGTCAAACATAATTATTTACAATTGTGCTTTAACATAGTCAAATTTTCATGAATTACACAAAAACAAAAATAACAACAAAAATAAAACGCTAAACCTCGAAAATTTCGAAAGGGATTTTACTTAAAATTTCATAATCTTCACTACATTTCAAATAGAATTTGAGTTTCCTAAAAATGCGGTCAACAAACAAAATAATATTAACACTGATATGTTATACAATTTATTCGTGTTAATATGTTAATTAGTAACACTTATATATTACACAGTTTATTCGTGATAAGATGTTAATTGGGTCAAGTAATTATGAAGAACACCATCCAAGGGCAGGCCTAGTATGTGTTACTAACCTGAGATGAGGGAGTGCAGTGTGTACCTTTTCATGCTCTCTTACTTCGTCTGCTATTCTTTGCCCTTACAGAGGTCGGAGGATGCTCGTACGTTCTTAAAACTCAGGGAAGAGTTGATATCGCGAATGAAGTGGCTGTCAGCTGGAAACAGAATCAACGAAGGAAACGCTTTGCAAGCCGTCTCGCTACTAAGATTATATTGCGCTATGAAGGGGATTGCTGGACTGAAGCAGTAAGTACAGTCTCTCATCTAGCTCAGTGGTTCCCAACCGGGGGTACGCGTACCCAAAGGGGTACGCGAGACCCTCGTAAGGGGTACGCGAAGGTCCCAAATTCTGAATTCGAAAATGTCTGCTTTCGTCAATAAATTAAAGTTTTGGCTTACAAAGTTTCAAAGAAACAGCCGAAGTGTCTGTCTGATCCATTACCAGTTTAGGGAAGACAATGAAATTGACAACCTTGCAGGCTCAAGTATCCAATTTATTTGTATACTTTTACGCATTTATCCCTTACCATTTATGACAATTAATGACGTCTTTTTGACGTTCTGATCTCGACAGACCGTAGTAGAATAGTAGAAGAATGATTCTTCAAAAAGGGGTACGCAACCTTTTCGAACCTTAATTAGGTGTACGCGATACGAAAAAGGTTGGGAACCACTGATCTAGCCCTACAGTAGAGATATGTTTATGTGAATAGTTACATCAATGTGAACAGTGCAGTTTTGGGCTAAATGGTAGAATAGAGATCTAAAATATCTATTCAGGTGTTTTCAGATGCCCGTTACCTACTTTGGCTAACTGGTAGTTAGCTTTAGACACAGTAAGTGCATGAAAAATGGTCCAATGTCAACAAACGTTCACATAAGCATACCTCGACTGAATATCATCTCACCGGCCTTAGTATGTTTTTTTGTGGCAACAAGAATGAGATTTGGAGGGTCTTTGTATGGGTCTACCAGCTACTGTATGTAGAAAGTCTCTCCCTACGATGCAGTTGCATTTATTCGTTACTCGTTGTCCTGAGGGTAGCGTGGCGCAACTGACAAGCAACACGGACGGCGCAACACGACTTTAACTAAACCTTCGGGGACTTGGTTCCACCATGACCAAAAACAGATTTCTGCCTCAAAGAAGAGACGAAGATACAGTGAGAAACACTTACACAGATTCAGATGACGTCTTGAGAAAGACTCCTTCCTTTTTAAAGCATTGATGTAGCCTATAGGATCATTGGATTGAACCAACATATTGGTTTAAAAGTATACATAAAACCAGTGGCACGAGCGTGTTTGGGCTGAAGCCCACGTGACGTCAACCTTCAAATAACAACAACAACAACAGATGTCTACAAGTTCAGTGTTCCGGACCTTTGAACCAACTGGTTTCCTTGGACCAGGAACCAACTGGTTTCAGTTTCTCCTGTCTTCTGCGGGATGATCGGCCCGCAAAGTTAAACGTAGTAAATTCAAAATCAATTCCCCGTCCGCAAGAATTCAGCCCAAAAGAGATCTTAGAACGATTGAGAACCAGTTGGGCGAGGGCAATTTCTGAGCAATGCCCCCTTGGGCTTCTCTACGCAGCCTCCGTGGAGGTGACCAGCAGAGATGGGCGAATCCGAATCCGGATTCGAATTTTCTGCTTGTCAGGCTGGATTCGTATTCGGACTCGGATTCCAAACCCTTAGTCTTACGAATCCGCTCACATTTCTAGTCCACATCCTTCCGGTTTTCCTTTTCCCAATTTTTCACAGTGAGTTTAGGGATTCCAGCTTTTTGGTCTCCTCATCCTCTGTCATCCTCTGTAATATATCACCTTATATTTGACGGTGCAAAACGGATAAGTCAGCTACATTTTATTCGAGCAATATTTCGGCCCTTCTTGGCAAGGGTCCTCTTCAGGCTCAAGCCGCTCAAGCTGGAAAATAAACTTGTGGAAAAACAATTTAAGATTCTTCCTTAAATATCTGCTTTTGAGAACTTCCTCTCTGAAAGTTGGTTGGGGTTAAAGCTGGTGCTGTGATTTTATTCTGGACTCGGCGACTGTTTTTGTTGTTCGATTGGGTCGTCGAAAGGGTAGAGATTCTTCTGCATTTTGGTTTTAGAGTCACCTGTCTCTTCTTCTTCTTTCCAGCTAAGATGGATACTTGTTGGCGGCATGTATGGGCGATTAGTTCCGTACTTCGGTGATAGATGTTCCTACGGCCCAAGCTGACTGCGAATCATATTTGACGGTGCAAAACGGATAAGTCAGCTACATTTTATTCGAGCAATATTTCGGCCCTTCTTGGCAAGGGTCCTCTTCAGGCTCAAGCCGCTCAAGCTGGAAAATAAACTTGTGGAAAAACAATTTAAGATTCTTCCTTAAATATCTGCTTTTGAGAACTTCCTCTCTGAAAGTTGGTTGGGGTTAAAGCTGGTGCTGTGATTTTATTCTGGACTCGGCGACTGTTTTTGTTGTTCGATTGGGTCGTCGAAAGGGTAGAGATTCTTCTGCATTTTGGTTTTAGAGTCACCTGTCTCTTCTTCTTCTTTCCAGCTAAGATGGATACTTGTTGGCGGCATGTATGGGCGATTAGTTCCGTACTTCGGTGATAGATGTTCCTACGGCCCAAGCTGACTGCGAATCATATTTGACGGTGCAAAACGGATAAGTCAGCTACATTTTATTCGAGCAATATTTCGGCCCTTCTTGGCAAGGGTCCTCTTCAGGCTCAAGCCGCTCAAGCTGGAAAATAAACTTGTGGAAAAACAATTTAAGATTCTTCCTTAAATATCTGCTTTTGAGAACTTCCTCTCTGAAAGTTGGTTGGGGTTAAAGCTGGTGCTGTGATTTTATTCTGGACTCGGCGACTGTTTTTGTTGTTCGATTGGGTCGTCGAAAGGGTAGAGATTCTTCTGCATTTTGGTTTTAGAGTCACCTGTCTCTTCTTCTTCTTTCCAGCTAAGATGGATACTTGTTGGCGGCATGTATGGGCGATTAGTTCCGTGCTTCGGTGATAGATGTTCCTACGGCCCAAGCTGACTGCGAATCATATTTGACGGTGCAAAACGGATAAGTCAGCTACATTTTATTCGAGCAATATTTCGGCCCTTCTTGGCAAGGGTCCTCTTCAGGCTCAAGCCGCTCAAGCTGGAAAATAAACTTGTGGAAAAACAATTTAAGATTCTTCCTTAAATATCTGCTTTTGAGAACTTCCTCTCTGAAAGTTGGTTGGGGTTAAAGCTGGTGCTGTGATTTTATTCTGGACTCGGCGACTGTTTTTGTTGTTCGATTGGGTCGTCGAAAGGGTAGAGATTCTTCTGCATTTTGGTTTTAGAGTCACCTGTCTCTTCTTCTTCTTTCCAGCTAAGATGGATACTTGTTGGCGGCATGTATGGGCGATTAGTTCCGTACTTCGGTGATAGATGTTCCTACGGCCCAAGCTGACTGCGAATCATATTTGACGGTGCAAAACGGATAAGTCAGCTACATTTTATTCGAGCAATATTTCGGCCCTTCTTGGCCGAATCGAAGATATTGCAAGTGATATCAGGGGCGTCACGACTGGGGGGGGAGGGGGGGGACGCCCCCCCCCCCCAATGCTGCCGGCGAGTCGGTAAAAAAATACGAATCGGCGCGAAGCGCCGCGATTTTTCGTCAAAACAGTCGATTTTTTTTCATGAAAAAGTCGTTTTTTCTGAAAAATGGTCGATTTTTCGTCAAAATAGTCGGTTTTTCCGAAAATCAGTCGATTTTTTTCAAAAATGTCATTTTTGTTGTAAAAATTACCAGCCAGTCGGTAAATGCCTCGCCACACACAAGGCCGTATTCAGGGGGGGGGGGGGTTAGGGGGTTGAAACCCCCTCTGAAACATACAAAAATAATCATTTTTACAGGCTTTTCCCTCTGATATATGTCTTTTTTGTACTTTTTTGTCCGACCTCCAGGCAAATCTCTACCCTTTCGACGACCCAATCGAACAACAAAAACAGTCGCCGAGTCCAGAATAAAATCACAGCACCAGCTTTAACCCCAACCAACTTTCAGAGAGGAAGTTCTCAAAAGCAGATATTTAAGGAAGAATCTTAAATTGTTTTTCCACAAGTTTATTTTCCAGCTTGAGCGGCTTGAGCCTGAAGAGGACCCTTGCCAAGAAGGGCCGAAATATTGCTCGAATAAAATGTAGCTGACTTATCCGTTTTGCACCGTCAAATATGATTCGCAGTCAGCTTGGGCCGTAGGAACATCTATCACCGAAGTACGGAACTAATCGCCCATACATGCCGCCAACAAGTATCCATCTTAGCTGGAAAGAAGAAGAAGAGACAGGTGACTCTAAAACCAAAATGCAGAAGAATCTCTACCCTTTCGACGACCCAATCGAACAACAAAAACAGTCGCCGAGTCCAGAATAAAATCACAGCACCAGCTTTAACCCCAACCAACTTTCAGAGAGGAAGTTCTCAAAAGCAGATATTTAAGGAAGAATCTTAAATTGTTTTTCCACAAGTTTATTTTCCAGCTTGAGCGGCTTGAGCCTGAAGAGGACCCTTGCCAAGAAGGGCCGAAATATTGCTCGAATAAAATGTAGCTGACTTATCCGTTTTGCACCGTCAAATATGATTCGCAGTCAGCTTGGGCCGTAGGAACATCTATCACCGAAGTACGGAACTAATCGCCCATACATGCCGCCAACAAGTATCCATCTTAGCTGGAAAGAAGAAGAAGAGACAGGTGACTCTAAAACCAAAATGCAGAAGAATCTCTACCCTTTCGACGACCCAATCGAACAACAAAAACAGTCGCCGAGTCCAGAATAAAATCACAGCACCAGCTTTAACCCCAACCAACTTTCAGAGAGGAAGTTCTCAAAAGCAGATATTTAAGGAAGAATCTTAAATTGTTTTTCCACAAGTTTATTTTCCAGCTTGAGCGGCTTGAGCCTGAAGAGGACCCTTGCCAAGAAGGGCCGAAATATTGCTCGAATAAAATGTAGCTGACTTATCCGTTTTGCACCGTCAAATATGATTCGCAGTCAGCTTGGGCCGTAGGAACATCCATCACCGAAGATGCGCTCTACGACAACCCGAATTTGGGGAAAAGGCAATGAACCTTTTAGGCGAGACCAGTTGGCCTCTAGAGACAGCGCTTCCAGCTGGAGCAGAGCCTCGTTTTTGTTGCTTGCTGCAGGTCCACTTCTCGGCCGATTCCGGACTGATTCTTTCTACATCCGTTTTTGCACTGCATTGGTTCTCAGAAAGACGGCAGCGCTTCTCGAGAATCACGGACTTGTTCACCGACCAAGTCCGTGCTTCCCTGCAAGATGCTGCAGCGCTGCCGCTTCAACCAAGAAGAAAATGAATCTAAAACGCATATTGTGCAAAAGCAAAGAAGTGCTGCAGGAGCGATGCGGCAGCGCTATTGCAACAAAAACAAAAACAAGACGGCAGCGCTTCTCGAGAATCACGGACTTGTTCACCGAACAAGTCCGTGCTTCCCTGCAAGATGCTGCAGCGCTGCCGCTTCAACCAAGAAGAAAGTGAATCTAAAACGCATATTGTGCAAAAGCAAAGAAGTGCTGCAGGAGCGATGCGGCAGCGCTATTGCAACAAAAACAAAAACAAGACGGCAGCGCTTCTCGAGAATCACGGACTTGTTCACCGACCAAGTCCGTGCTTCCCTGCAAGATGCTGCAGCGCTGCCGCTTCAACCAAGAAGAAAGTGAATCTAAAACGCATATTGTGCAAAAGCAAAGAAGTGCTGCAGGAGCGATGCGGCAGCGCTATTGCAACAAAAACAAAAACAAGACGGCAGCGCTTCTCGAGAATCACGGACTTGTTCACCGACCAAGTCCGTGCTTCCCTGCAAGATGCTGCAGCGCTGCCGCTTCAACCAAGAAGAAAGTGAATCTAAAACGCATATTGTGCAAAAGCAAAGAAGTGCTGCAGGAGCGATGCGGCAGCGCTATTGCAACAAAAACAAAAACAAGACGGCAGCGCTTCTCGAGAATCACGGACTTGTTCACCGAACAAGTCCGTGCTTCCCTGCAAGATGCTGCAGCGCTGCCGCTTCAACCAAGAAGAAAGTGAATCTAAAACGCATATTGTGCAAAAGCAAAGAAGTGCTGCAGGAGCGATGCGGCAGCGCTATTGCAACAAAAACAAAAACAAGACGGCAGCGCTTCTCGAGAATCACGGACTTGTTCACCGAACAAGTCCGTGCTTCCCTGCAAGATGCTGCAGCGCTGCCGCTTCAACCAAGAAGAAAGTGAATCTAAAACGCATATTGTGCAAAAGCAAAGAAGTGCTGCAGGAGCGATGCGGCAGCGCTATTGCAACAAAAACAAAAACAAGACGGCAGCGCTTCTCGAGAATCACGGACTTGTTCACCGACCAAGTCCGTGCTTCCCTGCAAGATGCTGCAGCGCTGCCGCTTCAACCAAGAAGAAAGTGAATCTAAAACGCATATTGTGCAAAAGCAAAGAAGTGCTGCAGGAGCGATGCGGCAGCGCTATTGCAACAAAAACAAAAACAAGACGGCAGCGCTTCTCGAGAATCACGGACTTGTTCACCGACCAAGTCCGTGCTTCCCTGCAAGATGCTGCAGCGCTGCCGCTTCAACCAAGAAGAAAGTGAATCTAAAACGCATATTGTGCAAAAGCAAAGAAGTGCTGCAGGAGCGATGCGGCAGCGCTATTGCAACAAAAACAAAAACAAGACGGCAGGGGGCTTGAAGGGGGCACCGGAAATCTTCTGAAAGGCTTAGATTCGAGGGATCGGGATGGAACTTGGTTGGAAGAACAAGCTTAAACCCTAGATACATTACTGACAAAACAGGACTGTATCGTGTCACGGTGGGGGGGGGGGGGGGGGGGAGCTGGAGGGGGTTTACCGGAATTCCGGGGATCTCGAGTTAGGGTACTTCCAGATGTGCTAGGTCCATGAAACTTGGCAGGCATTTTAGGAATTCTACCATATTGACTTGAAAATAGTCCCTTCCCCGATCCGATCATCGTGGGGGGAGTAGAGGGGTGGGAAATCCGGAATCTAGTGACATTCACAACTTTGGAATGGGTGATCGGACGTGCATGAAACTTGGTAAGTATTAAAAACAAGTGTCTTGGATGTTCAGTTTCAAGTCTGGACCGGATCTGATCACTGGGAGTGGGGGGAGCTGGAGGGGGCACCGGAAATCTCGTGAATCGCTTAAAGTCGAGGTATCGGAGTTGGACTTGGTTGGAAGAGCAAGCGTAAACCCTAGATGCATTCCTGACAAAACAGGACCGGATCGTGTCACGGTGGGGGGAGTGGAGTGGGTTTCCCGGAATTCCGGTGATCTCGAGCTAGGGTGCTTCCAGATGTGCTAGGACCATGAAACCAATTAGGGACTCTAACATATTGACTTGAAAATAGTCCCTTCCCCGATCCGACCATCGGGGGGGGGGGGGAGTAGAGGGATGGGGAATCCGAAATCAGGTGGCATTCATAACTTAGGAACGGGTGATCGGACGTGCATGAAACTTGACAAGTGTCAAGAAGGAGTGTCTCAAATGTTCAGTTTCAAGTCCGGTGTGAGTCTGATCACTGGGGGGGGGGGGGGTAGCTGCAGGAGTGAGTACAAACTGACAAACACGCTAACTGTTCCGACAGGTGCCATATGAGCTTTCAGCTCTTCTTATCTGATAAGTGCATAAATAACCTGACGTGAAGCGCTAATTCGGCGCCTCGCGCTGTGAAAGACGTCTTTGAACATAAAGTCTCTCTCTCTCTCTCTCTCTCTCTCTCTCTCTCTCTCTCTCTCTCTCTCTCTCTCTCTCTCTCTCTCTCTCTCTCTCTCTCTCTCTCTCTCTCTCTCTCTCTCTCTCTCTCTCTCTCTCTCTCTCTCTCTCTCTCTCTCTCTCTCTCTCTCTCTCTCTCTCTCTCTCTCTCTCTCTCTCTCTCTCTCTCTCTCTCTCTCTCTCTCTCTCTCTCTCTCTCTCTCTCTCTCTCTCTCTCTCTCTCTCTCTCTCTCTCTCTCTCTCTCTCTCTCTCTCTCTCTCTCTCTCTCTCTCTCTCTCTCTCTCTCTCTCTCTCTCTCTCAAGTCTCTATGAAGCAAAAGCTTGGAACTCCCAGGTTTAGACAAGGAACGTTAACCTCTTATTAAACGTTTATCTGTTTACCTTACAGAATAGATTTATTACAAGGTCCCAAATATTCGAGAGAATAGCACTGGAACTTAAAAAACACAAAATTGGTAGAGGAAATTTCAGATTTTAGCATTTTTTCGTTATAGTTTCAGATGAAGTAGGGGACAAACGACTCGAGGTAGCGCTCAGACGACTGAATCGGGGACGACTGAAGGAAGAGCTTCTCTTCGCATTTCTTCCCAAGATGTGTTGCTGTTGATTTTTCTCGCTTCGGCGCTAGTTCTGGTATGGTCAGAAGACATGAGACAATCCCGCCCGAACTGAATTGCGAGAAGATGGCGCCTTTTGGAGAGAGACTGTATTTCTAGGGGTTTTAGGCTCTCCTCATGCGAAGAGTATTCATGGCCAAGATTGATCTTGCAGGCTCTCTTCTGTAGGGATTGAAGGGAGTCACTTTCACTCACTACCTTAATAATAATAATAATAATAGTAATAATACAAAGCAAGAGAAAAGGCCAAGTTAAAAATCCTATCAACAATGCACTTGAAATTATTGATCGATTCAGCATTAACCGCATCTTTGGTAAGGCTGTTCCAAGGATCAACAATTTTGTTGCCAAAACCCCACTTCAAATGGTCCTTGTGGAATCTTGATTTTGCATGCTGAATCTTACTAAATCAGTCACTTCAAAATTGTCATAACATCCATTGATCAATTTGAATGTTTCAATCAGGTCCTTACCCCTACATTCATCTGGGACCCGTTCCTTCTAGGTTCTCGGATGAGGAATTGGCTCTTCTGCCTTCCTTCATCATCAGCCGACCCCCTCCTACCCCTGCGGGGTTGACTCTGGCGACGATCAGCCTATCAGCTCTTTTAGCTTGTCCTTCCCTTGTTTCGTCCGAGTGGGAGGTGAAGATCATTCAGTACATTCGTTGGCTTCTGAGAGAGGCAAAGTATTTTGGAGAGAAGTCGTTTACTGAAGTGCTGATCCTCATTGCCATTTATTTTCATGCTAACCAGGTAAGTGCTTTTCTTTTATAAGTAGTGAACTGTTAGAGAAAAATGCTCCTCAGCCGGTATTTGAACCCAGGACCCTCTGCTTACAAGGCAGTCGCTCTACCATCTGAGCTACCGAGGGGCTTGTGAACAGAGTTCGCAAACCACTACAATAGTCTGGTAGAAGCTGGCCATAGGAAGAGTAAGCCCGCCCGAAGGCAAATTCATTTAACCAGTTCGCATCCCCGTGTCACGGATATTTAGTGCTTTTCTAATTTCCTTTTCATTTAAAGGACCCCTCGCACTATTTCCTCTTACACCTTAAGTATTTAAAATATATTCAATAATGTATACAACGGATACGTCCGCTACGATGCTTCATCAGCGATATTTCGGCCCTTCTTGGCAAGGGTCTTCGTCAGGCTGTCAATCTTCAGGGTAATCATATTGCAGGTTTGTTTCCTTCCCCGATGTTGACCCTGAAGATTGACAGCCTGACGAGGACCCTTGCCAAGAAGGGCCGAAATATCGCTTATGAAGCATCGTAGCTGACGTATCCGTTGTATACATTATTTGAATATATGTTTTAAAGTCAGCTTGGGCTCAAGGAATATTTAGTATTTAAAATAGTTGGATACTTTAAAACTAGGCTCTGCTTTCAACAAATTACCCACGGCTTTGGCTGTTTTAAGGCTTTTTCGAGACCCGTTGACTTATAGCAAAAACAGGGGAAAATTTACATAACTGGTTTTTCTGATGGAAAAACTCCTCGCGGACAACCGTCGACAGCGTGATACGCATCGAAGGTAGCAAAACACGGCAAGTGAGAAAATCAGCGGGGTTTTGTTAGAGGGGTTAGAATGTACCGTACGAAATTCGGGCCTTCGGGTCTAGAAATGGATGGAGTGATTAAGGAAGTAGGTTGCGTTAATATTATAGGTAAGACAGGTCCTAGTCCTTTAAGCTTTTAAGATAAGTATATGAGTAAAAGAACCTGGTTCGCGTCTTCCAGCTACAGCCTGAAGAGGACACTTGCCAAGAAAGGCCGAAATATCGCTGGAGACCTGTGGAAGAAAAGTATTTTGTAAAAAGAGTTTATACATATTCGGTTTTGCGTCTCGTCAACTAGGTTATAGAATGTTTTTCTTAGGTAGCTCTGGGCCCGCTTGGAAATCCAGGAGGCAGATGCCCTGGATACACTGTGCCAAATGGTGGATACTGTAACCCAATAAAATACTGATGATTTGAGTTAGGATACCAACAGGTATCCAGACCAGCATATTGGATAGGGTGCCATAAGCTTGCCGTAGCATATACAAAAATCAGGGGTTTGTGGTGCACGGATACTATTAGTTGCGTTTTTGCAGATGACATCCCGATGAAAAATTCATCTCAAAATTGTAGTATGAAGTTGTACGAAAAAGTAGCATGCAGTACTAACTGATGCTACTACATGCTTCTACTTCAAGGCTACGTGTTACTGCATTCTACTGCATGCTACTATTAGCAAGACTGGATGCTACTATGGCAAGACAGGATGCTACTGGATACTACTGCTTAAGATTGAACCAGTCTTAGGCACATTAAATGATAGTATTTATTATTATATTACATATTATTACATGCAACTTTTTCGTACAACTACGCAGGCTACAAATTTTTCATCGAGATGAGATAACATTTGAGTGTTTTTAAGCAGAATATTTGTTGTATATGTATGAACCGTGTCTGAATGGCATGCAGAATAATGAGCGTGTTCCATCCTACTTACCGTAGTTACCACGCATGACGTCACAAATTCTGTCCTTTTGTCGTCAAGGCTGGAACGATTTTTCTATTTTACAGCGGAATATCATGCCTCGGGTGAATCCGACCAATCCCGTGACAGAGATTCGTCTTTACTGCGCTTACCACGCTCCCGAGCGTGGTAAGCAAATAGTTACTATTAGATACTATTTCGAGAAGGCTGGAACGGTCAGCGTAGTAACTTTTTGTGAGGATGGAACGGAAATAGTAACTATTAGTAACTATTGTTAGAAGGGTGGAACACGCTCTTTGTCGTCAAGGCTGGAACGATTTTTCTATTTTCCAGCGGAATATCATGCCTCGGGTGAATCCGACCAATCTCGTGACAGAGATTCGTGGTTACTACGCTTACCACGCTCCGAGCGTGGTAAGCAAATAGTTACTATTAGTTACTATTTCGAGAAGGCTGGAACGGTCAGCGTAGTAGCTTTTCGTGAGGTTGGAACGGATCTAGTAACTAATAGTAACTATTGGTACGAGGGTGGAACACGCTCAATGTAAAAATAGTGCTACCACAATATGTAGAATAGAGGAGACTGCCACCTGCGGCCAACGAACCCTTTGGGGCTTTCTTAGCAGGTGGTGCAAAATGTTTTGTAAGTTAATCTAATCTAATTTAAACATGCCACTAAATGGCGCCCCCGGAAGAAATGCAAAATCCAAAAAAGGATACAATAGAATAAAATAGAATAGTAATATTTGATGGTGGAAAACGGATACGTCAGCTGAATTTTATTGGAGCTGGTGTTTCCCACAAGTTCGTTTTTCCAACTTGAGCGGTTTTGAGCCTGAAGAGGACCCTTGCCAAGAAGGGCCGAAATATAGCTCCAATAAAATTCAGCTGACGTATCCGTTTTCCACCATCAAATATGATTCGCAGTCAGCTTGGGCTGAAGGAATATTTATAGAATAGTAATTTATTCGCTCACACTTTCACGGTTACAAAACCAAAATTGGTAGTAGTAGTAGTAGTAGTAGTAGAACAGTTTTATTGAAAATAAACATTTTGTTTTCAATAGCACAACAAAAGCGAGGGTGTGCTAACTTTTAAGACATAAAAAAAAGGAGAAGAAAGAGTATGGAGAATGAGACCAAGTACCGATACGAAAACAAAACAAAAACATTAACAAAAAACATTACCTTACGTGACCCCCAAACAACAAAATACAACAAACAAAAATTAAATGAATCTTACAAAAAAACAAACCTGAATTTTTTTTTTGTTAAATCAGTTTCGAAGGAATGTTGAAGGTATGAAGGTAAGTTCTGTCATGCACACATTTATCAGTATAACATATACATTAAAAAATACGTACAAATGGTCAAAGGCTATTTAAACTTTGGGATAAAACTATTTTGGTAACGGCTGTGTTTGGCCGCTACTGGTTGGAATATTGGGACCTTCGTAGAGACTGCTCGCCCTTGCCTTTCCCTTACATTGCTGTACGTGGGAGGGAGAAACTCATGACATGACTCAATGGCATGACAGTTTAAAGACATGACTCGAGCCGTGAGTCATGTCTTTAGACTGTCCATGATTAGTTTTTCTGACATTCGGTTGATTTTGATTTGATTTTTGTAACTTCCTTTCCAGCTATCGGCGATCACCGACTTCGTTTGTAACACGCTTGCCATGCGGTTGACCATTCGGACGAGTACCTTAGCGAGAATGAGGACTCTTTTTACGCAGGACATACTTCCTGAGCAGGTAAGCCCCCCCCCCCCCCCCCCCGAGTCCATGCTCTATCCAGTTTGCCATAGATCGCTATTTATACATAGATGTGCATAGTATGTGTTTTGTAAATAAGCAGCCTTCTAAAAATGGCATTAGTTGCGTTTTGCAGATACCATGGTATCTGATATCACGGTCTAAAGTCGTTTTTGCAGTCATCGTGGTATCAGATACCACGGTCATAAGGCGTTTTTGAAGTTATCGTGGTATCTAGCCAGTTATGGTGGTATCTGTTATTCATATACCACGGTCCGACCGTGGTAACTGATCGTGGTATCTGAAAAAGTCATCTCACTTTCATCAGTTTTTGTCAGATTGGTGGGAAAGAAAGTTTGGCACTTAGTGATGTGACTGAATATCAGTTTTTCTTTTGGGATGACTTCGAAAAGCGTAATTTTGACAATTGTCGTTTTTGCAGAGCAACCGTATATCAGATACCACGGTTACTGCAAAAACGACTAATTGCAGATCCAGTTACGGTAACAGATACCATGGTATCTGCAAAAACTCAACTATTTTCGCGTGACGGGTCGTGTCTCGCTATCATATCCTTGGTGTTACTACCAGTTCAGCTATCATACGACTGTATTTTTTTAGATTTGCAAAGGCTGCTTATGTACATAACATATACTACACGCCTACATATAATTAGATAGATAGATATCGCTTTTATTCTTTTCGAGCTATCCTGGTGAAATCAAAATTTGTCGAAATCGTCATATATACAGTTAGACACTCATATGTAAATATGTCAACGTCATATATAAAGGTAAACACTAAATAAGTGTCTTGGGCTTTGAGTACCAAACAATGTATCCGGGGAAGAGAGTGTGCTTACAAACTCACTTCATCACATCTAGGCATTAAATTTGGGGCGTTCCCCAAATTTATGTTTCTGGTTTATTGGTCAGGGTACAAGCCTCTTATGTAAAGTGCCATCTATGTATTATTATGAATTTCCGTGACATGGGGATGTAAACTGGTTAGATGAATTTGCCTTCGGGCGGGATCACTGTTCCTATAGCCGGCTTCTACCAGATTATTGTAGTGGTTTGCAAACTCTGTTCACAAGCCCCTCGATAGCTCAAGTGGTAAGAGCGCCTGCCTTGTAAGCAGAGCTTCCTGGGTTCAAATCCCGGCTGAGGAGCATTTTTGTCTTTCAGTTCACTACTTATAAAAAAAATTCCCCAGCGTTAGGGCATAGTGCCTCGCAGTTGGTAGTACACTTTCCACCTGCAAGAATACTGCACCCCGTGTAAGGGCTTTGCAAACCTAACTGGTGAAAAACCGGAGACACCGAAATTCCACCTCTCTGTTTCCTAGCCTTGTTTTTTTGGCTTTCATTCTAGGTCATTACTTCACACGCAACCAAGGTCCCCATCACCGTTGGACTTAACGGCAGTATGACAAACCATCTACCGGTCAACTGCATCTACCAGCTTTTGAAAAGCCGATCGTTCACAAAACATCGTGTGTCCATCAAGCCGTGGGTCTATAGGTAAGGCTAATACGTCGTGCCGACATTGTAGATACCACTTTATTTTTTGTCACTATAACTTGTATGGCACTTGTGCCAAGTGCCATATAGCGATTGTAATTTCTGTCCGTCAGTCGGTCTGTCGGTCCCGTTTTGCTAGTTCGGGCACTTCCAGATAAGCTAGGACGATGAAACTTGGCAGGCGTATCAGGGAACGGACGAGATTAATTAAGAAACAGTCGCTTCCCCGATCCGACCATCTGGAGGGGAGTGGAGGGAGGGGGAATCCGGAAAAATTAGGAGTTTTAGCTTACGAACGGGTGACCGAATCTTAGTGAAACTTGATCCATATATATATCTGTATTGAAAAACCCAAAGGCCATATACAGGTTAAGCGAACAACTCATAGGAAACTAAACAAAATAACAAACTAAGAAGCAGCACTTCTCAACTCGAGTGCTTTTTGCACAAAATTACCAAAAGAAACAATCACTCTTGGTGACGTAGAACGTAAGATACCAAGAAGCTGCCCACCATTCCGAGAAAACAGTGAACCCCTGAAGTGCGAAAGCTCCTGGCACCTGAAAAGAAAATGATCCAGACCATCCCCATCAAGATGGCAAAGAGGACAAAAACGTACTCCATCCGGGCACCTAGAATTCCACGAATTACCACCACAAAGCGGTAAACAGTTTGCTCGCACCTGAATCCAACACTTCAAAAACTTAAAAGGTATTCTTAACTTGAAATAAAATTCACTACCGAAAGACTCTTTAACTTGCCTCGTGCCACAGACTTTACCTCGTGCCACAGACATTCCATTTTGGTGGAATAATATCTATGTATTATCACGTTTAACACAAGAATGCTTGTTCGCATGTTAACGTTATCAACTTCTGACAGTTCACAAACTTACTGGTATGTCGAACTATCCGTACATCCACTAGGGCCACCACGCTAAAACCAGTTGCGAAAAAACTGTCTGGTTTTTAGCTGTCTTTGGTCGTTGCAATCAATTTCTATCAATATTCCCATCTTTGTCTTATTTTATTTTTTCTTTATATATTTATTTTTGTTTAATTGTGACTGTGCCTTGGCCTTGCTTTCGGTTGATGTATGATTATTTAGCGGATGGACACTATTGGGTATGATTCGTCGTAATTTTGGTTTTACTCTTTTTTTTTCGTGTGCGCTCGAGCTCTGCTCTCAGCAGCGGAAAGTGTTAATGATAAATAAAGATAACCTTGAACCTTGCGCGTGGTCCCGAACTCTTTTCCTGGTGCTGTTTGTGTCAACTAACAAAGCGCTTTTACTGTATGCCACTGGCATATCTGTCGCTTTTATTCAAGTATCGCCAAATTTCCATCTTAATAAAATTGTACTTTACCTTACACAGGTTCGGTCGGTATGACACAATAGTCCAACCCCTCCGCAAACCTCACCAGCTCACTTGCTCTTCTAAAATGAGTTAAACTCACCATCGATAAAAGGTTTTGTTTCGGCGATACCTCGGCCCTTCTTGGCAAGGGTCCTTTTAAAGCCGCTTTCATATTGATGCGTTGGGCCTTTCACACTGAGCTACGCAACATCTGCGTCGCATTTCTGGCGACGCAACGTAGAGCTTATGCAGACAAATAAAACGCAACGCAAGAATAGAAGCAAGATCTATTCTTGTGGAGTTCTCTTCTAAGAACAGAAGCAAGTTCTATTCTTGCGTTGCATCGACGCGTACGCATCAAATTTTGAGTGAAAAAAGGATTTTTTGAAGAAAAACTGGAAACAAACTACTAATGATGAAGAAAACTTGGTATTGATGAAACAAACACAAATTCCGCTGAAGAAAACGAGAAAGGAAAACGTAAATACCATCCACAGTCAAAGCCTTTCGCACAGGTGTGAAAGGTACGATACGCAACCTGTGCGCAACGCAAGATAAACGCATCCGCGACGCATCGCAACAACGCGTCGATGCAGAAGCGGCCTAAGACCTTAATTAAAAATCTGTCCTTCCGTTAGCACCACTAAACATGATTCGCAGAGTCGGCTTATTCTGAAAAATTACTTAAGGCGTATTCTCGTTCCCCGTTCCCCGAGGACTCCACTTGAGGAGTCCCCGCGTTTTTGTTTGTCCCGGGGACTCACTCCCCGTATTCTCGCGAGTCCCCACGGACGGGGAATGCTCCGATTATCATCATCATCATCAAAAAGGGCTCCCTTTCAGATTCGGAGGGGAATCAATTTTTGCTGGTGTTGGTGCAATGTAAAATTAATTAAAAATAATCAGAATAAACAAAACCAAAAATAAAGTGGATCCAGACTAATTTCGTCAACCGCATATTTTTTTTCGAACAAAACCCGTTTTGGGAGCATTCCCCGTGTTCTCGCTGTTTCTGTACGCGGAGTCCGCGTGGAGTGACTCCCTCTATTCTCGCCGTTCCCTTCGATTCGGAGTCCTCGGGGAAGGGCGAGAATACGCCTTTATACTTACTTGAGCTATTCTATAGGCAAATCGGCGCTTGCAAAGCTCCGCTCCACCCGACCATGCCTCTTCTCATCGAGCAGTACATAACCTCTATGCTGACCCTTACTAATAAACCTGGATCGCCGCCCACACTGGAAGCCGTCAACGCACCCCTAGAAGAATCAGACATCTGTAGAATTTTCCACCCAAGCGACGCGATATGCAAACGCGGTGACGTCACTCCTCAGTTGCTGCTGCTGTACTATATTCTCTATTATGAGGATACGCGGATGCAGAACGTTAAGGCGTACCTACAGTTGGGTCTAAGGGTGAAGGTCTACGAACGGGACTTCATTTTAGATTTGCCTATCCGGTATTTGCTCCTTCAGGCAGAGAAGAAGCAGCAGTCCTATCCTGGTCAGTACACATTGTATGTGTGGTATATTTCGAACTTTAGTTAAAGTTTAACTGAAAAGGGCTAAGATAGGACAATCTAGTTATCAAGGTTTTAATCAAGGTTTTAATTACACAAAATTATAATAAATATAGGGTCAAGCCGGAGACACTAGGTCGATTGACAAAAACCCGGTACAATATAAAAGAAAACTATTTTACATATAACTAATTCCACACTGTCAGAAGTTTCATAACAGATTGCGCATAACACTTTCAAGAATAACACCTTTTCACTTAGAAAAAAAGTGTTATGACCAATTAAGTTTATACTGTTTCGTGCCCAGATCTCCAACAACACCTTCAATATGAAAAAATGCTACACTGTCAGAAGTTACATAACGACAACAGCAGGATGCGCGGTTTCAACAGATAACACTTTGGGATGTTATATGTTATGTTTCTTTCGTTCACGTTAGTATTTTTACCAATTGAAGGTGTTGTTGGAGATCTAGGCACGAAATAGTGTAAACTTAATTGGTCATAACACTTAATTTCTAAGTGAACAGGTGTTATTCTTGAAATTGTTATGCGCAATCTGTTATGAAACTTCTGACAGTGCAAAATAATTCCATGACTCACCACTAGACGGGAACCCGCCCACAAACCCAGCGACACTCAGCAATATCAAGCCGAAAACACACGAAAAAAAAAGCAATGCGCAAGCGAGGGTAACCGATGACCGTCAACTTGTCAGGACCCCACCCAAAAAATTATAACCGACAAAATAAAGTTTACTTTAATTTTTTGAATTTATCGTTGATTCTTGAATTTATTTATAGGTATAGAATGAAGTTGCTTTTTTATATTTGGAAGAGATTTGCTGCAATCGATATGTGGTAGATAATGATGGCATGAACCCATGATAAAAAAATATGGTGAGAACCGTGATCTCTCGGTGGTTAATTTAAGGTGCTGCATTTTCCGTTTATGACGAGTTTCATAAGCATGGTCAGGTTGCTCAGGGAAAAAATTACTCGAAGGAAAGTACGAAGGTAGTTCCGACCGGTCATATTTTATCTTAAATATAAAATAATGAAGAGAGAATAATTCTGAAACAGGCAAAATATTAGTTAACAAATATGAAGTTTCAGTTTTAGTTTTATTAGGATAAGAAGAAGGGGACGGTAAATATTTTTGTAAAATTTGAAGAGCCTGGAAGAGCACTTATTCACTGAAAGAGGCTTGAAGACCCGATGAATGCGTTACCTCGTTGCTCCGCTATTCACGAACAATCGATTTTCGAATAGTGGAATTTCCCTGTCGGATTTGTGTTAACTCTTTGCGCTTGTACATGTGTTGTATGCTTGATGAAACGATTTACGAAAATAAGTACCTTCCGCAAGATGATCACTGGCCACTGAAAAGCCACGTTTCGATTGAGATTCAAGTTTTCCGCGTCATAGTAGAATTTTGCCTTGTGAGAACGGCCGTAGATATTCTGAACGTCATTAAAAAAAAAAAAAATCCGTTTACACAATTTAAATAATGCAGTGTATTCAGTTAAGTGATACAAAAGTAAGTTGGCTTTTCAGTTGAACTTTAATAGATCCAGGACCTAAGCTAGGAATCATTCTGCGAGGTCGTAGGGCGAGTGGAGGGCGGCGGGGTAGGTCGTAGGCTTATATCTAATCTAAGTTCGATGCGGCAAGTTGAGGCTCTAAGTGAGTAAACCATGAAGCAGTACATGAAGGCTGTGCAGTGATGTTCATGGCTTGCACGTAACTACATTCGAATCTTAGATTGAGCTTGCAAATTATCTGCGAATTCAACTCGTCGCTATATTTTGGCATATAATGCTACAGTCTCAGCCTCAGACTTCTACACAAATATATTACCGATATTCGAAGTAGCTGCTAAGCCTCCCTCTAGAGTAACAAAAAATCTATAAAATACTGCCTTGCCAACCCTTCGAATGTAATTAAGGCAAGAATAAAGAAGTTACAAAGTTTGCCTCCAAAAATTCTGAATGAAAAGCTCTGTATGAAGACCGCAGAAGATTCTCGCCGTTCCCCGAGGACTCGCTTGAGGAGTCCCCGCGTTTTCGCTTATCCCGTATTCTCGCGAGTCCCCGCGGACGAGGAATGCTCCGATTATCATCACCATCATCAAAAAGGACTCCCTTCCAGATTCAGAGGGGAATCAATTTTTGCTGCTGTTGGTAAAATGTAAAATTAATTAAAACAGTCAGAATAAACAAAACCATAAAATAATGTGAATCCAGAATGATTTCGTCAACTTCTTATTTTATTTTCTTACAAAATCTATTTTCCAAGCATTCCCCGTGTTCTCGATGTTTTCCGTACGCGGAGTCCGCGTGGAGTGACTCCCTCTATTCTCGCTCTTCCCTTGGATTCCCCGAGGAGTTCTCGGGGAACGGCGAGAATACGCCTTATGTGTTAATGTTTGTTGCCATGTTTTCTTCTTTTACTCCATCTGTGGCTTGCTATGGCGTGAATTTGGCAGGCAATATATGAAGGTAATTCCACATCTCTTTCCAGGCCTTTTCCCCACTCTGTTGCGGTTGCTGACGTCACAGTTTCCTCAACTTTGCATAGTGGAAGACTGGATCTACGAAATAGAACCTACGTCCGCCGAATCCCCCATTCTTCACGCGAAGTGCGACGAAGCCAGCATTCGAAATGGTATTGATCGAGCAACGGCTAGTTCTTCTTGGGAGGGAGTGCAGTTCAGGTTTCGTAACGAGGCCGTTTGTATCTGATAGCTACCCCTGTCTTTGCAAACAAAAATAGAGAAATTTATTCAAATAAAGTATACAACGGATACGTCAGCTACGATGCTTATCAGCGATATTTCGGTCCTTCTTGGCAAGGGTCCTCGTCCAACGTCAGGGAAGGAAACAAACCTGTAATCATATGACGTTGGACTTGAAGATTGACAGCCTGACGAGGACCCTTGCCAAGAAGGGCCGAAATATCGCTGATGAAGCATCGTAGCTGATGTATCCGTTGTATACTTCATTTGAATAAATGTTTCAAAGTCAACTATGGCTCAAGGAATATTTAAAAATAGAAAAAAATAGATTTTGGTGTTTTTTTTCTTGATCAGCTAGTTATCCCTCTAAGATGATGTGCGAGGGATAAATAAAATTTCAGATATTTCGGTTGCACTCCGGCACACTGTCCTCAGCGATAAACAAAACTGAAACATAAGATCCACCACAATAACAACAGGAAAACGATGCGGAACCGACAAACAGTAAAAGGACATTAAACTAAAAACCAGAAGAACGATGTAAAATAGAAAAAGAAAAAGAAATGTTTTTCTATTTTAGTTTGCAATGAATGGTCAGCTTGGCTTCAAACCTTATATTTTACCCCTGTCTTTTTAGCTTAGCGCGGTTCCTGTTGCTCGACTGTCCGCTATAACAGTTTTTTTGTTTTTGCGTTGGTGGAATATCAGGAGATATAGGCATGAAATATTGCTAATTACCTGCATTTTTTTCTGATTTTTGTTTCTGGTTAGTATACTTGTTTGTCGCTGCAGTTATTGCGACGGAACATAGGCTACACTCTATGCTCTTCACATTTTTTCAGTCCTAAAAATGAATCGCTTTTCAAAGTAAAAAGTAGTAAAGCGTAGGGAAGTAGTAACCCTAGTTCCCATTTTCTCAATCGAAGCATATTAGATTAGATTAGATTTAGATTTGTTTACGTGTATTACAAACAAATGCGTACCACATAATCTGCATCACCTGCAGGGAAAGTCCCGGGGGAATTGTTAAATAACAGGCGAAAAACAAAATTCACATCTGAAATGAAAATTAAATACTACTACTAGTGAAAAATAAATACTACTACTAATACTATATTTCTAATTACTAAAACAAATAATAAAGAAAAAGAAAAAAAAAACGACTGACTCCTACTCACTCTTTTGCGAGGAAGAACCTTTTCGCTTTGGTCTTGAATGCAGCAAAGTGCGGTTTTTTTTTCACGGCCTTTTTTGATTTTTTTTTGTTGTTGTCGGGATTATATTCCAAATACTAGTAGCAAAATTCCTGATAATGAACGATGCACGAGTTGTTTGTCAGATTTCATTAGCTATATCCCCACACCCCCTTGTTTCATAATTGTGGTAATCACTATTCGTAGAAAAAAAAGAAGACCTTTTTGACCTTTTTCAGCTTTCAAGAGTATCCGCTCTTCGCCAGACAAGGTTTCCCGCATCCTGAAACAGTTGTCAAGAGCTCCATTGGACGAGTTGTGGTCCATTTCTTCCGTTTTCGTTGAGAACATACAAAAGGTTTTGGAGAAGGACGTCCCTACGTGTGTCCAGAGTAAGTTTTACTTGTATCTCATTTTAGACGGTGTGCGAACTAACTAGAAAGATAAACAGATGTGAACCGAGGCCGCCACGTGAAGTCTTCATTTGCCCTTAGAGGGCAACCCGCGACAGAGGCTAATATGACTAGGACGTGATGTGTGGTAGTGAGAAGGAGAATTTGTTGCATCTGATGTATGTATGCCGTGAGCTAGATGACCTGCGGGTTGAGATTTTTGGGAATGTAATTACAATAATGATGAAGTATGGATGATGAACGTTATTGGAAGTAAGTGTTTTCAAGATAAAGGTAGGTTTAGCCCACAGAGAGAATTTCCTTTAGTTTGTTTCTATTATTTCGTTTAAGTATTCTCTTTTTTGTTACCATTTTTGTCTGGCCTCAGGCTTTTTGTGCAATAAATTCTGTTCTAAAAAAAAAATATTCTATCATACAGTACACTGTCAAAAAAAAATCTTGCAGGATTTGCTACTGGGATTAGTCGTGTCTTTATTGAGATAAGATTATGTCTAATTCAGATTAATCTTATCCCAGTAGAGATAAGATTAATTCCAGTAGCAAATACTGCAGTTAACTTTAATCCTTATTCGGAGAAACTTCTTACAGTGTAGAGGTATTCTTTGAACTTTAGTTGACTTTGATCAGTGCAGTTTCGGGTTAAATGGTAAAGTGAAGACCCACAACACCCATTCGGATATTCTTAGGAACCCGTAATTATCTTCTTTGGCTGACTGGTAGTTAACTTTTGGATCATGGCACTGGTCAAAGTTAACTAACGTTCGAAGAAGCACTCCTTTACTGTAGCATTAGAGGTTTTACGAAGTAACCAGCCGAACCCGAAAACGAGGAATTTATTTATAGAAAAAAGATAATCAAATGTGAACTAAGGGGATGGTACGTGGATGGCTCTGGTCCCGTCGACCTCCCGTCGAGCTCGACGAAAATTTTTGCATGGATGCCGTCGATCTTTTTGTCATATTCGTGTGTACGGATGAACAGGTGAACGGGCCATACAGCGCGATGGACGCCTCCCCTCCAACACCGCTCCGAGGGCAGCGTTGAGCTGAACGTGGATAGAAAGATGGTCTGCACAGACTGAAGATAGAAAAAATGTGGACCTTCCTACTCAAATGCTCCCATCCAGCTGAATGGGCATTTTCGCGTGGACGGAATCCATCTTCCTCAGCCGTTCAGCGTCCGGTCGATTTTTCTTATTCTTGTAACGTTCGAAGAAGCACACCTTTACTGTAGCATTAGAGGTTTTACGAAGTAACCAGCCGAACCCGAAAACGAGGAATTTATTTATAGAAAAAGATAATTAAAAGTGAACTAAGGGGACGTTTTCACGTGGATGGCTCTGGTCCCGTCGACCTCCCGTCGAGCTCCACGGACATTTTCGCGTGGATGCTGTCGATCTTTTTTGTCATTTTCGAGTTTTAATTGCTTCTCCCCTTTTACCGTATTTTACCCTTAGCAATTCAACGCACATGAAGACGTCCTTTTTTAAATTTGGAAAGTTTTTATGCCGATTCTCGTTATTTTTCTAACACGCAAATGACGGAATACTATAATCTTAAAGATCCGCTTATTATAATGAATAAAAAACTTCAACTGGTTGTATCAAATTTTTCAGGTCTCGAACATAACCTGTGCAGGTTTTTTCGTGGATGATATTTTTCTTTCTTTTATTTTCAGTTTGTCAGTTATAATTAAACTGTAATTAAATTGTAGATAAGTTTTAAGTATTTTCGGCAGTGTAGTTAGGCTATCTTTTGGCAGTTCATGAGTTATAGTGTTTTAGCCGAAATTTGTCAGTGTCTATTAATTTCTTTTTTACTCGCTATCTTTGGCGGAAATAAAATATTGATTGATTGATTGATTGACTAAGGGGACGTTTTCACGTGGATGGCTCTGGTCCCGTCGACCTCCCGTCGGGCTCCACGGACATTTTTGCGTGGATGCTGTCGATCTTTTTGTCATTTTCGCATAAAATGAAAAGGTGAACGGGCCAGCCAGCGCGATGGACGCCTCCCGTCCAGCACCGCTCCGAGGGCAGCGTTGAGCTGAACGTGGATAGAAAAATGGTCTGCACAGACTGAAGATAGAAAAAATGTGTACCTTCCTACTCAAATGCTCCCATCCAGCTGAATGGGCATTTTCGCGTGGACGGAATCCATCTTCCTCGGCCGTTCAACGCCCGGTCGCTTTTCTCATTTTCGCGTGGATGGAGTCACCCGTTCAGCTCTACAGCCATCAACGCGAAAACGTCCCCCTAAGGCCACCCTGCGAAAGCTTTCGCGTGTCATTCAAGGGCAACCCCGCTACAGAGGCTCGTAATCTTACAAAACTCCAATAATACAGCCGAGAGGACACCAACATACAGAATAACATAATCCGGGACCAAGCTAAAAAGAAAAAAAAGAAAAAAAAGATAAACACGTTTTGTTAAACAAATGGGATTTACAAGTCTTTAAATCTGACAACACCGCTTCACCCTGGATCATCGTAGCTAGCTCATCCCACTCCTGACTTGAGTAGTACGGGTGTAATACTGGAAACCTAGAACCCTTGGCAATTGTTCACAAATCTTGGTCGATACCCCCGCTTGAACCAAATTAGTTTGCCCCAAAGACAACGAACGGTGTAGCGACGATATTTCAGAATAAAAAAAGAAGAAAAAAGATAATCATTAATGTCCAGAACTAGACTGTTGAAGGAACAATGCTGTTTGATAACGTTTATTTTTGTAGTCGATTATGGTTCATTTGGGGGCCACTTTGGTCGGGTTCGATCCTGATCAGGTCCAAATTTTCCTTATCGACTTGCATTTTCCATGTAGAACAGAAAATTCTTTGAAATGAGAATTTTGTGACTAAAAACACACAACGCGACAGGACAAAGAATGACGATTTTCGTCTCTCTATCTCAGTTAAAAGGACTAAGGATTTCCTCCTACTCCTACTTCTCCTTTGTCCATGTTGTCCTTTCCTTCTACTTCATTGGGTTGAGCATATTACCATCCGTAGATTCCATTATCGATTTCATCTGTTCTTTTCTTTCAATTCAACTCATTTATTTGTATCCGCCGAAGCTGGCGAGTGGAAAAAATGTTAAAAAATACACACAATCGGTCTACAACTGACTAATAACTAGACCATATACTTTCATACAAATCTACGTCATTTAAAAATAATTGGCCTACACTATCCTAAACGAATTCTACCTAACACTTTAACCAAAATACAATCAACGCAACGCATCGGACAAAGTGTGCTTTATGGTATAAATTTTTGAAAAAAATGTTTTCCGTTTCTTTTTCAAAATATCAACGGGGCTTTTAAAACCATAATTTTGCATCATAAAAGAATTGGATTGGTATTTCCAAAACCGGCATAAAAATTTCCCAAAATTAAAAAAAGGAGTTTTAATACGAGATAAATTTGTCAACGTTAAAAAAGGTAAAAAAGAAGATGCAAGCAAAGCCTGTGGAAGAGCAACAGTGTTAAAAATCTGCGCAAGATTGCGTCTAGATAGGAAATCCCGAAGACGAATCACCGCCCCGAAAATATAACAGCGAATAAAATGAGTAGAGAGAGAGAGAGACAGAGCGGTTTATTATACAACTTTCGTAGCTCTTGGCTAATTTGCAGTCGCAAAAAATTACATACAACAATTAGGCACTGTTAAACATAGACGTGAAAAAGGCACAAATGAATTAGAATAAGGAACTGTCCGCGCACGTATAGGGGGCGCAACGCAAGAATAGAACAAAGTTCCACTCTTGCGTTGCGTCGAGACATACGCATCAGATCTTTTAATGAAAAATAGAAGTTTTTGAAGACAAATTGGAGAAAACCTACCATAATGATGAAGAAAAACTTAGTGATGAAAGAAACGAGAATTCAGCATAAGAAACCGAGAAAGGAAAACGTAAATACACATCCAGCGGGAAAGCTTGTCGCGCAGGTGTGAAAGACTACACAACCCCAAGATAAACGCATTCGCAGCGCTTCGGAACGACGCGTCAATGCGAAAGCGGCTTAACATCCAAAGTGTTGTATGTTGAAAGTGCGTAACCGTGTGTTAAATGTGAATTTTGTGAAAAATGAGTGACATGGTGGGAAAATCACTATCCAATCAAAATACTATTTTTTCGAAGATCATTGTTCTTTTTTGATGGGTGCCTTTTGGCTGTCCGTAGACAGCAGAGCTGCTGCGAGTCCAGCAAATCTGAGTCCGAGGAAAGTCCGAGTCCTTGAAAAAGGTGTCTCGAGACGAGTCCAGAGTCCGAGTTAAACTATTAATAAGAACACTCTGAGACTACATGTCCTCAAGCAGCAAAATTTTTGTTCTATTTTTTTTTAGTTATGTACAAGGAGGTTTGGTTCCGCATCGCCTCTTCCCTGCCTCGACGTTTTTGGGTTCAGACAACAGATGCCCTGCAGCCGACCGACAGACGGACGGGAAGACACCTCACGGAACATGATTTGACGATGGATCCGCTGATAACCTTACGATGTGACCCTCGCGTATTCAGGTAGGATAGAACCTGTTTGCAGCTACACTGTAAAAAGTTTCTCCGTATCAAGATTAAAGTTAACTGCAGTGTTTGCTACTCGGATTCATCTTATCTCTATTTGGTGGATAATCCGAGTAGGAAATACTGAAGTTAACTTTAATCTTTATACGGAAAAACTTTTTACAGTGTAGTCGAATTCAGTTCAGTGCAACATAATCTAAAAAACAGATAACGGACAGGCTGATTCATTGTTTTTGCGTCAAAACATAACGTCATAACATAACAATGTACAAGTAAGTATCTACAAAGTATCTACAATGAGCGCCTTCGTTCTGCAAGCCGTGGTCAGACACACCATATAGTTTCACAGATCCGTTTAAACTGTTAAAAGATAGGCTGTAAGATAAATCGGTTTGTGGCTGATCCGGATCAATGGCTTAGTCTCCGTCATGGTATGTTGTAATTTATTTGTCACAGAGTGTTAGCAAGTGTATATTCGTTATTGAATTGAACTTATTTCCAAAAAGCCCGTGGGGCCATGGCAGGAAAACAAAATAACACTAAAAAACACAACATTTACACCAAAAGGAGGGAACCCTTACTCCAGAAAATGCTCCCAATGCTAGCCTGCTTGAGTAACCTCCTAAGCCGAGGGAGGTCACCAAAATTTGTCTTCCCCATAACCTTAAACAAATCCTCTTCCTCCATCCTATCATGTCCAAAAATCTCTTAACGCAAATCATGTAGCTCTACCCACCAGATGCAAAATATCCTCCCCTAGTGAACCACACATAGGGCAGAAATGAGGACCAGAACATAACTTAACTTTACCTATAAACTTTCTTCTTTCCCCCAATGGGAGAGAATCCGCCCTCAGACTCACCATCCTTTTTAGTTCCTCTGGTCTAAGCCCCGCTTAAAAAACAGTTCCTCCCACATACCTCTTTATCCCAAACATACCACTTCAGAGAATAAGAATTCCGAACTCCCCAACTCCACAGTTGAATCTTCTGGTCTTTTAGCCTATATGTTACTATCTTAGCTATCTCCCCTAATGGATATGAGGCCCTGCTCCCTCATTCCACAGGCAACCTAAACCACAATCTTCAATTATTTTTTTTAATTTGTTGCGGCCCCGCATCAATTCTAAGATATTTCAATACTTCCAAATATGCCACTTTCAGGAGCCTCATAGGCCATTTTAACAATTTTTCCCAGTATCGTATCATATTAACTAATCTTCTACTACGCAACGACAATAGCCCTAAATCTCCTTTTGTAACTAGACTATTTGTTTTTCCATCGTTTTTCTTTTATTTTCTTCTACTTCATTTGAGGCGACATTTTGCCATAAAAATGTGCGATAAATTGATCATCATTGTGCGCCTCGTATCCTTCCGCCTTTAGACTACACTGTAAAAATTTTCTCCGAGTAAGGATTGAAGTTAACTGCAGTATTTCCTACTGGGATTAATCTTATCTCTACTGAGGTAAGATTAATCCGAATTCGAGATAAGATGTGTTTTCACGCTGAGTTGAAATCTGTCCTTGAAGTAGATTCTTACTTCCCTGATTCTTGTCCTCACTACCCACGTTTATGATTTTCTTTGACCCAGGAAGTTTTGCCAGATTTTAACCGGATTTCTGTTCAGACCAGTTTTTATATAAAAAAAAGAAAAAATCACAGAAGAAGGATAGCCTATAGCAGGACTTGTCTTAAAAGGGATCATATTTCCTCGTCCTTCTTGTGTTCTTTGCCGTGCCCGGAATCCGTATGTCCTTAACCCTATATACCCTCCTTGTTTGTTTTTTTCAGATGTCCGCCTGTACTGTCGATCGTCTTACACCTTCTACGAGTTTGGCTGGCATCCTCCCGGAGTTGCCTGCAGCGCCATCAGATCGAGCGGCCACTACTGGAAAAATCCGGAAATTTGTCAAGCGAAAGTGAGAGAGATGACCTGAGAAACGCCTACGTGGCGGCGCAGGAGAGTATAGTAGTGCAAATTCTCCTTGAGGCATGCTTGGAAAAGGAGCTAGATAAAGAAGTAAGTATTTAAAAGAAATGGTGGCGTTTAAGCAAGAGGTATGCATCCAACCGGCCCAAAAATGAACGTTTCGGAGAAAACTATACTAAATAAATCTTATAACTTGCCAAATATCTCATACATCGGCATCGAGGGAAAGAGTCTTTGATTATTTTTGTGCTTGCTAACTTTCCAAAGATTTGGGAGTAATCTGTCTAAGGAGGACCATCTAAATTTCAAAGCCCCGCATCTGTTTACCTTGAGATGGTGCGTGGTTTCAGCGTCAACATTGCTTATAAATCTCATCCGGTTGAACTCCCTACCAGACGACGTTGCTGTATGGAGACGGTCAAAATATTCAAAATACCGGATAGCATGCATCTGGACGACTTGTTTTTGGTCTCAGAATTTTGCTGAGATCAGATTACAGGTTTGTTTCCTTTCCCGAAGTTGAACCAGAGGATTGACAGCCTGACGAGGACCCTTGCCAAAAAGGGCCGAAATATCGCTGATAAAGAATCGTAGCTGACGTACCCGTTGTAAACATTGTTTGAATAAATGTTTCAAAGTCAGCTTGGGCTCAAAGAATATTTAGATTTAGATATTACTTAGATGGCGCTTTATACAAGGGACTTGTACTGTGACAAATAAGTCATAAACATTTTTTCGGATCCTTATAGACAAACCAGGACCCGCACGGTATGGCCTCATGGTGAAAACCTATCAAACTTAAAGATCTAAATTCCCCATCGAAATCCTGGTTCAGATCTCGGCAGAGCAGGGTTGCCAAGAGCTCGACTGATAAAAGAGTCAACATTTCTGACAAAAAGGTGTTTTTACACCTCAAATTTGTGTTTGCGCATTCCGCTGTGCAATGCGCCAATTGCGAATAATTGGTAATTATTCTGAATTTGTAAGAAAATTTTCAAACATTTCCGAACTGAAGATCACAGTTTTGTAACAAAGTTTAATCGGAAATGAGTTTTATACAAAGCTTCAGATTATTTTTGTGTACTAAATCAAAGTAAAGTATATGTTATGGGGGGCGGTAACCCGTAACTGTAAATGAAAAGGTGCTTTTTCTGACCTAAAATGTGTCATTTGTATTGTATGAAAAGGTGTCATTTCCAGAGAAAAAGTGTCGTGGTTTCACCCAGAGGCAAAAAGTGTCAAAAAGCACCAAAAGTGTCACACTTGGCAACACTGGGCTGAGGGGCATTTTTTCTTTCAGTTCACTACTTATAAGTATATTTACTTATTTATTTATAAACCAAAAATACATGGGGCTTTGATTATAAGGCAATGAAATTCACGAGCCCTCTGCATCCATTTCGGAACTCCAGAATTCGATATACTGCTTTTGTTTTCTTTCGACAAACCTGTTGAGCGAGGATATGCAAGACTAGTGCGAACGTGGCAATAGGATTGTGTTCCTGTACCTTCGTTACAATTTTGATGTTTTCTGTTTAGACAGGTTCCTTCCTCAGTGAACTACAAGAGGCTCGCAGTGTCATCTGCTCGTATCTGCACCAAGTCTTCATCGCAGATCCCAGCTTGTGCAAGCTAGTACACTTCCAAGTAAGACGCTCTTTGATATTTCCGCTAGGTTTCCACACAGGGTTGCCACATCAAAAATATTTGGAGAGTGACTTTTGGCCCAAAACAGAGTGAATTGAGAGTGAAATGTTGGGAATAGTCCTACTCTGTCGCACACCTTAATTTGAATCCTGCGCGCTTTTTTCATTTATCATGTCATCTAGCGGTTGGGGTAAATTATTAAGCACTAGTTGAGTCCTGATGGAAGCGTCGTAGTTGTCCAACAGTCTTTAACAAATTTAATTGCGTTACCGTTAAGTTGATTAAGTTGACGCGCTTTTTCCACTCTAGCGGTTGTGTAAATTAGAGTCGTGATTGAAGTAAGTGTGAAGTAAGCGCGCTTTTTCCATCTAGCAGTTGGGGTAAATTTTAAGCAGTAGCGAGTCCAAATTGTACCGTGTTCTTCAAAACTGTGCTAATTACATTTTCATAATTTTTTGGCCCAGTTTTGTGCATGAAGAAAGTAGGAACTCAGAAAGTTAAAACTAATCTACCTGTTAGATGGTGCTCATGTTGTCATCTAACACTTAGCACAATTTAACAGAATACCAAATCAGCTATGTTCTTTCCAATGGTATAGTTAACTCAGTTTTCAAAAATTTTGCAGTTAGCACAGTTTTGAAGAATACGGTACAATTAAAGTAAGTGTGAAGTAAGAGGCGTAACAGCCTTATTTGAGCATGTTGGGAATAGTCCCGATTCTGTCGCACACCTTAATTTGAATCCTGCGCTCTTTGTCCACGGATCATGCCATCTAGCGGCTGGGGTAAATTTTAAGCAGTAGCGAGTCCGGATTGAAGCGTCGTAGTTGTTCAGCAGTCTTTAACAAATTTATTTGTGTAATACAGTTAAGTTGATTTAGATATTATTTAGATGGCACTTTGTATAAGGGACTTGTACCGTGACAAATAAGTCATAAACAGTTTTTGCCACATGTTTACTTTTGGTCGGAATCCCTGCTGCAAAAATGACACATTTGATCATTTTCTGAAAAAGAATGATTCTTCAATTCAATTCAATTATATTTAAGAAAGCCATAACACGGACAAGCCGACTAGTAGGTTTCGTGTCACATAAACATAATACAACAAGACACAGATATAAAAATTCAGCTGACAACAGCTCGGTTAGTAAATATGTCCACTTGCGACAGTTATATGGTTAACAATAGTATAAAAATAGCATAAAAATACATAGTCGTGCAATAAAACTTTATACGAAAACTGTATAACTACAAAAGTTAAAAAACCAACAACACTGAAGTCATTTACAGTTCATTCTTGTTATTATACAATTTTACGAAACTAGGCACAAAGCTGTTCACGTAACGAGTGTGGCTGTGTGTGTGCGGCTGTAATTTCTGCACTGGTAGAGCGACCGCACTTGCTGGCCTCACCCTCTCAGGGCTGAAATCCGGAGGGAGGATGTCACGGAGGACGGGATTCTCAAGAATTTTAATACCAAAAACTGTCAACAACTTGAGACGACGATCTGCAAGTGTATCTAAATTAAACTCCTTTAAGAGCTGAACTTAAGCTAAGTTCACACACAGTCTGGTAAGATTCCGCACGCGAAAACGCGCATACGAAATTCGCGTCACGATGCCCGACAGGTTTTTCAGATAAAACGAAATTCAGACGTGAAACTTGGCCCCAGGTTTGAAAAATCCACTGCTTAGCCTACAGTCAGATGATGCTGATTGATTGCCGAATGAATGCATGCAGCTGACATTAAATAGGTCGTATAAACAGTTGAAATTTCAAACACAGCTTCTAATTTTTCAATTCTCAGGGCACAATTTCGCATGCGTTTAAAATTCGCTCCGGTAAAAGTAGAATATTTTCTACTCAAATCGGAACGAAATTATCGGACCGAATCCGCATGCGATGCGTCAAAATTCCGGAGCGGAGAAGGAAATTCGCACCGGACTGCGAAATTCGGACTGTGTGTGCACGCTACTTTATGTCCTACGTAGTACAAGAGTGACAGACAAAAAAATAGAGTGACAGTTCACACTATCGTACGACATTTGGCAGCCCTGCTTCCACAGAAGGTGCTGTAAGCTGTTCGGTCTGTCTGATTCAGGGCAACCCTCGCGCGAAACCGGAAATCGCCGCCGGAGTAATCGCCCTGCAAGTGTTCAAGATTCTGCCCCGCCCAACGGGAATCCGTGCAGCCAGTCCCGAGAGAATTTGTCGTGCGGGGCTGAACCCGGCATTCTTAGCGGAATCTTGGAAGAAAGATAGTGGCAATAATTTCTTCTGCACTGTCAGAAGTTTTGATAACAGGTAACACATGTTTTCGCACCCTTAAACGTTATGAGAACATATCCCGATGAAATTTTTTCAAGAATTAGTCGTATGGAGTTGTACGAAAAAGTAGCATACAGTAGTGACTGCTGCCACTGCGTGCTACTACTAGCAAACTGGATGCTACTACAGCAAAATTGGATGTTTAAGGAAGAATCTTTAATTGTTTTTCACCAGTTCATTTTCCAGCTGGAGCCTGAAGAGGGCCCTTGCCAAGAAGGGTCGAAATATAGCTCGAATAAAATATAGCTGAGTCGGCCCAGTCGGAGGCATGTTAAATTGAAGTATTCCATACTAGTACATATCAATACCGTGCAATTTTTTCGTACAACTACCATACAACTACACAGTCAACGAATTTTTCATCAGGATCTGGTATAAACCTTTTAAATGTTATTTTTCGCAAAACATGAAGCATAAAAGGATCAGAACAGAAGTAGTGTCTTTAAACATAGCATTAGAAATGCGCAAAAATGTGTTATCTGTTAACAAACTTTTGACAGTTTGACCGTCATCTTGAGAAGAAAGATATAAACCCCTATAGTTTAATAGTAATAATACAATGCGTCTGTGGAGCTCTAGCAAGGTTCTCCTGAAATTCCTGCCGGTGGTATGGGGCTTTGTTAAAGGACACGTCGTACTTATGATATTATTAATCTGCTTCAGTAGCAGTTCCGTCCATTCTCCTTCCCGAAATTCTATACTTCGTGAGAGTATCCTATCTCCTCTATTAGCATTACGCTGATTGTCATTACGTGACGT
This sequence comes from Branchinecta sandiegonensis, assembly GCA_030848855.1. Lineage (NCBI taxonomy): Eukaryota > Metazoa > Arthropoda > Branchiopoda > Anostraca > Branchinectidae > Branchinecta > Branchinecta sandiegonensis. The sequence continues at coordinate 18,085,301 of JAUPMV010000012.1, read as the reverse complement.
ATCGGGCTCCCGATCATTATTTTTTTATTTATTCATTTATTTCCCTCAGAACTGAGGAGTACAAATTAATGTATAAAACAGTACTGTGCCTAAACCATCTAGTCAATTCAGTGACACATAAATACTATACAAAATACACACGATTTCGAAAACTAAATTAAAATTATTTACGCACTATATTATTCACTTGTTAAAAAATGGGTAAAGGTTGTGAGTTTGGAAGGCTACCGAAGCTTTTTTGAAAAAATTGGTCATCTTTTTCTTCAAAACTAGAACTGGGTCTTTACTTTAAAATTAGAAACCAACTGCGAACTACTGAAAGAAATGGGGAACCCAAGGAGAAATTTGGAAAATCTGAAATATGATATTTTAATATCAAAATATTGATATATAATATAAATATAAAGTAAATATTAATATAGATATTAATATTTTAACATAACTTTATTCTCGCCGGACAAGTAGTTCGCCCAGGAGTCCGGCCAAAACCGGAGGATTTGCTGAAAGTAAAACTTTCTGAAGTTGATTCAACTTGGGGGTAAGAAGACATGCTGAATCCGAATTTCACAATCATTTTCTACCCGGACATATAGTTCGCCCGGAATCCGGCTGAAACCGGAAAATTTCTTATAAGTAAAAGTTTGATCTAAGTTGATTAGAGGTTCGATGTTGTGGTAAGGAGGCATGCTGAATTCATATATGAAAATTATTTTCTCGTTGGACAAATAGTTATCCCGAAATTCGGCCAAACCCTGAAAATTGAAAGCTTTATCTGAGGTTGATTAGATGTTCGATAGGCTGAACTCGTTTTGAGCTTTACTTTTTGCCGGCCAAGTAGTTCGCCCGGATTCCGGTAGAAACCGGAGATTTGGCAGAAGCAAGGCAGGAAGTTTTGATCAGTTTCGTCAAGTAGATATAGTAGGCGTAAATACACACATGCTGAATCCATATCTGAACTTGGTTTTCTCAGACGATTAGCCATTAGCATGTTTCTAAATCCTAATAGTAATAATATTCAAGGAGTCGGAAGACCGTTGCAAGACCAAATTGTCTTGATCAAATATTAAATTTTTGGGATCCCATTGAAAACTTTGCTATTGTTTTGTTTTTGTCAAAGAATAGTAGTAGAAAGCTTGATCGATGCTTACTCTCACCTGTTTTCCATTTTCAGGGCTACCCCCGTGAAGTGATTCCCATAGCAGTGGAAGGCATTCCTAGTATTCACATTTGCCTGGATTTTATCCCGGAACTTTTAGCGCAGCCCAACTTAGAAAAGCAGATATTTGGAATCGATTTGGTTTCTCACTTGTGCGTCCAGTATGCTCTGCCGAAGTCGTTCAGCATTGCACGCCTGGCCATCAATGTCGTGGCAACACTGATACCAAGTAAGGTTCTTACCAGTAACATCCAGAGGCGTTAATAGCCAAAATGTTTGAGGGGGGGGGGGGGGGCATACCGGCTGGCTGGTCGTTTTCACTAACTGTTTTTTTTTTTCAAAAAAAAAACAACTGTTTTGTCGAAAAATCGACTAATTTTAAGAAAAATCGGCTGTTTTTTAAGAAAAATCGACTGTTTTTTAAGAAAAATCGACTATTTTTAGGAACAACTGACTGTTCTGAAGAAAAATTGACTGTTTCCAAGAAAAAAATTGACTGTTTTTACGAAAAATCGCGGCGCTTCGCGCCGACTCGCAATTTTTTGCCGACTGGCCGACAATAATGGGGGGGGGGGGCGTCCCCCCTCCCCCCCCCCCCATATTGACGCCCCTGGTAACATCCCGTCCTGCATGATTCTCCTTGAGGGGTCTCCAGGAGGCTGACAGTAGATCCCCAGATAGGTGGTAAAACTTCGGTGTGATGGTTTGGGGTTCCTTAGCAGAGTAGAGGTATGCTTTTTGAACACTTTTCTAATGGCTCAATACCTTGTTTTTGTGTCGTGCTTACGAACATGCAAATGGAAGGGATATGTAATAAATCTGAAAACAGCAAGCAACCATCTGTTTCAGCTTTCCTCTGGCACAAGCATTCAACTGTAATTAAAACAAGAGCTGGAAGCTCATATGGCACTTGCAAGGCTGGGTCAGAGGATTAAAGTAGGAATTCGCCAATTTGTGGGTTTGTTGTGATCATTTGTAAGCGAAACCTTAAGACAAGAATGGTCGTGGGTCCTTGAAATCAAGAGAATGTATAGTTCGTCAAAACTATTTTATTTGCGCATTTGGCCGTGATGATGCGCAATTTAAGGGCACTAGAGATTCATCTGTAATGAATACTCTTGAAGCACAAATGATGATAAGCTCGTTGGAATCATGAAAATGTGTATTTTGCTCAAAATTATTGTTTGTATTTTAAGAAATTCAGTTGTGAGCAAAACTCACGAGGCAAAAATGATCATGGGCCCTTGGGGATCATGAATATTTATCGTTTGATTAAAGTAATTTTTTTTTACTTTTCGGTTAAGAAACGCACTTTAAGGGTGCTAAAAATTAGTTTTTGAGCAACACTCTTGAGTTAAAATGTATACTTTGCTTAAAAGCATTTTTTGTACTTTGGGGTTTGGAGTAGTACTTTAAGGTTAGGATTAGTACTTTAAGGGATGGTAGGATTAGTACTTTAAGGGATGGTAGGATCTGAGAACCAATCTTGTCAAGTTTCTAATGTTCAAGCCAAGTTTCATCGTCCTAGCGCAGCTGGAAGTACCTTAATTCGTGATCACCGAAATTCCGCCCCCTCCCCCCCCCCCCTTACCAACTCCCGTCACAGTGCCCGAACCCGGTCCGGTTTTCTCACTGATGTGTCTAGTTCTTGTCCTTGTTCTTCCCACCAAGTTTCATCCCAATCGCTCCAGTCTAAGCGTGTCACAAGTTTCCAGTTCCCCCCCTCAGACTCCCGCCCCACATTAATCGAATCCGGTCCAGACTTTAAATGGGTCATCCGAGACACGAGGTCTTTCCAAATATCAAGTTTTGTTAAGTTCCGATCACCCGTTCCAATGTTCAAGCCAAGTTTCATCATCCTGGCACATCTGGAAATACCTTAACTCGCGATAGCCGGAATTCCGGACTCCCCCCCCCCACCCAGTGCCCAAAACCGATTCGGTTCTATCACTGACAATTCTAGGTCTTGTGCTTGTTCTTCCCACCAAGTTTCATCCCAATCGCTCCACTCTAAGCGTGTCACAAGTTTCCGGTTCCCCCCCTCAGACTCCCCCCCCCCACATTAATCGAATCCGGTCCAGACTTTAAATGGGTCATCCGAGACACGAAGTCTTTCCAAATATCAAGTTTCGTTAAGATCCGATCACCCGTACCAATGTTATACATACCTCAAGATTCCGGATTACCCCTCCCTCCACTCCCCCCACGGTGGTCGGGTCGGGAAGTTGACTATTTCCAAGTTAATCTGGTCGGACCCCTGACTTGCCTGCCAAGTTTCATTCTCCTAGCCCATCTGGAAGTAACTTAACTCCGTATCCAGAACCCCCCCTCCGACTCCCCCACAGTGCACGAATCCGGTCCGGTTCTGTCAATGATGTACCTAGGCCTTGTGCTTGTTCCTCCCACCAAGTTTCACCCCGATTGCTCCACTCTAAGCGTGTCACAAGATTTCCGGTTCCCCCATCCGACTCCCCCCACATTCATCGGATTCGGTTCGGACTTGAAATGGGACATCTGAGACATGACGTCTTTCCAAACATCAAGTATCATTAAGATCCGATCACCCGTTCGAAAGTTATGCATGTCACTAAATTCCGGATTCCGGCTCCCCTCCCTCCCCCCACGATGGTCGGATCGAGCAAGTGACTATTTCCAAGTTAGTTTGGTCGGGTCACTAGTATACCTGCCAAGTTTCATCGTCCTAGCACGTCCGGAAGTACCCTAACTCGCAAACACCGGACTGACCGACCGACGGAAAAGATCAGTATATGGCACTTGGCCGGAAGGCAAGTGCCGTAAAAAGGAAGAAAAGAAGAGTAAAACACAGCATAACTGATTATTTAGCAGTGCATTTCCTTTGATTTCCGGGCAGCGAGTAGCCTAGTCATCTGCCATGTAGGGATCGATAGCCAATTCATCAAGGTGGTTGGACAGACCTTTACCTGATTTGGGTTTAAGCAAGTTCCCGGCGCTATCGCCTGGTCGGTGCTCAAAGTATTTGCGACGTAATTTGACCGGTCCAGGCTACAGATACATGCCGAACATTCTAGGCCCAGCCGGATGGTTTCCTCAACCCCACCAACTCCTTCCATAACCTTGCTTTCCAACCCACAGCCCAACCCCAAAATGTTTATTTGTGACATTTTTCGACCACTCTTTATCTTTGCAGTTCTCCAATCAGAGCAACGTCGGCAGCTGCTGGAACCCGTGCTGCCATCCATTGTTCGTATTGCCAGCGTTTTCCCTAATCTGCGTGATGATATAGTTGATTTATACGTCCAAATTGGACAAATCACCGTTTCAGAATTAAGTTTATCCGGCGCCCTAAAATTCAACCCCGCGCCACAATTTGAACCTCCCACCATAATTATCAAGCCGGAACAGCAAGAGGATGGTAAAGCGGTGGTGAAACAGGAAGCGATGGAAGTTGAAGAGGGAGAAATAGACGAGGAAGTGAAGAAAGTGGAATCCGGAGAGGTGGTAGAAGTGAAGCCGGCGAAACGAAGGTACAAGAAGCGAAACTTGATCTCGTTTAGTAACGATAACCTGCTAATCCCCCTAGAGGAAGTGGCTTTGAACGACTTGTATGCATTTCTTACGAAACAGCGTGAGTCGTTTGCTGAACTAGTTTCAAATGCTCTGCTAAAAGACTCTGAAGGAATATCGGGGATGTCAAAGTAAGGTATTTTCCTTTTTTTGTACAGTTATCTTTAAAAATACTTTATCACAATGACAGAATTCGACTATTCAGCAAAGATGAATAAGACATTTTCTATGAGCGTGTTCCACTCTTCTTACCTGGCTTTTTGGCGTCAAGGCTGGAACGTATTTTTCTATTTTCAGCAAAATATCGCGCCACGGGCTAATCCGGCCAACCATATCACTGAGATGCATAGTTACCACGCTTACTACGCTCCCGAGCGTCCCGACGAGAAATTTATCTCAAAATAGTAGTATGAAGTTGTACGAAAAGTAGCATGCAGTACGAACTGATGCTTCTACATGCTTCTACGTCAAGGTTACCGTGTTACTACATTCTACTGCATGCTACTATTAGCAAGACTGTATGCTACTATAGCAAGACAGGATGCTACTGTATACTACTGATTAAGATTGGCCCAGTCTGAGGCACATTAAATGATCCCTAGTATTCTTTGCTATTACATATCAAGACATTCAACTTTTTCGTACAACTACGCAGGCTACAAATTTTTCATCGGGGTGGTCAGCAAATAGTTGCTATTAAGGCGTATTCTCGCCATTCCCTGAGGACTCCTAGGGGAATCGAAGGGAACGGCGAGAATAGTCACTCCACGCGGATTCCGCGTACAGAAACAGCGAGAACACGGGGAGTGCATCCAAAATGGATTCTGTTCGAAAAGAAATATGCAGTTGACGAAATTAGTCTGGATCAGCTTTATATTTGGTTTTGTTTATTCTGATTGTTTTTAATTAATTGTACACCAGCAAAAATTGATTCACCTCTGAATCTGAAAGGGACTCCTTTTTGATGATGGTGATGATAATTGGAGCATTCCCCGTCCGTGGGGACTCGCGAGAATACGGGAAGTGAGTCCCCGGGACAAACAAAAACGCGGGGACTCCTCAAGTGAAATCCTCGGGGAACGGCGAGGATACGCCTTAGTTAATATTTCGACAGGGTTGTAACTGTCAGCGTAGTAAGTTAAATAATTAATATAGATAATAATTAATATAGATAGATAGATAGATAAGTGTATTTCAAAAGCCCAAGGGCCATATACACAAAAAAAAAAAAAAAAAAATATAACTTAAACAATCAGACTCCTTAATTCTAAACATTTATCTATATACACGCCCACTCGAGTAATAACAGTAGGGTTAGTATTACTCAGAATTTCGGTAAGTGACAGAATTACACCATCTAGATAGATTTTTCATAAATCAGAAAGCTTCGGGCATCTACGGAGGAAATGGTCCAAATATTCTTCCTCCTTCTCACAAAGTGGGCAAGCATACCTGCCATCAGGAACCACACTACCTCTCTCAGAAACCTTCTGCCTGCTCTGAATTGGAAGGCAGTTTGCCCTTAGTTAATATTGTTTGAAGGGTGGAACACGCATTACATTGCCTATATTGGCCTCCCCTGGCTGCCCTTCCCCTTGCTTCCGTCTTCCGGCAATGCAGAACTCAACAATAAAACTCCCACATTGGAGCTGAGTGTAGTCTCCTTTAAACCTTTTCAGCTCACTGGAGACTTATCGCCGGTGAACATTCATTGGAGAAGAGTCCAACGGTAGCGAAAGACGTATTCTCGCCGTTCCCCGAGGACTCCTTTTGAGGAGTCCCCGTGCTTTTGTTTGTTCCGGAGACTCACTCCCCGTATTCTCGCGTTTCCTCACGAACGGGGAATGCTCCGATTATCATTATACCATCATCAAAAAGGACTCCCTTTCAGATTCGAGGGGAATCAATTTTTGCTGGTGTTAGTGCAGTGTAAAATTAATTAAAAACAATCAGAATAAACAAAACCAAAAATAAAGCGGATCCAGACTAATTTCGTCAACTGCATATTTTTTTTTCGAACAAAATCCAGTCCGCGCGGAGCGACTCCCCATCCGGTCCTCGGGGAACGGCGATAATACGCCTTGAGCACTGTTCGTTGAGTGGGTTCGTACTAAAGACGCTTGGCGACAAGAATGTAAGCTTGTTTCCCACCGAACGCGACATTCTTTGCCGTACCCCAAATTTGCAGTCGCGTCTGGAAAATCGGGTATCGGTTTAGGATAGTAGTGAACTGCCTAAACCCATAAGGCGTATTCTCGCTGTTCCCCGAGGACTCCACTTGAGGAGTCCCTGCGTTTTTGTCTGTCCCGGGGACTCGCTCCCCGCATTCTCGCGAGTCCCCACGGACGGGGAATGCTCCGAATATCATCACCATCATCAAAGAGGACTCCTTTTCGAACTCAGAGGGGAATCAATTTTTGCTGGATTGGGTGCAACGTAAAATTAATTAGAAAACAATCAGAATAAACAAAACCAAAAATAAAGTGGATCCAGACTCATTTTGTCAACTGCATACTTATAGAACAAAATCCATTTTGGAAGCGTGGAGTGACTCCCTCTATTCTCGCCGTTCCCTTCGATTCCCCGAGGAGTCCTCGGGGAACGGCGAGAATACGCCTATAACTGAACACACCAGATCGACCATAAAAGAGATTAAGAAAACCGCGTTTATTTTCCGGACGTAGAAAACAACTGAAAATAATAGTCTATAAGCGTTCAACATGGGTGTGTCTGAACAAAACAAGGCCTGAGAAATCTGATCTAAGATACATCTAGGCTATGACGCAGCTCTTTCCTGGAGGCGCTCCGTCGGCTTTGTCCATCTCAAGGACTATTCGGGTGAAAACATCGGTGACGTTCTGGAAGAAGAACAAATCGTGAGGCCTAATATCAAGGCGTGGTTGATATATATATATACATACATTACTTTATACTACAATATATGTTTTATACTACATCGATTAACTGAAGGAGAGTTCTACTACAAATAGTTGTACGCCTCAAAGGACCTGTGTTACCTATAATACTAACGCAACCTACTTCCATAATCACTCTATATATTTCTAAACCCGGAGACCCGATTGGTACGGTACATTCTAACCCCTCTAACAAAACCACGCTGATTTTCTTACTTGCCGTGTTTTACTACCTTCGATGTGTACAAGTTTTATCAGATACACAATATCCTACCTACAGAGGAAAGAAAACACCGAATCCAGCCTCATATTTCATCTGGTCAATGTAGGTTATGTGGTGAGACTGAAACATTAGATCATTTTTTTGTAGAATGTAGGGGAAAAGAAAGAATGGTAGGTATACTAGAAAATATTGTTCGAGGAGTTGGAGGATATAATGAGAAATGGAGGATTAGTAAGCAAATTTTGCTTCAAGAATTAGAGAATGGTAAGATCAACCCAATTAGTAGGACATCGACATTTTTTATTTCAAATTTTTGTTATTTTATGTGGAAGGATAAGGAAAATATGGATGGAGATGAGTTAATCAATTGATGTTGTATGGAATAGAATGAGAGGAATGAATAGGAAAGTGTTAAAGGAGAGATTGAATGTGGATTTAAATAGAGATGAATTTTTGTGAGATAATATTAATTTATTTAATTTTTTAGTTAATTTTTGTAATCTAATTTAATGTTTATAGATTTTTTGTGGACCATTTTTTTTTTTTTAAGTGAATAATTTGTGATAGTAGGGTGTGTTTATTTTAAGTTTTTTTGTATTAGTTTTTTATTGGAATTTAGTTGTTTTTGTTTCTTTTTAACATGAAATATGAAAGGAACGAGGTTTGAAGAAAATTTGATCTTGTGTTGTAAAATTTATGCCACCGTGTAAAAGGTTCTCTATAACGGAAGAGCACCTTTTGAGCGGGATGAGCGATTTTATTTAATTATTGGTTCAGTTTTTGAAGGATGTTCCTCGATTGTTTTATGGTAAAATGGTCCGCATAAAGAGAATTTTAAATATTATTTAAAATATATTTTATATATTTTGTTTTTAAAATGTATGATAAATGGTAATAGGAATAAAAAAAAATAATGTGTATTTTATATGATTTTTTTAGAATTTTTTTTTTTTTTTTTAGGTTGAATCTTGTAATAGAAATAGTTCGAATGATGAGAATAATAATAGTGGAAAGATACTCACGTTAAAATTGTATAATATGATTGAAATGTATAGATAGTGGAAAGAGTAAATATTGTTGTTGAATTTAATTTTGTTAATTTAATTTTACAAATAAAGAACTGAAGAAAAAAAAAATAATTAAGAAATTACAAAAATAAACGTAGAGATAGAGGAAAGTGTAGGTGACGCTAAATGATAGGCCGGTCATGTGTTTAACTTAAGATAAGACCGTTGGCGTCACCGAGGGTAAGTGGAAGCGTAGTCACCTGGCCAATTCATATTGGACTGGAAGAAAAGAAAAGATGCTCAGAGGCTTTCAAAAAAAAAAAAAAAAAAAAAAAAAAAAAAAAACCACCTTCGATGTATATTACGGTTGTCTGCGAGAAGTTTTTCCATCAGAAAAAACGGTTATGTAAATTGTTTCCCTGTTTTCGCTATAAGTCAACGGGTCTCGGAAAAGGTAAAACAGCCAAACCCGTGGGTTGTTTGTTAGAAGCACAGCCTAGTCTTAAAGTACTCAAATATTTTAAAATACTGCAAGTTAAAGAGTAAATAGTGCGAGGGGGTCCTTTAAGGCGTTCAGTAAAATCAATAGTACGATAGGGAGTTAAGAACGATAAGGAGTCGAAGAATGGATTTTTTTTTTTCGCATATCTGAACAGCATTTAGAGTTTTATCCGTGTAATCTAAGAAACTCTACGAATGGATCTCAGGAGGAAATCCTCTATTACTGGTGGGTCAATGCCATTCGGCGTAGCGCGATCTTTAGTATGTAAACAGCGGACAATGCGAGACAAACACTGCAACTGCTACATTACTTCAGCTGCTATCACCAACGCTATGAAATCAGTCCCTTTTAGTGGCTCGTAATCCTTCGCAGTAGCAGGGCCTTTGAGCATCGAATAGCGGAAAGAAACGTAACCATCGCGATCACTAAACGGGACTTCCAAAGTGCTAAATCCGCTCTAAAAATGCTAGGAAGCCAAACCCAAGACAAATACGAGCTCTTTAGGCCTTTTTGGATAGACAGTCGAGCTCCCCCCCCCCCCCCCCCTTCACAGGTTACGCTTCATACCACAGCGATTATGTAACATCTCATTTTAACTGCCTAGCTCTGCACCGTTTCAAAGAGGATGGTTAGCCTAAGATCGCGGGGAGATCGAGATGCACAAATTGTACCATGGCACCTATAAAAACGTCCCGGCTGAGAACCTAATTAGTTGCGTTTTTGAAGATATCATGGTATCTGTTACCACGGTAACTAGATGTGCAATTAGTCGTTTTTGCAGTTACCGTGGTATCTGATATACGGGTGCTCTGCAAAAACGACAATTGGCGAAACTGCGCTCTTCGAATTCATCCCAAAAGAAAAACTGATATTCAGTCACATCTCTATAAATGCCAAATTTCTTTCCCACCAATATGACAAAAATTGATGAAAGCGAGATGACTTTTTCAGATACCACGATCAGTTTCCACGGTCGGGCCGTGGTATCTGAATATCTGATACCACGATAACTGACCAGATACCACGGTAACTGCAAAAACGTCTTTTGACCGTGGTATCAGATACCACGATAACTGCAAAAACGACTTTAGACCGTGGTATCAGATACCATGGTATCTGCAAAATCGCAACTATTATTTTCAGTGAAAATAAGCAGCTCAGGGTTAGCCTCAGTCAATTCCAACTTTGACAAAGATGTTGGCCGTTGAGCATTTGGGGACAGAGTGGCCGTCCAGGGAAATTCCTCTCAGACGACGTAGTAGACGACGGAGACGGTAAATGAGTAAAAAATGAATAGACAATAAAGCTGCGAGATTTTGAGACCGAAAACATGCCGTCTAGATGCATGCTATGGACGTCGTTTTTTAATTTCTTGTGTATTAATAAAAAAAAGTTAGCAAGCCTCTAAAAAATTATCTGAACGACATTTAAAATGATGCTCTTTAAGTGGCGTTGACGAGCTCCGCAAGTCTCATTCCTTTTTACTTCTGCGTTCGAAACCTTGGTCTCTAAACTTGTAGTTATATTATTTGTAGTTCTAATGTTACTGAACAATTCCGGATTGGTAGTTACTTTGTTTCTATGTGGGTAGCAAACTTGGTTTCTTGTTAAATAAGAGGCGTTTGAGCGATATATTTTATTTATTTTGTCTTGGTAGGGTAGGACTTCCACCAACTTTTAAAACACACCTCGCACTATTCACTGTTTATGTTCCAATATTCGAAACTAACTGAATACTGTACAACTAAGTTCTGTTTTTAACAAATTATACACGGCTATACTTGATTCAGAAAACCGGTTTTACGCATCAATCGTATGGTACTCGAAGACTAGTCGGAGCATAATGCGCATGTAGACTACAGTAGTGAAGTGACAAGTGCAAAGAATAGTGAGGGGGGTTCAGAATGTAACATATGAACTTAGGATCTTCGGGCTTAAGAATTAATGAATCAGTTACGGAACTAGGCTGCGTTGGCATTACAGGTACGACCGGTCTTTTAAGGTATCAAGCTGTAGGGGACTTTAGCTGCGTCGATTTGAGTCGTCCTTGTCTCGGTCTTCTTGTTACTGCCTTGTCACGATTTAAAGCCGTTTTGTTTGACCTTGTCATGTAAATGACTCACTGGACAAGCATCACAAATAAAACGCAGTCGAGAAATCTACCAGAGACAAGACCGAAAGAGCTTGCTCCGAGATCATGTAATCATTCACGGCGTCTTGTCTGACAGGGCACTGACAACTGTCAGCTGACAGGACAAATAAAACGGCATTAAGCGGACAACGCAGTTAAATAAAACGGCATTTGTCTGACCGGACCGAGACAAGGATAAATCGAACGCGGCTTTTGTTGACCGGAAAAATCGTAAAAATTCTCCTATATTACGAGGTTAAAATAAAAACCCTGCCAATGGGGACATGACGGCTGATATTTATCCATCCTATCCCAATTGTCAAATCCACGATAGTCGTGTCATAATCTAATATGCCATATGACGCGGATAGCGGGGCAAGGCTTCTTCCCAGTTCAGCTGTCTATCAAGCATCAAGATGAGGTCGTCGATAAGGACCAGGACGCATAAAGATGCGTCGAAAAAGCTACGGACAGTAAAAAAACGATATGACGTAGTGAATGTTACTTAAATATGCCTAACTCGTTTGAAAGTATTTTTGCTGGACTGAGTACTAGGACATTTGTTTAAGACTTACATCACATGAACGAGCAGAAGCTTCGAAAAATGGCGCGTTCATGTACTCCGCAAGCTGTTTACCATCTTCCACGCTCACAGCTCTCTCGCGTTGCAGGTCACTCTTGTTTCCAACCAAAATTGCAGGTATTCTGCAAATAAACGTGACTGAAAACTTACTATGACAAGTCATTATCCTAACAAGAGCTCATATGGCACTTGTTACGAGTAGGTGATGCAAGAAAGTAGATGAGAACGTCACAAAATGTCCCCCTTCAACCCCCCTAGGTTCTAACCTAGAAGTAGGATATCTAGTTTCACTCCAGTCTCAGCACATCTGGCATCGCCTTGAATCATCTAGGGCAAACAAAATTTCTACTTTCCAAGTTTCGATCCACTCGTTTGATCCCTAGGCGTGCCACACTACTTCCGGTACCCCCTCTAACTGCCCCAACCACGGCCGAATCTGTCTCGGACACATACCTGGATAATCCAAAGCGTCTTCTCTAACCACCTATTAAGTTTCATTCGAACAGTCACATAACTGAATGTCGATGGATTTTGAAATTTCTGTGATTACTATAAATTTCTTACTGCTGTTTTCCAGTCATATCCAGGAGCTTTTCATATAGTGTGCGTACAGTGTCAAAGCTGCTTCTTGAGGTTATGGCATAAACAAAGACATATCCATGAAGATCCATTGGATAATGGACAGGGAACAGTGAGAATTCATCTTGACCTGCTGTGTCAACGATTTTCAGCTCATAATCTTGACCCTTGACTTTGAAGGTTTTGGAGAAGGCTGTAAAGAAGAAGGTGGAACTAAATGTCTTACAATTTTCACAAACAATTTACAAACAGAAACATCAAAAGCAATGAACCTCTGGCAGTCATCATACATCGCATGATCCGATCATGTCCAGAATGATTCCACAAGAGTCACATAAAGTATACTTACAAACAAGAGCTGGAAGCTCATATGGCACTTGCAAGGCTGGGTCAGAAGATGAAAGTAGGAATTCGTCAATTCGTGGGTTTGTTATGATAATTTGTAAGCAAAACCCGTTTGGTTATGCATTCCGGAGCATCAAACTCCCCCCACAGTGGACGAATCCGGTCTAGTCCCGATGAAAGATTTATCTCAAAATGGTACTATGAAGTAGCACGAAAAAGTTGCATGCAGTACTAACCATGCTACTACATGCTTCTACTTCAAGGCTACCGTGTTACTGCATACTACTATATGGTACTATTAGCAAGACTGGATGTTACTATGGCAAGACAGTATGCTACTGGATACTACTACACAAGATTGGACCAGGCTGAGGCACATGAGGCACATGAGGGGAAAAAGAAGCTGATAATATTTCTGTTAAGCTTGGCAGCCAGTATATTGTCCCTACAGGTTGCCTCACATATCTTGGTCTGCCTTTCTACTCAGACCTAAAATCGACAAGGCTTGGTCTAGTCACCGACTTTTCAGAAAAAGTACGGAAGTGTTACGGTGCCCTAGTTTCCTGTAAGTGTGTGTATAACCGACATATTCTGGCACGTCTCTACAATGCTGTGGCTCTGCCACACGTTATAGCTTTGGCACCACTTTGGCATATATTGCTACAATCCCAACGTCAGAATATTAGATCTTATTATTATCGGTACGCCAAGTATCTGTTGAGTCTCCCCCCATGGGCAAAGAATACAAAAATCAGTACAAAATACCATCTTGCCGATCCTGTGACTGCGATTGAGGCAAGAATAAAGAAGTTTGAAAGTTCATTAAACAGATCCCACGGTTTATACAACTCATTTACGTGCTAATGTTCGTATCCTCTTAGATTGTTGTTATGTTAAAATGTTGTATTGCGTGTTGTTGTTGTTTTTTCTCTTCTTTTCTATTTTGTTTACTCCGTCTAGGTCCCCTCGGGCCAATTTTGATGGGAAATAAATTTTTTCATTCATTCATTCATCCACATTAAATGATAGTATTCTCTGATATTGCATAGTGTTACATGCAACGTTTTCGTACTACTACCATACTACTACGCAGGCTACAAATTTTTCATCGGGGTTCTTTCTGACAGTCCTATGTTATCATGTTGTGAGATAGATATTCAGGAATAAATACGATGATTGATTGATTGATTGATGATGTGCCTAGGGTTTGTGCTTGTTCTTCCCACTAGTTTCGTCTCGATCGCTCCACTCTAAGCGTGACACAAGATTTCCGGTTCCCCCCTCCGACTCCCCTCCCCACATTCATCGGATTTGGTCCGGACTTGAAATGGGACATCTCAGACATGACATCTTTCCAGATATCAAGTTTCATTAAGATCCGATCACCTGTTCGAAAGTTATGCATGCCCGTAAATTCCGGATTCCGCCGTCTTCCCCTCCACCCACAATGGTCGGATCGGGCAAATGACTATTTCCATGTTAGTTTGGTCGGGTCCCTGATATGCCTGCCAAGTTTCATCGTCCTAGCACATCTGGAAGTACCCTAACTAGAATAGTGGCCTGACAGACAGACCGAAAAATTATCGGTATATTGCACTTGAGCGGAGCTGCAAGTGCCATAAAATGGACTATCAGATAAAAATCCTTTTTTTGCCACAAACCTGGCAGAAACTTCAACTGGATCAGCATATGACTTGAGGACAGTAGAAAATGTGACTAAAATCATATACTTACTATTCTCAATTGTTGGGTCATAATTGTCAACAAAGTGGTTTTCAACGAACTGAACAGCCAGCGATGATTTCCCTATAAAGCAATAAAACTCATGAGTAAACAAACTCCCACGCAAGCAACTGCAGAAATACCTTTCACTAAAAATTATCTCTTGCACGCAGATGCAGCAAGCCATCACCCCAGCAACTTTTGTGCATTTTTGCCAACAAACACTTTTTTATTGCTTCTGTCATGTGGCAAAGGACGACCCCAGACCTCACATGCTTCATCAACCCTTGCATCAGCTTCAATACAATAAGCAATACATAAATATGTTACCGAGGGTGTCTGATCTTACCACCCCTAAATTTTTCCGGTACCCCTTAACCCTCCCCCTGGTGAGGTCAAATCCACCTGGGACCCTAAAATGGGTTATACCTTTACACCTTCTAAATTTCATCCCAATCTTACTCCACTTGTTTGATCCTATCTTCTTCCATCAAGTTTGGCTCTAATCAGAGCATATCTGCCAATTTCCCGTACCCCCGATTCAGGTTGCTTAAACTTGGTACTGTCCAACTTTCTTGTGAACTTACACAATTTCTGCCCCCCCCCCCTTCCAACTCCCCCGGTCACTGCTGCAAGTGGTTCGGGCAGATTTTATATATCTAAGTTTTCAGTTCACTACCCAAAATATGACTGGAATTGGACCACCTGTTCGTAACTTACACACCAATAATATTATGGTTTCTCCCCAGTCAACTCCCCCAAAACTGGTCGGATGGCAAGTAGCATTAAATTTTAATTTCTTGCGACTAACCAGGATTCCATTTAGGTCTGTGTTGTAATGATTGTGTTTCTGCATAATAAATACGTCAGACCAGCAAGTAACTCTCGCAAACTGTTGTTTGGGACTTTTGAAACACCCATGCCAGTCACTCTTCCCATTCTTTCTTTATCTCCACTGCCATTAAGCATTTCGCAAATTTAATTTTTAAACGAATACTATTTAAGTTCTGTTACATTAATATATTTATATGACCTCGAACTTGGCTTGAAAATCCTACAAAGAAATTTCTGTGCAGTCTAAAACAGGTCCTAGGTTATTCAGGATTTCTTGCTTTAAAGTAAGCACCTTGTTAGGACTGCGCTGAAATTTCCTTTAAATCTATTTAGGCCACGTTCAACAGGTTGTTCAAATTCGAGGTTGGGTACAGGAGGGGTATCCAACCTCAAATCTGGCCTAAAAAGGTTGGAAATAAATTTCAGTCCAGTCCTAAAAAGGACCTAACTGTCGAGAAGGAAACCCCGAGTAACCCCTGCAAAGAAATTTCTTTGTAAGGTTTTCAGGCCAAATTTGAGATCACATAAACTCGAGGTTTGGATCCCCTTCCTGTCCTGTACTCCCTGTAGTGGAGAGCAAAAACGGTTTGGGGAAGTGAAGCAAATTTTAGCCAAAATGCTGGTGCCTAAGCTACTTGAGCTTTCCAGATCACCCTAAAGTTTCAAATAGCTTATCCAAAAATAAGAGAACTATGATAGACAGGCTGTTGTCAAATAAGATATTTGATTAGGGTGACAGGACCAGTTATCGGATAAACTTCCTATTTTTCCGACTTAAAATACTCTAGAACTCGCAAATTTCAACTTACAAACTCCAAATTTACACTGCTAGAAAGAGCACATTTTCGGTTTTTGAATATTTTGCCAAAGAAACAATCCTATGAAATGAAATTTCAAAATCCCTCAGACTGTTACGGTGACTATCTGCCATCACTTCGGACACAATGAGCGTGTTCCACCCTCGTGCCAATAGTAACTATTAGTTACTAAACCCGTTCCAGCCTCTCGAAAAGTTACTAC
Source organism: Branchinecta sandiegonensis (assembly GCA_030848855.1). Classification (NCBI taxonomy): domain Eukaryota; kingdom Metazoa; phylum Arthropoda; class Branchiopoda; order Anostraca; family Branchinectidae; genus Branchinecta; species Branchinecta sandiegonensis. The sequence goes on along the minus strand of JAUPMV010000012.1, from coordinate 18,068,738 downwards.
GCTGACCGTTCCAGCCTTGACGAAATAGTAACCAATGGTAACTATTTGCTTACCACGCTCGGTAGCGTGGTAAGCGTAGTAACCACGAACCTCTGTCACGTGATTGGTCGGATTCACCCGTGGTATGATATTTCGCTGGAAAATAAAAAAATCGTTCCAGCCTTGACGACAAAAAGGCAGAATTTGTGACGCCATGCATGGTAACTACGGTAAGTAGGATGGAACACGCTCAATGTCTTAACAAACTTTCGTTTCGGACATTCGAGCAAATCTTCGGACTGAGAATCTCCATCACTGTCCGAAACTTGTTCTTGTTCAGACACTTGTTCGGACTTGCACCCTCGTCTGAAAATTTGCTAAACTTGTCCGAAATTGGAGATTCTGAAGCATAAAATACATTTTTTCTGCACTTGCACCATTCTGTGGCCGTAAAAGTGAAGATTATGGCACACCATCGAAACCGGAAGATGAATCTAATGGTGTCGGTTCCATTTTTCTAACTCATTTGGTTCAGGAGTAGTGACTGAAAGATGTGTTAAAAGTAGGCTGGTTGCTGGGGTTCAGAAAAACTTACACTGATGACGTTTATTTTGCTTACCCACTGATCTGAATCCAAGCAATGCTATCTTCCTCTGTTTAGCTGGCATTCTCTCAACTCCTCTTCAGTCCTTAGATCTTTCCTATGTCTACAAATTTGCACAAACACTGCACCACCAAAACAATTTTATTGCCTAAATTTAAATTTACTCTATCCAGACAAATGATGGTACTTCTATCTTTAGAGCTTCAGCCATCTAGCAATTTTCTCTGCTGCCGTCGAACCAAGATGGCAGCACTAAAACTTTTAGTGTCACTCTTTTTTCATTTATTTCATTAGCTTTTCAAGTCGAACCAAGATGGTTAGAAGAAGTTCCAAGAAGAACCATTTGCAATGCGATCACGGCGATTCCAAACATCGGCATTCCGGTAACTTCCGTTCGGAAAGCTGTGATGGTAACGACACCATGTGGACGAATTGCGACCGATTGTCGCCGCCACAAAACCAGGACGTCCCCAACTTTGGACGGCGCCGAAAAATATAAAGAAATCCCAGAAATTGTACACGTTGCTCAGCGCAAAAAAGGAATTAAATATATAGTCAAAGTACAGCCATACAATATTTTTCTTTTACTATTTTGTGCTCAATTGCTTCCAGAAGTTGGAACCTTTCAAGCAAGGTTACGGCGTCCGAAGAATTACGACAGTTTCGCTACTTCCACGACCGTCCTGCGCCGAAGGACCGTCCGAAGTATCCCAACAGCCGAAAAACAACTTTCAAAATTAAAAGTCAAATCGAAATAATGGAATCTGTTGTCATTCTTTATGTCAACAGATAGCTGAAGCATGTGGTTACTCGCTAATATTAACTTCTTAATTTATTATTTCCATTTTACTCTTTTAGAGGCGAAAAAACGAGGGTTGTCTAGAATTCAAAGAACTGTTCAACGATGCATAGCTCTACTATAGGCTACTAGCAATCATCAGAAAGTTTATTCCTACTCGTATTCGAGACACTTGTTCTGCTTTAGCACCTCCATTTTTCAGCTTTCATGCTATTTTGTGAATTCGCACTTCAGACCACTCTCTGCCCATTCGTCCACCTAACAAGACAAGGTGAGCCTAATGCAGCGCCTGAGTTTCGACGATGAACGATGTAGAAGCAGACGTAACCCATTTTCCCATTATCCAGAAGAAGAAAAAAAAAAATCAAATTAAGACAATTTCGTAGACCAGCCTGACATATCACAAAAAATCAGCAAAATATTCGCTTTTTATCTCAGTATTTTCGTTGGCCTTTACAAACCCCATTTTCGTTGTTTTCTTCGTTGATTTTTTTGTGAAAAATCACATTCATACTAGCTAATCTTATCTATTGTCTAACCTTGGCTATCTCTATTGATCCGGAAGGTATTTTTTTCTGAAGTAAAGCCGGGGTGCATTCTCTCTCATGCTCGAATAAGCTCTTGGATCAAGCCTGCGATTGCATCCAAATATGCGAATACTAGGGAAGTAGGGAATCCTTACTTGTATGTCACTGATTACAATTTATTGTCCCTGCTACGAAAGTTTTAGGCCATGAAACACCCTTTTCAAATGAGTAATGCATAACTCTACAAAATGTCACAAAATAACTCAACGATTTCTCTTTTTGCACTTAGCTAGTTATAAAAGTGAAAATTCAGTTTTCCAGTATACAGTTCATATGGGCCTTTGATTCACCCTGTTCCAAGTGTTGTAAGAAGTATAATTAAGGAAGTCCCTCTCCATCTCCTGACTCTTCGGCAAAATGATCCCGGTTGGATCTCCTAACCCATTTTCGTTTAAACAGGCACTGACCCCTCTGCCTATTTCGGCGAAGGGTGGCACATCCAAACGGAAGTCACCTAAACGGAGACAACTCGTTTGTAACAGCAAAGTCCCTGTGAGCTACTAAAACTGTGCTTTATGCTTGCTGCTTCCTCTCCGTTTCATCTCTCATCACTTCCGTCACCTTATACGATGAAGAATAGTACTCCTCCTCTAGCTCATACAGATCTGCTGCCATCTCGTCTCTCAAAAGCATTAGCTTTCTATCAATTTCTTTCTGTGCGTTAGTCATGGTGAGAGTCCTGCTTCCAATAGCGTCATTAAGTGTCTTGAAATCGTTGAGGATCAGATATTCTTTGATGCTCGAGACAAGTTTCATAAGGGACTCGCCAGCTCTGACCTAAAACCATAAGACCAAAATGAGAACAAAACCGAAGGTTTCGATGGGATCCCAAAAATCTAGCATTTGATTCAAACAATTGGGTCATGTCTTCGCCATTCAGTCTTCGTCATATTCCTAGAATAATTTTACTGCTAAAATAAAGTTTTCCATTCAAAAATGGATTCAGCATGTCTCCTTGCCCCGATACCGAATCTCTAATCGATTTCAGAAACAACTTTGAGCTTCAACCAAATTTCCAGTTTCAGCCGAATTCTTGATGAACCATTTGTCCAGCAAGAAAACTAAGTTCAGATATGGATTCAGCGGACCTCCTTACCCCCTCAATGAATATCTTAATAGCTTATAAAACATACATGCTTTTACCGGAAATTCGAAACCCCTCCTCTACCTCTAAGGACTAAAGGACCCATCTACGAACTTGACTTGTACTTTACCAGTGAATCCTCATTGAACAACATCCTCGCTTGAACAACATATTTCCTCGTTTGAACATTATATATTAACCCCTTCGACATTCGATTACACTAGATCTCTGCGACGTCCACAGAATAAACAAATTGAATGTCGTCATCCACGCGCAGAGCTATATTGGTTTGAGAATAAAGGGGTAGGGACTACTATAGCCGAAAATTGGTCGACAAATTTTGTGTCCGGTTTTCGCCGGGTTCCGGGTGAACTACTTGTCCGGCGAGAAAATAACTTTCATATTCAGATTCAGCATGTTTCCAGCTTTCAAAAAAAAATTGCCCTTAATCTCAAACCCCTTCCTCAGACCCTAAATGTAGGGCTACAGAGCCCATCTACGAGCTCGACCTTACTCTTGATCCAAAGAACCCTCACACCAAGTTTCATCAAAATATCTCATTCCCTTCGAGCGTTATCGTGCTCACAGACAGACAGACAGACGGGCAGACGGACAGACGGACAACATTTGCGATGTCATAGGTATCCCTCCACTTACGTTCTGGGATCCCAAAAAGAAGGATGTTCTAATTTAGGAGGATATTTTCAAGTTCAAGGTTAAAGTTCTTTTAATTTTTCAATATTAGCCTACTTAAAAATTACAGCACTGGGCGGAGAGGTGAACTCGGTTCACTCGGATGTAAGTTACACTATAGAACAGAATAGGATAGAATAGTGTTTAATCAGCCATGGATGGGCCATACACAGATTTTTAAAAGCACCACATACAAATATAAAAGCACATCGCAAACATGATAATACTACAACACAGAAAATCATCTACCTCCTATTTAAATTTCGTCTCACGTAATCCCCCACAATTTTTATTACTTTGTAGTTAGTTGGTTTCAATATACCGGGGAAGAGCACCCGGTGCCCAAACTGATCCGGTAAAGGGGAACAGCTTGGGCGGCTTGAGCCTGAAGTCTTTGGCCCTTGCCAAGAAGGGCCGAAATATAGCTCTAATAAAATGTAGCTGACCTATCCGTTTTGCACCGTCAAATATGATTCGCAGTCAGCATGGGCTGAAGGAACATCTGTCCGGTGAACCCCTTCAACCCCCCCTCAAGCATCGGATCCGGTCCGAACTTGACATGGAACATCTGATACGACACCTCTTTCCACTTGCCAAGTTTCATTCAAATCCGATCGCCCGTTCAAAAGTTGTTAATACCACTAGATTCCAGATTCCCCATCCCTACACTCCCATCACGATGATCAGATCATACAAACGACTATTCTCAAGTTTGTTTGTTCGAGTCCCTGATATGCCAGCCAAATTTTATCGTCCTAATACATCAGGAAGTACCGAACTCGCAGGATCATCCCCCCCCCCACCCCCAACTTCCTCCAGAGTGCCCGAATCCGGTCCGGTTATGTCAATGATGTATCTCGGACTTGTGCTTGCTCTTCCCACCAAATTTCATCCCGATCCTTCAACTCTAAGCGTGTCCCAAGATTTCCGGTTCCTCCCTCTCACACCCCCGAAGTCACCGGATCCGGTCCGAATTTTAATTGGGTCGTCTGATACACGAGGACTTTCCAAATATCAAGTTTAATTAAGATCCGATCACCAGTTCAAAAGTTAAAAATACCTCAAGGCTCCGGATTCCCTCTCCCTCCACTTCCCCCGCGATGTTTGGATCGGGGAAGTGACTATTTCCAACTTAATTTTTTTAGGGTCCCTGGTATGCCTGCCAAGTTTCATCGTCCTAGCTTGCGTGGAAGTTCCCGAACTAGCAAAACCAGGACCGACCGACGGACTGACAGAAATTGCGATCGCTATATGGCACTTGGCCGAAGGGCAAATAACATAAAAATTGGTTTACTGGTACTAACCATAGTTGCAGCTCTGACTAACATCTCAAACTGCTCTTCCTCACACTGGGTCATTCTGCTGACTTGGCCCTCCTCTTCCACCTTGGCCAACTTCACAATTTCTAAAAAAAAGAAGTATGGCGTTTGCAAAAGAGGATATAAAAAGGGATTTACAAGGATACAATAATCTTGAGTTTGTAGGCTGACTTAAAAACTTGAATTAACAGGCTGCCTCAAGAGGGACAGACAATCCTACAGAAAATGTCCGATTTTTGGATACGTCGCGCCAAATATCAGATATGCGTAGCATTTTTCGTAGCCTCTGCCATAAGTAGGTTACGGTATCTATACCAAATTGTTGTGGCAACATGATCTCACAAAACATTCAAGCTTTGTGCAAAATTCAAGGAATAGCCATTCAAAATCCTGTTTTAATGTTCAGATCAGAGTGCCACAATTTCTAGCGCACGAGCACCAGTATTCTGCAAAGGCCCAGCAACAGCTGGGTATATATTATTCAGAATCTACTATCTAGAATCAGCCGTTCAGCGTAAACTGAGACAGATATAGACTACATAACATAACTACGAGACTTACATAAGAACGAAGCTGGAATACGGAATGCAAATAACCCAAACATGCGCAAATGCCCACAAACAACCCAGAATGTCGCACTACGTATAGTACTGGGTTTGCATAAACACACACCATCAACAAAACTCCGAGAAATGGCGGGTATACCCAAACTCCGTGAAAGGATCAAATATCAACACATCAGATAGTTTACCAAAATACAAGCGTATGGAAGGGAGCACATTGTGTACGAAAGCATCCTGTCAAATCCCACAGTCAGAGGGAATTCCAGAAGCTTGTGGAGCGAGTTCACCAGAGATGTCCCAATATGGAGAGAAGACTTCCTAGAAGCTTATCCATTTGCAATACACCACCATGGAAAATGGCCCCACCAGAAGTAAACCTACAGTTGATCGAGCCGGACAAATCCATGTATTCGGACGAGACAATCACCCAACTATACAAAAACAAAATTTTTACACTGTCAGAAGTTTCATAACAGATTGCAACTTTCAAGAATAACACCTTTTCACTTAGAAAAAAAGTGTTATGACCAATTAAGTTTATACTATTTCGTGCCCAGATCTCCAACAACACCTTCAATAGGTAAAAATACTACACTGTCAGAAGTTTCAACATATAACACTTTGGGATGTTATATGTTATGTTTCTTTCGTTCCCGTTAGTATTTTTACCAATTGAAGGTGTTGCTGGAGATCTAGGCACGAAATAGTGTAAACTTAATTGGTCATAACACTTTATTTCTAAGTGAAAAGGTGTTATTCTTGAAAGTGTTATGTGCAATCTGTTATGAAACTTCTGACAGTGTACTGAGTATCATGAACACCTGGAAGTCTACCCCGATGGCTCAGTTAAGGGCAAGAAGGCAGGGGCAGCATCATACATCCCCAAATACAACCTGAAAGCTTCAACGGTATTCTGAGAAGGATCATCGATTCTGACCGCTGAACTTACAGCTATTTCCAAGGCGCTGGAAGTCATGGTGCAGAAGCCACCAACATCAAATAAAATGGTTATTCTTTCAGACTCCAAATCATCCCTTCAACTGATTAGGAAACTCAACCAAGTTGTGACAGATGCAGATCTCAAACACATCAGAATACTGTTAAGGAAGCTCATTGACATGAGTACTGAAGTGAAGTTTTAGCATATCCCAAGCCACAAGGGTGTCACAGGCAATGCCGTTGCAGATGAACTAGCCAATATGAAACTAGATGCGGATGTGAATCGACCGCCATCAACCAGCCACCTTCGTAAGTCCATGATGAGGGATACCCTAAGATCGAGACCTTCAGCACAAACCAAGAAGACTATACCCTCACCATTCAAAAAAAAACAGAACACCGTACTGTAGAACAGACTCAGCGCTGAGTCAATACTTCTCAACAAAACGCTGTTTGAGTGGAAACTTAGCCCATCCCCACAATGTAGAAATTGCAGAGCGGAGGAAGAAACCCTGCAACACATTCTGCTCCAGTGCAGAAGTACTAGCCCGATAACGTCGCAACTCAATAGCCTGTGCAATGAGCTCAAATACCCAGATCCATCAACTCAATCACCTCAACGATTTTCCCGAAAAGACTGAGCATCAGATCTACAAAGCCCTAGTCGATGTCATCCTGGAAAACAAAATCTAGCAGTAGCGGCAACTACAGTGGTAATCTGCCCTACACAATAGAAAGGCCGGAAGGGACCGACATAATGCTGGATCCAGTGGCTCTAAATTTTGGGACACCACCATTCAGCTATTTTAAGATTGATCAGTCTATATATAAATGAAATGTATGTAGCTGATCATACTATACTACCAAAAGTTTGTAGCCAGTTAGTTGGCTACTCTTGGTGTTTCCCTATACAAACAGCTTAGTAGCCAACTAGATGGCTACACTTGTCCCCCCAGAAACACTCTCAGTAGCCAACTAGTTGGCTACACTTGTCCCCCCACAAACACTCTCAGTAGCCAACTAGTTGGTTACACTCGTCCCCCCACAAACACTCTCAGTAGCCAACTAGTTGGGTACACATGTCCCCCCAGAAACACTCTCAGCAGCCAGTTAGCTGGCTACACATGTCCCCCCAGAAACACTCTCAGTAGCCAACTAGTTGGCTACACATGTCCCCCCAGAAACACTCTCAGTAGCCAACTAGTTGGCTACACATGTCCCCCCAGAAACACTCTCAGCAGCCAGTTAGCTGGCTACACATGTCCCCCCAGAAACACTCTCAGTAGCCAACTAGTTGGCTACACATGTCCCCCCAGAAACACTCTCAGTAGCCAACTAGTTGGCTACACATGTCCCCCCAGAAACACTCTCAGTAGCCAACTAGTTGGCTACACATGTCCCCCCAGAAACACTCTCAGTAGCCAACTAGTTGGCTACACATGTCCCCCCAGAAACACTCTCAGTAGCCAACTAGTTGGCTACACATGTCCCCCCAGAAACACTCTCAGTAGCCAACTAGTTTGCTACACATGTCCCCCCAGAAACACTCTCAGCAGCCAGTTAGCTGGCTACACATGTCCCCCAGAAACACTCTCAGTAGCCAACTAGTTGGCTACACATGTCCCCCCAGAAACACTCTCAGCAGCCAGTTAGCTGGCTGCACATGTCCCCATACAAACTTTCTCAGAAGGGACATACTTTGCTTCTATAAAGTGTTTCTGGGAATATTCTTCTTCTTCTGTTAAGCATAGAAATTGGCTTAATAAAAAGTCCGCCAGATAACGTTAATGAGCAGGAGGAAAGTCAAAGGATTTGTATTTTTTCTTTCCAGGATCTGACAACATAAATACTAAAAAGACAAAAGAAAAGATGGAGCTTGGACGAGTGCAGGGATTATATGAGCATGTTTAGTTCTTACTAAAAATCTCACTCACGAGAGCACAGAAACTGACATTTTTGGGGGATCTCAAAACGTAAGTGGAGGGATACCTATGACATCGCAAAAGTTGTCCGTCAGTCCATCCGTCTGTGAGCATGATAACTCACGAAGAGAATGAGATGTTTTGATGAAACTTGGTGTGAGGGTTCTTTGCGTCAAGGGTAAGGTCGAGTTTGAAGATGGGCTCTGTAGCCCTAATTTAGGCGTGGGGGAGGAGGTTCAAATTAAGGGGCAAACAAAATATGTATAAACAGCTAATGTCGATTGTGGGGGAAGAAGACATGTTGAACACGACGATGATGACCATTTTCTCGCCGGACAAGTAGTTCGTCCGGAATCCGGAGAAAACCGGAAAGTTTGTTAAAAGCAAAAGTTTTATCTGAAGTTGATTAGATGTTGGATTTAGAGATTAGAAGACATGCTGAACGCTTATGCGAAAATCATTTACTACCCGGCCAACTAGTTCGTCCGGAATTCGGACAAAACGGAAAATGTGTTAAAAGCAAAAGTTTTATTTTACGTTGATTAGATGACAGATATAGATTAGCTGAATTCGTACATGACAATAATTTTTGTTATCCGGACATGTAGTTCGTCCGAAATAAATTTTTTATAAGTTAAAGTTTGCAATGCAAGCTGAAGAAGAAGAATATTCCCAGAAACACTTCACAGAAGCGACATATATCGCTTCTAAGAAAGTTTGTATGGGGACATGTGTAGCCAACTAACTGGCTACTGAGAGTGTTTCTGGTAGGACATGTGTAGCCAACTAACTGGCTACTGAGAGTGTTTCTGGTAGGACATGTGTAGCCAACTAACTGGCTACTGAGAGTGTTTCTGGGGGGACATGTGTAGTCAACTAGTTGGCTACTGAGAGTGTTTCTGGGGGGACATGTGTAGCCAACTAGTTGGCTACTGAGAGTGTTTCTGGGGGGACATTGGTAGTCAACTAGTTGGCTACTGAGAGTGTTTCTGGGGGGGGCATGTGTAGCCAACTAACTGGCTGCTGAGAGTGTTTCTGGGGGGACATGTGTAGACAACTAGTTGGCTACTGGGAGTGTTTCTGGGGGGACATGTGTAGCCAACTAACTGGCTACTGAGAGTGTTTCTGGGGGAACATGTGTAGCCAAATAGTTGGCTACTGAGAGTGTTTGTGGAGGGACAAGTATAGCCAACTAGTTGGCTACTGAGAGTGTTTCTGGGGGGACACGTGTAGCCAACTAGCTACTGAGCTACTGAGCTACTACTATTACTAGCTACTGAGAGTGTTTCTGGGGGGACATGTGTAACTGAGAGTGTTTCTGGGGGGACATGTGTAGCCAACTAATTGGCTACTGAGTGTTTCTGGGGGGACAAGTATAGCCAACTAGTTGGCTACTAAGAGTGTTTCTGGGGGGACATGTGTAGCCAACTAGATGGCTGCTGAGAGTGTTTGTATAGGGCACAATGGGAGTAGCCAACCAGTCATGCACAAATCCTAAATTTTTGGGCATGTTGCCCAAACGTCTGGGCATGCCTGGACGTGAGGGCATGGTGCCCATACGTTGGGGCACCATGCCCTAGAGCATGGGCATGGTACCCCTGTGAAATTTGGTTAAACTGAGACTGGCTACATACCTAAATAGGGTCTTCTGCCTGTCCTAGATCAAAAGATACTTGAGTTTACGCTCTATCCAACCTCATTTTCCAATTTTCAAAATGTTTTGTGGAGGCCACTTCTTTCCTAGTGGGTTTACTCTATCCTTTTCCAGGTAGTTGCCACTAGGCTACTCAGTCCTTTTCCAGGTTGTCACCGCTATGTTACTCTATCCTTCTCAGGTAGTCATCGCTAGGTAGAATGGATGTGGTAAGCTTTTAATTTTCTTCCTTCAGGAATTAAATTTCCTTACTTTCCAAATTCATTTAGATTGTTTGCCTTTTATTTGCATTTCTTTTGAGTGTAGTAGTGAGTTTCAATAACAATTGTTAACATAGTCAAAAAAAAAATCACTCAAAATAAATAATATAAAAGGCAAACAATCTAAAGGAAATATTTGTTCCAGTGAACAGATTGAAAAGCTTGCCTCATCCATGCTACCTAGCAGCAATTTTCTAAAAAAGGATAGAGTAAACCCACTAGAAAAGAAGTGGCCTCCAAAACACTCTATGTATTTTGGAAGTGCTCTAACATTTTAAAAACTGGAAAATGAGGTTGGATAGAGATTAAACTCAGGTATCTTTTGATCTAGGACAGGAAGAAGACCCTATTTAGGTATGTAGCCAGTCTCAGTTTAACCAAATTTCACAGGGGTACCGTGCCCATGCTCCAGGGCATGGTGCCCCAACATGTGTGCACTATGCCCTTACCTCCAGGCATGCCCAGACATTGGGGCACCGTGCCCAAAAATTGAGGATTTGTGCATGACTGTAGCCAACTAACTGGCTATGAACTTTTGGTAGTATAGTATGATCAGCTACATGCATTTCTTATATATATGGCCGACCAAATTTTACTTTAGCTGAATAGTGGATATCCAAATTTTTGGATTGGATCTGCCCTATATGGCCAACCAAAAAAACTGTGCCGATCCAAACTTAAAGCAGTTTGTTCTAATCATGTTCACCCGCTGCACTGAGAAAATAATACTTACCCTACCTACAATACAAAAAAACTTGTCAACCAAACACAAACCTGCAAAGTTTTCTGCCATGGACTTAATATCATCTTTCAGTCGCTTACTGAAAGACTTCAGCAAAGCCTCTTTACCCTGTGGATTTCTTGCTTGCTGTGCCATTTCTTCAGCTACCAGGCTTTTAAACAAAGCTGAATCTCACCAACCAGAATTAATCACTATCCACTGTCCCACGCTATGACTATTTAAATTTTCAACTTGTCCGTCTACAGACAGAGAGGTAAAAGTCGCTTATAGCAGAAGATTTTTGGCAGAAGGCACCGACTTTGAAAAACGAGACAAGCATGGGCGAAGCTGTGGAGGGAAATTTCTTCAGGTTTTTTAAAGTCTTAGACTTTTTTCCAAAGACATCCGACCCTTGTAAAAAAACTTCTGTATCTGGAGGAGCAGGTTAGGGTTATTTTTTATAATTATGAATGCTGGGTTGGACAGTAGAGGTATGCTTACTTATGTGAGCATATGTTGACTATTGACTTTGGAGTTAGCCAAAGTAGGTAATGAAAGGCCTCTGAAAACATGTAAATAGGTATTTTTATATTTTACTTGAAACCCCGAAAAGCAAACAGCCATTGGAGATGGAACAGAGATGGAGATGTGAACCTTTGTGTCTTTGGACTTTGCCATTTTCTTTCATGCTTAGGCCTTAGTCACATGCTCTCACATGCTTTGACTAAAGTCAACTATGAGTTAGCTAAAGTAGGTAATAAAGGGCCTCTGAAAACATTTGAACAGCTATTTTAGTATTTTACTTGAAACCCCAAAAAGCAAACAGCCATTGGAGATGGAACAGAGATGGAATGCTTTAACAAGATTAACTTAGTTGCAAACAACGAAAATCAATTACTTTGATATCACTCTGGCATCCCAGAGAACAAGGAATCTGATGCGCTAGCAAAGGTAGCTATCAAAAGAATTATGTATGGACCTGAACCCTTCATTCCCAATTTGGAAAGTAGGTGGAAAACAGAAATTGGGGAATGGATGAATAACCAGGTAGACAAAAGGTGGAAAAAACATTTGGTTTGTCAAGTCACGCAAAGTTTAATACCCACATGCAATGAGGCACTGACAAGAAGGTTAGTCGCCATGATCAAAGATGAAATCCTGGGAATCGTCCAGGTTGTTACTGGAATTGGAAACCTTGGAAAACATAATTCAAATATAAAAAAAATTGAGTCTCCAACCAGGGGCGTCACAACTGGGGGGGGGGGAGGGGGGGACGTCAAAAACGGTTTTCGTCAAAACAATTGATTTTTTTCATGAAAACAGTCGGTTTTTGAAAATTGGTTGATTTTTCGTCAAAATAGTCGGATTTCTGAAAATCAGTTGATTTTTTTCAAAACTGTTGTTTTTTGTTATTGAAAACAGTCGTTTTTTCTGCAGAAACAGTCGGTAAAAATTACCAGCCAGTCAGTAAATGGCTCGTCCCCCCCCTAACATTTTGGCTAGTGACGCCTCTGTCTCCAACATGTACCCATTGTGGAATAGCCGAAGAGACAAACACACACAGGCAACGATTGGAAGCGTTCCACTCTCTGAGTGTCAGTTTCCATGAAGTAGTTAGAAGAACTGTTTAAAAGAACTGTCCAAATACCTTCAGTTGACAGGAAGGTTAGACAGGTTTTAAGGTAAGAATGAGATACAAAGTGGAAGAATGCGTGCTGTTTTCATTAGTTGTTTTCATAGAGTGATGTTTTCGTCAGTTGTATGAGAAAATTGTCGCATTTTTTGCCAAAAGAGATGAAAGGCCTCTGTCATTTCTTCTACTTTGACCATTTTTGGCAAGAGAGGAGTCAGGCGCCATTCTCCTGAGCAGAGAGGTCAACTCACCTCGGAGTTGCCAATCTCCTTTCTCCGCAGGCCTGGGCAGAAAGACAAAGGCCTTGGTCCAAAAACGGTCAAAAGAGCAGTGAGGAGTAAGCACTTGTGGGAAAAAACAGCAAAATAAACCAAGGCCTTGGTAGATAGGGGACAAAAAATTAAACTAATGGCCATTTGTGGCCTGAGTTTCGGCTAGATTGCCGGGCCTGCCCCACAGAATAAATATATATGTTAGCTTCTGCTTATTTCTGGCTTATTTGACCCCCTCTTTAAACATTTTACTATCTTCTTTCCTTCCTTCTTTGGCATGGTCTTTAGCATCCTCTGACCCTTTTAGCCCTAATATAATATGACATGCTCTGATTTCCACGAATTCAATGTCTTCGTTAAGTGATACACTCCATTGCACAAATGGTTGCAACACATAAATATCAAATCTAGGGCATTTGCTCCTATCAACCACCGACTTTTTCTCGAGTGGAAGCACTTCCGGATCTTGAACACATGACCAAGTTTCATCCCATTCCCTCCATCCGTTTGGTCCCTATGCAGGATACCAAGCCTCCCCCTCCATCCCACCAACCTAATCGGATGCGATTCGGACCCGCAAATTTTGCGTTTATGTCAGTATTACTATCGAACAAGTTACCCTTGAATCGGAAAACAACCGGAAAATTCAGGCGACACCCAACTCCCCCCTCCGAGTCCGGATCTGGTCTTGACCTCAAAATGAAATCTCTATTACCCGTGACCTTTGTACGATACAATTGGTACCTGCGCATGTGCAACGATTTCCGAGCCTCCCCTTCTACCCGGAAAGTTCCAGAAAAATTAAATGTCTCATCTTATAGGGCTTTCTTTGTAAAAGACACCAAGCTTCCTTCGAGTCGGAGTACTTCCGGAAAAATTTAACGTGCCCCTTCCAACTCCCCGTACCGAGGTCGGATCTGGTCTGGACTTCAAAATCACAGGTCTGGGACCCATCCTCTTTGTATAGTCCAAGTTTCATCCCAGTCCCTACATTCCTTTGGTCCCCTGTATGTTCCAAAAGTCCACCTCCAACCCCTCGTGGTCATCTTGTCTTTTTGCTCCCACAACACATAAAGTTTATTTCGACTCTGGTCGCAAGTTTCCGTGTTCCCCCTCCCTCCACCCCCACACGAATGATCGGATTAATCCGCGAAAACATGGTTTCGCTGGGCATTCAGCCGAGTCCTTCTTGTCAAGTTTCATCGTCTTAGCTGACGTGTAAGTGCCCGAGCTAGCAAAAGTGAGACAGAGGGACCACCAATACGATCGCAGTATGGCACTTGAACCGAAAGCTAATTCCATAATACAATAATAACATAACCATGCTGACTTTTTTTAGGGAAAAATTGAATTTGCTGGAAAATTGCAAAAAACACCTTAAAAATGCTAAAAATTGAGCAAACGCCGCTAAATTTTTGGCGCACTGCCAAAAACCTCTGAACTTAAGAGCTAGCGCCCTTAAAGTGAGCATCATTACAGCCAAATGCAAAAATAAAATAGTTTTTACGAACGAAACATTCTTGTGATTTCCAAGGACCCATGATCATTTTTATCTCAAGGGTTTTGCTTACAAATGATCACAACAAACCCACAAATTGACGAATTCCTACTTTCATCCTCTGATCCAGCCTTGCAAGCGCCATATGAACTTCCAGCTCTTGTTACGACTGCCGACCCTCGAAAGAAGATATCAATTGCTGCTTTATATTCCTTTATTTTTCATTTTGAAACTACACAAATATTTCTTCTGTTGTATTAGTGTTTTTTGATCTGTACACAAAGCTTCGAGTTCGTATAAAAGTTCCTTTTCCTGGTGGTCTATCTCTGTCGGAAAAAATTATACCAGTGTATAAGGGTATTCGCCAAGGCGCGATATCGTCTCCACCGTTATTCAACAATAGTGTCCTTGAGGCTCAAAGCCCGGTAAAGATGAGTTGTATTTTTCGCGGTATTGATGTTTCGTTGCTAAATTATGCGGATGACATTTTGAATTTGAGCAGATCTCTCTCTCGTATTGAAGAAAATTATTGTATTTTGAGTAATGAGTATTCCCGAATCGGCCTTGCGTTCAACCCTGGTAAAAGTGAAGTGCTTATTTTTAATGGTAAATCGTCGTCACGGACGGTTAGATTTGAGGACAAGGAAATCTGCCCGTCTGAGGTACTTGTTTATCTAGGTTTGCCGATTGCTTCAGATCTAAAATCGACACGTGTGGGTCTGATTTCCGATCTATCAACGAAAGTACGAAAAGCGTATGGTACGCTATGTAGGACTAAGGTGAAATTCAACCGGTTGATTCGAGGACGCCTTTATACCGCTCTGGTTATCCCGCACATTCTCGCTCTGTCGCCTTTTTGGATATTTTTCACACTGAAGGAAAAAAATACAATAAGAGTTATTTATTTCAAGTTTGCGAAGTTTTTGCTTGGAGTACCTCTTTGGACGAGAAATACTTCACTAATTGTTAAATATGGTGTTCTTGATCCCACGGATGTCATCAACATCCGTAGAGAAAAGTTTTTACAGTCCCTGGATCCCCAGCACAGCCTGTACCAGGCATTTCTTAAGTAGGATAGTTGTGCTAGTTCTTTGTTTATTTGATAGTTTAGTGTGATTCGTTTTTCCTTTTTTTTTCCCTTCTTATACTCCATTTGTCACATTTTGTGTTTAGAATGGGTAAATAAAATCATTCATTCATTCATTCAAAATAGTTTTTACGAACGATACATTCTTGTGATTTCCAAGGACCCATGATCATTTTTATCTCAAGGGTTTTGCTTACAAATGATCACAACAAACCCACAAATGGACGAATTCCTAGTTTCATCGTCTGATCCAGCCTTGCAAGCGCCATATGAGCTTCCAGCTCTTGTTAGGACTGCCGGCCCTCGAAAGGATATATCAATTGCTGCTTTATATTCTCTTTTTTCATTTTTAAAACTACACAAATATATATCTCTAGTCCCATTTTTTTTACACCACTACTTCGTGGTTCTTCTTTCGTTCCGGTTGTGAAACGACTGAGGGCTGGCCCTTTTGCGGCGAGGTAAGAAGAGTGTTCTGATTGATAGTCAGTGTGGCTAAAATCGGCATTTTCTCGGTTAAACCGCAATGTGTGACACTAAGTACGCAAATGTAAATTATGTCATGTCAGCAGCACAAAGTTTAGTCTCGGTGCTGGCACAAATTGGTCGTTCAAAATATTGTTTAAAGTAGAACTGAAGGGTTTGTCACTTGGTTGACTCGTTCATACCCTGAGCAACAACATAACCCGTTCCTTTCTCTTCACTGGCTCCGAAAGCATCCGCGCCAGTAACTTTGCTCATTCGTTCTTTGTCTTCACTCCCGTTTAGTATTTTCAGTCACTATATCCAAATTTTTGTTCTATCCGCAATCGCAATCGGTCTTTTTGGGATCCCAAAATGTAAGTGGAGGGATACCTGTGACATCGCAGAAGTTGTCCGTCTGTCTGTGAGCACGATACCTCTCGAAGGGAATGAGATATTTTGATGAAACTTGGTGTGAGGATTCTTTGGGTCAAGGGTAAGGTCAAGTTCGTAGATGGGCTCTGTAGCCCTATATTAGGGGTGGGGGAGGGGGTTTCAGTAGTTGATTTAGGGGTAAGGAGACATAATGAATCCGAATATGAAACTTATTTTCTTGCCGGACAAGTAGTTCACCCGGAATCCGGCGAAAACCGCACACAAAGTTTGTCGACCAATTTTCGGCTATAGCAGTCGTTACCCCTTTATTCTCAAACCAGTATTGCTCTGCACGTGTGTATGGCGATATTCATTTGTTTATTCTATGGACGTCGGAGATATCTAGTGTAATCGAAGGTAGAAGGGGTTGATATATTATGTTGAAACGGGGAAATACGTTGTTCAGGCGAGGATGTTGTTCAGTGAGGATTCACTTGTAAAGTACAGGTCAAGTTCGTAGATGGGTCCTTTAGTCCTATCTTTAGAGGCAGAGGAGGGGTTTCGAAATTACGGTAAAAACATTTATGTTTTATATGCTAATAAGATATTCATTGAGGGGGTAAGGAGGTCCGCTGAATCCATATCTGAACTTAATTTCCTTGCTGGACAAATGGTTCATCACGAATTCGACTGAAACTGGAAATTTGGTTGAAGCTCAAAGTTGTTTCTGAAATCGATTAGTTATTCGGCATTGGGAGACATGCTGAATCCATTTTGGAAATTCATTTTAACAGGAATAATATTCAAGGAATCTGACGAAGACTTAATGGCGAAGACGTGATCCAATTGTTTGAATCAAATGTTAGATCTTGGGATCTCATCGAAACCTTTGGTCTTGTTTTCACCATGCACGTGTATAAGGAAGATACTTGGGCCTGATCAAGATCGTGCCCAACCAGTTATGACAATGTGGAGGCAAATGACGTCAAAAGACGTCTCATCGAAGCCAACCAGCTATGACAATCTGGAAGCAAATGACGTCACACGAACATGAAACGCCAAAAGAAAACGTATGCAAAATAATTCTGACAATTCGAGTAGCCATTTTAGAACACTTGTCGTCACCGACTTCTCGAAAAAACTATTTTTGCCAGAAACAGCCATGTTTCGATGAGATGCAAGTCGCGCAACGTAAGTAGTGTCAGTAATCTCTGCCTGGACAGAATATTTTAAAGAACCATGAGTCACGCACGTGTTTAATGATGTTACCAAACAAATGTGACGGAAGCCATGACAGGTTTTTAGCAAATAAAAAGATGTAACTATCTCTTTGACACTGCAAATCGGATACGTCAGCTGAGTTTTATTAGAGCTAAATTTCAGCCCTTCTTGGTTAGGGTCCTCTTCAGGCTCTAGAATCTGGAAAATGAGCTTTCCTTTGAAATTTTTTTCAAAAAAATTCTTTGAGATGTAGTTCATTTTCCAGCTTGAGCCTGAAAAGGACACTTGCCAAAAATAGCCGAAACAGAGCTCTAATAAAATTCAGCTGACGTATCCGTTTCGTACCGTACTGTCAAATATGATTCGCAGTCAGCTTGGGGCTGAAGGAATATTTTACTATCTATCTATCTGAAAATTAAAATGGAAGAAATGTATATGCCCATGAACTACCATCATGTGCTGTGGGCCTAAAAAGCGAGCACAAATCAGCTAAAAAACAAAAAGGTGCTTTAAGAAGTAGTATAGTAATCCGAATAGCGTTTTCTGGTACTTTTAAGGTCCCTTTCTATCTTGGGTCTAGGCGAGAACCCCCCCCCCCCCCCCCCGGAAAAAAACCCCGCCAAACCCCCCCCCCCCCCCCCCCCCCCGACCAAAACCTCGCCGGTGCCAAAACCCCCTTGGCGAAAAAACCCCATATCCTTTACATTTAATACGAATCCAAAACATTTAACATTCACAAAACATTCGAACTTGACCTGTACTTTGACCCAAAGAGTCATCGTGCCAAATTTGAACAAAATATTTCAACTCTTTCGAGAGTTATCCTGCCAACAGACGGACGTACAACTTTTACGATGTCATAGTTATCCCTCCACTTTCGTGTTCGGATCCCAAGAACTAACCGCACGTAACTACAGCTTCCTCGCCAAGAAGGGGAAGGAATTGGGAAAGGATTTGTTGTGGAGGATCGTTACACTAAGTGGCACGGGTTTTGATTTGTTCTTTCACTTTCAACACCTCACTGACAACAGCTTAAGGCGAATGCGCTTTACACTCCCCTCCCTTGTTTATCTTTGTTCGGCCTGCGCTTAACGCATTCAAAACTTAGAACACATCCTGCCGGCACTTTTTGCTTCACATACACATACCCTTTGTGCACGCACAAGCTTATTCTCACACTTGTTACTGGGTACTGCGTCCGGTTATCCTACTTTAATGTATCCGTCAGTAGGTACATGAGCTAATCTGGGTACCCAGCTATAAATCCCTTGTACTATCCGTGGCGTATGTATTTGGGACTAAGAGATTATTTTGGGATTGTCTTTTTTATGGGGGGGGGGGGTAAGTTAGACAGATAATAGTTTAGTATTTAACAAGATATGAACGAAATGTAAACAACATATTCTCGAAGACTGATGTAAACATATAGTTTGCATAAAGAGTGTACACATATTTGGGTTTGCGTCTCGTCAACTAGATTTGACAGTGTTTTTAAAGTTTAACCGAAAAGGGCTGAGATAGGACAATTTAGTTACCCATCATTTAGTCACTTAAATTTGCTTGAAGACCCGCTGAAAACACATTACTTCGTTATCCCGCCATTCACGAATAATCGATTTTCAAATAGCGGAATTCCCGTGTGATTTGTGGTACCTCTATGCGCTTGTATTTTTGTTGTATGCCTTACGAGAAAGATTTATGATTTTTTTGTTCAGGCACTAAGCAGTCTTCACCAGTTTCACCACTGCCAACTGAAAAGCCGCGTTTGTGTTGAGATTAAAATTTCCCGCGTCGTAGTAGAATTTACGCTGTGGGTACGGCCGCGGATATTGTGAACGTCATAACTAGAGCAGATAGTGGAAATTAAAATAATCTCTTTGCAAAATCCAGATGATTCAGTGTATTCAGTTGAATGACACAAAAATAAGTTTGCTTTTCAGTTAAACTTTAAAACTAAATTTATATGACCCTTTGTCAGTCGTAGGCCCCTTTTAGTCGCGGACCTACCTCGTAATGCGGGCGTTTCGAAATATTAACGAGGCCTGTTCTGAAGACTACCCTAGACTGCAAAATGCAAGGCAAAATGTTGGAAGAATGCGCAGGAGACATGTCGATCTTCTGCAGAATATTAATGAGAAGCTAGCTTATCTCAGCCTGTTAATCTGCTGCGGAAAGGCACTGTACTGTCAGACAGTCAGAGGCAGATTTGCCGAATCAAGAGACAATCAACGCTTCTGAATCGGAATTGACTAAAAAGAGGCACGGCATGGCACGACATAGTGTAGGAAGCACGAGTACTAAAAAGAGGCACGAAAACTTAAATATACTATTTCGCAGATACTAGCCTAAGCTTCAGATTCAGAAATGATTGTGAATGAAAAAAAGTCCACAATTCTTACAATTTCATTCCTGAAAGAAGAGCCAAAATTTGAACCTCCTATTCAGATACTTTGCGTGTAAACCAAATAAAATCCTGATTTAAAATGGGAACCTCGAACGAAGGAAATGGTAAAGCGTGGACCTACGGGCCTTCATATGTTGAAATTACTTGATAAAAAATAGGTTCCCCGAAAAAGATCTTATCCGTTTCTACGTTTCATTTGTACGTCCGGGACTAGAATACCTAGTGAAAGCTTGGCATTTTGGCCTTACTGAGGACCAGGCTTATCGAGTTGAAAAAATACAGAAGCGGGCCCTTTCGGTTATGTCTACATCCCCCCCCCCCAAAAAAAAAAAATTGCTTTTAACAAGCTCCTCCAGAAATATAAACTTGAGTCCCGTAGGTTGAAACTGTGCATGGCTTCTGGTAAGAAAATGCTCGAGCACCCTATACATAAACACATACTTCCGCCACCGTACGAGACTGCTCGCCAACGACCTGCAAGAGCGGCTTCAATGGCGATCCCAAAATTCCTAAAACTCCAACAGATAAAATGTGACCATATGCGGTATATAAAAAAAATAATATTTGTACCCGTAATTCGTGAAAAAATTTAATCTTTGTTAGTATTTATATTTTGTATAGATAGATAGATAGATAATTTATTGCTATAAGCAGCCCGAGGGCCATGGCAAAAAATTAACATACAAAAAAAAACACTAATATATAATAATACATTTTTCCTTTAAATTTTGTTTTACTTATTCCAAAAATCTACTTCTGTGTTCCATCGCTAACCTCAAAAATCGCCCCATTTTCTTTATACCAGCAAGACACTCATCTTTAAAAATTCATTTTACCCACTCTTCGTCAAATACGTGCACACCATACTCTTCTCTTCTCCATTCACTCAGCTCAGTTGACGACCTTGACAAATTTGGATTTTATAATTACGAAAAAAATAAAAGCGATATCTATCTATCTATGTATCTAAAATGACCCTTTCACTTCAGAGTGAGGTGCAGGAACCATGTTCTAACGTGGCTTCGGAGTTACGAATCTCTTTTTGTTATTCGTTCCTCCTGCGCCATGCCGTGCCTCTTTTTAGTCGATCCCTTCAGGATCCTAAATCCGGTCAAATCTATTCTCAACCTATGTTCCTTACTATTATTCAAGCTTTCCCACCAAAAGTCTCCAAGCTTGACACAACAGAAGCCAATTAATTCTTTTTCGAGGTCCTCCTTCATACTTAAATTATGGCCTAGAAACTTCCAAGTCCCTAATATGAAGACAAATAGCCTATACCGCATGAATTGTCGATTAGAGATGGAACTTGGCAGCCGATTAATTGGCCCACATACCTGGAGTTTTATTTTACTTTCTGAAACAAGCCGACTATACATCTCTGTTTCGTTCAAGCAGTAAAAATGTCACTTTTTGTTCAACTATAACGCCATTAGCAGTAACAACTCCTGCAATTTTTGAGTAAGTGATAAACTGCCAGAAAGACTTAAACGAATTAAGAATCTCGAGACCTAGGCACTTGAACTAATAGACTTGTACCTCAAATGTTTCGTGTTAATTACAGGGGTGGTTGCAACGGCGTAAATAGGGCACACTACCCTTTCACTTCAAACTGCAAGAATCAAAGGAAGAACTTGAGAAAAGAACACACAAATTGAAGCATCTTCAACCGTATAGACTATTACCAACATAATAAGATGTACCTTTTGAAATACTCTTCTTGAATGTGGCAGTTGTGAATTAACGAAGTTGATGACGGGCCTTTGTTCAGACCTACCCAAATTTCGGTCGAGTCTTGAAACATCTGCAAATAAGTCCTGGCATTTGTATGAAGGGCTATATTTCCATCAGGCAATACCACTTTGAATTCAAGCAAAGGTTACAAATTAGAAACTGTACAGCCAAAAGGACCGTAAACCATAATCATAGCAAAAACTTTGTTCGGCTGGCGCATTTGCCTCTAAATCGACTATTTTGTTAGCTTTTCAACAGTATTTGTCCTTGATTTATTTATTTCCCTCAGAACTCCCAGAACAGAAACCTTCAGAACAGAAATAATTTATAAAACTATCATTTCCACGATCCGGCCATCGTAGGGGGAGCGGAGGAATAGGGAATCCGGAAACCAGTAACATGCACAACATTGGAACGGGTGATCTGACATGCCTGAAACTTGACGAATGGGAAGAACAAGTTTCTCAGATGTTCATTTTCAAATCCGGACGGGATCCGATAATGGGCGGGGGAGCTGGAGGGGGGCACCGGAAATCTCGTTAAACGCTTCCACATAAGCTAGGACGATGAAACTTGGCAGGCATATCAGTGACCCGACCAAATTAACTTAGAAATAATCACTTCCCCGATCCGGCCATCGTGGGGGGAGTGGAAGGATGGGGAATCCAGAAACTAGTAACATACATAACTTTGGAACGGGTAATCGGACATCATGATCATATATTAGTGACCGCGGGTTAAGGTGCTGCCAGATGTGGTAAGACGACGAAACCTGGCACGCATATTAGGGAACCGATCAGATTGACTTGGAAACAGTCACTTCCCCGACTCGTTCATCATGGAGGAAGTGGAGGGATGGGGAATCCGGAATCTCGTGAAATTCGTAACTTTGGAACGGGTGATCGTATGTGAATGAAACTCTTGATCGGATCCGATAACTGGCGGGGGAAGCTGCAGGAGGATACCGGAAATCTCGTGAAACATTTAGAGCCGATGAGTCGGGATGGAACTTGCTGGGGACAATAAGCATAATCCCCAGATACATTATTGACAGAACAGGGCCGGACCGGGGCATTGTGGGTGGAGCTGGAGGGGATATCCTGGAATGCTGGTGATAGCGACTTGGGGTACTTCCAGATTATCTGTGACGAGGAAACTTTGCAGTCGTATCAGGGACCGGACCACATTGACTTGGAAATAGTCACATTCCCCGTTTCGATCATCGTGTAGGGAAATTTCGAATGGGTTATCGGATGCTAATAGAACTCGAAAAGTGGCAAGAGCTAATGTCTCAGATCTCCCGTTTCAAGTCCGGACCAGTTCAAATCAATGTGCGGAGCTCGAAGGTGGCCACTGGAAATCTCGTGAAAACCGTTTCAACTACTTTGGTCAGATCCAGTTTATCGTAACCAGAGTACGACAAAACTTCTATTCTGAAACAGTTGTCAGTGAGTGGAATAACCATTTCAGGTTTACTAGATCAAGCCCGTCTTCTGAAGAAAGGAATATCGGGAGAGAGAACCATATTTGACAAACATGCTAACTATTGTTACAAGTGCCATATGAGCTTTCAGCTCTTGTTTCTGGTACTTGAATACTGTTCTTCCGTTTTCCATATTTATCCTCGCTCTAGCCCTGCACTATCCTACTTTTTTTTCTGTTTTTTCTAACACAATAACCTAAGCTAACATATCCAACCACAACGATTATCAAAACAGTCCGGCGCTCAAACTCTATATGACTAAGTCCAAAACACGCCAATGATCCTCGGGAAGAACGAGAAAACCTAGCACTAACAACTCAAACTCAACAATACAATCCTGTGTCAACCAGTCACGGCGATGTTTGGGAGCAGTTGTGATACCGCTTCCGGCTCTTCCGCTAGGTACAGGGCGATTTTGCATCGGCAAGAAGAGTTAGCCATCAAGAGTATTGCCCCTTAGAGACTCGTTGAGGGCAGACACACATTGCATACGCTCCTTGCTCAGGTTCTACAATACGCTCATTGCTCAGGTTCTACAGTGAAACGAGGTGTTGAATCAGGTCAAAAGCTTTTTGGAAGTCTGTTAGTGCCAAGTCAACGAATGATGATCCCTTTCCAGGCCTTGTCAAAATACTGTCGAATAGTCTGACAAAATAAAAGGTAGTGTTCGATGCCTTGTAGACAAAACGTACTGATAAACGTCAATCTTGTCACCAATTTGGTCCATTAGTTGCCTTGCAATAAGCGTTTCAGTGACTTTGGCGATACAGGTAGCAATGAAATTAACCTGAGGTCGTTTTCGGTGACCTAGTTTTTGTGATGACTCTTATGTAAGCCCATTTCCAAAGCTAGGGGAAGGCGCACTGCGTGAGGATCAAGTTAAAGCACAACTCTTACTAGAAATGATCTTTTCCCTATGAAAGGGATCAGAAAAATCGTTTTCGAAAATACCATTACTTTCCACCTGAAACTAGCGATTCTCTTTTTAGCGCTTGTCGACTGTGCCCAGCCTTCCCGCTCTCCGACACGGCGGCTGGGCGCAAAACATTTGAAAACTCATCGTGCCTTGGTTAAAAAGTGGGGAAACTTAGCAAATAAAAGAAGTAATAAATAGAAGATTATCACATCCTTATGTGTGAAAGAGTTGTCAGCGGACATTGAGGATTCCGGCAAACTTTTCGTTGGGTGACGGGAAAACTCGGCAAGGCCGAAAAAGCGCTAAGAATTCGTAGTTACGAAACGAAACAATGGAGAAAGGTGGGGATTTAAGAAGCTTATAATTCCATATGGGAGCTAAGTATATTATAAAAGACAGAATAAGCAAGAGAGGTCCTTGAATGATACTGGTCAGGGGCTTCGATATATTGCTTGGAGCAATCCTTGTTTTTTTTGTCACTGAAGGATATTAGTTGCGTTTTTACTGATACCATGGTATCTGTTACCACGGTAACTGGATCTGCAATTAGTCGTTTTTGCAGTTATCGTGGTATCTGATACACGGTGCTCTACAAAAACGACTATTGCCAAAATTGCACTTTTCGAAGTCATCCCAAAAGAGAAACAGATATCCAGTTACATCACTAAGTGCTAAACTTCTTTCTCACCAATCTGACAAATTTTGATGAAAGTGAGATGACTTTTCAGATACCACGACCAATTACCACGGTCGGACCGTAGTATCTGAATATCTGATACCACGACAACTGGCCAGATACCACGATAACTGCAAAAACGCCTTTTGACCGTGGTATCAGATACCACGATAACTGCAAAAACGACTTTAGACCGTGGTATCAGATACCATGGTATCTGCGAAAACGCAACTATTGTAAGCTCTAAGAAATGCAGTGTTTACGACATCACTTTAAACCTTGTTTTATGCGCTTAAAAATCAACTATAAATTTGTGCCCTCAATCTTGGGCTCTCTTGGCTTCCCCAAGAATACAAAATCAGTAGATATTACTGATCAGCACAGTATGTGTGATCTAACATGGCATAATTCTTTTTTTAGTTTCTGTCATTTGCTGGTTTGTGATTGCGAGTCTTGTCTACTCAGAAGTCAATGACTTTCTCCATCCTGGGACTAAGTTCAGGTTCAGACCTGACACCGACTTGACAGAAAAGATTGAACTCAATCTCGACTTCACTGTAGCATCTCCATGCAAGAGTAAGCTATGCTATTCTATCTTTCTTCAGTTCTAGGCCATCATGTCCCTGATTATTAACGGCTATAGTCATCATGACTTTAACTATGATGGGCTACAGTACACAGCATCAACAATTTAATTTTATCGGTAGGTCGTGTTCCTTCATCTTTTAAAATTGGTTTGATTTCACCTATTCTAAAAAAGGGAAAGAAGGATTTAAAATCCTGTGGTTCGTATTGCACAATAACCAAGGGTTGTATTAGCAATACAACTTTTATTTTTATTTTTTTTATTAGCAGCTCATTCTATACAGGTCAGATAAATTATGTTATATTATTTTTGTTAGATTTATAGGGTATGTAGTTGTTGCTATTTTAGTAAAATTTTTAACAAGCACTGCACGTTCGAATTTTTGTTCTCCACAGTGCTTGTATAATGTATTTGTATTTTTGTGTTAAATTAAAAAACTTGAACTTGAACTTGAAACTTTATGAAAAGTGTTTTAAAAATATGTTTGAAGGCCTTGATGTCGGGTTAAACCAGGTTGGATTTGAAAGGGGTATGGATGGGATGCTATCACGCGCACGCTACTTTTTCCACTTTAATCAGTGATGCGCGAGTGAGTCGACAACCGCTGTATACACTTCTGATTGACATTAAAGGTGGTTTCGACAACATTTCTCATGCGGCTGCTCTTCTATCCCTTTTGTGTAATGGTATTCCCCTTTCTGTTGTGCGTGCTTTAAGGTCCTGGTACAATGGACTTGCCGTCAAGTGACAATTCGCTCCCCAAAAATTCTGTCTAATTTAATCTCAATGGGAAAAGGCGTTAGACGAGGTGGAATTTTATCACCATGTATTTTTAATGAATGTTTGGCAGATTGTCTTTGGTCGCTTAAGACTTGTTTAATACATTTTGCACGTGATGTAACGTTTAATTCGGTCAAAGGAAAAATTAATTGAAAATTATAACATTCTAAGGTCTAAATTGGGGCAGAAGGGTCTAATAATTAGTTCTAAAAAGTGTAATTATTTTGCGATTAGTAGTAGTCCTGGTAGCCCACTAAATTCCCCCCTGGATTGTGTTGGGGGGATTGTTTTCAGCCCTGTTTTGAGTAAGTTATGTATCTTGGAATCCCTTATTCTTCTAATACCAGGGATTGGAAACTTATCCTCATTCAACATGTGCAAGATTAAATAAGAAGAGCATTCGGTGCTGTTATTCGTTTATGGGGGATGTACCGCAGAGATGTTCTTGGTTCTATTTATACGGCTATGCTCTTCCTCGTATTCTTTTTTCGTCTTCTTTCTTTTCTTCTTTCCGTCCTTCTGAAGTTTCTGCGATATAAGTTACTTATTATAAACTCTCTAAATTCCTTCTTGATTTCCCTATTTCTGCGAGTACCGTAACTCTTTCTTAAAGGCACAGAAAACTTGACTACGCAACTTTCGGCCATCAGACCAACCTGGGGGGCTTAGATAAAGATACAGGGACTTGTTGTCGACAGGACCCCCCTTCTTTGTTATCTCGAACCCCCTTCATAGTGTTCCCAAAGCTAGCTGGCAGGCCCTTGCCCCTTATGCACTGTAAAAGTTCGCCTTTGGCCGTGTTGACTAACACATCGCGATAGTAGTCAAGAGGTCGTGCGTTCGATTCCTACTCCCGGCACACAAACCTTTTGCTTTTTTTTTTCTACTAACTCAAAAGTCGAACCTCGGAAACTGCTGGGAAACTGCAATGGTCGTAACGAGAATTTTTCTTACTCTCAATATCGACTCAGGGTACATTCTTGATATGTCAGCTAGCTCCCCCGAGTCAAGTTTTCTGTTCCTTTAACTTCTAATTTTAAAGTGAAGAATCCATTGGAAACTTTACATAGTAAAATCCAAAACTTTCATAAAAAGCCTGACAATGGTCTTCTTCGTCACAACCTTTTTCTTTTTTTCACTAAAAAGCGCCCTGATTAGTTTGTTTATTTTTAACTTTGTTTTTTCCATTGTATTTCGTTGTAGATTCAGTAGGCTAACTTATCTTTAACGGTCAGCTGTTTATTAGTATGTAAGTTTGTGTGAGTTTGACTGACATGTTATTGTTTCTTTTTATACACTACTCTTCGGTTTTGAAGGATTCAAATAAATAATAAAAATAGTAAAACCAGAATTCATTGTGGTCATCCTAACTCTCTCAAAAACCTTGAAATCCAGCCAACCATGGCAGAAAGCCAAGAGGTACAGAGACTGAACAGGGATCACTATAGCCGTTAGTCTTAAAGGACCCCTCTGGCTTATTCTGTCTTTTATAATATACCTAGCTCCCTTGTGGAATTTTAAGCTACTAAAATCCCGACCTTTCTCCATTGTTTCGCTTCGTGCCTACGGTTTTTGACGCTTTTTCGGCCGTGCCGAGTTTTGCCCGTCACACAACGTAAAGTTTGCCGGCATCTTCAACGTCCGATCACACATGAGGATATGAGAATCTTCTGTTTTTTACTTCTTTTGTTTGCTTAGTTTTCCAACTTTCCGTTTTCAGATGTTTTGCTCCCTGCCGCCGCGTCGGAGAGCAGGAGGGCTGAATAGAGTTGACAAGAGCTATCAAGGCCAAGTGCCATATAGCGATCGCAATTTCTGTCCTTCCGTCGGTCTGTCGGTCGGTCTGTCTGTCGGTCTGGCCAGGTTTTGCTACTTCGGGCACTTCCAGATAAGCTAGGACGATGAAACTTGGCAGGCATATCAGGGACCCCAAAAGATTAAGTTGGAAAAAGTCACTTTACCGATCTGAGCATCGTGGGGGTAGTGGATGGAGAGGGAATCCGGAATTTGGAGGTATTTATAACTTTTGAACGGGTTATCGGATCTTAATGAAACTTGATATTTGGAAAGACCCCGTGTTTCAGACGACCCGCTTAAAATCCGGACCGGATCCGGCGACTTTGAGCGGAGCTGGAGGGGGGGGGGAACCGGAAATCTTTGAAAACCCTTAGAGTGGAGTGATCGGGATGAAACTTGGTGGGAAGAACAAGCACAAGTCCTACATACATCGTTGATATAACCGTACTGGATTCGGGCACTGTGGGGGGCTTGGGTGGGGGGGGGGGGGAATCCCGGTGATCCCGCTAGTTCTTACATCCGGATGTGCTATGACAGTGAAACTTGGCAGGCACGTCAGGGACCTTAAATGATTAAGCTGGAAATGGTCACTTCCCCGATCCGAGCATCGTGGGGGAGTGGAGGGAGGGGGAATCCTGAATCTTGAGGTATCCATAAATGTTGAACGGGTGATCGGATAGTAATGAAATTGGAAATTTTGAGAGACCTCGAGCCTCAGACGACCCACTTAAATTCTAGACCGGATCCGGTGACTTTGGGGGGAGCTGGAGGGGAAAACCGGAAATCTTTGGAAACGAAACGCTTGGAGTGGAGGGATTGGGACGAAACTTGGTGAGAAGAACTTGCTCAAGTCCTAGATACATCGTTGACACAACTGGACCGGATTCGGGCACTGTGGGGGGAGTTGGGGGGGGGGGGTGGAATTCGGTGATGCCGCGAGTTCGGTACTAAGACGATGAAATTTTGTAGGCATATCAGGGACCCGAACAGACTGCCTTGAGAATAGTTGTTTCCGCGATCCGACCATCGTGGGGGCGTGGAGGGATGAGGAATGCAGAATCTAGTGGCATGCATAACTTTTGAACGGGTGAACGGATTTGAATGAAACTTGGCTATTGGAAAGAGCTATCGTCTCAAATGTTCCACGTGAAGTCCGGATCGGATCCGATTCTTGTGGGGGGAGTTGAAGGGGGCCACCGGAAATCTCCTGAAACGCTTAGAGTCGAGGGATCGGGATAGAATTTGGTAGTAAAGCAAGCATAAGCCCTGTAGACACGTACTTGACAGAACCATATCTTACCGGGGCTCTTTGGGGGGAGTTGGAGGAGTTTTCCCGGAATTCCAGTGATCGCGAGTTATGAGACTTCCAGACGTGCCATGGACGATAAAACTTGTAGGACATAATACTGACCCGACCAAATAGACTTAAGAACCGGACACGATGCCCTAAGAAAAATTCCGTCCTGGATCCGATCGTTCTTGAAGGAGCTAAGGGAATGGGAATCCGGAAATTACTGACTTCCCTAGGTTGCGAACAGGTAGTCCGATTTGAGTGAAACTTTATGCGTGATAAGAACTGATGACTTGGATATGCAAAACAGGTTTTAACCACATGCAGCCATGGTTAGGGGAGTTGGAAGGGGGTCCGGAAACTTTTTGACGTGCACAAAAACCGAACGAATGGGCCGAATGGGATGCAAGTTGGACAGGACCGAGTTTATGCATCGCAGATTCGTTATTTGGCGTCCGAATCAATTCGGTCACAGAGGGGGGAGTTAGAGGGAGAGTCTCGGAAATTCTGTGGCTCGCTGAGAGGACACGAGTGGAGCGATTTTAATGAAACTTGGAAAGTAGAGAGACCATATGCCCTAGATGACATATTTTGGGGTCCGGACCGAATCCCAGCACGGTGCTCGAGCAATTTCCCGAAAATCGCTCAGATCGAGTGAAACTTGATAGGCCGTAAGAGAAGATGTTTTAGATGATTCATTTATGTGTCCAACGAGATTCGCCCGTGGCAGGGGGAGTTGGAGGGAGGGGGTACCGGAAATAGCGTGGCACGTTTAGTTAATCAAACGAGTGGATCTAAACTTCAAAGGTAGAAAAGTAATATGCCATAGATGATCCGACGCAATGCCGGAAATACTCAGACTCGAGTGAAACTAGATATCATATTGCTAGGTCCGAACCTAGGGGGTTGAAGGTGGTATTTTGTGACATTCTCATCGACTTTCTTGCCTCACCTACTCGTAACTAGTGCCATATGATCTCGTAGCTCGTGTTGGTGGAATGCTAGCAATGTAGCTAAATAGTTGTTGCTAATGTTTATTAGCAACACACATTAGAAAAAGGATAAATGTTTAGTAGATACGCGTAGTAGAGAGTAGATGGTAGTAGATAAGCAGTACAAATGAAATGCTAATCAAATCATAAGAACAAAAATCAGATGACATTGGTAGTCAGAGGCGTTAGTAGCCAAAATGTTTGGGGGGGGGGGGCGAGGCATTTACCGACTGGCTGGTAATTTTTACCGACTGTTTTTGCAGAAAAGACGACTGGTTTTCAACAAAAAACGACAGTTTTGAAAAGAAACCGACTGATTTTTAGAAAAAAACGACTTTTTTGATGAAAAATCGACTAATTTTCAGAAAAACCGACTGTTTTCATGAAAAGTTTAACTGTTCTGACAAAAAATCGCGGCACTTCGCGCCGACTCGGTTATTTTTACCGACTGGCCGACGACATTGGGGGGGGGGCGCCCCCCCCCCCCCCTCCCTAGTCGTGACGCCCCTGTTGGTAGAAAAAATACCGAAGTCTTGACCAGGCCTCAGCTTCGCTCAGGTGCTCATTGAGGTTACTAAATTTCTTGGCTAAACAGTATTGTAATTGAGAAGTAGAGCAGCACAAACTTTACAGTGAGGGCTAATGCGTTGTTGACAAGACCTTATCATACGTTGTTGATAAGCTAATGCGTTGTTGATGAGACCTTATCATAAATAAATTACTTACTTACTTACTTCTTCTGCAGTTCTCGGGGCTGATGTTGTTGACTCTACTGATCAGTCAGCGGTTCTCTTTGGGAAGCTTCAAGAGGAAGAGACCTGGTTTGACCTCGATTCGCGTCAGCGTTCCCACTTTGACATCTTGAAGAACACAAACAGATATCTGGGAGAACAATATCATGCCTTGAAGAATCTGATCTGGAAGTCTTCGTATGACTCATATTTTGCGGGTATGCCCTCAAGGTTAGTTCCCTGTTGTTTTATCAAAAGCTTCTGACCGAAAAATTTAGCTAAAAAGCTAAATATTAGTGCAAAACGGATACGTCAGCTGAATATTATTGGAGCTATATTTCGGCCCTTCTTGGCAGGATCCTCTTCAGATCAAGTTGGAAATATGAACTTGAACTTGTGTGTTTACCCACAAGCTCATATTTCCAACTTGAGCGGCTTTGAGTCTAAAGAGGACCCTTGCCAAGAAGGGCCGAAATATAGCTCAAATAAAATTCAGCTGGCGTATCCGTTTTGAACTATCAAACAAGCTTTATGTCTTCATTCTTCTTCTCTTTTTCTCTCCTTCTTTTTCTTTCTTTTTTGATTTCTTTGGTTTGTTTCCCTTCAGATTAGATGAATAAAGAATAATCCCCGCCCATTGCCAGGCCTTATGTTAGGCCTTATGGTGGGGCCATAAACAGTTAATGGTGTTTTTAATTTTTATGAATAAACTAAACTGAACTAAAAAGCTACAATACTATCCAGGTATGACGTTTTTGCGACATAGTTCGGAGCTACAGCAAGGGTTGGCTACCTTTTCAAGATAATGTTCGTCATCCACTGGGGTTTCATCATCCTTCAGTCCAAAGGAAGATGTTGAAGGACTTCGCAGAAGGAGTGCTATCAGTCGAGATCGGCTCCGACTAAAGTACATATCCTGTGGCATGTGTACACACAAACGTACTGTAAAAAGTTTCTCCGAATAAGGATGCAGTATTTGCTACTGGGATTAATCTTATCTCTACTGGCATAAAATTAATCCGAATTAGGAATAACCTTATCTCAATAAAGACAAGAGTAATCCCAGTAGCAGATACTGCAAGATTTTTTTTATAGTGCGTAAGGGCACCATAACGAAAGGGAAGAAGCCACAAACTTGGAAAAGGAGAAGCCAGGATTCCTGTTGCTTCTCACCATCACCGAAGATATATTGTCGGGAGGGAGTCTTATGAAAACTAGAAGATACATCGAAAATGAGTGTCTGTGTCTAAGTAGCTCTGAATGTGTCATGTTTTGTCGCTTCTCAGTTATTTGTTTCGCCGTCAGCACACCTGATATAGTTGTCTCTTTTCCGGTCGTTTTCTGTTAGTCGCATTGAAGTTACTTGTGCACAAGAAGCCTATTGGACAGACAGATTTTGACATTTCGCTTTTATGTTTGTAAAGATATCCTATTACATATGTGACGGTGCACAACGGATAAGTCAGCTACATGTTTTATTTCGGCCCTTCTGAGCAAGGGTCCTCTTCAGGCTCAAGCCGCTCAAGCTCCGACCAAAGTACATGTGCCCTGGCATGTGTACACACAAACGTAAGGGCGCCATAACAAAAGGGAAGAAGCCTAAGAGACTGTCTGTTTCCCAAACTTGGAAAAGGAGAAGCCAGGATTCCTGTGGTTTCTCACCAAAGATATATTGTCGGGAGGGACTTTTATGAAAACTAGGCTTGAGCCTGAAGAGGACCCATGCCAAGAAGGGCCGAAATATAGCTCTAATAAAATGTAGCTGACTTATCCGTTTTGCAACGTCAAAAATGATTCGCAGTCAGCTTGGGCTGAAGGGATATATATCCCAGCGTATTACATGTGGACAGAAATATGGGCAAGTGAGAAAGCCGTGACTAAACTGGACTTCCTGATCTCAATTCAGTCTCCAGCTTCTCTTCGCACAAGGCTCACATTTTGTCATGGATCACCGATTTGACGCGATGGGATTTCACGCATCGAACGTTCATGTCCTACCGAGTCAAACAAGAAAGAAAATAAAAGTGAAAGTGGTCGTTCAAAATATTCACAGGGACTAATTGTTTTGAAATCGACGTTTAAAACTACTGGTACACAGTCCGATATGTTTTCGGAGTCGAAAATATACACGCGGAATTTGCGTCACTACCGGGCAATGCGTTTTCGCGAGCAATGCCTCAAAACCCCGGAGCGAAGGAGGAAATTCGCATCCGACTGTGAAAATCGGACTGTGTGTAAGACTCAGAAATGAATTATTCACAGATGATTCAGCATGTAGGAAGGAATTTAGGAATCCTGGTGTCCTGGCATCATGGAAAAAGGCTGAGAAGCCATGAGAAGAGGGGTCAACGCGGAGGAAGTGAATTCACATGTATTTTTGTCACTTTTCATAACACCTTGGCGCGTGGAATAGTTCCAGGAAATAGAGGCTTGGGTTGGTTTAAAGCACAAACAGCTTATTTTTTTTAGTCCGCCTTTGAGGACACGAATTTTTGTTATCTCTTGAATTTTCAATGTAGAACGCGTCACTCAGTTCTTGTTACTTATAGCAACTGACATGATTGGCCATTCAGTGGGCGTTAATACCTTTCTCATTTGCAGGCTGGTTACTCCTCGGACGTCGAAAGACGCCTGCCGATTTTACGGAAAGCTAACGCTGAATAAAGTTGCCGGAAATTTTCACGTAACGGCCGGAAAAGTATTGCCGATAGCCGGTGCCCATGTTCATGTAGGAGCTCTCATGCCGGATTTACATGTGAATTTCACTCACCGGATTGAAAAGTTTTCCTTCGGACCCAGCGCAAAAGGGATTCTTCAGCCACTGGAAGGGGAAGAAAAGATTGATCCAGGTAAAAAGACTTTTACAACTTCTCCAAACACGGCCAGGAACTGATAAGATAGAATGCACAAGTCAGCGTGTTACTGTAACGTAATTTCTCCCGCGTTCGAGCGAGAAACCTTTGTGGATCGTTGCATTGCATACCAAAGCTTGTAAGCTGTAAGAAAGACCCAGTTAAACACGATACATACGTAAGTTTAAATAGCGGAGTCTCCTTCATTACTTGGGCAGAACGTGGCAGAGATATGTCAAATAGGGCAAGTTGTTCTGTCATGGGTTGATTTGTAAGTTCTCATTATTATCAATGCCTTATGATGTATCAGATTACGTAAACGCAATCTCAAATATCTCTTGTGCTAAATTACGTTTCTTCCAGCTCATAGGAAATATCAATACTGGCTGCAGGTGGTTCCTACAGACATCCGGACGTCTTACACCAGACTGACGACACACCAGTATTCCGTCCGAGACTACGAGCGCCCGATCCAGCACGGACAGTCAGCAGGAATTTTCTTCAAGTATGATTTCAGCGCCATGCGAGTCCTTATCCAAGACGACCGGGAATATCTAGCCATGTTCCTTGCTCGCGTTAGCAGTATTGTTGGAGGGATATATGTGACGGTTGGTAAGTATTCCTTCGATCTTAGGTTGCGTTCCAGAACTTAACGATTGTTAACAAATTGTTAACAGTTGTTAACTTTTTGCGTTCCAGGTTTCTGATTTCGAAGTTTAAGCTCCGCCCGCCTACAATTTCCGTTCCACAGCTTAACGATTGTTAACTATTTTGTAACGATGGTCGGTGAGCATCGTTAACAGTTGTAGAATTGGGAAAAGTTAACGATCTTTTTGGTCTTGCTTTTTGAAAGCAAGTCCGCGATTCTCGAGAAGCGCTGCCGTCTTCCTCGGAAGCACTGCAGGGCAAAAACGAATTTAGAAAGAGTCAGCCCGGAAGCGGCCGAGAAGTGGACCTGCAGAGTGCAACATAAACGAGGCTCTGCTCTCCGACGCGGCGGCTAGCCGTAATACATTTGAAAGGTGAACGCGCCGTGGTTAAAAGCTGAGAAATTATAGCGAACCGCGGTGCCTTCCTCTGCGAGGTCCGACGACATCAGATTTGGCAGCGCCTGCTCGCTCACGTCTCAAGCCAAAAACAAAGTTATTGTCTGGCAACCTAGGAAAATCTCGGCTAGCGATGAAAAGCGAAAAATAAAAATAAAGCAATTCACAAGGAGTTTGTAAAGACGCAGATTTCAGGGGTCCGTGGACCACGTAAGTTACCACTGGAGGTGCGAAAACAGTAAAAGTCCTTTAAGGTTCAATATATTGTAATTTCCAAAAATTTATAGAGGATCCAAGCTCGCAGAAGAGAGATAAGACTGGATAACCGGAGTGGGCATTTTCTTCTATAGATTTTAACACGAAGTTGATTAGTATTAGCATCTAACCCTAACAAAGTCAGCTTCACATGCCAAGCCCGAAAATCATTATAAAAAACCTGAACGTGAAATCAAAACTGACTGGGTGCAATAGTTTCTTTCGACCGAAGTTGTTTGTAATACTCTTGGTGACTAACTCTTCTTGCCGATGCAAAATCGCCCTGTACCTAGCGGAAGAGTCAGAAGCAGTATCACAGCTGCTCCCAAACATCGCCGTGATTGATTAACACAGGATTGAGTTGTTGAGTTTGAGTCAGTAGTGCTACGCTAATAGTATTAGCATCTAACCCGAACAAATCAGCTTCACATGTCAAGCCCGAAAATTATTATTCTCGTTCTTTCCGAGGATCACTGGCGTGTTTTGGACTTGGTCATATAGAGTATTACCTAGCCGTTTTTACAGCAGTTAGCTCTCTCTACCTTAGGAATCATCAATGGTACCCTTCAGTTTCTGTGGAACTTGGTGACGTGCCGAGGATTAGTGGCCATGCCGAAGTGATAACACAAAGCTGCGAACTTTCTTCATACATTCCGGACTGATGGACGGGTAGAGACAAAAAAGGCTTCCCAAGCGTAGACGCACATTGTGAATTTCCGTGCCAAGAATACATAACCTAAGAATCTCGAACCACAGTGGCAGCGACGTGATCGTAATTCACTATGAGATTGGCCATGCGAGATTCGAGGAAAGACTTTTATTATTTTTTATTTATTGACACCCAAAATAGTGGTAAGCTTTCGATTGTCACGTACACCATCAGTAGAACAAATGAAAATGGACAGTAGCACGAAATATTGCTACCTATGAGCGCGTTCGTTCGTTCGTTCAAAAAACGAGACATTTAACATTTCCACAAACTTGGCCATAGAAGATACTTCAGAGCACTGGTTTTGAAAGATGACCAATCAGCGCCTTGCATGGAAAAGTTACCAACAGCAACGCAATAGGTCCCTTAGATGTTTTAACTAAATAATCTGAAAAATTTTAGATAGTAAGCTATTTTATGAATCGATCGTGGTTAAAGTACCGAATTTGCGATCACTGTCAACACAAGTTAAAAATCGAAGCGGACTAGTTTCTAAACCCCCTATGCCTCGCCATCAGCACTTGTGACAGACATGCAGCGTGTTCCAACCTACTTACCGTAGTTACTACCCATGACTTCACGAATTCTGGCTTTTTGCAGTCAAGGCTGGAACGGTTTTCTATTTTCCAGTAGAATATCATGCCACGGGGAATCCGACCAATCACGTGATATAGATGCGTAGTTACCACGTTTACTACGCTCCCGAGCATGGTAAGCATGGCATGTAGTTACTGTTAGTTACTATTTCGAGAAGGTTGGAACGGTCAGCGTAGTAACTTTTTATGAGGTTGGAACGAAAATAGTAACTAATAGTTACTATTGTTAGAAGGGTCGAACACGTTCATAGTAAAATAGATCCACAGGTTAATGCATAGTAGAAAGTGAAAGTTACCACTACCTTACGGATCCTACTTTTTACTGTGTCTACACTAAAAAAAATTCTTGCAGTATTTTTTAATCTTGTTTAATCTTGTCTCTAATGAGATAAGGTTATCTCTAATTCGGATTATTCTTATCCCAGTAGAGATAAGATTGCAGTTAACTTTAATCTTACTCGGAGAAACTTTTCACACTGTACGTGTTGAGTGTTAGTGTTGATAATGAGACAATGGGGGACTAACAGAAACTAGTCCACTTGGAGCGCTGAACTAGAATAGGGTGAATTACGAATTAGCCTGCTTGTCAACCTGCAATGCCTGAGTTACAATCATGTCAGAGAAAACATTCGTGGATGACGCGGAATCTCTTTCGAGTTATGTATTCTTGGTGGGGTTAGTGGTACCAGTGCAAATTAAGTGTACTTCTAGTCGTCGGGGTCGGAAGCACTTGTGTGGACGTATCCTAAACATTGACGTGATTCAGAGGCCGAGCCTGAATGAAGGGATTGGGGGGGGGGGGACTCCTAGGGATCAGTCAGCCAAAGGCGAAATCTTCTTTACGATTAGCAGAAGAATCAAGCTAATAGAAGTGTAAAAGCGGTTATTATCTTGTGTCCAGTTTTATCGAATTTGATGCGAGGATTCGACTAGTGTCGCCCAGTACGTCGTGAAGACAGATGGAAATACCAGCACTCGCCAGGATTTGTCATCGTTGAATAGAAAGGCTTCGGTGTGTCCTCCAGGAGAGAGGATTATATGATAACATGAATAGGCTTAAGGCCCATTCACAACGGGTTTTGGCTACTACTCGGTACCAGCCAGTTCCGGAAATCACTCTGAGACCGAGAATTTGCTGGGTTTCTGCCGTTCGCAGTTGATATTTATGCCAGTTTCGGGTTTCAGCTGGTCTCGCACCCAAGTTGAAATCAGTTCAGCTTTTCAGGGAACTAGCCAATAACATTGTTTAGGGCAACATTCAGGAATGCTCCGATTGGCTAATGCTGAACGACGTCAGACCGAATATCATGACCTAAATTCACTTTCGGTTTTCAAGACAGCAAGGAGTAGATGTGATTTTATCTACTGGGCTTGGTTGGAAACTAGCCAATCAGAATATTCCTCATTATTCCCCAAAATAATCTGATTGGCTAGTACCCTCAAAAGTTGAACTGATTTCAACTTGGGTGCGAGACTAGCTGGTACCCGAAACTGGCACCAGTATCAATTGCGAATGGCAGAAACCCAGCTAATTCTCGGTCTGAGAGCGATCTCCGCAACTGGCTGATACCGAGTGTTAGCTAAAACCCGTTGTGAATGGGCCTTTAGGACCCTTGTGGTGCATGAATTGACATTGTTCTTTTTAAATCACGATTGACTTTGTTTTTTTAATTGTCTGATATATCACTGGGAGTAGCGGTATTAAATGTCTGTTTTTTTGCTATGGTTGTTCTGCCATGTTAGGATGTTCTGTGTAGGCTACCAGTTCAAAGTACAAAATTGGTACACAGATGTATTCGACCTCTTTCATTATTTTTGGTATGACAAAAATTTGAATTGTGAATGGAAATACCGCTTGGAATCTAATGTAACCGGTTAGTCCGGGAAAGGACAAAACCGCCTGATGAATCTTATCATAAATACCATATTGGATCGGCATTTTGAACGATTTTTTTTACTAGCATTGGTATTCCGGTCGTATTCTGAGTAGACCGGAAAGTAAAGGTAGAAAGGTAGAAGGTGGAACCTAATGGTTCTGATTAAGTGGTTGATAATGGATTTATAACCTGCTTATGGGGTCTGGCGGAAACTCGGAAGTTACAAGACCCGATTGTCTGGATGAATTATGGAACCCACCGAAAGCTTTAGTCTTGGTTATTCTGAGATATAACAGTTTTACCAGAGGATTTTGTTTTTTTCTGAAACTTGCGATTTCCATCAGATTCCATTTGTACCCTTTACCAGGTAGGAAAGCTAAGCAGATTGCTGGATCTATCTTATAACTCTGTTATAAATCAGAAAACAACAGGACGGTTTCTACGGGATACCAAAGAGGGATGTTCGTTCCGTTTTTGCCGGATTCCGGGCGGACTACTTGTCCGGCAAGAACATAAACTTCCAGACATGGATTCAGCACGTCTCCTTACCCCTAAATCAACAATATCGTTGGCTTTACGAACAATAAAAAATGTCACGCCTTAATTTGAAAGCCCCATCCCTAAATATAGGACTATTCTCAAATTATCCCGCCACAACGCTTTGGGATCCCAAAAATGTTTTAAACTAGAAAATTAATAGTGTATAATAACATGTTTTGTAGTAAAACATAAAATTAGCCACTGAGCCAGGATTGTTGTGTAAATAAACCTTTCTCTCCTCTTCGAGACTTATCGTTATAAAAGACGGACGGCCAAACTATCCCGCCACAACGGTTTGGGATCCCTAAAACGTTTTGAACCAGAATATTCAGTGAGTTTCAGAGAGCTTTGCTATTTCAATCTTAATCTGGCCAAGACCGGAAGTAAAAGACCGACAAGAATTACTGTGTGTAATGGTTAACGAAATGATTAAGGATAAGTAACATGTTAACAATCTGAAGAATTCCCGAAGTAAGTAAGACCAGATTTTCCTCGTGCGGCTTTATTAAAGGACCTGTCTTTTTTGAAAGCACAGCCTACCCGATGAAAAATTTATCTCAAAATAGTACTATGAAGTAGTACGAAAAAGTTGCATGCAGTACTAACGATGCTACTACTTGGTTCTACTTCAAGGCTACCGTGTTACTGCATACTACTATATGCTACTATTAGCAAGACTGGATGCTACTATGGCAAGACAGGATGCTACTAGATACTACTACATAAGATTGGACCAGTCTGATGCTCATTAAATGACAGTATTCTTTGCTATTACTTAGTATTACATGCAACGTTTTCGTACAACTACCATACTACTACGCAGGCTACAAATTTTTCATCGGGTAGTTTTAAAGTATCCAAATATTTTAAAATACTGTAAGTTGAAGAGTAAATAGCGCAAGGGGTCCTTAGCTGTGGGGAAGGGGAAGGAACCTCGTTTATATAACTCGTTCATTTATTGCTCGATCTAGGTATAAACAATATGATCACTTCATCAACAAATAAATACAAGAAAATGCAACATAGATAATTCGACGATTCACTCTTTGAAAATACATATACCCCTGAATACCAAAGTATAACCGCGTAAAAAAGAACATACAGACACGCCATCGAACACTGGAAAAACGCAAAAATCCATTCAACACCACCAGTCTCTGCGAATCAGGATATAGTAATCGACCGCTTTGTACAACCTTTTCGTCATCAAATATAACAAACCATTATTAAGACCAAATAGCACTAGTCCGCCGAACATGATGATCGTTTAAACTTTAAGTAGATTGTTTTCACGGATTCCGTGTCTGTGGTCACAGAATTGTAATCTCGGATCGCAGTTGCTTTCTGAGACTAATTCATTCGCATACTTGAAACC
This sequence comes from Branchinecta sandiegonensis, assembly GCA_030848855.1. Lineage (NCBI taxonomy): Eukaryota > Metazoa > Arthropoda > Branchiopoda > Anostraca > Branchinectidae > Branchinecta > Branchinecta sandiegonensis. The sequence goes on along the minus strand of JAUPMV010000012.1, from coordinate 18,028,426 downwards.
TAAGATGCATAATAGTTGCGTTTTTGCAGGTACCATGGTATCTGTTACCACGGTAACTGGATCTGCAATTAGTCGTTTTTGCAGTTACCGTGGTATCTGATACTACAGTTTTGCTCTGCAAAAACGACAATTGCCGAAATTGCGCCTTTCGAAGTCATTCCTAAAGAGAAACTGATATTCTCACCAATTTGACAAAATCCTAGGCTCTATGTTGGTAATGATGAAAGTGAGATGACTTTTTCAGATACCACTATCAGTTACCACGGTCCGACCGTGGTATCTGAATAACTGCAAGAACGCCTTCTGATCGTGGTATCAGATACCACAGTAACTGCGAAAACGACTTTAGACCGTGGTATCAGATAACATGGCATCTGCGAAAACGCAACTAATGTACTGCGTTTTCACATTCCAGATGGTAGTAATGTCTTTTCTTGGTCAACTTTCGCTTCCTATTGACAAATTTCACCCGCGACCCTTCATGCGGGGCGCGAAATTCTTGAAGCTCCTTCCATTCGGGATTTACTTTCCACAACAGTTAGGTAGCCGATCATTTAGTAGACTTTTGTGATTTAGGGTAGGAGAACTTGGTCCGTGCTTGCCGAATGGGTTAGAGCGCCGAACTCGCAAGCGATGGGTCGCTGGTTCAAGTCTCGGTGGTGCCGACCGTTTGGTTCAGGGCGGTTGTTTAGTGGTTTGATCCGGTAATCCTTGGTTCACACTGCTGCTTCATATGCGACACGAGTTTTTCTTTGGTGTTCCGACTTTCGACAGAATCGCAGACGCAAATGGAAACGAAATTTTTCGTCGAGATTATTCTGCAAAAGGACAATGAAACCCTTGGGGAAACAACCTCTGAAGATGCTGGGAGATTATCCATCTGAATACCACCCATCATTAGGAAATTTTCAGTCAAACCCCATATGTCATCTTATTCAAAACAGGTTAATACAAGTTTATTCAGAAGATATTTTGCATTCAGCCATCCTAGGATTAGTCAGACCAAGGTAGAGCAATTTTAGTCTTGAAAATTAACTAGTCTTTATTTTTCTTTTCTTTCCCTCAAGAATCGCATGCGTTATGTCGGACAAGTTGGAATATTTCAACGCATCAGACACTGCAACAAAACACAAAATTCGGCTTTTCTTGTCGCAAGAGTTGTGTCGTATGTCGCATGACGCAAAACTTTGTGCGAAATCGCAGCAGTGTGAACCAGGGGTAAGATAAACAAAAAAGTCCACCCAGCTTCAAATGGGTACCTAGAGGAATCTAGGAAAAAGCACGGGAAGCGTCGGATGATTTCTACCAACCAGGCGTCGCACTCCCGGCTACGTTCAGAGTATCAGGATTGTCACCTGCGCTAAGCGAACCTTAAAGCACAACTCTTACTAGAAATGATCTTTTCCCTATGAAAGGGATCAGAAAAATGTTTTTGAAAATACCATTACTTTCCATTTGAAACTAGCGGTTCTCTTGTTAGCGCTTGTCGACTGTGTCCAGCCTTCCTGCTCTCCAACGCGGCGGCTGGGCGCAAAACATTTGAAAACGCATCGGGCCTTGGTTAAAAAGTGGGGAAACTAAGCAAATAAAAGAAGTAATGAATAGAAGATTATCACATCCTTATGTGTGAAAGAGTTGTAAGCGGACATTGAAGATTCCGGCAAACTTTTCGTTGGGTGACGGGAAAACTCGGCAAGGCCGAAAAAGCGCTAAGAATTCGTAGTTACGAAACAAACAATGGAGAAAGGTGGGGATTTAAGAAGCTTATAATTCCATATGGGAGCTAAGTATAGTATAAAAGGCAGAATAAGCAAGAGGGGTCCTTTAGCCAGTTTGCGTGCGATCTTTGTTAGCTCTTATCGCTATGGCTCGTAAGCCGAGGAATGCGAGCGAAGCTTACGCGAGAGCCGATTAACCCCCCCCCCCCCCCCCCGCACTGCTCGGAAACCAAACCTTAGCTTATGGCCCGTGACGTTTTCTTGACGTCATGAAAGAAATAGGAAATTTGGTTAAATTACTGTTGCGCGTTTACACTTAAACCCGTTCTAGGGACAATCAGTTCCGTTGGTAAATGGAAAACACTGACTTTTCGTGTGACGTCACGAGACATAGATAATCGGCTAAAGTTTAGTCAACATCCACTGCTCCAGCCATAGGTTCCTACTTGAGAAACCCTACAGCAGGACTCACTTGACAGTGCCTCGAAATGTTACCACAATTATGGCCGTTCGCGAGGCTAGATGGCGCTCGTGAAGACAGCTGGTGAAGCTCACCCTAGTTGCATATGCGCTGGAAACGCCCCCGGAATGAATTCTAGTAAGAAGCTGTATCGCAAATGTTTGTAAATATCTGTTAAAATCAATTCATGTTAAAATAAATATCGCAAATATCTGTTCGCTAGAAGGACGTACACGTTTGCGGTGTTATATAGGTATTCCTCACTTTGTATGGGGGCCAAGAAACAACTGTCGTACCTGATATATTGGCCACCGTAAGAGCGAACTTATTCACAATTTAAATGCTACAGTACAGATCGCCGAAGAAAAAACTAAAATCCAAACCAGGCATTTTTCCTATAAATACTAGTAATAATCACTCACGCTTTTGTCCCTTTTGAATATTTTGCTAATTCACGGCTGAAAGTGACTCAACTGACACCTTGTTTGCTTTTTATAATTTGAAAAGTTTGCCACGAGGAACGCACCTTCAACGGAGAAGATGTTAGTCCGAACCTGCAGCTGCCTTCAAAAGAGGAAGGACCTATTTAATAAAGTCAAAATCAAGAAAGTTAAGTGGATTTCTACTTCAAGTTTGTGCCAGGATAATCCTGAAATAGTTGTCTGTTAGCTGATATCAAGTTTGTTATTTTTCTCTTCCATTTCTTTTTTATATGCAAGTAAATGACGTAGATTTTTATGAAAGTAGTCTAGTCTAGTTATTAGTCATTTGTAGACCGATTGTGTGTATTTATTATATTTTTTCTACTCGCCAGCTTTGGCGGATACAAATAAATGAACTGAATTGAAAAAAGAAAGCCAAGGTAGTGGAAAAGTTAAAAAAGTGTTCAAATAAGCATACATCTACCGTAGAAGGGCGATTCTAGCAATCTGGAAAGCTCCGCCAGTTATTGAGCCGGCTCTTTTTGCAAACTTCGGCTAAAACTCGTTTCACATTCCACTAATGTTTTGGCGCCCCGGCCGCCAGTTTTGAAATGCGGTTTCCATGGTTTCCATGAGTTCTTATGCGTGACGAATTGCATTAGCTGCGTTTTTTGCCTTTTCTCCATCGGTTAACTTACCTATTTGCCACTATTGACCGTTTTTTCGTCTCGCCGGTCGGTTCGACTGAGCTCTAAAAAACGGCTTATAAGAAAAAATGGCGTCTTCCCGTCGCCGGCACCTATCTCTCCAATGAGAATTTTGAATTTCGCGCCGTGCCAAGAGTGTAGGTCGTTTGGACGGAGCTCCCGCCTCAGTCCACAGATCGGTTAACCGACCGCCAAACGGAGCCACAAAAACAGCTTATAAAAACTTAGGTCGGTTAACCGAAGGAAGAAAACGACTTATAGTAGGAATCTTGTAGGTCGGTTAATTGGATGACGGCAAAAAACGCAGCTATTGCTTTTCAGAAAGCGAATCCATGAAAACGCCAGAATCGCCCTATAGTAGCGCAAAAGCACTTCTACTGATGATAATCACTGACATATGGGATCCTAAAATCCACAGCAAAAAAGTAACAGAAACACTGCTTTTCCATACAAAAGTTACTTTATCCACGCATAAAGTTCCCAAATTGCGGGCTCGTATTCTTCTCATCTACTTTAGGACTAGTAAACTGTCTGAACAGGCAGTCAAAGCTGACACTAAGTAATAAAGGTCTGCAACGGATTCCCCCATACGGTCTTAAAACAATGTTTGCATCTGCTCAGAATATCAAATCATGGCCGCATCTTCTCAGAATAATAACTCGCCTTGTGCTACTAAACTGAGGTTAATGCTTAAACTATAACCTACCCTATAAATTCGGGTAGTAACACCGCAGAAGTACCACACGCACAACGAATAAAAGTGAACATCGCGTATAAACATTTCGGACGTGTTCGGAATTTCAAAATCCCGGTTCGTTATCATAAACTCCCCCCCCCCCCCCCCGGATCAAATTTTGATTCACGCAGATTCGGATAAGCTCCGTTGTTTATATAGTCGAGCCGGATTTTCGAAAGCCGGCTGCAAATTTCGGAAATCAAGCAGGACAGATGCCGGATAGCTGCCTTTGGACAGAATTTCACCAGTCAAACTAGACTGTCAGAAGTTTCATAACAGATCACACGAGGAGGCGCATTTTAAACAGATAACACTTAACAGTTAGATGAACTGTTGTGATTTTGCAAACGTTGCGCATTGAGCAAGAAGAGCCGAAACACCGCCAGGATATTAGGAAGCCTCAGAATTCAAACGATACTTCTACCGATACTATGCATAACGTTCAATACATACATAACAGCCCGATTGTTTCTGCTGAAATAGCGCATCCTTGTGTTGTCTGTTATGAAACTTCTGACAGTGTAAATTCGATGGTTTCCGACTCGCGCTGTAATAATACTTATAATATGCGCTCGCCTTGAGAAAAACGGGCAGCTTATTGGGGTACCAATTTCTCCACTGTTATCTGCGTTCTCTGTAAAAATGGAAAAAAAAAAAATCAAAGATCTGGCTGGCAACGGGTCTTTCTTCGGGACTTTCGGCTAGACCCTAGCTTACAAATGGCTCTCCCAGGGATACAGGGTAGGCAAAGGGGTTTTCAAACGCGCATGCTGAAGTTGGCCAGGCTATTTGCTCCGCCACTGATTTACAGAGCTCACAAATGAGTACATCCAAAAGAGCCGGCGATAGATAAGGGCGTTGTGAAATTTGTACAAATTTGTAGAAGCCAGCAAACGACGTGCTGATCCTTTAGCTGCCTTCTACCCCTGGTCATTCGTAAGATGATAAGAATCTTAGGAGAGTAACTTTACAATCCTTCTAATGTGACGAAGGGGAGAGCTGGGGTCTAGCCGGCAGTCCCGAAGTAAGGCCCGTTGCCAGTCAGTGAAGCAGGGTTTACAAATTCGCGAAGAGCAGCGACCAGTCTGAACAACTTCGCATAACATCACACAATCCATATTCACTTCAGACTTACTAAAATCATTCAGATGTTTCACTTCAGACTTACTAAACTTACTAAAATTGTTCAGATGTAGGGAGGGTCTCGGTTTGAAACTTCTCACTTTTTTGAACTTCAAATGGGTTGATCTTTTAAGATTTCCATTGCGGGGGAAAGCTCAACATCTTGCTGGCCGCGAAGGGGCGCCCGTTTGGTACTGTTTCATCAGTCTTCTAACAAGCTCCAACATATTAAATGTCAGTTTAAGTCGTGGGCGACCGGAGAGGGGGAGCCGTAATCGTAGTGCACCTCCACTTTCACGGATGGTGGAGTGGGCGCCGATGGATAGGCAATAAGTCCTAAAAGAAGGAGTCTATTCAAGAAAATGAAGAGAGGTGGAGCAAGTGACCTACGAAGCTTAGTAAACAATGCGTCGTATCTCAACTATCATTCCGCGCGTACTGAATGGATTTGAGGCTAAATACGTGGAAAATGTATTCGAGAATCCCCGAAATGTATTTGACAATCCCTTAAATGTCTTCGAGGAATCGATGTTTAATAATAATAATAATTCCTTTATTCTCCATAATAGCATAAGAAACACGCTAGCTTCGGATAGTCAATTACATGTTAATATACTTATTTACAACACACTTAAAAAACAGCCTCAGGAATTAAAGTTACGTACAAAATAAGGTACAAATGAAGACAAGTACCGGTCAGTCGAATTTACAGGTGGCAGGCTTAGCTTTGGAAGACCGATTGACCGTGTAAACTGCCTAGTACAGGACTTCGGTCGTAAATCTGACACATATTCAGGCAAAATATCTCTGTGAGTTTCAGACGACAGACATTTGAACCCAAATTTCATCGTCAGGGCATGTCTTCTTTCTTTAAGGGTCGGTAGACATAATACACTAAGACTATCTTCATATGAAACATACTGGGCCCCTAAAATGATTTTGCACCTTCGCTTTTGGATACCCTCGAGCTTATCACTCAGAGTCGAGGTGAGGCCAGGGTGCCACACCGGGCAAGCGTATTCCGCATTTTGTATTCGAGAATCGACGAAAAGTTTTCGAGATTATTTTTAGGTCTTCGAGATAACTACTTCGAGAAAAGATAAAAAGTATTCGAGAATTTCTAAAATGTATTTGACATTTAAACTGAAATAAGGAACTCGAGAATGACCAAAATGTATTCGAGAATGACAAAAATACATTCTAGAATTTAAAAAATTAGAAATCTCGAATGCATTTTTGTCATTCTCGAATTCACTTATGTCATTCTCGAATATTTTTTATCGAATACTTTTTTAGTTTCTCGATGACTAAAAAAAAATATCTCGAAGACTTTTTTTTATCGATTCTCGAATACCAACACCGATTCCTCGAAGACATTTGAGGGATTCTCAAATACATTTTCCACGTATTTAGCCTCAAACCTATTCCATACGCGCGTTACGATGAGGGATTCCTCAAACAAATCAAAACACATAAGTCTACGGAGCCTCTCTCCGTACAAGTCAAATGACAAGCGAAAGGTTGCCGCTTATTGGGGGTAATAATAAAATAAATAATAGTTGCGTTTTTGCAGATCCCATGGTATCTGTTACCACGGTAACTGGATCTGCAATTAGTCGATTTTGCAGTTATCGTGGTATCTGAGACACGGTTGCTCTACAAAAACGACTATTGCCGAAATTGCACTTTTTGAAGTCATCCCCCCCAAAAAACTGGTATCCAGTTACATCACTAACTGCTAAACTTCTTTCTCACCAATTTGACAAAAATTGACGAAAGTGAGATGACTTTTCAGATACAGAATATCAGATGCCACAATAACTGCAAAAACGCCTTTTACCGTGGTATCAGATACCACGGTAACTGCGAAAACGACTTTATAGACCGTGGTATCAGATACAGGGTTGCCACAACAAAAATATTCAGAGAGTGACTTTTGGCCCAAAACAGAGAGTGAACTGAGAGTGAAATCTATTTTCATGAAATGTTCACTTTTGGTCGGAGTCGCCTCTGTAAAAATGACGCATCTTAAGTTTACTTTCATGAAAAAAATATGAAATAGTTACTTCTGGTCGGAATCCCTGCTGCAAAAATGACATTTGGTCATTTTCTGAAATAGAGTGATTTTTATGTCCTACGTAGGACAAGAGTGACAGAAACAAAATAGAGTGACAATTCATACTATCGTACGACATGTGGCAACCCTAATCAGATACCATGGTATCTACAAAAACGCAACTAATCATTTGAAGTGGTCGGTAACTGTGGAAGGCGAAAGAATTGAGTCGAGTAGAATTTAATTTAAAGATGTCTTTCAATTTCAATTTATTTTCAAAATTCCTTCACGGGCAAGCCGAACATTGGATTTTTCGTCATAAACATAGTAACATCAAAATCTTTGTCATAATTTTGTCATAAATAATAAACTTATATACAATTCGAATCACTGCAAGTGATCATTTACCATTACACTTATATCAGAACCGAAAGTCAAATAACTATAACATAAACAAGAGTTACGACGATAACTATAGCATAAACAAGAGTTACGACGAATTATGCATTTCGACGAATGACGTCACATTACACGTATGTCAGAACTAAGCAGCAGCTTCAGGCAGCAACGGTGCCGAATTTCCCGTTGACATAAATATAGTTAATCGAACAAAGGCTTCGTCAGTTCAAAATTTGCACCAGATTGACGGATGTAAAAATGTATACAAATTGAAAGATATCTTTACAATCACCAACTTATACAATTAACACAGAACTTATGGATATCACGTAAGGATTGAATGTTTTACAAGGGAGTTCTACCGTGACAAATAAACAAGAAGATTGGCAGAGCAGTTGCCTAGAAAGTCGAAGGTCCTGGGTTCAAATCCCGGCCGAGGAGCATATCTGTCTTTCAGTTCACTACTTAATGATGTACATGTATCGTAGTTGGAATTCCCGCTGAAATATTCGCGGAAAAAATGGCTTGCAAAAAAGGGATGATTTAACACAAAATAATTTGCACTGTTTTTTACCCCATTAATAAACACAAGAGAAACAAATTCGAAACCAGCCAACTCCCCAACAAACAAGCGTCGACAGAGAGGTCAGATTAAGTTATTTAAGGTAGATTGAATGCCAACAATTTTCGAAGCGAAATCTCCAGATTTGAGGAGCATCATGTTGAAGGACATCATGTTGGAGATGGAAACAACTGGCCTGTCTTCGGAAGTGGCCGAAATAAGACTACAAACACTACAACCTCTTTTAATTTGATGATAATCGTCGCCTGAACAAACCAGAATGCTTCAGCGAAGAATGAACAAAAGAGAAAGAAATCGTGGTAGAATTAAAAAGGGATTGAAAACAAAAATCGTACGAAATCCGAGAATCTGGGAAACATTAGACGATTAGAGAAGAAAAGAGAATCGTTGCGATTCTGTAAATAAATACAGCAGTGGTTGCCTGACGCCGAGTCTCGATCACCACCAGTTTCCCTCCCACGGACCTCTAGAGATCATCGAGAAGTTCTCAGCCCCTCTCTTCTCACTTTAGCTTTCACGGAGCTCGTAAAACCAACGATAAATGTTTTGACTTCTCCAAAAACCTGAATATAGTCACGTCTCTCTTTGTCGTTTAAAGTAGGGTGAATGACGAAGGGATATAGTTGACAAATGCAAAGCGAGTCCTGTCAACTTCTGACGCGGGGACAACTAGAATAATTGACGCAATGAGCTGAGTCATTATTATTAATCTCAAAGCATACACAAACCAAGGAATAAAGGACTCGGGCATACAAGGGAAAAAATGCATCTGTAAGCTGCAGCCAAATACGGTGGATAAAATATTATACTAAACGAAAAATTCTTTGTTGATGGAATTTCAACCGTTTCGACAATAAGTCAGATTATTAACCAATTCAATGCGTCCAATTGACACTCGAATAGAAAAAAAACGATTAGCTAGACCGTCGACGTGGCTCAGCTTCATTTACGATTCAAAATTTTGGTAAAAATAAAATACAGCGAAAAAGAGGACAACAATTATCGAAGCGAATCTCCAGGTTTGAGGAGCCTCTTAGCGTCGCACAACCTTTGTTTTTCCCGCGATTTGCAGACGTATGCGTCATCGCATGCGTCGTCGTTCCTCGCTATTGTTATGGTGAGGTCGGGTCGACAGTCAGTCTTATTCCTTCCGGCATGTCTTTAGTCGCCATCAGGCAAGCAGTGTGGCCACATGAGGATCGTTCGCTCTGTGTCCACAAAAAAAAAGGACGACCTTCTAGCACATTTTGGTAGAGGCAAAATCCCGAACATGTTTTTTTGAAATTCAATTTTTATGGCACTTGCAGACTTTGGCTAAGTGCCATATACCGATCGCAAATCCGTCTGTCGGTCGGGCGGTCTGTCCCACGAGTTAGGGTACTCCCAGATGTGCTAGGGCGATGAAACTTGGCAGGCGTATCAGGGACCCGACCAAACTAACTTGGAAATTATCAGTTTCCCGACCGAGCCTTCTGGGAGGGGGGGGGGGGGGGGGGTAAGTAAGTAGGAAATACTTTTAAGCAAACTATGCACTTTCATGATCCCCATGAGCCCATGATAATTTTTGTCTCGAGGGTTTTGCTTACAAATGAATTTCTAGCTCCCTTAAAGTGCGCAAATTAACTGAAAAGTAAAAAATAAAAAGTACTTCAGATCAAACGATACATTTCATCCCATGATCATCTGTGCCACAAGTGTTTTGCTTAAGAAATTTATCTCTAGAACCCTTAGAGCGCGCATCTTAACCGAAAAGTGAAAAAAAAAACTTTTGACCAAACGATATATATTAATGATCGTCAAGGGCCTATTATCGTTTTTGTCTCAAGGGTTTTGCTTGGAATTTCTAGCGCCCTTAAAGTGCGCATCATTACAGCCAATACCTTTTACCAAACGACAAATTCTTATGATTTCCAAGGGTCCATAAGGGTTTTGCTTACAAATGACTAGAACAAACCCACGAAAAGGAAAATTCTATATTTCATCGTCTGGACCAGCAACCACAGAAAAAATACCCCTCAAAAACACAGAAAAAAAACTTCTCCTTGAGTTTCAGCTTGTGGGTCGAGCGTGCCGCATATACTTCTGTTTCCGTGATGGACACTTGAAAATGTATGGGATGGGACATAACGGAAAAAAACTTTAAGGGACCTAAACCAAACACCCTCCCACCAGTCAATGTTTTCAGAAAGTTCTTAGCGAAAATTTTGGAAATCACAAATTCTATATCATATTTTTTTACGAAGCTCTATAGAGACTTGCGCATTTTTTGCTGTTATTAACGATACAAAAAATACATCAGTGACCATTCAGGTTGGGGTTGGAAACTTCAACTTACCGGCGGCCACCATAGTCTCTGTCGTATCCATCTTCAGAACAATCGGTATGACATTGTGTATATGCACACTACCGGTTAGCCCAGAAAAAAAAATCTCTTCAACCACAGCAGACTTGAGGCAACGCAGTCGCGATAGGATCAGCAACATCTGTCCGACTCGATCCGTGTCCGCAGGACATACGGACTTGGAATGCTCTCGTAGTTCCTTCAGGGTGCGATTCTGGATCGCTTCTAGTTGGGACTTAGTGTTAAGGTTCACGTCGTCTAATACAAAAGAAATACGATTGTTAATTTACATTCAAATTTACTAATCATAAATACCTAGCCTACCGTTTCACCGTGATAAGTTCGTATCATTGGTGGGGGTCGGTAATTTACACGTAAGTAACAGTTTCTTCGAGTTACATATACGAGGGAACACATTTCAAAAGCCGTGCATTCGAAACGTATTAGACTATGCAAACAGTTTGGTGTACAGAGAATCGACACTCTCGAAGCGTATCCCAGAAGAAGCTATCTCTGGTACTAATGTAGTGTTTTTCGAACCGAGCATCATTGTTACATCTTTTTTATTCTGCAATGAATCTGTGAAATAATACAGATGCAGAGTGTGAAATGTAGCATCCTGGAATACACAGCACCTGCCTTGCATCTTTCACTGTCGCAGGAAAAACAAGAAACCTGTCATTTTTTATTATTCATAGTGGACCAAAACTTCCACAGCCCTACCTTTTAAGACATTTCAACCTTAAAACACCGCAGGAACGCAGGATTGAGCTAAGTACCGACTTCGGGTCAGCCAAAGTACCTTAACCTCTCGACCTAAATCCTCCTCCCCCCACCAAAAGAACAAATGGCAGGTGCTAGAGTACCCAAACTCTATCCTCAACGTACAAAGCATGTGAAATATGCCAAAAGGTTTGTTCCATAGTCCGTGAAAGCTTTTAGCGAGGCAAGATTGCGTATTTTTTTTATTCTCTCTAAACTTTTACTGTCCTCGTCCCACAACGATGATACAGATATTAAATTAAAATAGTGTTTTTATATTGACAGTAATCAACAAGAACAAAAAAAAATTCTTTAACCTACATATTCCTTCAAGCTGACTACGAATCGCATTTGACGGTGCAAAACCGATAAGTCAGCTACATTTTTTACCCATATTAGCTGGAAAGAAGAACAAGAGACGTGACTCCTAAACCAAAATGCAGAAGAATCTCTACCCCTTCGACGAGCCAATCAAACAGCAAAAACAGCAGCCATATCCAGAATGAAATCACAGGACCAGCTTTAACTCCAACCAATTTTCAAGAAGAAGTTCACAAAATCGGATATTTAAGGAGGAATCTTTAATTGATTTTCACAAGTTAATTTTCCAGCTTGAGCGGCTTGAGCCTGAAGAGGACCTCTGCCAAGAAGGGCCGAAATATAGCTCTAATAAATTTAGCTGACTTATCCGTTTTGCACCGCCAAATCCGTCACCGTCAACCTAAATATCTAGTACCCCATCTGTTACGCTTAAAAGATGGCCTTTTCAGAGACAAGCGCAAGCTTACCTTTGCTTTGTAATGATCGGTTTAGGATGCTCAAGGTAGCACCAAAAATAAAACGATGACCTCTTGACCCCATAACACAAAGTCTATAGTGAGGAAGAAACATACAATTCTTACCGGGGCTTAGCATCAAAAGCAGTTTCAGGTACGCATAGTCACGGTCGTCCAGCTCCAAATGAAGACAACTGGCAACAACATCATAGATCCTTACTATTTCGCCGGCAGCCTGAAAAGACATAAGTTGCGTTTTTGCATACCACGGTCTAAAGTCTTTTTGCAGTTATCGTGGTATCTGATACCACGGTCAAAAGGCGTTTTTGCAGTTATCGTGGTATCTGGCCAGTTATCGTGGTATCTGAAAAAGCCATCTCACTTCCATCAGTTTTTGTCAAACTGGCGGGAAAGAAGTTTGGCACTTAGTGATGTGAATGAATATCAGTTTTTCTTTTGGGATGACTTCGAAAAGCACAATTCCGGCAATTGTCGTTTTTGCAGAGCAACCGTATATCAGATACCACGGTAATTGCAAAAACGACTAATTGCAGATCCAGTTACCGTGGTAACAGATACCATGGTATCTGCAAAAACGCAGCTATAAGCTATTCAAGAAACAAACCCTGAGTACAGGAGGGGTATACAACCTCAGAGAAGATTTCAAATTTCCAGAGAAGTCTTTCCTTCACAATAATCTATCTGGCTTAAAAAGGAACCAACAAACATGGCAAACATACTAGATTGAAGCTAATTGAATGGTTTACATATTGGATAAATAGATACTGCTTCAGTTTGAGCAATAGCCCATAATAAGCTGTTATTTTTTTTATTTTTCACAAGGCACTTCCACCGCATATCTTTTAATGGAGCGACCTTCTTTCTCTTTATTTAAAGTAACCTTTTCGGTCAGATAGAGAAATGAATTCAAATTCAATCGTAAAATCCATATTTTTTTTTTCTTTAAAGCACCCCTCGCACTGTTTGCTGTCTCTGTTCCAGTATTTTATGGTAGGCTCTGCTTTTAAAAGATTGTCCGCGGCTTTGGCCCTTTAACTTCTAGCAAAAACAGGGACAAATTGACATAACCTGTTTTCTAAAGGCGGGCTTCTCGTGAACAATGGTCGGAAGCAGGAAAAACGCAGCGAAATAGTGAAAAAAGGGAAGAGTTAAAATAAGTGAGTTGTCCGTATGGAACCGAAACAGATTGAACAAATAAATGAATAATTAATAAATGATAATAATATAATCTAATAATATGAATAATGATAATAATAAATAACTGAATAAACAAAACTGAATAAATAAACTGAATCGTAGAATGAACTAAAATAGAAATATGAGAAAACCGTATGAAATTCGGGGCTCTCGGTACAAAAACTGACGGAGCGATCACGGAAGTAGGTCGTATCGGCTATAGAACAGAATATCGGAGGAAATATCGGAAATGACGATGAATGGAACGCTTACCCGATGGAAAATTTATCTCAAAATAGTACTATGAAGTAGTACGAAAAAGTTGCATGCTGTACTAACGATGCTACTACATGCTTCAACTTCAAGGCTACCGTGTTACTGCATACTACTATATGGTACTATTAGCGAGACTGGATGTTACTATGGCAAGAGAGGATGCTACTGGATAATACTACATAAGATTGGACCAGTCTGAGGAACATTAAATGATAGTATTCTTTGCTATTACATAGTATTACATGCAACATTTTTGTAGTACTACCATACTCTACCCAAGCTACAAATTTTTCATCGGGTAGGCATTTGGAGCGGATCAATAATATGGGTACGACGGGTCCTTCAAGACCTCGGTGTTGTCTGCTGATGAGTCATACTTACAGATTTTTTTTCAGTTCAACCAAACGAGACAGCCCACTTGGCTTGACAATTTTAAAGATTTACCAACTCAGCAGTATTAACAGATCATATACCAGCCTTTGTCAGATTTTCATTTACACCGCCGTCCAAGACAATCTAACCAAGGTCTAGCCTGACCACGCCCACCAGCTGAGCCACCGTAACAACCCTAACCTTTCGTTTAAATCACATACCTCTCTAATACGGGTCGGGGGTACTCCACTATTAGTCGCCTGAAGATGCCCGAGCAAAGCCATAAGAATGCCAAACAGAGACATCTCTTTCTGTCGTTGGGCCATCCCCAACACGAACAGCTCGGCCCACGAGTTCCGCACTAGGGCAACCTGGGTTTCAGTCCTGAAATTATGAGAAAAACATTCTACTTAATAAAACAATTGAAAAAACAACTCAAACAATAGTGGCACAACAAAAAAAACAGTAGTGGCATGCTTGTGATGATCTTATTGCCTTTACTGTCACGAACCGCACTTGGAAACTCGGGAGAGCATTGCCGAAGCGCATTTCCAGAAACCTGCAACGCCGTAATCCTTTTGCCAACCTTCTACCCCTGGTCATTAGCCAGAGCGATACGAATCCTTGGATACCAAATTTATAATTATTGAAATGAGAAAAAGGGAGAGTCCTTTCAGAAATGGGGTAGAGCCGACAATCTTTAGCGTACGCTCATGCCACCTTCCGTTTTCCCTTTAGTCACAATTTCTAGCAAATGCCATACTCCCCCGCCACCCCACCCCACCCGCCGCCAGCGAAAACCTCTCCGTTACCAAAGCACCCGCCGGCGACCCCCCTCCCCCTGGTACTAACCGCACCCCACACAGTGATAATAAATAGCATATATTTTTAGGAAGAGTAAGTATAGAGGCGAGCGGTCAGCGAGCAGCCGTCACGCGTTTACCATTAACTAGCATGTCTAGGGAAAATCCTTAATTACTTGCGGTCCAAACTGCGGTTTTTAATAAGATTTTTCAAATTTCCTATATATTGGCATTCGGGGGGGGGGGGGGGGGGTTTCTTGCCAGGTTTTTGTTTCACCTAGACCTATTTCATTTACAAACAAATGCATACGAATCTCTATGCATTAACTTTGAACTTAAGTAAGTAAGTAAGTAAGCAATTTATTTATGACCCGCCATTTTGAAAAAGCGGAGTAAACGAAGAACAATGAAATTAATTGCTTTGGCTAGCCGTATTCTCGGTACGACCCCGTTAAGGCAAAACAAAAACTTGTTTTCTACCAAACCGAGTTAACCCGCGTAACTGATTCATGCTCACCATTACTTTTTTGCAAACTCATTGAAATTCGCGTGCGGTTTGTTTATGGGTAATTTTATCACTGCAACCTCTCACGCAAGAAAATTCAATTACAGTACCGTCCAAACCTTTGCGGCTCGCTGCGAGATGACATGAGCATTCCAAATGCCACATACAACATTTGCAGTAAAAAACAAAAGGCTCGCGCTCATTACTGCCGTGTCTTATTATTTTGTGTTGTTATTAGTACGTGTACCTACATATTGGCTGAGCAAGGGTAAAGGTTTCGATGGAAAACCAAAGGAGAATATTTATTGGAGTTCATCATTCAGACAATCGGGTTTTGTGGACTTTCGGTTATGTAAACATGTTATCTATCCCTAATCAACCCCTTAACCAGATCCGTTACGTTATGTCTTCAATCTACTGACCATTCCATACTACGACCGGAATATAAATGCTATTTGATGACTCAAAGAACATTCTGATTCACTTGTTCTTCCGGAATTATAAGTTTTCATCAGATTCAGGTCATACCAATTGTCCAGTAAGAAAGCAAAGTTGATAGAGCGTATTCTCGCAGTTCCCCGAGGACTCCTCGGGATTTGTGGACTTTCGGTTATTCCTCGGGGAATCAAGGGGAACGGCGAGAATAGAGGGAGTCACTCCACGCGGACTCTGCCTAGGAAAACAACGAGAACACGGGGAATGCTTCCAAAACGGATTTTGTTCGAAAAAAAAAATATGCAGTTGACGAAATTAGTCTGGATCCATTTTATTTCTGGTTTTGTTTCTTCTGATTGTTTTTAATTAATTTTACATTGCACCAACACCAACAAAGTTTGATTCCCCCCCAAATGTAAAAGAGAGGCCTTTTTGATGATGTTGTTGATAATCGGAGCATTCCCCATTCGTGGGGAATACGGGGAGTGAGTCCCTGGGACAAACAAAAACGCAGGGACTCCTCAAAAGGAGTCCTTGGGGAACGGCGAGGATACGGCTTAGATGAATCACTCGTTTACAACGAAAACAATAAATATGGACTCCACGCGTTATAGTTCCACCAAGAACGAAATTTAAGAAGCGTGCTACCGAAATTCCCTTCTGCCGGATTTCGGTCTAACAGTTGTCCGGCAGAATAGCAAAGTGAAGATACCGACTTAAGACGAATTTCCGGAATGGCCGGATTGCAGGCAAACTACTTTTCTAGCAAGAAAATAATCGAAGCCCTGAAAGTTCCGCTTTGAGACGGATTCTGAGCAAAATACTTGTCAGGCGAGAAAATAAAGTTCAGATACGGATTCACTACTTTTATGCGCGAAGCTCTACTCGACTTCAGAATAAACTTTTACTTGTTACTCGATTTCCGGTTACGGCCGGATTCCGGACGAACTAGTCATACGGAAGAAAATAGTTTTCATATAGGGATTCAGCATGTCTCCTGACCTTTCAACCACTGTTACGTCAACTTAAAAAAAGCAATGTTGATATGGGGCCCATCTGGGCCTCTATTTTGGCCCTATTAACCGACATACCAAGTTCCAACAAATCTCTAAGCCCCTTCGAGAGATACCGTGCTAACAGACAGACAGACGGACGGTCGGGCGGACAGACAGTTCTATCATATAGATAAAAAACGTTATTTGGGAATAGCGGAGCAAGGGACTGACGCATTTTCATCGTGTTTGCAAGCCTGTTAAGTGAATATGGGATTCTTAAAGTTTAACCGAATAGGCCGGAGTCTACTTACACTTAACTTATTATTTTTAATATTTATATTTATTATATAATATTTAATATCAGCTTATAGGCCGGAAACCCAATAAAAATGCTTTGCTTCGTGTTTCTGCTATCCACAGATATGAAATTATTCTTTCGGATTTTTCGTACCTCTATGTGCTTGTCCCTCTATTCTTGAAGTATTCAGCTAACTCCAAAGGTAAGCCATTGCGGAAAAATAACACATACGATAAAATACGTATCTTATCATCACTTTCCTACTTCATCCGTGACTTTTCCGAGCTTAGCTTCGGCCACACTGGAAATGCAGGCTTTTTTCGAATTTCAAATTCTCCGCGTCTGGATGAATTTTGGCTTGTCCTGGAAGCAGCGCACATTCTGAACGTTATTTTTAGAGCCCCGGGTGAAAAAATACAAAATCCCTTAGACGAGTCAAAATAATCCACTGTATTCAAATATCAGCCGTAAAAGCTGTCTTTTCAGTTAAACTTTAACTAGGTCATCGTGTTATCCCTCTTCAGTTGACCTTTAACTGGTCTAAGCCCGGAGATAAAATAATGCAATGGTACTTACGTTAGAGTGTTGAAAACTGGCAGAGATCGGATCCAATGTACAGTTAGGAACAGTAACCTGGAGGCACTTTCACAAATATGCTGAATGCCAGGGTACACGGGCATCAACCCCGAGGCACTTAGGGGAAAGGCGACCGCTGACTCCGGTAGGAGGGGGACGGACATGCTCGGCGCCTCGCTGGAACTTCTGGGACTTCCGCCGAAACCCTTGGAAAAGAACAATAATGAAGTGACGTAAAGCATTTAAAGGGCCCCTCGCCCTATTTACTCTTTAACTTACAGTATTTTAAAATATTTGAATTCTTTAAAACTAGGCTGTGCTTTCAAGAAACAACCCACAGTTTTCTCTGTTTTAAGCCTTTTCCGAGACCCGTTGACTTGTAGCGAAAACAGGGAAACAATTTACATAACCGTTTTTTCTAATGGAAAAACTTCTCGCAGACAACCGTCGAAAGCGTGACACACATCGAAAGTAGCAAAACACGGCGAGTGAGAAAATCAGCGTGGTTTTGTCAGAGGGGTCAGAATTATAACATACCGTACGAAATTGGGGTCTCCGGGTTTAGAACTATGTGGAGTGTTTATGGAAGTAGGTTGCGTTAGTATTATAGGTAAGACAGGTCCTTTGAAAGTAAATAGTATAGTAATAAAAATAGTAATGAGTGTATAGTTTGTAAGCACAAGGGCTATGTACAAAATTATGCTAAGTTATGCTAAGTACTACAAGAAACAAAGAAACAAACAAGACCAAAGGTTCCGATGGGATCCAGAAGGGAGATAATTTGCTGGACTCTCTGATACAGAGAACGGGTCTTCTCTTAAACATATAATCTAATAACAGACCACTCAATCAGAAGTAATAGATAGGCTAGTACTTACACTGAAACGACTATCAGAACATCAGGTTCATTCGTAAACTTCTGGTTTTTAACGGATTTAAATGGAAAATCCATCCGAAGCCCCAACAAAAGTATTTAGCGATTCATCGTGCCCTTTTCCAGCATCCGTACATTCCAACTCGTTTTATTGCAGAGCTTTCGATGTACCCAAAATATAATTTAACTGATTCGTGAGGAGGAAGTGGTTACAAGTTGATGCCTGAAATCTTCCACTACCACTATCTACTAACTACAACCATTCACTAACTGCTCATTCTGCTTTTTGATGGAACTTGAGAAACCCGGCGTCGCGGAACTGCAAAATAAACAGGCAGGCGATGAGCAAATGGGTTGGAGCCTGAAATAAATTAGTGTTTGTGCAGTTTGTCATAGTTCACTACGTTTTCGAAGTAAAAATTAGGCCTTCTATAAAATTAGACTTCGGACGAAAAAAATAGACTTTCAGTTCCACTCTAAGAGTTTTTCCAAAATATGACTTACTTTAGATATGCTGATAAAAGCTTGGGTCAGGTACTCGTCCTGTGTCAATGAGACGCTGCCTTCAGATTCGGAATCGTGGGATTCCCCATCAACGTCGTCACATTCTTCTTTGAAACTCCCTTCTGGAAAAAAAGTTATGAACTGGACTGCATTCCAGTAACTACCGTACAGTGTCCTTGATAGGTACTTAGAGTGGGTACGAGTAGGTACTTAGTACGCTAAGTACCTACTCGACCTTCCCCCATGGGCTAGTAACCACAAAGTTATGGTGGGTTTACACACCGCCTAAAATCCGATTTTGGAATCCGAGCGTAAAATCCGAGCGTATTTTACGCACGTATTTGAGCTTGAAAAGATTTCTAGCAATATGGACGTGTTCCAATACCGATTTTTCAAATACGTCCGTACTGCTAGAGATCATTTCAAGCCCATATACGTGCGGAAAATACGCTCGGATTTCAAATACGCTCGGATTTTACGCAGTGTGTAAATGCACCATTACGCAACTTTACGCAGCCGATCTCTTTGTGGTTGTAGCCAAACGCCGTGCCGAGTTTCTCTAGACCGGTGACATCCGTGTTATAGAGCGTTTGTATAGTCATTTAGTTGAGTCGGATCTTTTCTTTCCTTTATTGTTTCTATATATACTCCGCATGGGCACGTTTTGTGCCATTTCTATAAGGGCTAATCAAATTACTGATTGATTGATTGATATAAACGAGATGTTATGCGACACTACTCTGAACATGGTTCCCGAGGGGTGTGAACTATACTTAATCCTGTAAAGTAACGTGCATCTTATAAAATCTTTTCTTTACCTCAGTCTACATTACTCTCCACTTTTTAGGTCCGCCTTTTCTGGATCCGAATCCAGTTGCGGAATTCGGAAATTCGCAAAATGAGAACCGATCCCTTTGTGGCTGTAGCCAAACGCCGTGCCGAGTTTGACTTTTCTCTAGACCGGTGACATCCGTATTATAGAGCGTTTGTATAGTCATTTAGTTTAGTCGGATCTTTTCTTTCCTTTAATGTTTCTTTATATACTCCGTTATGGGCACGTTTTGTGCCATTTCTATATGGGCTAATCAAATTATTGATTGATTGATTGATTGATATAAACGAGATGTTATGCGACACTACTCTGAACATAGTTCCCGAGGGGTGTGAACTATACTTAATCCTGTAAAGTAACGTGCATCTTATAAAATCTTTTCTTTACCTCAGTCTACATTACTCTCCACTTTTTAGGTCCGCCTTTTCTCGATCCGAATCCAGTTGTGGAATTCGGAAATTCGCAAAATGAGAACCGATCCCTTTGTGGGTGTAGCCAAACGCCGTGCCGAGTTTGACTTTTCTCTAGACCGGTGACATCCGTATTATAGAGCGTTTGTATAGTCATTTAGTTTAGTCGGATCTTTTCTTTCCTTTATTGTTTCTTTATATACTCCGTATGGGCACGTTTTGTGCCATTTCTATATGGGCTAGTCAAATTATTGATTGATTGATTGATATAAACGAGACGTTATGCGACACTACTCTGAACATGGTTCCCGAGGGGTGTGAACTATACTTAATCCTGTAAAGTAACGTGCATCTTATGAAATCTTTTCTTTACCTCAGTCTACATTACTCTCCACTTTTTAGGTCCGCCTTTTCTCGATCCGAATCCAGTTGTGGAATTCGGAAATTCGCAAAATGAGAACCGATCCCTTTGTGGGTGTAGCCAAACGCCGTGCCGAGTTTGACTTTTCTCTAGACCGGTGACATCCGTATTATAGAGCGTTTGTATAGTCATTTAGTTTAGTCGGATCTTTTCTTTCCTTTATTGTTTCTTTCTATACTCCGTATGGGCACGTTTTGTGCCATTTCTATATGGGCTAGTCAAATTATTGATTGATTGATTGATATAAACGAGACGTTATGCGACACTACTCTGAACATGGTTCCCGAGGGGTGTGAACTATACTTAATCCTGTAAAGTAACGTGCATCTTATGAAATCTTTTCTTTACCTCAGTCTACATTACTCTCCACTTTTTAGGTCCGCCTTTTCTGGATCCGAATCCGGTTGCGGAATTCGGAAATTCACAAAATGAGAACATTCGCGAACAAGGCATAATAGAAAAATATTATTGGTACACTCGTTTGCTCTTCTTCGGTTAAAAAAATGTCGCTTTACCTTTACTATGGTACACTCGTTTGCTCTTCTTCGGTTTAAGAAAACATCACTTACTTTATTGTGAATGGGTTTGAACTATTCGAATTGGTTTTTCTCCAGTTCAAACTCCGGAATAATTTTACGCTCAAAATCCACGTAATTAATGTTAAACTTCCGTGTACTATTTGAGTGGTCGACGATAATCAACTCTGAAATTTGAATTGGAAAGATTTAGGGAAAATGTTTCAGAATGAGGGGGGCACTCGATATCCCTCGAGAAAAAAAAAATAGTATAAATTTACCTCGCGAGCTTAATTCCTTTCCACCACTTTCTGGACGGTAGTCAAAGGCCCTCGAAGCTTGAGACGGCTCGTTAGATGACATAGAAAAATCTGAAAAAATGTCTACTGAGAAACAACCCACTTTCTTCATTGACGATCTCTGAAAACTACTTCGTCTTAGCTTTAGTCTCATAAATATGGATCTTACTGAGAGCTGTCTAGCTGCATTGAAGAACCTGATGAAAAATTTGTAGCCTGCGTAGAAGTATGTTAGTAGTACGAAAACGTTGCATGTTACTATGTAATAGCAAATAATGCTATCATTTAATGTGCCTCAGACTGGTCCAATCTTATGTAGTAGTATCCAGTAGCATCCTGTCTTGCCATAGTAGCATCCAGTCTTGCTAATAGTAGCATATAGTAGTATGCAGTAACACGGTAGCCTTGAAGCAGAAGCATGTAGTAGCATCGTTAGTACTGCATGCAACTTTTTCGTACTACTTCATAGTACTATTTTGAGATAAATTTTTCATCGGGAATAACTCGGCCTTTTCTGCGGACGCACAAAACACATTTTACCAAGAGCCAGAAGCTCATATGACACTTGCAAGTTGTGTCAGAGGATGAAAGTTGGAATTTATCAACTCATAGGCTTATTGTAATCATTTGTAAGCAAAACGCTTGAGGCACGAATGATCAGGAGCTCTTGGTGACCATAAATGTATAGTTTGGTCAAAAGAATTTTTTTTTGCACTTTGCGGTTTCGATGAAAAATTTTCAAGAATTAGTTATCCGGAGTTGTAAGTTTAAATAGCATACAGTCGTAACTGTTACCACTGCATGCTACTATTAGCAAGACCGGATGCTACTATAGCAAGATACGATGCTACTGGATACTACTGCTTAAGATTGGCCCAGTATGAGGCACATAAAATAGTATTATATACTATTACATATCAATACATGCAACTTTTTCGTACAACTACAAGATTTCCGGTTCCCCCACACATTCATCGGATCCGGTCCGAACTTGAAATGGGACATCTGATACACTAGATCTTTCCGAATATAAAGTTTCATCAAGATCCGATCCCCGTTCAAAAGTTATGCATGCCACTAAATTCCGGATTCCGCCTTCTCCCTCCCCCCACGATAGTCGGATCGGACAAGTGACTAAACAAGTTAATCTGGTCGGGTCCTTTGATATGCCTGCCAAGTTTCATCGTCCTAGCCCATCTAGAAGTACCCTAACTCGCAAACGTGGGACCGACGGAATTGCGATCGGTATGTGGCACTTGGCCGAAGGTGAAAATACGGTGAGCGAAAACTGTCTGCCCCATCAGTGTTCAGGCTTTATGGTGTCTGGAGTTGCTCTATCTAGTGCATCTAAACGAATCTGCTAATCATCGCCAGAAGAATGTCTCAATTGCCTTTGCAGGTGTTAATAATAGTAATGTAACTAATTATGAAAAGGAAAAGGAAGTTAAGCCGACGCTTCTCTCTAATAACTTCCATTGCAGGCACGGGCCATATAGGAACGTAGAAACAAAAAACAAAGAATCGAGCAACGGACAAACTCCCCGAGGATGGCCATCCTCACAGAAAGGGAGCTGACGAGGGGGTTAGCTGCATTCCAGATCAAATATATATTATACTATCGAATCAAAAAGTCGCTTGTGAAGAGAGGATCTAAGAAGATAATTTCGTAAACCACATTGACCTGACATATCACACAAAATCAACGTTAGTACTAGCGATAACAATCGTAATTGTTATTCGCAGGTATTAGTGAGTGGCTCGCTGTATTTATTTTAGGCTTTCAATTCTTCCAATTTTGTTTTAATTTTCGGTTTCTTGTTGGTTTTCTGCTTTGTTTCGATTTTATTGGTTGTTGATCTTCATCCTCGTTTTGGCATTTCTCCTCGAAATTAGCTGCCTGTGCTGAAGAAGGGAGGCGGTTGTCCTCCCGAAATATTCGCCTTTTATTTCAGTATATTCGTTGGCCTTTACAAACCCCATTTTCGTTGGTTTCTTCGTTGATTTTTTGTGAAAGAGAGGATTTGT
This sequence comes from Branchinecta sandiegonensis, assembly GCA_030848855.1. Lineage (NCBI taxonomy): Eukaryota > Metazoa > Arthropoda > Branchiopoda > Anostraca > Branchinectidae > Branchinecta > Branchinecta sandiegonensis. The sequence continues at coordinate 18,005,007 of JAUPMV010000012.1, read as the reverse complement.
AGGCTACCTTCTCATCGAGTGTGTAACATCTGTGGGAGAATAGTTCATAACTGACGCTGCAGATCTGCGGGAGGCTGTAAAGGTGACGAGTAACTCGGCTGCAACCAGTTTGGAGTAACCTGGCCGAATTTTACGATATCTTGGACACTAAGAAAATACCAAAAAGCTGGTGGCAATAATGCTAAAGTACCATCTCGACGGTCAGTCGTAGGCCGTCGTCGTAGCGGCATTTTGGCGATTTCAGCCATAGGAGTACGCCGAGGTCTAAACGGGCACGGTTAGGACGGCCTCACGATTTCCCGTAGAGTACCCACTGCAAACAAAAGCTAACCTAGAATCCCAGAAGGTGGTTTCCCTGAGGTAAGGTGCAGGAAGGTAAAAAGGAAATTGGTTAGTTATTTTGTAAATTGAGAGGTAAGGTTGTGTCTGAGACTAGGAGCAGTGACCACTCTGCGTATTAGGTTTAAAATGTAAAAACTGTGGCTCTCGGCGTCTAGGAATGGACTGAGTGTTATGATTATGTGTGATTTATCTTATTATTTATTAATAAACCCACTGAACTTGAACTGGGATTCTAGGCAGGATTTCGGGTTTATTTGCCTAATTGCAACAAAAACTGAATTTAAACCACGTTTGTTTTTAGTGCTTTTATCCTCTTTTTGTCATCTTTAGTCCTCAAAGTTTATCAGGATCGAGCTGTTTGTCACTGTGTAGACTTTTTTTTCTAAACGTACTAACTTCTCTGATAAACCCGGTGCTGAAAGCACTAAGTTGGAAAATGAGCTAGTTCAATACTTTCAATTTGTTTTGGTACGAAAAATACTTCAGAAAATCAAAGGTTAACAGCCCTAAAATAGTGGAGTCATCGTCCACTCGTAATATTTGCGCAGCTTCACTACCTAAAACCTTTTAAGGTTTCCTATCACGATGAAAGCAAAGAAGTAATATTATAACACATTAAAAGAAACATGTCCATATAAATCAGCTGCTTTTCTTCAGTTAAGCCGCGTAAAAGACGTGCTGCCCAAGCGATTAGGTTTTCAGAGACCTAACAAAGGAATGTATGCCAAAAGAAGCTGAACATAAACCAACCAACTCAAAGGATTAGTAAAAAGCAGTAAACAAATGAGATACTGTACTTTTTAATGACCTTCGGTATTCATATGATTATATGGCCAACGTTGCGTGTTTTATAGTCGTAGGTTACTCTAATTTTCTTATGTTTACCATACCATGTCTTTTCCCCAGGGGTATGATCAATAAGTATAATTTGTCAAAAGAATGCAACAAGAAGTAGCAGATCCTTCTGCCAAAGGCAGTCTATAAAAAATGCCTGATTGTCGATGAGTTATGCCAAACGGGTATACCCAGAGTTAGGAATAGTTATGCCGAACAAATAATCACAGTTAGGACTAGCCTTGCCGAGCGGGTGGTAGAATGTCAAATGCTGGACCACCCTTTTCCGGCTATTTCTGGATTTCTCTACATGCATCCAACCGGTGTTTGGCATAAGAGTTAACGAAAATAATTTCAAAAAATTGCCTAGCGGAGCGCGGCCCTTCCTTCAACTTTAATTGGCTTCGGTCTGGCTTGGAGCCAATCCCTTTCCACCTTTCGTTTCTTCATCTCATCTGACCAATGTCGGACGTGGTACGACAGCACGATTCATCATATGTTTGTATATCGCCACTTCTTTCTGTATCGGGAGGGTGGTGGCGTCGGCGACCAGTTGCACGCTAGATGGCAGTCTTAAGTTTGGTAGAGGTGCTGAGAGTTTTCAGTCGAAGAGGATGTGTTGAGCTATTTCTTCTTTTTGGTGATACCGCCCAGCAACCGGAGGCGGTTGCTAACTCTTGTTTAAAGCGGAACGCTACGTGTTTAATCATCTTGCCATGGTTTAAGGTGCGCAAATACTCAACGCAGTACCGATTTATTGCCCAAAAAAGCCGCCATTTTTCTCAGTAAATTTTACCTTGTGGTGAACTAGGGCTGGTGCTCGACGCGCCATCTCTTCCTGACTCGTTGCGGAGAATGAGACTTGTGCCGCTTGCATTGAGAGTGGAGACGAAGTAGTTTATATCAAAGTTTGGATTGGATCTATTCTGTTTCAAATCTTTCGGCAGAATATTGTTGTTGTTGCTTGTAGCATTCGGTTTCCTCTCTGACTGGACAGCTGTAAGAGATTCAGAATGAGTATAACGTAAATAAAAGAAAATCCATGAGTACTAGAGTTTGTGAGGCCCTACTAGCAAGAGCGGATAAATGATAAGAACCTCTTTCTCTCAGCCTCTGCGCTGAGCAAGAATCGTGATCCGTAAATAGTCAGTGGGTACATGTAACCGAGACGTCGCTTACCATCTGTTTTACAGAGCGAAATTCGCCACATTTCAGTTTAGCACTTACAATCGCAGATTCGTCTAGTTTCTGCAAATCCCCCTGTGCCTTTCTGATTTAAGAAAAATTTATTCAAATGGTGTCCTTTAGTCACTTCCTGAAATTTTTAGTAATGTTAACCCCACCGTCATTACTCCAGTGGGTGTTTACATACCCGATGAAAAATTTATCTCAAAATAGTACTATGAAGTAGTACGAAAAAGTTGCATGCAGTACTAACGATGCTACTACATGCTTCTACTTCAAAGCTACCGTGTTACTGCATACTCCTATATGCTACTATTAGCAAGACTGGATGCTACTATGGCAAGATAGGATGCTACTGGATACTACTACATAAGATTGGACCAGTCTAAGGCACATTAAATGATAGTATTCTTTGCTATTACACAGTATTACATGCAACGTTCTCGTACTACTACCATACTACTACGCAGGCTACAAATATTTCATCGGGTAGATAAATGTTTAGAATTAGGAAGACGTCTGAGCGTTTAAGTTATATTTTTGTTGTTATTCTGAACACACGGCCCTTAGGCTTTTGAAATACACTGTTCTATCTACCTATCTATCTATAGGGCTAGTTAGTTTACCGTTGCAGAGACCTTTCGAGTTTACCGATATCGCTCATTCTAGTCTGAAAATGAATACTCCAAGCAAACGTGCAGTAGGACACGGAGATACAGATGTTCTATCGCAGATTAGCGTTATAAGCTCTTGCTACTATGAGCGTGTTCCACACTTCTAACAATAGTAGCTATTAGTTACTATTTCAGTTCCAACCTCGTGAAAAGTAACTACGCTGACGGTTCCAACCTTCTCGAAATGGTAACTAATAGTAACTATTTGCTTACCACGGTCGGAAGCGTCGTTAGCTTGGTAACTACGATCTCCGTGACGTGCTTTGCCCAATCAGACAACGGCAAAATATTTTGAGGAAAATGGAAATATGCGTTCCAGCCTTGACGGCAAGAAGCCAGGATTCGTGCCTAACTACGGTATGTTGGGTGGAATACGCTCAATGTAGCATTCAAACTAACAGGCGAAATCTCTTTTGAGAGCAGGGTGGGACGTTCGGTTTAAACTTTGCCAAGGAATTTTTCTAACAATAATTTTGTCGCATTTAAAAAAATAAATATCAGTGAAGCAAACTGATCCCGTACAACAACAACAAAAATGATTCGCAGTCAGCTACGGCCGAAGACTATAGATGTACCCGTGGGAGGACGGGGTCCTGTGAATATACAAAATAAAAAAAAAAGGTTAAAAAACGGTCTTGGAAATGCTTCATGTTTATACAAAAAATAAGAAAAAAGCTTTTCATACTTCTTTTTTCAGTGCCAATTATATTTTGTACCCAAAATAATTTCAACAAGTGAACATAAAACATTTCAACTGACACGAGCTGGAAGCTCATATGGCACTTGTAAGGCGTGTTCAGAGGATGAAAGTAGGAGTTTGCCAATTCATGGGTTTGTTCTGATCATATGCAAGCAAAACCCTTGAGATAATGATGATTAAGGGCCCTGGAAATCACGAGAATGTATTGTTTGGTAAAACGTATTTTATTTTGGCACTAGGCTGTAATGATGCGGACTTAAACGGCGCTAGAAATATATCTGTAAGCAAAACCCCTGAGCAAAAACGAGTCCTTGGGGATCATTAATACATATCGTTTAGTGAATAGTATTTTTTTTCACTTTTCGGTTACGATGTGCACTTTAAGGGTGCTAGAATTCCCCCCCCCCCTCCAGCTCCCCCCACAATGCCTGGATCCAATCCGGTTCTGTAAATGATTTATATAGAGCAGTTGTTTGTTATTCCACAAAGTTCCATCCCGATCTTTCCACTCTAAGCGGGTCACGTATTTCTCCCCCCCCCCCACCTCCCAACAGTTTTCGGATCCGGGCCGGACAGGAAAAAGAACATCAGAGGCCTGTCCTCCCTTCAATTATTCCATACTACTGCTACTACTGGAATCCGATCACCCGTTCCAAAGTTGTGCATAACTCAATATTCCGAATTCCCCTCCCTCCACTCCCCCCACGATGATCGGATCGACAAAATTACTATTTCCAAGTCAATTCCGGGACCCCTCCCCCCCCCCCCCCCCCCAAGTGTCTGGATCCAGTCCGAGTGTTGAAACGATTTATCTAGAGCAGATACGTGTTTTCCCCAGCAAATTCCATTCCGATCCCTCCAACCTAGCCCTTTCATGTGATTTCCAGTCTACCCCCCCCCCCCCCAGTGCACCCAAAGCTGTCAAATCGAGTGGGACATCAATGGGACAGCAGAGACATGCCCTCTATTTAGTTAATAAGTTATGTAGTCTAACTAGTACGAATAAATGAATGAATGAATGAATGAATGTTTAAAAGTTACGTACGACTCAATTTTCCAGACTCCCCCTCCCTCCACTCCCCCCCCCCCCCCCGATGGTCAGATCGGGAAAATGGTGATTTCCAAGTTAGTTCGGTCGGGTCCCTGATATGCCTGCCCAGTTTTATCGTACCCTAACTCGCCATCGTGTGATAGACCGACAGACGGTATTGCGATCGGTATATGGCACTTGAGCCAGAGGCTGCAAGTGCCACAAAAACTTAGTCTACACTTTTAACTATTCAAACATCATCGGCTCACATAAACCTGGAGAGTTAATGCGATTTTTGATTGGTTTCTAACGGGCAATAAACCCATTCAGATAAAGCAAAATGACTGTCGCAAAATATTCACGCAACTCGGACTTTCAAACAAAACGTAATAGCAAGCTATATTAAATCTACACAAGCTACAAATAAAGGTTTTATGTTCCACTTCCTGCTTCATTGTCAGGCGCTTTCGCAATTGGCCTTATGCCAGTTCAGCGCAGGGATTAGTACCTGTTTGTCCTCCCCCGCCTCATTATTAGCAACTGTCACACAGAGATAGTATCATAGGTTAAAGTTTAACTAAAAAGCAAACTTATTTCTGTGTCATTTAACTGCATACACTAAATCATCTGGATTCTGCAAAGAGATATTTTTATTTTCCACTATCTGCTCTAGTTATGACGTTCAGAATAACTGCGGCCGTCCCCCATCGTAAATTCTACCATGGCGCTGAAAATTTTAATCTCAATACAAACGCGGCTTTTCGGTGGGCAGTGGTGAGCCTGGTGAAGACTGATTAGTGCCTGAACAAAAAAACATAAATCTTTCTCGTAAGGCATACAAAAAAATACAAGCGCATAGAGGTAACAACAAATCCCACGGAAATTCCACTACTTGAAAATCGATTATTCGTGAATAGCGGAACAACGAAGTAACGCATTTTCAGCGGGTCTTCAAGCCAATTTAAGTGAATAAGTGGTCGGTAACTAGATTGACCTATCCCAGCCCTTTTCGGTTAAACTTTAAGGAACAGAAAAGAGAAGCTTACACTTCTTAAGCTCAACGGTAGTGCAAAACTCTCAACGTCAGGGAGGTTCGTACCCTTTTTCTACTGAAGGAATATGCTATCAGAATTCTTTTGATGATGGTGATGATCATTGGGAGACTAATAGGAACTAAACAGCATGGTAAGGCTTTTCAAGAACAGGAACTTCTGTGGACTGCATTAGAACTACCCATGTATAGACTAACCGAAACATCCCGATTAGACCTGGTTTCTACCCTACAAATTTGATGTAGCCTATTACATGTAAATGCAGCCTATTACACATTACACAAGTCTCTTGGGGAGGGGGGGGGGGGATAGACAAGTTACTGCTGCCTAAGTCGCTACTTGCTACCATTTCTTGTTGGATAGCCGCCACCAAGCAAAATTTTCCAAACTACTTTAAAAAAAAATCTTCCAAACTCATGCTGGTAGCTGGTGGCTTGACCATATGTGTGGAAAAACATGTGAGAAATTCGAAGCACCGACAACCCTGCAAGAAATCCTGAGGCAATAAACTGACTTCTTGTCAGTACCGCTATGATTGCCATCGTTTTCTGTTTATACAGCACTACAGATGAAGTAAAACACAAAGGGCGAGTTAATCAGTGGTCATCCATTGGGCACAAAGTACTGGTAACCCCGGGTGTGCGGCGGTTCCAAGAACTTTCTGAACTAACTTATCTACAGCCTCGTTGGGTTCTACCAGGCTGAATTTTCTTAGTAGGTACCTGTGGCGTGTACACGGTGGTATTTTTTGCAAGTATTTTAGGTAAGGAAAATAAAGCGACCGGACTCGAGACTGCATGGTATCTGTTACCACGGCAACTGGATCTGCAATTTGTCGTTTTTGCAGTTACTGTGGTATCTGATATACGGTTGCTCTGCAAAAACAACACTTGCCGAAATTGCGCTTTTCGAAGTCGTCCCAAAAGAAAAACTGATATTCAGTCACATCACTAAGTGCCGAACTTCTTTCCCACCAATTTGACAAAAATTGATGAAAGTGAGATGACTTTTTCAGATGCCAAGCTCAGTTACCACGGTCGGGCCGTGGTATCTGAATATCAGATACCAGGACAAGTGGCCAAATAGCACGACAACTGCAATGACGCCTTTGACCGTGGTATCAGATACCAACGATAACTGCAAAAACGACTTTAGACCGTGGTATCAGATACCGTGGTATCTGCAAAAACGCAATTAATGCCACAGAAATTACCACACATGGCAACCCTGTTGGTACCGGCAAGCAGAGGCGTTACTAGCCACAATGTTTGGGGGTTGGGACAAGGCATTTACCGACTGGCTGGTAAATTTTACCGACTGTTTTTGCAGAAAAAACGACTGTTTTCAAGAAAAAAAAGATAGTTTTGAAAAAAAAATCGACTGATTTTCAGAAAAATGGACTGTTTTGACGGAAAATCGACTGATTTTCAGAAAAACCGACTGTTTTCGTGAGAAAAAAATCAACTGTTTTGACGAAAAATCGCGGCGCTTCGCACCGACTCGGTTACTTTTTACCGACTGGCCGACAGCATTGGGGGGGGGGGGGGGGGCGTCCCCCCCCCAGTCGTGACGCCCTTGTTGGCAAGGGGCCGATTTGTTACCTCAGGATTTGCTGCAGGGATGTAGCGCTGATTTGTTGATGATGGTGAAGTTTTTTTTTAAATACTCTTGGTGACTAACTCTCAGTTCCGATGAAGAATCGTGTGCACAGCGAAGAGCGAGAAACGTCACTACAACAAACGTTGTTGACTGGTTTGCACATGATATGAATCAGTTTTAAAATTTAACTGAAAGCCAACTTATTTTTGTATCATTTAACTGAATACACTGCATTTTTTGGATTGTTTTAAGGGATTTTCTTATTTTTCACTATTTGCTCTAGAATGACGTTCAGAATATCTACGGTCGTCCTCAAAACGCAAATTTCTACTATGACGCAGAAAATTTGAATCTCAACACATACGCGGCGTTTCAGTGGCTAGTGATCAGCTCACGGAAGGTAGCTCACTGCGTTAACACTTATTTTTCGGAAATCGTTTTCATCGAGCATGCGACACAGATACAAGCACATAGAGCATACAAATCAGACAAGGAAATTCCACTATTTGAAAATCGATTATTCGTGAATAGCGGACCAGGGAAGTAACGCATTTTCGCCAGGTTTTAAAGCTTCTTTAAATGAATCAGTGATGGGTAACTAGACTGTCCCATCGAAGACCTTTTCAGTTAAACTTTAAGGGTTCGTTTGGGTGATGTTTCTTATTCTTCCCGAGCTTCACTGGCGTGTTTCAGACTAAGTCATATATAGAGAATTAGGACCTAGGTCATATATAGAGTATTAGTCATATATATTAGGTATATTAGGAGTATTAGGACATATATAGATTATTAGGACCGACGTCCTATTGCGACGGCTGTAAACTGCAAAGCAACCAGTAGGTTTCAACGTATCGTTCCGTTTATTTCAGAAACCTGAAGACGATATTGTAGGCTACGCTAAAAGGGTAAAAGAACAGTCCGTAAATCACATAATTGGATCATTTTAGTAGGACGCATTTAGCAATCACTTTGTAATTAGAGGTCTGGCCAAAGGCCATTAACCATCCATAGGTTGAAACATAATAGCAGCCTACCATCGTAGAGTCATTACATACAAAAATGTCTGTGGTTGAACATTCTGTTGCATGTCACTTAAAATAATCCAAACATATCCTCTGACGTCAAAGGAAATCGTTAACTGACGTCAATCTTCTTCAAAACGAGACTTTTAAACTTTTTCCAAAACGACCAATGTACAGCTTTTCTGCTGCTTACGGGTAGCTGCGGTTCCAACAAGTAGTTTTGTTCTTTTACCGTTTCAGTACCGTAGCCAACCTTTCTATTTATTATTCTAGACTATAATTCGCCATCTCTTGCCTACGACGCGTAGCTATAGTAGCTTCTTAGCTTCGTCGTTATCAAAAATCACTGACAACAGAGCGCAACCAGCGCACGACCTTCTACACTGCTTCCTAACCGATGACTGAAAATTAGTGTCTTTTTCTGTGTATTTATGTCTTTTATTTATTTTCTTTTATTCACCCCGCTTTTTCGAAATGGCGGGTTAGAAATAAATTACTTACTTACTTACTATATTCTTTTGGCGGGTTTCAGTACTGCACAACTTTATTCGCTACACATGAAATGAAGATGTTGAGATTTTACGTGCAACCCAAAAACTGGGGTAAAACGTACAAGCACAATATAAATAAAGAACAAGTAAATACATTGAACAAATTGAACAATAATCTATTGTTATACAAGTCCTTACACTAAAACAGGTAAGGCCTTATCCCCATTACCATTTCTATTTTCTTAAATCTGTCCAGAAAACCAAAATCTTGACAACTTTACATGACAAAAAGACGAATCTAGCAAATTTCTCAAGAAGTCTGGCCAGGACGAACTAAGCTTAAAGTTGGCCGAGTGGGGCTGAAATCCGACAGCCTATTTACACTTCACTTATTTACTTAAAGGACCCCTCTTGCTTATTCTGCCTTTTATAATATACTTAGCTCCCATATGGAATTATAAGCTTCTAAAATCCCCACCTTTCTCCATTGTTTCGTTTCGTAACTACGAATTTTTAGCGATTTTTCGGCCTTGCCGAGTTTTCCCGTTACCCAACAAAAAGTTTACCGGAACCTTCATTGTCCGCTGACAACTCTTTCACACGTAAGGATGTGATAACATTCTGTTTATTTCTTCTTATTTGCTTAGTTTTCCCACTTTTTACCCAAGGCACGTTCAGTTTTCAAATCTTTTGCGCCCAGCCGCCGAGTTGGAGAGCAGAGAGGCTGGATGTAATCGACAAGCGCTAACAAGAGAATCGCTAGTTTAAGATGGAAAGTAATGGTATTTTCGAAAACGTTTTTTCTGATCCATTTTATAGGGGAAAGACCATTTCTAGTAAGAGTTGTGCTTTAAATAGGCCTGAAAATGTGGTAAAAATCCGTTACTTCGTTTGCCCGCTATCTACAGATAATCGACTTCAGCGACTGAACTTTCTTTCGAATTTGTAGTTCCTCTATGTGCTTGTCCCGCTATGCTTGAAATACTTGGCAACTACAAAGGTAAGCCATTGCCGAAAATTAACACATATCGATACTCGGTTATCAGTTCAGTTCAGTTCAGTTTAGTTTATTTCTTACGACCAAAATCCATTTAACTATGATGCCAGTACCCGCCCCAAGAAAGGTACAAAAAAGCACTTGCAATTGGGCGGGTACATAAAACTCATTTCCTAACTATAATTTACTAAAAACAAAACATAACAGAAAAGAGCACTAAAATAAGAATAATAACCAATCTCTCATCAACTCATTTAATAATAATGAGAAAAAAGAAAATAATAAGAAAAAGAAGAAAAATAGAAAAAAAAACTATGAGCCTTGGCCTAACAATTGCTTTTTCAATTTATTTTTAAATAGCCCCAGGTGCTATCAAAAGGTCGTGTCTCCCAATTTGTCAGTAAATTCAGATCGGAAGATGCGACCTCTCTCATGTTAAATCTTTCTGATCTGAGGCTCTAGATGGCTCTTAGATCGTCGTCTACTGTTGACATGAACATGGAGATGCGTAGTTTTGAGTGGAGAATCTAACCACTGGGGTAACTCAGTTTGTCCAGGGACCCATAAATTTCCTTTAATGACTCGCCATTCAGGGGGCTTGTCATTTCCTATGCTTCTATGTTGCTATGTTGCCCGAGCCTCACCTAGTTTCCAAAAATTCCGCTTGGGTATAATCGGCATTCTTGCTCAGATAGATATAGATAGCCATCTTCAGTCAGGACTATTCAGCATGCCACCAAGTACCTAAGCTAGGACAAAAGATCCAGGATACTCTTCCATTACAGAGAAATATTCCTAGTTCAGCATAACAGCTGCGAAAAATTTTGTCTATCTGGATAGTGTATTTTATCCCCGTGGGTATTTCTCGAACTATCTGACGCTCGGTCAAGAGCGCATCAGAAATCTCTTATTGACAAGCCCCCTGAATGGCGAGTCATTACAGGAAATTTATGGGTCCCTGGTTTGTCCCAAAATTGGAGATACGACCTTTGATAACCGGGTATCGATATAACAAAAAGACATATCTTATCATCACTTTCCTTACTCCCTTTAGAAGAGTTGATTTCTCCAATTTTCCGAGCTTAGCGTCCATAATAATATTATGAATATATAATACTCAGTACTTCTAAGCGTCGTTACAATAGACACATACTGGCCCGGCCAGCTATATTCCGCATTCGCTATGCCGCAAATACTAGCGCAGTGGTCATTCTGGTCACTATACTGACTATGAAAGATAAAAAAAAAATACATTCGTTCCACATTTTATAAGTATTGCCAATATTTTCTAGGACTATCTCCGTGGGCCAGTAATTCTAGATTGTCGGTAAAGTCGAGGTAAAGTATAATGTCTCCGACCCGTTTATTGCAGTACGTGAGAGAATTGCAGGTTTTATTCGTGCGCTTGATGCTAGCCACACTTTGTATAGGGCTACAGATAGACCTTCAGCCCAAGCTGACTTCGAATCATATTTGACGGTGTCTGAAGTTCATTTCCCAGCTTGAGCGGCTTGAGCTTGAAGAGGACCCTTGCCAAGAAGGGCCGAAATATAGCTCTAATAAAATGTAGCTGACTTATCCGTTTTGCACCGTCAAATATGTATGGGGCATGTTGCCCCATGTGTACATAAAGAGTATCAAAATCTATGTATCACATGTTGTGTGTTCTTGTCTTTTTTCTTTCTTTCCTTTCATACTACGTTTGTGACTTTTGTCTTAAAAATGGGAAATAAATTTCATTCAGTTATTCATTCACGACACATGGAAATGCAGGATTGAAATACAATTTCTCCGAATTCTGAACGTTATTACTAGAGCCTCGGGGTGAAACGAACCATCCTTCGATGAACCAAATAATTCAGTGTATTCAAATCAGAGCAAAAGAACACCAGAGAAACGGGCCATACTCATAGCGCCGCCCACTACGCTTGCGGCATTTAAAGCGAGATCCACTTGCGGGTTTAAAATTTCTAGTAAAGCTAAAATGCAGTTTGCATACATCGAGGAAACATGGGAGGTTGCATCTTTTTTGGATATGAAGTTACTGGAGCCAGCGCTGGTGCACGAACGACTGAGTTTCAGTAAGGACGATCACTATCGCTAGTGGTGCTAGTGCCGCTGCTATTTGACTGTGTGTCACTCTTTTCAAGTCTTGGCGCTACTCCCTAGTGTTATTTTGCTCTGATTCAAATATCAGATGTAAAAATCAGCTGCCTTTTCAGTTAATCTTTTTAGCTACCGAAGAAGCTGGGCAAAATGTAAAAAAATGCAATTAAGAATAATAAATTCCACAAACAAACCTCAGATGAAAGAAAAGCAAAAACTATTATTTTTTTTTCGACAAGCTTTTTTATCAGCTGAATATTGTCTAAAGTTGTACCAGCGTTGTTACAATCGTATCTAAGGCTACTGGTCAAGCCACCAACAACAATCCAACAAGCATAGGTGAGTGATCTAAAGCATGGCAGATCGGTGTCCTTGTTAATTCTTTATCGGATAATTAAGCGTTAGTGATAGCGATCGCAACAAAAATGGGTGCAAAAAATTGTCACAAACCACCGAGCAGAACTGTGAGGTCCTTACAGTCGCTTCGCATGCCCATTGCCAAGCATTTCTGGAGGCGACAGTGCTGACATCTATTGCGGTGGTGCTTGTTGATTTCACAGTCCTTCTTTCCCCGGCAAACATAGGCCAGGTTCTTGCGAATGGACCTCTTGAAGAAACCTTTGCACCCCTCGCAGCTGATTGCTCCATAATGTCGACCTAAAAGAAAGATAAATTGCATGGCCGATACCTCTCTACACGACACTATACTTCTCTATGCAGGGTTTACAAGTACAGGAAAACTTGAACAGAATCAGGTCTTGGTGACAAGATTATGTTTAGACGCAGAGGGAAAAAAATAATTCTTCAAACCAGAAAATCGGACAAAAATAAATTCACTAGCCAACAAAAAAATTTTATTTGATAGCATTTATGACATCAGTACTGATGACTGCTGCTCTCAAAAGCTAGCTAGCCTTTTTTTTGTCTTTTTAAGGTAGCTAGACTTTTTTTTGTCTTTTTACCAGCGCCGCCGACCAATTTTGTTTTAAGTAGACCGGAATTCCTTTCATCATGAAAGGAATTCTCGTCCCGCTAGAGTTTTTTTCTAGTCGTCTTCACGAACGGAATCCTTTCAGGTCGACTAGAGTTCCTTGCTACTCGACGGGATTTCTTGTCGGTGTAAACGCTACTAAACCAGAACCATACGCCCACGTTTCCCTGTCTCCATGATGATGAATTTATTTAAACTCGTCAAAGTAAGCACGAAGATGGAGTAAATAATAAGGAAAACGAGGAGAACAAGAAGAACAAGAGCTGTAAGCTCATATGGCACTTGCATGTGTCAAGATGATTTGATTGATCAAGAGTAAGTTTCGACTTTGCGGTTGAGATGCGCGCTATAAGGGAGCTGGAACTTCATTTGTAAGCAAAAACCTTGAGGCAAAACTGCTAATGGGCTGATGGGCATCACGAAAATGCATATATTGCTTAAAAGTATTTTTTTTTACTTTGCGGTCAAGATTGGTACTTTAAGGAATAATCGGATTTGGGAAGTAGCAATTTCTAAGCAAATGTTGTTGAGTCTCCAATATTCCAGCGAAGTTTCATCGTCCTAGCACATCAGGGAGTAACTTAACGCGCGATCACCGGAATCCCAGACCCCCCTCCCCCTCCTCCAACTCCACCCACAATAACCGGAGCCAATCCTGTTCTGTAAATGATTAATCCAGAGCATCTGTTTGTCATTCCCACAAAGTTCGATCCAGATCACACCAGTCTAAGCGGGTCAAGTATTTTCCGCCCTCCCCCCGATAATTGCCGGATTCGGTCCGGAAATGAAAAAGGTCACAAGAGAAAAATGTCCTCTGTTTAATTATTAAATTTCACTCGAATCCGATCACCCGTTCCAAAGTTACGCATGACTCAATATTCCGGATTCCCCTCCCTCAACTCCCCCCCCCCCAAGATTATCATATCGAGGATTTTTTTTTTATTCCAAGTCAGTTTGACCGGGTCCCTGATATGCCTTCCAAGTTTCGTCGTGAAAATCCCCCAAAAACGGAATTCCGGGAGACCCCTCCCCCCCCCCCCCTCAAGTGTCCGGATCCAGTCAAATTATGTAAAAGATTTATATGGAGCAGATGTTTGTTCTTCCCAGCAAGTTTCACTCCGATACCATCATTCTAACCGTTTCTCGAGATTTCCGGTCCACCCCCCCCCCCACCCCACCCAGCTCCCCCGCGGTGCACGTAGCCAATCCGATTCAGCAAATGACTTACCTAGAGCATCTGTTTGTTCTTCCCACAAAGTTCCATCCCGATCCCTCAATTCTAAACGGGGCACGTATTTCCCCCCCCCCCCCAATAGTTGCCGGATCCGGTCCGGATATGAAAAAAATCATCGGAGAAATGTCCTCTGTTGAATTCTTAAATTTCACTCGAATCCGATCAACCATTCCAAAATTACACATGACTGAAAATTTCGGATTCCCCTCCCTCCACTCCCCCCACCATTATCTGATCGACAAAATTTTTATTTTGAAGTCAGTTTGATTGGGTCCCTGATATGCCTGCCAAGTTTCATCGTGAAAATCCCCAAAACCACCATCACCGGAATTCCGGGACCCCCCCCCCCCCCATAAGTGTCCGGATCAAGTACAATGGCCTAAAGGACTTATCTAGAGCAGATGCTTGTTCTTCCCAGCAAGTTTCACTCCGATCCCTCCATTCTAACCGTTTCTTGAAATTCCCGGTCTCCCCCCCCCCCCCAACTCCCCCCTGGCTACCGAATCCGGTCAAGACTTTAAACGGGACATTACAGATATATATTCTGTTCAGTTATGAAGTTTCATTACAATCCGATCATCCGTTCGAAAGTTACACACTTCTCAATTTCCCGGATTCCCCTGCGGATTCCCCTCCCTCCACTCCCCCACCATTATCTGATCGACAATATTTTTATTTTGAACTCAGTTTGATTGGGTCCCTGATATGCCTGCCAAGTTTAATCGTGAAAATCCAAAAAACCACCATCACCGGAATTCCGCCCCCCCCCCCCCCCATAAGTGTCCAGATCCAGTACAATGGTCTAAAGGACTTATCTAGAGCAGATGCTTGTTCTTCCCAGCAAGTTTCACTCCGATCCCTCCATTCTAACCGTTTCTTGAAATTTCCGGTCTCCCCCCCCCCAACTCCCCCCTGGCTACCGAATCCGGTCAAGACTTTAAACGGGACATTACAGATATATATTCTCTTCAGTTATGAAGTTTCATTACAATCCGATCATCCGTTCGAAAGTTACACACTTCTCAGTTTCCCGGATTCCCCTGCCCTCCACACCCCCCCCCCCCAAAATGGTCGGATCAGAAAACTGATTATTCCTAATTTTGTTTGGTCGGGTCTCTGATATACCTGCCAAGTTTCATGGTCCTAGCACAACTGGAAGTACCCTAACTCGAAAAAGTGTGACAAAATGCCCTAAATTTTCATGTTTCCAGCGCCCCGCACTCCCCCCCATATGGTCGGATCGGGAAACTGATTATTTCCAGGTTAGTTTGGTCGGGTCCGTGATATTCCTGCCAAGTTTCATTGTCCTAGCTCATCTGGAAGTACCCTCACTCGAAAAAGTGTGACAAAATGCCCTAAATTTTCAAGTTTCCAGCGCCCCAGCTCCCCCGCATATGGTCGGATCGGGAAACTTATTATTTCCAGGTTACTTTGGTCAGGTCTCTGATATCCCTGCTAAGTTTCATTGTCCTAGCTCATCTGGAAGTACCCTAACTCGAAAAAGTGTGACAAAATGCCCTAAATTTTCAAGTTTCGAGCGCCCCCACTCCCCCGCATATGGTCGGATCGGGAAACTGATTATTTCCAGGTTCGTTTGGTCGGGTCCCTGATATTCCTGCCAAGTTTCATTGTCCTAGCTCATCTAGAAGTACCCTAACTCAGAAAAAAAGTGACAAAATGCCCTAAATTTGCAAGTTTCCAGCGCCCCGCACTCCCCCCCATATGGTCGGATCGGGAAACTGATTATTTCCAGGTTAGTTTGGTCGGGTCCCTGATATGCCTGCCAAGTTTCATTGTCCTAGCACATCTGGAAGTACCCTAACTCGGATATGTGGGACAAAAAAACTCGGACCGACCGACAGACCGACAGACCGACAGACGGAATTGTGATCGGTATATGGCACTTGAGCCAGAGGCTGCAAGTGCCATAAAAATACGAAAGAGAATTAACTTACGAAATACACAACATAATTTTTACCCTAAAAACTTAAGGCTTTACTAAACCAAGAGGATTTTCCAGTCGTTACCAATACTTTGACTATGTGTTTCTATTTGTTTCTCCACTGCTGTTTTTTTATATATATATATATAGGTAAGTAGTTACGTGGACTTTCGCGCGAATGCAACCCTCGTAGGTTTTTCTCCAGCGCGAAAGTGTTGTTTTTTATTTATTTATCTGTGAATGTTGAAAATAAAAACTTGAACTTGAATTAATTTGAAAAAGTCTGGAAATTTTCGAGTTTCTCTTCCAGGGGGGAGGCCTAACATATTAGCAAAACGGTAGAATATTGGCCGGATCTGTTTTTGTCTGATTTAGGGAGAAGTCTCCAAAATGCTGCAGTACACAGGATATGTGATAGGGCGGTTGAATTGTAGATATCCGCGAGGACGGGACGTTGAAAACGTAGCTTAACAGATGCGGAATATGTAGATTCGTATATCACTGCTTCACTCTTCGTCCCTAATCGTTCCAACTGTTCTCATTTCCAAAAAGCTTCCTATGTCAGTTTTATCCCTCCCCCCTTAAAGGGACACCTGAATGAAGAGTACCAAGTATCATCCCTATCTGTATGACTTCCGTTAACATTGCCTGCAGAAAACCCGATCCAAATAGGAAATTGTGTTTCCAAGCTATGATTTTTGCTCCATTTTTCTTCTGTCCTTATTTCAGTACCGAACAATTTTAGAAATGAACAAACGTCTCCAATCAACCCTTCTGGAATATTTTTTAACCAGTTAAGCCCAAACGTCTATCTAGAAGGAATCCCAATACGGTCCGGCCAGCGCTGTACAAGATTTGAACGAATTGCGCTTTTTGTCTTGGAGTTTGCATGTGCAAACCTCCAGAAAAGAACATCCCTATTTTGAAAACGTCTCGCTCAGGAGAAGAATGCTCTCCGTGGCCATGTCTGTAAATGCATTCTCCATGGTGTGTTCAAGTATGGTTTCATTGTTCAGATGTCCTTTAAAGGAATTACGTGTTCGGCTCTTTTCGAGGCTGATCATCTTTTTGCTTCCGAGCAGCTCATTGGCCAGATAGACCGGTTATATAAGTTTTACCATGTTTCTCAACAAAACCACGGAGGCCGAGTTACGCTGCGAACTGTCAGGACTGGTTTGCAATCCCTGAGAAACCCAGCCGAGTTTCGAAGGAGTCGCGTATGTTAGACAAAAAGTGTATCTACTCCGACTGGCGTTTTAAGACTGGTTCCCGCTGCTCTCACTCTACAGCCCAAACTCGAACCCAACAAGGGAAGCTAGAACACGATATATCGTTCCATCATCATTTCTTCTGACTAGAAGATTTATAGCGTCCTAATGTTAAGTTGCACTCAATCAGAAAAGAGTTTTCGTTAATTCGCTCAGAATGAAGAGATTTTATGACTAACAGGAAAAATACTAAAGCCATGAAAGATTGAATAATATTTAACTGTGTCGCCTCTCCAGCTCCAAATCGACTTGTGTCACAGCTGCTACAAGTACCGAAGGAATTTTTTAAAAAGTGTTTAATTTCGGAGTGCTAACATAACCAACGATCGCGGTGCACTCTGAGCACATATATTTCGGTAGTTACTTTCTTTTCCTGATCTAATCCCATGACACAATCTTTTTTAAACGGTAACGGTCTTACCCAAAGTATTTTTACTTTTTTGGATGCAACTATTATGCTGCCGTGTCAATTGCTTACGATTGGAGTTTTCGTCGTTTATTTTACATTCTTTCTGTACTCCACTAGTTTGGAAAACAAATAATAATAATACCAATATTTCTGAACAAAATCCGACTTGACTTTTTTTCTTAAAGACGAAATCTCGAGTCGCATATGAAGTTTCAATGCAAATTCTTGTAACGTATACCGAAACCCTATCAGATTAATCAAGCATTTAGGTTGACAAAGTTCCAATTCAACCGGACTCTTCAAATCGGATAACTGCGTATTCTTGTAATCCTCTGCTCCAAACTACAGTAGCCCTTCCCTGCCTATTAAAGTAAACGTGGTGATTATCCTCGAGGCGTTACGACTTTATTATATCTTTGTTTTTACATTTCTAAACTCATGAACACAAATATAATTCAGATAATTGCTTACGACACAACTTCCCTTATGAATGACGATAGGGCACCGACCGCCTCATTACTCAATCAACTTAACTGAGGAACTGTTTCCGCATTCCGTTCTATCGAAAAAGAAATCTTTAAGAGGTACTACTAATGTTACGTGACTTCGGTCTGCATTCGGACACAGTGCCCGGTTTTGCTAAGGTCAAAGTATTTCCACGGAAGCGACCTATGACCCGAACTCAACCAGTGTCGAGACGAGGATCGGGACAAGATAAGGTGCCAAAGTTCAATACGTTTTCAAATTGACATTTCATAATATTGATCGTTGGGAAAATCCGAACTGTACTTAGAGTGATGCTCTTAGAAGATTACCGTTCCTGTGTGGCTTCGTTCGCATCACACGTGCCGTGCCTTTGCCAACTTGCGAACAAATTACCTTTTTCTCACCAAAACATGTGCTCAGACTGACAAACTGTGAAAAATGTCTATATCAGCAGTACTGAAATTATGTTCTTATCTATTGAAAAAAATCTTCTTAGCATGTTTTTTTCCAACAGGTCTTTCAACTAAACAAGCTGATTAGGACTGATCGATGTAACACAAAAAATAATAATAAGCGTTCAGGACTTGAGGACTCCTCATCATCTCTAAGCGAATTACCGAAGATTGCGATCGAGTGAGATTAAACAATTAACAACGGACCACCCCCTTCAAGAATTCGCAAGCGAAGGGTCGCTGGTTCGAAACTCGGTGGTGCCGACCGTTTGGTTCAGGACGAGGGCTAGTGGCGTTTCTCCGTAGGAAAAGCAAAAAATCTACCCAGCTTCAAAATGGGTACCTAGAAGAAATCTAGGGAACTTCAGGACTCCTCATCGTCTCTAAGCGAATTACCAAAAACTGCGATCGAGTAACATTAAACAATTAACAACGGACCACCCCCATCCAAGAACTCGCAAGCGAAGGGTCGCTGGTTCGAGACTCGGTGGTGCCGACCGTTTGGTTCAGGACGAGGGCTAGTGGCGTTTCTCCGTAGGAAAACCTAAAAGTCCACCCAGCTTCAAAATGGGTACCTAGAAGAAATCTAGGGAACTTCAGGACTCCTCATCATCTCTAAGCGAATTACCGAAGATTGCGATCGAGTGAGATTAAACAATTAACAACGGACCACCCCCTTCAAGAATTCGCAAGCGAAGGGTCGCTGGTTCGAAACTCGGTGGTGCCGACCGTTTGGTTCAGGACGAGGGCTAGTGGCGTTTCTCCGTAGGAAAACCCAAAAGTCCACCCAGCTTCAAAATGGGTACCTAGAAGAAATCTAGGGAACTTCAGGAACTCCTCATCGTCTCTAAGCGAATTACCAAAAACTGCGATCGAGTAACATTAAACAACTAACAACGGACCACCCCCATCCAAGAACTCGCAAGCGAAAGGTCGCTGGTTCGAGACTCGGTGGTGCCGACCGTTTGGTTCATGACGAGGGCTAGTGGCATTTCTTCGTAGGAAAAGCCAAAAGTCCACCCAGCTTCAAAATGGGTACCTAGAAGAAATCTAGGGAACTTCAGGACTCCTCATCGTCTCTAAGCGAATTACCGAAAACTGCGATCGAGTGAGATTAAACAATTAACAACGGACCACCCCCATCCAAGAATTCGCAAGCGAAGGGTCGCTGGTTCGAGACTCGGTCGTGCCGACCGTTTGGTTCAGGACGAGGGCTAGTGGCGTTTCTCCGTAGGAAAAGCCAAAAGTCCACCCAGCTTCAAAATGGGTACCTAGAAGAAATCTAGGGAACTTCAGGACTCCTCATCGTCTCTAAGCGAATTACCGAAAACTGCGATCGAGTGAGATTAAACAATTAACAACGGACCACCCCCATCCAAGAATTCGCAAGCGAAGGGTCGCTGGTTCGAGACTCGGTGGTGCCGACCGTTTGGTTCAGGACGAGGGCTAGTGGCATTTCTCCGTAGGAAAAGCCAAAAGTTCACCCACCTAGGGAAGAGCGCGGGAAGCATCGGACAATGTCCCTCCAACCCCGCATCGTTCGACCGAGGGCGGAGTTTCAGGAGATCGGCACCTGCGCTGCGCGAACCTTAAGCATTGTCCTAACAGGTGTAATAAGCTGAATAACGCTATACGCGATGCTTACGTCTTAATACACACGCCCGTTCAAATACGAACCCGAGAGGCTCTTATCAATGCAGCGAGCAGTGTTGTCAAGGTCATACAGTGTTTCGAGTTTCTGAAGATCAGAAAAGTGTTACTTGAAGTACACCAGTACAATTTGACGCCCAATACATTGTAAAAAGCAGTTAAAAATGCGGATGGCCAGCATTGGTCTTCGAAGTAGCATTAAGCAGTCGCAGCAGAACAAAACGTGTTATTTTGAAGAAAAGTTGTTTCTTCAGCTTCCAACAAAGTAGAACTTTACTGCTTCTCATGGCAACCCTGACGACGCTGCTCCTTTCCTCGGCCCGCTGGCTGAACCAACCAAGCGATCTGATTGGCCCTGCATAAGCCAGAATGGAACGCTAGTCTATTCTCCTTATTCACGTTATTACAGCGCGCTCCGAGGAAAAGAGGAATCTGTAATAAGTCTTATACGCGGTAATACACCTTATTACACCTATTAGGACAATGCTTTAACCGCTTTGCATGCGAAAGTTTGCTTTTGTGTTTGCTTGTGTGCTACCACCATCCAAGTCCCTAGTTCAAACCAGCATAACCGCGGTGTTAGTTGCGTTTTTGATCTAAGTCTGTAGTTACCTTCAAACTCAAGGGTCTCTGCTTAAATACAGTTTTTGGTCGCCGGTCACAGTTCCTTTATGGTGGGTTTACACACTGCGTAAAATCCGAGCGTATTTTGAAATCCGAGCGTATTTTACGCACGTTTTGAGCTTGAACATATTTCTAGCAATACGGACGTATTTGAGAAATCGGTCCGTTCTGTATCTAAATACGTCCGTATTGCTAGAAATCTTTTCAAGCTCAAAACGTGCGTAAAATACGCTCGGATTTCAAAATACGCTCGGATTTTACGCAGCGTGTAAACCCACCATTATCCTTCAAACTCTGACGGTCGAACTTCGTGAGCTAGCAAGTTTGAAGTTTGCTTGAAACGTTGAAGAAACTGCGACCGGGCAAGGATCGCCGGAGTCGTAAAAACAATAATTAGGCGAATGGTGAACTTCGACGGCGTTTGAAAACGGACACTGAGCAACCGGCTAAGCCAATGGCGAGCAAAACTTCGATCAAAAACGCAACTATTGCTTAGCGGGGCGATCCGGAACCGCCAGGCTAGAGAAGCTCAAAATAGATCTTAACCAGAAAACCAGAGAAAAGGAAAAAACGTTTAAACGGCAAGCAAAAAAAAAAATTACACATTTTGCAGCATATTATTTCGATAATTGGTTCTGAGGTTTTTCTGTTCTTCACTCTCAAATCACAAGAATTTTCAAGAAGAAAAGACGTACATGTCCAGTAAGCTAGTCAATGGAATTAGACCTACGGGATATGTTGCTGCAAAGGGCAAATCTCGGGGCAAATTTGACTCCAACATCGAGGTTTACATCAGAAAATACCACCGATGGCCATTGAAAATAACCTATCCGAGCCGAAGGCCGTTGGGATCTAAAAAAGAGAACTAGGGCGTATGACTGTCCCATCCTGACCGGTCCAATCTAAGCGTGACACAAGATTTCCGTCCTCCCAAAATCCCTCCACACTTGCCGGATCCAGTCCGGACTCAAAAGTCAAAACAGAACATCTAGGGCATGTGAGCCGTCGAAGGCTGTTATTTCTTCTACGTAACGGGAGCTTAATAAGTCTGAGACTGTTACGGTTATTGCACCCAGCGTCATCATCTGCCAAGCAAGAGAGGAGGGAGGGGGCTAAAAACTGCCGATCTGCTGCTGGGAATGGCTCGAAGCCTCAAATCTCATTAGTCCGATTGGTCGAGTGAAACGGCGATTAAACAATATATGAATAACGTCCGTCGTACGCCAGGATAATTAATCATTCAGAAGAAATAAAAGGAAATGAAGATTGATAATTACTTTTTTTTACTAGCATGCGCACCCTGTCACGTGTATGAACGTATAAAGAGACACAAGCTTACTCACATAAAATATATTTTACAGCGGATGCGCTGTATTTCCAGTTAGTCAAACTAGATAATGATTTCGATAATAATCCGAACGGCTTCAAGGAAGTTAGGCCGCGTGACCGATAGAGATAGATCATACGACGCTGAGGAGTGGTTCCAGTGGGATTCGAAAACTGCCCGGCGGAAAAAAGACCTACCGTGTCCTGGACGTATAGAGGTGTCGTTCACCTTACAACTTGGTGTAAAAAACGAGTTACGGAGGCTAACCAAAGGTACGGTAACTTAAACACCACGAGGCACCCGAGCGTATCGACACGGGCTCTATTTCACTTCCCGGATCTACTGAACATAAAATTGCAGAACAAGCCTCACTTATGTATCTTGTGTCATTCCCAACCCTTCATTAGACCCCCTCAAAATCTCGTAAAAAAAAACATCATTTGACGACTTTAGTCCGCATCATACTTTTACCGCAAGATCTCGATATTCTAGGATACTAAATGGTAACAGCTCTGTCGCACGGACGTGACGCTATTTACCCAGAATGATTGTGCAAAGGAAGTTAAACACAAGTAAATAAGCCTATCAGCTAAAGCAAACACTTTTCCTTCTTCCGTCGATGGGTCAAGTAGAAAGACAATATTTTGAGCTTTCTTTGGGAGCCTGTTAGACTTCAGAGAGGAGACTCAAAGGGGGTTCCGGAATAAGCTAAATTAGAACGAAAATATCTTAAAACCTAGCCCTACCAGAGTTTAGCCGGTGTCGGGGAGGGAGAAGCGCCTCGGTCCTTCCTGACACGAAGGGACTGCACAACTTTATTGTGTGTAATCCTAATAAACTAGATTACCCCCGGTTACCTCCCACACCTGCTAACAAGAACCAAGGTCAAGGTGTTCATGTATTGTGGGACAGGTCGGCGAACATCTCGATCAGAACACGGATGGCGAGAAGGGCGGTGCCAACTCCAAGCATCGCGGTTTTACCCTAGCCGAGCGTTGCACAAGCATCATGACCAAGGTCATGGTGTTCGGTTCTTCGAGACGTACAGTCGTTCCAACCAGGGGCGTCGCTATGCGGGGGGGGGGGGGGGGGTGTTACCACCCCCCTCGAGGAAAGAAAAAGGCTAAAACGGGCGGTCACAGAGCGCCCGACCACTAAAATTTTGCTAAAACGGACGCTCGCAGAGCGACCGACCACGAAAATTCAGCTCAACTGGGCGCTCACCCAGAAAAGCTAAAATGGGGGGCTGGCAGTATGCCCGGAAAAGTCAGTTAGGCTAGCTACTATATGGCGTCGGTTGTTCTGGGTTCTCGAGCGTTTGAAACTTAAGGAATTGCATTCTCAGTAGCATGTTTCGAGAGGCAGGCTATTTCTAGTTGTTCAGATACGAGGAGGTTTCTTAAAAATATTTTGTCAGAATGAAAAGTGTGGTTGTTAGATCTACGTTTCCATGACCGACAAAAAGACAGTTGTCAAAATCATGAATTTCACCCTGCGGCACACAGTTTTAACACGATCCGTTGTGTACTAATATCTCTCGATTCAAGTAAAAATCAGGCTGATTTTGCTTGTGGCGTAAATTTCCAATGATTCGTTAGTTTCATGAAAAGATCCTTTGTATTTTAGTAGAAAAGCATTTATTGATAAGAATTTATTCAAACTATGTTTACAACGGGTACGTCAGCTACGATTGTTCATCAGCGATATTTCATGAAGGGGCAGCAATGGGGAGCTCCATTTTGCAGGGACTCGCCGAATTAACGCTGAGGAAAATTGAAGAAATCGCTTTCAGCATCGCGCCGATGGTTCCGAGTTTCTACAAACGTTATGTTGATGATGGTTTCACAGCATGGGAAGGCCAAAAAACAGACATTGTGAGTTTCGTTGACACTTTAAACTCAATCCAACCGACTATCCAGTTCACGATTGAATTTGAAAAGGATGCACAAGAGCTGCCGTACCTAGATGTTTTGATTGCTAACAGTGAAGGAAGTTTTGTCTGCTCACTCTACAGAAAACCCACCCACAACGATCGATACCTTCCATACGATTCTTACCAGCCCGAATATGTGAAACGAGGAGTAGTTATTTCACTAGTTGACCGAGCCATCAAAATTTGCGACAAAGATCTCTTAGATGACGAACTTAGCCACATTCGGACGTCTTATTTGGAAAGATATACCCCGTTCAACTGGTTGAACAGATCATCAGAAGACGACTGAAGCTGCATTCATCCCCCAAAGATCCTGTAAGTTCTACTGGTGAGGCTGAGGAAAAAAATGCCCGCGTTTACCTTCCGTACGTCCGCGGAGTAACCGAAAAATTGTCCAAAAGTTTGAAAAAAAAATACAAAATCCAAGTCTTTCACAGAACCCAAAATACTTTGCTGTCCTACCTAAACTCCGGAAAAGATTAAGTCCCAAATCAGTAGGCTACCAAAGAGGCATTTATTCAATACCTTGTGATTGCGGAAACCGTTACGTAGGAAGGGAAAACGACTTGCAGAGCATCAGCAAGAAATTGACCACGCCCTCTCCAACGGACACCGTCAAAACTATACTTTCAAATCTGCACTTGCAGAACATATTTTCGAAAACCTATCCCATTCAGTATATTTTGAAAAAGCTGAAATTCTTGCAACGTGCACCGGACTCCATCAAACCATTCGAGAAGCCGTTGAGATAAAGAAAAACCGAGCAGGCATTAACCGAGATACAGGCGAGTACTCCCTACCGGAAACGTGGAACGAGGTTATTAAGGGAAGAAAATTTAAGCCTCAGTCCCTTATTAACAACAAAACCGAAGTTGATCAAAATGCAGAAAAAAATATTTCTTGCCGTCGCCCCAATTGTGCAGCAAAAACAGCAGCCGTGTCAAAAATTAAATCTCAGCACTAGTTTTTCCGTGTAGTCATTATTCAAAGTAATAGATACCGACGAGTACTCGATAATAGAAACGTAGAACGAGGTTATTAATAAAATAATATTTAAGTTTTTAGTCCCTTATTAATAAAAAAACCCAAAGTTGACCAAAATGCAGAAAAAAACCTTTCCTGTCATCGCCCCAATCGTCCAGCAAAAACAGCGTCCGTGTCAAAAATTAAATCTCAGGACTAGTTTTTTCATAATAGTGGTATTTGAAGATAACTTACTGTAATGTGATATTTATAGTCGGTAGAAGCTTCAGTTATTTATTACAGGTTTGTTAGCTTCCCCGAAGTTGAACCCGAGGATTGACAGCGTGACGAGGACCCTTGCCAAAAAGGGCCGAAATATCGCTGATGAAGAATCGTAGCTGACGTACCCGTTGTAAACATTGTTTGAATTAATGTTTCAAAGTCAGCTTGGGCTCAAAGAATATTTATTGATAAGAACTTTTCTGCAGTCCGACGTTTAAAAATAAATCGGCTTCATGAGCAATGAGAGAGAATGACTGGTCTGATTATTGCAACACGTCACTTGATTCTTATTTTGTGTTTTAACTTTAAATTAAGAAAAAGTCGACTCCATTTCAATTCTTTTTTCTGGATGATCAGTATTTGTTTTTGGAAAGGCTCGAACTGAAGCATATTATCCAACTTCCAGCTGTCTCACATTTTTCTGGATTCGTCGTGAACAAAGACAGACGGTCAGATCCTGCTAATGCAGCGTTTACAAGTACAGGAAAATTTGAACAGAATCCGATCTTGGTGATAAGATTATGTTTACACGCAGAGGGGAAAAAAATTAATTCTTCAAACCAGAAAATCTGACATAAATAAATTCACTAGCCAATAAAAAAAACGTTGTGAGAGAATTTATGACATCAGCACTGATGATTGCTGCTCTCAAAAGCTAGCTAGACTTTTTTGTTAGTACTTTTTACCAGCGCCGCCGAAAAGATTCCTTTCAGTTTAACCGGAATTCCTTTCACCATGAAAGGATTCCCGTTCCGCTAGACTTTTTTTCTGGTTGTCTTCAAGAACGGAATCCTTTCGAGTCGACCGGAATTCCTTTCTACTCGACGGGATTTCTTGTCCGTGTAAACGCTACATAAGTGGCCCTTACCTTCATTTGGGATCCGAAAAGACGTTCTGATCATACAGGATTCCACAGAATTCACCTGCGGCGCCATTCATAGTAGGCTCTACTTACTGGAAAGTTGCGTCACTTCATTCGGATTTTAGGCTTGGAACTTCGGGGCTGGGCCGCATTAAAAGCTATATAGGTTGTGTTGTGGGGAAGTAGCGTTTTGCCCAAAAACCGGTCATAGCCTACTTCGAAATTTTCGCCTGCGGCGCTCATTTCCATTCTGTCTGATATACAGTTTTGCGGATATAGTGCTGTCTTTGTTTGCTATTGTTTCTAACTGGTAGTACTCTTGGGCCTTCCGGACATCTGTCAGTCGTATATTTTAAGGTACTCACCTCCCACGCCCAAGCCCTTCAAATTCAACTAGGCTTCTAATATTCAGTCTTCAAGGATGCAGTTATCACGAGTTTTATTATCACATATGAGACGAAAAGCTGAAAGGAGCGGCAGGGCGCAGACAGGCGCCCTGCCACCCCCCCCCCCTTTGAGTTTTGGCTAGCGACACCTCTGGTTCCAATCACCGCTTTCGACGACCAGCTGAACACCAGACCAAGCACGGCAAAAGCCAGGGAGTTGCCAATTCCTGACGTCGTAGTACACACATAGGCGGGCGTTACACCAACCTCCAGAGTTCCAAGCGTCAAAAGAACTTACTTTTCACCAGCCGCTTAGGTCCCGGTGAGTTGTGTCAACCAGGGCCGTATCCGGGGGGGGAAGGGGGGTTCACCCCCCCCCCCCAAACATACAAAAATAATCATTTAGGCTTTTCCCTCTGATCAATGTCTTTTTTGTACTTTTTTGTCCGACCCGCAGGCAACTCCCCCCCCCCCCCGAAATAAATTCCTGGATCGGGCCTGGTGTCAACCGACCTCATATTATAGCCCCCCCCCCCCCCCCCCCCGCACAAGAGGCTATGAGCTCTTCCAAGGGCTATGAGCTCATATGCGTGGCGATTGCTACAGACGGACGAGCAGACATTACAGTTGCTATATGGAACACGGGTCAGTGGCCGCAAGTGCCATAAGAAAGGAAGGCAAGCTTACCAGACGCTCTGTCGCCACAGACAACGCACTTGTCAATGTTCCCGGTAAGAGAGAGACCAACTCGGGACCGTTCGGGACCAATGACCATTCCCAGGTTATTCGCTAGACTGCTGGCGTATTGTTGAAATTCCATCATCGGTGAAGACGCAATGATTCAGCTGAAAACAAATGTATGTTAAAATATGACAAAACTATGAAAAATTTATTTTTATTCCACTTCTAGCTGTAAGCTATTTGGATAATAAACTTGATTGATTGACTGATAAAAATCAGGCAAGGATTTATTCCTTGAGACACATTTTCGATACGCTAAAGACTACTTTAAACAATCTCTGAACTGCGTGCGAACACGCCAAATCCCATCCTCCTCACCATCCACTCTTGGCGTTTAAGCCTCCTTTCGCTCGTCAAAGCAAAATGAAAATACGAAACAAGTCAAACAAGATAATCAACGAGGAATAAAGTGTCGCTGATACTAGAGGCCGTTTCTACAAAATTAGAAATATGGACCGAAAATTCCGATAAAAAATTCTTGTACTAGGTATTGGAAAAGTCAAATGCCCCATCTCCCACCCCGCGCTACGCTGATAAAAAAAAAAAAAAAAAAAAAAAATTACAAACCAAGTAGATGATCATCAGGTCAAAATGTAAACTTTACTATTCCCAGCTCAGTCATTCCCGATGTAGCCTGTGTAGTTGTACGAACAAGTTGCATGTATTGATATGCAGTAGTACAGAATACTTCAATTATATGTGCCTCACATTCGGCTAATCTCATGCAGTAGTATTCAGTAGCATCCCATCTTGCTCCGGTAGCATCCAGTCTTGCTATAGTAGCATGTAGCAGCATCAGTTGATACTGCATGCTACTTTTTCGTACAACTTCATACTACTAATTTGAGATAATTTTTCGTCGGATTCCTACCCGATTAGCGAGAAGGAATAAAAAAAATTCCGACGATAAAGCCCCGACACTAGATACCTTCCTCCCAGCCTACGAGTTGCTAAAAAAAACAACAAAAAAAAACTAGGTGATGGTTGACGAAAAAATGTCACTGATTTTCAGCCAGGTCATTTCCACCCAATTAGAAACACGGAACAAAAAGATTTATATAACAATAAACCGCACTCCGGGAAGCGAGGATGTGGTATTGCTCTGGGATTGTTGCCGCCGCAAAAATGTTCACTGTGTCCAGCTGATTTACAACTGCGACACAACAATTGGATTCAATGGCATAAGTGCCGGGTTGTCTTTAATTTGTTGGTAGGGCATCGTTTAGCGGTATGATGAACCTGGGAAATATAAACTGATGTTTCCCGATCCACTCAAACAGATGGTTTTCAAAAATGAAAGCGCTGCCCCAGTAACGGAGCCGGCTATTGACTTTCGAAAAAGGCAAAAAACTGATGAAGAATTTGAATCCAAACTGGGATTTTTTTCGAATTTCTTGGTCCAGTAGAGATCGGTCGGCACGAAAAAGACATGTCTACACTGCTGTTCCGTTCAACGTTATTTCCGTTAAAAAAAATTGGCAAAAACGTCCGGGCTTATGATTCTTGGTGGAGGCTGGTAGGGGTTGTCTGCGAAACGTCCCCGTGGCGAAACGTCCCTATGGCAAAACGTCAGCAGACGTCCCGTGTAAGCAGCTGGTAGAGATCAGTGATCCAGACTAGAATCTTTAAAGTTTTACCGAAAAGGGCTGGGATAGGACAATCTAGCTACCCACCACTTATTCACTTAAATTGGCTAGAAGACCCGCTGAAAATGAGTTACTTCGTTGTTCCGCTGTTCACCAATAATCGATTTTCAAATAGTGGAATTTCCGTGTGATTTGTAGTACCTCTATGCGCTTGTATTTTTGTTGTATGCCTTACGAGAAAGATTTATGATTTGTTTCTTTTGTTCAGGATTTAAACAATCTTCACCATTCTCACCACTGCCCACTGAAAAGCCGCGTTTGTGTTGAGATCAAAATCTCCCGCGTCATAGTAGAATTTTCGTTGCGGGGACGGCCGCAGAGAATCTGAACGTCATAATTAGAGTAGATAAGCGAAAATAAAAAAAATCCCATTGCAGAACCCAAATAATTCAGTGTATTCAGTTAAATGACACAAAAATAAGTTGGCTTTTCAGTTAAACTTTAAATTAAACTAGTGTGGCCTGATGGCTCACCAGGCAAGCAGTGCTGGTTTAAATATGCAAGTCTATGGGCGTCACTTCTTTTATGGGCCCTTCGACAACAGATGAAACAATACTGATTTGGTCTACGGGAAAAAGTTCCAAAATAACCTTGTTAATAAAATTCTTCGAGAATAACTTTGGTTGACCAAAAACGCACCAGGACATAATTTACGAGGGGGAGAGGGGGACATTCTTTAATCCGTCACTACCCACAAGGTTGTTTTATTTCTACGACAAATCCTAATGAATGATTTAACTAGAAAAGATTTGCTGACAGTTTCTCTTTTTTGACTTCCATGAATCAAATTCCACTTATCTGTGTTTTCTTTTGGAGAAGCCGCGTGCTTTAAATTTGTATTTTTTTTTTCAACAAAATGTATCATCATGAGGACAGATGGAAAAGGCTGATGGAAATTTCAAGGATGAGCTCTCACGTCAATTGCCGGAGGTAAGGCAATTAAAGCATTTACCGCACTGGAGATTACACGTCATCCCCTACAATTTGCCGAACGAGGGTACTTTCAAACAAAACAAACGGTCCCAGAAGTGTCGCATTAACAAGCGATTTTTTCAGAACTTGACATCCCTACATTATCCACTATGCCCATTCTTCATACCTTTAATGGACAGACGGGTAGCAACAACCGACAACAAATTATCACCGTCATACCCTCATTTCAAGAGACCATGAGAAGTAAAAAAAAAAAAAAATGGAGCAACCAAAAATATTTTAGTTTATTGCGGTATAAATACAAGATGCGGTTCTAGTATTATTTTTATTCGCTAGGAACTATAGCCAACAAATATTTTCAAGGGGTCCGTCTTAAATATAACACTAATATAAGGTTTGAAGCCAAGCTGGCCATTCATTTCAAATAAAATAGAAAAAAACGAGATTTTCGTTTTCGAGAGTTCTGTGGAAGGTTTTATTCAAGGTGGTCAAACATATTATGGATTTTTGGAGTGGGCCCTTTTCTGGGTGACAGATTCTGCGCTTTCCCAGACGGATGGTACATAGTAAATATCCACAGAATTCAGAATTGTAAATAATCACAAATTTGCACATATACACTTTGAACACGCACATTTTATCTTTCGTTATTTTATTTTTTTCTGCATGTCGTTCGGTCCGCATCGTTCTTCTGGTTTTAGTTACATGTCGTCTTATTGTCTGTTGGTCCCGCATCGTTTTCCTCTTGTGATTGTGGTGGATTTTATGATTTAGCTTTATTTCTTTCGCTGAGGACGGTTTGCCGGAAGTGCAACCGAAATATCCGACATTTTATTTATCCCTCGCACATTATCTTGGAGGGGTAACTAGCTGATAAAAAAAAACCCGAAAATCTCGTTTTTTCTATTTTATTTGAAATATAACACTAATGCAACCTACTTCTGTAATCGATCCATCCATCCTTGAACTCGGAGACCTGCATCTCATACAGTATAATGTATTGTAACGCCCTAACCGCACCACACTGATTTTTACACTTGCCGTGTTTCGCTATTTTCCATGCGAATCATGCTCCCGCCAATTGCTTGCGAGAAGGTAATCTGTTACACAAACCGGTTATGTGAATTTTTCCATGTTCTTGCTAGAAGTCAACAGGGCTGAAGAACGGCTAAAGCAGCCAAAGCCGTGGATAAGTTGTGGAAAAGCAGATCCAATTTTAAAGTATTGAAGTACTGTAAAAGATTGGAACTTAGGAAGTAAATGGCGCGAGGGTCCCTTTAAAGCCTATGAATGAATTAATCAACAGATTTTGAATTCACACTTACGCCACAAAAAAACGGTACCATAAAGAAAGAAAATAAAATCAAACTAAGCTATCGATAGCTTGGTAAATGCAGAAAAACAAAAAAATAACATGGAAACTTAGGGGTCCGTGGCAAAAAGAGGACCCCTCATCAAAAGCTTCAAACAAATTTTACTATAATTATATATTTTTTTCAATTTTACTATATTATAATATCCTGGCAATAGAGCGTGCTTTATGCTATGAAGCACACTATTTAGAGTTTTAACAGGAGGCGCACACGAACCAAAGCCTGAAACTAGAAGCCACAAAAATCCCTCAAATAGAATCGGTCTGGGCCACAGCTAACTGTACCGAGATAGTTTTCTCTGTTCGGAATTAAGACGTGTTTATCCCAAGACGTACTGCAACCTACAACGCACCATAAAGATGCTAAGTAGCATATTTACTTTTTTACGGTTTAGCTGGTTTTATACACCTGACCCTTTTAGGTCAAAGGCCGAAGATCTTTTTAAAAGTCTGGCAAGGTGCATGTTTTGTTTGACGAGTTCAACTATCTGTCTTGCTGAGGAGCTGGGTACAAATAAAATACTATTCTTATTCTCATCTATTATATTATTAGGCACGTAGACGTCTTTCAACTTGTTCCTTGGTCAACAGAGACAAACCATCTTATGACTCATTGTGATATCGGAGAATAAAATTGCGACTATCTTCGGAATGTGGGTCTTTTCGTGATCGTCCTTTGTAATAGAATAGGAACCAATGGAATTTCAAAAAATCAATCTTATTCTTATCTTCTTATATGACCAGACGAGTGTAAGCTTGCTCCTTGGTGAACAGACCCAAACCATCGAACAAGGCCCGTATTTTCTATCCCAAAGGACCACCATAGCCCACCGCGAAAAACGAGGAAGTCAGGATCCCTGTTCCGATGGTTTTCTTCTTCTTCTTCCTTAAGACAGGAGTCATGTTTTTATTTAGTCAGGAGCCCTGTTTTGATAGAACATGAAAGGGCAGGAGCCCTGTTCTGATTGAGAGTGAAAGGGCAGTAGCCCTGTTTTGATACACCATGAAAGAGCAGGAGCCCTGTTTTGATAGACCATGAAAGGGCAGGAGCCCTGTTTTGATTGAGAGTGGAAGGGCAGTCTCGTTTGAGCAACGGTAGGCTCACTGACTAACACGGCTCACCCGACTGTCTGGGATACCGGAGAATAAAACTATGATCATTTTCGATTTCCATTTATGTCCTAATTACTAATTTTCATGTATTACTAAAAGCCGCTAAGTGATCGTCCATCTGGCTTGCCCAGTTCGGTGGTGGGAAAGTTCAACTACTTTGTGAGAAAAACAGGAATCAATGGACTTTCAAAAAATCGTAGGTTGCCGGGTTTTCGATCGTTTCGCTTGGTGTCATCGCCATCAGATCAGCACTGACCGGAACGCCAACGACTGACTCTCCGGTTGACTGGTAGACCGAACGCATCTGCCTGTACTGTTAGCTCAATCGACGGCAAGCATTTGGTTGGAATTTGTCCAAGGGCGAGAAACCTCTGGTTCATACAGAACGTGTCAACAAATTTGCGGTTTCCGCAGAGGCAAATAAAGCGCCGCCGACGCGAAAACCCTGGTCTGCCCTTCGTTCACAAACACCGTGTTGCGGTTTTCGGCAGATGGAAGACTGAAGACGAAAACGCTGAGTTTTCAACGCGAAATTATAGCGTCGAAACGTGAACGCATACGACATAACCCCTCGTTCAAACACGCTGTTTCGATAAATCTCATTTTTCCACGACGGCAAAAACGCATCGTCGTACCATTGTGAATAATGCGGGTATACTGTATCAGCGCTGTTTCGAATACTCTATATGACTAAGTCCAAAACACGCCAGCGCTCCTTACGAAGAAGGAGTAAGCGTGTCCGTACGACTCAAACTCAACGACTGAAATCCTGTGCCAATCAATCACCGCGGTTTGGTAGCAGCTGTGACACCACTTCTGCCTTTCTTCCGCTAGATACCCGGAGAGGCCGGAGATTTTGCATCGGCAAGGAGAGATAGTCATCAAGAGTATTGCTCCGGATACCTGGAACTTGCAATAATAAACCTATTCCTGTTCCTAAAAACCCTGATTAACTCCTGGGCAAGACAGACTGAGTGTTGATTACCCGCAAGCACGTAATCGCAGATGCAAACGTCGAGGTTTTCAATACCCCCATCTTGAAATCACTGAAAGAAAGTCCGTCAGATGGCACTGTCAAGAATATTTCACCTCGCACGCTGGATTATGGGTCAAATTTGTAACTTGTTCGATGGGTTCCCACAAATTTAATATGTGAAACAGACAACTGGGTCGTGTCTTCGCCAGACTCCTTGAACATTTTTACTATTAAAATTTAGAAACAGATTAAGGCCAAAACACGGGAAAATGTAGAAATTGTAACGAAATCGAAGATGTAAATCATTTTCTCATTAAATGCGAGAAGAAAAAGGAGAGACTAAGAAAATTCGAAAATATAATACGTTCTTTAATGGAATATGGAGACAAATGGCATTTCAAGGAAGAAATGAGCCTTATAAACGTTAAAAGTAACCATGGATTAAAAAGAGAAAGAACAATGACATTCATGATATCGACATATTGTTATTATGCGTGGAAAGACAGAGAAAAAGGTGAGGATGATAATGTAATAATGAAAGTAAAAAAATGTTGGGAAATGATAAAAGGTAGTAATGATAAAGTAGGAAATTTTTTGGAATTAAAATTTAATATTGAGGATTTAATTTGAAATTTAATTTTAAAAAAGAAAAGAAAAAATAATCTATGTAAACGGTAAATTTTAATGTTTTAAGAAAGGGACACATTTTTAAAGGTTTTTTTTGGCAACCAAAGTAGTTTTATATGAAGAAAATTGGTAACTGTTAAAAGTTTTTCATTTAATCGTACTAATTAATTTTGTGTGTAAAGTACGATCAAATGAACGTTTATTTATATGTAATTTTTTGATTGTATTTGTTTTATAGATTTAAAAAAAAAGGGGTTTTGGTACCGGAGACGGAAATGAAAAAGATTATAATAAATGCCACTGCAAAAGGGATTCCCTATGACGGAAGGGCATCCTTTGACGCAGGAAGAGCGAAGAGATAAAACAAATTTTGTGTTGTTAATGTCTCCAGGATAAAACCCCCCTTTTGGTTTGGTTGCGAAAAAAAAAAATAAACAAAAAATAATGAGGGATAATATTTTTATATATAACAAATTTTAATTGAAAAAAAAAAAAAAAATAGGAAAGGAGATTTTAAGAAAGGAAAAAGTAAAGAAAATTTTAAGGTTTTAAACATGAAAATGGTAAAATGAGAAATAAGTGATAAAAGAGGAAATAAGAAAGAATATTAAAAAATTAAATGTAGAGATAGAGGAAAGTGTAGGTGACGCTAAATATATAGGTCGGTCATTGAAACAAAAACAAAAAAAATAATAATTTAAAATATGAGATGTTAGGACCGTTGGCGTCACCGAGGGAAAGTGGAAGCGTAGTCACCTGGCCAAATCATATTGGACAGGAAGAACCGAAAAGATACTACGTGGCAATAAAAAAAACAAAAAAAAAACAATCTTTCAATCGGCAAAATATAGCAACATTAGCTTTGCAGACCCCAGTGAGAGAAATCCCACAGAATCCCCAAACTAGCACCTGTGGCCCCTCTTCTTGAATTATATTAAAGAAAAAAAAAAAAAAAAAAAGGCCAAATATCCAATAATCTGAAAAAACCAATTCAGATATGGATTCAGCATGTGTGTTTACCCCTGTAAGTCATATCTATTCTGATGAAACTCATCGAAACTTCCTGCCTAACTTCAGCCAAATTTACGGTTTCGGCCGAATTCGAGCGAACTGCTTGTCCGGCAAAAAAAGAAAGCTCGAAAACAAATTCAGCATACCTCCTTGCCCCTGTATGGAACATCTGATCAACTTCAAATAAAACCTTAATTTATAACAAATTTTCCGGTTTCAGCCGGATTCCTGGCGAACTATATGTCCGAGCAAAAAATGATTGTCATGCATGGATCTCGACCTTTCCCTTACAAGAATCCTCACACCAAGTTTCATCAAAATATCTCATTCCCTTCGAGGGTTATCATGCTGAGAGACGGACGGGCGGACAGCCGGACAACTTTTGCGATGTCATCTATACCCATCCACTATGATCCACTTACGTTTTGGGATCCCAAAAACCGAAACCTAACCAAGAGGTTGCTGGTGAGATGCGTCTGCCATCTAGAAAGCGGAGTTCATCGAACATAAACGACTGAAAATCCGAGTCGCTTGTTCTTTCGACTTCAAACCAGAAAAAAAAAGTTTTTGAATCTCAAAAGTCAAACGAAGCTGGTGTACCTTCACAATTCCTGTCAATAAACAAATTGGGTATTCGATCGATCGGTCAATTTAGTCACTTTAGCCCTAAATTCGGTATGGAGTAAACCCCACCAATTACTTCTCAAGTCATAACGAGTCTAGTTACTTTGGTTTACACTCATACTAATTAATCTATTAAGCAAATGAGCTAGCTTCGTTTCCGGTCACGCCGAAACTCATCTGATCGTTTTTTTTCGACCACTAGCCAAAAACAAGGTGAACGGAAGTAAAGACAAGACATGCCATAATTAAGAATATAATCAGCGTGTAATAATAAACGGCAGTTGCGAAAGCAGTAATTATCGTACAGAGTAATCGTTTATCCCAATCTGTTTCTGTCTCCTTGTCCGTGCCGTAAAGTAAAGAAACGTAAAAACTCGGCTTGCTAATTATATTTCCGATACCAGGAGACACCGGTGCCTCTGGAAGATCACGATTTGCGAGCGAAAAATGTGCAAGTTGCTGCTCGTGTATGCGATTTTTTTGCTAAAGCGAATATTCGGTAGCGACGCAAGTCCATTCTTCGATTTTTGAACACTTGTTTTAAATCCTGGCAACAACAAAATTTTGTATTTAAACCTGATTTAAACACATAGACCAGACACTATCTCCAGTCAATGAAATTTGACTGAAAACGGATCCGCCGACTTTGGAATTTATTTCTTTTCGAAAAAAAAATGTACTAGTCGATTACAGATAACCTCTGAAAAATCATAAAATATCTCAGATCCTGGTTATGACATAATTATGTGTTACACTTTGTGTATGTGGCACAAGGACCCGAAATGGATGCCCATACTCCACTAGAAGGAACCATCATAAAGGTTTGCTGAGTTTCGAAATTCTGTTGTTTCAGGGAAAACCGGAAAAATTATCCCGTACAGGTTATCTCATATTCGAAAAGGATACAACCTTGACTCCAACTTCATCTGCAACAGAATTATGTAATTATGTTAGAGAAAGAGTCTCTTAAAAAGAAAAAAATTCTTTCAGAAGGGGTTGGGGCCACCCACCGATAGTGGTGGTGGTGGGGGGGGGGGGGGGGGGTAAGGGTCGTATCCAGGGGGTTCAGGTGTTCGACTCCCCCCCTCAAACATGTAAAAATAATCGTTTTTTTACAGGCGTTAACTTCTGATTTATGTTTTTTTTTCTTGCTGTTTGGTACAGATTAGGTACGACCCGCGGGTAGACCCCCCCCCCCCCGAAAAAAATTCCTGAATCCGGACCTGATGGGGGGGGGGAGTAGACTGGAGCATCACCGAATTAACAACAAGGAAGTAAGACACCATTTATCGCCAAGCAATTTATATAATGGAATTCCTTATTCTGATTACAAGTGGGATTTCAGGTAACTTTTAATATACATATATATATTAAAGGTTAACTCTAAACATCGAGGGTGATATCGGAAAATAACACCGAGACGATCGCTGAAAAGAACCTACGTAGGCTAATGATGAATTATTTTTGTACTTGTCATTTTAATTCACGTCCGTATTTTCATGAAATGTATTCTAAACCGTGAATTGTATAATAGTAGTGACACTTATGACGAATTGTATATTAAAGGTTAACTCTAAACATCGAGGGTGATATCGGAAAATAACACCGAGACGATCGCTGAAAAGAACCTACGTAATGATGAATTATTTTTGTACTTGTCATTTTAATTCACGTCCGTATTTTCATGAAATGTATTTTAAACCGTGAATTGTATAATAGTAGTGACACTTATGACGAATTATTTTTGTGCTTGTCATTGTAATTCGCGTTCGTATTCTGATGAATTGTATTTTAAACCGTGAATTGTATATATAATCATAGGTTACCATTGTAAATATATCCCTTGGTTGATCTTTTTATTTGTAATGACATGTCCAGCACTATTTTTTGTCTGTAAAAGATATCTATGGATAAATAAACCGAATTGTAATTGTAACTGAGTTGTAATTGTAAAATATCTATGGCCGTCGAGGTTGTTATTCTGATATGAACTGAAATGGAAGTAGGTTAATTATATATTTTTTCGAACATAATATTTTTATATGTAGGACTTATTCTTCTTTTGTTTTACTTTTTTGCCAATTAGGTATCGAACATCTAATCAACATCAAATAAAACATTTACTTTTAACAGACTTTCCGGTTTTAGCCAGATTCCGGGCGAACTACCTGTCCGGAAGGGAAATGGTTTTCATAATCGCGTTCAGCACGTCTTCTTACCCCCTAATCGACTATCTCATTAGCGACTCAAAAATATTTTGTTGGCCCCATAATCTGAACCCCACCCCCACCGCTAAATGTAAGGCTACATAGCCATTCTACGAACTCGACCTTTCCCTTGACCCAAAGAATCCTCACACCAAGCTTCATCAAAATACCTCATTCCCTTCGAGAGTTATCGTGCTCACAGACCGACGGACAGACGGACAACTTTTGCGATGTCATATGTATCCCTCCACTTCCGTTTTGGAATCCCCCCAAAAAGTATAAAACAGTTCTAAATTTTTGTTTTTAAACGATTAGAGATAACAGTTTCTGGAGGATATTTTGAATTCGTTTACAAAAGGTACTTTGCAATAAGTGCTAAGAAAATCGTCACTGAGGTGAGAAATCGTAGCCCAAATACTAATAATTAAGAGAACAAATAGCCTACTAAGAAAAGATATTACGCGTGTCTAAAAAAAATATAATAACAAAAAATAGTTCAAAAAAGCAAAAACTGTCAAACTTGGAAATCCCAAGAGCCCTTCGTGACCAAATCTTGAAGAAAGTTTTGGCGGGTCACCACTCACTCTGGCATGACACAATCATGACCCATTGAAGTAGATGACAGTAAACTGAGAAACCTTTTGTATTTTGAACAAGAGCCACTAGAATAAAATGCTGAATCAGGAACCAAATAAAAGACCATCGGGGCAGCCCGGGGTCATAGGAGGTTCATCGCCCTCAAGGCCAAGCCTGGCGAGCCTGCGCAACGTTTCGCTGGAGCGCGAAACCAGAGACGATTATCGTCACCGTACGGGTAATATGGCTAATTACAACTTAGGCCGATTATAAAATAGACTGAACAAGCTAGCTAATTTAAGCAATTACGTTTTCGCTCAGTGAAAAAAAAACCCGGCGATTTCATAGGTAACAGCAAATAACAGTTCATATTCCAATTTTCTACCATACACGACTCCTTTTATACTCTGTTGTGGTTGCCAAATATTACAAACCCGTGTTGACTTTTCAGAATCGCTCGCCCCTCTTGGTTATGACGAAAATACGGAAAAACTTTCATAGCCGGTATCGACCTTCTCGGAAGCAATAATCCGGAGCATGGTTGATCTCGAAAAGAGCCAAACACAGCAAATGTAAGAATCAGAGTAGTGCTTTTAGGGTGGGTAAAAACATACAAAGTTAAAAATCTCGGAATTGAGGACAGATGAACGATTAGGGATGAAAAGTGAAGAAGTGATGGCGGTAAGACGGATCCTTGAAACTAAACAATACCCCGGCGCATTGCGAAGCACCTAAAAAGCTCAATTAACATACAGTCTAGTGTTGGGCGATATTCGATATCGATAACGATATATCGGACCAAATATCGAATATCGAAACGTAAATATCGATATCGATAACGATATTTATTCATTAATAATTATTGTAAATAATCCAACACAAGTTAAGTTTATATTTCCGAAATTGGAGCAATATGTTCTTCACAAGTCAGTTTCCATTTGTTCGAAGTTTGAGTTCATGCAAGATGCTTTCTGACGACAATTTTACTCTTAAATTTTCGCGAAACGAGACGTATACTATAGCGAAACATGGTACCGAAATATCGATATCGATATATCTATATATCGAAAAATCCAAATATCGCTCAACACTAATACTGTCAAGGTAAAAAAAAAATAGACACACTTGAAAATTAAGAGCCAAGAAAAGTGAAAACATATTAGGCGAAAATTCCGAATATGAATGGCATGGCATGACAGTGGCACCTGCTGGGCACCGTTTCCTGGCACCGATCGACACCAGCGGTGCCTCGAGCGGTGCCGGCTGTAAATTGGGCAATTCCGCTTCTAAACATGCTGATTTGAGTGTTCTAAGACGTGGCAACCGATAAGCAGGGTTGCCACATGTCGCACGATAGAGTGAATTGTCACTCTATTTTATTTTTGTCACTCTTTTCCTACGTAGGACATAAAATTCACTCTATTTCAAAAAAAGTCCAGAGGTGTCATTTTCCAGCAGTGATTCCGACCAAAAGTGACTATTTCACGTTTTTTCAAGGACACTAAATTAAGATTTGTAATTTTTGCAGCATTGATTCTGACCAAAAAAGACCGTTTCCCATTTTTTCATGAAAACAAAATTTTACTCCCAAATCACTCTGTTTTCGACCAAAAGTCACTCTCTATTTTTTTTGGATGTGGCAACCCTGCCGATAAGCCGGTGCTACTTAGCAACCAATTTCAAGTAAGAACAGAAATAAGAATGAAAGGTGGCACCAAAAATACTCGCAAGGGTGGACTCAAGACACGCCGATATCTCGATTCAAAGATATTAATGATGATTCACTGTGCTTGAGAATATTGTCGAAGTGCCTCCAGGCGCGGCGTTTTTATTTCTACTTTTATGGCACCTTCACAGAACGCAAATGTTGTTCATACCACTACAGAAAGAGCAGAAATGCTTCCTGACGACTTGGCAAGAGTATTCCATTATCATCGACCAATTTTCGGCCATGCGACAAGAAATTGTCCGGTCAAAGCTACAAAAACTAAAACAGCGACGGTAGAAACGGCGAAAGCAAAAACCGCGTCGCTGTTTTTTGCAGTCGCTGGTTCGACATGTAACTGATAATAGAGCCATTGAGACGAAACTTGCTGCTATCGGGAAGTTCGCTATGGAGGCTGTTGCGAAGTGTCACGGAAAAAGCCAAAACTACACTGAAAAGGCAATAGACCCGCTCTCCAAGCTCATTTGGAATGGAACAAATAATCTACCCTATTTTTGGCTCTTGTCGACGCCTAACCTGCCTAATAGCTAAAAGGTCAACACCGAGCAAACCTAAGGTGAAAATCTTAGGAAAGAGGAACAGCCGACTGCAAGCCTTATAGTTAGTTACATTACCGGACACTCAGCTGAGGATCCAATTAGCCCAAAAAGACGACACCTTGTAGCTACACCGGGGTTCCATTACGCACGCTGAAACCGCTATCAAAAGAACTGCTTTCGACCCGTCAGTTGAGAACTAACACTTATTAATCGTTTTATTACGTCCCATATTGTATCTCATCCACGTAGGCATTCATTGGCGTAATACCTGGTCTGTACATTCAACTTAAAGCTTTTGCATGACGACAACAATGTCACGGTTCGGTAAGTAGGAAGATTTTTTTTTTAACTGATTCAACAATGAAAATGAAAAGTTTCAAAGAATAATGACGAAAAAGGAAGCACACATCCAAGATCTGTATACATACAGTAGGGGTATCCAACCTCAGACAAGATTTCCAATTTCCAGAGAAGTCTCTCCTTCAGAATAATCTGTCTGGCTTATAAAGGAACCAACAAATATGACAAACATACTAGATTGAAACCAATTGAATGGTTTACATTATGGACAAATAAACATTGCTTCAATTTTTCTAATTAAACGTGTATTTCTTTACAAACAAGATGATTTCATTCTAACCTTACCTCGATTGACTTACAAAATGATGAAAAAGGTAGAGTTAGCAAAGCCAATAGCCAGAAAATCACTTTTCAAAGCAGCTCCAAAACAAAGAAAAGGCACAGAATTTTGAATATCTTTGGACTTTGGACACATTTGACAAAAGTCATGCCTCTTGCCTGTCAGGACAGCATGGACATTTTATATGAACATTTTCGCGGCAAAAATTGAGGTAGTGTAAAAACGAGGTCATAACTCATGAACAAGCTCCAGCTCCCACCCCTCACAAAAATCATAAATAAGAGCAGATGACAATTGCTAGCTGCCCTATCAACTATAACATATTAGTTAAATAGGAAAATTTCATTATATTTTTATAAGCCTATATACTGTTACAGACTCCCTACAGACAGACAGACTAAGTTGAGCAGTTCACAGTTGGGTATAGTGAAACCGAATATTTTGCCGTTTAACCTTGACACAGAGTCTTTCTTTTTTGACGATGATTTTTTTATGATTTTCTGTCGGATCAGAACACTTCCTAGAATTACCGTATTTCCCCTTAATTGCACGAACGTGATACGATATTATGTTATTTCCGCCTGAAAAAAAAATACACAGCGCGATTAGGTAATTCCGAATACAAACTAGTTTAGTTCAGTTTAGTTTAGTTTATTCATAAACAATAAAAACACCATTAACTCTTTGCACCATAAGGCCTAACATAAAGCCTGGCAATGGGCGGGGCTTATTCTTTATTCATAGCCCTTGCCGCTTGACCGCTTGAAACTATGTTGACCACTTCACACAGTCGGGTATGATAATATTAAGTGATTTTGAAGGTTCACTTCCAGCAGAGTCTGTCTTTACCCGAAAAGCCTTCTCGGTAGATGAGGGCATTTTATCTCGATAAAACAAAAAAATCCGCAAAATGTAAGAACTTGCGATGTGTCGACTGGTCCAAATATAACGTGTGTTTCAACTACGAGACAAGCAGGATCGCAAGATCGGTGATCAATCTGAAGTAAAAGCAACCAATTTGTGATCTCTGTACTTCTTTCAAAAACCTTTGAAACAGGTCGAATTTTTGCTCCGGAAAAGGAACCAAAGTGATTCTACTATCGAACAAACTTGTTATTTTTCAATATCACTGTGCGAACCCTTTCCAAGGGTTACTAATTTGTCCAAAAAGTTGCGAAGGCTAAGTTCACGAATAATTCAAATACATGGATAGATTATCAGGTGCCCCATCCCTTCCATGTTAACTCCCCTGGTAGACACCCGTCAGACTTTTGCCCAGCTATGTGGTCAGTTCTTCATTTACTATGAGTATCCCTTTAAACGAAGCTAGTTTTAATTTCTCCATAAAAATCGCCTACATTGGCCCCAAGGTTCGGAATTTCCAGTCCCGAGTCGATAAAGTCGGCAAATAATTTGAAGTCCTACACAAACTCTGCTAAGAAGTCTTACTTGATAACTTACCACTAGAAGCAATCTTTTTTTTTGATAAATATGTTATTGTAGGTTAGTCTTTTTATGTATGTGAACTAACATGCAGTCTATCTTTTGCTTAGCTAATATAATACATACCACGAATGTCCACCACCTCGCAAACATGAAAGTTCGCGGTGGCAGTGTTTAATTTTCTATTGTACTGATTGCAAATAAAAAGTCAAAGTCTAAGAAGCCGACTGCAAATCACGTTTGGAGGTGCTACACGGGTTGTTCAGTTGAGACTTTATGTCACCTACGTTATTTTGTTTAGTTTCCTATAAGTTGTTTGTTTATCCTGTATATGACGTTTGGGTTTTTCAATACAGATATCAGGGACCCATAAATTTCCTGTAATGACTCGCCATTCAGGGGGCTTGTCAATAAGAGATTTCTGATGCGCTCTTGACCGAGCGTCAGATAGTTCGAGAAACACTCACGGGGATAAAATACCCGACTATCCAGATAGACAAAATTTTTCGCAGCTGTTGTGCTGAACTAGGAATATTTCTCTGTAATGGAAGAGGATCCTGGATCTTTTGTCCTAGCTTAGGTACCTGGTGGTATGCTGAATAGTCCCAACAAATTTTGTCTATCTGAGCAAGAACGCCGATTCGACCAAAGCGAAATTTTTGGAAACTAGGTGAGGCTCGGGCAACATAGCAACATGGAAGCATAGGAAATGACAAGCCCCCTGAATGGCGAGTCATTACAGGAAATGTATGTGTCCCTGCAGATATGTATATATATATATATTGCACGGACTTTATTTTCACTACGGTCTGAGGAGAAACCTTGCCATAAAGGCGGAAATACCTAGAGTATAGCGCTACTCTAATTTCTGGCACAATGACATGAAGGTTGAAAATGACTTGCCCAGCCGAGATATTCTTAATTTCACTGAAACATTAGGTATTGATCAACTCAGGTGCTGACAGGCGGGTCCGAACTTCGCCTACCCTTACTCTCGCCAAAGTAAAACTCACCAGAAAACCCGTATCAGCATATTCCTATGTCATTTGAAACATCCGTCTATCCGAACTTACAAAACAATGAACTTCAGGTCACAACTAACAAACCAAGACCGGGTGGCGTTGGGCCAGTTCGCACTTTCCTAGAACCGACCTGGCTGTTAGGTGCATGGGTTAATCCCGGTCATTGGCGGGGTTGTTCGCGGTCACATTGGTTTTTGTCAAAAAGAAAGCTGGGGTCTACAAACCTGTACCGGATGTTGTCAACATTTGTTTTCGTGACGGCTGTTTAAAAAATTACCGGAAACAGAAGTGCGTGTTTAGATCGGTGGCTTAAATATACTGAATGTTTCTTTTAGTCCCGATCGTGTATCTAGAGCAGCGAGAAAATAAAACGTGCAGAGGAAAATAAGGCAATGTTCCAGTCTTGTTACGCGAATGATTCATTCGTCTTGGAGAGGTTGTTGGTATCTCATGATTTGAATTGTATAGTAAAATAAATAATATATAGAGGATGCGATTTTTCTTTTTATTAGTGCAGTACTATCAAGTTTGTTTCTGTACAGTGCTTGTATAGTATATAATTCATCTCACAGTTATGCCGCTGTAATAATGTTAATCCACTCTTTGCGCCGTAAAAGAGACGGGGTTGCTTAAACAGGGATTGAAAATGCGCATAACTGCTTAATACCAACTCGTCTCTTTTCCTTATAATATTTCCTAATTATGTTAATCCACTCTTTGCGCCTAATAAATTGATACTTTATTGATATTGATACTTTTTATT
This sequence comes from Branchinecta sandiegonensis, assembly GCA_030848855.1. Taxonomy (NCBI): domain Eukaryota; kingdom Metazoa; phylum Arthropoda; class Branchiopoda; order Anostraca; family Branchinectidae; genus Branchinecta; species Branchinecta sandiegonensis. The sequence continues at coordinate 17,960,207 of JAUPMV010000012.1, read as the reverse complement.
AATAAACACAATATAACTCTTTCCTATTTACATCTACTGCTCTAATAGAAAAACCTACGTTTTTGCTGGCGTGCAGTAGTAAAGGTTAGCCATTTTCTAAACACACCAACAAACAACATAATAATAAATAACTAATAAGAAAAAGAAAAAAAGAAAAGAACAAACCACAAAAAAACAGACCAAAATCCTTCGAATTATCACCTCCAAAATAAACATATCCCTCCCAGCAACTCTACTCCCTCCCTACCACCCCGACGTCCCATCCACAAATTCCTCCCTACCACCCTAAAGAAGCCAGAATGGTTTGGGTTGAGACAATGAAAATCGTTGTGCTGAATTGACTGAAGCTGGTTACGGATCGACAGGTCCTAAGTCGGATCCCGATATTGAGGTCATAATTTGAATATTGTTTTATTTTTAAAGTTAAAGTCTAATTTCAGTCTATAAAAAATGCCTGATGAAGAGGCTCCCGAATGTTGGGAATACCTACGTTTGGCCTCACCCACTCTAATTCCTTTCATTAACTAATGAAATTCCTTTCATTAACTTCACACGTACAACGGAGTCCTCTGCTAAAATTATGGACGCGTCAAACATGATTAACTGACTCACATTTATCATGGTCGAATAACAAAGCGGCTTCAAGAAGGTTGATTTAAAAAAAGGGGGATGGGTTCATGCTAGAGTCAATTTGAACCAAATTTGTCCTCCAGACAAACGTACGAGTTCGCTACCTTTTCAATTTAACACGGTTGCAGATCCCATTACGTACAGGTTTGTACAGCCTGCAGCAGTATTCCCACTCAATTCGCTTTGTTGGTTTGGATCTCGAGGATGACAGCTGTTGTTAAAAGTTTCATAACAGATAACACAAGGATGCGCAGTTTCGTCTGATAGTATTGGGATATTATCTGTAGTGATTTTGCAAACTTTACGCATAACAAGCATTGCCAGAAAGAGCCGAAAATCGCCGAAAAAGCATCTGCTGACTTTCCGAAATCACGATGACAAACAAAAAAGTCAGCTGAAGCTTTTTCGGCGGTGTTTCGACTCTTTTTGTATACATAACGTTTCAACACGTAACGTTTGAAAAACGTAACAGCTAGCATCCAAAGTGTTATCTGTTGAAACCGCGCATCCTTGTGTAACTCTTATGAAACTTCTGGCAGTGTGTGTGGCCCTTAAAATGTTGTCTTTTCGCAAAACATGATACCTAAACGGGTCCTAACATAAATAATCTCCTCATCCGACATAGCTTTTAACACAAGGTTATAAAATTTCTGACAGTGTAGTTTATATACTGTTTTAGTTGACATTTTCTCTTTCTAAGCGTTAGTGAATCTGTGGAAGGCTGATGCAAATTCTGGGACAACTTTACAAACATTTATGACCCCTCTAGACACTGCGATGATTTTGCTGACATTACTGTCAACAAGAACTCCATTAATAGCCAAAGCGATAAGAATCCTCCAAAACTAAGATCCTTAAATTTGACGAAGGGGGGCAGCGCTTGAGAGCTGAGGTAGACCCAACAGACCCCAGCCTGGGCTAATTGTCAACCAGTGATTATAAAAGCTTGCCCATCGAATGATATCTCTCAGCAAAAGAACTTCAACTTGAACTTTCTTGTAACTAGAAGCTTAAAGGACATGTCTTACCTATAATACTAATGCAACATGCTTCCATAACTGTTCCATCCATTCTTCAACCCGAAAACCCGAATTCCATACAGTATATTCTACCATCCCTAACAATACCTTACTGATTTTCTCACTTGCCGTGTTTGCTACCTTCGATGCGTATATGCTGTCGACGGTTGTTTGCGAGAAGTTTTTTCATCACAAAAAAAGTTATCTAGATCTTTTCCCTGTTGTCGCTATAGAAGCCAACGGGCATGGAAAAAGGCTTAAACAGACGAAGACGTGGAAATTTATTGAAAGCAGAGCCTAGCTTTAAAGTATTCAACTATTTTAAAATACTAGAATTTAAAGAGCAAATAGTGCTAGCGGTCCTTTAACAACATCAACGGGCCATGATTGTTCAATCAGCGCTCGCGGTCCTGAAGGCGTGTTAGCGCAGTGGTTTCTCCGCAATTTTCTGCCATTTCGATTGTTTGTTTTTCTTAAACAGAGAATGAAGGGTTTATCAAAAAAAAACTAGAATCTTCAATGCCCAGAGGCAAACCTGTAAGGGACTAATTCCCCTCAAAACAAAACATCAATAAGAGCAAAAACTTCGACAAAAAAAGAAAAAAAAGAAAGATTGTCTTTTTCTGCCGAAGCGTTAAAGGAGTAATAGGTGCAGTAGGAGACTGGATCGCTTGAGCATAAGGGAGTGACACGGCCTCGGAATCAATGCCTTCTTTTAGCTGAAAACCAAGAAGTAAAAAATCCGCAGCAACAAAAAACAGCGCTGACATGAACGGACTACAGTCCAGACCCCACTGGTCAAGCATAAATGTAGACCATTTCCTGTGTAGTGTCGTTTAGTATGTCAGCAATTGATATTTTTTTGCGGAAAGTCGGGGGAAATCTTAGGATCTGGGGAAAATCTAAAGATGTGCGGAGAGGCAGAGTATTTCTGGTTTTGAAAAAAATTTGGCGATAAACAATACCAAGTCCGGCTATGGGATCTCGACTTCCCTACCCTCATCTACAGGTGTGGGCGGCATGAAAACTCTTTAAATTTTAACCGAAAAGGTCTGGGATAGGACAATATAGTTACCCATTAGTTATTCCCTTAAATTGGCTTGAAGACCCGCTGAAAATGCATTACGTCATTCTTCCGCTATTCACGAATAACTGATTTTCCAATAGTGGAATTTCCGCGTGATGTGTGACACCTCTGTGCGCTTATATTTTTGTTGTATGCCTTAAGAGAAAGATTTACAATTTTTTTTTGTTCAGGCACTAAGCAATCTTCACCGATTGCACCACTGCCCACTGAAAAGCCGTGTTTGTGTTGAGATGATAATTTCCCGTGTTCCCGTCGATTAAATGACATCTCGAGACAAATTTTGGTACCAGAAATCTAGCTAAATAAAAACACTCTACGGAATCTGAGACTGAAAACATGTCATGCAGACGAATGCTATCTACAGTGGTAAGATTCTGCATAGCCACCCAGGCCTATCTAAGTTCACCCGAGGGTGCTCAAAGAAGCTGTCCAAACAGTTTCTTAAAATCAGGGCCAGAAAAAGGCTCTTCACTAACAAATTGGTCGACACTTGGGACGAATTATTCCAAACAACAGTATCAGCCCCCACTCCAGGGTTGCCACCGGTAGAACAATTGTACTCTTTTTAGTACACTTTTTCAAAGTAGTGAGTTGGTAGTACATTTGAAAAAAGTAGTACTTATGCAGTACATTTTAAGACAGGTATTCGAAAAAAAATATACTTTCTGTCAAAGTTCATGTGGGCCTAGTTATATTTTGCCCATTTTATCTGAGATATTTAATCTGACTACTTTAATTTTAATCTGGTTCTGAACGAAACCTGTATTTTTGACGAAGTTTCGATTCAGGTCATATTGGTAGGGTCAGTGATTTGCAACAGCACCAGTGGAAAACAATGCGCGTAGTGCAAAGCGCGCACATTTTTTTTTTAGGTAGTACATTTTCTCCTCTGGTAGTACTTTTTTGCTACATGGGTAGTGCATTTTATTTGAGCCAAGTGGCAACACTGCCCCACTCCCGAATCATTTAAAAAGGCACTGGACAAAGAGTGGGCCACTCGCTAGTCGGAGGCCCACTAAGGACTGGAAATATCAGCTTGACATCCCATCCTGCTCATACCTATTACGATTAGCCACCTAATCAACTCAACTCAGGAGTGAAAATCAAACGATATTCAGATCTAAATTTGCTCGGGAGTGTAAATTAGCTAGCAAATTAGAGTAATTAGTTAAGGTAACTGTATTGGGGATCGGTACACCACAAAGCCTGATTTCTTAATAGGCTGTACGAAAGGTTAAGTATATATCTATCATGTAACCACCTACTATCGTCTTTATAAAACTCATGGACAACACTGCCCAACCAGCGCACGACGTTATCCACCGCTTCCTGGCCGAAGATTGAAAATTAAGTGTCTTTTTCTATGTGTTTATGTGTTTTATTTATTTTCTATCATTTACTCCGCTTTTTCAAATTGGCGGGTCGTAAATAAATTACTTACTTACTTACTTACTAATAACTTTACAATATAGTTATTTCTAACAGCATATAGGAAAAGGTTTATGACGAAAGACAGACAGGAAATGGGCAAAATGCCGATTCGTTTGTCTTACTAAAGTTAAACGATCCCGATGTATTCAATGTTCAAAGATTTCAGAATATCTTGTCACTTCCTTCCGCTCACCACGTCGCAGACCGACTACAAACCGCAATATTTTTGTCGAACTGTTGCCTAGGGATTTTTTGCACACTTTTAGCACAATCAAGGGACCATAAATAATAACAAAAAATTATAGGGACAAGCTTTAGCCTAACTTTTTTGGAAATAATAAACAATAGTGTTTCGCAACTAAATTATCGGTTCAGTTTAGTATTTAGAATTTATTTGAGGTCACTTTTGTCCAGTGCTTTGTAGGGCGTTGAAACAGGGTAAAAGTGCTTCATTCAAGAAAGTTAATTTTGTCATATTTTTTTTTCCTAGAGCCGATTCAATAATCTAGTTGTTCAAGAGCGTAGACGGCCATCTATTTCTGTCGCTATTGCGCTTTATTTAGCGCAAATCGAAGAAACTTGAAAGGGGGGAAGAAATCTGCCACGAACCATGCTAGCTGAATGCCTTTGTGGATGACTATGAGCAACACATCATGGGCCCATGACTGGTACAGATAGTTAAGATAAGGTTTATTTGCTCTAAGAGCCAACGTTCATGGCAAATACTTACACAGTTAATCCACATAATAAAAATGAATAGAAAGATGACCCTCTAAAGGCCAATGTCGCTATGAGAATGTAGAACCGGAAAGCTCGACACGATTCGAGATACAGACTCCTTTTCACAGCAAAAAGACGAGAAATGGAACAACGAGAAGAAATGATTTTTGGAGCACCCTACGCACTGTCAGTTCATGTTCCAGTATTGTAAAATAGGTGAACACTATAAAACAAGGCTCTGCCGAGGTTAGGCTGAGTAGTAGCAAAAATACGGACAAATTAACAAAACCGGCTTTTCTAACGACGGAGTTCGTAACTCCGTCGACGAAAGGTTTTGTTGTGTATATTCGCATAATGACATGCCTAGAAAAGTGCTAGAAATAAGCTAATCAAACCATCAGACGGATTCGGCGAGAAACAAACAATCTTGTTTTACGTCGGGATCAAATGCGCGAAGTTCAACGAGCAATCCTTGTTTGGGACCTAGTACACAGAAGGATAGCCTACTTAGCTAGTTGGCTTCCACCTCTATCCTTTTTGCTTGCCTTTTTATTTTGATTATATCCAGAGGCACACTTTTCAAAGTTCAAATCCGCCGCCAGAAGAACACCCATGCGCAACACTGACTAGCCTAGTGCGGCGTTCATTTGGAACTAGAGGTCAAATCGGATTAGAATTTAGAGATACGACTACGGGACAGTGATGTCATATGTCAAGGTCCTTCTAGGCGGAGAGCAGAGCGCCCATCGCTGGCAACAAGGGAGAAGGAGCTGCATGGAAATAAGGGCAAACTGATAATAGTGATGAAAAACAAGGGCACGGACGCACGCTAATTACGAAAAGAAGACGAATTAACAGAACTGATTGCATAATTCTGTAAATATCACCGGCGGTACCTCAGTTTTAATTTTTTATTTATGTCCGTTGTGGATTCAGTAGGACAGTTTATGATGTTGATATGAGATGCCAAATCAATAGCTGCATCTCTTCGAGTGATAGGAGTAGGTTACGGTTGGGGGGAAGGAGAAACCGCTATTCAGGAAAAGGTCAACAGGAACTCCGTATGTTAACGTGCGTGACAAGGGAGACTCACATGAATAAAAGAGACGGGGTTGCTTAAACAGGGATTGAAAATGCGCATAACTGCTTAATACCAACTCGTCTCTTTTCCTTTCATGAAAGAAGCCGGAAACAAGTAAAAAAAAAAATCACACACATCAACTTTCTCCCGGTTGGAAGCAGCTCAGCGAAGCCGGGATTCCTGATTTTCCTCTGTCAGCATAATGACTCATCACTGAATAATTAGCAATGTAAGATCTTCGATTTTTAAGTTTCAACATGTAATAAGTTCATTCTTGCCAATATTTCAATGTCTCCTTTCATTTTTATTTTGTTCTTGCTCGGAATTGACGACCATGTACAGGAGAATAGTTTCCATCCATGAAATCTTGCCTGATCGTGAGTTGGTGACCCACAATAGACGTTAATGTCCTGTCAAGGAAAGGTTGAAGGTTGGATAAAGACTAGTACGTACACATTTTGAAACTGAGTTTCCGGATTTAAAAAAAGTTTAATCGGAAGCAGTCCAAAATGTGCAATCTCCACACCACCTAAGTTCAAACTGCAAGTTCAGAACTAGAGTCACACCACCGCGGGTCCATTTATTCGCGATTTGGAAACCCGCGAATTATACAACCGTTCTGAATTCAATCAATAAACCTAACCCATTAAACCAAATAGCTTGAAGCTAGAAGGGGTCATCGAACGAATGGGTCATTGATAGATAGATATTAAACTAAAATTCCTAATGGGCCATGGTTGATACAAACATACAACAAAATAACTCATTTCCAATAAATATCTGATCCAGACAATTTAATATTTTTACTTTTAAAATTTAGAAACAGACCAAGGCTTATAGTGGGGGTTAAAACCACCTTCGAAAGTGAGAAAAAGAATCGTTTTTCATAGATTTTTAACTTGTTATCTATGTGTTTTTAGTAGCCTGCTGTTTGCTACTAGGTCCGATCCGCAGGGAAGAACCCCTCTGAAATTAATTCCTGGATACGGACCTGGCCTATAGTCTTTGTCAAAAGAGGCACCTATATAGACTATATCAGTAGATTTTAACACTTCATGCTAAGAATCCGGTTTTGCTGGTTTCCGGACGAACTAATAGTCCGGAGATAAAATGAAGTTCAAGAACGGATTCAGGATATCCCCTTACCCCTAAATCGACCCTCTAATCACCTTCAGATTAAACTTCTACTTTTCACAAATTTTCCGGGTTTTGCCAGATTCCGGGTGAACTAATCGAGTCCTCGACCCAAAGAGTCCTCGTCCCAGGTTTAAACAAAATTTCTCGAACCCTTCAACAGTTATCCTGCTAACAGATGGACAGACCTCTAATCAACCCGTATAAGCAGGTCGTAACGGGGGGGGGGGGGGAGGGCTAAATTAGTGTTTTTGTCAAAAGCGAGAAGATCAAAAACGGTAATTCGTACGAGAATTGAGGATTGAGAAGCGAGAATTGAGAATTCAGATAAAAACGCATTTATTCTTCGACTTCCACCCCCTACCCAAAATGATGTAGTGTGACTTTGACCCCCCCCCCCCCCCCATCTTTGTTCCGGACGTTCCAAACTAGTAATGTGTGTGTAAAGGATTTTATCAGTACCCCGCCCGTATTGACAAGTGATGAACAGAAAGGGCGATGCTGTACAGGAAAAGATATACCTTTTACTTAAAATAATTTTCATATTCACTTTCAGCATTTCTCCATACCCCTAAATAGACAGTCACATTATATTTCCATTTTTTTATTTCGTCCCTTAATCTGAAACCCCTCCTCCATCCCTAAATATAGGGCTACAGAGCCCATCTTCGAACTTGACCTGTACTTTGACCCAAAGAGTCCTCGTGCTAAATTTAAACAAAATATCTCGTTCCCTTTGAGAGTTATCGTGCTAACAGACGGACAGACGTACGGATAGACGGACAATGGGCAAGTTTTAAGAAATCATAGGTGTTCCCCCACTTACGTTTTCAGATCCCGAAACCCGATAAATTAAGACACTTTACGATAATTAAGTCATTAGAATAGTTTTGTTCATATACGTGGTATTTCTAACAGCAAAAATTAGCTCAAGTTTTTAACACTAGCCTATTATTTGACCAAATTCCAAGTGGTTTGAATTTTTCGGATCGGTCAGGGGGCGAGCATTCGCACAATCTATTTTACATTTTTTACAGTAATGGTTGAAACATCTGCTAGTCGTTATAAATAAGAAAGGAAATAAACTTAAAAGCCAGTTTCTTCTTTTATTAATAATTCTGCATCATTACGCTGAAATAAAAAAAATAAGCTTTACTATCAATTATTCTTTATGACTATACTATTTTTAGGTGGTATGTAGGTTGGTATTTATATGCGTATGCAATGTTGTAATAATATGCACAGTTCTGTATTTTATTTTACAAATTACTCGCTGATTTCGGCGATCAGAAATAAAAATAATAATAATAATATTTCTGGGATTCCAGTTCGACGGCCTATCTCTTTTCCGACATCTGGAGCAGGTTACGGTGGGGGGGGGGGGGGAGAAAACCGTTATACAGGAAAAGGTCAATAGGTCTCTCTGCGTGTCAACACGCGCGATGCAGAATAATGGGTAAAAGGAGATTGCGGCGGAGTGACAGGAAGTACGAGATGATATTATTGTTTGAACAGTGAACGCCCACTAATAGGGGAAATGCTAATAATACAAGTTAACAATGAATAGTTTAATGTGAGAAGGGCTCTCACACTGAATTACGAATACGAGGTTCGTAGTTCGTTGCTTGTTTGTCAAATTGTAATAAATTAAAAGAAAACAATGCACTGCATCATTAAAAAGGCTTTCGCATCTATATGTCACAAAGAAACTGGGATAGTCATACTCATCCGAGTTGAAAATCTTTTCAACTATACGTCAAAAGCTGCAGATCAAGTGGTAGGGGATAGAGGGTGGGTCCGTTACGTTTTTGTTTTTTTGCATACCAAGGTCGAGACCAAGATTTCGATTCAGGTTCTATTAGTTCCATTTTTTCCAATTGTCCAGATTCATGTTTAGCTGTTATTGTTACTTCGTAGAATCTTGTTACTTGCAACATTTTCTTTGCACACTTTAGTGAAATTTGGGACACAATAAAGAGAAGAGCAACAGGGAGTAGGCAGTCGACCTGGGAAGGCTGTGGAAAAAACTGTGAGTTTCAAATAAATCATAACCATCAGTCTATACCAAAATGTGAAACTCGCAGACATTTTTATTCGTTTTTCAAATTAAAATCGGGATGTATAAAGCTAGACTATTTAAACAGATAGCTTGGCAATAAGTGACATGCCATTGGTTACGTAGTTTTGTCTATGATGCGTCTTGGGGATAAGAGTTTTTCCAGTACCCATAATGAGAGCGTCCAAAATATAACAACAAAAGGTTCAAAAAAACTCACCAGGTCCTAGGCTACTATCCAATTGCACTCTGACATAGCTCTGTCTTGTCATCCAGCGTGTCCCCAAGGAGCAGGTCGCACTTGCAATTGGGCCGCGCACGTAGCACCAGCAATGCCCCTAGCGGCGATCGACCCGCCTCGTCAACCGCACTCCGACCCATTATGGGGTAGGGGACCATGAAATAGCACCTCCCACTCATTAAGCACTTGACTTCTCTGGCTGAAAGGTACAAAAAACACTACAGCAGATGTTACGACTGGTTATGACAGCCTCGCTCTTGTTGGGATGAAGTAAAGAGGAAGACTTTTAAGAAATTGTTCGACCAACTCATGGTTTTGCGTCAGAAGACAATTTTGCTGCCGCGCTGAGCAATTAACTATTTAATATTAATCTTAAATGTAACACAATCCAAAATAGCTGTTGGTACACGGAAGTAACACTAATATCAAAATGATTAGCACCATTTACGGTAATTTAGGAGTAGTTTAGGATTAGCCAAGGCACAGACATTCCAAGCTGAAACTTAGAAGGAGAAACTTCTTATGCATGAGAACAAGAAAACTAATCGAAGGTGTCCAGAGGCGAGCAACAAAATCAATCCAAGGCCTTAGAGCACTACCCTATGAACAACGACTGCAGAAACTGAAGATCCCGACACTTACTTACCGACGGAAGAGAGGGGACATGCTACTAGTCTACAGAATCCTCAACTCTAATTGTCACCCCTCCCTCTTCGCCCCCAACAACCACTCACGGACTAGGGGCCACTCCCGGAAACTGTACAGAAGGTCCAACACCTCTCGTGTTCGCCAGCACTTCTTCAGTAACCGAGCTGTTCCTCTATGGAACAGCTTGTCCGAACCAACTTTCACCAGCGAAACTCCCGAAGGTATCAAAAAGCGACTCGATGAGGACTGGCGCGGGCAGCCCTGGAAAAAGGACTGGTGCGCCCCGGAAGCAGCAACCAGAACATAGCACCATCGTCATCCGCAAGCTACTCATCGGGATATAACATCCTTTATTGCTTGCAAGTGCAATTTAAGGTAATTTTAAGGTAATGTGTCAATAATAGGCTAAGAAAGCCAATTAAATGTTAATAGTCTAAAATAAGGACGGATAAAACCTGGATAAAACTCTAAATGAAACAAGAGCTGTAAGCTCATATGGCACTTGCATGGGTTAAGATGATTTGATTGATCAAAAGTAAGTTTCGACTTTGCGGTTGAGATGCGCACTCTAAGGGAGCTGGAACTTCATTTGTAAGCAAAACCCTTAAGGCAAAAATGCTAATGGGCTGATGGGCATCATGAATATACAGATATTGCTTAAAAGTATTTTTTTACTTTGCGATCAAGATTGGTACTTTAAGGCAGTGGTTCCCAACCTTTTCCGTACCTCGTACCCCTAACCAAAGGTTCGAAAAGGTTGCGTACCCACTTTTTCAGACCTTGAAAAGACGATATCTATTATCATAAATGATAAAGCATATGTGTAGAAACATATACAAAATCGACACTTGAGGCTACTTTGTAGCCAAAATTTTGTCAAATCTCGGCTCTATGTCATTAACGGCAATTTTTTTTACAGTCAGCCTGTTTCTGTGATTGGTTTAGATTTTCTCCGTGCTTTCATCAAGCTGCATCGCAAACATTTTTGTTAGCAGGATTCGCAACCTGCATGACAATCTCACTTGCAATGTCTTCGATTGTTTTGTAAACAATATTGTTTGACACAGGAACAGATTTTACTGCAGTGGGCTAGCTTGCTTTGGAATCAACATTATTTAATTGATTTTCACTAGGGCTTATAATCAGAGGTGTCACGCAGGGGTTGGCAACACCCCTCCCCCTGAAAGTGGTCGGCTAGATCGGCACGAAGCGCCGCTATTTTTCGAAAAAGAAGTATTTTTTTGTGAAAAACAGTCGGTAAAAATTACCGACCAGTCAATAAAAATACCTTGCCCCCCAAAAAACATTTTAGCTAGTGATGCCTCTGCTGGTAATATTAGGCTTTTGGCAATAAAAAATGAGTGAGGCGAGATTCTAAAAACTACAGACTAAACCGATTTTGGTACCTTCGCGTACCCCTTGCAAGGGTCTCGCGTACCCCTTAGGGTACGCGTACCATCGGTTGGGAACCACTGCTTTAAGGAATAATCGGATTTGGAAAGTAGCAATTTCTAAGCAAATGTTGTTGAGTCTCCAATATTCCAGCGAAGTTTCATCGTCCTAGCACATCTGGAAGTACCTTAACGCGCGATCACCGGAATCCCAGACCCCCCCCCCCCTCCTCCAACTCCACCCACAATACCCGGAAAATCCGGTTCTGTAAATGATTAATCCAGAGCATCTGTTTGTCATTCCCACGAAGTTCGATCCAGATCACACCAGTCTAAGCGGGTCAAGTATTTTCCGCCCTCCCCCCAATAATTGCCGGATTCGGTCCGGAAATGAAAAAGGTCACCAGACAAAAATGTCCTCTGTTTAATTATTAAATTTCACTTGAATCCGATCACCCGTTCCAAAGTTACGCATGACTCAATATTCCGGATTCCCCTCCCTCAACTCCCCCCCCCCAAGATTATCATATCGAGGATTTTTTTTTATTCCAAGTCAGTTTGACCGGGTCCCTGATATGCCTTCCAAGTTTCGTCGTTAAAATCCTCCAAAAAACGGAATTCCGGGAAACCCCCTCCTCCCCCCCTCAAGTGTCCGGATCCAGTCAAATTACGTACAAGATTTACATGGACCACATGTTTGTTCTTCCCAGCAAGTTTCACTCTGATACCATCATTCTAACCGTTTCTCGAGATTTCCGGCCCTAACTCGAAAAAGTGTGACAAAATGCCCTAAATTTTCAAGTTTCGAGCACCCCCACTCCCCCACATATGGTCGGATCGGGAAACTGATTATTTCCAGGTTCGTTTGGTCGGGTCCCTGATATTCCTGCCAAGTTTCATTGTCCTAGCTCATCTAGAAGTACCCTAACTCGGAAAAAAGTGACAAAATGCCCTAAATTTTCAAGTTTCCAGCGCCCCGCACTCCCCCGCATATGGTCGAATCGGGAAACTGATTATTTCCAGGTTAGTTAGGTCGGGTCCCTGATATGCCTGCCAAGTTTCATTATCCTAGCACATCTGGAAGTACCCTAACTCGGATAAGTGTGACAAAAAACTCGGACCGACCGACAGACCGACAGACGGAATTGTGATCGGTATATGGCACTTGAGCCAGAGGCTGCAAGTGCCATAAAATCGGTCGGAAGAGAGTATACTGGCGGCTGCTCAAGCTTGAGCCTTATTAAAGCACACCCAGCACTATTTATTGTTTATACTCCAATATTCAAAGCTATCTGAATACTGTATAGGGAGGATCTGCTTTTAACAAACTATCCACGGTCTTGACTGTTTTAAGCCTTTTCCCAGGCCCATTGACTTCTAGCAACACCTCGGCAAAATCCAGATAACCGGTTTTATGCATCAGTAGCATGAGAAGCGAACATTCGTCGGGGGCATATGCGCACGGCAACTAGTAAACCGCGGCAAGTGCAAAGATTAGTGCGATGTCGTTGGTGGGTTCCGAATGTAACATCCGCAATTTGGGTCTCCGGGTCTAAGAACTAACGAATGCTGTTACAGAAGTAGATTGCGTTTGTATTATAGGTAAGACAGGTCCTTTAAAGCTGTGCTTCTCTCTCGTGACTGTTGGTCGACTTCGTGGTTCGATAGGAAATTCATTCCGGAGGGCATGTCGCCCGAAGTGCCGCCACCCACTTTACATTAGATAACGCTTTAAGCAAATTAGCTGAGATTTATTCTAGCTATATTTCGCCCCTTCTTGGACGGCTCAAGCTAAAAAGACGAACCTACGTAGGTTTTCGATCGCAAGTTCGTCTTTCTAGATTTACCAAGCTTTACCTTTAGCTTTACCTTTACCCTTACCAAGATGGTCCGAAATATCAGAAGAATAAAATCTTAGCTGACTTTCCGTGGAGCGCCATCAAATATGAGTTGCGTTTTTGCAGATAACATGGTATCTGTTACCACGGTAACTGAATTTGCAATTAGTCGTTTTTGCAGTTACTGTGGTATCTGATACACGGTTGCTCAGCAAAAACGACTGTTGCCGAAATTTCACTTTTCGAACTCATCCCAAAAGAAAAACTTATATCCAGTTACATCAGTAAGTGCTAGACTTCTCTCTCACCAATTTGACAAAATTTGACGAAAGTGAGATGACTTTTCAAATACCACGACCAGTTACCACGGTCGGACTGTGGTTTCTGAATATCTGAGACCACGATAACTGGCCAGATACCACGATGGCTGCAAAAACACCTTTTGACCGTGGTATCAGATACCATGATAACTGCGAAAACGACTTTAGTTAGACCGTCGTATCAAATACCATGGTATCTGCAAAAACGCAACTATGATTCGCGCTCAGCTTTGGCTGAAGGAATGCTTATCGTCTCCCTTTACTAGTCGCAGTTTTCTGTCCAAAGGGGGGGGGGGGGGGCCGCTACAAACATGACGAGGCACCACAATGAGTCCGCCAAATAACCAATCTGATTATTTCAAAAGGCGTCCCTGTCCAGGTGGTTTCAACTTTTCTTTTTGTTTTTAAACTTTGCGATTTTTATGGCACTTGCCTTCCGGCCAAGTGCAATATCACTTGACCGATCACTTTTCCGTCGGTCTTTCGGTCGGTCAGTCCGGTGTTTGCGAGTTAGGGTACTTCCAGATGTGCTAAGACGATGAAACTTGGCAGGCATATTAGGGACCCAACCAAAACTAACTTGGAAATAGTCATTTGCCCGATCCGACCATCCTGGGGGGAGGGAGGGGAGCCGGAATCCGGAATTTTAGTGGAATGCCTAACTTTCTAACGGGTGATCGGATCTTAAACTTGATATTTGGAAAGACCTCGTATCTCCGATATCCCATTTCAAGTCTGGACCGGATCCCCTGAAGTCGGAGGGGGGGGGGGGCCGGAAATCATGTGACACGCTTAGAGTGGAGCGATCGGGATGAAAACTGGTGGGAGGAACAAGCACAAGACCTAGGTACATGATTAACAGAACTACACAGGATTTGGGCACTATGGGGGGAGTTAGAGGGGGTTCCGGAATTCCGGTGCTAAGGAGTTAAGGTACTTCCAGGTGGGCTGGGACGATGAAACTTGGCAGGTATACCAGGGCTCCAACCAGATTGACTTGAAAATAGTCAGTTCCGCAATCCGACCATCGTGGGAGAATGGAGGGAGGGGGAATCCCGAATCTTGAAGTATACATAACTTTCGAACCGGTGTTCGGATCTTAATGAAACTTGATATTTGAAAAACCTCATGTCTCAGATGTCCCACATGAATTCAGGACCGGATTCGGCGAATGTGGGGGACGGGTAGGGGGGTGGCGGAGAGGATTCTGGGCGAAATTATTTGTCCGGCAAGAAAATAATTTTCATATACGGATTCAGCATGCCTTCTTACCACTACATCGAATCTCTAACCAACTTCAGATCAAACTTTTTAAGATTTTCTGGTTTCGGCCGGATTCAGGGTGAACTATATGTCCGGGTAGAAAATACTTGTCATACATAGATTCAGCATGTCTTTTTACCCCTAAATCAAACATTTAATCAACTTCAAATAAAACTTTTACTTCTAACAAATTTTCCGGTTCTGGACGGATTCAAGGCGAACTACTTGTCGGACGATTGTCATATACGGATTCAGCACGTCTTCTTACTCCCAAATCGAACATTGAATCAACTTCAAATAAGACTTTTACTTCTAAAAATTTTTCCGGTTTCGGCCGGATTCCGGACGAACTAATTGTCCGGCAAGAAAATAAGTTTCAAATATTGATTCAGCATGTCTCCTTGCCCCTAGATCGACTATCTCATTGACTTTCAAAACATTTTTTTCGTCCCCTGATTTGAGACCCCTCCCCCCCCCCCCTAATTATGGGGCTACAGGGCTCATCTATGAACTGTACCTGTACTTTGACCCAAAGAGTCTTCATGCCAAGTCTGAATAAAATATACTTAATTGATATACTTAATTGATCGTTGTTTTTCTTGAGTAATTACGTTTTATAGATTGTTTACCCCAAAAATAAAAAATAAAAGTAGTTGAGCGCTGTCGCCTTTATAACGCTACTTTGTCCTGAACCTTACGCGGTTACATCATCTTGACATCTTGGATGGTGCTGAATGAATTAATATATAAACTTCAGATAAACCGTTCGAGAATTATCGTACTAACAGACGGACAACTTTTACGAAATCATAGGTATCCCGTCACTTAAATTTTGGGATCCCAAAAAAGGAATGTAAATGAGTAGACAAGAGTAGTCTAACGGAAACGATTCAAAGATCTTTCGCCCGCTTCCGTTGCAAAACAGACGAAGCTCGCTGCTGTTTGCAAACGAACAATCTGAAGTGGATATGTCTAAAAGGATTGCAGGTTTAAAGCCGGCTTCACACTGACTTAAGACCCCTTTCACACTGGAGTACTTAGGCCTCTTAAGTGTACTTTATGCGTCTAAAGTTGCACTTAACGTAAGAAATCTCACTTAACTTTAGTATTTTTCAAAGTTGAAAATTTTTCAACTTTCTACACTCAAAGTTAAGTGCACTTAAGGCTGACTTAAGGAAGAGAGGAGAATATTCGCTGATGATGAAAGGGTGAAAATCTAGGAAGAAATGAAGAAAATTTACTTAGCTTCAGCTCCTTGGTGTGAAAGGCCTAAGTACAGTGTGAAAGGCTTACTTAACTTAACGTAACTTTTGCTACTTAACTTTAGTTCTTAAGTGGCAGTGTGAAGCCGCCTTAATTCATCGACCTGCGTCAGGGCAGCAGAAGACCAGCCTAAGGAAATGAACAAGAGCTAGAAGTGCATATGGCACTTGCAAGGGTGGTTCAAAAGATGAAATATAAAATGCCTTTTCGTGGATTTGTTCTGATAATTTTTTAAGAAAAACCCATGAGATAAGAATGATCATGGACTTGGAAATCACGAGAGTGTATCGTTTTGGTAAAAAGTATTTTGTTTTTGAACTTGGGTGTGCTGATGCGCACTTTAAAGGCGCTAGAAACTCATCTGTAAACAAAACCCCTGAGGCAACAAGGCCGAAGGTTTCGATGGGATCCCAAACATTTAATATTTGATCCAGACAATTTGGTCTTGTAGATATCTGGTCTTCGCCAGAGTCCTTGAACATATCTACTATTAAGATTTAGAAACAGAAGAAGGTCAATGGCTAACCATCTGAGAAAACCAAGTTCAGATATGGATTCACCATGTGTGTGTTTACCCCTAGGCTATACGTCATATCTACTTTGACGAAACTGATCAAATCTTTCTGCCTTACTTCTGCCAAATCTCCAGTTTATACCGGATTCCGGGCGAACTACTTGTCCGGCAAAAAAAAGCTCAAAAACGAATTCAGCATATTACCTTACCCCTAGATCGAACATCTAATCAACTTCAGATACAACTTTTAACTTGTAACAAATTTTCCGGTTTCAGACGGATTCCGGGCGAACTATACGTCTGGGTAGAAAATGATTGTCAAAAGCGGTTTACCCCTAAATCGAACATCTAATAAACTTCAGATAAAACTTTTACTTTTTACAAATTTTCTGGTTTCGGACGGATTCCGGGCGAACTACTTGTCCGACAAGAAAATGATTTTCATTTAGATGTTCAGCATGTCTTCTTACCTCTAAATCGAACACCTAATCAACTTTTTATAAAACTTTTACTTTTAACAAACCTTCCGGCTTTGGCCGGATTCCGGGCCAACTACTTGTCCGGCGAGAAAACGGTTTCCATATTCATATTCAGCATGTTTTCTTACCCCTAAATCGACTATCTCATAAGCTGTTTAAACAAAATTGTTCGCCCCTTAATTTGAGATCCCTCCCCCCAAAAAAAGTTGAGCTGCACATCCAGTTTCATCAAAATATCTCGTTCCCTTCGGGATTTATTGTCCTTACACAGACGGACAGACAACTTTTGCGACGTCATAGGTATCCCTCAACTTACGTTTTAGGACCCCAAAAACGGTAACAGGCCCTTGGGGATCATTAATATATATGGTTGAAATGTATCGTTTGATCCTGCGCACTTTAAGGGAGCTAGAACTTCACATTGAGGCAAAACTGATAACGGGCTCATACTTTGCCGTCAAGACTGGTTCTTTAAGGAATAGTCGGATTGGGGAAGTTACGGTTTCTAAGCCAATCTTGTAGAATATCTGTCATTCCAGCCAAGTTTCATCGTCCTAGCACATCTGGAAGCACCTTAACTTTAGTACCTTAAATGATTTACCCAGAGCATCTGTTTATTTCCAAGTCAGTTTGATCGGATCCTGATATTTCTGCCAAGTTTCTTCGTGAAAATCCCCTAAACCGCCATCACCGGAATTCCGAGAAAGCCCCCTTCCCCCCCCCCCCCCAAGTGTCCGGATCCAGTCCAATTGTGTAAACGATTTATCTAGAGCAGATGCTTGTTCTTCCCAGCAAGTTTCAATCCGATCCCTCCGTTCTAACCGTTTATCGAGATTTCCCCCCCCCCCCTACTCCCCCATAGCTGTCGAATCCGGTGGACTTCAAATGGGACATCAGAGATTTATATCATCTATTCAGTTATTAAGTTTCATTCCAATCCGATCACCCGTTCGAAAGTTATACACTACTCAACTTTCGGGTTTCCCCCGCCCTCCACTCCCCCCCCCCCCAGATGGTCGGATCGGGAACTGATTATTTACCAGTTATTTTGGTCAGGTCTCTGATACGCCTTCCAAGTTTCATCGTCAGCACATCTGGAAGTATCCTAACTCGAAAAAGTATGGCAGACCGCCGGACCGACAGACCGAATTGCGATCGGTATATGGCACTTGAGCCAGAGGCTGCACGTGCCACAAAAATGGAGACCACTTCTCTGAAATTTTACGGCGATAGAGGAGTTAACAAGCGCATCATCACTCACTGCGAATTACTCTCATCCCCAGCAGCCAGCACGGTATTTTTTTTCACAGCCAAACATAGAAAAAAAAGCCAACCACTCCTAGACTGTTGACGAAACAATAATTAACATGCGCATCATCAATCACCTGGAAGACAATTCACTCATCTGCAGCAGCCAGCATAATTTTCGCCACAAGAGGTCAGCGGGCACGAATCTAAGCATGCAACTGGAGAGAGGATTACCTGTTCACGCCACCCTGCTGGAAATGGCCAAAGCATTTAGGTTGTCACCGCTACGTCGTCCCCGGACTAGTGACACTATTCATTGACCCGGACATTCTCAGGGACAGAACTCGGTATGTAAAAAACTCATTGGGCCAGACCACGCACTCTTTGGGATCCCAAAACATAAGCGACGGGGTACCCTGGACAACTAGTGCGTCCGAAATCCGGCAAAAACCGGAAAGTTTGACAAAAGAAAAAGTTTATCTGAACTTCATTATGCGTTCGACATGGTGAAAAAGATACATGCTAAATCCATTTCCGAAGTAATTTTCTCGCCGGACCACTAGTTCGTCCGGAATCCGGCCGAAACCGGAAAGTTAGTATGCAACAAAGCTTTATTCTGAAGTCGTCTGGACTTTCGATACAAGGGTAGCCTAGACGAACATTCTGAATCTACAGCTAGAACTTATTTCTAGCTGAACAATTAACTCGCCCGGAATCTGGCCAAAACGGGAAATTTGGTGAAAGTGAAAGTTCATTCCTAAGTCGAATAGATGTTGGCAAGAGGGGTAAGAACACACGGCGAATCTATTGCTGAAGTTCATTTCTTGCTATTAGAGATATATAGAGGGGTGAACATTTATGTTGGACCCATATCCGGTTAGCCGGTTGGCCGTAATTTGTTAAAAAACGTCATTCGGCACCATATTTTTTACATTTTCTGGCGGTTATTAGAGGTAAAGATTAACATGCTTATGGGTCAGAACGAAGACCAGAGATTAGCAGGACCCAATTGTCTGGATCAAGAGGTCCAATAAATGTTCCATTTTTGGAATCACATCGAAACCTTTGGTCTTGTTGGCGAAGCGAATGTCACTAGTCGGGTTCCCCAAGGCAGAGTCTTCGGCCTAACTCCGTCCAATCTTTGCACCAATGAACTTGCTCTGATCACCAATAAAAACAAGACCAAAAGTTTCGATGGGATCCCAACGATTTAATATTTATTAGACTGACAATCGAATCTTGTAGATTTCCGAGTTTTCGCCAGGAATAAGCACGTCTCTTTACGTGAAAACTAGCCTACTTTGGTTTGCTTTATATTCAGAATAAACGTACTTTGTTTGCATCTACTTTACCCTGGCCTCGATGGCCCCTTTTCTCACCAGACAGTTCTGTGGTTTAATTGGTAGCCTTGGGATCGCGAAAAGGCAGTTTGATCATCAGTGCATTTCGCAGTCACCACTATTTAGGAGAAGGGTGCGTCCTTTAGTTGGCGTTTGATGCTTGGAATTTTAGGGAGCTTGAGCTGAGAATGTGCATGGAAAGTAGTTAAATGTTGCCAGAAAAAAAGGCGGACTGAAAACATTTCGCCTGTGGCGCTTTAATTTCTCTTGGGTACAGCCGTTAGCGACGTTGTCGCTTTGGAGCAACGGGTTTTTTTGTCGGCACATTTTCAAGTCCTGTTGGAAAACTAGACGTCCCGCAAAGGTTAAAGGCTTGTGACCGCGCATCCCCGAAAGAGCGTGAAAACGTGAAAACTTTCTCTTTAGACTTGATTTTGTACACACTTTGCAACTTTTTACATTGTAGCTTCTTGAAGGCAACTGGCTTTTTTTTTTTATTCACAGATTTGGTAAAAAAATAAAATATTAGGTACCGATTCGGGCAATTTTACCAGGTCCCCCCCCCCCCCCCCCCCCCGCCCACACACACACAATGAAGAAAGGCTCGCGACGCCGATGTCCGACACCAAAAACAGCAGACCAGACAAAAACAGACCAGCAATTAACCAAGAGCCTCAAGTCTTCCAGAGTAGCCAATAGCATCCTAGTGGACCAGTATTTTCATGAATAATTTCGATCGAGGAAACAAACCTGCAAAAGCAGGTTTTGCAGGTTTGTTTCCTTCCCCGACGTTGACGCTGAATATTGGCAGCCTGACAAGGACCCTTGCCAAGGAGGGCCGAAATATCGCTGCTAAAGCATCGTAGCTGACACACCTGTTTTATGCATTATTTGAATATACTGAATTTTTTTTTAATACGGTACCGTATAACTTAATTTTGTTTTTACTTATTATTTACACAAGTATATTAGCCTACTCTTAATCCTTTCCAATTTTCTGAGAAGACATTGTCGCAGCCGCAATTTCCAGAGCCGACTGGAGACTCTTCTTATACGCCCTGGGCGCACAGGAGGATCTAAGGTCTAAGGTAATCTATTTATTTTTATAGTTAATTGAGGGTTTCTCTCATTTCTGTCAAAATGGCATGTATTCCAGAAGAAACGTTTTGTCAAATAAATTAACTTATTAAACGGCGGATAATAATAATGTTGCTTAAGTCCACAACAATTCGTGGACAATAATTCGAGCGCTAAAAGTCTGCTAGAATTCTACAAACTGTTCATCAGAGGAAAAATCATGTATGGCGTCCAAGCACATGTAGTTAGTTCTCAAGGAGAAGACGCTCGAGATTTCAACAACAGTCCGAGTCCTAGGAATCCTGTTCGGCCAGAAGTTGACCTGGAAGCAACACATCATGGAAATAAAAGCTTCCACAATCAGTGGACTTTCAATAATGAAACGGATGGCAGGCTCCACGTGGGGATCGAATGCTAACACTCTGCTAGAATTCTACAAACTGTTCGTCAGAGGAAAAATCGAGTATGGCACCAAGCATATGGCACAGGATGCAAGAATTCGATGAAAATTTTTGAAACCCTCCAGAATTCAGCCATAAGGATAGCATTCGTCTGCCCAGCCACACACCAGCTGAAGCCCTAAAACAAATATCTGGACAACCAAAAACTGAAGAAAGGATGAAGACACTAATAAACAAATACTTCTCGAAAATCCAGTTTCTTGGTCCCCTCCACATAGTCCACAAAGCTCTGACAGAAGCCATCACAGCCCATGTACACTCCAGCAACCACCCTCTGCAACACGATTCAGTGAATTGGCAGCTGATTGGAAAAGGTAGCCATTTAGAAGCATATCACCCCACATAAAGACAACACCGCGGAAAATGAACCCTCTCCACGTTTCCCACTCAACAACAGATGAACATAAACAAAACCTACCAGTACAAACGATCATCGGATCTTCTTGAATCCAAAATCATCAACATACTTTGGATACCTAGAACTGGACACCTTCCTTTCAATGACAGACGGATCACTGAAAGGTGGGAAAACTGGAGCTTGAGCATTCTTCCCAGCCCATAACTTGAAGTTCCTAGCAAGACTTTCAGATGGATCATCAGTGCTGTCAGCAGAGATCAAAGCCACTGAGACTGCCCTGGCATAAATCTAACAAAATCCCCCACAGATGAAAAAGGTTGTAACCTTGAGCGACTAGCGAAGCTCACTGGAGCTGATCTCCAAACTACACTGGGAGGCAAAAAAAACCTGGCCGAAATCCGAAGTATACTACAATCACTGAACAACCAAAATGTGGAGGGGAAGTTCCAGCATATACCAAGCCACTGCAGCATTAAATGGAACGAGTGTGCAGACAAAGTTGCAGGGATGGCCACAGAATGCCATACACCCATCCAGCAAAGCCACAAACCCCTTAGAGACATACTTAGAACAAGAACCCAGAAGATACTACAAAACCCAAATCTGATGCAACCATCCCCATTCAAGTTAAAAGTAACCAGCGTTGCCTACCACCAATTAAGAGCAGCAGCTATGATACTAAACAAGGGGAAACACTGCTGTAGGCTGTCAGCAACCCCACTATGCAGTTTCTTCCTCCTATGGGAGGAATCCCTCAAACACGTCCTTTTCGATTGCAGTAATCTGACAGGACAAAGAAGAAAACTGATATCCACCCTTCCAAGCAAACGGACTTACACCATCCATTGAATCAATCAGCTATAAAGAGTCCTCTTACCAAACCCCAATTATCATCAGTCTTTGCTGAGATCTCCAAGTTCCTAAACAACCTTCAGGTAATCCTATAGGTGTGTCCGACTGGCAAGGCATGTCCGACCACGTCAAACCAAAGTCTAGCAGTACGCGAGGAAAGAAGAAGTCGCAGAGGGTCAGTGGATCCCGCCGATAATAACCAGTTGAAGGAGAAGAAGGATACCAGGTGACTTTTATCAGCAAACTGACACCACAACTTTCAATAAAAAAGTGATGCATCTCAATAAATAAATGGATTATATTATTTGGCAAGTATTTGCCAGCAAAAGTTGCCTTGTATGGATTTTAGTTTTTTCTTTGACGACCATTCACTGTTAAGCAACATTCACATAAGCATACCTGTACTGTAACACTGCCAACTTGCATGCTCTATCGGAGGGGTATCGAACCTCAAAATTCCATGACCTGGACCTGCCTGGACCCAGCCTGGACCTAGGCACTAGCCAAAGAAAGTTGAAGGAAATTTCAGTGCAGTCCAAACAAGGTCATAACTGTTAAGAATTAAGACTCTAGGACCTATTTAAGACTGTACAGATATTTTTTTGTAAGGTTTTCAGGCCAAGTTTGAGGTTGTTTAAACTGGACCTGTTGTCGTTGAGGTTGGATACATCTCCTGTATGTACTACTTAGACTAGACTGTAAAAACTAACCAATTTTAAGAATAGGCCTATTAGCCAGAGCACTTGGCTGAGGTGATGCAGTCTGATTGGTGTGGGTCCACACAGGCACAGGAAAGCAGCAGGAAAGGCACAAACCTTTATGATTGGTATTTCTGAGATTCCGAGCCGCATTTTCGAATTTTGAAAACTTAGACCAATGGTCAAGTTCTTTGTGATTCGCCATAGAGTCAACGACGAATAGCACGAGAAACGTTGTGGCAGCCGAAGGCCGAAAAATCAAATCTCATTCCCCTAATTCCCCTGCTCCTTTCAAGCACTTCAAGACCAAGTAACTGAGTGAGGTAATGAGACTGGGGTTTATTGTGTATTATTTATACGACTTTATAGATTCTTTTGCTAAATATTCTTTGAGCCCAAGCTGACTTTGAAAGATTTATTCAAACAATGTTTACAGCGGATATGTCAGCTACGATTCTTCATCAATGATATTTCGGCTCTTCTTGGCAAGGTCCCTCGTCAGGCTGTCAATCCTCTGGGTCAACGTCGGGGAAGGAAACAAACCTTTAATAAATAACTGAAGCTTCTACCGACTATAAATATCTTAATAAAATAAATTACCTTCAAATACCACTTTAATGAAAAAACTAGTCCTGAGATTTAATTTTTGACACAGACGCTTTTTTGCTGCATGATTGGGGCGATGACAGGAAAGGTTTTTTTCTGTATTTTGATTAACTTCGGTTTTGTTATTAATATTAAGGGGCTGAAAACTTAAATATTATTTCATTAATAACCTCATTCTACATTTCTGTTATAGAGTACTCGCCTGTATCTATTACTTTGAATAATTACTGCACAGAAAAACTAGTGCTGAGATTTAATTTTTGACACGGCTGCTGTTTTTGCTGCACGATTGGGGCGACGGCAGGAAACATTTTCTGCATTTGGATCGACTTTGGTTTTGTTGTTAATAAGGGACTGAGGCTTAAATTTTCTTCAACTTAATAACCCCATTCCACATTTCCGGTAGGGAGTACTTTCTTTATCTCAATGGCTTCTCGAATGGTTTGATGGATCAAACCATTCGAGAAGCCATTGAGATAAAGAAAAACTGAGCAGGCATTAACTGAGATACAGGCGAGCACTCCCTACCGGAAACGTGGAACGGGGTTATTAAGGGAAGAAAATTTAGACCTCAGTCCCTTATTAACAACAAAACCGAAGTCGATCAAAAGGCAGAAAAAAATATTTCCTGACGTCGCCCCAATCGTGCAGCAAAAACAGCAGCTGTGTCAAAAAATTAAATCTCAGCACTAGTTTTTCTGTAATTATTCAAAGTAATAGATACAGGCGAGTACTCTACAATAGAAATGTAGAACGAGGTTATTAATGAAATAATATTTAAGTTTTCAGCCCCGTATTAATAACAAAACCGAAGTTGATCAAAATGCAGAAAAAAACCTTTCCTGTCATCGCTCCAATTGTCCAGCAAAAACAGGGTCTGTGTCAAAAATTAAATCTCAGGACTAGTTTTTTCATTAAGTGGTATTTGAAGGTAATTTATTTTAATAAGATATTCATAGGCGTAGAAGCTTCAGTTATTTATTAAAGGTTGGTTTCCTTCCCCGACGTTGACCCAGAGGATTGACAGCCTGACCAGGACTCTAGCCAAGAAGGGCTGAAATATAGCTGATGAAGAATCGCAGCTGACGTATCCGTTATAAACATTGTTTGAATAAAAGATTCTTTTGCTATCATAGTGTTCATAACCAGTTCTAACCTGGTCCTAACTGTCAAGAAGGAGACCCTGAATCAGTGAATGACCTAGGACCTGTTTAGAACTGAACTTAACTACTTAAGTTTCCTTGTAAGATTTTCAGGCCAAGTTCGAGGTTCTATAAATTCCTATACCCAAAACTTGTAATGTGTAAGGCAGTGTAAGGTCAGTATGATGTCATGAAAAAATTTGGGAAACTCAGATTATGTCTTTGGCGACTTTGGATCGGGTATATGTGGGCCTATCTACAGAGCAGAGGGGTCAGCGAGCTGCCAGATTCATTTACAGTTATAAACCATTTTAGGACAATCATTTGGACTTGGAAATTGGAAAATACGAAATTCGCATGCAACTAGAAATCAGCAGAGGCGTCACTAGCCAAAATGTTTGGGGGGGGGGAGGTATTTACGGACTGGCTGGTAATTTTTACTGACTGTTTTGCAGAAAAAACGACTGTTTTCAAGAAAAAAACCGAGAGTTTTGAAAAAAAGGTTGACTGATTTTCTAGAAAAAACGTTTGTTTTGACGAAAAATCGACTGATTTTCAGAAAAAATGACTGTTTTCGCAAAAAAATCAACTGTTCTGACTAAAAATCACGGCGCTTCGCACCGACTCAGTTATTTCTTACCGACTGGCCGACAAAATTGGGGGGTGGGACATCCCCCCCCCCCAGTCATGACGCCCCTGGACATCAGTGTAATCAGTAAACATGACGTCATAGTCCTTGGATAATCAGCAGAAACAAAGGCGTCACTAGCAAAAATTTTTTTTTTTGGGGGGGGGGGCAAGGTATTTACTGACTGGCTGGTCATTTTTACCGAGTGTTTTGACGAAAAATGACGATTTTAAGAAAAATCTACAGTTTTACGAAAAACCAACCGTTTTGAAGAAATAGACTGTTTCCAAAAATAAAATCAGCTGTTTTTACGAAAAATCATTCTGTTTTGATGGTACTTTTACTTCCGACCAAGTGCCATATACTGATCACTTTTCCGTTGGTCGGTTGGTCAGTCTGGGGATCGTGAGTTAGGGTACCTCCAGATGGGTTAGAACAATTGGCAGGCAAATTAGGGACCCGACCAAACTGACTTGGAAATAGTCACTTCCCCAATCTGACTATCTTGGGGGGAGTGGGAATTCAGAATCTTGAGGCATGTACAACTTTTGAATGTGAGATCGGATCTTAATGAAACTTCATATTTGGAAAGTACCTCGTGTCTCAGATTTTACACTTCAAGTTTGGACCGGATGCCTTGACTGACCGTTGACTTATATTTTACTTTGCATATTTTATTCATACTCCGCTCTCACGCAAAAAGTGGGTCACAAATAAATAAATAAATAAAACTGCAGGGGGATGTGGAAGTGTTAAACCGAAAATTGTGTGACACGCTCGGTGTGGGGGATCTAGATGAAACTTGGTGTGAAGAACAAGGACGAGCCCTAGATACGTCTTTCACAGAGCCGGACCAGATCTGAACACTGTTGGGGAAGTTGAAGTGGGTCCGGAACACGGTGATGGCTTGTGTTAAGGTAGCCTCCTTCGAGATGTGCTAGGACGATGAAGCTTTGCTGGCACATTAAAGACACGACAAGATTGACTTGGAAATAGTCAATCCCAGATCCAACCATCCTGGGAGTGGGGGGAATAAATCCGGAAACTTGAGGTATGCAAAACTTTCGAATGTGTGATCGGATCTTAATGAAACTTGGTAATTGGTACATGCCTCTGATGTTTTTGATTTGTGACTCAAGGGTTTTGTTTACGAATGATATTCTAGTCCAACTAAATTTCTAATGCCCTTTCCAGTCCCTTAAAACTCCCAGATCCGATCATCCGGGGGGGGGGGGGGGCATGAAGGGAAGGAAAATCCGGAAACTTGAGGTACTGTATGCATAGCTTTCGAACCGGTGATCAGATCGTAATGAAACTTGTTAATTGGGAAGATCACATGCCTCTGACGTTTTCATTTGTGCCTCAAGGGTTTTGCTTATGAATGAAATTCTAGTCCCCTTAAAGTGCGCATCTTAACTGCAAAGGGAGAAAGAATTGTTTGGGCCAAGATAAATTTTTATGATCTACAAGGGCCCATGATCATCTTAACCTCAAGCGTTTTGCTTAGAAATGAATTCCTTAAAGTAGGCCACACATTTTGACTGCCAGGTTAAAAAAAAAAAACTTTTGAGCAAGCGATACATTTTAACAATTCCCAAGGACCCATGATCATTTCTGTCTAATGGGTTTTTGCTTACAAATGAATTTATAAACCCTTCAGACGCGCATCATTACCGCGAAGTGCAAAAAATGCTTTCGACTAAACAACACATTTTCATCATCCCCAACAGCGTATGAACATTCGTGCCTCAAGGGTTTTGTTTACAAAGGATTACAATAAATCACAAGTTGACAAATTACCACAATCGTCCTCTGACCCAACTTTGCAAGTGCCATATGAGCTTCTAGCTCCTGCTGTGTCATGCATCAACCAACTGAGGGCAGCGCGATCCAGTCTACCAAAAATCTTTGAATTTTTTATAGCCTACAGCAAACTTTGGTTTGAAATAGCCTGTGCCGAAGGCTAAACACCCTTATCTTTTTAATTGGTTGTTTTCTGAATTTTACTCAAATAATCAGGATTTTATTGAGTCCTTATGCATTTACTGAATGTTATTTTGGTCATTCGCTTAAAGTTTATCTAAATGGGCTGAGATGTGACACTCTGGTTTCACCCTTCATTTATTCACTTAAATAGGCTTGAAGACCCGATGGCAGTACATTCTTTGGCTGTTCTGCTCTGCTTCTCATATAACCGATTTTCATCAAATGAAATTTTCTTTTGAATTTGTGGCATTTGTGCTTGTACCTCTATGCTCAAAAAGTTCAGCAGCTACATTGGTAAACAATTGCTGAAAAATAAATCCTTTTTTTTATCAAAGGCAACAGCTGGCTTTCTAAGAAGTGGCCTTAAAATCTGGATTTGAGCATTTCCCAAGCTTCGCTTCGATACCCATTAAAATGCACGCTTTTGTTCAAGTTCAAATTCTCTGCAAAGGGGTTAACTTTGTCCTGTTGGGCCAAAATGATTCAGTGTATTCAAATCCAAGATAATAAGCTGCTTTTCAGTTAAACTTTAATGAAGGATTAGAAGGAGCAAAGGAAAAATGGGAACCAGAAATTATTCTTTTGTTTGTTTTAGGAGCTGTAAACCTGTTGAAGCCATGAATTGGCATAAGGGTCAACTCACCATTGTGGGACCATCAAGTGTTCTGACGTTGAAGACATCATTGCCAGATCTACAGCTGCAGTCAGATTTTAACATTCAAGCTCAAAATGGCTCCCTTAACCATGAGAAATCCCTTGTAATTGGGATTTCAGCTGATTCCCAGAAAATTGCTCTATGCACAGACAAAAAGGAACTGGAAGTGTACAAGTTAATTAATGGTGAACTAACGCGTGATTTCACTTCTACTGTTGTAAAACGACCATCAAAAATCATGTTTGTAGATGACTCTGGGGATGTTGTCATAATTGACAAGGCGGGGGATGCCTATAAAGTCGATGGAAACACCAAAGTCAGTGCACTTCTACTTGGCCATACATCAATGCTGTTTGATGTTGCATTAGGTGTGGAGAAGAAGTACATTTTGACTGCTGATCGTGATGAAAAAATCAGGATATCTCACTACCCAAACTCCTACAACATCCATGGTTACTGCTTAGGGCATAGAGAGTTTATAACTAGCATTTGTCTTGTGCCAGGATTCCCAAGGGTGTTTGTGAGTGGGTCTGGCGATGGAACGATAGCCGTTTGGGACATGGAAAAATGTGAGGCATTGCAGACAAAGAGCTGTCAAGCGGATTTGGGCATTGATGCGACAGAGAGAACCTTGGTAAAAATGGTGTTGATACATCAAGGGAACATCCTTGCTGTTTCTGAAAAGTCAGTATTCTTTACCTAGAGCCCACAGTAAGCCTAGGCCTGTAAGAAATTTAAAGTACTGTAGATTAATATCAGGCGTTTTTCCGCGATCCTACAAGTGTTTTGTGGACCGGTTGTGGCTCGAAAAGAGTGTTTCCGCGGTAGTTTGTGTGGCCAACAAGTGTGTTTCCCCAATCAACAAGATTTTGGTGGCTCGAATTCGACAAACAACTGTCGAGATGATTTTGCGGCTCGAATTTGCCGGGAATTCAAATTTAGCATCAAAATAAAGTCTGAATGTAAAATAACTAAGTATCAAGCATATAGAAATAAAACTGAGGATCCTTTTTGCACAGAATGGTAAGGATGTAAGCTGAAAGTTGTTCTTACTGAGATTTTATCTGAATTTTCGTTTTCAGACATTTAAAATTCCCGCAAAAAAAAAACAGTTAAAACAGCGTTTCCGCGAGTTTCAACTTGTGGCTCGACTGTATAGAGAGATCGTACCCTACCCGACGAAAACAGATATTGCTACACCAGCATAACAAAAACAAAAAATTAACATTAGGAGGTATAAGACTTTCGATTTTGAGACTAAATTATCGGCCTTTGGTAACCATTCTGAGCCAGTGCAAAAGAGTTTCTTGATAATGAGAGTTTGAAGGCTTCAAAGTTTGTAATTAACGGCATGGTTCTCGCATCCTGTTGGTCGGTTATGACGCGTTTTTTTGAAATCCGGCCAATAGGAAGCAAGAATCGTTTTGTCCGGAAAGTTTGAAGGCTTCAAGTTCTGATGAAACTTATGTTAACCTTACAAGCTGTTTTCCCTCGTCTTTTTCCGGTAACATTACCGACCTGTAGACTGAGGCTGGGGTCCAAGCGACCTACTTTCGTTCTCAGGCAGGAAATGCGAATCTTCCATGTAACGCCGGAAAATGCGAAATGAACCTTTTTTTTGTAACTAATGTGAAAATAACATTATATAGAGCTAAATCACATATCACACTATTCACACTAGCCTATGGCCCATAATTGGTCATTTGTCTAGAATTAATCCAGGCTACCTATTCAGGTGTTTTCAGAGGCCCTTAATACCTTCTTTGGCTAACTCATAGACTTTAGTCACTGGAGGTGCATGAAAGTTAACAAACGTTCAAATAAGCATACCTCTAACTGTAGTCTATAGAATGTGTAAGAAGTAGTCCATAAGGAAATCAATTGGTTTCGAAGCTGGAATCATTTCAGAACTGATTTCGTCTGTACCTTTAGAACTTGGGTCTGAAATTGCAGGAAATGACAAAGATTCACAAGTGCTAGAGGTATTACTTTTTTCATAATTTACACTTTACTCATTCTCACTGGCGAAAATAAATAAAATAATAATACGCCCCTCATAAAGTTCCTCTCAGATTAGTTTTTTTTTCGGCCGCTGGGTGCGCTATCGTAAAGAAAACAATGACATGTTACTTCTTGGTGTACGTTTATCCAAGTTTGTTTTGCTATTTTCAATTCCTCTTCGGCCTAACCATGTCCTCTACTTTGCTTTACCCAACTCTGTTCTGTCAAGCATCATCAAGTTTGTCATTTCTGGCTTCCGACTTCAGTGCTGCGTGCTGGCTGACTTTTCCATAGGGCTAATACGTGACTCGATATGAAGCGAAAGCCTAATCGCTTATTCACCCTTCAGATAACTTAGACCAAGATCTCACGTGTGATTGTTATTGTTCTTTTAGAGCGTCTGCCGGCAATTCGTCATCGGATTTTATGAGGGACGTATAGAAATATTCTCAGATGTGCATTAAAATCTTTACCATTCTAGCCCTGATGCGCTGTCCATCTACTCGTGCAATATCAGGGATGACGATGCAGAAGTTCAGCTGTTGGCGTCTCAGAGGCTGTCAAGCCATGTAGCTCGCGCTATTGCCGTCGAGGACTCCGTTCTCCTTTTGACCGGAAGTGAAACAGAACCATTGCAGCGATTTACTCTGGAGAATGGCGCTCTGTTGAAGACAGATTTGAAGGTTCCAGAAAATCTGATCCCAACCATGAGAGGTGGGGGGTTATTCTAATCTTTTGCACTACCTTCCTCGTACATTAGTTGCGTTTTTATGCCAAGTGCCATATACCGATCACTTTTCCGTCGGTCTGTCGGTCGGTCAGTCCGGTGTTTGCGAGTTAGGGTACTTCCAGATGTGCTAGGACGATGAAACTTGGCAGGCAAATTAGGGACCTGACCAAACTAACTTGGAAATAGTCACTTGCCCGATCCGACCATCGTGGGGGGAGGGAGGGGAGCCGGAACCCGGAATTTAGTGGCATGAGAATGTGATCGGATCTTAGTAAAACTTGATATTTGGAAAGACGTCGTGCCTCACATGTCCCATTTCGAATCCGATGAATGGGGGGGGGGGGGGGGTCGGAGGGGGGAGCGGAAATCATGTGACACGCTTAAAGTGGAGCGATCGGGATGAAACTTGGTGGGAGGAACAAGCACAAGCCCTAGGTACACCATTGACAGAACCGGACCGGATTCTTGCACTTTGGGGGAGTTGGAGGGGGGGTCCGGAATTCCGGTGATACGGAGTTAAGTTATCTCAGGTGGGCTAGGACAATGAAACTTGGCAGGCAAATCATGGACCCGACCAGATTAACCTGGAAATAGTCAACTTCCCGATCCGACCATCGTGGGGGGAGTGGAGGGAAGGGGAGTCCGAAATCTTGAGGTATGTATAACTTCCAAACGGGTGATCGGATCATAATGAAACTTGATATGCAGAAAGACCACATGTCTCGAATGTCCCTTTTCAAGTTCGGACCGGATCCTATGAAGGTGGGGGGGGGGGGGGATACGGAAACCTTGTGACAAGCTTGGAGTGGAGCGATCGGAATGAAAATTGGTGGGAAGAATTCGGGCACTGTGGGGGAGTTGGAGGGGGGGGGGGGGGCGGAATTTCGGTGATCACAAGTTAAGGTACTTCCAGACGTGCTAGGACGATGAAACTTGACTTGAAAGTTAACTTGACATGATTGGCTTAGAAAGAGTCAGTTCCCTGATCCGACCATCGTGGGGGAGTGAAGGGAGGGAGAATCCTGAATCTTGAGGTATGTATAACTTTTTAACGGGTGATCGGATCTTAATGACACTTGATATTTGAAAAGACCTCGTGTCTCAAATATCCTATTTAAAGTCAGGATATAATCCGATGAATGTTCGGGGGAGGTGGAGGGGAGAACCGGAAATCGTGTGACACGCTTAGAGTGGAGCGATTGAGATCAAACTTGGGTGGAAGAACAAGCACAAGCCTTATATACATCAATGACAGAATCGACCGGGTTCGGGCATGTGGGGGGAGTTGGAGGGGGGTCCGGAATTCCGGTGATCGCGAATCAAGGTACTTCCAGTGTGCTAGGACGGTGGAACTTGGCTTGGAAATTAGACACTTGACAAGATTGGCTTAGAAATTGTCCCTTTCCAGATCCGACCATCCCTTAAAGAACTAATCCTAACCGCAAAGTACAAAAAATAATTTTAAGCAGAATATACATTTTCTTGGTCCATATGAGCCCATGATCATTTTTGCCTCAAGGGTTTTGCTTATAGTTGATTTCCTTAAAGTACAAACAATACTTTTGAGCAAAATATACATTTTCGTGCTCCCGATGAGTTCATCATCATTCTCAATCATTTTGACTGAGTTCTGATTACAAACGATCACAACAAACCCACGAATTCCTAATTTCATCCTCTGACCCAGACTTGCAAGTGCCATATGAGCTTCCAGCTCTTGTTGAAGATACCATGGTATCTGTTTCCACGGTAACGGGATCTGTAATTAGTCGTTTTTGCAGTTACCGTGGTATTTGATCTACGGTTGCTCTGCAAAGACGATAATTGCCGAAATTGTGCTTTTCGAAGTTATCGCAAAAGAAAAACTTATATTCAGTCACATCACTAAGGACCATACTTCTTTCCTACCAATTTGACAAAAACTGATGAAAGTGAGGGACTTTTTCAGATACCACGGTCGGATCGTGGTATCTGAATATCAGATACCACGATAACTGGCCAGATACCACGATAACTGCAAAAACGCCTTTTGACCGTGGTATCAGATACGACGATAACTGCAAAAACGACCTTTTGTCACATTTTCAAATAGACTGTGGTATCAGATACCATGGTATCTGCAAAAACGCAACTATGGTTGTTATCAGAGTCCCAGAATGTCTTGTTGGAATGGGGCTCTGTTGATCCATACCAAAGAAAATCCTGATTCCATGCTCTCGCTTTCGTGACTTTTCCGTGCATTCGTGTTTGATGAAATGATCATTCCTGCAATAGGCCTATGCAAGATAATAGTTGCGTTTTTGCAAATACCATGGTATCTGATACCACGGTCAAAACTCGTGTTTGCAGTTATCGTGGTATCTGGTACCACGGTCAAAAGGCCTTTTTGCAGCTATCGTGGTAGCTGGCCAGTTATCGTGGTATCTGATATTCAGATACTACGGTCCGACCGTGGTAACTGATCATGGTATCTGAAAAGTGATCTCACTTTCATCAAATTTTGTCAAATCGGTGAGAAAGAAGTTTAGCACTTCGTGATGTAACTGGATACCAGTTTTTCTTTTGGGATGACTTCGAAAAGTGCACTGGGCAATAGTCGTTTTTGCGGAGCAACCGTCTATCAGATACCACGGTAACTGCAGACACGACTAATTGCAGATCCAGTTACCGTGGTAACAGATACCATGGTATCTGCAAAAACGCAACTAATGTTGCAACTTCACGGTGATTAGTTGATTTCACTACCGAATGGGAATTTCCGTCCCTTCTCTAAAAGTATGTACTTACCTCAAGGGTATCTGGTCCCTACAGGTTTCCTCGCGCAGGCCCTTTTCCTTCTGCTAGTTCTTAGCTCTTAACAAACCATCTTTTTCACCAAGACATCTTCAGTTGTGATTCCGGCTGCGTCCGGACCGGATCCGGCCAAGGTAGGGGGGACGAAGCGGGAACCGGAAATTTCCTGATAGGCTCTGATCCGATTCCATTCAAACTTGATGGTCGGAAAAGGAGATTTTGTATCTCGTTTCTTTTCAGATGCTGCCAAGTTACTGTATCAGGACTTGTCGCAATTTTACCATAAGAAGATAGACAACGCGAGTGAATATCAGAAAAGAAAAGAAGAAAGATTAAAAGGGAAACGGAGGGATAGTGGAACTGAAAAAGATGTTAAGAGGCTGAAGTCTGAATAAAGCTATCGCTTGACTAACTCGCGACATTATAGCTTGTATGTTAGTGATGAGAGTGAGCTGTTTCTCACTTGCCTGGTCTGACACAAATCCTCAATCTTTGGGCATGGTGCCCATACGTTGGGTTACCATACCCTGGAGCATGGGCATGGTACCCAATGATATTTGGTTGAACTGAGACTGGTTACATACCTA
Organism: Branchinecta sandiegonensis; assembly: GCA_030848855.1. Classification (NCBI taxonomy): domain Eukaryota; kingdom Metazoa; phylum Arthropoda; class Branchiopoda; order Anostraca; family Branchinectidae; genus Branchinecta; species Branchinecta sandiegonensis. The sequence goes on along the minus strand of JAUPMV010000012.1, from coordinate 17,925,930 downwards.
GATAGGGTTGTCTTCCCATCCTAGATCAAAAGATACCTGATCTAATACTCTGTCCAACCTCTTTTTCCAGTTCAAACAAACAATTCAAAATCCCCAAAATAAAGACGTTGGAAAAAGACTTTAGGGCACCATGCCCAAAAATTGAGGATATGTGTATGACTGCACTTGCCTGGTCCGATCTGAGAAGCCTAGCGGTCGGATACTGAGTTTTACCTTCACTCTTGAAGTCGCTTGTCAGTGACTGCAGCTGCGCCATCTTGTCGAGTGCATAAGACTGGGCCATAGACACCTCTGCAGATAAGCAGGTGGAGCAACGTGTGCTCGTGGACTGACCTGCTGTTTTCCTCTGAGAGACTGGAATTTTGCATTTTAACAGTAGCATGGTAGCAAAAATTTACCTCCCGACTTTAATGAGCTATTCCACTGTCTGCAGAACCAATCCTGCCCTGGGAAACGAATTATCGCGAGTCCCCACGGACGGGGAATGCTCCGATTATCATCACCATCATCAAAAAGGACTCCTTTCAGATTCAGAGGGGAATCAGTTTTTGCTGGTGTTGGTGCAATGTAAAATTAATTAAAAACAATCAGAATGAACAAAACCAAAAATAAAGTGGATCCAGACTACATTTGTCAACTGCATATTTATTTTTGGAACAAAATCCATTTTGGAAGCATTCCCCGTGTTCTCGTTGTTTTCCGTCCGTGGAGCCCGAGGAGAGTGACTCCCTCTATTCTCGCCGTTCCCTCGATTCTCCGAGGAGTCCTCGGGGGAACGGCGAGATTACGCCTTTTGCTCGATTAACCGAAGGAAGAAAACGGCTTATAGTGGGAAATCCTACAGGTCGCTTAAGGATAGTTAAGGGGGCCTGGGAACGTTCCCTAAAGGTCCATGCAAACACAGTACAATTTTCGCAGCCGGATGCGAATTTCCTTTTTCGCTCCGAAATGTTGACGCATTGCATGCAGGTTTTCCCACGGTGACGCGAAATTCGCATGCGTTTTCGGATGCGAAATCTGGCTGGAATGTGTGTGCACATGTCTTAAATAACCTCTCCCGCTATTTACTCTTCAACTTACAGTATTTTAAAATATTTGAATACTTTAAAACTATGCTGTGCTTTCAACAAATAACCCACGTTTTTGGCTGTTTTAAGCCTTTTCCGAGAACCGTTGAATTGTAGCGAAAACAGGGAAACAATTTACACAACCGGTTTTTCTGATGGAAAACTTCTCGCAGAGAACCCGCGACAGCGTGATACACATCGAAGGTAGCAGAACACGGCAAGTGAGAAAGTCAGCCTGGTTTTGTTGCAGGGGTTGGAATGTACCGTACGAAATTGGGGTCTCCGGGTTTAGAAATATACGGAGTGATTATGGAAGCAGGTTGCGTGAGTATTATAGGTATTATAGGCAAGTCCTTTAAGTATACAAATGATTCGCAAAACGTTGCGGCACCAAAAGGAATGGGAAGTCATAACAAGAAAACTAGACACGAATTCCAACAGAAGCTTTATTCTGTCATACGTGGGTTTACAACAGTTGTAACACTGCTTTTTCACGTGTAGACTAGTAAGACGATTCATTCTCAAGTTCATATAAAAACCATATCAAAAGATGAACAGTACAATCACGAACGTCTACCCATCTCGTGAACAGCATGCCTCGTCTTAGCTCTTGAATAAGTCATTCAGTTACTACGACATAGGCGAGGCAAGACTTATACGTCAATTTGACAGTCGGACGCGGGCGCATGCAGCCCCTTCCCCAACACTGACTCGCTCGGAGTACACGCCAGGTTAAATATACAGTCGCACGTGCTTATTACTTTTTTTTATTTGTACTTTTTCTGTCATAAAAAAAGAAAACTCTCGTATAATAAACATACAAACTTTTTTTGGTCGGCGAAACGATTATCAGTTTTTATAAGGTTTCCTTCCAAAAATATCACTGGACAGAGTTCACAAATATCTGGGGTCTACTTCTCGACGTATTTAAAGATTCATCAATCCATATATCGATTCGACCATTGGTAAGGCTGCGGGCCTGGCCATCAGGAACCCCAGTCTAGGTGGATATTTTCCATGCATCAGTACCGTTTTGCAAAAAGTCAACTCTTTCAAATTGTACTGGATTTTTCAAACTTAAAATTTTCAGACTTCATACGACTCCATCATGATTCCAAATTAGTGAATATAACCTTTATGCAAAACATTTTTGAGTGTTTTGTGACTATTTATATTTTTTTGTCCTCTGTTCTGGCTTTTTTTATGGCTGTGCGTTATAAATCCTTCGTTCATTCACTCAGAACAAAATGTGTTTTTCGCACAGAATAAACAAGGACTCAGAAAAGTGCCTGTATTTTTAGGCTTGAGACCATCATGAATACACCCATCGTCAGCCACATTAGTCTTTAACTCATTTCTTCTAAGAAAAACTGACAACGATACGGAAATATTAATTCGACGCCGCCCATATGTTTGGGCTATTGATCCTGACAGTTTCCAAGAAATCGACAGAAAAGATTAGAGCGTACTTAACACCTTTGTGAATCACGATAGAGAACCCACGAATTAACTTGCAAGTGCCATGGAAAAAAGAGTGGCACTTTAACCCAGGGATACGGCTCTACATCACCCAGACTGAGCGTTTGAGTTAGACCCCGGATATCCAATCACGAAAGCTGCAAGTTTAGTTCAACTCGGACGTACAGTATCAGGCCGCCTTGCAAAGAAATACATTATTACTGAGCCCACAGGTGCCAGACGCAAAATAGGAACTAAACTTTCAGCTGACGGATCGTTCGAACTTCACTACGGAAGAAACACTATTTGGCAGATAAAAAAAAAAGCAGAAAATAAATCAACAAAACTTCTCAAGCACAGGCACACACAATCAAAACGAGCAGCCTTGCGCTTTAAAACGCTTAAAGTTTAACCCCAAAATTCAAAAAGCGTCTCTTAAACGCCGAAAGTTTATCAAGAAAATTCCTCACAATTTTTTCTCTGCGATTACATCTTGAAAAATACAAAAATACTTTGATTTTTAAAACTCTGAGCGTTTTTTCAGGGTTCCATACCCTTACTGACATCGAACTTTAGTCGGTAGGAGCCCAAGCTAACAAAACCCATCCAGGCGTCAATTCATATCACATTGTAATAACTACCACAGGCAAAACGAGATAACAGACACTTCTCGGTAGTGCAAAGATTCGTTAGTATGTGACAACACTGGCAGCCAAGTCTCATGCCTCACGAATCTTCCATTAGGCGTCACTGAGTAACTAGTGATCGAAAGAGAAGGAGCAACGGAAGTAAACGTTGCAAAAAAGTATCCCGTTTTCAATCGTGGGATTTGCGCATAGAAAACGAGCAAAGGACGCATTAAGATGTCAACTCGACAACTGAAGCACAACTTAACGGTCGGAAGCTCTTCATTCAATAATAGGACACACGAGTCGAGGAGCTTGTCGTTCTTTCTCCATGCGCTATCCTTCATTCTTTGTGCTACTTCCCTTTCTTAATACTAGTGCCTCTTTGGCGCAATAGGCTGATCAATTAAATCGAAGGGCTATAGAGGTTGTTTAAAGCCGGACCAGATTGCAGCACAGGTAGTTCCACGCTACAGCAGAGCGCCATCTGCAAGCCACAGTCTACAACCATCATGGCTCCCCAACAAGTCGGACGAATTGGCAACGACCAATATTCGACTTATGTTTTCAGTCCCCTGCCGGTATATCACTTGGGATTATGGATCACGGACTAATCAGTGTGATCACCACGAATAAAGTGCAAGTAACGCGGGTATGGTCTATTCCCAAACATAAACTTGGACCTCATACCCAACGATCTTACAGCACTAAACACAAAGCACTTCCTCAACAGGCAACCCTGTTTGTCAGCACCCAATACCCATTCTCGAAAATTATTACACCTTCACTTTCTGTATGACAATTAGGTAAACCACATCAGGTCCTGGGACAAACTAAACTTCAGTATGGTCCCAAGACCAGGTTCCAATATCCCGCGAGGTAAGTCCGAACGAAGTTTCTCACTTTTCAGGCAAATCCATTTAGCGACCTTCTGGCAGAGTATTTTTCGAAAAGGAGTATAGGAGTGCTATTGGAAAATACGAGCAGCTTGCTAAAACGGAAGCGAGCTTTAAACCGGATTTCAAACCTGAGACTAATATAACCTCACACGTATGGACGTTCAACTTCGGTATCATGCACGAATAAACTGAAGATCATTCCCCAAGGACAGCACTAATCGAATGAAAATAGCGGCAACGATTCGGAAGGAAACCAACTTGAGCATATGACTCCTTTCCTGGAGCTATCAATCCCTGAGGCTGGGGAGGGTGTGTGGTCTTTTATTTGTTGGTATCCACAATTGGTATGATAATACTGCTGTTGGTATAATCAAAACTGGCCGTGGCGGTGCAAGTAAAAAAGATTATAAAAAAGACTATATAAAAAGACTTTTTCTCCTTTATCGACTTGTTTTCATTGTCTTGCTTAGGGCTCTACAGTGGATTTCTTCTCTAAACTGTCAAGTTGTATTAACATTAAACTCGACTCCTCTTTGGGCTTCGGAGCACCGGTTTCCGTTCCGCACAAAACTCACAAAACATCAGCAACACTTTTTACGTAGTTTAGATTTGTAGTAGAAGTAGAGAACTTGATTGAGCACTAACCAAGTTGTCTACTTTCCTTCTGATTCTTCATCTTTCAAAAATCAGACAAACCGTGAAAAAGATCGAAAAGGAGACTGTTTACGAAAAATAAACTAAAACTTGCACTGCCGCCAATCTTGTTGTCAGTCACGACAATCGATTACAACGAGGGCTGAAGCTGTCAGCTTTACTCAACTTGGCTCTACCCCTACGGGCCCCTCTATACCTGAAGGAGTGACAGCTCCGGTTCACACGGAAAACGGCGCAAACGAACGACGAAGTAGCATACATACTTAAATAGCATTACGATAATCAGGTCGCCACGTTTTCGAACTTTTGAATCTACCGCAGAAACTGCTTTGTATATGATCTGACAAGGCAAAAACCAAGCGAGCCATCTACGGGCTCGTTCCGAAGACTTCACTGTCGTCAACGGCCAATCTCGACCTCCTCATGAAGATTGAAGAGTCGGCAGGCGAGCCGAGCTGGAAGGAGAGCTCGGAACCGCGGCCCCCGTCAGTACTCTCCGAGCTCTCGCGGTCCGGTTCCAGTTCCGAGAAATCGTCCAGGCTCCTGAGGCGGGATTCAAGATCCGCATTTATTGAGAAGTGCTGGAGAATGATCCGCTTGACAGACGTGGCGCTGTCGATGAACGCAGAAAGATCACGTGCGCTATTGTTCCTAGAAAGAGGAAAACGTGTTAAGATGGTCCTGATGAAACCTCGTGTGTGAAGAGGAAAACACGTTGACAGGAGTTTGAGGTAAACAGGGGATTCTCTTCAACTGTTTTGTTTGGCGGGCTGACTCGTCCTTGCTTCACCAGTTGCCACTACGTCCCTTTGACCAAGAACGGATAATGACAAGAATCGTGTCCAATCAAGAATCCGCAATCGTGTTCCGTAAATACTGAGCCTGTGCTTACACCCTAGTACAGTACGACCTAGTATACCATCTGCTTTGCATTGCACCACAGGGCTAGTGTGTCGAATTACTGCAGAGACGTGGGAAGAACAGGCTTCAGGTAAAGTTCTAGAGCTCGCTCGGGTCGGGATCCATAACGGCGCAAGGATGCGTTGCGAGAAAGGAGTGACGGATGTTCTACTGCATCAACTAACACTACTACAATAACCAAAGTAAGTAAGGTTTATTAGACAAAAACTTGCGAGCAAATTTGGTTGTCTTTACAGAGCGTCATTCATTTAACACAAGTTACATAACGGGACACACGGCGGTACAAATACTAACGTTACACTGACATTTTGTTGAACATGTACGAAAAACAGCACAAACGTATTAATGTGCCCCTTTGTTTGGCTTTAAACTGGCATCAGCTTCAGCTGCGAACGCGTGCGATCGTTTATGGACGCATCAGGTTGGAGGATAGTACGGTGTTGGACAGATGCAACGATTTTATAGCCAAATTTGAAAATCAGTGTGTTACGACGTTCCTGCAGTGAGGGTAGGGATAAGTCTCTTAGTAGAGATTCATAAGAACTTGAAGTTACTTGCTGACCTAATATAACTGGAAAGGCTCTCTTTTGCATACGCTCCAGTTCGTCAGACACGTACGCTGTATTTTAAGCGAAATGACCCCGTACGGGGCATGCGTAGTCGATTACAGGTCTTACGTAACACAGGAAAAGTCAAAATGAAGGGTGAAAATCTATAGGCTACCGCAACTGCCTTAAGAAGATGTTTTCCTTTTAATCTCCACAGTGCGGCTTCGCCTTCAAACTACACGTTTAAGTCGACACTATTTGGTTTGTAAACACCAAATAAAGAAGCACCAGTAGTCTACAAGCCGCAAGACGAAACTCGAATGCAGCTATACGTGCAAGACCGTGCGAAAAACCTTAATACAAGGTCCTCTATGAATGCCAAGTTTTGCACATCTATAAAAAGCTCTAGGATATGTGCAGGTGTAAAGATAATTAAAGGAGTTAACTAGGAAGCATTCTCGCATTGAATGTCTAAACCACCCGATTTGAAGACGCGAGTTCAAAACAGGACTAGGTATTACCAAGAACAAATAATCAGATAGAACCTCTGTCTTTGGTACCATGCAGCGACTATAAATATCCCGACAAAACCGAGCGGACCTAGAGGTATTTACTGCAGCTTTTTACCCGTCTACTCTACTTCCGTCTTCGCCGTCGCTCATCGCAGGGAAAGAAAGTGCAGGAGGCGTACTTCGCGCGCTGACCCGCTCTTGAGCGCGTCCAAAGAACCAATCAGCTTTGTCTTCTACTTTTCCTCAAGGTGGTTTCACAGCGATATAGCTAAGCTAACTCCTTTAAAATCTGACAACTCAGACTATCCCGAATGTCGAAGGCAACGACGAGCCCATCTAGCCTTGTTCGGTTCTGCTGGTGCCAAAGACGAATGCAGGGGGGCCTTTGCACAGCACGACGACAGCACTCCTTGTACCAAACGAACACATTGGCCAAGCCCAACGTAACAATCGGCCAGAGAAAGTGCGCAGCGCTAGTCGGGTCGCCTCGCTCCAAGCCTGAATTTCGGGCGGTGAAGATGTGAATGACCGGAGAAAAGAGCCAAAAGAATAACATAAACTTTATTTGCCTACCAAGTTTCAACGGAAAAACGCGAAATCGAAAGCGCTATGTTGGAACCGAGGCTTCGAGCAAATTCAAAGATTATAACTTAATTCGTTCCGATAGAACACTTCTGATCTGATAGATGTGGTGCTCTCGTCACCGTAATGCTGCTTGTTCGAGAACGACAAAGCAACCGCGCGTCTTTGGTGTGCACAAGTCGGCCAATGAGTATCACCTCCGAAAAAGCCGCGAAGATGCTTTACTTTCGAATATAGGAGAACAAATGTACGGCAGCGAAGTAGAACTGATTTTGCAATACAGGTAGTAGCAGGGACCCATACATTTCCTGTAATTACTCGCTATTCAGGGGGCTTGTCAATAAGAGATTTCTGATGCGCTCTTGACCGAGCGTCAGATAGTTCAAGAAATACCCACGGGGATAAAGCACCCGACTATCCAGATAGACAAAATTTTGTGCAGCTGTTAGGAATATTTCTCTGTAATGGAAGAGTATCCTGGATCTTTTGTTCTAGCTTAGGTACCTGGTGGCATGCTGAATAGTCCCAACAAATTTTGTCTATCTGAGCAAGAACGCCGATTCGACCCAAGCGGAATTTTTGGAAACTAGGTGAGGCTCGGGCAACATAGCAACATAGAAGCATACGAAATGACAAGCCCCCTGAATGGCGAGTCATTACAGGAAATTTATGGGTCCCTGGTAGTAGTTTATTATGATGTGGGTAACACGACTCCGATGTTTGGGGAATATGATGGGGATCAGCCTATTGTGCGAATGGTCTGAAATAAGCCCGTCCTTGCCAAATCTCCTGCAACTTTAGCTTCAATCTCACCTATTCTTACATCCTTTTGTCTTACCGACCGCTTTCCTCGCTTGAACTTGAACTGATTTGTCACAGACTTGTTACCCGCGTCATAGTCTATACCGCAGACGGTAGCCTTGCTACGGCCACAACCACCTTTAAAGCGGGCCACAAAAAAATGGTCTTTCTACCACACACACAATGCTAACCATCCCTACTGTCACTATGAATGTTCAAAACCACTAAAAACACCGTAAAACAATGAGCAAATTAAAAAAAAAAACCACCAAATTTCCTAGGTTTGAAATAACTCTGTCTGGACTAAATCTCAGCAGATTATCCCAGACAGCTGTTATTGCACGTATGGAGCCAAGGGTCAAAATAATAATTTCCATCTAATGCTCCAACTGTTTATTACAAATACAAATAAATTATAAAACCAAGACCAGTGTGGTACCTCTGAAGACATACAAACATTATCAGTTAGGTCTTATAATTCTTTGCTAATCAATCCTGGAAAATTCCGCCATCTAGAAAAGAAGACGTTGTGCGTGGTTTTTTTCTCTAGCCAAAACAGCAACTCGGCAATCAAGTTCAAATCTAAACAAACCCGTGGCATGCGATCACTGAGAGAAGGTAAACAGAATGTTTGGATTAGGTCTTTAACATTTCTTGAAATATTCTGGACGGTTCGGGAAAAAAAGATATGGCGTCTTTGGCAGCACCTAGCTGAGCTAATCAGCCGTTCTACTTCTATCTTCGAACTTCAAATTAAACCTTGCGACAAACTTTTTCCAATAAAATACGAGAAAAGGTGAAGTGCGGTCAACAAGACAACTAGGGATCGGGTACTGATGGAGTCAAGACTTCCTGCAGCACTGGAAAGCACGAGTATTGCCACTAGTGGAGGGGATGGCTCATTGGTCTGTCTCATATTTACACATTAGCAGTGCAAGCGGAACGAACATCTCATCGGAAAAACGCAACGAACATCTTATCGGAATAACCCAATAGATCAAATTATGCTCCCACATCCTCGGAAAAACCAACGGTCGCGTTCAGGAAGTGCTAATTAGGGACTGGCCGAATTTTCACTTCCTCTCCCGACATTGGCATCAATAGGCCTTAGTGATTCTGCGAAATCCCATCGCAGTAAACAAGTAAACATCAGCTGGTTACGTCATCTTACATAATACAGATCAACGGAAATGAGGTTTGTGCAGGGAATTGCAATATCGCCTGTCTTTACTGGGATCCCTTTCACAGCTGGAAATTAGCAAAACGAAGAATGTGTGCCAGCTACCCATACCCAACAGCAGGGTTGCCGCACCGTTGAAATTTGTTCGCGCTAGTAAAGATCGGAAGAAGATATATTTTCTCGAAAAGAGTGCATTTACAAAAATGGCGTTGTAACAGTCGTTTAAATGGAATACGGAAACAGAACTGCGTAAATGAAAATCTTGCGTATAAAAGCGCTGTCTGTTTTGACATGTATTATTATGTGCACAACTTCTCAGATTAACGTATGGAGCGCATTGTAGAAAAGCAGTCGGAAAATGTGTTATTTTTTTAAGAAGAAGTGTTACTTTACTACAAAGTACTAATAGTTCCTTGAAAGTACTACTTGTAAAAAAAGTGTTTGTGTTACCCATGACAACTCTACATACCAGGAATAATGGGTTTGTTCACGGCTGACCGTAACAACTGACAAGTCTCAGCAATTGTAGCTTTTACAAAGTCTGGGATTTTCCTATTTCAATGTTAGAATCGGCAAGTCAAGCCTGTAGAAAGCCCACAACTCACAAAAGTCCTAATTTTCTAATAACGGTACCTGAAATTTTATCGCACTGTCCACTCGTATCACCAGGCTCAAGCTCTTCTGAGGACTATACGAGGGGTTAACTACTCCCCGGCACCTTCTGTACACCCTTTCCCGGCACGGATCGAAATCACCGGTACCAGTCATAAATTAGGCGATTAATCTTCAAACGCTTCTCAACATGCTTATTTTAACATTCTAACATGTGGCAACCAGTGCCGGCACCGGTCGGGCACCGGGCACTTGCTGTACACCAAAATCGAGAGTGGGTAACCCGTCGGGAATATATCGTCAATTCAACTGACTGTTATGTCAAATACCAATGGAGAAATCACATGAGAAAATTGGCTGGGTTTAGCATTTCTTATATGCTCCTTCAAACCAGCAAAGCCCTTCCTAAACCTTTGGCAATCCTCTCTATACGTAGTCCATTGTGACCAAATAACATGACAACTCTCATCTGGGAAGGGGAGACCCTTTAATGGCTGAGTTAGACCCGACAGACCCCGGACATAGCTCGTTGCCACTGGAATGTTCTTATTCCACCACTTGCTATCGGGAAAATAAATAATAATAAAAAAAACAGATTAAAGAAAAAAATTATGGTTTGTCGCGATAAACTCACCTGGTCATTTGAGTCTGGAATCTGGACGGATTAAGGTTAATTTATAAATTGTGCGTTGATGTTCTTATTTTAATTTTAATTAATTTCTTTTAATTTAGTTATATCTATTTCGTTTAAGTGTTTTTTTTTTTTGTTACCATTTCTGCCATGGCCTCAGGCTTTTTGTGCAATAAATTCTATTCTATTCTAATTCTATAGTTTGTGGTAGAAGAACATGTACGTCTTTATGTAGCATTAAGTTTTAACTTGAATAAGAAGAATGCAAAACTTGAGAAGCATCAACAGCAACAAGCGTGAACTGGTAAAATTTTGACAGGAAACCGCTACAGCACAAAGCCGAGGGGTTGCCCACTCTCGATTTTGGTGTACAGAAAGTGCCCGATGCCGGCATCGGTGTCACCTGTTGGTTAGCATGTAAGAAGCGGGAATCGCCCAACTTAAGGCCGGTACCGAGAAAGGGTGTACATCAGGTGCCGGGGAGAGAGTACCTCCTCGCGCAATGCACGATCTTGATGATACCGTCTTGGTGGGCTAGTATTTTTTCATTGCTTTAGGTCCCTCCAAACCCGCATTTCCAGTGCACAATTACATGGCCACGTATTTTAAGCCTATCTTTATGGCATAGCAACAAGTTTCCTGGCGAGAGAGTGTCAGACAACCGGGAAAAAACGGTCGTAGCTAGGAGACGAGACAGAATGGAATCTTGGGTAACCAGAATATCTCGGAAATTCAAGGCCAGACCTTTACGAGGCCAAACAATACAGAACTATGCCAATCTATTACAAGTACAATTCGAATTTCGATCTACCAGATTCCGAAGTCCTGCCAGTTTCCAGACAATTTTCTTGGATCTTAATCCCTGGTTCATATTACTGCGTTAAAAGCGACACAAATTTTCCTCGATATTTCGACGTTTGTTGCGAGGGGTTGCTCACTCGCTGGGCACCACTGTACACCCTCGCTGGGCACCGCTGGGCACCACTGTACAACCATTTTGGGAGTGAGCAACCCCTCGGTCTGTTGTTGACACTGCAACACAGATGCAGCAGGAAATTGAACTTTCGGTCAATGTCGTTCTTGGCGGGGGGGGACTACTTGGGAATATTAAGGAAATTTATATTTCATCTAGTCCGAATTGGGTTGAATGGAGGTTTTTACTCAGAATATATGTGTTACTACAATGTTTTTTGACAAAAAAGTAGAGCACTATTTAGGCCTAAATAGGGGCTTTTCGTTCTTTCCTTCCACAAATCGTTTCGTGGGACGGGTTGAAATCTGTCAAAGCATCCGAGACTGCGATAAAACGCAAAGAGTCTTGCGCAAAATCGCATCAGTGTAAACCAGAGGTAATGGTAATTTTGGTACCCGCCTGATCCTTTGCGAGTGAGGTGCAGGTCGTCAGGGTTTTCAAAGGCTTTAGATCCAAAAATGTCCTCAAGTTCCATGTGCCCTGAAGTTATATGCGCTTTTTACGGAATTGTGAGATATTTTATTTCAAAGTTTTAAAGTAAATACAGTGCAAACTACACTGTTAAAAAAAAATCTTGCAGTATGTGCTACTGGGATTAATCTTGTCTCTACTGAGATAAGATCATCTCTAATTCGGACTAATCTTATCCCAAGTCGAGATAAGATTGATCTCAGTAGCAAATACTGCAGCTAACTTAAATCCTTACTCAGATAAACTTTTTACAGTGATTCCACTGCCGATCAACCGTTTTCTTCCAATATAATATTGGCGAAAAATATGACGTGGCCTTGCAAATTGGAAACCACAAATATCACCTGTTCCTACCGAACTCCCATTTTTTTTATCACCCATTAAACCACTAACACCCAGTCGAATTGTAATATGAATTCTTAGGAGATTCTAAACTATGTCGTCACTATGTCCCAGACTTAAAAGCTCAACTGGCACTAGTTGCGTTTTTGATCCGAATTCTCCTCGCGATTCTCCTCCGAATTCTCCTATTTCGCGTTTTTGGACTATTCAGATGAAGTGAATTCTCCTTTTCTTGCGTTTTTGTCAGAATCGAGAACGGGGAAAGCCTCGCGATTCTGCAGAATCGAGAATTTGCTCCGATGGTGAATTGTCGATTCTCCTCTCTCCGTTCTCCTCCCTGATTGGTCAACAGAGTTCGGGTGTTCAATATGCATATACACGTATACCGGGTTGCTGACGAGCTGCAAAATTAGTGTTTTTGTCAAAAGCGAGAATGGAGAAGTCAGAGGAGCAAAAACGGTAATTTGTACGAGAATCGAGAATTCAGAAGTGAGAATTCGGGACGGAGAATTCGGATCAAAAACGCAACTACTATTGACACGTCCGGGCCGACGCGTGGAAAGAAACGAAGACACAAACTTGTCGTGCGCATTATACAAGCGTAGCTCAACGAAATAGCGTTTCTCAAGGATACAGAACTTGTGTGCGAACATTCGCTAGCCACGTAGAACGTCTTAAAAAACATCCAATCATGATGACAAGCGCAACCGAGGGGTTGTCCACTCTCGATTTTAGTGTACATCAAGTGTCCGGTTCCGCGGTGCCGGCCCCGGGTGCGACACTGCTGATTAAGGCCGGTGCCGACCGGTGGCGGAGAGTGGGTAGCCCCTCGAGCACAACGAATACGATCCGTAGCAACAACCTTACAGTGACATTTCCGGAACATTGGAAAAACGCAAGACCGCATTCAGGCACCAAGTACGTGAGGAACTTATCCAGGCAACACTGCTGCAAACCCAAAAGCTACTCAACCAGTCAGTTTCCAAAGTTGCCAGAGAAACGGTAAATCGCTAATCGACGATTTGCGGTGGGCAATCCAAACGCTCGGGTACGTCAGGGTAACTTAACGCTGAAACAGGGTTCCCGCTAGAACACCCTTGCCCCCTCACAAGCGATCCTGATAGATCTTGCCTCGATCTCAAATTCTGGTGGCATTTCTTTACAGACGGCGGTGAGGATACCCCCACGATTAAATAATGCGCACTCAACTATTATAAACCTGGCATTTAGCATACAGCGTTCAGCATATTTCCCAACTGCAAAGTATTGCCGTCGAATGGTTCCAAACTCGGCTCCGGCGATAGACATGGTCTTTTTTAATAATGGTATATAACCTGTCATTCAGCATATATCCCAACATAAAGCCGTTGAAAGGTCCCAGTCGTCGAGGTTAAACTAGACTCTAAGGAACCTCCTCATCACGACGGCAAAGATCCCCAAGATATTCATCCTAACTTCCTCAGTTTCCGAAGGATGCCATGTCTGCTCCAAACAACCTGTCAACCACACGGACTGACTTTCTTGTCAGACGTCGAGAAAACGCTGTGGCGACGTGACAAAATCGGATTCGAAGATGACTTCGTACAAAATCACTCCAAGAAAAACAGTCGAAGTTCAAGTCGTAGTTTTCCGGGCGTGGTCTTTACCGGGCAAGCAGCAATAGCGAACCCCAGCAAAAGCTTGGCACTCACACTGAAAATCGCATTTAGTCGGAGAAAACAAATCAACTGTAATAAACATCCCTGACCCACTGACAGAAGATAAGGCTAATGAATAATAGATTATTGCGATACTGAATCAGGCAACTCGACAGACAATACCAAATGAAACCATAACACACAAAACCCTCAAGTTTTCAGATCTTGTTAAAGTTTACCTGAAAAGCCACCTTATGTTTGTATAATTAACTGAATGCACTGCATTATTTGGATTGTGTTAAAGGATTTTTTTTCACTATTTGCTCTAGTGTGACGTTCAGAATATCTATGGCCGTCATCACAGGGCGAAATTCTACTACGACGCGGGAAATCTGAATCTGATTACAAACGCGACATTTTCGGTGGACATTGATAAGCTCGCGGAAGGGAGCTCACTGCTGCACACTTATTTTTCGTAAATCGTTTTCGTCAAGCATACAACATAGGCACAAGCACATAGAGTTACCACAAATCAGACAGCTAAATTCCAGTATAAGAAAATCGGTTATTCCTGAATAGCGGAGCAACGAATTAAAGTATTTTCATCGGGTCTTCAAGCCACTTTAAGCGAATAAGTGAAGTATCGTTTACACTGCGGGTATTTTTCCACGGAGACGAGAGGGTAAAGTGTTCACACGGTACCCGGGTATTTTCCGAGGGAGATTACTGTTATGTGGCAATAGATTCCAAGGTTGTAAAGCTCAGGATATCTCTCTACAGTGGACACCAACACGTGTCCATTTGAATCACTTCTTAGATGGACATAATCAAAGTTATTGCTCGAAAATCCGATTTTATTGTTGCTGACGTCGAAGAATACCCTTCGACAAATAAATCCCCGGGTAAAAAGCTCGCGAAATTGAAGTCGTAATACCCGGGATTTGTTGCAGTGGCGGAGAGAAATACCTGCGGAGTACGGGTAAATATCCTCCGTGTAAACGTAGCTTGATCGGTAATCAGACTGTTCTATCTCGGGGCTTTTCGGTTAAACTTTAAGAACTCCATCGGCACTTCCAGACTGCTATCTGCGAGATCCGGCCGGAAATTATCCGAATCCGGGAAGACTCTTTTCACCAGGACCAGCGAGTAACAGGGTTCACGTTGTCATGACCCGCGGTGAGAATCGGATACGACAGTTCGAAGTTCGTATCAGCCTTACCTTTTGTCCGAGAAATAAACATGTTTGGTTGTTAAGGGCGTGTTCCAAGTAGAAATCCGACCGGAAATTAGGATTCAACAAATAAAGATTCAGAAAGCGTCGGATGCACCAGGAAAATCGAGAAAAAGGTCTTACCTTCTAATGACTTGCGGTGTGCTGAGCGGCACTCTCAGTCCCCCGTTCTGAATCCAGGGGTGAGCCATCACCTTCTCAGCTGAGATCCTTTGACTGGGATCCTTCTGCAAAAGTCGAGACACGAGGTCCTTTGCATCCTCGGAGATCCCGGCCCAGTCGCGCTCCACGAATTCATATTTTCCCTCTTGAATCGACTGGAAGAGCAGATTCTGCAAAGAAAAGGATGTAAACACGGGTCCTAATAGCTTGGAATTTTGCAGAACGAGACCTGGAAAGGAACCACTCACGTGATCGAATGCATATTTTTATTTACATACGACAAGACAAAAAGTGCCATGTTACGTACATGCACCAAAATAGACAAAAAATACTTGTATCTCTGAAGTACAGCGTCTTAAAAGGCCTCTGCTTAATAATAATATAATAATATAACTGCAGCAAAAAGGCTTTCGCCTCTATTAGTTTCTCGAGAAACTGTGTACACTAAATTGACTCTCAGCCAGGTGACGATCCACACGTGCTTTAAACTGATTAATATTTTCGGCATTTGCGACATTTTCAGGGAGGTTATTCCAGTGTTCAACTATCCAGTTTTTGAAGCTCCGTTAATTTCTTCAGTCGAAGAAACTAAGAGCGGTCATATGTGATACGGTTTATGTCAAACTGGGAGTCGTCATATGTTTACGTCTGCGTCTCGTATGTGGAATGCTAGACTCCTAATAATTACGAAAGGACTACTACATGCAGCCAAGGCAATCATTGCCAGTCAGCTATTATTTACGAAATAACTTCTCTCTTAAATCCCAGAGTTCTTAGCAGTCTGTTCAAAATCATCCAAAACACTAGGAGATCAATTACATGTTTTTTGTTGATAATTCAGGTTTCATTTTAGGCGTATTCTCGCCGTTCCCCGAGGACTCCACTTGAGGAGTCCCCGCGTTTTTGTTTGTCCCGGGGACTCACTCTCCGCATTCCCGCGAGTCCCCAAGGACGAGGAATCCTCCAATTATCATCACCATCATTAAAAAGGACTCCCTTTCAGATCGGAACCATTTTTTGCTGCTGTTGGTACAGTGTCAAATTAATTAACAATAATCAGAATAAACAAAACCAAAGGTAAAGTGGATCAAGACTAATTTCGTCAACTGCATAATTTTATTTGAACAAAATCGATTTTGGAAGCATCCCCGTGTTCTCGCAGTTTCTGTACGCGGAGTCCGCGTGGAGTGACTCCCTCTATTCTCGCTGTTCCCTTCGATTCCCCGAGGAGTCATCCCCCGAGGAGGACGCCTCTTGATTGAGAAACCTATAACGTACCAAAATTATGCTTGTTTCTATGCTGAACTGAATCTAACTGACGTTGTCAACCACTGATTTCCAAGCAAACTTATACAAATAAATAAAAAAAGTGACGGATAAACACAACTTGGCGTTGTAGGCGTTGAAGAATTTTCGAATGTTTTGAAACTCGCCCAAATTACGTCGCCAGTGTGGCACAATGTGTTGGTCACGTTTCACATGCCTTACCGGAATCACGTTCTCGCACATGGCAAAACCACGGCGCCCACAATTTTTCAAACATTTTGCACCGCATCTCCGTTTCGTAGAGCGGGTAGTCTAGACAGAGGCAACAAGCACCCAAAATTCGTTAATGCCATGGTGAATGTACTAGTATATTCGAAACACGGTATTTCTGAACCACTTTATCGTGAAGAGATCATTTCCAATAGTAGCTGTGCTTTAAAGTTTAACTGAAAAGGGCTGGGATAGGACAATCTAATTACCCATCACTTACTGACTTAAATTGGCTTGAAGACCCGCTGAAAATGCGTTACTTCGTTGTTCCAGTATTCACGAATAATCGATTTTCAAATAGTGGAATTTCCGTGGGATTTGTGGTACCTCTATGCGCTTGTATCTGTGTTGTATGCCTTACGAGAAAGATTTATGTCTGTTTTTTGCAGTCTTCACCAGGCTCACCACTGCCCACTTAAAAGCCGCGTTTGTGTTGAAATTAAAATTTCCCGCGTCATAGTAGAATTTACGTTGCGGGGATGGCAGCAGATGTCCTGAACGTCATAACTAGAGCAGATAGTGGAAAATAAAAAAAACCCTTAGCAGAATCAAAATAATTCCGTGTTTTCAATACTCTTGATGACTATCCCTCCCTGCCGATGCAGAATCTCCGGGTACCTGCGGAAGAAAGCAAGAAGCGGTGTCGCAGCTGCTCCCAAAGATCGCCGTGATTTTTTGACACAGGATTCGAGTCGTTGAGTTTGAGTCGTGACAGACACGTTTACTCCTTCTTCCTGAGGATCACTGGCGTGTTTTGGACTTAGTCATATAGAGGATTAAATAGCATATAAGTGGCTTTTCAGTTAAACTTTAAGGCGGAACAAAATAAAAAGGAATCGATGAATAAGCGAAACGCCCTTGAGCAGTTTAACGAAACAATCCTCTCCTTCACCGTCTACTTGACTCACTTAACGCAGAGTCAATAAAAAAGCTGTGAATGAAATGACGCAACCATCAGGAACAAGAGCTGTAAGCTCATATGGCACTTGCATGTGTCAAGATGATTTGATTGATCAAGAGTAAGTTTCGACTTTGCGGTTGAGATGCGCGCTATAAGGGAGCTGGAACTTCATTTGTAAGCAAAACCCTTGAGGCAAAACTGCTAATGGGCTGATGGGCATCACGAAAATGCATATATTGCTTAAAAGTATTTTTTTTTACTTTGCGGTCAAGATTGGTACTTTAAGGAATAATCGGATTTGGGAAGTAGCAATTTCTAAGCAAATGTTGTTGAGTCTCCAATATTCCAGCGAAGTTTCATCGTCCTAGCACATCTGGAAGTACCTTAACGCGCGATCACCGGAATCCCAGACCCCCCTCCCCCTCCTCCAACTCCACCCACAATAACCGGAGCCAATCCTGTTCTGTAAATGATTAATCCAGAGCATCTGTTTGTCATTCCCACGAAGTTCGATCCAGATCACACCAGTCTAAGCGGGTCAAGTATTTTCCGCCCTCCCCCCGATAATTGCCGGATTCGGTCCGGAAATGAAAAAGGTCACAAGAGAAAAATGTCCTCTGTTTAATTATTAAATTTCACTCGAATCCGATCACCCGTTCCAAAGTTACGCATGACTCAATATTCCGGATTCCCCTCCCTCAACTCCCCCCCCCCAAGATTATCATATCGAGGATTTTTTTTTTATTCCAAGTCAGTTTGACCGGGTCCCTGATATGCCTTCCAAGTTTCGTCGTGAAAATCCCCCAAAAACGGAATTCCGGGATACCCCTCCTCCCCCCCCCCCCCCCTCAAGTGTCCGGATCAAGTCAAGTTATGTAAAAGATTTATATGGACCAGATGTTTGTTCTTCCCAGCAAGTTTCACTCCGATACCATCATTCTAACCGTTTCTCGAGATTTCCGGTCCACCCCCCACCCCACCCCACCCAGCTCCCCCGCGGTGCACGTAGCCAATCCGATTCAGCAAATGACTTACCTAGAGCATCTGTTTGTTCTTCCCACAAAGTTCCATCCCGATCCCTCCATTCTAAACGGGGCACGTATTTCCCCCCCCCCCCCCCAATAGTTGCCGGATCCGGTCCGGATATGAAAAAAATCATCGGAGAAATGTCCTCTGTTGAATTCTTAAATTTCACTCGAATCCGATCAACCATTCTAAAATTACGCATGACTGAAAATTTCGGATTCCCCTCCCTCCACTCCCCCCACCATTATCTGATCGACAAAATTTTTATTTTGAAGTCAGTTTGATTGGGTCCCTGATATGCCTGCCAAGTTTCATCGTGAAAGTCCCCAAAACCACCATCACCGGAATTCCGGGACCCCCCCCCCATAAGTGTCCGGATCAAGTACTATGGCCTAAAGGACTTATCTAGAGCAGATGCTTGTTCTTCCCAGCAAGTTTCACTCCGATCCCTCCATTCTAACCGTTTCTTGAAATTTCCGGTCTCCCCCCCCCCCAACTCCCCCCTGGCTACCGAATCCGGTCAAGACTTTAAACGGGACATTACAGATATATATTCTGTTCAGTTATGAAGTTTCATTACAATCCGATCATCCGTTCGAAAGTTACACACTTCTCAATTTCCCGGATTCCCCTGCGGATTCCCCTCCCTCCACTCCCCCACCATTATCTGATCAACAATATTTTTATTTTGAAGTCAGTTTGATTGGGTCCCTGATATGCCTGCCAAGTTTCATCGTGAAAATCCAAAAAACCACCATCACCGGAATTCCGGCCCCCCCCCCCCCCATAAGTGTCCGGATCCAGTACAATGGTCTAAAGGACTTATCTAGAGCAGATGCTTGTTCTTCCCAGCAAGTTTCACTCCGATCCCTCCATTCTAACCGTTTCTTGAAATTTCCGGTCTCCCCCCCCCAACTCCCCCCTGGCTACCGAATCCGGTCAAGACTTTAAACGGGACATTACAGATATATATTCTCTTCAGTTATGAAGTTTCATTACAATCCGATCATCCGTTCGAAAGTTACACACTTCTCAGTTTCCCGGATTCCCCTGCCCTCCACCACCCCCCCCCCCCCAAAATGGTCGGATCAGAAAACTGATTATTCCTAATTTTGTTTGGTCGGGTCTCTGATATGCCTGCCAAGTTTCATGGTCCTAGCACAACTGGAAGTACCCTAACTCGAAAAAGTGTGACAAAATGCCCTAAACTTTCAAGTTTCCAGCGCCCCGCACTCCCCCCCATATGGTCGGATCGGGAAACTGATTATTTCCAGGTTAGTGTGGTCGGGTCCGTGATATTCCTGCCAAGTTTCATTGTCCTAGCTCATCTGGAAGTACCCTCACTCGAAAAAGTGTGACAAAATGCCCTAAATTTTCAAGTTTCCAGCGCCCCAACTCCCCCGCATATGGTCGGATCGGGAAACTTATAATTTCCAGGTTACTTTGGTCAGGTCCCTGATATTCCTGCCAAGTTTCATTGTCCTAGCTCATCTGGAAGTACCCTAACTCGAAAAAGTGTGACAAAATGCCCTAAATTTTCAAGTTTCGAGCGCCCCCACTCCCCCGCATATGGTCGGATCGGGAAACCGATTATTTCCAGGTTCGTTTGGTCGGGTCCCTGATATTCCTGCCAAGTTTCATTGTCCTAGCTCATCTAGAAGTACCCTAACTCAGAAAAAAGTGACAAAATGCCCTAAATTTGCAAGTTTCCAGCGCCCCGCACTCCCCCCCATATGGTCGGATCGGGAAACTGATTATTTCCAGGTAGTTTGGTCGGGTCCCTGATATGCCTGCCAAGTTTCATTGTCCTAGCACATCTGGAAGTACCCTAACTCGGATATGTGGGACAAAAAAACTCGGACAGACCGACAGACCGACAGACGGAATTGTGATCGGTATATGGCACTTGAGCCAGAGGCTGCAAGTGCCATAAAAATGTAGAAATCAATCAGTTCAAGAGGGGCTTCCTCTCTGAAATTTTACATTTTCCAAGAACTAAAAACAACGTGCCGAGGACGAGGCACGTTTCCAAAGAAAAGGCTCTTTAGGCTTCCTCAACAAAGCGTGAGTATAGAATTGAACTTGAAGGGTTTCAAGCAATGTTTTACCAACAGTTCCTCGATGCTCAAAGTAAATCCCTCTGTCTAGACTTTCGTTTTTTTCGCCATTTATCAACAATTGTTGTGGTCATTTCTAAAGTTTCTTTCCCAGCTGTTTCGCCGATCCCACTAAAGCTTGGTGCCCACAGAACGCAAATCTTTTCCGCGTCCGACATTTCCATTTTCCGCCGCTCGGCGAATTCAATTCCTACGCCCCGCCGAGAACGAATACTTTAACGATTATCACTTTAATATAGGAATAAAATCCTTGTTTAATGATGTCCTCGAAAATGATATACATAGGCTACCTATGTAAATAAATAATGTCCCTGTCGATAATATATAATATGTAATCGTAAATTGGTTTCGAATTTTAACGTTCAGGATAGTATCAATACACTATTTCGTTCGCATTCAAATTATTTACCCTCTACAAACATCCTGCCCTCTCAGCCCATGAAATTATTGGCCAGTTTTTCATTCCTGAACCCGATTAATGTGATTGTCACTGTGTAAAAATTTTAAGTCTATTTAGCGTGTTTTTAAAATATATGAAAAGAATGTAGCCATGTTTATTTACATTGTTTTGTTTGGTGTTTTAATATATGTATTTTACTTTGTGTATTTTACTCATACTCCGATATTATGCAAAAAGCGGGTCATAAATAAATGAAAAATAAAATATCATTTTCTACGTTAGCTTGTATTTTCAACAGGCGAATGATTTCCGCTTTCAATGAATCCGCGTTCAATCGGCACCAAGCTTAAAGTTTAACTGAAAAGCCAACCTATTTTTGTGTCATTTAACTGGATACACCGAACTACTTGGATTCTGGTAAGGGATTTTTTTATTTTCCCTTATCTGCTCCAGTAGTGACGTTCACAATATCGACGGCCGTCCCCACTAGGCAAATTCTACTTTGACGCAGAAAATTTGAATCTCAACACAAACGCGGCTTTTCAGTTGCCAATGGTGAGCTTGGTGAGGAGTGCTGAGTGCCTGAACACGAATTTGTTTTCAAATCTTTTTGGCCAAGCATACAACAGAGGTACAAGCGCATCGAGGGGGAAAGTCTACTTTTCGAAAATCGATTATTTGAACAGTAGAGCAACGAAGTAACGCATTTTCTATCGGGCCATAAAGTCTACTTAAGTGAATAAGCGATGGGGGTAACTAGGTTGTCTTATCTCGGCCCTGTTCGGTTAAGCTTTAAGGGGTCATCCCTGAATCATCCTCCAACGTAGCTACTGGTAGTTGCAGGAATAAACAGCCTACGAACGACTACAATTCAATTAAAGTTTAACTGAAAAGAAACTTATCTGTGTGTCATTTAACTGAATACAGTGAATTATTTGGATTCTGCAAAGGGATTTTTTTTATTTTCCACTATCTGCTCTATTTATGACACTCGGAATATCTGAGGTCGTCCCCACAGCGTAAATTCTACTATGACGCAGGAAATTTCAATCTCAACACAAACATGGCTTTTCAGTGGGCAGTGGTGAGATTGGTGAAGATTGCTTAGTGCCCGAAAAAAAAAAATCATAAATCTTTCGCGTAAAGCATACAACAAAAATACAAGCGCATAGAGGTACGACAAATCACACGGAAACTCCACTATTTGAAAATCGACTATTCGTGAATAGCGGAAGAACGAAGTAACGCATTTTCAGCGGGTCTTAAAGCCTATTTAAGTGAAAAAGCGATGGGTAACTAGGTTGTCCTATCTCGGCCGTTTTCGGTAAAGCTTTAAGGGTTCATCACCTGAATCATCCTCCTACGCAGCCACTGGTAGTTGCAGGAATTAACAGCCAACGAACAATGAGAATTCAATTTATAGATTAGGCCCAATCTTTGAGAAACAGTTTCAAAGCCCTTGAATAAGAATTTAATCAAAAAGCAACTAACCTGACAGGCAGTACAGGGTTCGCCCTGGTCCCAGCCGCAATCGCTTCCACAGTTCCCATAAAAGGGTGCATAGCCGACGAGAAGGATATAGGCGACGATACCAAGGGACCAGAGGTCACAGCTTTTATCATAAGCCGACTCCGTTACAGTCACGAACGCGTCTACCACTTCTGGAGCCATGAACTCAGCACTCCCAACCTATAAAAGAAAATACAACTGAAAAAGAATACTAAGAAAAGAAAAATAATAAGCGTGAAGAAAAGGGCTTCAAAAAAGGGCTTTAAAAATTATTTTGGCGGATAAATACAAATCCTACCAACAAGCACTGGAAGAATTAGGGATGAAAACCCTTGCTTCGCGTCGGCACGATCTCACAATGAAATTCGGACTTGAGTGCCTTGCCTCGGAAATGCACCGTGAGATCCCGCCACCCGAAGATGAAAAATGAATGGATCCCAACAAGGAGTATTTCTAGGGCAGCTAAGAAAGCTCAGCTAATGAACACGCCCGCTCATAGCACTGAACGCTATTTTAACTGATTTGTGCCTTTTTTTATCCGTAATTTTAATGTGAATTAACCCAATTGTAATTTGACAATCCCGTGCATTTTGTTTTATCAGAATTTCGAGAATAAATGAATTTGAAAAGGGAAATGTCGTAAACATCATGCTCCTGCGCTTGCATTGTGAGTAAAATACATTAAAGGTTTACCCACGGCGCGTGCAGTTTCAAATATTTTGCGTACCATCTTCGCTTCGGAGAGCGGTGCAAGTATTGTGGCATTTCGATATTTCTGAACCATTTCATCGTGAAAAAAAAAAAATTCTAGAAGAGTTGTGCTTTAAGACCCCTTGGACGGCACACAGGTTGTGACATATGGGTGACAAAGGTGATCTCTTCAGTCAGTACCCTGTGACCGCTCTGACGCGTGATACAGCTGACGCGGCGTAAAGTTATTGGATTTGCAATAATTGACGTAGGTCGCAGTCTAGATATGCATGAGCCATATCTTTGGGAAAAGTGACCTCCTGCTGACTCTTGACCCTCAAAGATCGGTTTCAAAATGAAAGCCCGGTCATCAACCCTTGGAGGTATTCGACCTTACACCTAACGGAAAAACAAAACAAAAAACTGACTGGCGTTAGCGTTACGTTGCCGTGAGAGCGTAGCTTATAGTTTGCCTTTTATAAAATTGTTGGCTTCGATGTATTCTTATACAAAAAATATTGTAAAAGTGTTTGGTAAAGGGTTATCTAAGCCGTTTTTTAGTTTGATGGGAGTAAAGCAGGGTAGCACACTGTCGCCTAAGTTATTTTCCATATTTATTAATGATATCGTTGATTTTTATGAAAAGAAGTGGGCGCCTGTGGTGAAACTTGGCGAGAGAGCTCTTTCACTGCTTCTATTCGCTGATGACTTAGCCCTCATAGCAAAATCGGCAGAAGAGCTACAGACCCTACTAAACCTAGCAGAGGAATACATGGAGAGGAAAAAGCTAGAAGTCAACACAGAAAAAACGGAGGTACTTGTGCTGAGAAAAAATACTCGCAAGAAACAGGAGATTGCATTTTTCTACAAGGGAACAAAACTTAGAACGGTTAAAGAAACTAAATATCTTGGTTTCACTGTTTCAGCAAACGGGAGCTGGAAAAAACATATTTCTAAATTAGCATCCCGAGGAAAGGCTGCAATCTTCTCCATTTTCAGAAATAGTAGCCTAATGGGTCTGACAGACCTTGCCCTACATAAACAGATCTTCAACTCAAAAGTTATGTCTGTCATACATTATGGATGCGAAATATGGGGGGCAGACGCCGCGAAATGCTTAGAAACGATTCAGTTGCAATATTTCAAAAGAATATATGGTTTGCACCTTACAACCCCCACGCTAGTCCTAAAAGGTGACCTGGGACTGTTTTCTCTGGATCGGAACAGAAAAATACAGATGATTCGATACTGGCTTAAGATACTGGATCTGCCACCCGAGCGCCTGGAGAAAGAAGCTTACGTGGACATGCTAGCATCCAAGAGGAAGTCATCCTGGCCGCATAGAATAAAACGGATCCTAGACGAAACCGGGTTCTCCTATATATGGAATGAAGGGAAAGGCCGCAATGTAAATACCAGTGAATTTCTAGGTACATTAAAATCAAGAATTGAAGACCAACAGATTCAGTTGTGGTGGAGCGATCTTCACAAGTCATCTAGTCTAAAACTGTATCAGGAAATTAAAGAGTATTTTGGTACTGAGTTTTATTTAAAGTTGAAAATCCCAGTAAAATTTATTCGTTTATGGATCCAGGCAAGAGCAAACTGTCTACCAGCACTTGGTAAAAGTTTTTGGAAAAGGAAAAGTGGGGGTCCGGAACTCCGGAAGCGCAGTATCCTTGTCCTTTTTGTAATTCGAGTGATGAGGGGCTGGGCCATGTTCTCTTGAGGTGTGAGGAGCTTTCTAATATAAGGGGTACTCTTTTTCAGAATGGGGGGGATGAGCTACTTCTAGGTATCCTTAAGTCTGCAAATGCTAGGTCTATAGTGTGTTTTGGAAACATGATAGAAAAAGTTATTAGTTTAGCAGAAAGTCGGTAGGATATTAAGTTAAGAATGTGAGGTTGTTTGTCACTTGAGATTGTTGTTTGTTTTGTTTTTCTGTATATGGCTTAATAGCTTTCAAATACAGATATATATATATATATATATATATATATGCGAATCAGTCGGAAAGTATAGCCTATACTTCTAAACGTGGATCAGCCGGATATGCTTGATCCAATCAGAAGAAAGCTGTTGGAATAGTCTACTGTCAACGCAATGTCCAAATCTTATTCCCTATATTCCTACTTCCAACCTTAGAAGTGAGATCGGTTACCCTTTGCACTCTCTTCGGAAAAGGATCGCGTTCCCATCCTGATTCTGTTTTTCTAGACCCAGATTCCAGATCCACAACCAAAAAGCGCGCTTACTCAAAAGAACAAAATCAGAAAGAGCCCGAACTCTCCCCCTATGCCCATCAAAACACATTACGAAAAGAAGATCTATAACGAGGTATGTCGACACAGTAAAACCATAATTTTAGTCACTTTTTTGGTAGTGTTTCTGCTTCGTTTTGTTTTTCAAATTTGTATGACAACCCGTGATTGGTCATTTACGTATTTTAACTCTAACTTTTTAACTTTGAACTTAACTTTACGATGCACTTGAACAGAAATGTCAAGATTCGGCTGACATGCTACGAAAGACAGTCTGACAATTCACTCATTCATGTATCCGGACACAACCGCTTCCAAATCCAAACATAGTACCCGGATCCTGTCCTGCTCTATGAATGGTCGATCTGGGGCATTTCTTCTCGCCATCTCTCGAGTTTCGGATCATCCTTTCACGAGGTTAGCATGTAACAAGTTCAGACCCCCCCCCCCCTCCCGCACACACACCAGGATCCGTCAAGAATGTTCCAGAAAACAGTTTCTTGACAAATCGGTGCGCGGAAGTGTCATGGCTAAGAGACAGAAAAACACGTCGAAATAACTGACAGAACATGATTTTCTCGACGATACGGACAGCTGTGTGAAAGTGTCATGGCTACGAAGAATAATAAACATTCGAAACATTTAACCGAACAAGATAAAACAGACATCCATGAGCCCAAATGACCCTAGCTGTCCCCGAATTGTGCCCGAATTCAGTCCGGACGCATAAATGGCCCTTCACAACTATCAATTTTCGGTATCCTTTCATGAGCTATGAACGTCACAAGGCTCCCGACCCCCCACCCACCCCCACCTGCCAAATCGGACAAATGCGAAGAGGTTTCTCGGTTATGAAAAATAAAAAATATACCGAAATGGCTAACTGAACATGAAAGCTTTGGACAGTGTTATACACACCCAAGTTTCTTCACCAAAACCGTTAGAAACGGGAAAATTACTGAAACCTATTTGTCATATCGACATAATCTTTTTAAGTGACTGGGTAGTAGAAATAAAAGAGCTTATGACACGAAAAC
Source organism: Branchinecta sandiegonensis (assembly GCA_030848855.1). Lineage (NCBI taxonomy): Eukaryota > Metazoa > Arthropoda > Branchiopoda > Anostraca > Branchinectidae > Branchinecta > Branchinecta sandiegonensis. Next base: position 17,899,146 of record JAUPMV010000012.1, on the reverse strand, counting down.
CATTTTGTTGCGTGAAACCTGACCATCTTTTTGCGCGAAAAAAACACTAATAAATACAAAATCACGTGGCGCGACACTGTGTTTAATCCAAGACCATCACGCACAAAATACTTGGCTTAAGACCGGACAAACAGTTTTAGTTGGCAGCGTCAGGTCGGGAACCAAAAGGGAGAAATAAAATTTAGGTCAAACTACGAAGAAAAGTTAAGAGCTCTATTGGTCGGGTCGAAGCAGCGGTTCAGCAGCAGGAAGGTCCTATAAGCAGACATGAAAATGGTTGGGCAGACGGGTTGGGAGCATATCCCGAGACAAATTTTCACGAGACAATCGGCTTTTGACAAGTGTTACTAGGCAAATCCGCAAGAGGCAATCAGAGCATTAGACAAATCTTCGAGAAGCAATTATTCATTAGGCAACCCTCCCACGAGACAACCTGGATGAAGAAAATAGGATTAAGACAATCAGCTTAGGGTGAGTCCAGTACAAGGGAAAGAATGTAATGGCAAGTTTACTCTAACTTCCACGGCTGACCACAACCACATCATAGAAGAGAATTTATTGCACAAAAAGCCTGAGGCCATGGCAAAAACTGAAACAAAAAAGAGAACACTTAAACGAAATAATAGAACTAAACTAAAAGAAATTTCTCTGTGGGCTAAAGCTACCTTTAGGAACCTTACCAGCCTCTTCACATCTTGAAAACACTTACTTCCAATAACGTTCATCATCCATACTTCATCATTCCCAAAAATCTCAACCCGCAGGTCATCTAGCTCACGGCATTCACACATCAAATGCAACAAATTCTCATTCTCACTACCACACATCGGGCAAAAATAGGGACCAGTACGTCCTAGTTTATTCCCCAAATATTTCCTCCGTTTTCCCAATGGCAAACAATCAGCCCGGCAACTTATTAGAATTCTTAGATCCACCCACTTAATCCCAGCCTTAAAATAAACCTCTTCCCCCCATGTCTCTTTATATATAGTATAAAACCTATTTATAGTATAAAACCTCGCAGCGACTGTCAACGACAAAGTTCGGGAGTTAGCGAAGAGAAAAATTGACAGTTCGACCAGTATTCCTACCAAGAAAGCCTACAAAGAAGCCCTTCGAGAAGTCTCCGCAAACGCCATCCAAGATGCTGCAGCGCTGTCGATGAGTTCGTCGAATAGAAAGTCATTTTGTCGGATTTACATCACGGATATTTGTCTTGAGTAAGGTTTGCCTCGCGATAATTTGTCTTGTGAAAAATTGCCAAATGACTGACGTGTCTCACGAACATTTGTCTAGACATTTTTGGCTCGTGATAGACTTGTCTCGTGATAGGTAGCCGACGGGTTGATGTTTATTCGTAGCAAGTCCAAGTCTACAGTATAAATACCGACTGCGGGACCAAGGACCATGCCTGATCACGTATGGCTTACAAAGTTTACTGGGATATTTCGGAGGACGGATGATATCTTAGAACAGAATAAGGTTCACCTAAATCGAACCGCTTGTTCGGGAAAGGCGTGGCACGAACTGCCGGATTTTCCCTCTCCTTAGAAGCCCCCACGGATGGTCGGAAAGTTTTCAGAGCTTCAGTTTAAGTGTACCTCCCCAGTTCAATCACCCTAGCTTCCATGAAGTGCCCCAAAATATGGCACTTCGTCGTGCTTTTTTTATTATTTTATTTTGAAGTTGTACAAACCTCATGCCTATAAGGTAGAGATTATTCCTAAAACTTCTTTTGCTGTCACTAATCATAAGAGGGGGGAGGGTATGTACGGAAGAGAATCAATTTCACATTACCAAGGCGAAAGAAAGTAAAATAAACATGGACTTATTTGTAGAAGTTAGGTAACGCGAATGGTTAAAAGTGGTTAAAACAGATTAAAATTACGTCACTGAGCCACAAAAGTACGAAACACGATTTCCTACTCTTGTTTAAAAAACGAAAAAAATAACTTAAATTTACAAAAGATGCTATGGAATTATAAAAGAAAAGAGGGAGGAGGCAATGAAGAATAATATAAGTCGAGGGGGGGGGGGCAGATTAAAAGTCTGAAATACGCGAGTCGTTCCACGCTACACAGAGATCCCGATATCAACAGCATGCCTGGGCAGAGAGATGCTCTGTGCCTCGTAACCAGAGCAAAATAACACTAGGGAGAAGCGCCAAGACCTATGATTTCTATGTATAAGAAACGAGCTTTAGTTGTAGCGCCGTCCACTACGCTCGGGACATTCAAAGTGAGAAAAACTTGCGGGTTCGAAAATTTTTAGTACAGCGAATATGCGGTCTGCACACATTTTGCTGTGTTTAGGTTATGAAGTTTTTTGAGCCAGCGCTGGTGCACGACTAACCGAGTTTCAGTAGGGACGTTCTCTATCGCTAGTGTGCTAGTGTCACAGCTATTCAAGTGTGTGCCGCTTTTTTAAGTCTTGGCGCTACTCTCTAGTGTTATTTTGCTCTGCTCGTAACTATCAAGTAACCACAACCGCCAAGACCGCAAAATGCAATTAGTTCAAAGTCCATTCCGATATTGCGCAGATACAGAATATGCGGCGCAGCTTTCAACGGACCATTTAATCAAAATTTCGAGAATCTCTATTTCTCAGGAAGCGTTTATAAATAAAACGCACCTTCAACCATCCTTGAAGATTATCAAAACAATGTTGCATGAGATAAGAAGTGCATTTTTTTATTTATCTGTAACTGCGGCGAGACAGCCGGTTGGATTGCGTTTGTTTTTATTTGTTTTTGTCTCTCACTACCCTATTATTTACATAGAAATAGGAAGTAGGGCATAAGAGATTCGCATCAAATCTCAGGCTTATCAGTGACCACCATCCTTTTTACGAAACTAAAAGAAAGATCTGTCAAAGTAGTCATGTAGGCTGAGTTTTGTTTAACATTTATGGGAATTACTCAGCCTTCTTATAAATTAATTCAAAAAGCCAGTTTGGATCAGCGCAGGAGTTCTGCAGAAGCTCGGCATCTACTGGCCAGTGAAGCCTGGGGAGCAATGACCGACGCGGGGTACAGGTAGGCACACAAGGCTACTTTTGAAACTGAAACGAGTGGGTGTGAACGGACAAAATTTAGCTTGGATAGAGAATTTCCTAACCTCCACAACACAGCGAGTAAGAGTGATATGTCTGCCAAGTTCATCGCTTAGCACATTTGGAAGTACCCTACACTCGAAAAAGTGTGACAGAAAAACGGACCGACAGACAGAATTGGGATCGGTATATGCCACTTGAGCCAGAGGCTGCAAGTGCCATAAAACAGAAGAGCTGAGGGGAGAGATTTGATAGAAGGAACGAATGAATCATTTTTCTTTCCTGTTTTTTTTCCTCTCTTTCTTTACCTCTGTTTTTTTTGAAAATATATTAGATTAGTTTTTCTGTTAATATTTATTGAATAGTTTTAAGTTAAAAGGTGGTTAGAAGATACAGCCACCCACAGGATTTGTTGTCTTTTATGTGGTTGTCGAGTTTTTATGGCACTTGCAGCCTCTGGCTCAAGTGCCATATACCGATCACAATTCCGTCTGTCGGTCTGTCGGTCGGTCCGAGTTTTTTTGTCCCATATATCCGAGTTAGGGTACTTCCAGATGTGCTAGGACAATGAAACTTGGCAGGCATATCAGGGACCCGACCAAACTAACCTGGAAATAATCAGTTTCCCGATCCGACCATGTGGGGGGGAGTGCGGGGCGCTGGAAACTTGCAAATTTAGGGCATTTTGTCACTTTTTTCTGAGTTAGGGTACTTCTAGATAAGCTAGGACAATGAAACTTGGCAGGAATATCAGGGACCCGACCAAACGAACCTGGAAATAATCAGTTTCCCGATCCGACCATATGCGGGGGAGTGGGGGCGCTCGAAACTTGAAAATTTAGGGCATTTTGTCACACTTTTTCGAGTTAGGGTACTTCCAGTTGTGCTAGGACCATGAAACTTGGCAGGCATATCAGAGACCCGACCAAACAAAATTAGGAATAATCAGTTTTCTGATCCGACCATTTTGGGGGGGGGGAGGGCAGGGGAATCCGGGAAACTGAGAAGTGTGTAACTTTCGAACGGATGATCGGATTGTAATGAAACTTCATAACTGAAGAGAATATACATCTGTAATGTCCCGTTTAAAGTCTTGACCGGATTCGGTAGCCAGGGGGGAGTTGGGGGGGGGGAGACCGGAATTTTCAAGAAACGGTTAGAATGGAGGGATCGGAGTGAAACTTGCTGGGAAGAACAAGCATCTGCTCTAGATAAGTCCTTTAGACCATTGTACTGGATCCGGACACTGATGGGGGGGGGGGCCGGAATTCCGGTGATGGTGGTTTTTGGATTTTCACGATGAAACTTGGCAGGCATATCAGGGACCCAATCAAACTGACTTCAAAATAAAAATTTTGTCGATCAGATAATGGTGGGGGGAGTGGAGGGAGGGGAATCCGCAGGGGAATCCGGGAAATTGAGAAGTGTGTAACTTTCGAACGGATGATCGGATTGTAATGAAACTTCATAACTGAACAGAATATATATCTGTAATGTCCCGTTTAAAGTCTTGACCGGATTCGGTAGCCAGGGGGGAGTTGGGGGGGGGGGGAGACCGGAAATTTCAAGAAACGGTTAGAATGGAGGGATCGGAGTGAAACTTGCTGGGAAGAACAAGCATCTGCTCTAGATAAGTCCTTTAGGCCATTGTACTTGATCCGGACACTTATGGGGGGGGGGGGGGGGTCCCGGAATTCCGGTGATGGTGGTTTTGGGGATTTTCACGATGAAACTTGGCAGGCATATCAGGGACCCAATCAAACTGACTTCAAAATAAAAATTTTGTCGATCAGATAATGGTGGGGGGAGTGGAGGGAGGGGAATCCGAAATTTTCAGTCATGCGTAATTTTGGAATGGGTGATCGGATTCGAGTGAAATTTAAGAATTCAACAGAGGACATTTCTCCGATGATTTTTTTCATATCCGGACCGGATCCGGCAACTATTGGGGGGGGGGGAAATACGTGCCCCGTTTAGAATGGAGGGATGGGGATGGAACTTTGTGGGAAGAACAAACAGATGCTCTAGGTAAGTCATTTGCTGAATCGGATTGGCTACGTGCACCGCGGGGGAGCTGGGTGGGGTTGGGGGGGGGGGTTAGACCGGAAATCTCGAGAAACGGTTAGAATGATGGTATCGGAGTGAAACTTGCTGGGAAGAACAAACATCTGGTCCATATAAATCTTTTACATAATTTGACTGGATCCGGACACTTGAGGGGGGGGGGAGGAGGGGTATCCCGGAATTCCGTTTTTGGGGGATTTTCACGACGAAACTTGGAAGGCATATCAGGGACCCGGTCAAACTGACTTGGAATAAAAAAAAAATCCTCGATATGATAATCTTGGGGGGGGGGGAGTTGAGGGAGGGGAATCCGGAATATTGAGTCATGCGTAGCTTTGGAACGGGTGATCGGATTCGAGTGAAATTTAATAATTAAACAGAGGACATTTTTCTCTTGTGACCTTTTTCATTTCCGGACCGAATCCGGCAATTATCGGGGGGAGGGCGGAAAATACTTGACCCGCTTAGACTGGTGTGATCTGGATCGAACTTCGTGGGAATGACAAACAGATGCTCTGGATTAATCATTTACAGAACAGGATTGGCTCCGGTTATTGTGGGTGGAGTTGGAGGAGGGGGAGGGGGGTCTGGGATTCCGGTGATCGCGCGTTAAGGTACTTCCAGATGTGCTAGGACGATGAAACTTCGCTGGAATATTGGAGACTCAACAACATTTGCTTAGAAATTGCTACTTCCCAAATCCGATTATTCCTTAAAGTACCAATCTTGACCGCAAAGTAAAAAAAATACTTTTAAGCAATATATGCATTTTCGTGATGCCCATCAGCCCATTAGCAGTTTTGCCTCAAGGGTTTTGCTTACAAATGAAGTTCCAGCTCCCTTATAGCGCGCATCTCAACCGCAAAGTCGAAACTTACTCTTGATCAATCAAATCATCTTGACACATGCAAGTGCCATATGAGCTTACAGCTCTTGTTTGTATAGTGTAGTTGTGTTTTTTTGGTGAAGTTAAAAATATCTGAATCTGAAAAAAAAAGAAACACAGAAACTTACCGGAGTGAGTAGTTCCGGGGTTGACAGGGGCGAGTTAGTTTCTTCATGAAACTTAATGCCAGAGCCCAAGTCGAAATCACAGAGCTTCACCGGAGAGGCGCTCTCCGGATTAACGCAGAGAATATTCTCCGGTTTCAGGTCACGGTGAGCAATGCCTGAAAAGAGGCCACGTCACATATGACAATTTGTCTTAATTTAAGAAGTCCAAAACTCCTATGGCCTTTGCCGACAATCGAGGGCACCGATGACAGCCTACATCAAGGACACCATGTCCCAGCCAAGGTCAACGAAGTCAACTAAAGCCAATACACACAGAGCCGAACAATATAACGGTCAAGCCTTTCAAAATGCAGACTGTCTGCATCGAGGTTCCTTAAACGTTTCAACTTCAACGTTTCAACAAAGAAGGAGATTAAAAGATGAGATCATGTTATTTTAAATATGCAAAGCACCTGCTCCACTTGTCGAAATTATACCATAACCAAATCGGAGAATCGAACATCGGAGAAGTTCAAAATTCAAGATACGAGTGTTACCCTTTTGGATGTATCTTCGTCTCTACAAAAAATCATTGACAACTGAACCCAACCAGCGCACGACCTTCTCCACTGCCTCCTGGCCGAAAACTGAAAATTTGTGTCTTTTTCTGTGTTATTTATTTTTTCATTTACTCGGCTTTTTCGAAATGGCGGGTTATAAATAAATTACTTACTTACTTAAACAGGGTCGGCACAGACTGGACGGAAAACCGAGAGATCATCTATCGTCATATCGCCACTATCATCTATCGTCACTATCATCTATCGTCACTACTTACAACATCACTGACCCGCTTACAGCAGTTGGACAACTTGTACAGAATTACAACAATGAGATTAGTCATCAATGGGAGAGCATTCTTCTACAATAGCGTAGTTTCGTAGATAGGCAATGTTGTCGTATAGACTCTATGTTTGTCTGGTGTCCTCTTAGTGTTTCCTTCTTCTTTTCTTTCTTTATTCCTACTCCGTCTATGTGCTTTTTGATGGGTGAAAAAATAAAATAATTATTATTCACAAAATCTGTTAGTGACAGCAAAAAAGATACTCACCTTTCTTGTGCAGAAAGGCCAGAGCCGAAGCGAGATCCCTTATAACAAGGGATGCTTCACGCTCTGTGAAGTGTCCTCGTCGCTGCACATGGCTGAGAAGGGGGCCACCAATCACCTTCTCAAAGACGAGGTAAAATCGGTCTTCTTCCTCGAAGAACTCGATGAGCTGAATGATGTTCGAGTGTCCATGGCAGTGGTGGAGGGTCTCGACCTCCTTAAAGACCCGTGATCGGCTGTGGCCAGGTACTTTTGAGATTATCTGAAAGGAAACAGAATACTCACTCAAAGAATCATAACGCTTGTGTACTGAGCGAAAAGGCCATACAGGATTTAATACACGTTGTACTTGACAAATAAACTATTTCATCTCTAGAAATACTATGTTACGTAAACTAAGCTAAACTTTCATTCCTGAGACTAAATCGTAGTCACATAATTACAAACATCTACGATACATTTGGGGTTTGTAGATTTCACGATACTCGTTTTCAACACCAATGCGTAGGTTATACGAATTGCCAATAAATTTCATTCCTACCGATTTATCATGAGATTTCATGACTTTTATGAAATTCTCAAGGTCGGAAATGAATCACACGAAATTAATGTGATAATCTACCGATATACGAAAATAATCCGATTTTTGACGATTAGCCTCCGACGACAAAATTTAGTACTCAAGTTCGGCAACTGGATTTGCTTCCATTATTTTTACCGAAGACTTCGTCGAAAAGGTTAGTCGCGTAGGTTACCTTGTGCAGTGGTTCCCAACCGGTGGTACGCGTACCCAAAGGGGTACGCGAGACCCTTGCAAGGGGTACGCGAAGGTACCAAAAGTAACTACGAAGCTGTATAGCTTCAAAATCTCGCCTCACTCATTTCTTATTGCCAAAAGTATAATATTACCAGCAGAGGCTTCACCAGCCGAAATGTTATCTTGAGGGCAAGGTATTTTTACTGACTGGCTGGTCAATGTTACCGACTATTTAAAAAAAAAAAAAATGTTTTTCGAAAAATTGCGGCGCTCCGCGCCGACTCGTTTCTTTAGAACCGTCTGGCCGACCACTTTGGGGGGAGGAGTGTTGCAAATCCTTGCGTGACGCCTCTGATAACGAGCCGTAGTGAAAGTCCATGAAATAATGTTGATTTTAAAACAGCTAGCCTACTGCCGTAAAATCTGTTCCTGTGTCAAACAATGTTGTATCAAGAAGAATCGAAGACATTGTAAGTGATATTGTCATTGAGGTTGCGAATTAGCTAACGAAAATGTTTGCGAAGCAGCTTTGCCAAACACAGAAGCAGGCTGACTGTAAGAAGATTGTTGTTAAAGACGTCAACGAGCAGAGATTTGACAGAATTTTAGCTACAAATCAGTCTCAAGTATCTCACTGGTTTTGTATATATTTCTACACATGTATACTTTATCATTTATGATGATAGCCTAACTATCGTCTTTTTCACGTTCTGAAAGAGGCGGTACTGCAACCTTTTCGAACCTTTAATTAGGGGTACGCGGTACGGAAAAGGTTGGGAACCACTGACCTAGTGGATTCATAAGGAAACAAATTGCGAAGATCCGTCTTCATTTTATGTGTATTCTTATCAAAAGATCAACGATGCGCAGCGAATTGGTGAAGTGTTGTCGTGCTAACAGACGGACAGACTTTGTCATCGGTATTGCGACACTAACGTTTTGGGATCCCACAGCGTATTAATTTGCAACTCAGTTTTATTCGGTAATATCTTGCATATTCTCAGCTGCAATTTTCACAGAAAGGTCTTTGAATCCTTGTTTGAACTAAGAGAAGGGAAGGGGGTTCCATTTTTTACTGGAGTTAAAAATGTACAAGCGAAATTTTGTACCCATTTTTCTACCGATATATTCTTTGCGTGTACCGATAATCCCCTGATTTTTTGCAACCTTCGCCTGAGTTTATGTAAAGAAAAGTGAAAGCACCGTTGCAGCCCCTGACCGCTTCAGCGCCCTATCGTCCGGAATAGGAATTAAAGGCTCACTTATGATGATAAAACGGATATCACCTGTGGAATCCCCACTAAGAATACTGACTATCGGCTTTTGTTTCCGGTCCGGTTCCAGACAGGCCATTAAACCAAACGAAAAAACAGTAGTGATGCAAAAAGGCATTAATATTCAAAGAGTGAACATTGGTGGTGGGCATACCGAATGAGATAAACGGCACCGTATTTTTCGACATGGTCGAACTAATTGTTTGAACACAGAAGTCCGGTTTCTGGCTCAAATTGGCTCAAAGCGACAGGAAATATTTTTTTTAGATTAGCCCATTCTGATACTCGGTCTACTCCTTCCGTTCTCACCCATCACTAACTCCAGTTTACTCGACGTGGGCATTCTGAACCGTGGGCATTTTGAACCGTGGGCATTATGAGTCGTGGGCAATTTGAGTCGCGGGCATTGTGATCGTGGGCATTATGGGTGTTAGCCCCTACTACACCTTGAGTAGCTGATGCAATTTTCAAAGTGAACTTACGGATGGTGCGATGTCCAAAACAAGCTCATAAAACAAGTAACGACAGGAAATATAGTGAGCAAGCAGGAACTGTCGCAGATCTGACTCATAAAATCAATAATACCGGCACTTTTCATGTAGCATGTGTTTTTTTCAAGGATAAGTACTGCCAGTACTATTACTGCCGATCATATCCCAGACAGACGACATGACTCACTATTTGCTATGACTCCTCTTACATGAGAAATCGACTCATCATCGAACACGCTCATGCATAAAAAAGACACAAACATCCCAGAGATTGAAACAAGTGCGCAAGCGCTCAGACGTGGAGTGTAAAAGTAAAATGTTTATCACACTCTTACTGATCGCAAGCCACCAGTTTATTTAGATTTGAACTTGATTGTCCGGTTGCTGTTTTGGCTAGAGAAAAAACCCACACAGAACGTCTTCTTTTCCAGATGACGAAATTTTCCACGTTTGATTAGCAAAGAATTATAAGACTTAATTGATTACTTTTTGTATGTCTTCAGGAATACCACACTGGTCTGTTTTTTTTATTTATTTGTATTTAGATGGCATTAGATGGAAATCATTATTTTGATCCTTGGCTCCCTATGTGCCATGATGGCTCTCCCGGATAATCGGCTGAGATTTAGTCGAGACCGAATTATTTCAAACCTAGGAAATTTGGTGTGTTTTTTTTTTAATTTGCTCACTATTTGACGGTGCTTTTTGTGGTTTTGAACATTCATAGTGTCAGTAGGGATGGTTATCGTTGCGTGTGTGGTAGAAAGACCTTTTTTGTGATCCGCTTTAAGCGACAGGAAATATAGTGAGCAAGCAGGAACTGTCACAGATCTGACTCATAAAATGAATAATACCGGCATTTTTCATCTAGCATGTGTTTTTTCCAAGGATAAGTACGGCCAGTACTATTACTGCCTCGTATCCCAGACAGACGACATGACTCACTATTTTCTAGACTCTTCTTTCCCGAGAAACCGACTCATCATCGAACACGCTCATGCATAAAAAGGACACAAACATCCCAGAGATTAAAAAAAAAACCATGTTGCTACGAGACAAACAGTATTTGTCATTCAACATAATTAAGTTTCTTAAGGAGACAAATTCCGCGTAACTAGCCTGGATTTTATGAGCGTGTTCCACACTTCTAACAATAGTAACTATCAGTTACTATTTTCGTTCTAACCTCGTGGAAAGTAACTACGCTGACCGTTTCAACCTTCTCGAAATAGTAACTATTTGCTTACCGTGCTCGAGAGCGTAGTAAGCGTGGTAACTACGCAACTCTGTAACGTGATTGGTCGGACTCGCCCATGGCATAATATTCTGCTGGAATTAGAAAAATCGTTCCAGCCTTGACGGCAAAAAGCCAGAATTCGCGACGTCATGCGTAGTAACTATGGTAAGTAGGGTGGAACACGCTCTATGTCGCCTTGTAATGAAACTGTGTTTTGCACACGAAATATTCCAAACTTTGTTTTCTCAACTGCGTAGTTGGATCCCATCTCGTCCAGCTTTGTTGTTACTAAGCCGGGAATAAGAGTTTCAACAAATTACAGTCTTGGATTTCTGCAATGTGAGGCGGTTAGCAGAACGCTATGAACAGTATGCACTGAGACGCCAATTTACGAGAAAAAAAAATATCTGCCTTGAATTTCTGAAATGGAACGTTCAGTGGAACATTTTCACATTCCGCACTTGATATTTGTTATACGAGAATACATTTTAAGAAAGTCGAGCTCCGGTAAAAGCAAAGTAGAGGAGTACTAGTGTAAATAAAAAAAATGTCATCTGCCAAAATCGGACAGGCCTACATATAACTATCCCTAGAGCGCCTCAAATGGAACTGGTTTAATTGAGTCAGCTTCTTAAATCTCACAAAGCGAATGTATCCAGCTTTTCCGTTAATTACTGCTAGACGACTGTCCTTAAAATATGAAGTATGAATTATTACGACGACTGTGTGATATGTGAAGAGGCACTCTAAACCTGATGTTACGGCGAGGGGTGTAGTAGGCCGAACAAAAGATGGTTAATGTCCATATATACAGTCATCGGAGTCAGGACAGCCTAGGGCGTCTGGTGGCCTACTACACGTGCAGACTTCACGGGGTCATTATGGATTTCTCCGGTCGATTCACACTAAGGTTTGCGTACCGAACCACAATAGGCTATAAACCACCCATCATACACTAGGCCTTACAGGCCAGCCCACTCTAAGGAGCTCTAAACAAGACTCATAACAATGACCTAAGGTCCGTAAATAAACAAAAGGTTTTATTCTCTGGTATGAACAGTACTTACAAAATAAATAGCCTTTAAGTAAAAAGGTTTGTTCCCGGTCGAGACCCCGGAAAAGAAGTCCTACGAAGTATCATGGGCCCTTGGCACTGCAGATGCCACTGGTCTATAAGCCTATCTCGTTGTTGAGCTATGCCTTAATGAAGTGTGTCATTATCTTCCATCCCATAGTTTGGCCAACATTTCCGATTAATCATTTTTGTTAAAAAAAAAATTCAATAAGAAGTGCGCACCTCAAACAATTTGAAACGTTTCCAAATCGTGTAAGAAAGGAACGATTTTAAAAGTTTTGCGGGCATTTAAATTGCGGTTTTGTCATAGAGCTTATCTTCTGTTGCGGGAAGGAAAATGTCAGTCAACACAAAACTACATGTCCTCAACTCCAAACGAAGAAGAAGAAGCGCATAAAAAAGGCTCCTGCCCGTTGTCCTTTTTTGCGTTAAGTCGTTGTAATGTATTTATCAGTTGGATAGGAATGTCTTCGCGGCAAACTGAACTATCTGATTCAACAACGGCCATAGTTTTTCATCATCCCTCGCGATTCCGAGGGCATGTCACTGTCTACACTTTTTCCCCCGATTCCCAACATGGTTTTACTTCTGCATACTACTATCCTATAGGGGTGACTGTACATTCCTTACTCTATACGCAGTCCTACTCCCATCCCCCAGATGGATCCAGTCGGATTAGGTCCCTTATGAAAAGGAAATCAAATGGGGTCGCTAATCATGCAGTGGCCGCTGCATGAAAACCTAACCTAGCCGTTTACACACACTAGGAATATATTCTGAAAAAATCCATAGCAGCATTAAAATAGCAGGTGCCGGCTAAAAAATACGCTTTGAAGGACCTGTCGTAACTATATTACTGATTCACCGCAAGTTCCTTAATCGCTCCAACAATTCTAACTTTTTTCGAAGCTTCCGATGTCATTTTTATCCAGCTTAACCGGCACTGCACTGACTTTGCTAACTACTTCCGATGAGCTCATTGGTCAGAATGGCAGGTTATACAGTTCTCTCGGCGTGAGAAACAGCCGGGATGGGTCTGTGATTCTTAAATCTTACCTTTACAGCATATTCAATATCGGTCCAGATGTTAACACAAGTTTGCACAGAGGCATAGGCTCCCTCTCCAAGGAATTCTCCCGTTAACCGATACAGGTCTGAAAGAACAAAAGATGATAATCCTGTATCCGAAGAACTTGAGAACTACAAGGGTACTAGAAATGCATTTTAAGCTAAACCCTTGTGGCTCAAAGATCATGGATAATAAGTTGTTGTGTCTAGTTATTTATTTATTAGATACAAGTAGTATTATTAAATTGCAGCACAAGTCCTTAGGACTTTCTTTTTGCTGCAATGGGATATTAGTATTGTTATTTTATTTTATTTTCAATGTTTTGGTTAAAAATAAAAAACCTACCTACCTAAAAAGAAAATAAAACCTACCTACCTCTAATGTATCGTTTGGTCAAAAGTTTATTTTTGTTTTTGTTTTTCGCTGTGCGGTTAAGATGCGAACTTTAAGGGAGCTAGAAATACATTCCTTAGCAAAACCATTTAGGCAAAAATGATCATGGGCTCATGGTGATCATGAAAATGTAAATTTTGCTTAAGTATGTTTTATACTTCGCGGTTACGATCAGTACTTAAAGGAGTGGTCGGATCTGGGAAGCGACCATTTCTAAACCAATCTTGTCAGTTCTGTAATGTTCAAGCCAAATTTCATCGTCCTAGCACATCTGAAGTACCTTAACTCCGATCACCGGAATTCCGGACCTCGTAGCCCCTCCAACTCCCCCCAGTGCCCGAATCTGGTCGGGTTCTGTCACTGATATATCTAGGGCTTGTGCTTTTTCTTCCAGCCAAGTTTCATCCCGACCGTTCCACTCTAAGCGCGACACACGATTTCCGGTCCCCCGCCCCCCACATTCATCGGATACGGTCCTGACATGATATGGGACATCCGAAACACGAGTCTTTCCAAATCTCATGTTTCATGAAGATCCGATCACCCGTTCGTAAGTTCTATATACCTCAAGATTCGGGATTCCCCCTCCCTCCACTCCCCCCACGATGGTCGGATCGGGCAACTGACTATTTCCAAGTTAATCTGGTTGGGTCCCTGATGTGTCTGCCAAGTTTCGTCGTCCCAGCCCACATGGAAGTACCTTAACTAAGTATCATCAGAATTCCGGAACTCCCCTCAACTCCCCCACAGTGTCCAGTTCCGGTCCAGTTCTGTTAATGATTTTCCTAGGGCTAGTGCTTGTTCCTCCCACCAAGTTTCATCCCGATCGCTCCACTCTAAGCGTGTCAAAAGACTTCCGGTTCCCCAGACTCCCCCACGTCCACCGGATCCAGTCCGGACCTGAAGCGGGAGATCTGAGACACGAAGTCTTTCCAAATATCAAGTTTCGTTAAGATCTGATTACCCGCTCGAAAGTTATGCATGCCACTGAATTCCGGATTCCGCCTCCCCTTCCTCCCCCCACGATGGTCGGACCGGGCAAGTGACTATTTCCAAGGTAGTATGATGGGTCCCTTATATGCCTGCCAAGTTTCATCGTCCTAGCACATCTGGAAGTACACTAACTTGCGATCACCGGGCTGACCGACCGACAGACAGACCGACGGAAAAGCGATCGGTATACGGCACTTGGCTGGAAGGTGCCATACAAACACAGCCTAACAGAAATGAGCTGAGATCACAATGTAAGGGATGTCTGTGCTTGTCACAGACAAACAAACACATACGTTCAAAACCAATCCTTTGCTTATGTTAGTACTAAGCCGTTTCAGACAAGTATTACGCTATTTACGCCCCATGATCTTTCCCCTCACAGCTGGAAGATTCCTAACGTCACGGACTAACAGAAATCGCGTGGCCCCTCTCAAATTTATAACTGATCGATCCAAAACAAGGAAATAAAATCCAGCGCCTGCTGCTAACCGGATGAGAACGAGAAAGAGAGAAAAGGGTCAGCAACAAAGAAACTGACTATGACAAGCTATTCACACTCCCAATAGAATGACCAAGCAGTTAACTAAGCGGGCAATTTATGTTTAGCAATTTTTGCTCCATCTTGAACATTTACAAGCCGTCAAAAGCTTCGTCTGATTTTTCTTTCTTAATGTGTGTGTACTGTACCAGCGGCTACTTCTAACCGGATAATAATCAAATCCATAATAACTGTGGCACTTGGTCAAATTTCAACCAGAGTAGCCAGCGATTGACAATACCAGATCTTAGCAATTTTTCTTTGTTTTCTCCATCGGGATATAACCCTGAACCGTGCACACTAGTAATTATAAAATAATACTCCAAACTTTACAGTTCCCACTTTACGAGGCATAGAAGCTTAAATCCTGGTTGTTACATATGTGTGTGTTGTTTACTTGTTGCTCGTTGTCTGAAAGGTATCGATAAAAAATAATGAAATCATAGAAAAACGTTAATCTTCCTGCCGTTCACAAACTATGCGTTACATCAAACGGAAAAATACCCGGAAAAACGCGACGGAGGGACACTTGTCGAATAGGTGTCACGAAGACCCCGGTACACTGTAAAAAGTCTCTCCTTTATCGGACTATACTAGTTGTGCGTCACCGATTTCGGACATCTTTATTCCTAATTCGGATAATGCAAATCTGAATTCGGAGAGTTATAATCTGATGCAGGATTAAAACGCTCGAATGCAAAATACTTCAGAGTATACTGCAGTATTTTACATTCTATCATTTTTATCTTGCATCGGATTATAACCCTCCGAATTCGGATCTTAATCCTCCGAATTAGGAACAAAAATGTCCGAAATCGGTGACGCACAACTACTAAAGTCCGATAAAGGAGAGACTTTTTACAGTGTACTGTCACAGAGCACAAAGGGCTGTGACAGACAGTAACTAAAAGCAAACTTGATTACCCTTTAAAAACGATTAAACAGGTTTACTCGCCCGTGGGCAAGACTATATGTCCATTTAATCAAGTTAAGATAGATTCCGAACCCTTGGTAACCGTCCAAGACAACATGCAACCCTCACCTCGCCAAAAATACCCCTACCCTACAGACATAACAACAGCACACAACTGACAGAATGTTTATCACTGGCAGAAACATATGACGGCAGAATATAGACAGAGGGAGAACTCTTCGATTTGAAAGGTGTGAGTCAGGGGGGCACAGGTATTAAAATCTATGATATCTAGCCGGGTGGGGGTGGGGGGTTTGGTCCAAAAATTGTGGATTTAATCCGAGGTGGGTCCCTTCAAAGTTACAAAATTTGGGATTTATACCTTGATAAATAGGGTGGGTGGTTTGTCATTTTTATTTTATTTTTGGGACGAGTAACATATCATTCGATAGGTCACCACATAAAAACAGTTGTAGATATGGATTTAAGGCGATACTGGCGATTAATACAATACGTCGCACTTATTATGCCAATACTAAGACTTAATTAAGAACGGCGCCCAGGGAAACTTCCACTGAATGCCACTTTTCAAAACAGTCGTACAACGCAACACAGTCCTACACGCTCCCTGCCTCACTGTTTAAAAAGATCAGATCCTCGACCTCTGCGGTATTCGGAGAGAAGCCTGTCTTTCAAAACGGCTGTATAGGCCTATTCTCAACATGTTATCAATGGGATTTCTCCCTTCCTAGCTGTTTGAAAAAATCTCTGGTACTGACCCTTCGCGATTATTCGCTGGAATCCCATCTTTCAAAATCATCGTTCAGGTCTACTTTCAACATTTTATCACTAGGATTAAACATATTCCAATCTGACGTTCTCCCTTTCAAACTGTTTGAAAATCTCTGATGCTGAGCCTTCGGCTTCAATTATGTTAAAATGGCGCCGAAAATCAGAAGGACGCCATACTGGTTTGTTGTTTTTTTGCGTCCCCAGGCATTTAACTATAAAACATAGATGGCCGAAAGCTGTTCCAAAACCTGTTCGATTTCCCGGTATGCTACAATCAGACCCGGAAATGTTTTCAAATCATCTAAAGTATTGTATAGTTCCTTGAACACAGTTGCCAAATACTCCAAAACTTGTTGGTCAACACCCAATGGCTCGACGAAAATGTCCAACGTCGTACGAGGAAACCGGTTCGCCTCAGGCTGATAAAGAGAATCTCGATTTGCGTCGACGTGACGACGCAATAACAAGATGAGAACTATCCAGGAATATTACTGGCAATAGTGCCAGCGAAACAATTGGTACTTCGAATCCATGACGTATTCAGGTTGCGTCCGCCTCCTTTCAGAGGAATAAATTAACAGGTGGGGATCACAACTGTCAACATTTCCGTAGGAAACGGTTTCTCTCGGTCTTAGGCCTACTTCCGATTACAGGTCTAAGCCAGATAGATGCTTGTATAAAATTTTTGTAACAGAAACAAACCGTATATAGTATTAGCCAAAATTGTTCCAAAATTGTATATTGCATGAAGTTTATGTAAAGTAATAGTATATTATGTACTTAACGTTAGTGAATTTTTATTGACATTTTCCTATGCTATTTTTCGCAATGAAGGATTTTTGGATAAATAAAGTGAATTTGAATTTAAAAAAAAATTGAATAAGCATTCTAGCACTTGCAACGTCTAACCCCCCCCCCCCCCCACCCAAGACCGAAGATGAAGCCACGACTCGATCCGACCTCTGGGTCATATAGTGGCGCGGGTCGGAAGTGTCCGACATGGGGAGGCTGGGATCATAGTTTGATTATGGGTCTAACAAAATGTTTTTACTGTAGCAGGCATTTGGAAAATGTGCAGCAAAATCAAACTAATTATTTCCATTATCGATTTCTTTCAGTATTTTGTTTTCTGGTTTTTCTTGTTAATTCCAAAAATCGAAAGTCCAAAGAATTAAGGATGCAAGCTAGATCACAATAAACAAATGCCGTAAATTATACTAAATTCGTTATAGTGATTTCTTGAAGATTCTGAAACTGAACTAAATAATATTCAGCTTACGAGACCAAAATATGTCAATGCTAAACGTCCACATGGTGATATACTTAGTTGTTTTAATCCTCCTACAAGCCACTCGATCTTCTCGAAGGTTTTAGTAACTCCGTGACCACCGTCGGGAGATCAATGAATAGTTAGTTAGCAATGGCGGAATTGCTTTCCCGAGTGAATTGTGTTCAAGTAATTTGTGGATAACGTTGGCTACCGTGAGGATTTTTAGGAAAACAAAGGTGACAGTGTATTCGAAAAAATCCGACCTATCGAAAAATGATCGTGTCTCCCACCTTCTCGGCCCACATGAATCAAAGACTTTAACTATAATTTTTCGATCGCAGTCTTTCCCTTTTTTCCGCAGATAAACCCGACTCCAAAGAAGCTGTGTTTGTACGTTAACAATGGTAGAGGGCTGACAGAACTTAATACAACTATGCGCCAAAAGTGGACAATGTGATGTATGGAAAAAAGTTTGTACTGCCAGTCGTGAAAATTTGTAATCTGTGTTACTGTTTATGTTTAGTACACTGTAAAAAGTTTTTCCGTATAAAGATTAAAGTTAACTGCAGTATTTGCTACTCGGATTACTCTTATCTCTACGCAGATACGATTAATACCAAATAGAGATAAGATGAATCTGAGTAGCAAATACTGCAGTTAACTTTAATCTTTATACGGAGGGACTTTTTACAGCGCATATACTGACGACCTCGACAAATAGGACTAAGATGATAGTTTTGAGATCAATAAAAGCGATATTTATCTATAAGCGATGCCATGCCAATGTATCGCTCTAGGCGCAATTTCAACGGATAACACTTTGGGTGTTATCTACAAGTGTTACAGAATGTTTCCTTTATGACCTTTAAGTGGTATTCTTTCGTTAACTCCTCGTGGGACCTGTTGGAGCTGTTTTCTTAAAGCGACGGGGAAATCAAGGAGCAATTTAATGTACTTAAAGACCTAATCCAAACATTCGGTTTACCTTCTCTTAGTGATCGCATGCCACGGGTTTGCTTAGATTTGAACTCGATTGCCGAGTTGCTGTTTTGGCTCGAGAAAAAACCCACGCGCGACGAGTTCTTTTCTAGATGGCGGAATTTTCCAGGATTGATTAGCAAAGAATTATAAGACCTAACTGAGGAATTTTTGTATGTCTTCAGAGGTACCACACTGGTCTTGTTTTTATAATTTATTTGTATTTGTAATAAACAGTTGGAGCATCAGATGGAAATTATTATTTTGACCCTTGGCTCCCTACGTGCCATAACAGCTGTCCGGGATAATCGGCTGAGATTTAGTCCAGACAGAGCTATTTCAAACCTGAGAAATTTGGTGTGTTTTTTTTTAATTTGCTCATTGTTTTACGGTGTTTTTAGTGGTTTTGAGCATTCATAGTGACGGTAGGGATGGTTAGCATTGTGTGTGTTAAAGACCCTTTTTGTGGCCCGTTTTAAAGTAAGCAGCTATTCAACTGATGTACATGCTACCTGGTTTGTCGAGGAAAAGAAGACGCTTACCATGGAATGTTGAGGAGAATACGCTGGAGCCCGTTCTCTTCTTTCTCCTTCTTCGTTTCTGAGCCTCTTCTTTCTGACGAAGAAGTTGAGCCTGTCGCTCAAGAGGTGGCAGGACAATCAAATCTCCTTCTCCTAGAAGATTATAGAAAAGTCAAGTCAGGGGCTTACTTGGAGAAACATGACTGTGCTTTACGACCGGGTATCCCTACTATGACTTGATCCTCTACCTTCGGAATTGGACAGGAGAGATGGTTGATGGAACTGAGTGAGAGAAGTCTGGGAGAAGAAAGTTGAATGAAAAAATTTGAATGTGAATATTTTGTTCCGTTTTGACAAGTATCCCTTGTCACTTTTTGAGGCAGAAAAAGATATTCTGGCATTCGTATAAATGAATTTGCTTTTTATTCAAATTTTTGAAACTGAATTTTTGCTATTTATTTGTATTGCTGAAGAAGAATGGATGAACGAAAACTTAATAAAGAAGTGAGAAGGAAACATTCTGGCAAAGCAGGCCATGCCCTAGTAATGCTTTAAAAATATCCAATAAAAGTGCGGCTTGAACATCTAATAGTTCGGGAAACCTGTTTTATGTCAGCGAAAACCATAGGCTGTTACTTTTCAAGGGTGTAACCTTTTGAAGCTTTTCTGCGAACCTTTTCTGGCACATTTGATTGGCTTTCTACGAGTCTCTCAACGCTCAAATCTTGATTTTTTCAGCCCCCCCCCCCCGGGACCTGAGACCAACGAGCTATGGGGCCGAGCTAACGAGCTGTATCCCTGCCGGCCCCCAGTGATCAAAATATATTGTCACGAAGTATGTTTGAAATTTGAAAATTGAAAACCTGAACCTGAAACTAGGAAACCTCCTTCCACGGAAGTGCCAAAAGATGCAAAAGACCACACATACATTTAATTTCTATTCGCAAGTTCTTAACACCTTTGTTCACCACATAAATCGTATTGTCTATGGTCAGAAACACTTCAATTTGTAATCGTAATCGGATTATTGACCCCGCACTACGTCTGGAGAAAATTGAAAAAAGAGCTCGAAGACGAGCTGCTAGAAACTTGTGTGAGTACCCATTAACCCGTATTGTCTATGGTGACTTCTTCACCATTTAGACAGCACGGGTAGATGCTATGTTGTATTTAAGTATGTGTGTTATGTTCACTTCTTTTTCTTCTTTTGTATATACTCCCTGTTTTTCACTTTGTTGTTCACGGGCAAAAAAGTTAAATAAATAAAAATAAGGTTCGCGACGCCAGGATTGGTGATTACTTCCATGAGCATAATGAATCACCACTGAATAATATAATATAAAATCTGCAAACCTCAGCATATAGCAAGTTCATTCTTGTGAATATTTCAGCGTCTCCATTCACTTTTATCTCTGTTCTAGCTCAAAATTGGCTGCTATGTAGGACAATAATGTTTCATGCCTGAAATCTTGACTGGTATTCCTGGTTACCGATAAGAGAGGGTAGGTTTATGTCGACCAGAAGCTGACGATTGGATTACGATTAGTATGGACAGGATTTGATACGGACTTCTAAGAAAATTCTTCCTGTTGGTATTCGCGCCACCTCCGTCCCCGCAGATAGTCCCAACAAAATACATACAAAATACAAAATACAACCCGATACATCGAAGCATTCTGCCAGACTTCATGGACAAATTAGTGACAGGAAGTCGCCCAAATACAAGGCTGAAATCAAAGCTGAGTGAAGTGGAGCAGCTACAAATACCTCCTCGCAGGACAAGCCGCTATGAGAAGTCGTTTGTGCCTTATTTCGTTCGGAATTTTAATGAAGACAAGCTTAGAGAGTTTGACTGCTGATTGAATTAAATTGTATAGGTTATATAAGATTTGAGTAATTGTAAATATATTTTTGATTTTGATTTAGTTTATTTATTTATAACTGTTAATATTTTTGCCTAATCTCAATTGTGCATGTTGTGAGATTTGTACCATTGTCTTCTTTGTGACGCGTCCAAACTATCTTATGATGATATTGGCAAGAAAAACTGAATTGAACTGAACTGAAATGCCTTCGCACTTGAATGCTTACCGTGTTTTACTGACACTTTCCAGGCTTTTATACTGAAACAAAAAAGCTTGGGAAAGAGCCAGTCTCTAATGTGAAGATTTGTAGGAAAGCCGCCAATTCAAAAGTTTCAAACTTTCTGGTAGGACTTTCTGCCGTTAATACCCATAAACTGGAACTTGAACAGAAGGCCGACTCCCGACTGAGCACAGTCAGGGTGCATAGATAAAACTTAAAGGTGGAAATTATGAAAAGGACTTGTCAATTATAACAACTAAGCCTGAAAAAAAATTTACGTGAAGTAAGTCTAGGATACCAATGGTAGAGCCTCGTGGCAGTCCAAACACTTATGTAGCGTTTACACGGACAAGAAGTCTCGTCGAGTAGAAAGGAATTCCGGTCGACTTAAAGGACCCCTCTTGCTTATTCTGCCTTTTATAACATACTTAGCTCCCATATGGAATTATAAGCTTCCAAAACCCCACCTTTCTCCATTGGTTCGTTTCGTAACTACGAATTTTTAGCGCTTTTTCGGCCTTGCCGAGCTTTCCCGTCACCCAACGAAAAGTTTACCGGAATCTTCATTGTCCGCTGAAAACTCTTTCACACATAAGGATGTGATAATCTTCTGTTTATTACTTCTCTTATTTGCTTAGTTTTCCCACTTTTTACCCAAGGCACGTTCAGTTTTCAAATCTTTTGCGCCCAGCCGCCGCGTCGGAGAGCAGGGAGGCTGGATGTAATCGACAAGCGCTGACAAGAGAATCGCTAGTTTCAGTGGAAAGTAATGGTATTTTCGAAAACGTTAAGATCATTTCTAGTAGGAGTTGTGCTTTAAGGATTCCGTTCGTGAAGACGACTAGAAAAAAAGTCTAGCGGACGAGAATTCCTTTAGTGATGAAATGAATTCCGGTCTACTTGAGAGGGATCTCGTTGGCAGTGCTGGCAAAAAGACGAAAAAAAGGTCTAGCTAGCTTCTGAGAGCAGCGGTACTGATGTAATAAATGCTATCAAAACATTTTCGTTTGGCTAGTGAATTCATTGTTGTCAGATTTTCTGGTTAGAAGAATTATTTTTTTCCCTCTGCGTCTAAATATAATCCTGTCACCAAGACAGCATTCTCTTCAAGTTTTCCTGTACATGTAAACGCTGCATTAAGGACGAGACTCGTGTAAACGACCAAACAAAGCCAAAAATGAAGTTGGGGAATGGCACCCCTGACACAGTAATACTGTAAGTAGTAAGCCAGAAGACAAAAAGGCTCCACGTGCGGGATTGAACTCACTACCTTCGGTTTCAAATCTCGCCAAAGAGTAGGTTTTCATAGTCACCGCCGTTTATGAAACTTGCGACTTCCCACGAAATATACAGCTTACAGCTAATCCGTTGACACAAGGGACCAGTGTACCGGTTACCGAGGCCGTATCCAGAGGGGCTAGAGGGTTCGAACCTGGAAAGATAATCGTTTCTTCTATAGGGTTTGTTCTCGTATTACTGTTAGGTACAGATTCCTGGATACGGCCCCTGGTGGTAACAACCCTCAAATCAAAGAACCTACCCTGATCAGACAGATTACTCTCCGTATCAGCACTTTCCTTCATAACCATCGCTGCTTCTCTGATAGGCATTAGCTGAAGCATAGAGTTGCAGGTATATCAGATGAGCGAGCAATTGAACAACGATGGCACTTCAAGTTCTAGATGGCAAAATTGCAGCTTCCCGCCAAATACAACCTCTTCACATGATATCAAACCGGCGACTGAGTGGACTGGCTCCTATTGCGTTGTTCTGCATTCTACCGGCTCCGCCAAAGCTGCGCTGCGCATGCCAATGGCTAATGTTTGACAACAAAGGAGCATCGTTCGTGAAAAAGCTCATGTGGAATACTTTGGCTGACAGCAGACTTGCTAGAAACCGATTTGATCGGAGATACTGACAGACGCTTAGTCTTTTCCGGCCGGAATTGATCCACACGCATTCTAAAGTTGAAAAATCTCAAATTTCCGTGCGGACTGATGATGTTCCGAAAAACCTGGCCAGAATTCCAGTCCGCGACCGCCCGACCACCATTAGATGTTAAAGTTGTGCGAAAACTGAATTACATGTTTATATATTATACTTTGAAATGAATTATATAATAACTTTTTTCGAACAGGTATGTAATGCATATCCTCCTATGACCCACGGTCAGTTATTTTACGATAATCTTCACACAGAAAGTTAGCGGTAGATATGAGAGGACATACATAAGTCATATCAGCCTCCAGAGAGGATGTTATAAGTCATATCAGCCTTCAGAGAGGATGTTATAAGTCATATCAGCCTCCAGAGAGAATGTTATAAGTCATATCAGCCTCCAGAGAGGATGTTATAAGTCATATCAGCCTCCAGAGATGATTTCTGTTCGAAAAAGTTATAACAGACTTGCTAAGTGATAGTTTAAGATGAGATACTGTGATGTTGGATTTGTGAAATCTTCACACCTTCAATTGTGGTAAACATACAATGTTCCTGTTCCTACGCCTATGCCATCATGTTGTACAACCGATTTTAAGGAACAAACATGACGAATGACTGATTGATTGCCAAGAATTTCAGCCGAAAACCCACCCATCCCAAGACCATGTTCGTCCGTCAGCAACATCAAAATCAAACCTACATGTTCGAACATAGCTGAACTGAGGATCTTGTACGCGTGATGTCTGAGTCTACGGAAATGGCAACCGACTGTTTTAGATCCTTCATATGGTATCATTTCAAGTGCAGTACAAATCATTATACACGTCGGGGCTCCACTTACATACCTGAGCACCATTTCCTTCTTTTTCCTGAGAGTCTTGGTCTAATGCAAACAAGTGCACAAGCGCTCAAACGTGGAGTGCAAAAGTAGGAAGTTTGACAGATCACGCATAGAATATCGGATCCCTCTTTTAATTGGCGAAGGAAAGGCCAATACAATAACCAATTCTCGACAACTTAACAGTGATTTCAGTATGTTCTGTAAAAAGTTAATAAATATTCAGTTTGTTAATGGGGTTTTTAGTATATCCAAGTTGAATGAAGCTATAAGTTTAAGTTTTGTAAGGTCGCAATTTTCACTGGTGTGTAGAATTCTAAAATGTAAAAAGTATTGGCCTGAAAAAATGGGGACGTACCGTTGGAAAGTACTGGCAGCGAGAAAGGCCTACCGAAGTTTGGAGCGTGTTCCACCCTTTTAACAATAGTAACTACTAGTTACCATTTTCGTTCTGACCTCGTAAAAAGTTACAACGCTGACCGTTCCAACTTTCATTCGCGGTAACTAGGAATCTCCGTGATGTGATTGGCCGGATGAGCCCGTGGCACGATATTTTGGTGAAAACAGAAAAATGCGTTCCAGCATTGACGCCAAAAAGTCAGAATTCGTGACATGCGTAGTAACTACGGTAAGTAGGATGGAACACGCTCTAGGTAACTCACACGGTTCACAATAAGACATTTCACATCCATGGCAAACGAGAAAACCATTGAACTGACCCGACGCGTAGAATACGAAAACAATGTCCTCTTTCCTCCTTTTAATTAAAAGAGCGCACGGTAAGTCGCGTCATGTCATTTGTTGCTCCTGGTCCACAAAATATCTAGACGGGTATGTCCACAAGTATCCCAAATTTGAACTTGAGACCTGTCACGAACTTAAATCATGGGAAATCTTGGCCGAATTGACCATGAAAGGGGAGGGTGGGGTTGGAGGAAGGAGTCGGACCCATCAAAACGCACATCTAGACCGACATATACAAAAGTAGGCCAATACCAAATTTGAATTTGATAACAGTCATGGGTCACAACACTCGCCATAAATTCAAAATCCAAAAACTGGCGACAGCGCCCGCAAGAGTGGATAGTTCATAAACACCACCAAAGCCCAATACGGTATTCCCTGGGAAAACAATAGTATTCCCATGCAATTCAACTTGCTATACTGCTCATGCGTTAGCCTGCTACGCAGCCCATTACCGAGCCGAATGAGACGAGGAAGCCGCGAACATGCGAGAAAATGCTGATGAAACTCGGTACCGACTTTGAGGCAGGTCCGGGGCAGAGTTGCCACATGTCGCACGATAGTGTGAATTTTCACTCTATTTTGTTTTTGTCACTCTTGTCCTACGTAGGACATAAAAATCACCCTATTTCAGAAAATGACCAAATGTGTCATTTTTGCAGCAGGGATTCCGACCAGAAGTAACTATTTCAAGTTTTTTTCATGAAAGTAAAATTAAGATTTGTCATTTTTACAGAGGCGACTCCAACCATAAGTGAACATTTCATGAAAATAGATTTCACTCCTAATTCACTCTCTGTTTTGGGCCAAAAGTCACTCTCTCAATATTTTTGATGTGGCAACTCTGCGGGAGCTACGTGCAGTTTCTAACGATGGAAGACCACAACACAACACTTATTTATATAGGCTGAGGGTGGCGGGAAGAGAAACTGGGACACCAACCGGGCGAACTCTCAGTTTACAAACACTCCGAATCCCGCAAGTCTACACAGGACATTGGTGAGATTTGCAATCCATGGAAGAAACTGGGTGGAAAATGACCTATTGGGTAAAATGATCTTGCACGTGCTAAGTATACTATAGGGTTAAAGGACCCCTCGCACTATTTACTCTTCAACTTACAGTATTTTAAAATATTTGAATACTTTAAAACTATGCTTTGCTTTCAACAAATAACCCACGGTTTTGGCTGTTTTAAGCCTTTTCCGAGACCCGTTGACTTGTAGCGAAAACAGGGAAACACTTTACATAACCGGTTTTTCTGATAGAAAAACTTCTCGCAGACAACCGTCGACAGCGTGATACACACTGAAGTTAGCAAAACACGGCAAGTGAGAAAATCAGCGTGGTTTCGTTAGAGGGGTTAGAGCAGTGGTGCCCAACCGGTGGTACGCGTACCCAAAGGGGTACGAGAGACCCTCGCAAGGGGTACGCGAAGATCCCAAAATCAAGTTAGTCTACCTCGCTTCAGTCGTTTTTGAGTCACGTAACTCAGTTTCAGTATAATTGTTCTCAAAATCAGATACCCCATCGTACGCAATTTCAGATGTACATACCTTAAAGTTGATGTAAATAAATATCGTCTTTTTCTACTGTTCTGATCGTGGTAAAAAATAGTAAAACAACAATTCGTCAAAAAGGGGTACGGGACCTGTTTAAGCCTCAATTAGGGGTACGCAACCTTTTTGAACCTTGATTAGGGGTACGGGATACGGAAAAGGTTGGGAACCACTGGGTTAGAGTGTACCGGACGAAATTGGGGTCTCCGGGTTCAGCAATGTATGGAGGGATTATGGAAGTAGGTTGCATTAGTATTATAGGTAAGACATGTCCTTTAAGTCATCCTGAGCTCGGCAGGATTTTGACGAGTCGATGTCCCACGGTTGATACCCCCCCCCCCCCCTTGCAGATTCTTCAGAACCTTGAACGAAACACCGAACCATGTCCTATTCCAGTGTACCGTACTCAATGTCAAATACATCTAACAACCACAGAATTCAAGTCTTTTCCTTGTTCAAGAAACACCTCCTCAAAGTTTCGACTGGGTCCATTTGGAGCCCTTCCCTCCCTCCTACAGCTGAAGGCTCCATCCTCGAAGCAATCATCAGGTTTGCGAAGACAACGGATCTACTTGAGTCAAGCCAGGCGCTGGCCAAGCAACGTCACCACTCCGTGAACAGTGTTGCCACATGTCGCACGATAGTGTGAATTGTCACTCTTTTTTGTTTTTGTCACTCTTTTCCTACTTAGGACATAAAATTCACTCTATTTCGGAAAATGTCCAGATGTGTCATTTTCCAGCAGTGATTTCGTCCAAAAGTGACTATTTCACGTTTTTTCATGGAAATAAAACTAAGATCTGTCATTTTTGCAGCACTGATTCAGACGAAAAGTCACCATTTCACATTTTTTCATGACAATAAATTTCACTCCGAATTCACTCTCTCTTTTTGACGAAAAATCACTCTCTAATTTTTTTTCGATGTGGCAACCCTGTCCGTGAAGAGGCGAAGTTCACAACTCATGATCCAAAGCCGTATGGGAAGAAGACGCAAGAAGTCGTTCTATGTCCGCCTAGTCTAACAATATCCCCACACAATTTATGCACAAATTCAAAAACAATGATGGAAGAAAGTACTCCGAACTAGAGGCGTATTTTCGCCGTTCCCCGGGGCTCCACTTGAGGAGTCCACGCGTTTTCCACGTCCCCACGGACGGGGACTACTCCGATTATCATCACCATCATTAAAAAGGACCCCCTTTCAGATTCGTTCACATCCTATTTGAGTGCACCCATCGCCAAATTCTCATGAATAAACATAGAGCCCAAGTGGTATCATTGTTCAAGAAGCACCATCTCAACCTCTCGACTGGATCCCTCCTGCAGCCTACTCTCCCCCCTGCTGCCGAAGCCTCCATCATGAAAACTATCATTGACTTCCTGAGAACAACAGACCTGCTTGAGTCAGTCTAGAACCAAGGCCACGCTGCCCAGCCGCGAAGAGGCGAAATGGACAACTCTGATCCGAAGCCGTACCATAACTGAGAGAGAGGGGAGTCAATTTTTGCTGGTGTTGGTGCAATGTAAAATAAATTAAACAAAAAAAATAAACAAAACCAAAAATAAAGTGGATCAAGACTAATTTCGTCAACTGCATTTCGACAAAATCCATTTTCGAAGCATTCTCGGTGTTGTCGCTGTTTCTGTACGCGGAGTCCGCGTGTAGCGACTCCCTCTATTCTCGCCTTTCCCTTCGATTCCCCGAGGAGTCCTTAGGGAACGGCGAGAATACGCTTTAGAAGGACAAAGCCCACTGAGCGGTTAACCACCTGCAAAAAAATCTAACTTTGTAAAAAAAATGTTGTCAGCAGATTGCAGAAGCTCCACATTTCCTGAAATTCATAGGTTAAAGCAATTCAGTGACGTTAGTAACCACTGAATCACCCGCCTTTGCAGCTAGGATTAACTGCACGGATAATAGCCTATGACTGATGCTGCATCAATATTCAAGTTTTTATATGAAATTTATTTGTAAGCAGTCCTCGCGCAGTTCAGTGCAGTTCAGTGAGTTATCAAACTATCATCATCACCGCCATACTGACTTACCATCTGACTGTGCCTCCTTTGCATCCTCAGCAGTAGAAGCTTGCATTTCCAATGAGCAGTATATTCCCGAATCTTTGCTGTATACTTCTTCCGACAGAGCATGAGATGGTGCAATGTCTCTGGCAGGTTCACAGGACAGCGATAGATTCTCCATGGCAGCCTCCATTTTCTACGAAAATTTAATTAGTGACAGTATTAGTACTATTAGAGATATTAGATAGAAGCGAGAAGAATGTATCCAATGTATCCTATTAGATAGAAGCAAGAAGGATGTATCCAATCCAAATTTAGTACGTAAAATTTGTTCAAGAATCCTACCAATGGTTATTAGAAACGTGGCGGCGTCCTGAAGGTCAAAAAATTGTTAGACTCACTTTATCCCTCAACTACTACAAGCTCCCAATCAAAGCCAAAGGCAGGCCATTCTAAGAAGTTCCAACTGACCAGCTGTAACCTGCACAGCTTTTTCTTCGTATGAAGCCATTTAATATTTAAGGTAAATATTTATTATACCATGCCATAAAATAATAATAAAAAAATCCATTAAAGGCAATGTCGCGGGTGAATGGTTTGTCACGGTCAATCCCAACTCATCTTGGTCCTTTGAATATGGAAACTGGATGGTTTATGGTTTATTTATAACTTGTGAGTTGATGTTCTTATAGTTTGTAGCAGAAGAAAATGTCCGCCATTTGGCCTCGAACCTTCTCTCTGCCAAAATTTGCTCTTTATGTTGAATTTAATTTGAAATAAACAGAACTTGAACTTGAACTACTAGCTTCTCTTCCTGACAATGGAGAAGCCAGGTCATGCTACTAGCACCACTGTTATATTCTAACAGTCAACCTCAAACTCCATTCATAAACACAGTCCATCCATAGTTTGGCATAAAGAGTTATTTAGCAGCCTTTGCCACTAGTCATTAAGCTATTGCCTATACTTTTCTTTAGTGATTCAACAGACCTAAAAGCTGGAAAGGGAAAGAACCTAGGTAAATTGACAGGAGCATTCAAATTTCAGCTGGTCTAAGTGATCTTTTATATTTCTGTAACTTCCCTTTTTGATTTCAGTGATTTCTCTTTATTGGATCTGTTGTTTCTGTGTGTTCAGCTTGTTCAATTTTCGAAATAGCCTGTCATACACTTGAGAAAATAAATCAATATCAAAATCATATGGTTCAGTTAAATAAATCAAACATGTGTTGTGTCTTGTCAGTGAGAATGCGCTTGGCTTTCGCCTTAAATGCCGCCAAATATAAACTTTCAGTCAATTGTCCAACAGTACAGAGTACCAAAGCTGTAGATGGAGCTAACTTTTGTGACTCCAGCTTACGAATCAACTGGCTCCTTTGAGTACCATATCTTGGGCATTCAGACAACGTATGATCAACTGTTTCTTTCATATCGCTGCAGTGAGGGTGGTACAGTCCGGAGAGGGTGAACTTCCATACTTCAAATGTCAAAAATCAAACACTCTGTCAAAAATTGTACATATTTCACTCTTTCCTTAATGTCTACTGGGTTCTGCAAAAGTATGCACCTGACAAACTCAGTTTTCTAGCTCAGAAGTGCCTAAGCTGTGCCAGAGCCTGTCTGAAATGATTAAGCCTGTTAAAAAATGTGTGTTTGAAACATATTCACTCATAACACTTTCTAATTCTAGCATAACTGAACTTGCTGCCCACATTGTTACAGTAAAAGAGAGCCAATTTGGATACCTGAAAATTGTTTGAAAACCAAAAGGATTAACAGCTTCTCTTTTAGAACAATATAATGTTTATTTTATAGTGAATACATATTGGTTTTTAACAATTATACAATTTATTTTATTTATTTTTATAACCCGCTGAAAAGACAGAATAGCGGAGTACAAACAATGAAAAAGAACACAAAACACTAAAATACACTAGAATTCACTCTAGAAGAAGGGACAAGCCGTGATGTGCAGGGAAGCTGAGATGGGACGTTGTGGACAATTTTCTACTTATTTTTCATTCTCTCCAAGTACCTACAGGCAGTCTTCAGAGTTCAGGTACTTGATTTTATAGTGAATACATATTGTTTTTTAACAATGATACAATTACTTTTCATTCTCTTCAAGTATTTACAGGCAGTGTTCAGAGCTCAGTTACTTGACAATAATGCAGAACTGAAATCTAGGTGACCCTCCATTAAGGCAAAATGGTACCAGAAATTTGCTGGGCCTCGCAGAAATTTGCCCTCTGGCAGATCCTCCATTAAGGTAAAACTATACACTACTGAAAACTCTAACCCAGTAAACATTGATGGTTTGAATGAAGCTCAGAAATCATCAGTCAGAATTCACCTAGAGTGGGGCAACATGAATTTACACAACCTCGAAACTGGCCTAAAAAGGTTGGAAGGACATTTCAATCAAGTTCTAAAAAGGTCCTAATTGTCAAGAAGGAAACCCTGAATGACTTAGGATGTTTTGGACTGCACAGTAATTTCCTTCTAAGATTCTCATGCCAGATTCGAGGTCACATATACCCAGCATTTGGCATAGGGTATCCAAAAATCAGGAGTTTGTGGTTGACTGGGCCAGTCTAGACCAGGGGCATCACGACTGGGGGGGGAGGCCGATGTTGTCAGCCTGTCTGTAAACATAACCGAGTCGGTGCGAAGCGCAAAGATTTTTCGGCCAAACAGTTGATTTTTTTCACAAAACTGTCGGATTTCTGGAAATAAATAGATTTTTTCAAAATTCTCATTTTTTTCTTGAAAACAGTTGTTTTCTGCAAAAACGTAAATGCCTTGTCCCCCCCCCCCCCCACACACACACACACAGCCCCCACAAACACTTTGGACAGTGACACCTCTGTCTGGTCTAGGCCACAATTTTCCTCCGGTGGCAAGAAGAGTAGCCAAGTGAAGTGACCATACTCCATCAAAACGGATTCTGCTGTCAAGAGACTATCTATTGCAAAGGATTCCCCAGGCCGGAGAATGTCAGCAAATGCACTGCACTGTACAAAAAGAGGATGAAGTTCTAAGCTAGGAATCTCAGATTAGGATCTCGAAAAAGTATAAAAGCAAGTAACCTTGCTTTAGAACGCGCAGGAGGCCTGCTCAAAGATGTTTCAAGCTGTTGCTCAGCGGTTTTCTCTTGTTTTCAACACTTCCCACCACGCTTCTACTGCTTTTCGAAACCTCTGCCGACACCGCTAGAGGGAGGATCCGTTTTTCTTCTTGGAAATGTAGAGATGTAAAAACAATCGAAGGTGAGAGGCATTCAGCTACAACACTACAAGAGATTAATGGGCTTACATCCAGCAACCCATACACAAGTAATGAAAGGAGAATTAGGTTTGCTGTCTCTTAGAACGCGTAGATTAGTGCAAGTAGTTAGATTTTGGTTAAAAATAGTAAGTCTCCAAGAACATAGGCTGCTAGAAGTGGCATACTTAGAGACCCTGGGATCAAAAAAGAAGCGTTCTTGGCCTTGGCAAGTGAAAAAGCTGTTGGACGAAGCTGGACTTTCGTATGCCTGGAATGATGGACACGGAAAATTTGATAGGAAAATTTACTTCAGTACTTCAGGACCAAGAAACTCAGTTATGGATGAGGCTATTCGGAAGTCGGAGTCACTCACTCACTTTCGTATGCCTGGAATGATGGACATCTGGAAAATTTGATAGGAAAATTTACTTCAGTACTTCAGGACCAAGAAACTCAGTTATGGATGAGGCTATTCGGAAGTCGGAGTCACTCACTAATTATCCGAAGTTTAAGAATTTGTTTGGATTAGAATTTTATTTTAAGCTAGGTCTACCCGCAGAAATATTAAAGATGTGGTTCCAACTCCGGGTGAACTGTCTACGATTACGAAGTAGGAAAAAGGTTTTTGAAAAGAATAGGTCTTTGCCAGTGGCCGAGTGTTCTTGCCAATTTTGTGGTGAGGTAGAAGAGA
Source organism: Branchinecta sandiegonensis (assembly GCA_030848855.1). Taxonomy (NCBI): domain Eukaryota; kingdom Metazoa; phylum Arthropoda; class Branchiopoda; order Anostraca; family Branchinectidae; genus Branchinecta; species Branchinecta sandiegonensis. The sequence goes on along the minus strand of JAUPMV010000012.1, from coordinate 17,866,484 downwards.
GTATTTGCCATCTGCTGACAGATTGTCGGGGGTGAAGGAAATTAGAGATGTTTTTTTTGGTGGGGTACCCATACTATTTCCTGGTATTATGGAGTCGAGAATCGTCAGGTAATTCGGTCGGTATGTGAATATTTTAAGTGTATAATGGAAGTTTAGATTGGAGGTAATTTGGGGAATAGTAGAAGAGTAAAAAGCAGTGATATTATTGTATGTAATATTGAAGGTCAATTTTGTTAGTTAAGTGCGAGAATGAATGCTGTTGTATGGCCCTTTGTTGGCTTTAATAAATTATTATTCTCGCCGTTTCTCAGATGACTACTTTTGTACGAAAATCTTCCAAAAGTGATAGCCAATACGTCCTTCATAAAATTCGATGACGAATTACCTCCAGACGCGCTACAGGAACAATAAAAATCACACGTGAGATCGAGGGATAAGTTATCTGACGGGTGAATAAGCGATTAGGCTTTCGCTTCATAGCGAGTCGCGCATTAGCCCCGTTGAAAAGTCAGCCAGCAGTCGGCACTGAAGTCGGAAGCCAGAAATGACAAACTTGATGACGCTTGACAGAACAAAGCTGGGTAAAGCAAAAAGAGGGGAAGAGTCATTTTAAACAGTTTTAGACATGGTTGGGCCTAAGAGGAATTGAAAATAGCAAAACAAACCTGGATAAACGTACACGAAGAAGTAACGTGCATTGTTTTCTTTACGATAGCGCACCTAGCGGCCAAAAAAGAACTAAACTGAGAGGAATTTTATGACTGGGCGTATTCAAGACATATGAGGCAAACGAAAGAGAAACTGAAAACCAAATCCAGCAGGAATCTTATTCAGGACTTATCACATATCGTCCAGTGGCAGGCAATAGGACGATTACATAGACAATTGAACAGGGGCGTCGCAAGGGGGGGTGCAGCCCCCCCCCTTTGAGATTCGGCAAAAATTTTGGCCGGAGGCCCAAAATTTTACTAAAATTGTTCTGTATTTTTTCGATAGCAAAACTGTTCGTTATATTTACGGGGATTCGGTAGTTACACAGAATCCTCAATAAGCTATCTGTACAAAACTCTTCGATATAATGATCGGGATTCGGTATAATTGCCAGTATTCGGTAGTAATCACGAATTTGGTGAGAGAATTTACTGAAATCATCTGGTATTCGATGCCGGAACTATTCGGTATATTTATGGAGATTCGGTAGTTACACAGAATCCCGAATAAGCTATTGGTTCAAAATTATTCGGTATCATGACTGGGCTTCGATGATTTATTCAGTATAATTTCCAGGATTAGGAAGTTAACCACGAATCCTGACTTTGTTCCAGTTTCGACGAAAGTATACCGAATATGAGTATTGTTCGGTAGTCTTTCGATACCAAAACAATTCGGTGTAATAACCGGGATACGGTACCGGTAAATATACAGAATCCCGAACATGCCATCGGTCTAAACTTATTCGGTATAATAACTGGGATTCGGTAATTTATTCGTTATAATTGCCAAGATCCGGCCAAGATACCACGAACCTCGAAACTCAGAAGAGGTCGAGTGAAGCACTGGTCGCAGACAAAAGGGATGATCTATGATATCATCGGTAGTCTTTACTTTTATTTTGGATCCCAAAAAGAACATTTAATCATAAATATTTCGAAAATTCCGCCTGCGGGGGTTTTAAGCCAGTTTTAGGATTGAGGTCTTGAAACATTAAAAGCTAGAATTTGGATGAAAATTAAATTTGGCAGGAAAAAGCAAAAAAAAATTTCGCCGGCGGCGCTCACTTTATGTGATTATGGCTAGTATATTGACTAGACTACAGTTGCTGCTGCTGCCGGAATGACGCTCTATCCGGTTTCTGAAACTTCTTAGAGTCTCAGTATTTAATCAATGGTAAATGATAGAATTTGTAAGAGAACAGTTAAATTTTAGCCTACAGAAACATGGAAGACGCCGCCTAATAGTTGGCTTATCGTCTTTCATGCTGCCCTTTATTGTTACTCTTCCTACGTAATCATTTCTGTTCCATAATTTAAAGCTCGAATTCTTAGTTCTAGTATCCGGTAAAATTTTTGAAATATTCGGTAAAATTTTGGCTCTGCACCCCCCACCGAAAATGCGCTTGCGACGCCCCTGCAATTGAAAGGTTTCAATCAGTTCTGCTACAAAATTTGTCGGTGTTTATGATCATTTTCATTTTTCAGTGTTGGAGATTTTTGGAAGATTTTACCCGTTCAGAATAAACTCGTCCAAACTCGTTTTGGGAACTGGGACCCCGAAACGTAAGAGGAGCGATACCTATGACATTACAAAAGTTGTCCGTCTGTCCGTCTGTAAGCACGATAGCTCTCGAAGGGAATGAGATACTTTGATGAAACTTGGTGTGAGGACTCTTTGGGTCAAGTTTGAGGTCAAGTTCGTAGATGGGCTCTGTCGCTAAACATTTAGGGGTGGGGGAGGGTTTTCACATTAAACTTAGCCGGCATATCACGGACTCGACCAAACTGACTTGGAAATAATTAGTCTCCCGATTCGACCGTTAGGGGAGGGGGGAGTGGAGGAAGGGAAAATCCGGAAAACTAAGTAATGCGGAACTTTCGAACGGGTGATCGGACTGGAATGATTTCGATGATTTCGATATTGGAAAAAATTAAGGGGCGGATAATTTTTTTTAAACAGCTAATGAGATTACGGGTAAGGAGACATGCTGAACACGAATATGGAAACCATTTCCTCGCCAGACAAGTAGTTCGCCCAGAATCCGGCCAAAACTGGAAAGTTTGTTACTTACTTGCTTAAAGTTGTTCAGCACCATTACCGTGTTCCGGCAGTTGGCCTGCCTGTTCGTTTGCCCCGAAAAGTAAAAGGTTTATCTAAAGTTGATTAGATGTCCGATGTAGGGGTAAGAAGACATGCTGAATCCGCTCTTGACAATCATTTTCTACCCGGACATATAGTTTGCCCGAAATCCGGCGGAAACCAAAAAGGTTTTATCTGAAGTTGATAGATGATCGATACAGGGGTAAGGTGATACGCTGAATTCTTTAATTTTGCCGGACAAGTAGTTCACCCGGAATCCGGTTGAAGCGGATATTTGGCAGAAGAGAGGCAGGGAGGTTTGATCAGTTTCGTCAAAGTAGATATGACGTATAGCCTAGGGGTAAATACACACATGAACTTGGTTTTCTCAGATGATTAGCCATTGACCTTCTTCTGTTTCTAAATGTTAATAGTAAAAATGTCTGGCGAAAACCGGACGTCTACAAGACCGAATTGTCAAATGTTAAATTTTTGGGATCCCTTCAAAACCTTAGGTCTTGTTCATTTGTGTTGCATATATTTTGACATTGACTGCTAAAGGTGTATTCCCGCCGTTCCCCGAGGACTCCACTTGAGGAGTCCCCGCGTTTTTGTTTGTCCCGGGAACTTACTCCCCGTTTTCTCGCGAGTCCCCAAGGACGGGCAATGCTCCGATTATCATCACCATCATCAAAAAGGACTCCCTTTCAGATTCGGAGGGGATCTGGAGGGAGTTCAGTTTTTGCTGGTGTTGGTGCAATGTAAAATTAATTAAAAACAATCAAAACAAACAAAAACCAAAATAAAATGGATCCAGACTAATTTCGTCAAGTGCAGATTTTTTTTTCGAACAAAATCAATTTTGGGAGCATTCCCCGTGTTCTCGCTGTTTTTGGACGCGTGGAGTGACTCCCTCTATTCTCACCGTTCCCTTGGATTCCCCTATGAGTCCTCGGGGAACGGCGAGAATACGCCTTAAATGTCTTTTCTCTCTATTACTCCTTACATTTCTTTCATTTCTCCGTTCTTGGCCCGTTTTGAATGTAATGCAACGGGTTACAAAGAACATTCGTTCATACATACAGACAGAGGATGCAAATCAAGATAGCTCAAGATACAAGCGTAATTTTCACCATTTCCGTACTAGTCCTGGGGACTGTCCAACTGGAAAACCATAAAAAGACAAAGAAAACCACAAAGTGATGTTTTTCCGAACAGTCATCTCTGTAGGTTTATCCGTGTGTCGTCCAATTTGGTGAATTACGTTTATCCGTGTGAATGCCTAATTATCGGTCGATAAATTATCTGGGTGCAAGGAGCAAATCAGTTATTGTTTTTATGGCACTTGCAGCCTCTGGCTCAAGTGCCATATACCGATCACAATTCCGTCTGTCGGTCTGTCGGTCTGTCGGTCGGTCCGAGTTTTTTGTCCCACATATCCGAGTTAGGGTACTTCCAGATGTGCTAGGACAATGAAACTTGGCAGGCATATCAGGAACCCGACCAAACTAACCTGGAAACAATCAGTTTCCCGATCCGACCATATGGGGGGGAGTGCGGGGCGCTGGAAACTTGCAAATTTAGGGCATTTTGTCACTTTTTTCTGAGTTAGGGTACTTCTAGATGAACTAGGACAATGAAACTTGGCAGGAATATCAGGGACCCGACCAAACGAACCTGGAAATAATTAGTTTCCCGATCTGACCATATGCGGGGGAGTGGGGGCGCTCGAAACTTGAAAATTTAGGGCATTTTGTCACACTTTTTCGAGTTAGGGTACTTCCAGATGAGCTAGGACAATGAAACTTGGCAGGAATATCAGGGACCTGACCAAAGTAACCTGGAAATAATAAGTTTCCCGATCCGACCATATGCGGGGGAGTTGGGGCGCTGGAAACTTGAAAATTTAGGGCATTTTGTCACACTTTTTCGAGTGAGGGTACTTCCAGATGAGCTAGGACAATGAAACTTGGCAGGAATATCAGGGACCCGACCAAACTAACCTGGAAATAATCAGTTTCCCGATCCGACCATGTGCGGGGAAGTGGGGGCGCTAGAAACTTGAAAATTTAGGGCATTTTGTCACACTTTTTCGAGTTAGGGTACTTCCAGTTGTGCTAGGACCATGAAACTTGGCAGGCATATCAGAGACCCGACCAAACAAAATTAGGAATAATCATTTTTCTGATCCGACCATTTTTTTTGGGGGGGGGGGGGGGGGGGAGGGCAGGGGAATCCGGGAAACTGAGAAGTGTGTAACTTTCGAACGGATGATCGTATTGTCATGAAACTTCATAACTGAAGAGAATATATATCTGTAATGTCCCGTTTAAAGTCTTGACCGGATTCGGTAGCCAGGGGGGAGTTGGGGGGGGGGGGAGACCGGAAATTTCAAGAAACGGTTAGAATGGAGGGATCGGAGTGAAACTTGCTGGGAAGAACAAGCATCTGCTCTAGATAAGTCCTTTAGACCATTGTATTGGATCCGGACACTTATGGGGGGGGGGGGGTCCCGGAATTCCGGTGATGGTGGTTTTTTGGATAATCACGGTGAAATTTGGCAGGCATATCAGGGACCCAATCAAACTGACTTCAAAATAAAAATATTGTCGATCAGATAATGGTGGGGGAGTGGAGGGAGGGGAATCCGCAGGGGAATCCGGGAAATTGAGAAGTGTGTACTTCCAGTTGTGCTAGGACCATGAAACTTGGCAGGCATATCAGAGACCCGAACAAGCATCTGCTCTAGATAAGTCCTTTAGACCATTGTACTTGATCCGGACACTTATGGGGGGGGGGGGTCCCGGAATTCCGGTGATGGTGGTTTTGGGGATTTCCGACCATTTTGGGGGGGGGGTGGAGGGCAGGGGAATCCGGGAAACTGAGAAGTGTGTAACTTTCGAACGGATGATCGGATTGTAATGAAACTTCATAACTGAAGAGAATATATATCTGTAATGTCCCGTTTAAAGTCTTGACCGGATTCGGTAGCCAGGGGGGAGTTGGGGGGGGGGGAGACCGGAAATTTCAAGAAACGGTTAGAATGGAGGGATCGGAGTGAAACTTGCTGGGAAGAACAAGCATCTGCTCTAGATAAGTCCTTTAGACCATTGTACTGGATCCGGACACTTATGGGGGGAGGGGGCCGGAATTCCGGTGATGGTGGTTTTTTGGATTTTCACGGTGAAATTTGGCAGGCATATCAGGGACCCAATCAAACTGACTTCAAAATAAAAATATTGTCGATCAGATAATGGTGGGGGAGTGGAGGGAGGGGAATCGGCAGGGGAATCCGGGAAATTGAGAAGTGTGTACTTCCAGTTGTGCTAGGACCATGAAACTTGGCAGGCATATCAGAGACCCGACCAAACAAAATTAGGAATAATCATTTTTCTGATCCGACCATTTTGGGGGGGGGGGTGGAGGGCAGGGGAATCCGGGAAACTGAGAAGTGTGTAACTTTCGAACGGATGATCGGATTGTAATGAAACTTCATAACTGAAGAGAATATATATCTGTAATGTCCCGTTTAAAGTCTTGACCGGATTCGGTAGCCAGGTGGGAGTTGGGGGGGGGAGACCGGAAATTTCAAGAAACGGTTAGAATGGAGGGATCGGAGTGAAACTTGCTGGGAAGAACAACCATCTGCTCTAGATAAGTCCTTTAGACCATTGTACTTGATCCGGACACTTATGGGGGGGGGGGGGGGGGTCCCGGAATTCCGGTGATGGTGGTTTTGGGGATTTTCACGATGAAACTTGGCAGGCATATCAGGGACCCAATCAAACTGACTTCAAAATAAAAATTTTGTCGATCAGATAATGGTGGGGGGAGTGGAGGGAGGGGAATCCGAAATTTTCAGCGTAATTTTGGAATGGGTGATCGGATTCGAGTGAAATTTAAGAATTCAACAGAGGACATTCCTCCGATGATTTTTTTCATATCCGGACCGGATCCGGCAACTATTGGGGGGGGGGCGGAAAATACGTGCCCCGTTTAGAATGGAGGGATCGGGATGGAACTTTGTGGGAAGAACAAACAGATGCTCTAGGTAAGTCATTTGCTGAATCGAATTGGCTACGTGCACCGCGGGGGAGCTGGGTGGGGTGGGGGGGGGGGTGGACCGGAAATCTCGAGAAACGGTTAGAATGATGGTATCGGAGTGAAACTTGCTGGGAAGAACAAACATCTGGTCCATGTAAATCTTTTACATAATTTGACTGGATCCAGACACTTGAGGGGGGGGGAGGAGGGGTATCCCGGAATTCCATTTTTTGGGGGATTTTCACGACGAAACTTGGAAGGCATATCAGGGACCCGGTCAAACTGACTTGGAATAAAAAAAAAATCCTCGATATGACATCATATCCTCGATATGATAATCTTGGGGGGGGGGGGGAGTTGAGGGAGGGGAATCCGGAATATTGAGTCATGCGTAACTTTGGAACGGGTGATCGGATTCGAGTGAAATTTAATAATTAAACAGAGGACATTTTTCTCTTGTGACCTTTTTCATTTCCGGACCGAATCCGGCAATTATCGGGGGGAGGGCGGAAAATACTTGACCCGCTTAGACTGGTGTGATCTGGATCGAACTTCGTGGGAATGACATACAGATGCTCTGGATTAATCATTTACAGAACCGGATTGGCTCCGGTTATTGTGGGTGGAGTTGGAGGAGGGGGGTTTGGGATTCCGGTGATCGCACGTTAAGGTACTTCCAGATGTGCTAGGACGATGAAACTTCGCTGGAATATTGGAGACTCAAGAACATTTGCTTAGAAATTGCTACTTCCCAAATCCGATTATTCCTTAAAGTAACAATCTTGACCGCAAAGTAAAAAAAATACTTTTAAGCAATATATGCATTTTCGTGATGCCCATCAGCCCATTAGCAGTTTTGCCTCAAGGGTTTTGCTTACAAATGAAGTTCCAGCTCCCTTATAGCGCGCATCTCAACCGCAAAGTCGAAACTTACTTTTGATCAATCAAATCATCTTGACACATGCAAGTGCCATATGAGCTTACAGCTCTTGTTTATCCCCCATCTGAGCTCTGAACCTGAAGGGCTGTTTTCCAAGGAACCAACAGCACCGGAAACTCTCCAGATGTACTTTCGATCCCATAAAATAGACAAAAACACGGGTATTGACTGAAAATTAAACTCCAGAAACATAAAAATGGGTATTGCGCTGTGAGAGTTCCCGAGTCTAACCAGGGAAAAATAATTGTACGACGGTGAATAATGCCATTTGATTATGCAACATGTCTACTGTCGAGACAGCACGAAAATTCTTGTTTGTTGCTGAATTTGTTCTTCTGTTCCAGTTTTGTAACTGCACCAGTCTTGGGGGACTTTCGCGTGAATGGCTTTGGTCCCGTCGAGCTCGAAGGACATTTTCGCGTTGATGCCGTGGATCTTTTCTCGCCGTTACCCGAGGAGTCCTCGGGGAATCAAAAGAAACGGCGAGAATAGAGGGAGTCACTCCGTGTACGGGAAACAAGAAGAACACGGGGAATGCTTCCAAAATGCATTTGGTTCGAAAAAATATGCAGTTGACGAAATTTGTCTGGATCCACTTTATTTTTGGTTTTGTTTATTCTGACTGTTTTTAATTAATTTTAGGTTGCTCCAACACCAGCAATAATTGATTACCCTCCGAATCTGGAAAGGAGTCCTTTTTTATGATGGTGATGATAATCGGAGCATGGGGACAAGCAAAACCTCAGGGACTCCTCGGGGAATCCAAAGGCGTATTCTCGCCGTTCCCCGAGACTCGTCGGGAAATCGAAGGGAACGGTGAGAATAAAAGGAGTCACTCCACGTGGACTCCGCGTACAGAAACAGCGAGAACACGGGAATGCTTCCAAAATGAATTTTGAAAATAAGCAGTTGACGAAATTAGACCGGATCCACTTTATTTTTGGTTTTGTTTCTTCCGATTGTTTTAATTAATTTTATATTGCACCAACACCAGCAAAAATTGATTCCCCTCCGAATCTGAACGGGAGTCCTTTTTTATGATGGTAACGATAATTGAAGCATTCCTTGTCCGTGGGGAGTCAGTCCCCGTGATAAACAAAAACGCGGGGACTCCTCAAGTGGAGTCTTCGGGGAAAGGCGAGAATGCGCCTCAAGGGAACGACGAAAATAGAGGGATTCACTCCACGCGGATTACGCCTAGGAAAACAACGAGAACACAGAGAATGCTTCTAAAATGGATTGTGTTCGAAAAAAATTATGCAGCTGACGAAATTAGTCTGGATCCACTTTATTTTTGGTCTTGCTCTTGGTCCGACACCAGAAAAAATTGATTCCCCTCCGAATCTGACAGGGAGTCCTTAGATGATGATGATAATAATTACAGCATTCCCCGTCCGTGGGGACTCGCGAGAATACGGGGAGCGAGTCTCCGGAACAAACAAAAACGCGGGGACTCCTCAAGTCGAGTCCTCAGGGAACGGCGAGAATACGCCTCTTGATCATGCGTAAAGAATAAGCTCTATACACTGAGCTTCTGAAGAAAGGATTACAAATCCGGCGCCAGTTCATGGCAGTAGTTTTGATTACTATGAAAAACATGATTTAGGATATCACAATACTTGTTCAAAATGGTCAGTTCTCGCTCAGCGAAATTGGTCGAAGCTGCATTGAAAGCTAAACGTGAAGGAACATCAGGTGAAAGCAGCTCGCAGAATGCTGTGTAAGTATTCTCCAGTACTACTGGACCCTATACTATTTCAGTTTGTTTCTATTTCCGCATGCACCCTATGGAATTAGTTTTCTAGCTTGGATGTGTCTCAGATGCACCACAACCTGTCTAAACTAGTTAAACCTGTTGTAAGATATGTTTTTAAAATCATAGGCTGTTCACTGATAAATCTTTCTTAATTCAGATATTTAGGCACTGTTGTGACCAGGTTGTGACAGAAATGAAATCACCGTATCCTGCATTGTTACAGTACAAGAGAGTCATCATCAATGTCTGAAAGCCAAGAAGACAAAGATCTTCTCTGTTTAAAACACTAAATGTTTTTCTTATATTGAATTCATTTTTTTTCTAACTATTATGCAATTTGCTTTCATATTTTTGGTTTAATAATGTTTACGTGACGGAAACCAAATTCGGGTCACCAGTCGTAACGGTAAAAAATTTCCCAGAAACTGTTTGGGTCATCGCAGAAATTCATGTACTGGCAGTGCAGCTTGCACTCTATTATCTTGGAAGAAAACCTACAATGAAGAAGAAGAAGTTGGCTTTCTTTTGAGATACTGTTTACCTTCGTAGATAAATATTCTTTGAGCCCAAGCTGACTTTGAAACATTTATTCAAACAAGAAGTTACTGTTTACCCTTTTTTGGAAATTTCTGTGGTGAGATAAAGACAACCAAAGCTGGGCAATGGAATGAGCAGATTAAATTCTGACGAAAATAGTATAGGCTCCAGTAGCCTACTGTACAATGTCGTACAGGATACGTTGGCCTTGTTGTTTTGCCACCCATATATTTGTGCCACCTTTGGTAAACTCACGTTAATAAAGACTAAATTGTATGGATTGTGTTTGGAACATCAAAATACATCCATCCTAACATATCAAATGTCATCCACTTACTTCTATTTCTTCTTTCTAGAATTAGCCTACCTGGTACAAAAAAAGGCAAAAAGATGCAGATACATGCAACAGTAAAATGTATAACTCTGGTGCAAATAGTCACAGTCAAGCTATTTGGGTTAACCTGGCAGCGTAAATAAATCCACAAAAGGCCCAAAAGGAAATTGGAATCGGAAGGTGCCTCTAAAATAATTTGGCCATGGCCAGCAGGTGTTTAGCTGGTGTTTAGAAATAATGCATTTGGCAATGCTGGAACAGTGCTGGAACTGAGTTCAACAAAACAGAAACAATCATTAGGCTGTAGAGAATAACTAAACCTTTCAATCAAGCACCAGTTTCACGTATTTGAGATGTGTAGAGGCTGGAAAGGAGCAGTGGGAATTGCATGCAAATATTTCATTCCCGGGGGGGGGGGGGTGCAACTAGCAAGGTATCCTGTAGCTTGAAAAGTGCTACTTTGACACTTTTTTTACAGAAGTGGAACTAAAAGAAAATGTAGTACTACTAGAGTATGTTCAAGCATAGTAGAGGTAAACCTGGGGTAAACCTATTTTAATGTCCCCTAACAGTGAAAGATCACTGAAGAAAACACTAAAACCCATTTCTTTCAGTGAGGTTTATTTTTTTTTGCACCATTCAGATGGTCACCCCTGGCATATCAAAATAAAGAAAAAAACTAATGTCAGTAGGTGATTTTACATGACAACGAGTGCAGGCCAACTTATGTGTACATAATTTTGCTGAAAGTTAGCGTTCGATTTGACAGGAGGTCTGTCCAAATTTCTTTATCTCACTTCATGCTTGCACAAATCAACAATTTGGAAGATGAAGTATTATTTAGTTATTTCAAAACAAAATGGAATTCCTTTTTGCAGCAGAAGATTGGTGGGACAGTTGGCTTTCAACTGATATCAAGTCTGGTATTTTCCCTTTCCATTTGACTGTTTTGTAAGCAAAAAACAAAACCAAGGTAGGGAAAAATTGGATAGGTGCTCAAATAATCATATATCTACTGTACAGTAGAACCAACAATTTTTCTTTAAAGCACACCTCACACTATTTACTGTTTTCCACTTCTCTAAAATTGTTGAATACTTCAAACCAAGCTCTGCTTTTAACAAATTCTCCACTGCTTTTGCTTTTTTCAAGCCTTTCTCCTGGCCTATTGACTTCAACTAGAAACATGAAAAATTTACATCACTGTCGTTGTGAGCATGTTACACAGTGCAAATAGCGAAACAAGGGAAGTGTGAATATCACTGAGTGGTCGTTACGGGTGGGTTGGGGGGTTGTTGTAGAATTGTAGAATATACTCTCGAATTCGGGTTCTGGGTTTAAGAATGGATAGAGAGATCATGAAAATAAGTTGCATGACCATCATAGGTATGATGGGTCCTTTAAAAAAACACGCTTAGGGCAGGGAAAAATTATATAGGGGTTCAAATAACAATACATCTACCGTACAGTAGAACCAACAATTTTTCTTTAAAGCACACCTCACACTATTTACTGTTTTGAACTACGTTTTGTACTGTTCCAACTAGATTGTTCTTTAAATGCTCATCATTACTTTTATGAACAGTGTTATCCATGCATTAATTTCAGTAGTTTTGCACATTAGGATAAATCAAATTGTTGCAATGCAGTTTTTTTCTTCTGATCTTAAAAGGCAAAAATTTTGTGGTAACCCAGAGTGTGTGTAGAACAAACCCATAAGTAGGGCACCACATTTTTTTTTTAGCCTTTCATTTGGCTATCATGAGTAGAAAAATCTCCTATGGCTACAAAGGAATCTCCTAAATTATTCTACGCATGGAAAATTCAGGGGGCAACAATATGTTGATAAATATGGCATCAGTTCCAGTAATCCAAAGTGTTACTTGAATGCTCCAATACCAACCCCCAGTTCTAGACTGGGTCTAGTCCAGTCAAGGTCAATCTATTACAAATCCTTGATCTGAAATAGCCTTTGTGAGCCTCAGCATTTTGCATTGCGAGATGCTGTGTTATATCTAGTGTTTCGCATATCCTAGGCTGCACCTAAAACCCATTACCCTATGCCAGATGCTTGGTACCCTGACCTACTCCACTGTAAAATTCTGATTGGGTTATAGCTGACCTTCACTTAAATCATTAATATTGTTAGGTTAGGGTACAATAGAACAAAAATAGTCCAAAATTTAGAGTAGTGTTAAAAGAATCTCTAAAAGACCTCGACAGTACTTCAGGCAGACTTAAGCCCAAGGGGCTTCAGCCCCTGTAACCTGTAACATCAAAGCACCATTAGTTTAAGTTTGAACCTGAGACCTTTGGTTACTAGCAATTTAGCTACCACAAGGAGAGACAAGGCTAATTACAAATCATGTTTAGTGGTTCTAGGTCCACCAAATTCATTTTATATAAGGCATTTGTTAACTGTTCGTTGTGACAGAAAAAATAAATAATTTGTACAACCTAAAATTATAGCTTCTGCATGATGTAGATACTTTACTTTGAGCTTTTATATCCACTATGAAGGCAAATTAATCTTTGTCCGAAGATCTGACCAGTCTGCTTTGTTGTCATCTCAGTTGTCTTTTTCATTAATTCGCCTAACTATGATGCCCTTTTCTCCTAAAATTGGCCATTGTGTATAGGCTATTGCCCTGTTTCGTTAATGGTCCCCCTTGCAACAATCCCAGCAAAATGTAAACGAATGCACTCGCATGGCGTTCTTAATTGTACTCAGCATTAGACATTAAAACATAACAGCAAGTGTTTGTTGTTGGGTTTCTACATTTTCAGAAAGGTCGAAGAAACCCAGTCAGTGCAGGCTTTCTGATTCTCGGCATTTGATGAGTTAAACTTTGCAGGCTTTCCTCACCCAATGTTTTTCTGGCAACATATGCTAAAGTCAACACTGCATCCCCTCCACCTGTTGTCAGAAATCGACCAAGTCCGAGGACCTTGTTCACAGCATCAAACAAAGAAAATTCTCCAGAAAAGAGCAAGGAGCAGAGTGAAATATTGGCAATTTCTCGAAGTCCCAGTCCAGAAGTTGATGGATCTGATGGTTGGCTTAGCAAGTATTCAACAAAATTAAATGAACACTCTGTGAGGACATATAAATCCAAGTTAAGTCGGAAACCCTCTGCAATAAAGACACCTGACTTTACTAAATCAAAGATACTGTCTGACAAGTATCAGAAATCTCCACTCTGTACTTCAAAATCTCCTATTCGTGTTGACCTTGAAGAAGGACGTGCATTCTCATTCAGAAACACCTACGATGAAGAATCGCCAATGAAAAAGATCAGGAAGGATCCAAGAGAAGTTGGGTATGTGACTTTTTGTGCTTGCTTAGCCTAGCCTCCGTAGCCCTAGGATAAGCAAATAGCTATTTTTTATTTGTAAGGTTGGAACTCCGCGCAGATTGCAGTCTGTAGCATGTCAGGACCTTGATAGTAAAAACTGGATTTCGATAGCAATTATGTTAGCGGATAGCAGTTACAAATTATCAGTATATTATCTCAAATGTTGCTGGAGTTTGGCATTGAATCAGCATGGCGAGGAATGAACAATCATGTTAGACCCTGACCACCAAGAAGAGTATAGTTTGTATCTGTACACATACAGGTGTTACTAGCCAAAATGTTTGGGGGGGGGGGGGTATTTACCGACTTGCTGGTCATTTTTACCGACTTTTTTTTTGTAGAAAAAATAATTGTATTTGCAGAATAAAACGACTGTTTTGACGAAGAGTCGAATGATTTCAGAAAAAACTGACTGTTTTCAAGAAAAAATTGACAGTTTTTTACGAAAAACCGACTGTTTTCAAGAAACATCGACTCTTTTCAAGAAAAACAAGAGCTGTAAGCTGATATGGCACTTGCATGGGTTAAGATGTATTGATTGATCAAAAGTAAGTTTCGACTTTGCGGTTGAAATGTGCACTCTAAGGGAGCTAGAACTTCATTTGTAAGCAAAACCCTTGAGGCAAAAATGATAAAGGGCTGATGGGCATCATGAAAATGCATATATTGCTTAAAAGTATTTTTCTTACTTTGCGGTCAAGATTGGTACTTTAGAGAATAATCGGATTTGTGAAGTAGCGATTTCTAAGCAAGTCTTATTGAATCTCTAACATTCCAGCGAAGTTTCATCGTCCTAGCACATCTGGAAGTACCTTAACTCCCGATCACCGGAGTGCCAGACCCCCCCCCCCCCCCCCCCCCCCTCCAACTCCACCCACAATGCCCGGAGCTAATCCGGTTCTGTAAATGATTTATCCAGAGCATATGTTTGTTATTCCCACAAAGCTCGATCCCGATCACACCAGTATAAGCGGGTCAAGTATTTTCCGCCCCCCCCCCCTCAATAGTTGTCGGATTCGGTCCGGAAATTAAAAAGATCACCAGAGAGAAATGTCCTCTGTTTAATTATTAAATTTCACTCGAATCTGATCACCCGTTCCAGTGTTATGCATAACTCAATATTCCGGATTCCCCTCCCTCCACTCCCTCCTAAGATTATAATATCGAGGATTTGTTTTATTTCCAAGTCAGTTTGACCGGGTCCTAATATGCCTGCCAAGTTTCGTCGTGAAAATCCCCCAAAAACCGGAATTCCGGAAACCCCCTCCCCCCCCCCAAGTGTACGGATCCAGTCCGATTGTGTAAAAGATTTACATGGAGCAAATGTTTGTTCTCCCCAGCAAGTTTCACTCCGATCCCTCCACTCTAACCGTTTCTCGAGATTTCCGGTCTCCCCCCCCCCCCCCAACTCCCCCCACAGTGCCCGGACCCAATCCGGTTCAGTAAATGATTTACCCAGAGCATCTGTTTGTTCTTCCCAGAAAATTCCATCCCGATCTCTCCATTCTAAGCGGGTCACATATTCCCCCCCCCCCCAATAGTTGTCCGATCTGGTCCGGATATGAAAAAGATCACCCGAGAAATGTCCTCTGTTTATTCAAACAATGTTTACAACGGGTACGTCAGCTACGATTCTTCATCAGCGATATTTTGGCCCTTTTTGGCAAGGGTCCTTGTCAGATTGTCAATCCTCTGGTTCAACTTCGGGGAAGGAAACAAACCTGTAATTAAAAAAACCTGTAAATTACAGACCTGACCTGTAGATTACAGGTTTGTTTCCTTCCCCGAAGTTGAACCAGAGGATTGACAGCCTGACGAGGACCCTTGCCAAAAAGGGCCGAAATATCGCTGATGAAGAATCGTAGCTGACGTACCCGTTGTAAACATTGTTTGAATAAATGTTTCAAAGTCAGCTTGGCCTCAAAGAATATTTAAATGTCCTCTGTTCAATTCTTAATCACTCGAATCCCATCACCCGTTCCAAAGTTACACACGAGTTATACCAAGTTTCGTCGTGAAAATCCCCAAAACCGCCATCACCGGAATTCCGCCCCCCCCCCCCCTAAGTGTCCGGATCCAGTACAATTTTCTAAACGATCTTTCTAGAGCAGATGCTTGTTCTTCCCAGCAAGTTTCACTCCGATCCCTCCATTCTAACCGTTTCTTGAAATTTCCGGTCTCCCCCCCAACTCCCCCCTGGCTACCAAATCCGGTCAAGATTTTAAACGGGACATCAAAGATATATAATCTATTCGCTTATTAAGTTTCATTCCAATCCGATTACCCGTTCGAAAGTTACACACCACTAAATTTCCCGGATTCCCCCGCCCTCCACCCCCCCCCCCCCCCCGAGATGGTCAGATCGGAAAACTGATTATTTCCAAGTTTCTTTGGTCGGGTCTCTGATATGCCTGTCAAGTTTCATGGTCCTAGCACGTCTGGAAATACCCTAACTCGAATAAGTGTGACAAACTGCACTCAATTTTCAAGTTTCCACCGCCCTCTACTCCCCCGCATATGGTCGGATCGGGAAACTGATTATTTCCAGGTTAGTTTGGTCGGGTCCCTGATATGTCTGCCAAGTTTCATTGTCATAGCACATCTGGAAGTACCCTAGCTCGAAAAAGTGTGACAAAAAACTCGGACCGACCGACAGACGGAATGGTGATCGGTATATGGCACTTGAGCCAGAGGCTGCACGTGCCATAAAACCGACTGTTTTTACGAAACAGCGCGACGCCTCGCGGCGACTCGGCTATTTTTACCGACTGGCCGCAACAGTGGCGGGGGGGGGGGGAGTCCCCCCTTCCCCCGTTACGTGACGCCCCATAGGTATAAGATCATATCTTGTTTTTTTTTTTTTTTCTGTTGAAATTGGGAAGGAACATCAAGTGGTCGATGTCACCAATCATTCAGTAGAATTCTTTCTAGAATCCATCGGATTTCTTTTTGAAAGATAACGGTAGCTCCGTATGTTGTATAAAAATGGTTAAACATGCAAAAAAATCGGTCAATTGCCAAAAATCTGGAGCATCGGAAAATACGCCGCTGCTGATAAATAAGCTAATAGCTGACTAAAGTGTTCTTGCACTGCTGGCATGCAGTAAAATTTTTGTTGCAGGCAGCCATGCAGTTATTCACTATTAGGCCGGTGTAACCGGTATCTGTACAGAGAACCGCTATTACTGTATAGTAGACTATCAGTATTTCCAATCTGTTCATGCAACCTGGGTCTGAAAGTGCAATTCCTGAGCTGAACGAGCACTATCATTCACATCTCTGCAGTACTCAGTACAATAGCAGCTGTTGTCTGTGAGGCCATATGATGCTAAGCAATATAGACGGTCTGCAAGCTATCTGGTGTAAGCGCCCAATCAATGTTTAGGAGTACTATCCAGAGGCGTTACTAGCCAAAACGTTTTGGGGAGTGGATGGGGGGGGGGGGGGGGCAAAGTAGTTACCGACTGGCTGGTCATTTTTACCGACTGTTTTTGCAGAAAAAAGACGTTTTTTTTACTAAAAATCGACCAATTCTAAGTAACGACGGTTTTGAAGAAAAATCGACTGTTTCCAAGAAAAAAATCGGATGTACAATTCCTGAGCTGAATGAGCACTAATATTCACATCTCTGCAGTTCTCAGTAGACTAGCAGCTACTGTCTGTGATGCCATATGATGCTAAGCAATATAGACGGTCTGCAAGCTATCTGTTCTAAGCACCCAATCAATATTTAGGAGTACTATACAGAGTCGTTACTGGCCAAAATGTTTCGGGGGGGGGGGGGGGGCAAGGTATTTACCGACTCACTGGTCATGTTTACCGAGTGTTTTGGCAGAAAAAACGACGGTAATGACGAAAATCAACAAATTCTAAGAAAAACCGACGGTTTTTAAGAAAAAATCGACTATTTGAAGGAAGATCGACTTTTTCCTAGAAGAAAAACGAATGTTTTTACTAAAAATCACAACATCCGACAACGTTCCCCCATACGTGGCACCTGGTACTATCACAGATTTTGCTCCGCGCAGTGGCTGAATGATGGAAGTTGAGGATTGTTATCAAATCCTTGTTTGCATAAAAAACGGCCATTGTCTGCGTGGTATGCTAATGTTATGCAGGTGTTATTAATATTAGTTGCGTTTTTGCCTTTCCTCCGTAGGTCGGTTAACCTACCTACTTGCCACTATTGACCGTTTTTTCGTCTCGCCGGTCGGTTCGACTGAGCTCTAAAAAACGGCTTATAAGAAAAAATGGCGTCTTCCGGTCCCAGGCGCCTATCTCTCCAATGAGAATTTTGAATTTCGCGCCGTGCCAAGAGCGTAGGTTTGGATGGAGCTCAGACCACAGTCCACAGGTCTGTAAACCGACCGACGAACGGCGACGAAAAAACAGCTCATAAGGATTTAGGTTGGAACCGAAGAAAGAAAACGGCTCATAGAGAGAAATCTCGCAGGTCGATTAACTGGATGACGGCAAAAAACGCAACTATTGTGTTGCAGTGGATATGCTCTGTGAGCTACAATTTGAACATTGTTTGCTTTCCAGTTTTGACAACCTTGGGAACACCTGCTACATCAATGCCACCATGCAGTGCCTTCTGTCCGTCGATTCTCTTGTGTCTGACCTTCTCAGATCAGGTGTACAAAGACCACATAACAAGCTCTTAGACTGCCTTTTTGACTTGATAGACGCTAGGAAATCCGGGAGCACTTCTCGTGTCAGCTGTACCCTCAGGTAGGTGTGGTTTTTAGCCTTAAAGTTAACCTGAAAAGGGCTGGGATAGGACAATCTAGTTACCCGTCACTTATTCACTTAAATTGGCTTGAAGACCCAATGAAAAATGCGTCACTTCATTGTTCCACTATTCACGAATAATCGATTTTCAAATAGTGGAATTTCCGTATGATTTGTAGTACTCTATGCGCTTGTACCTGTGTTCTATGCCTAATCAGAAGGTTTATGGTGTTTTTGGGGGGCAGGCACTAAGAAGTCTTCACCAAGCACAACACTGCCCTCTGAAAAGCCGCGTTTGTGTTGAGATTAAAATTTCCCGCGGCATAGTAGAATTTACGTTGTGGGGACGGCCGCAGTCTGAACGTCGTAAATAGAGCAGATGTGGAAAATCCAAAAATCCCTTAGCAGAATCCAAATTATTCAGTGTATTCAGTTAAATGACGCAAAAATAAGTTGACTTTTCAGTTAAACTTTAAAGCTTGAAGCATTAGAAACTATTTTCGGGGTACCAAACTCAGTACCCGTGAGCCAAGATTCACCAAGTTTTGTCCCATTATATGAAGAAACCTCCTGTTGGTTGTGAGAATCATAGAGAACAGCCGTTTTTTGGCATTACTTACAGTATCTGAGGCATAGAAAGCTATTAGGAAAAAAATATCCTTTAAAGCAGAGCTCTTTCTAGAAATAGCTTTTTCGCGATAAAATGGTTCAGACATTTTGTTTCTAAAAAATACACAAACCTGCCTCGTTAAATTAGAGATTCGCTTGTCAGAGCTTGTTGACTCTGGCTTCGTTCAAATATATTTGTTTCTTTCTCGCGAAAAATTCAAAACATTTGTGCGACGTGGATAATATTGCCGAGAAATCAGAGAGAAATTCGTTCTAGTGCCAGGTTTTTGCAGACGTCCTAAGACGAAACAAAAGTTTATCGTCATTTGATTCACAAGGATTTTGTAAAAAAGGAGATTTCATAGGTGTAACAATGAAATGCAAGAGGGGTCCTTTAAGCACTAAGGACTTCTGTTCTTGTCCTTTCCCTAGGACTTCTCTTCAGAACTCCGCCTGTACTATCAGACTTCTTCTGATCTTGGTAGCAAAACACTTCTGAAGGATGCTGTAAATTAGGACGTTGCTTTGTTGTTGTCCAGTTTTACATCACTTCTCGTCAGTTGTTCAGAAAGGCTCCGTGAGGGAAATATTATTCGCGTTTTATTGCGACATCCATTAGAAGTCTATAGGCGTTTTTCCGCGACACAATTGTGTGCCACACACTTACGAGTGTTTGTCGCGGAAATAAGATTCTGTGCCACATAGTCGAGCCCCAAGTTGGGACTCGCGGAAACGCCGTTTTGTCTATTTTTTTGGCGGTAATTTCAGTAGTTTGAAAATAAAAGTAAAATTGAGATAAAATCTCAATAAATAGATGTTCAGGCTTTCGTCCTTACTGTCCTGTGCAAAAAGGATCCTCAGTTTTATGTAAGTAAGTAAGTAATTTATCTGTGACCCGCCATTTTGAAAAAGCGGAGTAAATGAAGAAAATAAATAGTACACATAAACACACAGAAAAAGACACTTAATTTTCAGTCTTCGGCCAGGAAGCAGTGGATAAGGTCGTGCGGTTGGGCCCTGTTGTCCGTGATTTTTTAAAAGGGTAATACTTTCATCTTGAATTTTGAACCTCTCCGTCAGTGTATGGTTATGACATAATGTCTGAAAGCTTGGGAAAGTAGTTAATTTTTTTGACATTATTTTGCTGCTAAATTTGGATTTCCCGACAGAATCAAGCCACAAAATCGACAATCATCTCGGGCAGTTGTTTGTCGAATTCGAGCCACAAGAATCTTGTTAGTCTCGGAAACACACTTGTGGGCCGCACAAAAGACCGCGGAGACGCTCTTTTTGAGCCACAATCGACCCACAAACTGTTTGTGGGGGCAGAGAAAAACGCCTTATGTTTCCTGTACTATCTTCGGTTTGGTTCGGGTTCAACCGCAAATCTGAGTCGTGGAGGCTATTGATATAAGAAGCAAACAAAAATACAATCACTTCGTTTTCAGGAGGTGGCATTCGGCTCTTGGAGTTCTAGATGAAGAGTTTGCTGGATACCGAATGCAAGATGCCAACGAACTGATCATTCAGCTGTTCGACTTTGTCAAGACGCAATACGATACGTACAGCAAATCCCATGGTAAACATGATTCTTGTCTCGAGTTTCGTAATGTTCGTAATTGAGGCTTGTTATCAGTGTAGTAGTAATTGCAGTTGCCATCTGGCGACTTTTTAAGAGATTGCCATCATGATCACGACAACTATAACATCAGTTTTTAAAGGACACCTGAACACTGAAACCATACTTGAACACACCATGGAGAATGCAATTACAGACATGACCACGGAGAGCATTCTTCTCCTGAGCGTGATGTTTTCAAAATAGGGATGTTCATTTCTGGAGGTTTGCACATGCAGACTCCAAGACAAAACGCGCAATTCATTCAAATCCTGTACAGCGCTGGCCGGATCGTATTGGAATTTCTTCTAGATATACGTTTGGGCTTAACTGGTTAAAACATATTCCAGAAGAAGGGTTGATTGGAGACATTTGTTAATTTCTAAAATTGTTCGGTACTAAAATAAGGACAGATGCAAAATGGAGCAAAAATCATAGCTTGGAAACACTATTTCGTATTTGGATTGGGTTTTCTGCAGGCAATATTAGCGGAAGTCATACAAATAGGGATGATACTTGGTACTCTTCATTCAAGTGTCCTTTAACAAAACAAATTGCAAGCGACTAAAACACAGTGATGGGTTTAGTTCAACCCCATCCCTCCCAGCTTTAGTTCCTCCGGACCAGAGGCGTCACTAGCCAAAATGTTTGGGGGGGGGGACGAGGAATTTACCGACTGGCTGGTAATTTTTACCGACTGTTACCGACAGAAAAACGACTGTTTTCAACAACAAAAATTGACAGTTTTGAAAAAAATCGGCTGATTTTCAGAAAAAACGACTATTTTGACGAAAAATCGACCAATTTTGAGAAAAATGACTCTTTTCATGAAAAAAATCAACTGTTTTGACGAATAATTGCGGCGCTTCGCGCCGAATCGGTTATTTTTTACCGACTGGCCGACAGCATTGGGGGGGGGGATTCATTTCATAGGGAAAAGATCAAATCTAGTTAAGAGTTGTGCTTTAAAAGATGTTTTTTCGTCGCCGTTCGACGGTCGGTTAACCAACCTGTGGACTGAGGTCTGAGCTCCATCCAACCGACCTACACTCTTGGCACGGCGCGAAATTCAAAATTCTCATTGGAGAGATAAGCGCCTGCGAGTGGAAGACGTCATTTTTTGTTATAAGCCGTTTTTTAGAGCTCAGTCGAACCGACCGGCGAGACGAAAAAACGGTCAATAGTGGCAATTAGGTAGGTTATAGCCGACCTATGGAGAAAGGGAAAAACGCAACTATTGTAGCAATAGCTAAGCTTTTAGTTTCTGAACCAGTTTGCTGTCCCCAGGTCAACCAGCCTCGGTCATGATGACACCTGAGTACTCTGAAAACGATACGGACGGATCAGATGAAGAAGTTCCTAGCGTTTCGAACAACCCTATTCGATCCAACTTTGAGTTCAAGCTCTTCGAAGAGTTCTACTGTGAGGAGTAAGTAAATTCTCGAATCTTTGAGGCCCATAACGGGGTTTCTTCTGATTTTATAAGCCGTTATTCTTGATCTAGTAGGTAGCGTTCTTGAGGCTTATGATCGAGCACACTCTTCTTTATTCCCAGAGAGATAACGGGACACAGCTCTTTATTGGCAGAAGTATAACGTAACACTGAATACAAAATGTAAAACGACAACCGAATACCCCCGTCCGGAAACCCTGATATTCCAGCTGTAACCCACAATTGTAAAGGCCCCAAGGAAACATAAATTGCTGGGCTGGAGAAAGATTAATGTGACAGGGCAGTTTGAGTCCAGCGTGAGAATCGTCCGTTTCAACCCTGCATCTTTTCCCCAGATACTTGTTGTAGGCCCCATCAGTTCTTGGATATGTTGTTGACGGCTCAGTGGTGGATATCTTATCTAGGAAGATGTTCTTTTTCGAAGGTCTTCATCTTGTTATAAGGCTCATGTAATCCCTTCCGATGAATTTTGTATCTAATTGGTCCAATTAGATACAAAATGTTTCGGGCCTTGTTGGTAAATATATCACACCTACCATATCATAAAACAACAGAAAAAAAAAAAAAAAACACTACTAAACGGTCAAACATATGTGCTTAAAAAAACATAAAATCATGTCAGCTTTTTAATGGTGGATGAAGCGTTAACAGTTTAACAAATGCCGGAACAAAGTTGTTACTGTATCTTACGTGGGTGAATTAGACAGGTTGCAGTTTTGGATTGGGTTCGCAACTAGTCTTGGAGGTCTTGGTCGTTCCAAAATCAGGGGAGGATTTTACGGAGGATTGGGTGTTTAAGAGTTTTAAGACCAACATTTACAGATAATTTTTCACGACGACTCGCTAATGTACTAAGATTGTAAGATTGTAGAGTTTTGTAAGTTTGTAGATTGTAAGTGGTTACAGTGACGAAGGATGAATACTTTATGGGAGTTAGTCAATTGGTTCCATAAGCTACCATCTGTCTAGTTTGGATTGGGAAAATGGCTAAGGTTTTTCTTTTGAATTGGCACGGCCCTCGGGCCTTGTTGGTAAATATATCACACCTACCATATCATAAAACTTAACACAGCCGCCCCAACCCGCTCAGTTGTTTATTGGTGATCCTTTTCACCATTCGCTTGCCAATCAGAAACCCCTCACCTCTTTCTCTGGAATAGGGAAAGAACCGCCTGAACAGGCAGGCGCCAGCGAGAAAAGAAGTAGCACGAGAAAATGCAAGAAACTGATTTTCTATTTGTTTTGTCTGGCACAGTTTTTTGTTGGCACAATTTTTGTGAAACTATCAACTCCTGACAAAACCTTTTTGTGTCAACCCTGTTCTGGTAAGCAGGGGCGTCGCAAGTACATTTTTGTTGTGTGTGTGTGGGGGGGGGGGGGGGTGCAGAGCCAAAATTTTACCGAATCTCTTAAAAAATTTAACCGGATCCTAGAAACTGAGAATTCGAGCTTTAAATTATGGAACGAAAGGATTACGTAGGAAGAGTAACATTAAAGGACAGCATGAAAGACGATAAGCCAACTATTAGGCGGCGTTTTGGCGAAGCCCACATGGAGAATATATTGCCGGGCATGATTGCAGTAACAGCTTCTATCTATTATAGCCAATAGAAAATTAAATCGAGCGCCGCAGACTAAACTTTTCGAAATCAGTTTTTTTTCCTGTAGGCGAAAATTTAACTGCTTCTCTTACAAATTCTATCATTTACGTGGATTACGTACCGAGGCTCTTAAGAAGTTCGAGGAGCCGGATGAAGCGACGTTCCGGCAGCCGCAGCAACTGTAGTCTAGTCCAGTGGTTCCCAACCGGGGGTACGCGTACCCAAAGGGGTACGCGAGACCCTTGCAAGGGGTACGCGAAGGTACCAAAATCTGTATAATCTGTATTTTCAAAATATCACCAAACTCATTTTTGAATGCCGAAAGCCTAATATTACCAGCAGAGGCATCACTAGCCAAAAAGTTTTTTAGGGGCAAGATATTTTTACCGAGTGGCTGGTAATTTTTACCTACAGTTTTTCGATAAAAATAACTGTTTTTACGAAAAATTGCGGCGCTTCGCGCCGACCAGTTTCTTTTTACCGACTGGCCGACCAAGTAGGGTTATGGGTCTCACGAGCCCATGCATGACACCTCTGAATGCAAGCCCTAGTGAAATTCATGAAATAATATTGATTTCAGAACAGCTAGCCTACTGCTGTAAAATCTCTTCCTGTGTCAAACAAGATTGTTCAAAAAGAATCAAAGGCATTGCAAGGAATATTGTCATTCAGGTCTAGAACAAAATTAACGAAAATGTCTACGATACAGCTTGATGAAAGCACGGATTTGCGCGATGTGTCACATGAAGCTCAAGATGATAGTATTTGTCCGTTATCGAGATTCTGACATAAAAGAAAATATTCTGTTTAGCGAAAACCTCCAGTACCGAGGACAGCATGAAAAAAACTATTCGTGTGCCTGTTATTTACCAGTTTACAGTGACAGGGTAGAACTTATGACTGGATTCAAAATCCATGTAGTGGAAACGTGATGTCAAGCTCTGGTAAAAATCGAGGTAAAAATGTGATGACTGTAAAAAATGTTGCCGTTAATAACATCGAGCCGAGATTTGTCAAAATTTTTGCTACAACGCAGCCTCAAATGTCTCATTGATTTTGTATACATTTCTACACGTGTAGGCTATGCATTTCATTTATGACATAAATATCGCCTTTTTCACGTTCTGAAAATGGGGGTACGCAACCTTTTCGAACCTTGTTTAGGGGTACGCGGCACGGAAAAGGTTGGGAACCACTGGTCTAGTCAATACTACCCATAATCACATAAAGTGAGCGTCGCAGGCGAGATTTTTTTTTTGCTTCTTCCTGCAAAAATTTAATTTCCATCCAGATTCTAGCTTTAAATGTTTCGAAATCTCAATCCTAAAACTGGCTTAAAACCCCAGTCAAATGATGCGCCCTTCCACAAAATAGAGATGTTACGAAAAGCTCTGCAGGCGGGATTTTAAGTAAGGACTAATAAGTAAATATAAGTAAAGTAAGTAAATAAAAGTAAGGACTATCGGTGAAATCATAGATCATCCCTTTTGTCTGCGACCAGGGCTTCACTTGACCTCTCCCGAGTTTCGAGGTTCGTGGTAACTCCCGAGTCTTGGCAATTATAACGAATAAATCACTGAATCCCAGTTATTATACCGAATAAGTTTAGACCGATAGCCGGTTCGGGATTCTGTATACCTTCTTATACTGAATTGTTTTGGCATCGAAAAACTACCGAACAATATTCATATTCGGTATACTTTCGTCGAAACTGGAACAAAAGTCGGTGTTCGTGGTTAACTACCTAATCCTTAAAATTATACCGAATAAATTACCGAATCCCAATCATGATACCGAATAATTTTGAACCGATAGCTTATTCGCGATTCTGTGTAACTATCGAATCTCTATTAATATACCGAATAGTTCTGGCATCAAAAAATTACCAAATGATGTCAGTAAATTCGCTCACCAAATTCGTGATAACTACCGAATACTGGCAATTATACCGAATCCCAGTCATTATACAGAAGAGATTTGTACCGATAGCCTATTTAGGATTGTGTATAACTACAGAATCCCCGTAAATATATCGAATAATTCTGCTATCGAAAAAGGCCAAAAATCTTACAGAATCTCAAAAAGGTGGGGGGGGGGTGCACCCCCCCTCCCCCTTGCAACGCCCCTAGTGGTAAGCATATTCTGTTTCGAAATCCACATTGTCGGTCTGTTTTCAACTTTCCAATCGAACAGATCGGAATAATTTCTCTTAAACTTTCATACCGACAAAAGCTCAAGCCCGTTACACAAGCAGCAAAGTATAGCCAAAGTATAGTTCCACCCTTCTAACAATACGAACTATTAGTTACTATTTCCGTTCATCCTAATGAAAAAATACTACGCTGACCGTTTCAACCTTCTCCAAAGTAACTAATAGTAACTATTTGCTTACCATGCTCGGGAGCGTAATAAGCATGGCAACTACGGATAATATAACGTGATTGGCTGGATTACCCCGTGGAGTGATATATTTGTGAAATTAGAAAAATACGTTCCAGCCTTGAAACCAAGAAGCCAAAATTCGTGACTTCGTCCGTGGCAACTACGGTAAGCAGGGTGGAATACGCTCTTTTTTAATACAAGTTTTGGACGTTGGATGAGTCTCTCAGTAAAAACGGGCGGTTTGTTTTAGATGTGGAGAAAAGTCTGACGAGAAAGAACAGATTGCCGACTCACTGTGGCTTCCGGTTCATCGAGAGAAGGAATCGCCGTCGACCCCGGATGAGGAATCAGAAGAACCTTTCCAGATTCGCTACAGCGCTGCGAGCCCTGAACCAGAGCCCCTACCATTGGCGGAAGCGCTCTGTGAAGCAATGATAGAAGAACGAGAAAGTAGATGTGAAAATTGTGGGAAGAAGACAAAAAATAAGGCAGATTCGAAATTCTCTACACTTCCCAGGTAACAAGCTTCAAGTTATATCGGAAGTCTGTTTTGGCAAGAAGACTGACTTAAGCCATACAAGAAAATGTCTCGTAGGGCGTCGTTTCTACCAGGGGGGTCACGATTATGGGGGGACCCCCCTCCCCCCCCCCCCCCCCGAATGTTGTCGGCCAGTCGGTAAAAAATAGCGGAGTCGGCGCGAAGCGCCGCGGTTTTTCGTAAAACACAGTCTATTTTTTTTTTTTTAAATAGTCGGTTTGTCGTAAAAATAGTCGTTTTTATGGCACTTGCCCTTCGGCCAAGTGCCATATAGCGATTGTAATTTCTGTCCGTCAGTCGGTCTGTCGGTCCCGGTATTGCTAGTTTGGGCACTTCCAGATCAGCTAGGACGATGAAACTTGGCAGGCATATCAGGGACCCAACCAGATCAACTTACAAATAATCATTTCCCCAATCCGACTTTCCCCGGATCCGGGAGTCCGGAGACTATAAAGCGAAAGCCCGGAGACTATAAAGCAAAAGCGGAGCGAAACGTAGCAAAAAGAGCGCTGCCCAAATGCGGGATCGAACCACGGACCTCTGAGTCTTGAAGCCAGCGCTCTACCACTGCGCCAAGACTCGATGTATTCGGGAGCGAATACGGGAGTAGATATGGTTTATTAAAGTAAAACCTCTTGAAACGCGTCCATATAAGCTAGGACAATGAAACTTGGCATGAATATCAGGGAACCGACCAGATTAACTTGGAAATAATCACTTTCCCTATCCGATCACAGTCGGGGGAGTGGAGGGATGGGAAATCCGGGAACTATTAACATGCGTAACTTTGGAAAGGGTAATCGAACATGCGTGAAACTTGGCATGTGTCAAGGGCAAGTGTTTCGGATATTCAGTTTCAAATCCGGACCAGCTAGTTCGGGCACTTTCACATAAGCTAGGACGATAAAACTTGGCAGGCATATCAGAGACCCCAAATGATTAAGTTGGAAATAGTCACTTCCGCCATCCGAGCACCGTGGGGGGAGTGGAGGGAGGGGGAATCCAGAATCTTGAGGTATTTATAACTTTTGAACGGGTGATCGGATCTCAGTGAAACTTGATGTTTGGAAAGACCTCATGCCTCAGGCGGCCCACTTAAAATCCGGACCGGATCCGGTGGCTTTTGGGGGGAGCTGGAGGGGGCAACCGGAAATCTTGGGAAAGGCTATGAGTGGAGGGATCGAGATGAAACTTGGTGGGAAGACACCTAGCAAACACTAGATACATCATTGACATTACCGAGCCGATTCGGGCACTGTGGGGGGAGTGGAAGGAGGGGGATCCGGAATCTTGAGGTATTTATATCTTTTGAACGGGTGATAGGATCTTAATGAAACTTGATATTTGGAAAGACCTCGTGCCTCAGACGACCAACTTGAAATCCGGACCGGATCCGGTGACTTTCGAGGGGAGCTGGAGGGGGCAACCGAAAATCTTGGGAAACGCTATGAGTGGAGTGAAGGGAAGACACCAAGCAAACACTATATACATCGTTGACATAACCGAACCGATTCGGGCACTGTGGGGGGACTTGGGGGGGGGGGGGTGGAATTCTGTTGATCCCACGAGTGTGGTACTTCCTGATGTACTAAGACGATGAAACTGGCTGGCGTATCCAGGACTCGAATAAACTGACTTGAGAATAGTAGTTTGCATGATCTGACCATCGTGGGGCAGTGGAGGGATAGGGAATCCGGAGTCTAGTGGCATTCATGACTTTTGAACGGGCGATCCGATCTGAATGAAACTTCGCAAGTGAAAAGAGGTGTGGTCTCAGATGATTCATGTCAAGTCCGGACCGGATCCGATACCTGTGGGGGAGGAGTCGAAGGGGGCACCGAAAATTTTCGTGAAAGGCTTAGCGTCAAGGGATCGGGATGGAATCTGGTGGGAAGAACAAACATAAGCCCTAGATACGTTCTTGACAGAACTAGACCATATCGGGGCTCTTTGGGGGGAGTTGGAGGGTGTTTCCCCGAATTCCAGTGATCGCGAATAAGGATACTTCCAGATGTGCTAAGGACAATCAAACTTGGCAGGCATATTATTGACCCAACCAAGTAGAATTAAGGACCTGACACAATGCCTTTAGAGAAACTTTCGTTTTTTTCCGACCATTTTCGAGGGAGGGGAATTCGGAAATTACTGATTTCTGTAGGTTGCGAACGGGTGGTCCGACTCGAGTAAAACTTTTCTGGTGATAAGAAACTGATGACCTAGACGGGCAAGACATGTCTCCGAACCACATGCGGCAATGGTTGTAGGAGTTGGAGGGGGAGGGGTCGAAACTTTGTGACATGCACAAAAACCAAACGATTGGACCGAACGGAATGGAACTTTGACAATACCGATTTTATGAGACCTAGGTTGTTTTTTACGGTTCAGACTGAATCCGGCCAGGGTAGGAGGAGGATGAACCGGACCGGAAATTTGCAGATATGCTTCGATTGGGCTCAAACTTGAAGAGTGAAAAGAGGAGATGTCAGGGATACGACGTCTATGTGTCCTAGTCGTATTTGGCCACAGTGTGGGGAGTTGGAAGGGAGTCCCGGAAATTTTGTAGCTCGCATAGGGGTCAAACGAGTGGAGGGATATGAATGAAACTTGAAGAGTAGAGATACGATGTTCCCTAGATGACATAGTTTAGGGTCCAGGCAGGATCTGAAGAAAGTGGAGGGGGGGGGGGGGGCGTATTTTCGCGAAAAATGCTCAGACTCAAGCGAAACGTGATAGACGGTAAGAGAAGATGCTTTAGGTGATCATTTTATGTGTAACTAGATATCCTATTTGTAGGTCCGATCCTCGGAGGTTGAAGGGGGTATTTTGTGACGTTTTCATCTTCTTTCTTGCCTACGTGCCTACTCGTAACAAGTGCCATATGAGCTCGTAGCTCTTGTTTCTTAAAAATATTAGTTTTTCTTAAAACCCGCCGATTTTTCGTCAACACAGCCGTTTTTTCTCAATAATAGTCGTTTTTAATCTGCAAAAACAGTCCGGTAAAAATGACCAGCCAGTCGGTAAATACCTTGCCCCCCCCCCCAAACATTTTGGCTAGTAACACCTCTGGTTTCTACTGAAGGATTTGATCTCGCCGAAAGCCGAGTTTGACATGTATCTTCAAATTCTTATTTTCCCCTCTCCTATCACCTGGGGTATGTTAAAAAAAACTTCTAATGGTACTGAAAGCTATCAAGCCGTTTAACGCTGTGTGAAAGATTATAAAGGTTTGAATTACGGCCGGAAATTCCAGCAACAGTGCGGACAGACTTAAGCATTGTCCAAATAGGTGTTGTAAGGTGTATTACGGCGTATAAGGCTTATTACTGCAGATTCCTCTTTTCCTCGGGGCGCGCTGTAATAAGGCGAATAAGGAAAATAGAGCTCGGCTCTATTCTCCCTTGTGCAGAGCCAATCAGATCGCTTGGTTGGTTCCGCCATCTGGCCAAGGAGAGGAGCAGCGTCGTCAGGGTTGCCAAAGGAAGCAGAAAAGTTCTACTTTGTTGGAAGCTAAAGAAACAACTTTTCTTTAAAAAAATACGTTTTTGTTCTGTTACAACTGCTTGTTGTTAGTTCGAGGATCAATGCTGTCCATCCGTTAATTTAATAGCTTTTTTACAGTATAATGTGCGTTAAATTGTACTGGTGTACTTCAAGTAGTACTAAGAACCTTTTCGGATCTTTGTAGAGCTCGAAAAATTGTATTACCGCGGGAACACGGAACGCCGCATTGATAAGAACCCCTTGGGCTCCTGTTTGAGCAGGCATGTGTATTAAGACGTAAACATCGCGTATAACACTATTCATCTTTTTGCACCTATTTAGACAATGCTTTATGTTTCCCGTCCGCATTTTTTCGTTCTTCATCAGCTCCGTCCGGAAAAGCTGAAAAATGTTTGACTATCCTTGTTATTATTAGACCCTCGTCAGGCGATTGCCCGCAATTCTCTCAGATTGTCCGAGAGTGACGCTGTATCCCAGCCTCAGTGTAGATCAGTAATCAGTGGGTAAAGTGCGCAGAAGCTAAGGTCTTGCTCAGATTTCTGCCCAGATTTTCAGCGCCATCATCAGTTTCGGCTTATAGGCAGTCCACCGCAGACTAGAATTTGAAGATTCCTAGGAAATTAACAAATTTGTAGTTACTTATCCCAGTTTCCCTCCGTTCAGGGCATTACAAATTCGAAGGTTCAGGTTCATTTATTGATCGAACTACTTCTTCGAATTATTTTTTTGCACAAATCCGGCAAGGTGCAGAGCACGAGAAGGCCGGACCTTAGAAGTGAACTAACTACTTGTCTAACCACAGATACAGTTAAAGATACAGCGTATGAACGCCGCCATACCCGACAACCACCAATCTAAAATATAGATACAGCGGATGAACGCCGCCATACCCGACAACCACCAATCTAAAATATAATAAGAGGTGCGTACATACAGCGGTAAGCGACTTGCGGTGCGGTGAAACAACTGATCTAGAATGTTTGAATTTCTTCAGGAACTCATGCAGGTATGATATTCTGCGGACAGACGGTCACTATCTCTCGGCCAGATTTTTCACAAATTGAAAAATCTCACCTTTTCCATATGGAATTGATGTGGTGCCGAAAATCCTTTCCAGTCTGCGAGCTCCCGGACCCGAACCTGGTCTTTTGACCAAAGCATCCAGCTGACCACTGTAGTCTTGTGACTATTTTGTGACTGTTGTATGTCTGCTGAACATCTTTATTAATAGGGTACTGATGATTCAGCTGAAGCGATATGTTTATCGGGAAGGAAACCTAGAGAAGGTGACGAACCCGATCGAGATTGCTTCGACGATTGATGTGAGCAGATTCGTGACGTCGAAGACCCGATTTCCGGCTGCCTGGAAGGCCAGCGAAAAAGAGTAAGCGTTTTATTTTTACTGAAAGTAGTTCATTGTTAGAATTAAAATTGATGTTAATTAAGTTTAAGTTAATTAAGCAGAGAAGACAGAAAAAACAAGACTTTGAGAAAAGCGTGGGTATTCTTTGTGGACACGCACTAGAGAACAGTTAAAGTAAGCCTTGGCCTAAAACTACACTGCGGGGGCCCCTGCCATGGTTGGTCATACTTGGCCGCTTTAAAATACTATTTGTGCTCTTCCGTCGGCTAAGACTTTTCTTTCTTTACTCCGAGCAGTAGAGCTCTGGTTCAGATAGTGTTCCCAAACCCCACAGAGGTTTAGAGATTTCTCGATTTAGATATAGTGACTAGATATTTGTTTTGTGGAGTCTGCTCGGAAGTATTGGTGCTGCCTATTATTTGTTCGTGGGCTTGAGATTGTGAGACTCAGTAGGGGCTGAGACGAATTTCATTCATGTGGCAGTTTAGTATCCCGAGACAGCTTTTATCTACGTCATATCGTTGTTGAGGAATGGTTAGACTTTAATTTTTTTATTAACGTGTTCCATTATTCAGTGTAAAATAGGGAGTAATAATGAGCCTCGAATCGTGGAAAGAAGTAGTATGAAGACCACTTGCACTTGGTCGTTATATTTGCGCCAAAGCAGTGTATTTCCTTTTTTTTTGGGGGGGGGGGCAAGGGCGCTTTGTTGATGGAAGACCGTTTGTCAGTGTATTTTTCTTGTCAGTTTGTAATGTCTTTATTCTTCTTTTCTTCTTCTTCTTTTTTTCTCTCCTTTTTTTTGATTTGTTTGGTTTGTTTCCCTTAAATGCACAGAAAACTTGACTACGCAACGTTCGGCCATCAAACCGACCTGGGGGGCTTATATAAAGATACAGGGACTTATTGTCGACAGGACCCCCCTTCTTTGTTATCTCGAACCCCCTCCTTAGTGTTCCCAAAGCTAGCTGGCAGGCCCTTGCCCCTTATGCACTGTAATTATGCACTTATGCACTGTAAAAGTTCGCCTTTGGCCGTGTTGACTAACACATCGGGATAGTGGTCAAGATGTCGTGCGTTCGATTCCTACTCCCGGCACACAAACCTTTTGCTTTTTTTTTCAAAATTCGAATTCTCGGAAACTGCCCGGAAACTGCAATGGTCGTAACGAGAATTTTTCTTACTCTCAATATCGACCCAGGGTACATTCTTGGTATGTCAGCTAGCTCCCCGAGTCAAGTTTTCTATTCATTTAAAACTATATGAATAAGCCCCGCCCATTGCCAGGCCTTATGTTAGGGCTTATGGCCATAAAGAGTTAATGGTGTTTATTATTTTTTATGAATAAAACTGAAAACTGAAAAAACAGCTTTTGCCCCGTGATACGTGATACGTAATTATTGGGATTTCATTTACTTTCATTTGCAGTCCTCCAAAATCACCGGCCAGTGACGAGGGTATCGACGTCAGTGAAACAACAGCGAAATCCGAACCTACCTCTTCAGAACAAAAAACTCCGAGCAGTTATCGGCTAGTCGGTGTTATCCAGCACATTGGAAGTTCAGCTCATTCAGGTAAATATGGGATGTCCTTTGGTATTTTCCCGCTCTATTACCTTGATTCGCCTTAAGTCGCACTTGCTATTCAGAAGAGAGCCTTGGGACTCAGAAGAGAGCCTTGAGAATTACCAACTTCCAGGGCAAAGTGCCTTATATCCTCCTCCTCAATGAATTCAAGCCTCCCAACCTTAGCAGCCCGACGTGTTGCTCTTTGTACTAATTTCGGGAATAATCAGCGTTCCCACCCAAGTTTTGAGCACCTATTTTCAGCCACATATTGCCCGCCAGAACCTAGATTACCTCGAGTAAAAGCACAAAAAGTCCCGGTTCTGAACCCCACCAGTACAGGAACCGAGCGTTACAGAAAGAGCTTTGTACCTTCGTTTGTTGCAGTTTTGAGCAAGTGACAAACGTATCCCCAAAATGTTTTACTGTTTAATGTTTTATTTTGATTGGTTATGACTATTGACTATTGCCTTCTTATTTATAATCATCTTATTGTGATGTTAAGTAGCCATGGTTTACCTGACGAAAGCGGCAAGTTCGGCAATCCGATGCTGTGAAAGCTCGTTGTACAATAAAGTATCGTGTTAGCAGAACTGCTGCGAGTCCAGCAAATCCGAGTCCGAGACAAGTCCGAGTCCTTGAAAGACGAGAAAAAGTGAAAGACGAGTCCGAGTCCTTGAAAAAGGCGTCTCGAGACGAGCCCAGAGTCCGAGTCCACTAGCTAGTATTAGCCGTTCTAGCGACTAGGTTGTGTAGCCTTTTGACGTCGCCGGTGCTTATGGTCTGGAATCGGTGACGGGATCTCTGTAGTTAGTTTTCCAGGTGACGTCTTTCCAGTCACTATTTACTCTTCCTCTGAGCGCATCTGTTGTTTCGGCCATCACCATCTGTTCGCTTAGGAGATTACACAGGGGACAACCCGGTTGGGGAAGAAGTTGTATCGCTCCCATTTCTTGCTGAACGATTACTTTAAGCATTGTCCAAATAGGTGTAATAAACTGAATAGCGCTATACGCGATGTTTTACTTCTTAATACACACACCTGTTCAAATAGGAACTCATTAGGTTCTTATCGATGCGGCGTTCGGTGTTGCCACGCGGATACAGTTTTTAGACCTCCTAAAGATCAGAAAAGCGTTCTTCAGTAGCCTACACGAGTAAAATTTGACGACCTTTATATTGTAAAAAGCTACTAAATTAACGAATGGACAGGCATTGGTCCTCGAAGTAACGACAATCAGTCGTGACAGAACAAAACGTGTTCTTTTGAAGAAATTTTGTTTCTTCATCTTCCAACAAAGTAGAACTTTAGACGCTGCTCTCCTCCTCGGCCTGCTGGTGGAACCAACCAAGCTATCTGATTGGCTCTGCATAAGGGAAAATAGAACCTGACTCTGTTCTCCTTATTCGCGTTTTTACAGTGCGCCCCGAGGAAAAGAGGAATCCTTAAAATTCTCGTGTTGTGGGATAGTTGTTTGTTTGTTTTTTCTTTACAATGCCTTAGGATAGAATTGTATTAATATTTTTTACAAACCCATCAGAATTTTATGCCACTGGCATGTCTGATGCTTTTAAGAAACTCCAGGTTTATTTATATTTGCCATTAAAATTGTACCTTACCTTACCTGTAATAAGCCTTATAGGCCGTAATACACCTTACAACACTTATTTGGACAATGCTTTAGATTCTGGGAGTGACCTTGCATCCTGCTGGAGGTGATAGATTCAAATTCAGATTCATTATATTCTCCAAATATTCTTTTACAACGAATAGCATAGGACGTCAGCGAAAATAATAATCCTTTTTGATTTATCATTGACTTATGGCGGTTACATTTAAACGATACGTACAAATATAAATAAACTTCTATAAATAAATATAAATAAAAAGTCATCAATTCATAAAATATTAAACTTATCGGTAGCTATATATCTACAATTATAAAATGACACTATATACAATTAGCCTATGTCGACAATACCTCAAAATATTTATAATTGCTTGCTGTCTTTTCGGCAAAAACTTCGGCAACGCTTGCTGTCTTTTCGGCACATAGACTATCAGAATATCCTACGACGCTGATGTTAATTTTCTTAAATAAGTTTGTCTCTTGACATTTCGTTATGCGTTTCCTTCGACGTAGAAGTCCAAGGAATTCTTGAAAGCACTTAGCTAATCACTCTTTACAACTTCAGATGGATCCGACGGTCCTTCCAGAATTTAGAAGCCCGATTCTGGAAAGACAACAGCCGATCTGACAATCACATGACACACCGTGAATTTTTATTCACTTAGCCATTTTCGTTGATTTTTTTTTTTTTTTTTAAGGTAAGGCCAGAATTTTACTTGCGATGGGGAGGTAACCTAATCGGAAGTAGTCAATAAAAAGAAAATTTACACTTTTTTTGTGTTTTTTTTAAGGTAAGTTCAGAATTTAACTTACGATCGGGAGGTAACCTAATTGGAGGTAGTCTAATAAAAATTAAATTTCCATTTTTTTTTGTTTTTTTTTTTAAGGTAAGGTCAGAATTTAACTTACGATGGGGAGGTAACCTAATTGGAAGTAGTTGAATAAAAAGAAAATTTGCACTTTCTTTTTTAAGGTCATTATATAGCCGACGTCCTTAGCCCTTCCGAGAAGATTTGGCGGCACTATGACGACACAGAGGTTTCACAGCTAAGCGAGTCCAGTGTTGTCAGTGAAGATGCATCGAAAAACGCCTACATCCTCTTCTACGTGTATAGTGAGGTTTTTGATCAAATGGCAACGCTGACTGAAGTTTGAGAAGTCTGCACTTGATAGACTGTATACTAGGTGGCTGTGTGGAAGGCTGAAGTTTATGTAGACGGGTCGAACGTAATTGGAGACTTTTGTGGGCTTGAGCTCGAGGTCAGAGCTGCTGTTTTTAGGTAGGTTGGAAGCCTGGCAAGGAACTGGTACAATCGTTCATTTATTAATGGGCCTGCCGGGGTTTTGTTTTGGTAGATTTATGTCAGCGCAGATTTTTATTCCTGAGCGTGTTCCACACTTCTAACAATAGTAACTTTTAGTTACTACTTTCGTTCCAACCTCGTGAAAAGTTACTGCGCTGACCGTTCGAACCTTCTCGAAATAGTAATAGTGGAAATTCTCGAAATAGTAAGCGTGGCAACTACGCATTTCTGTAACATTATTGTTCGGATTCGTCCGTGGCATGATATCCTGCTGGAAAATAGAAAAATCGTTCCAGCCTTGACGGCAAAAAGCCAGAACTCGTGAAGTCATTTGTGGTAACTACGTAAGTAGGGTGGAACACGCTCTCTGTTGCCAGTTCTCGGTCGTCTTGGCTGGAGGAATCGCCCTTTGAAAGCTTCTTGTTCGGTGCGAAGTTTGCATACGAAAGTCTAGAACTAGCTTCCGCCGTGAACTTTTTTTCAGAAATCCAAGCACTTCTAGCCCTGGAAACTAGGCAAAGCTTTTTCTTCGGGATGGAGAATATGTGAATCAAGGGGGTATGGGCTTGGAAATTCGAATGTTAATTTGGTCAGTGATTAGCATAAGTTATATTGATTCGACCCTGGGAATGATAAAACGATTTTGAACCAGGAATACGAAGTGGTGCAAATGGTGCACTTACTACTGCGCCCAGAGATGGAATGGGGTATAACCCCTGCTCATCTTCACCAAAAGGGTAGACGAAAATCTGCAGTTCGCGGAAGATTTTTTCTTTCCTGTTGAACATCCCGTCGTCCAACCCGTTGCACGATATCCTGTCATTCAGAATCCTTCAGAATCCTTGCCAATAATGGCCGCTGCAAGTATTGCAAAACACACGGTTGAGTTCAGACAGATAAAGTAAGTAACTAATTTATTTCTGACCCGCGATTTTAAAAGCGGAGTATGTCAAATAAAATGAGAGAATTAAATAAAACAACAAAAAATACAATATGGTTTTACAAGTTTTAAACAGTTTGCTGTCAGCTTATGACACTTCGTATGGGCAGTCCCAGTTTTTTTTTATGTTTGTTCTTTTCAGATCAGACGGTTGTCTGACTTTAAGGCTGACGATTGTATCCGGCAGGAAAAAAAAACGTTTGAAAGTCAGAAAGTTTCCAACCCGAGAAGTTTCCACTAAACCAAATTTAACATGATAGTTGTCATAGGCCTATAAGTGATGTTTTTGGTTTCACAAATTTTGCTGAACCTGCTTGGTTCTGAATTCAAGGCTCATGGTGTTAACTAAGTTGTATCGGAATTCCATACAGTCGTGATGTCATGTGATTGAGGACCAAACATAGGACGTGATTGTCCCTAGGTCGTTTTATAAATGTAGACGCGCTCGGCCCTATATATATATATTCAAATATATGTTCACCGACAGGAATAAACTACAGTTTTTCGTTTTCTGAGGAAAAATAGATCAAATGGGTGTGACGTCACGTTTGGATGAAATTCCGATACAACTTAGATTAGACCGGGGTCATATGCTTGGTTTTAAGAACTTTATTTCGTTCTCGCAGCCTTAATTTATGTATTCACTGGTTAGCTTCATAACATTTACACTGAGATGCGCTATTTCAACATATTTTATATGAGATAACAATATCTGTTGATGCTGCAGCAAAATTGTGTTTAGAACCTGTTACGTTTCTGTGCACATATCAGTATGGTTAGTAACGTTACTGTTAGCGACAAATCAGACTTAAAAGGTCATAACCAAATTTCATGTAACGTCAATAGACGTTACGACGTGTCTTGTCTCCTCCGTTGAAGTTATGCATCCTTGTGTAGATGAAACTGCCAACCGTGAGCGTGTTCCACCCTACTTACCGTAGTTACTACGCATGACGTCAAGGATTTAGGCTTCTTGGCGTCAAGGCTGGAACGCATTTTTATATCTTCGGCGAAGATGTCATGCCACGGGCTAATCTGGCCTATCACGTCACCGAGGTTCGTAGTTGCCACGCTTACTACGCTCTCGAGCATGGTAAGCAAGTAGTTACTATTTCGAGAAGGCTGGAACGGTCAGCATAGTAACTGTTTACGTGGTTGGAGCGAAAATAGTAACTAATACTTACTATTGTTAGAAGGGTGGAACACGCTCTGTGTTGCAGCTGAATGGTCATATCTAAGAATTTATTAAAACTGCCTTACCTTCGGTGAATGATCAGTACATGGACAGTCTTGTAGTACAAATGGGAAGATACCTCAGCTCTGTAAAGTGGAGACCACATTGATAGTGTAAAGTTACGTGCGCACATAGTCTGATACAGAGCAAAATCACATTAGGGAGTAGCGTCAAGACTTGAAAAAAGTGACACACACTCGAATAGCAGACAACTAGCACCACTAGCGATAGAGAACGTCCCTACTGCAACTCAATCAGTCGTGCAACAGCACTGGCTCCAATAACTTCATATTCTGAACACAGCAAAGAAAAGATACGACCTCCCCTGTTTCCATGGTGTCTGCAGACCGCATCTTAGCTTTACAAGAAATTTGTAAACCCGCAAGTTTGTCTCGCTTTAAATGCTGCAATCGTAACGGACGACGCTTACGACTATGGCCGATTTCTGAAGCATGGAAAGCATAGGTCTTGGCGCTACTCCCTAGTGTTTATTTTGCGCTGGTCTGATAAGATTTCGTTGGCCGGATTCGCGTCACTGTGGGGAAACCTGCATGCGATGCGTCAAAGCTTTGGAGCGAAGGTTGAGAGTCCTGTCCTGCTGCGAAAATCGGACTATGTGTACGTACCTTAAGCAGCAGCAATCGTATTTTTGTTTTGGTTCTCACTATCCCGTAAGGCACGCAAGGAAAGTAAGAAATCGTTCATTTCCCATCCAATGTCCGTAGTTTCAGTTGGTCCCCGATGTACGAGTCTCGACTATGTTGTCGATCCTTTGCGCCTGTTTATTCGGTGGAATTCGTACAATATCCGCTCACTGGGCGGCGCTCGGGCTTAAAATCGAACTTCCACTAGCGATTTATCGTTTTTTTTCGGGAGTTTGCTGCTGGACTAATAGTAATATTAGTATAATGCACCAGATAGGTCGAGGGCCTTTGCACATGCGTGAACCCCCTGATCTGTCAGTTACGGAGAAAACGAATTAGGGAAGATTCGAAGCAAATTCTGACTAAGTTCGGAACACGCCAATAAACCTTTAGAAGAACGAGAAACGTCACTCAAACGAATCCTCAAACGTGATTCAAATCCTATGTCAACCAATCAACAATGTTTGTTGCGTGTCGCGCCAGTGACATTTTTAGGCACACCGCGATCCTTCGTCGATACGAAGAGTTGAGGATTTTTTTTTACCACAAGACGCGTTTCAAGGATGGTCACGGTCTAGAACTGTGAATGCGGCCACAACGCCATCTCCAATCACATGAAAGCAGATAGTTGTGCTAATGACCGCTAGGAAACATTGCCCCTTCCTATTGGCCATATTACGGTTCAGCGCTCCAAGTGGACTAGTTTCTGTTAGCCCCCATTGCCTCATAACCAACACTTGTGGAGACATAGTAAAAAGTCGAATCCATAGGGTACTCGGTCACTTTCACTTTCTGCTGCTGAGACATATGCAAAACCTCCATCACCTGGGACGCAGATGACAGATTTTCCACTCACTAACCTGTGGATCTGTTTTACCATGTCTGATGGTGAGGCATAGGGGGATTAACAGAAACTAGTCCGCTTGGAAGCGCTGAACAGGAAAATGGCCAATTGTGTCCCGGGTCAATCGGAAGTAAAAATGCGATTACGCTACTTTCCGATGCTGTCTTTCCAACCCTTATACCGTGAAGCGAGCTCTGGGCTTTCGCTATTGAGATTTTTCGACAGACTATAGCAACTGCCGTAAGATTATGGTTGTGTTAGATTTCTTGTGTGCTCCTTGTTGTTGCCTTATAGTTTGCGTTCTTTTCTGGATTTGTAAATATGTAGTGAATTCAACCACTTATGTCTGATCACATGTCTCTCGATATCATTATTTGGTGGTGCATTGATGCGATTTCATTTTGAACATATCGGATTTTGAAACGAATGTCATGTTTTTATAGAAAATTTATTTTTCAGTAGATCAATCGAATAGGATCATGTCGTGATATGTGTTGCCGAGGGGTTGCCCACTCTCAAATTTGAGTGTACGGCAAGTGCCCGGTACCGGCACCGGTTGCCACGTGTTAGAACATTAAAATAAGCACGTTCAGAAGCGTTTAAAAGATAAACCGCGTAATTTACGACCGGCATCGTTGATTTCGGTTGGTGACGGGATAGGGTGTACACCAGGTGCCGAAGAGTGGGCAACCCCTCGTGTGTGTTACTCGTCACTTCAGAACCTGGTGTCCAAAACTTACGGTCATGTTCATCAATCCGGCCTAAGGTCTACACTTTCCTTAAAAGCCGCAGAGGTGATTATCAGTACCAGGGTTGTATGGCGTAGATAGAACGTAGATTAAAAGAGCCATCTATATTGTTTTCTAGGGAAAGCGTTATTTGTACCAACCCGAGGCTTTCGCTTGAAGGCTGTTTAAAATTAGAAAATGATGTTATGAATACTTTAACCGTCGGACCTACAGGTCGCGAAAATTATTGGGGATAGGCAGCGCAAGGTCAAAATGCGAATTATTTTCACCGGGCTATCCAGCGCGAAGCCGCTTTCTA
This sequence comes from Branchinecta sandiegonensis, assembly GCA_030848855.1. Taxonomy (NCBI): domain Eukaryota; kingdom Metazoa; phylum Arthropoda; class Branchiopoda; order Anostraca; family Branchinectidae; genus Branchinecta; species Branchinecta sandiegonensis. The sequence goes on along the minus strand of JAUPMV010000012.1, from coordinate 17,825,716 downwards.
TGAGACTTCGTTTTAAGTTTGGTGCCCACAGAACGCGGATTCACTTTCTCCTAGGCGAGTTCTGCGTCGCAAGCGCCGCGCCTTTTCAGGTCGAGTTTTGTTCGCGTCGCGGAAATGATTCGCTGGATACCCGCTTCAAGATAGGGGCACACAGAACGCGATTTTTTTCCGCCAACGAATTTTGTTCTTTTGCGCCGCTCAGGGATTTGTTTCGTAGACCAGCATCGAGTACGCGAACGAAATTATCCAGGACTAGATATTTAAGATAGGGGCCCACAGAACGCGAATTCGCGTTCGCATAGGCGAATTTGACGTCGCTAGCGGAAAAAATTCGCTTCGCTAGGCACAAATTTCGCGCCGCGCCGTTTCAGCTCTAAGTTGAGTTATTTTCGCGCCGCCTCAGTTCGCGCTGAGGAAATTCAGGAAATTAACAATCAATCTGGCCAAAGTAGAGAATATAACCAGACCCAGAGTGTATAAGGGGACATATCTTTATACGTGGATACGATACGTTGGACTCGAACGAAAATAGGGTGAAAAGTCAACTTTATGCTTATTTTATTCTTTATCTCGTTAGATTCTCTACTTTGGCCAGGTTGATGGTTGATTTACTGAATTTCCTCAGTGCAAACTCAGGCGATGCGAAAATAATTCGACTTGGAGTTGAAACGAAGCGGCGTGAAATTTGTGCATAAGCGAAGCGAACGTTTTCCGCTAGCGACGTCAAATTCGCCTTAGCGAACGCGAATTCGCGTTCTGTGGGCACCTTCAAGCGGTGGATGATGACGGTCGCGCGTCGAACTCCTACCGCAAGGATGAAAGTGTGCATCCGGACGCGAAAGCCGGCAGGTTACCAGTCCACGACGTTACTGCAACACACATGACTGACGATCTGAACGCTAGGGAGTTGAAAAAAATATCACAAAAATAGACGTACATTTGTAAACAACGAGTACCCAATGTAAATAACATACAGTCTCCAACAGAAGTATACATTAGCGAGCACCAAAAATTTCTTGTATAAAGGCTCTGACGGTATAATACAAATAAATCACAAACTCTCAGCAGCCTGGAGTCCGAAGATCGAACTGTAATGGTCCATATTGCTGAGGTTGCATCAGGTGTCATTTGGTTTTCTATCATCATTTCGGTATACTCCAACTAATGGTGCGTTTACACACTGCGTAAAATCTGAGCGTATTTTACGCACGTATCTGAGCTTGAATAGATTTCTAGCAATACGGACGGGTTTAGATACAAAACGGACCAATTTCTCAAATACGTCCGTACTGCTAGAGATATTATCAAGCCCAAATAAGTGCGTAAAATACGCTAATACGCTCGGATTTTACGCAGTGTGTAAATGCACCGTAAAGCGGGTCCTCCACTGGCGATCGCAAGTCCGTCGTAACAGTGCTCGCCGGACCTGGAGTGCTCTCCTGAAAACCCGTCAAAATGGCCGCTTACGATGGCTTCCGACAGCTTACTATTCCCAGTGGAGGACTCACTTAAGACATTCCTGGCGAAGTGATTATTCCTGCGGATATTTCCCAGCGTGGTGCCAACGACAAGACGGAACGAGGATAGACTCACCGCGCGAAGTTGGCACCCGCAACTGACGCTCGGCCCTCTAACACTCGCTCATGACGACTAACCGGGATTTCAATCTTATCGTAAGCTCTGTTCTAAGATACCGTTAGTTGCGTTTTTGCAGATAACATTAGTAGCGTTGTTGCAGATACCATGGTTTCTGACACCACGGTCTAAAGTCGTTCTTGCAGTTATCGTGGTATCCGATACCACGGTCTAAAGTCGTTTTTTCAGTTATCGTGGTACTGGCCAGTTATCGTGGTATCTGATATTCAGATACCACGGTCCGACCGTGGTAACTGGTCGTGGTATCTGTAAAAGTCATCTCACTTTCATCAGTTTTATTCAAATTTGTGGGAAAGAAGTTTGGCACTTAGTGGCGTGACTGAATATCAGTTTTTCTTTTGGGATGACTTCGAAAACCGCAATTACGGCAATTGTCGTTTTTGCAGGGCAACCGTAGATCAGATACCACGGTTACTGCAAAAACGACTAATTGCAGATCCAGTTACCGTGGTAACAGATACCATGGTATCTGCGAAAACGCAACTATTGTGATATCCTAAATCCTGTTTTTCCTAAGTTGCCTTTTGGCTTACCACGGTAACTGGATCTGCAACTAGTCGTGTTTGCAGTTACCGTGGTATCTGATAGATGGTTGCTCTGCGAAAACGAAATGAAAATGACTTCTTTCGAAGTCACTCAAAAGAAAAACTGATATTCAGTCACATCATTAAGTGCCAAACTTCTTTCCCATCAATTTGATAAAAACTGATGAAAGTAAGATGACTTCTTCAGATACTACGGTCAGTTACCACGGTCGGACCGCGATATCTGAATGTCAGATACCACGATAACTGCAAAAACGCCTTTTGACCGTGGTATCAGATACCATGATAACTGCAAAAAACGACTTTAGACCGTGGTATCAGATACCATGGTATCTGCAAAACGCAACTATGGACACTATGGTATCTGTACCCGCGGTAACCGGATCTGCAATTAGTCGTTTTTGCATTTACCGTGGTATCTGGCACTACGGTTACAAATTGCGCGTTTCGAAGTCACCCCGAAAGAAAAACTGATATTCAGTGACATCACTAAGTGCCAAACTTCTTTCGAACCAATTTGACAAAATCTTTAGCTCTATTGTTGGTGATGATGAAAGTGAGATGACTTTTTCAGATACCACGGTATCAGGCCAGATACCACAAGAACTGCAAAAACGCCTTTAGACCGTGGTATCAGGTACCATGGTATCTGCAAATCCGCAACTATTGTTCGAACAATGTCAGAAGTTTTTATAAGATCCAAAGCATGGACGCTCATCTTTGGGTTAAAAGCAATGGCGGATGACGAAAATATTTATGTTATGACATTTTAAAGTATTATCTTCTCACGAAGTGTAATACTTAAAAAGGTTCACAACATATCACAATATTCACGGCATCCGTCATAACATGCGCAACAATATGTTAAATTTTGTCAAACTTCTGACAGTATGTTCATCAGAAGTGATGAGGGAAAACGTGCTTCATAAGGATTTCCTCAACAAATAATTCGATCGAAGGACTACAGATAATACGAGCTTTGCCAGGGGAATTTAGAACCGACAAAAATGTTTCTCAGATGTTCCATTCTTGTCGTCCTACATGAATTTTAGGCAAAAGTGAACAACGAAAAAGCCTCGATCACGCCAATTTCCGACTTTAGTCCTAGGTGTCTTGCCTCCGAAACCTCACTCGGAATTGTCGTCTGGAGTATTTCCTCGAACCCTCATCAGACCTTGTCCCAGTTAAGACAAACGTGGAACCTAAAATTAACCTCGAAGGCACTTGCCGACCACCTGGCATTTCTATAAGCACCGTAGAAATCCCAGCCCGACCGTCACCAAGAGGCTCACATGCCACCGGCACAATACCCCGCTGCCGGCAGCCCCCCTGTACCTCTTCTATCTCGATCTCCCCCTGATCTGTACTGAGAGGTATTGTCTCTGTATCGAAGCACACCGACACTTTCCCGGACGGGCGCCGCGCCATCGTCTGCATTTCTTGGACGTGACGCGTTCGCGCCCGCCGACCGTCTACTACATTTTTCACTTTCCAAACTATCACAGACGCAGCTAAAAACAGGAAAAAGCACGAGAAAAATACGCTAAAAAACACAAAGAGATCAATGCGTGGCTGGTCTTGGCGGAAAAGCAGAAACCCGTGAGTTGCCACAGCTCCGCTCGAACGCAGAATCGCATAAAACCGCGTCGAGCGTAGGTCGTGTTTTGACTGAGGCAGCGTTAAAACTAAACGATTTTTGAGATTTCGAATTATCACAATGCTGAATGGATCGTCCACACTGAGGAATGTCAGTAAGCCATTGGCTTCACGCTCTTGAACTCTGTACGCCACGGTGTATCGCTCCGATTGACTAGAGTTAGAAACACCGATGTTGATAGGTAGGACGTACTTGGGATCGATGTCAACCTAAGAAGATAGATATATAATACCAGTTTCACTTTCTCGTTAAGGACAATTCATCACTTGATACAAACAAATAAAAGCTCATATGGTACTTATTACGAGTAGGTGGTACAAGAAAGTAAATAAGGACGTCACAAAATTTCCACCATTCCCAATCCAACCACCGCGGCAAATTCCAGCCCGGATCCCAAAATGGATCATCTAGGATTCTAGGGCATTCGACTTTTGGACCTTCCAAGTTGATCATCGAATTCACTCCCCTCGTTTAATCCCTAGGCCTGCTACAAAATAAATACCGTTTCAGCCCCAAGCTGACTCCGAATCATATATAATGACGCATAAAGGATGACAGCTGGGATTTTCTTCAGCCATACTTCGTCCCTCTTGGTAAAGGTCCTCGTCAGCCTGACGAAAATGGCGCTGTAATTGATTGCAAGTTCTTTTCTTCTAGAACAAATGTTAGCTGACTTTCCGTTTAGCGAATTTTTTTATAATTCACAATCAGCTTGGCTGGAGGACACTGTCGGAAGTTTTCAACAGATGACACTTTGGATGTTATCTGTTCTGATTTTGCAAACGTTATGCATGACAAGCATTGCCAGAAAGAGCCGAAAAACCGTCCAAAAAGCATCTGCTGACTTTTCCGATTTCCGGTAACATGATGACAAACGAAAAGGTCAGTAGATATTTTTTCGGTGGTGTTTCGACTCGCGCATCCATGTCTTTGATAGTGAACTTACAATACAGAGATGGGCGAATCCGAATCCGGATTCAAATCTACTGATTGTCAGGATGGATTGACCCTGAATCTTACGAATCCGCTCCAGTTGTTTAATCTGTTCGCAACTTTTACACACTGGGCTCGAGGTATTGTGCTTAACCAGCCCCAAATTCCTGGTTCCCGAGAGGAGACCCATACTATAACAAGCAAACAAGAAAACCTAGAAATATGGTTTACATCGTCCAACAACGGTCTTATTTGCTTACGCATCAGTGCTTTTCGGCACCTCTGATGTTTAAAGTGTAACATGTGTACATGCTTTGATTTGTCTAAGGTCGAATTCGATTCCGGATTCGAATCCTGAGCATAAAATGGAGAATTCCGAGTCGGATTCGTACCTAGCCCCGAATTCGGATTCGAACCCTTTCATGATCGGATTCGCCGATCTCTGCCTGTATATGAGCGGATTATCTCACTTACTGAATGGGCACCCAATCTGCTACTCCACCGGACTACGAAAATGTCGTCTTTCGGTGCAATGTAAACATCCACAGAACCAGGAGAAGCGTCCACTATCAGACGGATGTCAACATTCATGAATTTTGGCTGTATGGCAAAGAAGACTGTTCGGTAGGGGAGTAGTGGGTTCGGATACTTCGGTTCAAGGTTGCAACTTTCTGAAATCAAAGACGGGAAAAGGTCACACGAAGACATTAAATCCCCGACAAAGATAAATAACACGGGACTGAACTCTCGGCGAAATCCTAACCGATCCCAAGTCGGAAAGCAGGAGGGCAGGTTTAACCGTTAAAGCACCCATGAAATTATATTATCTATACTCCACCCAGTTTACTGTTATGTTTCAATCTATTGCTTTTGTTTTGCTTAGTTGCTCTGCACCCTTTCTAGCCGTGTTACAGCACATTAATTATTATTATTTGAGTCTAATACCGGCAAACTAGGGTTGGCTCGAACCCACAATACACCCGTCCATTTCAGCCAAATGGGAAGAAATAGCCGCATATGTGGCCCCGGGAGGCCAGCGCGTGGGCCAGGCCAGAGGCCAGAGAGAACAGCCAGATGAGGGTTCTCTGACCCTAAAATCCTATTCTGGAGGGAAAGACAAGCAGATCTACGGATTTCAGAGAAAGATGGGGGGGGGGGGGGGGTCAAATTAAGGGACGACAACAAAATACAAACACACACACAAAATAACGATAATATAACTCACGAGAATATTCGGACAAGGAAGCCTACATAGGCTGCATTACAAATTCTAATCTATCGACCAATCTCAAATAGTTACAAAGATAATGGAAATATAACTGCTGTTTATAATGTACTTTTTGAGAGCCACCATAAAAAATATTAATCTGATAATCTTACATTTATTTGATATTTTAAGGGAATTTGCGAATCACGGCATCACACAGTCGCTGGCTGCAAAGCAGTCGCGCTGTTTTATCATAACGTCTTGGACCATGAAACAGAGAGTAGGTTTACAAAAGAAACAGCTTACTGAGGCCTTTTTTACGTCAACAAACCTTGAGTCTCTTGGTCCAAGCAATATGTCGTGTCTACTGTCATCTGGCGGTAACACTGGTGACCATTCACAGGGTTCCCAAGAAAAGACTCGCGACATCTGTCACACTGCAAGGCCCAACATGGTTGCGGAGACTTGTTCGAACCTAAGAATGAAAGAACATATAAAAGAACATCGTCGGTTGTCTGGAGTCGGACAGCAACCTGAAGACGAAGAATCCGGAGAAAAACTGATCCTTAGATGATCACTAAGGATTGAATTAGTTGCGAGGCCTTGACTACGGCGAAATTATACAGAGTCCAAAGCATTAGGTGAATCTACCTGGCTCCCGCCCCTCGGTACATTTCTTTACTCTTTTTTATTACTTTTACTTATTAAATTACTTACTTATTTACTTACTTAGTCAGCCGTGGAAGACCGACTAATATGCCCCAAAACCAGCAACGAAGGATGGAGTCTCTGAAGTTTTACCACGACTTTCGCCGAGGACAGCAATAGTCCGACTAGGCCTTCCATAAAATGGATATTGCTTATCCATACTCTCAAACAGTCTCATACTCTTTCCCCCCCCCCTTTTTTTCTCACTAGCCCCATCCGACCTTAAAGGACACCTGAATGAAGAGTACCAAGTATCATCCCTATCTGTATGACTTCCGTTAACATTACCTGCAGAAAACCCAATCCAAATACGAAATAATGTTTCCAAACTATGATTTTTGCTCCATTTTGCATCTGTCCCTATTTCAGTACCGATCAATTTAGAAATGAACAAATTTCTCCAATCAACCCTTCTTCTGGAATATTTTTTAACCAGTTAAGCCGAAACGTATATCTAGAAGAAATTCCAATACGATCCGGCCAGCGCTGTACAAGATTTGAATGAATTGCGCAATTTGTCTTGGAGTCTGCATGTGCAAACCTCCAGAAACGAACATCCCTATTTTGAAAACGTGACGCTCAGGAGAAGAATGCTCTCCGTGGCCATGTCTGTAAATGCATTCTCCATGGCGTGTTCAAGTATGGTTTCATTGTTCAGGTGTCCTTTAAGCAGGACTCCGTATCTACCTTCTAATTCCCACGACCACCCATCGACTGATTGGCTATACCTCTCGCGTCCTGCATAGTGATATATGCCGAACTCTCTAGGCCTAGCCGGAGTATTTAGTATTGGAGTGGAGTCCACGACCCCTACCCAGTCCCTCCATTACCTTCCTTTCCAACACGGCAGAGATCAAAGCAACTTGGGAGGAGGAGGTCTACTTTAAAGGCGGTTAGAAAGGGAGGAAATAAAGAATTAACTTGGAGAGAGAAGGGGGTACACTGTTGGGGCAAAGACTCAGTCCGGCCCTCGCCTATCTCGATGTGTTGTAGTATGGATGAAAACCTTGATATATATATATATATATATATCGTTTATTGACCGAAATAGTAAGATAGCTAGCACCTAACACTTTCAACGGGATATAAAATGGCCAATGACAAATAACACATAGTACCAGATAAACACGACTAAGAACTATTAAACGAACGAACAAAGTACGGCACAAACGAGTTAACATATCTTTCAGTTGAATCTGCTGGATAATTTGTTAATTTAGCTTTGTTTGAGTGGGTTTGAGTACGCGTGTTGGGCCTGTTTTTATTTTGTGATGTAAAAGCTTGCGTCAACTCGAGACATTTCTGGCAGGAACTGACTGTTGTCGAATGAAGAATGAATGTGTCATCATGGGGGAAAGTTCTTTTGCTAATTTGAAACAAATTGTGAAGTTCCTAAAGGTAGGATAGCTTCTGGGGATAGATGTCTGTAGACTATAAGATTTCCTTTTTCCTGTTTATTTGCGTTATTTTCATGTAGGCTATTTGCCATAGCTGTCGACTCTCAGCACGAACAAACCTATCTTATCATCATCAGCAAGCAGTCCCCGATGAAAAATGTATCTTAAAATAGTAGTATGAAGTTTGTACGAAAAAGTAGCATGCAGTACGAACTGATGCTACTACTTGCTTCTATGTCAAGGCTGCCGTGTTACCCCATTCTACTGCTTGCTACTGGATACTACTGCTTAAAGGCCTTTTTCCGCGACACAGTTGTGGGCCACACACTTCTCAATGTTTGTCGCGGAAACACGATTGTGTGCCACACAGTCGAGCCACTAGTTGAAACTCGCGGAAACGCCGTTTTGTCAATTTTTTTGGCGGTAATTTCAAATATCTAAAAATTGAAAATAAAATTCATGTAAAATCTCAATAAATAGAACTTCAGGCTTATTTCCTTACCATCCATTGTTGTTGTTGTTGTTTTTGTTTATTGATGTAGACGATTGTATTTACGAACTTGATTGTTTTATTTAGAAATTTTATACGAGATACGCACTGATGTAGACGATTGTATTTACGAACTTGATTGTTTTATTTAGAAATTTTATAAGAGATACGCTATGTAATTTTGACTTGTCTTTCGTTTATTGATGTATTTTTTTTATGAAATTTTAATGTTATCAGATCAGTAATATTGACCTGTCGAGTTGATTGATAGTGCTTAAAGTGTCTTTATTTGTATTGACATATCCAAAGCTATTTTTATGTGTTTAAAGATATTACGGATTAAATCATCAGTTCATTTCATTCTGTACAAAAAGCATCCTCAGTTTTCAGTCTACATGCTTGAAAAAGTAGTTAGCTTTATTGTTTAGACACTATTTTGCTACTTAATTTGAATTTCCCGACAGAATTGAGCCACAAAATCGACAATCACCTCGCCAGTTGTTTGTCGAATTTGGGCCACAAAGCGAGCCACGAAAATCTCGTTGCTCGCGGAAACACACTTGTGGGCCGCACGAAAGACCGCGGAAACACTCTTTTCGAGCCACAGTCGACCCACAAACTGTTCGTGGGAGTACGGGAAAACGCCTTAAGATTGGCCCAGTCTGAGGCACATTAAATGATAGTATTCTTTACTATTACATGTAACTTTTTCGTACAACTATCATACAACTACGCAGGCTATTTTTCATCGGGTCAGACGTGAGTTCCTACTTTGCCGTCAAGTACGATGTACTGCGCAATTGGGTCGTCGGCTTCCAAAAAGTGGGCTTGCTGCCAAAATGCCGAATCATTTAAAACAGGCACAAAGAATCACTTTTGCTGTTGAGTGTAGTTTCAGGCATCAGATATAAGTAACTAGTACTATTTTTTTGGACATTTTGCCGTGTTGTCTATGATGATGATGATGAAATTTTATTTACGCACTGAAGAAGAGGAAAATAGTGCAGTACAGACAAAGAAAAGGAAAAAATACACTGACCTTTCAATAATGTAGTAAATTTTTTATTTATTTATTTATCACCCGTCATTTCAAACAGAAAATGGACGGAGTACAAAAACGAAAAGAAAAAACAAAACAAAAGCAAAACGTAGCACTTTCATATGAAACACACAAGAAATCGACAATTACAAACTGAGACTCTCTGACTGAGTAAAAACTGAACACCAGTACATACATATACACTTAAACTCTGAGAATTTTACTCCACGGGTGGGACTGGATTTTTGAGCTGTACTTGCTAATCAGGTTAGAGATAGCAAGCTCAGGGTCTCTTATGTTATATATTTTCATCATTTTGGTGTTTCTTGTCCAAGGCGGGAGCCGAAGTAAGTATTTGGAGAATCTGAAGAAAGTGGAACGGAGTTTATTTTTTTCACTAGCTGAGAACATGCTGAGAAATGCTGAGAAATGCACAAGATACAAACATAAACATTCAAAAAAAAGGAAAGGGACTAACCGGGTCTAAAATAATTCTTCCTCGGTGGAATGCGGAGAAGTGGCCAAGGGCAGAAGCGTGAAAGTCCTGGGCAATGGCAGATAACGTTGCACAAGGGTCAGAGGACAAAAAAATTGTAGTTATACTGGAATTCCTATAACGTCGATGGAAGAGACCGTATTCAACTTCAATGAAATGTACTTACTAAGTGAGCCCCAAGGTGTGTTGATCAGCCGTGCAGACAAGAATCCGCCGCCGAAGCGACACTGCGGGTCCGATTCTGTATTATTACGGCAATTACAGCCTTCGCCTGAAACAGGGTCGCACATATCCCCGTGCGAATGGCACTCACATCTGAAAGAGAAATTCAAAATGACCCCTAGCGTTTCCAACAGATAATAAGACGTAGATGGCACTTTTACCAGACTATTGCAGTGGTTTGCGAACTCTGTTCACAAGCCCCTCGGTAGCTCAAATGATTAGAGCGCCTGCCCTGTAAGCAGAGGGTCCTGGGTTCAAATCCCGGCTGAGGAGCATTTTTGTCTTTCAGTTCACTACTTATAAAATGTTTCCAACAGAAGGGGACACGAGCCATTCAGCCAGTTCTTTTTCTAAGCCAAATCGAATTTTCAGCTAGTTTTTCAATCAGAGTTCTTTGCCGTTCGCCAGTTCGACCCTTTGTCTTAGGACATGCATTTTTTATTTTTAAGAGGTAAAGAGAGATACCTGTATCAGCCGTCTATTGGTAAATGGACCACCACAGATATCAATGCTCTTTTTAGGCTGGGAGGGGAGGGGGGGGGGGATATATTTTGTAAAAAATAGCAGCCTTGCAAAAGGTCTAGAAGACGTTGGTGTCAACACCTGAAATCGATTGCACGGATGGGTTATCAATCAATCAATCAATCGATTTTATTTAAACCCTAATAGCACTAGGCTAACACGGACGGGAATTGGAAAAACACACACTCACTAACAATACAAAATAAAACACAAACTAACAAACGATAAGTACGAAACGAACATAAATCAAGCACAGTTAAAATGTTTAGTGAAATAGGGAACGAATGAATTTAGGTATCTTTTTGAAGATTTCGTAGGCGGGGGAACAAGCTTGGGTTTCGGGTCGATTACAGGGAGCGCGTACTCCCATGGTCTCTCATCGACCGTGCCATCAAAGTGGCTTGTGGTGGGTCATAATTATTTATAAAAAAAAAGAAAAAAAAGAAATACTATGCCAAGCCCACCAATCTGCGAATTATAACTAAATAATACACAAATCACTGGTTAATAAGGTTTACAAACGCAGGTATGAAACTCTTCCTGTATCTCTCGTGGATTGGTGGGAGAGGTGGAAGGGTTGGGACTTTCTGTGAGCTGGGTCTTTGAGGTCGGGATCTTAAAGGTTGAAAAGGCGGGGGGAATAAATCTTGGAAACGGGGATTTGTCATGGCTTTATTGCCAAACAGGGTACACAGGAGGGTTCTTCTCTCCGATAAAGTAGTGAGCTGGAAATGCTTAAGAAGGAAGTGATATGGGAGTTTACGTTGACCATAAATCATTCTTAATGCTCGCTTCTGGACTGACTCTTGTGCAGGCTGCTTGTGCAGTGTCATAAAAACAAAACAAAAAAAACTACTATGCCAAGCCCATCAATCTGAGAATTATAACTAATCTGACACATTTCTGTACAGTGAGCTTACTCTCGTAAGGTAGACAGCTCACTTAGAACTTCCTTTAGTTATTATTAAATTTTTCAGGGGCCTGAGTCATGGAGCGTGTTCCACCCAACTTACCGTAGTTACTACGCATGACGTCACGAATTATGGCTTTTTGCCGTCAAGGCTGGAACGATTTGTCTATTTTCCAGCAGAATATCATGCCACGGGCGAATCCGACCGGTCACGTTACAGAGATGCGTAGTTACCCCGCTTACTACGCTCCCGAGGATGGTAAGCAAATACTTACTATTAGTTACTATTTGGAGAACGTTGGGACGGTCAGCGTAGTAACTTTTAACGAGGTTGGAACGAAAATAGTAACTAATAGTTACTACTGTTAGAAGGGTGGAACACGCTCATGGTAGTCCGCCAACTAGGTTTCTTCTAGGAGGAGGATCTATACATTCAAACAACGCATAAAATGGATAGGTCAGCTACGATGCTTCAGCTACGACGGCTCAAGGAGTATTTAGCAGGATCTAAACGAAAAAAAGAAAGATGTACGCAAACTACTTACGGTCTGCAGGTCTTTCTTTTGTCATCCACGCCCCGGAAGAAGCCAGGGATGCAATCTTCGCACTTTTCTCCATCTGTTGCGTTCCTGCAGCCAACACAGATGGCAGCACTTCTCGGGCCCTCCCCGATCAGGGCTTGCCACTCCGTCAGACTTTGTGACTCCCATTTGATGTTACGGAACTAGAAAGGGAAAAGGAATCCGAACTTATACACTGTAAAAAGTTTCTCCGATAAAGGATTAAAGTTAAACTGCGGTATTTGCTACTGGGATTAACCTTATCTCTACTGGGATAAGATTAATCCGAATTGGAGATAATCTTATCTCAGTAGAGACAAGATTAATCCCAGTAGCAAATACTGCAATTTTTTTTACAGTATAGGTCTCGTCCGATTCGTTGCCTGCCCATCTAGTTTTGGGATGAGTACACTGTAAAAAGTATCTCCGAGTAAGTATTAAAGCTAACTGCAGTATCTGCTACGCGGATTATTCTTATCACTATTCCGTATCAGTCTTACCTCAGTAGAGATAAGAATATTCCGAGTAGCAAATACTGCAGTTAGCTTTAATACTTACTCGGAGATACTTTTACAGTGTAGGACAGCACGTCTTACTGAACCAGAAAAGCATAAAGAGCCACACAGAACTTGTGTGTGGTGGTTTCTATACCTTTTTGTAAAAGTAATATTTCTGTTATCACGCGCTAATCGTTCCTGTGTCACAAAACCACGTTTCAGCTTCAAATGAACCGGCGTCAACTCTGCGCAATGTGGTTCGCAAGCCATTCATTGTGGGATGTTAAAAGAGTTCTGTACAAGAAGTTAAACAATAAACATATCTGTTGTTTTCTACACAGTATCCACGATTAGCTCCTTTCGAAGTTGTCACAATTTGTTTTGCACAATGGCAAATAACGTAGTCATGTTTATGTACATTGTTTTGTTTAGTGTTTTAATATGTGTATTTTATTTTATGTATTTTACTCATACTCCGCTGTTATACAAAAAGCGGGTCACAAATAAATAAATTAATAAAATAAACTGCACATGCCATAAGACTTTAACTGGGTAGGTTCCTCCAGTATTTCTGTTGTGACAAAACTTTACCTGCCTACGTACGACGACGGCATAGAAGAGTAAACTACACATCTCCCACAATTGGAAGAGTTGAATGCAAGATGCAAGATATCCCCAGACCCAACGGACAGACTTCTCGTTACAACCTGTACACGAAACGTAAAGTTTAACTGAAAAGCCAAACTAAATTATATATCTTGGATTCGAATGCACTGAATTACTCTGACTCATCTGAGCGATTTTTATTTTTTCACCTCAGGCTGTAGTAGCGATTTTCAGAATATGCGCTGCTTGCACGACAAGCCGAAATTCATCCAGCAGCGGCGAATTTGAATGACAGCAAAAGCGTGGATTTCAATGGCCAACAAAGCGTCTATCATGTCTGAGAGCTGACCACGTAGCGGAAGATCATGCCTGAGGAACGCGCCCTCCTTTCCAATGACTGAAGTTGCCAGATAGTTGCTAAATATCTGAAGCATAGAGGTACAAGTACGCAGAGATGGGGGAATCCGACCATGAAGGGATTCGAACCCGAATCCAGGGCTAGGTACGAATCGTTTCGGTTTCTTGTTGGTTTTCTGCTTTATTTTCGTTTTCTTGGTTGTTGATCTTCATCCTCGTTATGGCATTTTTCCTAGAAATTTTCTGTCTGCGCTGAAGAAGAGAGGCGGTTGTCCTCCCGAAATATTCGCCTTTTATTTCAGAATACTCGTTGGCCTGTACAAATCCCATTTTCGTTGGTTTCTTCGTTGATTTTTTATGAGGTACGAATCCGATTCCGAATCCGAATCCACCATTTCACGCTGAGGATTCGGATCCGGATTCGAATACGATCTTAACAAAAATCAAATCATATACATAGGTTATAGTTTACAAATCAGACGTTACAAAAAGTACTCATATCTAAAGTAAGTGTATAACGTGATAGATTACTGAGGATGGTTGGTGGTGCAGATCAAATGTCGGATTGCCTAAGCCCACTGTGTAGAAATCAGGAAGGAAACTCGAACTATCTAGAATAGAAATTTGAGCGGATTCGTAAGGTTGAGGGTTGGAATCCGAGTCCAAATCCGAATCCAACCTGACAAGCAATCAAGCAATCGAATCCGGCCAAAAGGACCAATCCTGGATTCGAATCCGAGTCCGGATATGGATTCGCCCATCGCTGCAAGTACGTCCGAAAGAACATGTTCGCTCGATAAAATCGATTATTCGGAAACAGCGAAGTAACGAAGCAACGCATTTTCATCAGGACTTCAGGCCTATTTAAGTGAATTAGATGATGGATCATTAGACTGTCATCTCTCAACCCTTTCAGTTAGACTTTAATATTTCCGATACTTACCGGCTGGCTTAAGTTTTTCTCCGCATACTCGACGCTAAGACAAATAGCCGAGTGTCCACTGCAATACTCCAAGCAGGATACACAATGACCATTCTTCCTCGGGTCCCCAACGAAAAGAGGTTGGCATCGGTCACATTGATTCCCCTAAAAAAAAAACGGTCGTCATTCCAATTAATATCTCTCTTCCAGAGAGAAAGCTCACTTAAAAGAAAATAGCTTTGTCTCGTCTCACTGTACAATTTTGCGTAACTTCTATGATCTCATCTTTTGTGAAAACATAGCATTTAGAAGGTTATAACATAAATACCGATAACATTTGGATGATCTAAACGCTGTTAGAGTGGACCGATGTTCATTTTAATTATATAGCTAAAGAGTATGTAGAGAGTACGAGTATGTACTATTGTACTAGAGTATGTACTTATTGTAGAGATTTTCCACACTGATGGGAAGAGGCCTTTACTCCATGCTGAGTTGAAGACTTAAAGAGCTTGGAGGCGATATGTTTCTGGAGTTTTTGTTATCCACTCATTCTCGATCTCGTCAATTCCGGCGGCAGACTTTGTGTTTATGCCGTTAATGGCGTCCTCTATTTCTTCCATGGAGAACGGTGCTCCGAATTCTTTGGAGTGAGGTAACTGTGTCCATGGTCTTTCTTCTTCATTGCTCTGAGTATTACAGTACAGCTTAGAACCCGCTGTTTAATGTTACCAAATCTCCATCATCTTTTCGTTAAAGTTTAACTGAAAAGCCAACTTATTTTTGTGTCATTTAACTGAACACACTGAATTATTTGGATTCTGCAAAGGGATTTTCTTATTTTCCACGATCTGCTCTAGTTCTGACATTCAGTCAGACTATCTGCGGCCGTCTCCACAGCGTATATTCTACTATGATGCGGGAAATTTGAACTCAACACAGACGCGGCTTTTCAGTGGGCACTTGGTGAGATTGGTGAAGATTGCTTCAAAACAAAAAACATAAATCTTTCTCGCAAGGCATACAACAAAAATACAAGTGCACATAGGTCGCAATGAACAGTCGCAATGGCGACTACATCAAAGACGGGTTCCCACGAAGCCCCATGTGAACTTCAATTCAAGTTTTCAAGGTTTATTTATCACTTCTGCACAAAACCGACATAATTGGAGGGTAAAATCCGGAAACACGAGGTCGAATGACAAAAAGTCGTTACTGTAAAACAAAAATCTAGTTGACAGATAAATAATTACGTAAAGAAATAAAAATTATTCCATGACTCATCAGAAACGGCCACCTGCTCCACAAACTGTTCCTTTCCAATCAATCTATTTCTTGGATTTATTTATAAGTTAAGAATGACGTTGCATTATGTATACTGGATGAGCTTACCGCTGTTACAAAGGACCAATGTTCATTCTAACAAATTCTCATGGCCGGCTGCCAAGTCCTGAATCGGTGGGAGACAAACATAACAGAAAAGCGCTTATCAATAGTTGCGTTTCTGCAGATATCATGGTATCTGATACCACGGTCTAAAGTCGTTTCCGCAGTTACCGTGGCATCTGATACCACGGTAAAAAGGCGTTTTTGCAGTTATCGTGGTATCTGGCCAGTTATCGTGGTATCTGATATTCAGATACCACGGTCCGACCGTGGTAACTGATCATGGTATCTAAAAAGTCATCTCACTTTCATCAAACTTTGTCAAATTGGTGAGAAACAAGTTTACTGGATATCAATTTTTCTTTTGGGATGACTTCGAAAAGTGCATTTTCGGCAATAGTCGTTTTTGCAGAGCAACCGTGTATCAGATACCACAATGACTGCAGAAACGACTAATTGCGGATCCAGTTACCGTGGCAACAGATACCATAGTATCTGCAAAAACGCAACTAAGATTCGCAGCTAAACTTCTCATCAGCAAAAACGACTAATTGCAGATCCAGTTACCGTGGTTACAGATAGTATGGTATCTGCAAAAACGCAACTAATATTCGCAGCTAAATTTCTCATTAGATTGCGTCTGAATAGGTTAGCTTTGAAATAGCTCAAACTGACCAATGGTAGTTCCGACGACTAGAAAGTGAGTGATATTGTTAACTTCAGCAAAACCGTCATTATAGGGGGCACGCATTGAGGCTTGTGAAATCCCGTTCCCACAAGGACGTGTGCAAGTGTTTTTCCAAGTTGTCAGTCCTCGAACAGCCTTGCCGAAGATACCGTTAAAGGACCTGTCTTACCTATAATACTAACGCACTTCCATAATCACTCTATATATTTCTAAACCCGGAGACCCGAATTTCGTACGGTACATTTTAACCCCTTTAACAAAACCACACTGATCTTCTCAATTGCCGTATTCTGCTACCTTTGATGTGTATCACGCTGTCGACAGTTTCCTGCGACAAGTTTTTCCATCAGAAAAACCGGTTCTGTAAATTGTTTCCCTGTTTTCGCTACAAGTCAAAGGGTTTCGGAAAAGGCTTAAAACAGCCAAAACCATGGGTTATTTGTTGAAAGCACAGCCTAGTTAAAGTATTCAAATACTTTAAAAGACTGTAAGTTGAAAAGAAAATAGTGCGAGGGGTCCTTTAATGTTTCACTGATCAACAGCTTCTGTCAGCATCAAGTGCAGACATGATTTTAAAAACTGCTCAGTATTACTACTCCCTATTTCCTTATCATATCTACTGGAGAAAGTCTTTTATGACGTAGTATACCGTGTTATCAATATTAAGTATTTCCAAAATATTCTAAGGCAATCAACATTGCTTACCATCGTATTATTTCGACACTCTAGACAAACATCTAGTTGGTCGGTTCCAGCGCAGGCACTATGACCATTGCAGTCGCACTGCAGACTGCAGTTCAAACCCACGTAACCGAAATGGCATGTGCAAACGTTAGGAGCTGTACAGTCACCATTCAAACAACCTTGTGAACAAATAGGCTTGCAGGTGGTCCTGAAAGAGAAGATTGATACAAATGATGGATTATTTTTTTACTCATTACCAATTACTCATTATTCACATGTGCATTGTGACATAGCCTTCGAGTGTCAATATTGATGTATGACTACTGTAAGTTATACGACAAATATGGCAACATTTGCCGTGTTATCGGCTTGGCCTGCCTATAATTTCCTAAGAGCAGGGGCGTCACGGTCGGGGTGAGGCCCCCCCCCCCCCCAATGTTGTCGGCCAGTCGGTAAAAAATAACCGAGTCTGCGCGAGGCGCCGCGACTTTTTCGTCAAAACAGTTGATTTTTTACATTAAAACAGTCGATTTTTCGTCAAAACAGTCGTTTCTTTCTGACAATCAGTCGTTTTTTTTCGAAACTCTCGTTTTTTTCCTGAAAACAGTCGTTTTTTCTGCAAAAACAGTCGGTAAAAATTACCAGCAAGTCGGTAAATTCCTTGCCCTCCCCCCAAACATTTTGGCTAGTAACGCCTCTGCCTAAGAGAATAAACCCACATGCCGCTTTCCTCCATCCCAATACTTTTGCCAATACTATTGCTAGCGGTAGGCTAACATCGGAAGTCTACTGAAATTATTTCTTCGTTTTCAAACAAACATTGCGACGTCGGTCAGCTCATTACATCTGCTTCTTTCCTAGCCCATGTCATTGTAACGAGTGGCCCACACATTCTGGGAAAATTCCAGGTCTCCTTGAAAGATTGCCATGAGCTTCGAATCTAATTTCACCCAGCCTTATAGGATTTATTTTGGATTTATTTTTTATTTTTTTATTTATATAGGTAAGTGGTTATGTGGACTTTCGCGCAAATGCAAACCCTCATAGGCTTTTTCTCCAGCGCGATAGTGTTGCTTTTTATTTATTTATTTGTGAATGTTGAAAAATAAAAAAACTTGAACTTGAACCTTATAGGAGACGCACGGCCTAGCTAAACCGTCAGTTGTGGTTCGGATTGCTTGCACACCGGCCAGAGTGACGATATTAGCGTTGGGTCGTGTCGTGGTTTATAAGGTATGGTTCAGGTCTTTGTTTAAGGTCTTCAGGTCTTTTCTCCAGTCACATAAGGAGTTTTCAGAGCCTTCGGGTTAGTCAGTTTGGGCAGCTTAGGCTGGTCCCGGTTTCTTTTCATTTAAGACAAAACACAAATCTCTCTAAGTTCTATTAAATTATTGTTCAATTTTTCTATAGTAAAATACCTATCTTTTCCAATCGAGCGTTCTGAGGTTTTCCCTTGGATGGTCTGGGTAAAGGGTTTGCCGCGGACCATCGGTATACTGTACACGCACCAGAAACCCATCTCAGCTACCGTGCTATCAGTTACTGGCAAAACTCGGTTTTCCAGTCAAGAGGGGCGTTACAATCATTGTAAACGCTCATAAGTATGCAAAGTTCACCCCCCCCCCCCCAGAACAGCTGTCCGGAAACCCGCATGACCTTGCAGACTGGGTGACGGGTAATCGGCAGGCTCGGACAAAGAGATTCAGCAGTTAACAGAATCGGGGCCCCTTTTTTGTTAATTAGGAATATTATTTATCTAACGTACTCTAACTTTGGAAAATAGACAAGAAGACTTAGAAATGAAATAGACAAGCAGCCTATCATCTATATTTTTACACATCATAATTTTCATCTTTACCACTTCGGCCCCTGGCCGGCTCCCCTTTCGAGGTTGGAACCGTAGGCAGCTGCCTAGTTTTGAAGAACACCACTGGTAATGCAGGAGTCCGTTCGTTTTTTTCCGCTCTTTCTTGAAGGAGTCACCAAATATAACACACACACATAAATTTAAAAGGCCGCGGATTCTACAGGAAAGATACCAGCACCCATCGAATCGTATGGTATGCCACTGATGACGGAATGCACGGTGCAAATTCACCCTTACTCTAGGAAAGTGTCCTAGTTTTCGACGTCTTACTTGTTCTAGTTCGTTGTAGCTGTGTTGATAAGCGGTCCAGCTGGCATCATTTGGCCAGCAGAATGTCGGATGTATAGCTTGAATGGGATAAATGTACATTGCGGAAGGAGCGGCTACGTTAAGATTTTCTGCGAAAACTGGACTATTGTGCTATCTTTTTTCTTTTTTTTATGCGTCAAAGTTCTATTGCTAGACTAGCAGGGTGACACAGGGAGAAAGGGAGCTTGGACCTTCTTCTTACCCATCCCCCTTGTATCCATCAGTACACAGACATTCGTACCCCTCCAGGGTATCGACACATTTCTCCGAGACGGGATCACAGTTGTGGTGTCCGTTCTTGCATTCGTCCTCGGGAGGGCAGCTACTGTAGTGCCATCTGGCGTAGCGATCAGGTGGCGAGATGAGGGTGGCCACTTTACTGGGACTTTTTCTCCAAGAAACAGTTGAATTTGCTGAAATAATTTTGTATGAATTATATTTGACGGTGCAAAACGAATAACTCAGATTCATCTTGTTAGAGCTATATTCGACCCTTCTTGGCAAAGGTCCTCTTCAGGCTCAAGCCAGTCAAGCTGGAAAATGAACTTGTCGAAAAACAATTAAAAATTCTTCCTTAAATATCTGATTTTGTGAACTTCTTGGAATCCGTTGGAATTGAAGCTGGTGCTGTGATTTCATTCTGGACGCGGCTGCTATTTTTGCTGTTCGATTGGGTCATCGAAAGGGTAGAGATTAGAATCAGAATCATTTTATTTTTCCCAATATTCGTTAAAATAGCCTGGGATGTCAAAACGTTGAATAAAAGCACGAAATAAAAATATTATAAGCACTATATAATATAATATTTATTTGTAACCCACTGTACAGATTTAGGATAGTGGAGTAATCAAAGAAAAGAAAAGAAATAAAGAATACAACATATGACACACAACAACAAAAAAGCACTCAATGAAAAAGCCGGATGAGGCCGTGGTGCGCACCTAGGCGGAAACACGCATCGGCAACAATATTGGTCTGCAGATTTTCCAGCGAACACAAGATGTCGCTAGCTCCGTAACGATCTACGAGGCGTCTATTTCGGACCGATCTGGGTAAATACAAAAGGAATTTGCAGTACCGAAAATAATCCACCATCATTTGCTTGAAATCAGTCTTTGTCAATACAGGATATAAACCAGACGCAGACAAAACGGCATGGTCGCAAAAACCAGAATAAAGTTTAGCCAATCCACGTCTGCTGAAACGACCACGATTAGCAACAATTTTTGCATACCCGATTCTTAATTTATCTTCAGTATCAGATAAAAACTTCCTCCAGATACTAGCAAGAGAATCACAAACAGATATGCCCAGCCACTTAAACCTCTTTACTCAAGGTACAGCAAAAATCCCGCAATTCAGAGAACTGGCACATTGATAATTATTAAAGGACAAATATTCACACTTAGCAATATTTAATTAATTGGTTTCTATCCACTGTTGTGTCATGATCTTGTTTGCTTTCTGCGTCCAGGCTGCGGTGCTTAACGAAGTATGGCAGAAATGATCTGCTGTACCGCTGGCTGTGCTTGATCGGTGGTTTCTGGAGAAGTGGGTCGCAGCGTTTTAATTTCTCGGCCCGACGTGTGTTGCCGCTAGGAGTTGAAGCGGCGGCCGGTAGGATGTTCCGATGCACCTCAGATCTGAGTCACTTTTTACCAAATGACATGGTGAGATGGTGGCGTCGCTCCGAGAGGGTTGAGGTTCGGAGTTGTTTGGTGCTGTCCTCGTTTGACACATATGTTTTCGTCTGCTTTCGTTCATTCGTCTGCATTTTTGTTTTGGAGTCACCTGTCTCTTTCTTCTTCTTTCCAGCTAAGATGGATACTTCAAATATGATTCGCAGTCAGCTTGGGCTGAAGGAGTTTTTATACATTAACGAGGTACGGTCCACGAGAGAATTGGAATGGATAATCCTATAGCCCAAGCTGACTGCGAGTCTTGTTTGCTGTTGTTTACGCAGCAGCGTGTCAGCCAAGGCCGTATCCAGGGGGGGGGGGGGGTAGGGGTACATACAAAAGTAACCATTTCTACAGGCTTTTCCCTCTGATCTGTCATTTTTGTACTTTTTTGTCCGACCCGCAGGCAACCCCCCCCCCCCCCCCCCCCCCCGAAATAAATTCCTGGATACGGGCCTGGTGTCCGCACTGCACTATTAGAGATTTCACAACATAACACAAGGAACAGTATCTGTTGGCATTACAGATAATTCCCATTACGACCTTGTGTTATTTGTTCGCTAAACGTAACGTTGCAAAAAACGTAACATTTATCAAGGATCATAACACAATTTTTCTGAATTTTATTAGAGCTACATTTCGGCCCTTCTTGGCAAGGGTCCTCTTCAGGCTCAAAGCCGCTCAAGCTGGAAAAATGAATTTGTGGGAAATTTTTTTTTTCCAACTTGAGCGGCTTTGAGCCTGAAGACGACCCTTGCCAAGAAGGGCCGAAATATAACTCTTAATAAAATTCAGCTGACGTATCCGTTTTGCACTATCAAATATGATTCGCAGTCAGCTTGCGCTGAAGGAATATTTACAATTTTTTACAACGTCAACATACGGTATATCGTCTGATTGAAACTTTGCATCCTTTTGTAGATGTTATGGGATTTCTGACAGTATAGTCTTCATAATTATCCAGCAATTCCGGAAAGACTAACGCTCTAGAATTAGCAGCTACAAACTTCATTAGTAATAATAATACATAGATGGCACTTTAGACAAGGGACTTGTACCGTGACCAATAAACCATAAACATTTTTCGAATATAATTTAGAAGTCTAGGACTCCATTGTCGGAGTCACGTAGACATACCAGGACCCACAAGACGGGGTCTCATGGTGAAAACCAGATAAAACCAAATATATAATTTTAATGGGGAAAGGCGCCCTTGAGATGGAAACATTTTATAAGTAGTGAACTGATAGACAAAAATGCTCCTCAGCCGGGATTTGAACCCAGGACCCTCTGTTTGCGAAACAGAGTTCGCAAACCACTACAATAGTCTGGTAGAAGCCGGCCATAGGAACAGTGATCCCGCCCGAAGGCAAATTCATCTAACCAGTTCACATCCCCATGTCAAGGAAATTTGCAGAGGGTCCTGGGTTCAAATCCCGGCTGAGGAGCATTTTTGTCTATCAGTTCACTACTTATAAAATCATTATTAATATCGCAAATTCTGATTATGGTTGGGATTGAAGACGACTTTTTGCTTTGATTTATTTGTAAAAACGAGAAGAAATCAACAGACGAATCCAGGAACTGCCAACACTCGAAACGGCTAGTTCAGGAACTCAAAAAGAATTAATACCTATCTATTAAAGAAGACATATTTCATCTCTTACGAAAATCACTTGTGAGTAGATATTCCTTCAGCCCAAGCTGACTGTGAATCATATTCGACGGTGCAAAACGGTTAAGTCAGCTACATTTTCCAGACTGAGCGGCTTGAGCCTGAAGAGGACCCTTGCCAAGAGGGCCAAAATATAGCTCTAATAAAATGTAGCTGACTTACCGTTGTGCACCGTCATTTATCACTTGTGAGTTGTGAAAACCCTATCCGCGTCAGACGCAACAACTTAACAAGAATGGCGGAAATATCGCCATAGAAAAATTCCCGCCGACTATTCGATTTCGCAACACAAAACATTTCATGGAAAGAAAAACAGCAAAGAACAAAATTTAAAATTTAGAGATCATTTCGGAAATTGAGGGTGAAATTTCTCATTTTTATATTTTACGACACAGAATGAGAGGTCCGAAAGCTAAGTCTTTTCTCCTCTCTAGATATCCCTCCACACAAGCATTAGGCGTAGTATACGCTAACCCGTGTTTCTTGGCTAGATTAGTTTTTCTTTATTTTAGTAACTCCGTATTGTAGCCGAACGTGTGCAAATTACTATAAATACGATGATTGGTCGCCAGGGATATGGATCCAAGACTATACGAGTGTTCTTCAACGAAATGATCCATTCTCTGGCCTCAGAGCAAAATAACACTAAAGAGTAGCGCCAAGACTTGAAACAAGTGACACACACTCGAACAGCAGCGACACTAGCACCACTAGCGATAGTGAACGTCTCTACTGAAACTCAATCAGTCATGCACCAGCGCTGGCTCCAATAACTTCATATTCTGAACAGAGCAAAACAAAGATGAAACCTTCACTGTGTCCCCGATGGGTGCAAATCGCATTTTAGCTTTACTATATATTTCTAAACAAGCAAGTTTGTCTCGGTTTAAATGCCGCAAGCGCAACGGGCGGCTCTATAACTATGGCACGTTTGCAAAACATGGAAAGCCAGAGCAAAATAACACTAAGGAGTAGCGTCAAGACTTGAAGAAAGTTACTCATACTCAAATAACAGCGACACTAGCACCACTAGCGATAGAGAACCTCCCTATTGGACCTCAATCAGTCGTGCTCCAGCCCTGGCTCCAATAACTTCATACTCTGAATACAGCAAAAAAAAGGTACAACCTCCCCTGTTACCACGGAGTGTGCAGACCGCATCTTATCTTTACCATAAATTTTTAAGCTCGCAAGTTTGTGTCGCTTTAAATGCCGCAATCGTAATGGGCGGCGCTACGACTATGACCCGTTTGCGAAGAATAGACACCATAGGTCTTGGCGCTACTCCCTATTGTTATTTTGCTCTGTTTGGCCTCGAGCCTTCTCTCTGCCAAATTGGCTCTTTATGTTGCGTTTAGTTTGAAATAAACAGAACTTGAACTTGAACCTAGCACAAGGTCTACCGCGGGGATTCATCAATCCGCCGAGGATCGGGACGAAGTCAAAGAAAGTCAGAAATTCCTCTTCGGTCAGAAAGAAAGAAGATGCCCATATTAGCCTCAAGGTTTTTGGGCAAGTTTTGAATTTGCGTATCTTTTCAAACACTTACCGCCTGCTCCCAAGTAGCTATCAGCGATCCGCGAATAGTCGACGACTGCGCAAGAGCCTTCCTTCGGGCCATCTAGTGAGCCAGGGGTGCAGACCCCCAAACCTGACATCGATATTGATTCCAAGCCGCACCAGCCGCACTCTGGTTGTCGTAGACAATCAGCGCATTTCTTGAACTGGTTGCAACTCTAAGAAAAGGTTCAACGAATTAAACTCAGAACTGAATTCTAGTCTCAGAATCTTTTCCTGTCCCGGGAGATAACTTTGCAGGCTACAACTTGTTTCCCGGAAAGTGTTAAAGCACAAGTTTGACCTCAACAGGCAAACGTTGTAGACATGCTACAAAATGTATATCAGACCCCTAACAGAGTACGCATGTCTGGCACAGCTCACTCACCGAAGACCAACATGAAAAAACTGAGCAGATCCAAAAGAGAGCATGCAAAGTAATGTTGGTATGGGATGTGAGTATGAAAAAAAGCTTGAAGATCTCAAAGATCACGTCCTTCAGACAAAGGAGGCATATGCTTACCACAAGATTCGGCACAAAAATACTAGCGTCCGAATTACATTGTGACATTTTGCCCGAATTCTTCGAAACAAGAAGTTGCCAAAGCACGAAAATGACCGAAAATCTCACAATGAATCAGAAGAAGCAACTAATTCCTCCTCCAATACATTCATCCGAGCGTTACCAAAAGTCTTTAGTACCATACTTTATTAACAGTTTAACTGTTCCTATTAGCTACGGTATGTAGTTTTGAGCTGTTCTTGTTTATCGATGTAGTTTATTTATGAACTTGATTATTTAATTTAGAAATTTTCTACGAGCTACGGTGCGTAATTTTGACCTGTCTTTGTTTATTGCTGTAGTGTTTTTATGAACTTGATTATATTATTAGACATTTTAATGTTATCAGGGAAGTAATATTGACCTGCCGAGTTGATTGATAGTACCTGAAGTGACTTTATTTGAATTGACATATCCAAAGCTATTTTTATGTATTTAAAGATATTACGGATTAAACCATCCTTTCATTTCAAAGGCCATCGCCTCGCAAATTGCCCAATACAGCTTGCGTAAGCTGGGACCATAGCCTCGTTTTTGTCGCACGCTGCAGCTCGACTTCTCGGTAGCTTCCGGGCTGATATCTTTCTACATTCATTTTTGCGCTGCAGTGCTTCCGAGGAAAGACGGCAGCGCTTCTTGAGAATCGCGGACTTGCTTACCGACCAAGTTCGTGCTTACCTGCAAGGTGATGCATCAACGAAGAAGAAATCGTGCGGGCAGTGAAGCCGCAGCACTATTGCAACAAAAACGAGGCTCAGGATAGCTTTCTTATCACAGGCATTGACTCACGCTGAGATCAAACGCGCAAAATCTTTTCCGCAAATAGAAAAGCTGTCTGGGCAACAAGCAAGCTATCGAGTGTCTAGCGGAATTTAGTAGCTAAACCAAGTGAATGTAAATGACGAATTCTACGATCTTAACCCAAGGCTCTGAGGCAAATTCAAAATAAAATAAGACGCATCTGTAATAGATCACATTTTCGGAATCGTACGAACCTTGCACCACCCTCCTCTCCTTAGTAACATTTTTGTAAAGACGCCGTAAACGCACGAAAAGGCAGGACAAGCAAAAGTTCCACAGGTGAAACCCAGGACACACCAGCGTCCACCCCTCATTGTTGAACAAAATAAAAACAAGCCCAACAAGCGTACTCAAACCCACTCAAACAAAGCTAAATTAACAAATTATCCAGCGGATACAACAGAAAGATATGTCAACTCGTTTGTGTCGTACTTTGTTCGTTCGTTTGATAGTTCTTAGTCGTGTTTATCTGGTATTATTTGTTTTTTGTCATTGGCCATTTATATCCCGCTGAGAGTGTTAGGTCGACTTACCTTTGCTGCCTATCTTTGCTATTTTGATCAATAAACGATATATATATTTATATATAAAGCTACGTGCCGACAGAACGCGAATTCGGGTTCGCTAGGAGAATTCTGCCTTCGAGAGCGGAAAACAACCGCGTTGTCAGGCCCGACAATTCGCGCCGCGTTGTTTCAAGTAAGTTGTTTGTTTGTAAACAAACGCTGTTTCAGTAAGCGGAATATATTCGCATTCTGAAGGCACCAAGCTTAAAGGACACCTGAATGAAGAGTACCAAGTATCATCCCTATCTGTATGACTTCCGTTAACATTGCCTGCAGAAAATCCAATCCAAATACGAAATAGTGTTTCCAAGCTATGATTTTTGCTCCATTTTGCATTTGTCCTTATTTCAGCACCGAACGATTTTAGAAATGAACAAATGTCTCCAATCAACCCTTCTTCTCGAATGTTTTTTAACCAGTTAAGCCCAAACCTATATATAGAAGAAATTCCAATAAGATCCGGCCAGCGCTGTACAAGATTTGAATGAATTGCGCTTTTTGTCTTGGAGTCTGCATGTGCAGACTCCAGAAACGAACATCCCTATTTTGAAAACGTCACGCTCAGGAGAAGAATACTCTCCGTGGCCATGTCAGTAAATGCATTCTCCATGGTGTGTTCAAGTATGGTTACATTGTTCAGGTGTCCTTTAAAGCCGCTTTCACACTGACGCGTTGAGGCTCTCACACTGAGCTACGCAACCTCTGCGTCGCGATTGCGGTGACGCAACAGAGACATTACGCAGACAAATAAAACGCAACGCACGAATAGAACCAAGTTCTATTCCTGCGTTGCATCGACGCATACGCATCAGATTTGTCAGTGAAAAATGAAAGTTTTGAAGACACACTGGAGCAAACCTACTAACGATGAAGAAAAACTCAGTAATGATGAAAGAAACGGGAATTCAACATTTTTGGGGAGAAAAGAAGGTTAATAGGGAAAAATACGTTAAAGAATGGCCCTTACTTTTGCCCTCTGTGTGGAAAGATGGATGAGGATGTGTTCCATTTTATGTGTGAATGTGAAGGATCGAGTGATTTAAGGGTTGATATATTTGGGGTGGGAATTACTAGGGAGGAGTGGCTACTAGAAAAGATTGGGAGTACAAATATGGGGGATATCCGTAAGGTGGCTAGATTCCTCCGCGTTGGCTTGTCCCATAGAGAGCGATTTTTGTAGTTTGTTGTGTTTTCCTTTTGTTTTGTTGCCATGACCCCATGGTTTGTTCCGTTCAATAAATTCATTCATTCACTCATTCATTCATAAGAAACCGAGAAAGGAAAACCTAAATATACATCCAGCGTGAAAACTTACAGCGCAGGTCTACATACGCTACGCAACCTGTACGAAGCGCAAGATAAACGCATACGCATAGCATCGCAACGAGGCGTCAATGTGAAAGCGGTTTAAAGCTTTACGCTGGGAAATCATCAGCGGATTGTCGCAATCGCGTCGTGGGCTACCAAAAAGTGTGGTTACTGCCAAAAAGCTGAACCATTCAAAACAGGCCAAGAGAATCACTGATGGCTTTGCAGATTACTCGTCGGACAATTTTGGCAAATTTGCTGAGGCAATACCCTGATTGTTTGTAATATCTACCTTAGGACACATCTCCGCGTCGCCTGACAATATCGTCCCACAAATTCCTCCAAGGCACTGAAGAGGAATATAAGCCGGAGAGATGCACTGCGAGAGCGTAACACTCCAAAAGCACTCGCTGGCCCCTCCCTCCGCACCAGTCGCGGAGAGACAGTCTTTGCAGTTTTTGTATTCGCTGCATTTGGTCGGGCAGGGCTGAGGGGGAGTAGACGATACAAGGAAAGATGCCGAGTCCTTGATATTTCGGCGGACACAATTCCAGTCGTATATTGGCAAAGTGTGAAGCTTTCTACTTTGCTCACCTGGAAAAGAAGGCACAATCGTTATTTTAACCCGATGAAAAATTTTCGAGAATTAGTCGTATGGAGTTGTATGAAAAAGTAGCATGCAGTAGTAACTGTTGCCACTGCATGCTACTCAAATCAAATCGTTTATTCATTAAGAACGTGTCCGAAAGCTCCGAAACGAACGAAAATGCTGAATTAATTCAGGATTTTATGCAGCATTTTGCTTTCGGACTTAAATTCTCGCTCAGTTAATGCAGCATTAACTCAGCATAAAATTCATCGAAAAATTCAGCAAAGATGCTAAATTTTATGCTGAATTTTCAAGAAGAAACTGGGGAGCACGGCGATTCTCCTAGAATCTTCCTAGAATATTTTTCTTTCTAGAAAAAACTGCCACACAAAATTTTCGTAATGTTATCTAGGTCGAATTCCCGTCTGAGCGGCGACAAACTTTACGGAGCATACTTCGCGAAAAACTTTACGAAGTCTGAGTCGTCCTTTAGATAGCTAATTTTTTTATTCTTCTACATCTTTTCAACTTACATTTCGGTATTCTAGAAGTGTCAGAGAAGAAATAAAGGTAACAGCTTTCGGACAAAATTAAATAAATATGCAGCATTAAATGCAGCACTGACAGCACTAAAAAGCTTTCGGACACGTTCTAAGAATCTTGCACACGGCGTGTGCCGACTAACTGATCCCAACGTCAACATATAAATACACATCAATATATATAAACAAAAAATGACAGCGTAACTGCCGAGTCAACTGCTATTTCGGTTTGCATCGAAACAACAGAGAAAAAGAAAGAAAGAAAGACACTATATATGGACAACTATAATAATATAAAGACACTATAATAATAATTTATTTTTAACCAAAAAATCGTACAGGACGAAAACAGTGGAGTACAAGAGAAAATATGAAGACATAATTAGGTAAAACACAGCACATACAAACAAAATCTACTTAAGAGTCAAACAAACGAGTAAGTCCATGAGAGGGCGACAGGCGCGCGTATGCCGTTTCGGACAGTTTCCTGTGGAGAACAGACAATTTCGCCGTGATATCCGGTAGCGAGTACTTACTAATAATTTTAGATTTTCTTTGCCAAGGAGGGAGAAAAAGAAGAAATTTACAAAAACGAAAGTAAGAGGATCGCATAGCTTTAATATCCTTTTTCTTTAAAACAGGATAAACACCAGATAGAAAAAGAACAGAATGGTCACAGAAGGAAGAGTAAAGTTTGCCAAGAGCTTTCCGATTGTATTTCCCTCTGTTAGCAACAATTTTCGAATAACCCAGTTGAATTTTTAGTCTACAATCGGAAACCGTCCGGAGAGACATATATATATAACGACACTATATCCCAGGAAACTGGATGTTACTACAGCAAGATTGGATGCTATCGGATACTACTACTTAAGATTAACCCAGTCGGAGGCATGTTCATCTATTCACCCCTCCCCTGCCGTCTTTAGTGCGTCGGTCCGAGAGGAATACTGGCAATCAGTTTTCTCCATGTCCTGCTAACTCTTCGGCCCAATTTTTACGTAGTTTCATCCCATCATTTATTTCTGGTCATATCTTGTAAGTGTATTAGTTAATTTGTTTCGTGTCTTTTATTTCGCAAATATTTTATTCCTATTCTAGCTTTAAGCTATTTGGATATTAGACTTGACTGATTGAAAAAAAATAAAAAAAAATTCTAGAATAAAGACTGGTTCATACTTCACAGAATAGAAATCAGGAAAGAAATCTGCCCAACTTTTGTGTTTCACTTAAACCCAAGTGAGAACAGCAAATGCCAGCGAAAAGGCTATTTTCTAGTCTACCTAGCACATAGATTAAGGTATGGCTGGTAGCCCCTGAGAAAGCAAAAAAGGTAACCTACTGATTCTCAGGACCTGGCGCGTCCAGATACACCTCCCAGATTCCTTGCACTTATCGCAATTGCTAGCTAAGCACGTCCTTTCAAGGCATTGCGATGCGTCCACTGTTTCACGTTGCTTCACCTCACATCGATTTTCTTCTTGACAATTTGCTCCTAGCGGGACACACTTCCCCGACTTGCAGTTGGTGCACCATTGACAGGCCTGCAAATACGATAACTATAACAATACAATTGCAAATTCTTCGAAACTTCAATTTTACAACAACTTCATGCCAAGATTTAATCAATTATTTTAATCAATTGATTTTTTTTTATCAATTGATTTTTTTTAATCAATTTTTTTGTTTAATCAACTGATTTTTTAAATCAATTCTTTGGATGAAACTGTTTTTATGTTCAAATATAAATAGTATATACTGTCATTTCTAGACGTAAGCTTTTGAATAAACTGATTGATTGACTGATATGTAAATCGGCTTTCGACTTTTGGCTTTCATCGACCTTATAAGACGAGACCAAAGGTTTCGATGGGATCCCAAAAATCTAATATTTGATCCAGACAATTGGGTCTTGTCTTCGCCAGACCCGGTCTTTGATAATCATCTGAGAAAACCAAGTTCAGATATTCTTCTATAAGCCATATCTATTCTGACGAAACTGACCGAAACTTCCTGCTTTACTTCTGCGAAATTTCCGGTTTCGGCCGAATCCCGAGCAAACTACTTGTCCAGCAAAAAAAGAAAATTCAGAAATGAATTCAGCGTATCTCCTTATCCCGATAAAAAACATCTAACAAACTTCAAATAAGACTTTAACTTCTAAAAAAAAAATCCCGGTTTCAACCGGATTCCGGACGAATTATATGTCCGGGTAAAAAATTATTGTCTTAAACATACTCAATGTCTCTTCTTACCCCTAATCTGTCATCTAATCAACTTCAAATAAAACTTTTGCTTTTAACAAATTTTCCGGTTTTAGCCGGATTCCGGGCGAACTAGTTGTTCGGCTTGAAAATGCTTTTCACAGTGTTCCGCATTTTTTCTTACCCCTAAATCGGACATCTAATCAACTTCAAATAAAACTTTTACTTTTAATCAACTTTCCGATTTCTGGATTCCGGACGAACTACTTGTCCTGCAAGAAAATGGTTTTCATCATCGTTTTCAGCATATCTTCTTACCCCATAATCGACTATCACATAAGCTGTTTAAAAATATGGGCTACAGAGCCCATCTACGAACCTGACCTTACCCTTGACCAAAAGAATCCTCACACCAAGTTTCATCAAAATATCTCTTCCCCTTCGAGAGTTACCGTGCTCACAGACAGACGGACAGATGGACAACTTTTGCGATGTCATAGGTATCCCTCCGCTTATGTTTTGGGATCCCGAAAAAGAACAAGAGCTACGAGCTCATATGGCACTTGTTACGAATAGGTGTTGCGAGCAAGTAGATGAGAACGTCACAAAATACCGCCTTAAACCTCCTAGGATCGGACCTAGAAATAGGATATCTAGTTTCACTCGAGGATGAGCATTCCCGGCATCGCCTCGGATTATCTAGAGCAAATGTCAGAGCACAATATTTCCGGTACTTGTCCCCCTCAAACTCCCCCTACAACGGCGAAATCTGGTCCAGACACATAAACTGATCGTCTAAAGCATCTTCTCTTACTGGCTATCAAGTTTCGCTTGAGTTTGAGCATTTTTCGCGAAACTATGGTACTCCCCCCCCCCCCCGTGTTCAGATCCGGTCCGGGCCCTAAACTATGTCATCTAGGGAACACCGTATCTCTATTCTTCAGGTTACATTCAAATCCCTCCACTCGTTCGACCCCTATGTGAGCCACACAATTTCCGAGACCCCCCCTCCAACTTCCCACACTGTGGCCAAATACGAATTGGAAACGTAGACGTCGTATCTCTGAAATCTCCTCTCCTCGTCCTTCAAGTTTGAGTCAAATCGAAGCATATTTGCAAATTTCCGGTTTCCGGTTCATCCTCCTCCTACCCTGGCCGGATCCGGTCTGAACCGTAAAAAACAAACTAGGTCGCATAAAATCGGTACTGTCAAAGTTGCATCCCATTCGGTACATTCGTTGGATTTTTTTGCATGTCACAAAATTTCCAGACCCCCCCTCCATCTCCTCCAACCATTGCCTCATGTGGTTTGGAAACATGTCTTGGCTGTCTAGGTCATTAGTTCTTATCACCAGACAAGTTTTACCCGAATCGGACCACCCGTTCGCAACCTACACAAATCAGTAGTTTCTGGGTTCCCCTCTCCTTAACTCCACTGAAAATGGTCAGATCAAGAAACGGAAGTTTTCCTAGGGCATTGTGTCAGGTCCTCAAGTCCATTTGGTTGGGTCACTAATATGCCTGCCAAGTTTCATCGTCCTTACCACATCTGGAAGTATCCTTACTCGCGATCACCGGAATTCTGGGAAACCCCCTCCAGCTCCCCCCAAAGAGCCCCGATATGGTATAGTTCTGTCAAGGACTTATCTAGGGCTTTTGTTTGTTCTTCCCACCAAATTCCATCCCGATCCCTCGACGCTAAGCGTTTCACGAAAATTCCGGTGCCCCCTTCGACTCCCCCCACAAGTATCGGATCCGGTCCGGACTTCACATGGAACTTCGGAGGCAACACTTCTTTCCACTTGTGAAGTTTCATTCAAACAGGATCACCCGTTCAAAAGTTAGGAATGCCACTAGATTCCGGATTCGCCATCCCTCCACTCCCCCCACGATGATCTGATCATGCAAACGACTATTCTCGAGCCAGTTTGTTCGAGTCCTTGATCCGCCAGCCCAGTTTCATCGTCTTAGTACATTAGGAAGTACCACACTCGCGAGATCACCAGAATTCCGTACCCCCCCTCCCCCCCCCCCAACTCCCACCACGGTGCCCGAATGCGGTTCGGTTATTTCAATGATGTATCTACTGGTTGCTTAGTGTCTTCCCACCAAGTTTCATCTCGATCACTCCACTCATAGCGTTTCCCAAGATTTCCGGTTGCCCCTCCAGCTCCCCCCAAAAGTCACTGAATCCAGTCCGGATTTAAAGTTGGTCGTCTGAGGCACGAGATCTTTCCAAATATCAAGTTTCATTAAAATTCGATCACCCGTTCAAAAGTTATAAATACATCAAGATTCCGGATTCCGCCTCCTTCCACCCCCCCCCCCCCCCACGATGCTCGGATAGGGGAAGTGACTATTTCCAACTTAATCATTTGGGGTCCCTGATATGCCTGCCAAGTTTCATTGTCCTAGCTTATGTGGAAGTGCCCGAACTAGCAAAACCTGGACAGACCGACCGACCGACGGATGGACAGACAGGAATTGTGATCGCTATACGGCACTTGGCCGGAGGGCAAGTGCCTTAAAAAGGTCCAAACCGCCGAGGGCAGCCGGCTCCGAAACTTAAGTGGCAAAGCAGATTCGACATAAAAGTAATAGTACAAACTACTGCTGAATCTTGGAATTATTCCTTATGCTCCGATACCCCGCTATATAGGAAACCGTTAAAGTATATCACGTCTCCGGACCGAGATTTTGACGGGCAAAACAATCTGAAATGTATAAATGGCTCCAGTATGTATCATATTGGGAGAACTTACCTGTGGGCTTCCTCGATAGATCGGCCACTCCCCCAGACATTCAGAGCAGCTCGAATAGGCATAACAATTGCGAGAGGTGATTTTTTCTTTGCCACAGGCTGTACCTTTAACAGAAAAAGAAAAAAAAAATCAGCGCTCGTTACGAACGAACACCAGTCACATCATTGCGCTGGAGAAGGATCGAGCGACCTTCCACGTAATAGATAGATAGATCAGTGTATTTCAGAAGCCCAAGGGCCTTGTACACAAAATAACAACAAAAATATAACTTAAACGCTCAGACTTCTTCTAAATTCTAAACATTTATCTATACAATCACCCACTAGAGCAGTGGTTCCCAACTTTTTCCGTATCGCGTGCCCCTAATTAAGGTTCAAAATGGTTGCGTACCCCTTTTTGAAGAAACATTATTCTATTATTTTACTAAGAGCTGTCCAGATCGGAACATCAAAAAGACGTCATTTATTGCCATAAATGGTAAGCAATTAATGTGTAAAATATATCTGCTGCAAGGCTGTCAATTTCATTATCGTCCATAAACTGGTCAACGATCAAAAAGACACTTGCGCTGTTTATTTGAAACTTCGTAAGCCCAAAACTCTAATTTCTTGACGAAAGCAGACATTTTCGAATTAAGAAATTTGGGCTTTCACGAGTTTCACGTACCCCTTTCGAGGGTCTCATGTACCCCTTTGGGTACGCGTACCCCCAGTTGGGAACCGCTGCACTAGAGTATGACGGTGGGATTAACATTACTCAAAATTTTAGAAAGTGACAAAAGGACACCATTTAAATATGTTTTTCTTAATCAGAAAGCTTCGGACATCTACGGAGAAAAGGGTCCAGGTCTTCTTTCTCCTCCTCGCAAAGTATTGTACTTATTCGTAACCATCCCACGTCCCTCTACCAATAGCGTCGGGAAACCTCAGACTAACAAGACCAAAGGTTTCGATGGGATCCCAAAAATATAATATTTGATCCAGATAACTGGGTCTTGTCTTCGCCAGGCTAATCATCAGAGAAAACCAAGTTCAGATATACCTCTATAGGCCATATCTATTTTGACGATACTGACCGAAACTTCCTGCTTTACTTCTGCCAAATTTCTGGTTTCGGCCGAATTCCGTGTGAACTACTTGTCCAGCAAAAAAAGAAAATTCAGAAACAAATTTAGCGTATCTCCTTATCCCTATAAAGAACATCTAATCAACTTCAAATAAAAGTTTTGCTTTTAACAAATTTTCCGGTTTTGGCCGGATTCCGGGCAAACTAGTTGTCCGGGTAGAAAATACTTTTCACATAAGTGTTCAGCATGTCTTCTTACCCCAAAATCAAACATTTAATCAACGTCAAATGAAACTTTTACTTTTAACCAACTTTCCGTTTTTTGCCGGATTCCATACGAACTACTTGCCCGGCGAGAAAATGGTTTTCACCATCGTGTTCAGCGTGTCTTCTTACCCCATAATCGACTATCACATTAGCTGTTTAAAAATGTTTTGTTTCCCCCTAATTTGAACCCCCTCCCCCACTCCTAAATATAGGGCTACAGAGCTCATCTACGAACTCGACTTTACTCTTGACCCAAAGAACCCTCACACGAAGTTTCATCAAAATATCTCGTCCCCTTCGAGAGTTATCGTGCTCACAGACGGACGGACAGACGGACAACTTTTACGATGTCATAGGTATCCCTCCACTTACGTTTTGGGATCCCAAAAAGGATAACTGACTCAAATGCTATAGTTAAGTCTGCTAGGATATCCAGGTGCATTGAAAAAGACCTTATGCGGAGTAATCATAAATTCAAAATTTACTTTTACTCAGACCCTTGAAGAATTGCAGGCAAAAAATGATGACCTAGCCCATTTGGTTGCACTGTGCCGCGAACTCTCGTTTTTAAGGGAATCTTGCTGGGGGGAAGGGAGATACTGTTTCCTTATATATTGAAGAGCACATCTCCAGGAGCAATTAGTGCATTATGTAGATTTGTGTTGCAAAGTATTAAAGTAAAAGTTGACCGGGCGAGTGCAGTTTAGTCTATGTAGTGCGATATTAGAAGTAATTATGAAGTTTTTTGATTTGTTGTATGTATATGGCCCTAAGGCTTTAAATACAATATTATTCTTATTATTATTCTTCTGATTACTTAGCTCTCTTCGGACGTTTTACAAGGCAGAAGACTGGAAGCCCCCCCCCCTCCCCCCGAAAAAGGATGGCTCACACCAAAACGAAAATGCTCTTACGCTTAGACACGAGCACACTGGGATGCTGGCACTGGCTTGGCGACAATGCGGGCTGACCCTCCACTGGCTCTGTATAGCAAACACTTGCATTCTCCATTGTCGTATTCTGGGGAAACCTATTCTGCCTCGAACAGTAGCTGCAGCCTGGACTGAGCCGACACAAGTCTTTGCGGTGACTGTACACAGCGCAGAGATCGTCAGGTAAGTCAATTCGTGTGGTAAGACCAGAGTCAATTCCTTGGCCAAAGCCTCCGAAAGCGAAAAGTGTCCCAGACTGTCGAGCCAGGGCGATGCCTGCAGAAGCTCGGAGCTGCGGTCCAACAACGTCCAGTTCTGAAATAACAAGACGAAATGAAAGCGATGAGCGCTGGCGCTCCAAGGCCGCTTGCTACTGGAGCTATGCTGAACAGTGAATCGCAAGCCAAGGATATGTAAATAAGCCACAACGAAGTTCCGTCCGCTGCTCACAGTGCGTCGAAGATTATTTAATTATTTGTTTGTATTTATTTATTTCAAAATATACCCAACAATTTCCTTCAAGCGAGCAGCGGAAGGTCATTACAGAAAAATTGTTTAGTGTTATCCTCCTTCGCACCCCTCCCCTGTTTCTCTTTATTTTTTTTTCTTTCTTTCTCGTTCCTTGTTTCCCTCTCTTTTTCATTTAAAGTTGAAACCATTGGTTAATTTTTTTCGTCTCCTTCCTTTTTCTTTATATAGAGTATTCAGTTAGTTGATTCTGTTTGTTGTTTAACTAATATCGGTTATTTCCCTGTCCTAGCCAAGCACTCCTTTTGTGCTTTCCTGGCAGGAATGTTAATTGTGTCTTTTTTTTCGTCTTTAAATAGAGTCCAATGAAACTGAAACTGAACTGAACTGGAGCTGCTACATAACAACTCATTTTATAATATTATAATATTACATTTTATAAAAAAAAAGAAAAGAAGAGAAAAATGCTGAAGGCATGAAGCCTCCATCAAATCAGGATGGGTCAAGCCCACACCAAACTCAATCAAGATGGGTAACCACAGTAAATTTCTTTCCCCCATGCTTGCCACAGAAGCAGAGACAGGCACATTTGCGGAACCCTGTTGCGAGCCTCTTCGGGGTGAAGGGGTTTCCTTATCAATTTTGTTTTTATAGCTTCACTGATAAACAATCCTCTTTAAAATTTCAGGAGCGGTTCCAAGGGGGGGGGGGGCGACTCACCCCCATGCTTCAAAAAATCGTACCCTTGACGTACGTCAACCCAAATGCAGAAAAATCTCTACCCGATCAACGACCCAATCGAGCAGCAAAAACAGCAGCCGTGTCCAAAATGAAATCACAGCAGCCTTTTCAACTCAAAGCAACTCTCACAAAGGAATTCACGAAGTCAAATATTTAACGCTAAGCTAGAATCTTTAGTTTGTTTTCCCACGAGGTTCCCAACTAGAGCGGCTTTGAGCCTGAAGAGGACCCTTGCCAAGAAGGGCCGAGATATAGCTCCAATAAAATTCAGCTGACGTATCCGTTTTGCACTATCAAATACGTACTCCTAGTCGTATGTTTCGAGGTTGTCTATACTGAGCTTGCCAGAATGAGCAGTTGGCAAACGTGAACTTCGCCCGCAAGTAACCTGTTTCTAGTCATATGGTTACGAAGAAATTTTCTAGTCGTATCTGTTGAGCTTGTCAAATACACAGTTGTGTGTTCTAAGTTTGTCAGAATGACAGTCGTATGTTTTCCAGGATTTAATTTTTCACATTCCAGAAAGAACAAGACCAAAGGTTTCGATGGGATCCCAAAAATCTAATATTTGATCCAGACAATTGGGTCCTGTCTTCGCCAGATCCAGTCTTCGCCGGGCTAATCATCAGAGAAAACCAAGTTCAGATATACCTCTATAAGCCATATCTATTTTGACGATACTGACCGGAAATTCCTGCTTTACTTATGCCAAATTTCCGGTTTCGCCCGAATTCCAAGCGAACTACTATAGTCCAGCAAAAAAAAAAAATTCAGAAACGAATCCAGCGGATCTCTTTATCCCTATAAAGAACATCTAATCAACTTTAAATAAAACTTTGAATTAAAAAAAAATCCGGTTAAAACCGGATTCCGGACTAATTATGTCCGGGTAAAAAAATTATTGTCATATACAGACTCGGCGTCTCTTCTTACCCCTAAATCAACTTCAACTTCTAAATCAACTATTCAACTTCAGATAAAACTTTCACTTTAACAAACTTTCTGGTTTTGGCCGGATTCCTGGCGAACTAGTTTTCCGGTGAGAAAATGGTTTTCACCATCGTGTTCAGCATGCCTTCTTACCCTTAAATCGAACATTTCATCAACTTCAAATGAAACTTTTACTTTTACCCAACTTTCCGGTTTTTGCCGGATTCCGGACGAAATACTTGTCCGACAAGAAAATGGTTTTCACCATCGTACTCAGCATGTCTTCTTACCCCATAATCGACTATCAAATTAGCTGTTTAGAAATATTTTGTTTGTCCCTTAATTCGACACACCTCCCCCACCCTCAAATATAGGACTACAGAGCCCATCTTCGAACTTGACCTGTACTTTGACCCAAAGGATCCTCCCACCAAGTTTCATCAAAATATCTCATTCCCTTCGAGAGTGATCGTGCGGACAGACGAACAGACAGAGGGACAACTTTTGCGATGTCATAGGTATCCCTCCACTTACGTTTTGGGATCCCAAAAACTAAGCAAGTAATATCCTGTGGCAAAGCGGATTCTGGCGATTCCAATGTGAACTGCCCCAACAACGCGCGTCTTCAGTTCTTGAGGAATACGCATACGGTTAGAATGTACCGTACGAAATTGGGGTCTCCTGATTTAGAAAAATATGGAGTGATTATAGAAGTAGGTTGCGTTAGTATTATGGGTAAGACAGGTCCTTTATGTAACCTGCATAAATAGTCGGAGCCAAAATTCTGTCAGATAACTTCCTTCGTGATCGAATCTCGACGTTACTTACCTCTCATATTCAGTGGCATCCAGTAGTTGCATGCATAGATATAAGCGAGGAGTGTGTCGTTCAATGAGTGTGGATCCGCGAAACCACCAGCGACAATCATAGCTGAATCTGTTGTCACGGCCGAGTGATGGTAGAGAGCGGCGGGCTGGAAGCAAAATCGATCATACAGAGCGTGTTCCACCCTTCTAACAATAGTAACTATTAATTACTATTTTCCGTTCCAACCTCGTAGAAAGTTACTACGCTGACCGTTCCAACCTTCTGGAAATAGTAACTATTTGCTTACCATGCTCGGGAGCGTAGTAAGCGTGGTAACTACGTATCTCTGTAACGTGACTGGTCGGATTCGCCCGTGGCATGATATTCTGCTGGAAACAGAAAAATCGTTCCAGCCTTGACGGCAAAAAGCCAGAATTCATGACGTCACGCGTAGTACCTACGGTAAGTAGAATGGAGCACGCTCTTAATGGCAGAGCTCCGTAGTGATTAGGCTTGTAACTACTGAATTAGCAACAGATGGCGCGTCAGTCATTAACAACGAGTGGCGACATACATGCCGCAGAGCTATCATGATTTGAGAATAAAGGTATAGCCAAAAATTGGTCGACAAATTTTGTTTCCGGTTTTCGCCGGCTTTCGGGTGAACTACTTGTCCGGGAAGAAAATAGTTTTCATATTCGAATTCAGCATTGACAACCCGCATAACTAAACAATATCCGCTAAGGTGTTACGTTGATTTGCAAGTGGGTTCAGGTTTCTCCGGAAGGGCTCATTTCTACAGCGGTTCTAGCAGATTTTGGGTCCGATAGACAATTCCGCCTCCTCTTCCTTCAAACTGATGACAACCCGCAACTAAAACAAAATCCCCTAATGTGTCACGTGGATTTGCAAGTGGGTTCGGATTCTCCAAGCAGAAGGACTCATTTTTCAAGGCGGTTCTAGCAAGTCTTGGGGCCGCTGGATTACAGAAAAATTAGTTCCACCTCCTCTTGTACTGCAAACGACTGACAACCCGTACAACTTAAACAAAATCCACAAAGGTGTTACGTTGATTTGCACCTGTTTTCGGGTTTCTCTGGAAGGATTGGGGGCGTCCCCCTTCCCCCCCCCCCCCCCCCCCCATACGTGACGCCCCTGATGGTGTTGAACTTTCAACGCGGCTCTAGCAGGCTTTGGGGTCACTGACAACAGGGAATTCTCGCCTCCGGCGCAAGGAAGATTTTAGGGCGCGCGAACCACTTGCGTCGACATGAGCACACTTCCTTCGCTCAGGGTTGCCACATGTCGCACCATAGTGTGAATTGTCACTCTATTTCGTGTTTGTCACTCTTGTCCTACGTAGGACATAAAAGTCGCTCTATTTCAGAAAATGACCTAATGTTTCATTTTTGCAGCAGGGATTCCGACCAGAAGTGACTATTTCAAGTTTTTTTTTTCATGAAAGTAAAAATTAAGATGTGTCATTTTTTACAGAGGTGATTCCGACCAAAAGTGAACATTCATGAAAATAAATTTTACTCGAAGTTCACTCTCTGTTTTGAGCCAAAAGTCACTCTCTAAAAGTGCGAGTCGAAAGATAAGTCCAGGTGTTACGTTGCTATGCAAGTGGGTGGGACTGGAAATTGGGTTTCTCGATGACTAATTTTCTAATGCGGGTCTAGCCAGTTTTGGGAATATTAAAACAGAAATGAAACATGAAAACAGAAATTAGCCGAAACACTGAACTTACCACATTAGCTTCGGGTGGGTTAAGCTCCATTACGGTCGTCAATAAGGACCACTTCTTAGTCGGATAATGGAGCGCATAGAGGCTACTGGAGTTGACAAGCCGATCGAGCTTGAAGACCACTCCACCAAAGACGTACAAGCTCTTAGTGCTGGGATGGTACACTGTGCTATGACCATAAATGCCTGCAAATGACGATAGAGTTGGTGGCGCGGAGAAAAGG
The DNA here is from genome assembly GCA_030848855.1 of Branchinecta sandiegonensis. Classification (NCBI taxonomy): domain Eukaryota; kingdom Metazoa; phylum Arthropoda; class Branchiopoda; order Anostraca; family Branchinectidae; genus Branchinecta; species Branchinecta sandiegonensis. The sequence continues at coordinate 17,784,633 of JAUPMV010000012.1, read as the reverse complement.
GAATTTTTGTAATTTCTTTTTTTAACCTGAAACTCAAATCTGTATTCTATCAATTTCAATTTAAATCAATTTAGTTTATTCTTTAAAAATCTTGAAACGGCGGTAAGCCGACTAGTTGATTTTCCGTACACAATATACACACACTAGAATTAGAAAATGTCAAGCTGAATAATATATAAATGGCCATTAATGTGTCAGATCACATAACTTATCAAATATAAGGTTTGAAGAGCTGACAATTTATTGCAAACGTAATTAGAAAAACGAGATTTCCGGGGGGGGGGGGGGGGTGACGACGGTTTGCCGGAAGTGCAACCGAAATATCCGAAATTTTATTTATCCCTAGCACATCAGATAGGATAGTCTAATTACCCCTCACTTATTCACTTAAAACGGCTTGAAGACCCGATGAAAATGCGTTACTTCGTTGCTCCGCTATTCACGAATAACCAATTTTCAAATGTGGAATTTCCCTGTCGGATTTGTGATACGTCTATGCGCTTGTACCAGTGTTGTACCCTTGGTAAAAACGATTTACGAAAAATAAGTGTTCAAGCAGTGAGCTACCGTCCGCAAGCTGATCACTGGCTACTGAAAAGCCGCATTTATATTGAGATTCATATTTTACGCGCCATAGTACAATTTTCCGCTGTGAGGACAGCCGTAGAATTCTGACCGTCATATTGGAGCAAATAGTGAAAAATATAAAAAAAATCACTTAACATAATTCAAATTATGCAGTGTATTCAGTCAGATGACACACAAGTAAGTTGGCCTTTCAGTTAAACTTTAAGAGTGACTGTGTATTTTTTTAGAAACACGTCAAACGTGTTTTGATAAAATAAATCAGAACTGAACTGAACATACCTATTGCAGGCACGCTGGGACTCAAACTACTAAGAAACTATCGTATACTGTTACCTATTGGCTGAGTTCCTGAGGTCGCCAGAGTTGTCCACTGCTGGCGTTCTACAGAGAATTCCAGCACCTCGTCATTAAGTCCGGACGTCGGGTTGAATCCACCAATCACCACAAGGCTTTCCGTCTCACCGTCTTCGACAAGTGTCATCGTGTGGCCGGCCAGCGGTAGACTGTTGCCATTCTAAATGACAGAGAATATTATCCCGTCTGTTACACTGTAAAAAGTTTCTCCGAGTAAGGATTAAAGTTAACTACAGTATTTGCTACTGGGATTAATCGTATCTCTACTGAGATAAGATTAACCCGAATTAGAGATAAGATTATCTTTTTAGAGACAAGATTAATCCCAGTAGCAAATACTGCAATTTTTTTTTACAGTGTACTTGCCTGCCTTTTCCTTCCCTAAATGAATGCGTTTATTTGCCTTTTAGAACAGAAGAAAAAAGGAAACATGAGAAAAACACAAGTTACATCCGCAACTGAAAGTGCCCTCGTACTTGTTCTGGTGTTGACTAAATTGTATCGTAATCCCATTCAATCGTGACGTAATAGTGACGTCAAGTGATTGAGGACCCAAAAAGGATTTGACTGTCCCTAGGTCGTTATATAAATGTAAACGCGACCGGCGCCTCGCTGGCCACTCGGCTCTCTATATATATATTAGAATGTACATTCACCGGCTAAATAAACTACTATTTTTCGTTTTCTGAGGTAAAACAGATCAAATGGGTATGACGTCACGCTTGTATGGAATTACGATACAACTTAGTTTAGACCCTTATTCTGCCTTTCTATTTTCACCAGCTCCCCATGAAATCTGTCAACTTGGGAAATCCCCGTCATTCGCCTTTGTTTCGTTGTGCACCTGCGACTTTCGCCGCTTTTTCGGCCGAGCCAAGTTTGCTGAGGCAAAAGCTTCAAGGTCCGCTGACAACTCTAAGGGCAGAGAAGCTTCAAAATAGTTTTTCATTGTGCAAGACTTGACAAGACAACAACTTATTTGTCTTGTATTTCGGACTTTTTTCCTTTTTGCTTGGCTTTCCCCATATTTCAACCATGGCGCGCACAGTTTTTATATAATAATAATAAAAGTAACGTTTGTTAATTCAGCCAAATTGCCATACAAGACTGAATACACGTGTCACCACACAAATAAACTGTTACACCTGTTACATAAACTAAGCTAAACTTTCAGTTCTAAGTCTGAACGCTTTAACTGCATATTTGCATACTTATGCGAAGAAACTGGGTTCATCAGGATATCGGGAAGAGAAACCAACCGACCACGAACAAATTTATACTTAGGTCGATCCTCCACTTTGAACAGCGGGAGTCTGAGAGTCGACGAGCGAGAACGTGAAAACATTTGACGGGACATCTACTGATGTTTTCGGCAAACAGTAGTTGCGTTTTCGCAGATACCATGGTATCTGATCCACCACGGTCTAAAGTCGTTTTTGTAGTTATCGTGGTATCTGATACCACGGTAAAAAAGGCATTTTTGCAGTTATCGTGGTATCTGGCCAGTTATCGTGGTATCAGATATTCGGACGGTCCGACCGTGGTAACTGGTCGTGTGGTATCTGAAACAGTCATCTTACTTTCATCAATTTTAGTCAAATTGGTGGGAAAGAACTTTGGCACTTAGCAACGTGAGTGAATATCAGTTTTTCTTTTGGGATGACTTCGAAAAGCGCAATTTCGGCAATTGTCATTTTGTATATCAGATACCACGGTTACAACGGTAAAAACGACTAACTGAAGATCCAGTTACCGTGTTAACAGATACCATGGTATCTACAAAAACGCAACTAATATTGCTGTATTACACTTGTCATACATTTCATATCATATTCCTTCAGCCCAAGCTGACTGCGAATCATATTTGAGAATGCAAAACGGGTACGTCAGCTACATTTTATTAGAGCTATATTTCACAAAGACGTTCACAAAATCAGATATTTAAGGACAAATCTTTAATTGTTTTTCCATAAGTTCATTGTCCGCCTTGAGCGGCTTGAGCCTGAAGAGGACCCTTTCCAAGAAGGGCCGAAATATAGCTCTAATAAAAGGTAGCTGACGTATCCGTTTTGCATTGTCAACTATATTTCATATCATACTCGTTAGCCATTACTGTACTAGCCCAATGTTGGTTAAAACGGCACAGAAGCTTCCGAAAAATAAAAGTAAACATGCGGACAACAATAACCACATCCTGTTTTCTTAGGAAGAAATCTCAGTTTCTTAGAGAAAACTTAAGATGACTAAGGAGTCATGTTGTGATGTTTACAGTTACAGTAGAGGTATGCTTATTTGAACACTTTTTTAACTGTTCCACTACCTTGGCTTTCTTACTTGCATATAAAAAAGTAAAATGGAAAAGAAAAATAACAAACTTGATATCGGCTAACAGCCAACTATTTCAGGGTTATCCTGGCAAAAAACTGAAGTAGAAATTCAATTAACTTACTTTGATTTTGAATTTACTAAAAAGGTCCTTCCTCTTTTGAAGTCATCTGCTGGTTCGGACCGCCATCTTCTCCACTGAAGGTGCGTTCCTCGTGGCAAATTTTTCAAATTACAAAAAGCAAACGAGGTTTCAGCTGAGTCACTTTCAGCCGTGAATTAGCAAAATATTCGAAAGTGACAAGAGCGTGAGTGATTATTACTAGTATTTATAGGAAAAAATGCCTGGTTTGGGATTTAGTTTTTTCTTCGGCGATCGTTCACTGTTAGCAGACGTTCACATAAGCATACCTCTAATGTATTAATTATTCACAAGGGCCTTCAACAAGCACTTGATAATCTCAGCCTTCTAACAGCGTTGGACTGGAGTGTTTTCAGTATAACTTTCAGAAAAATAAGAAATTTTACCGTGATATTCATCCACTTCCTTGATATAACATCAAATTTCCACATGTCATATAAGTAGTCGGAGCTTGACAAACCGCCGTAAAAGTAGATACTCCTTTGGCTGGGAACAAAGGCAGCTCCGTGAAACGCACGTCCTTCAGGGAACGTCGACTGGCTACCAGGGTCAATGTTGATTGTAACCTAGAATACATTTGACAGTCAGACACCTAAAAACGTTTTTAAAAGGGCACTCAAAAGGTATATGTTATCTAGCAATTATATGTCTTCTGTCTGATTTTTGTTTCCTTCAGACAATTGCGCAAGCCTTTTTTCTCTTTCTTTTATTTTTCGTTGTCTGCTGTCGCAAATTTGTTTTAGTTATTAGTTGCGTTTTTGGAGATACTATGGTATCTGATACCACGGTCTAAAGTCGTTTTCGCAGTTATCGTTTTATCTGATACCACAGTCAAAAGGCGTTTTTGCAGTTATCGTAGTATTCAGATATCTGATATTCAGATACCACGGTCCGACCATGGTAACTGATCGTGGTATCTGAAAAAGCCATCTCACTTTCATCCATTTTTGTCAAATTGGTGGGAAAGAATTTTGGCACTTGATGTGACTGAATATCAGTTTCTCTTTTGGGATGACTTCGAAAGGAGCAATTTCGGCAATTGTCGTTTCTGCAGAGCAACAGTATATCAGATTCCACGGTAACTGCGAAAGCGACTAATTGCAGATCCAGTTACCGTGGTAACAGATAACATGGTATCTGCAAAAATGCAACTATTAATTATCTTCACCTAAAATTCTAGAGTTGATGTGTGTTAGTTGTTTGTTTGTTTTTTCTTTATAACGTCCCTGGCTAGGGTTTTATTTATAATTTTTACAAACAAATCAGAATTAGTGAAGCGTCGTTTTCTTATGCCACTGGCATGTCTGACGCTTTTAAGCAACATGAGATTTATTTAAATTTGTCAATAAAATTGTACCTTACCTTACCTTAAACAGCGTGTTCCACCCTACTTCCCGTAGTTACTACGCATGACGTAACGAATTCTGGGTTTTTGCCGTCAAGGCTGGAACGATTTTTATTTTCCAGCAGAATATCATGACACGGGCGAATCCGACGTTCGGAGTTCGGATCATGTTACAGAGATGCGTAGTTACCACGCTTCCTACGCTCCCGAGCATGGTAAGCAAATAGTTACAATTAGTTACTATTTCGAAAGGGTTGGAACGGTTAGCGCAGAAAGTTTTCGTGAGGTTGGAACATAAATAGTACCTAATAGTTATTACTGTTAGAAGGGTGGAACACACTCAAAGTAAAGCTTGGTACTGGTCCCAAAATGGCAGTTTGAGAGAAATTAAGAAAAAAAACAGTTAGCAAACTCTGAAAATGTACAATAAATTTGTACTAAATTATTGGGATCCCAAAACGTTAGTGGACGGATACCTATGACATCGTAAAAGTTGTCCGTCTGTCCGTCTGTTAGCACGATAACTCTCGAAAGGAATGAGATATTTTGATGAAACTTGGTGTGAGGGTTCTCTGGGTCAAGGGTAAGGTCAAGTTCGTAGATGGGCTATGTAGCCTTACATTTAGGGGTGGGGGAGGGGGTCCAGATTAAGGTACAAACAAAATATTTTTAAACAGCTAATGTGATAGTCGATTATGGGGTAAGAAGACATGCTGCACACGATGGTGAAAACCATTTTCTCACCGGACAAGCAGTTCGTCCGGAATCCGGCAAAAACCGGAAAGTTGGTTAAAAGTTTCAGTCTAAGTTGATTAAATTGTTCGATTTAGGGGTAAAAAGACATGCTGAACACTTGTGTGAAAAGCATTTTCTACCCGGACAACTAGCTCGCCCGGAATCCGGCCAAAACCGGAAAACTTGTTAAAAGCAAAAGTTTTATTTGAAGTTGATTTGATGACAGATTCAGGGGTAAAAAGAGACGCTGAGTCTGTATATGACGATCGTTTTTTACCCGGACATATAATTCGTCCGGAATCCGGTTGTAACCGGATTACAGGTTTGTTTCCTTCCCCGAAGTTGAACCAGAGGATTGACAGCCTGACGAGGACCCTTGCCAAAAAGGGCCGAAATACTGCTGTTGAAGAATCGTAGCTGACGTACCCGTTGTAAACAGTGTTTGAATAAATGTTTCAAAGTCAGCTTGGGCTCAAAGAATATTTATCTACGAAGTACGGAACTTGCACAGCCCAGACATGCAGAAAATTATCCAACTTGGCAGGAAGGAAAGGACAAGTGATTTTTCTTTTTTTCGATTACAGGTTTGTTTCCTTCCCCGAAGTTGAACCAGAGGATTGACAGCCTGACGAGGACCCTTGCCAAAAAGGGCCGAAATATCGCTGATGAAGAATCGTAGCTGACGTACCCGTTGTAAACATTGTTTGAATAAATGTTTCAAAGTCAGCTTGGGCTCAAAGAATATTTGTAACCGGAATTTTTCCTAAAGTTAAAGTTTTATTTGAAGTTGATTAGATGTTCTTTACAGAGATAAGGATATACGCAAAATTCTTTTCTGAATTTTCTTTTTTTTTTGCCGGACACTTTGTTCGCTCGGAATTCGGCCGAAACCGGAAATTCGGAGAAGTAAAGCAGGGAGTTTCGGTCAGTATCGTCAAAATAGATATGGCTTCTAGAGATGTATCCGAACTCGGTTTTCTCTGATGATTAGCCTGGCGAAGACAAGACCCAATGGTCTTGATCAAATATTAGATTTTTGGGATCCCAACGAAACCTTTGATCTTGTAATAATGCCAATTTCCCATTAAACCTGTAAGCTTCAGCGATAAATACGAAACATAGTTGCGTTTTTGATCGCCTGTGTAAGTTCCCCTGTGAGTTCGCCATTGAAGCTTAATTTATGTTTTTACACTCAGTTCACCTGACACCTGACGCCTTCGTAGTTTCTAGACGCAGGTGAACAAAAACGGAAAATAAGCATCCCGGCAAATCATTCATAAAATCGCCTAAATAAGTCAGAAAAGGGTATAGTTAGATTTGGCAGTGAAAAGGCAATTCTTGTAGTTGAAATATACAAGTTGTAATCATCCATTTCCAAACACACTTTCCCGGACTTTCAATTTTGTTGGGTTAATTTATTCATAACAGGCGAACTCGGACCGGGAACTGCGTCTGCGTCACAGTTCGCCGTTTCACTCGCAGGTGTTCTAGAACCGAGTACTGACACGGTCTCCGTTTCAGCAACAACGACAATTAAACAAACTGCGAACTTGGAAGGTGATCGAAAACGAGAAATAAGAAGAACTGAGATCAGGAACGGCAATCAAAAACGCAACTATAGATTGTTCGTAAGCCAGAAGCTGGAAGCTCTGGTTTTCTTGAATGAACGCTAGGAGCTAATTGGCTGGGAAACGCTATCCATGTTCCTTGTCGCGGCTGCTTTAAGGCATTATCTAAGGCCATAGCCGGTAGGATGTCAGCAGTAAGTCAGGAACAGATGCAGATAGACTTTTTCGTCAGTAAAATCGTAGAAATCAGCCAGAATTCCAATACAACCCGTCCATTTGACCAAGGTTCCAATTGCATGGTCACGACATTCGGGGGAAACAAAAAAACTTACTTGAAGCCATATTTCTGTCTTCGTATCGAACTCCCTTATATCATTCAGCGACCCCCTCGACAGCGATTGACCCCCAAACAGCCACAGGCTTCCCTTGTGATCTGCAATTAAGGAGTGGCCGAACCGAGGCAATACGTAGCGCCAGTGGTCCATCTTGTCGCTAAGCTTCGAAGGGTCAACTAAGTTCCGAAATACGATGCTAGATGGCCTTCGAAGTTGGGAGCAGTCGTCGCCGATAAATCCGGGAGAGCAAACACAGCGGCCGTGGTCCTAAAGAAGAAGAAAAAAACAGATGAATACATGTATATGTTTCAAAACAAGTTCCACTATTTCCACGTAACACGCCTTGCAGGTGCTGTAGTTGAGAGCATTGGAGCGCTATGGTGGCTTTTCGGATCCATAAATCGGTACTGCAGTGAGCTTTGAGTTTTCTTAAAGGACCCCTCGCACTATTGACTCTTCAACTTACAGTATTTTACAATATTTGGATACTTTAAAACTAGGCTGTGCTTTCAAAAAATAACCCACGGTTTTGGCTGTTTCAAGCCTTTCCCGAGGCCCGTTGACTTGTAGCGAAAACAGGGAAACAATCTACATGACCGGTTTTTCTGACGGAGAAACTTCTCGCAGACAACCGTCGACAGTGCGATACACATCGAAGGCAGCAAAACACGACAAGTGAGAAAATCAGCGTGGTTTTGTAAGAGGGGTTAGAATGCACCGTACGAAACTGGGGTCTCTGGGTTTAGAAATATATGGAGTGATTATGGAATTAGGCTGCATTAGTTTATAGGTAAGACAGGTCCTTTAAGTAAATACGTTTTATATACAGCTTACTTGCACAAAAATGAGACAAAACAAGAGGACAAGCGGAGCGATGCCCTGTCAGGGTTCTTAACGATTACTGAAAGCGGACAGTTACGCTTTCATATAGTCTCGACATTATCCATAGACAACGTGTTCCACCCTACTTACCGTAGTTACTACGCATGACGACACGAATCCTGGCTTTTTGGTGTCAAGGCTGGAACGCGTTTTTCTATTTTCAGCAAAGTATCGTGCCACGGGCTAATCCGAAAATCACGTTACAGAGATCCGTAGTTACTACGCTTACTACGCTCCCGAGCGTGGTAAGCAAATAGTTACTATTTCGAGAAGGTTGGAACGGTCAGCGTAGTAGCTTTTCTCGAGGTCGGGACGAAAATGGTAACTAATAGTTACTATTGTTAGAAGGGTGGAACACGCTCAGAGTGGGTTAAGGCGCGTTTCAACATCGACCCACGACCCCAAAAAGCCGCCACTGAGCACACAGTCTGATAGCGCATCAGAATTACAGGTGCATGAAAATACTGGAAAAGAATCGAGGAAGCGACGGTTTAAACCACCATTCAGTCCAGTTCAAACTCACTTATTACATATTTGACGGTGCAAAACGGATAAGCCAGCAGCTACATTTTATAGAGCTATATTTTGGCCCTTCTTGGCAAGGGTCCTCTTCAGGCTCAAGCCGCTCAAACTGGAAAACAGAGCAAAATAACTCAAGAGAGTAATGCGAAGACTTATCCTTCCCATGCATACAAAATGGGCCTTCGTCGCAGCGTCGCCCAGCTAGCGTCGCGAGAGAAACTTCAGCAAACTGTTCGTTTGTGCATTGACAGACTAGAGTTATTTTGCTCTGGATCAGAGCCAGCGATTGTTAAAGGCATAGAAAACTTGACTACGCAACTTTCGGCCATCAAACCGACCTGGGGGGCTTGGATAAAGATACAGGGACTTATTGTCGACAGGACCCCCTTCTTTGTTATTTTGAACCCCCTCCTTAGTGCTCCCAAAGCTGGCTGGCAGGCCCTTGCCCCTTATGCACCGTAATTATGCACTTATACACTGTAAAAGTTCGCCTTTGGCCGTGTTGACTAACAGATCGGGACAGTAGTCAAGAGGTCGTGCGTTCGATTCCTACTCCCGGCACACAAACCTTTTGCTTTTTTTTTCTACTAACCCAAAAGTCGAATTCTTGGAAACTGCCCGGAAACTGCAATGTCGTAACGATAATTTTTCTTACTCTCAATATCGACTCAGGGTACATTCTTGATATATCAGCTAGCTCCCCAAGTCAAGTTTGAGTCAAGTTTTCTGTTCCTTTAACGACTGGTCGAGTTTCAGTAGTAATGTTCGTGTCCGCTAGCGGAGCTAGTGTCGCTGCGATTTGACTGTGTGTCACTTTTTCAAAGTTCGCGCATTACTCTCTAGAGTTATTTTGCTCTGCTGTAAAATTAACTTGTGAAAAACAATTAAAGATTCTTGCTTAAATATCCGATATTGTGAACTTCTTCTTTGAAAATTGGTTGGAGTTAAAGCTGGTCCTGTGATTTTATTCTGGACATGGCTGCTGTTTTTGCTGTTTGACTGGGTCGTCGAAAATGTAGAGGTTCTTCTGCATTTTGGTTTAGGAGTCACATGTCTCTACTTTTCCTTTCCAGCTAAGATGGGTACTTGTCGGAGGCATGTATGGGCGACTTGTAGTTCCGTACTTCGGTCACTTATTACACCGAAATCCGACAAACCGACCATCCGAAAATCCGACAATTGCGCCACCTGCAACCCCTCACAGAAAACTTTATACGAACCTCATCAAATTTTCCTTGTTCTTTAGCTTCACTGCAATTTCTTCTTCCCGGAAACATCTCACTCGGACAGCTCCCATTAAGGCACGTCAACACTTGAAAAGTCGCGTTGAATCCATGCATACTGTCACTTCTCTTATACCGTATCGTCATGAGACCAGAGTAAGCTTCCACTGTTCTTGGAAAGACGGAGTCGGGGCTGCAAAGAGCGGCCACAACTCTAGCGTTTCGACCGAACCCAGTTTCAGAGGTGCGAAAACTTGGGATTCCATCAAATACGTAAACATGATTGTTGGGGCACGGTAGAACGGAGTCAGCGTGGATGGTTAGCTGGATGATTGACTTGTCGGAACTGCAATATGAAAAGAAACTTTAAAGGACCCCTCGCACTATTTACTCTTCAACTTAGTACTTTAAAATATTTGAATACTTTAAAATTAGGCTGTGCTTTCAACAAATAACTCACGGTTTTGGCTGTTTTAAGCCTTTTCCGAGACCCATTGACTTGTAGCGAAAACAGGGAAACAATTTACATAACCGGTTTTTGGTAGCAAAACACGGCAAGTGAGAAAATCAGCGTGGCTTTTATTAGAAGGGTTAGAATGTACCGTACGAAATTGGGGTCTCAGGGTTTGGAAATATATGGAGTAATTATGGAAGTAGGTTGCATTAGTATAATAGATAAGACAGATCCTTTAAGGCAGATTCCTCCTACTAACCAATAAATTTTCGGAACGTCTGGCAGAGTTCCGCCAGAACTTTAACATGTGTCGGGTCAAATCGGGTTTGATCTTCTAGCCACGAGACAAAACTTGGACTGCTTTCATTTAGACACAATGGTGGTTTCAAGAGAAGAAGGAGTGTTTAAAGTTCAATGGAGTAGGGCTTAGACTGACAGTCTAGTTAGACATCACTTATTCACTTGAAACGGCCTGAAAACTCTATAAAAATGCGTTAGTCCGTTTGTCCACTACAACAGATAACCGATTCCGTCGACTGAACTTTTTCTTTCGGATTTTGTGGTACCTCTATGCGCCTGTCCCTCTATGCTTGAAATAATTACCAAGTATAAAGGTACGCCGTTGCCCAAAAGCAAACTAACAAGAGCTAGAAGCTCATTTGGGACTTGCAAGTTGTGTCAGAGATGAAGTAGGAATTTGTCAGTTCGTAGTATTATTGTAATCCTTTGTAAGCAAAGTCCTTGAGGCAGGAATGACCACGAGCTCTTGGTGATCATAAAGAGCGTGTTCCATCCTACTTCCCGTAGTTACCACGCATGACCTAACAAATTCTGCTTTTTTGTCGTCAAGGCTGGAACGATTTTTCTATTTTCCAGCGGAATATCATGCCACGGGTGAATCCGACCAATCACGTGACAGATATTCGTGGTTACTACGCTTATCACGCTCCCGAGCGTGGTAAGCAAATAGTTACTATTAGTTACTATTTCGAGAAGGCTGGAACGGCTTCGTGAGGTTGGAACGGATTTAGTAACTAATAGTTACTATTGGTACGAGGGTGGAACACGCTCAAAATGTATCGTTTGGTCAAAAGTATGTTTTTGCACTTCGCGGCGATGATGCGAACTTTAAGAGGGCTACTAATTTATTTGTAAGCAAATCCGTTGAGGCACAAATGATCATGGGCCCTTTGAGATAATGAAAATGTATTTTTTGGTCAAAATTACTTATTTCACTTTGCGGTTAGGATGCGCACTTTAAGGGCGCTAGAACTTCATTTGCAAGAAAAAACACTAAGGCAGGAATGATCATGTGCCCTTGGGGATCATGAAAATATATCGTTTGCACAAAACTTTGTTTTGTGCTTTGCGGTTAAAATACGAACTTTAAAGGAGTTTCTTTGTAAGTAAAACCCTTGAGGCAAAAATCACGGGCCCTTTGAGATCATAAAACTGTATCTATTGGTCAAAATTATTTATTTCACTTTGCGGTTAGGATGCGCACTTTAAGAGCACTAGACATTCAATAGTAACCAAAACCCTCGAGGCTGAAATGATCATGGACCCTTGGAAATCAGAAATGCATCATTTGCTCAAAATTTTGTTTTGCCCTTTGCGGTTATAATGTGCACTTTAAGGAGGTCGAATTGAGGAACTGCATATTTCAAATTTAATCCGGTTGGGTTCCTGATACGCATGCAAAGTTTCATCGTCCTAGCCCACCTGGAAGTACCTTAAGTCCGAAGCACCGGAATCCCCCCCCCCCCGCACACCGGACGTACCTAGTACTTGTACCGGATGTACTAATGGATTGCGCTTGTTCTTCCCGCCAAGTTTCATCCCGACCGCTCCACTCTAAGCGTGTTACAAGATGTCTGGTTCCCCCCTCCACCCCCTACATTCAACGAATCCGGTCCGGACTTGAAAGGGGGCATCACAGACACGAGGTCATTCCAAACACTAAGTTTCATTAAGATCCGATCACCCGTTCGAAAGTTATACACACCTCAAAATTCCGGATTCTCCCTCCCTCCCCTCCCCAACGATGGTCGGATCGGGGAACTGACTATTTCCAAGTGAATCTGGTAGGCCCCCCGATATGCCTGCCAAGTTCCATCGTCCTAGCCCACCTGGAAGCACCTAACCTCCGGATCACCGGTGGCAACAAATCCCCCTACAGCAACCAAATCCGGTCCATGATGTACGTAGGGTATGAGCTAGTTCTTCCCACAAAGTTTCACCCCGATCGCTCCACTCTAAGTGTGTCACATGTGAAAATAAATGTAAAGTGAAGTTTTTTTTGTTTTGTTAACTGACTGCCCCCACAGGCGCATTTGGGCTTTCCTTGTCCTTAAATTTTAGTGTTGATGTGTGATAGTTGTTTGTTTGTTTTTTCTTTACAATGCCTTAGGCTAGAATTGTATTATAATTTTTACAAACCCATCAGAATTAGTGAAGCGTCGTTTTTTATGCCACTGGCATGTCAGATGCTTTTGAGAAACTCTAGGTTTATTCATATTTGCTATTAAAATTTTACCTTACCTTACCTGCAGTCAGAAGTATCAGCTACATGTATAAAGGATATTAAGAGGGTTCCGCAAAAGGTGTGTTCATGTGGTTTAGCATGTAAAAGTTGGTTTGTATAATAAAGAGTATTAAACTAAAACTAAACTAAAAACAAGATATCCGGTTCCTCCCTCTGACTCCCCCCACATTCATCGGATCCGGTCCGGACTTGAAATGGGACATCTGTAATGTTAGAGTCAGACCTACCTCTTTCCTTCCTCACCAACGTCACCATGTACTGATAAGACCCATAGACAGTCTGAATAGCTGCTCGAACTATGAACGGGACTGCCGAGGTGCGCATATGACGATCCAGATAAGACAGCTCTTGAGGAGCACTCCCTGTAGCAGGTTCCACCATTTCTACGAAAGAGGAAGAAGTACAGAAAAATATAATATCATAAAATCGGGCAGGATTTGAACGGGACGGGCCGGTTTTCTTCTGGCGACTGTAGTGGTTTGCGAACCAAAGGCGTATTCTCACCGTTCCCCGACGACTCCTCGGGGAACCGAAGGGAACGGCGAGAATAGAGGGAGTCACTCCACGCGGACTCCGCATACAGAAACAGCGAGAACACGGGGATTGCTTCCAAAATGGATTTTGTTCGAACTAAAAATATGCAGTTGACGAAATTAGTCTGGATTCACTTGATTTTTGGTTTTGTTTGTTCTGATTGTTTTTATTTTATTCTACATTGCACCAACACCAGCAAAAATTGATTTCCCTCCAAATTTGTAAGGGAGTACTTTTTGATGACGGTGATGATAATCGGAACATCCCCCGTCCGTGGGGACTCGCGAGAATACGGAGGGTGAGTCCCAGGGACAAACAAAAACGCGGGGACTCCTCAAGTGGAGTCCTCGAGGAACGGCCAGAAGAACGCCTCAAGTAAGTAATCTATCTCTGACCCTTCATTTGGAAAGTGGAGTAGGTAAAATAAAATAAAAGATTTAAATAAAACACAACAAATACAGTACACAATTTTTCATTCATCGTCCAGAAAAGAATGTAGAGTGTCATGTGCTAGCTGGGCCCTGTTGTCCATGATTTTTGGCAGAGGCGACGAAATTTCCAAAAGTGTGACGCATGCATCTTTAACTTGGAAACGCTCCGTTAGCATGTGGCTGTGGTATAACTTTGGCAAATAAAGCAGGTGTTCACAAACCTCTCAGTAGCGCATCGGGCACGCGTGTCGGGTCAAGCTAGTCCCAAGGTCGCGGTTCAAATATCGCTTGAGGCGGACTTTTGTCTTTAAGTTCACTATTCAAATTGTTTACAAATACTGATATTTCCAAGCCAACATTACCGACATTAATACCGTACACCACTATCAACCTTCATCTCCAGCAGATGGCAGAGGTACGAGAACGTACAAAAACTACACGAAGAGAAATGCACCAAGTGCCAAACAGGGAGGCAATTATTACGACGACTGTATTTGTATGTGAAGAAGCACTATCAACCTGATGTTATGGCGAGGTGTGTAGTAGGCCGGACAAAAGATGGTAAATGTCCATATATACAGCTATCGGAGTCAGGATAGCCTAGGGCGTCTGGTGGACTACTACACGTGCAGACTTCACGGGTTCATTATGGATTCCCCAGGTCGATTCACACTAAGGTTTGCGTACCAAACCACAATAGGCTATAAACCACCCATCATACACTAGGCCTTACAGGCCAGCCAACTCTAAGGAGCTTTAAACAAGACTCATAATAATGACCTAAGGTATAATAATACATAGATGGCACTTTACACAAGGGACTTGTACTGTGACCAATAAACCATAAACATTTTTCGAATATAATTTAGAAGTCTATAGTACTCCATTGTCGGAGCCACGTAGACATACCAGGACCCACAAGACGTTGACCCACAAGACGTATGGCCGGCTTCTACCAGACTATTGTAGTGGTTTGCGAACTCTGTTCACAAGCCCCTCGGTAGCTCAGATGGTAGAGCGACTGCCTTGTAAGCAGAAGGTCCTGAGTTCAAATCCCCGCTGAGGAGCATTTTTGTCTATCAGTCCACTACTTATAAAATGACCTAAGGTCCGTAAGTAAACAAAAGGTTTTACTGAGGAAGATAGTCGTTCACACTTTCTAGACTAAGTGAATAATGTAAAAAAGAGGAGGGAATACCTTGGATCTCCGTAGTATCCATTCTTGCACCGCTCGCAGTGGGGTCCTTCCGTATTGTCCATACAGAAACAGATTCCACTTCCAGGATCACAAACCCCTGCAGAGCTGTTGCCATGGCCGTTGCAGAAACACGTCTGACAGCCATTCCGAGTGGTCGGATCTCCGTAGCTTCCAGCCCTGCGAGTTCGGAGAATAGTTAGGCATACATTTCTGCTACATCACGGGGAAAATCGCTAAAAGTCGACTATTTCATTGAAAAACAGTTGCGTTTTTGCAGATACCATAGGGTATCTGATAGTACGGTCTAAAGTCGTTTTTGCAGTTATCGTGGTATCTGATACCACGGTGAAAAGGCGTTTTTGCAGTTATCGTTGTATCTGGCCAGTTATCGTGGTATCTGATATTCAGATAGCACGGTCCGACCGTGGTAACTGATCGTGGTATCTGAAAAGTCATCTCACTTTCATCAATTTTTATCAAATCGGTTTGGCACTTCGTGATGTGACTGTATCAGTTTTTCTTTTGGGAAGAGTTCGAAAAGCGCAATTTCGGCAACTGTCGTTTTTGCAGAACAACCATATATCAGATACCACGGTAACTGCAAAAATGACTAATGGCAGATCCTGTTACCGTGGTAACAGATACCATGGTATCTGTCATGGTATCTGCAAAAACACAACTAAACAACTAATTAGTGACTCGAAATGACCATAAAATTCATAGAATCGTTTTTATTTATTACTGTGTCAACATGCCCAAAGATGTATCCGTCCGTACTGATATCCTGGACTGAATAAATCAATAGTAGTCGTAACTGTAATCCTCCCACTCAGGTTACTGGATGCTGGGCAAGATCAATGAACTCTAAACTGGACTGAAAAAGACGAGGCCAAAAAGTGTAAAGTAATTTCGGTGCACCTCCAACTTTGCGCAGTAGCACTGCGAGACTGTTCTAGGAAGTAGGGTCAACCCTGTCTCATCGTCGTGAAAATTTGTGCTTGAAGTTTGGTGTGAAGACTCTTCCAAACCAAGTCCTTCGCGACATCCTGCCCTCCTGACTTTACAACAGAGAGGGCGATGCCTCAAAGACAAGCTTCCGAACCAGTCCCTACCCTTCAACCAGTGTTTTGCCGACACGTGAGATACAAGAATAGTTTTTTCCCCTCCTTTGTTTCCCTACGTAACAGAAATTAGTAGGTTATTATTTTACCTTATTTAATATCGTCTATTACCCCAATCGTTATTTTTATATTGTATGTTCTCAGTAATTCGAACACTTTCTATTCTATGTTGATAATTTTGGTTAGTTTTTAATTTATGTTTGACTTTACCATGCAGCTGCTATTCGGCCAGTCCGTAATTAGTGCTGAAATAAAATAAACTGAATTGTCTGCAAAAGAAATTCTCCTTCAAAAAGCAGTAAAAAATCATTGTTTCCAGTAGCACCATCTATATTCTATACTCAAATATTACAACGGATACGTCAGCTACGATGCTTCATCAGCGATATGTCGGCCCTTCTCGGCGAGGGTCCTCGTCAGGCTGTCAATCTTCAGGGTCAAAGTCGGGAAGGAAACAAACCTGTAAATCTAAATTCTTCGTTGTCAGCGGGCTTTATGTATCCGGTTTCACATCATTAATATAAGGACAGATTTGATAGTATAAAACGGATACATCCGATGAATTTTATTAGAGTTATATTTCGGCCCTTCTCGGCAAAGTTCCTCGTCAGGCTGTCAATCTTCAGGGTCAAAGTCGGGGAAGGAAAAAAACCTGTAAATCTATATTCTTCGTTTTCAGCGCGCTTTATGTATCAGTTTTCACATCATTAATATAAGGACAAATCTGATAGTGCAAAACGGATACGTCAGCTGAATTTTATTAGAGCTATGTTTCGCCCCTTCTTGGCAAGAGTTCTCTTCAGGCTCAAAACCGCTCAAGTTGGAAAAACGAACTTGTGGGAAAATCTTCCCACAAGTTCGTTTTTGCGGAAATCTTGTGGAAAAAACTTCCCAGAAGTTCATTTTTCCAACTTGAGCGGCTTTTAGCCTGAAGAGGACCCTTGCCAAGAAGGCAGAAATATAGCTCTAAGAAAATTCAGCTGACGTATCCGTTTTGCACTATGAAATAGGATTCGCAGTCAGCTTGGGCTGAAGGAATATTTATAATATAAGGACATCTCTTACCGGCAGAAGTGGCACCGAAGACCCGTCGTCTGATGCTGGCACTCGTCACAAATACCCACTCGAAGGCTACATGACGCGTGTCCATGACACTGGCAGTCTACGCTGCAGTCTGCACCAGTCCATCCCAAGTCACAAATGCACTGATAATCAGGGGGACCGGAACAGGTCCCGTGTACACATTCTTCATAACACCTAAAGCGATAATTTACGATGATACCATGGTGGTTTTCTCGTAAAATCACCAGCGGAGCCTCGGGACTACTTGTCTTATTTACTATGTTTCATGAAGAAAACAAATTCGCATGACTCGGACTGCCTTCTCAAGCTTTAAAGCACAATGGACAGCTATTATGCTTTATTTTTTGTAAAATCCTTTGCAAATAAATATTTACAATGTCCCATAGAGCGCGCTTCAACAATACGCCATTTTCTTGTTATCGCTTGCCGTTACCTCTGTGACCCCGGGTCGAATTACTTTTTCATAGCTCGTACTAACCCAGCGCGGAAATTTCAAAAGCTCCCGGCAACGAGTGTAAAAAAGCAAAATAAATTCATCGATTGCCATGTCTTGCAAATCGATCAGGCGTTGTAGCTTGCCGAACTGCTCAAGTATGTCCGATGAAATCCCAACCTGCAGTGTACCAAAAAATGGTCTTTCATCTTGGAACAGTGTTGCGGCATTTGACTACAGCAATGCTAAATTTTTGTCACCTTTTTCCCTCGCAATGGGGCACAGAATCTGTGCTCTTCACTTCCACTATGAAGATTTTGTGTTTGCGGGTGTGGCACACAAAGTCAGAAGAAGTTTTTTCTTGACACGTGAGGCAATACCTCGTTTTATAAGGAGAGAGCATGTGGATCAGGCCCTCACAGCTGGCATCTGCGGTCCTCCTGGAGTCATAAAATTTCAAGCAGTATTTAGGTAAGTTGAATGTGTCAATCTGAAACTTTTTTAACCCCTCACAGCGCGCTTGTACTCATTGCTACAGCGCGTTGAGCGAATTGAATGACTAATTTATTTATTTTTTAATAGAAAAAAGACGTTAAGCTGGAGCTTCTCTCTCTACAAGCACATAAACTTTTACTACATTTTTCAACACTGCACTATACACTTATAAACATACAACAAATATGAACTAAAAAGGGTTCATATACGCGCTATGGCTGAACGTTGTACCAGCAAGATGTTGCTTGAATGAAAGTAAATTTGGTTGGGAAACGGTCTCAAACCATTCCATGACTGGAATGCACGGTAACAGAATGAACGTTGACCAATTTTCCGGTTTATTTTTTGGTGGGTATAACCTCAAAGAATGCTGACGGGTTGACTGATATGAACTAAACTCAAAAAACTGTTTCTTGTCCAAATTATCTACCGAGTGGAGAATTCTGTAAGTGTTCAGAATGTAGTTACGATCCCGACGGAACTCCAATGAAGGTAGATTGATGTTTCATTCTGTAATCGTAGGTTGAGTACCGTAGGGATGGAATTAATTTTGTGGCTCGGCGCTGTACCCTCTCTACTCGGGACCGGTCTGTTTTGTTTATGGGATCGTCCGATCAAGTCGCCCTATTTCTCACGCGCTTATAAGATGCCCATGACGCGGGATCCTTTGTGGCCATGAAATCACGGTAAGCTTTTGTTTTTGCTTTAATTCCATCAAAAACAAACTTCGGTAATTTTTGTTTCTGTCTGAACCTATTCTTACTATTGCGGACTGATCAACTGATGATGATGATGAAGTTATATTTACGCACTTAAGAAGGGGAAAATACCGCAGTACAGACAAATAAAAGGGAAAAATACACTGAGCTTTCAATAATGTAGTAAACGCTGACAGATCGCTAATGAAATGTCAGTCGCGCAGCAAACTTTTCCTGCAGTGACAGTGCTAAGCTTTAGTGCGAAACAGAAGAGTTTGCACACACTTTTGGCAGAAACTAAGTGATTGGGTATGGCACTCTGACCGCAAGTAACATGCACCCTTCTCAGAACGAACAATCGTGTTGTATGCATCCGAGAAAAACAAACATCCAGCAAGCTTAGTGCTGTACATTATACCTATATTCTATTATATAATCTCTGTTTTAAATGTTCTAAATAAAACTTACGTTTTAGAACAATTTTCATGACCATCTCCGACAAATCCTCTTTTGCAAGTGCAAGTATACGAAAGGTGAGTATTTTTACAAACGGCATCCGGGTGGCAGTCGGCAAGAAGGAGGCTGCACTCATCAATATCTGGACATTCGGAGAAGGACCAATCCCAGCGAGGCATTTCGCTGTTGGACAGGACGTCGAGACCTTGCAGGACTGATGAACAATTGCCTGAAAGCACGAACTGTTGCGACAGAATATCAAGTACACTCCGTTGCGCTGTGTATCAAAATGAACTTTTTTTGTGAAGAGGCGTGACAGCCTTGTTTATTTTTCTGCTCTCAACAAAAATGTATATTTCACATGCGCTTAGCAAATCTTGTGAAACACTAAGCTCAAAAGCAAAATTCGTAGAGCGTTCCAGTTTGCTACCGGGACAAATGACGAAACTATACCAGAGCTCCGCCAAGTGGTATTTTATGTATGCTGTTCATTTTAGCGTAGCTTTATGAGTTCTTGACGAAAGCAAGCACATTTGACAATAGCGTTCGGGAGCAAGTGTCTGGCATCACATTCGCATTGTGCCGATCTACCTGGCTTTGAGACCATAGCAAATAGCAGGCCCACTAAAGACAGAGGGACGCTGCTTCCCAGAGACTAGAAAGACCACCCGTAAATTCGACTTATCGTTACCTGAAATCCTTTGTACCTTATTTTACCCAATATTTTAATCCTATTAGTTAAGTCAAACTATATTTTTAAGTTGTACGTATAGATGAAATGTCTACTTCTGTAACTGTCATGTATAATTTGCGTGAATGACGATCCAGTGCTAGCGTGTGTAATACAGGCTATTAATGAAATAAAGTACATTATTAATTGTTGGAATAAGGGCAAATGCAAAACTGTTTACTGAATTTTTTGTTTAGTGAACGGAGACAAAAATATATAGCTCCCTCCTCCCGCGATTTCTGACAAAATGACGTCATTTTACACCTGGACGCGTTCCCACCGGTTGGGAGGTCCATCAGCTCCAACCCTCACTATGTCATTACCAACTTTATATAATAGAGGAAAGAGGAAAAGGTAGGAAAGAGGTAGGAAAGAGGTAGGAAAGAGGTAGAGGAAAACATGGACCACTTTCTCAATCGATGCCAGGAGCTTTCGGAGTTAAGGGGATCTTATTTTAAGGGGAGTGTTTTGCTTCTTCCGGATATCCTGAATAGCACTTCGGAAAGGGTTATAACAAAGGTGTGCGAATTTATCGAGGGAGCGCTGAAGCTAAGAGCGACCAAGCTTAGTAGCGAGGCTTCATAGCCGTAGAAAAATAATGTTGTTGTTCTATTTTGTAATGTGTACTATTGTTGTGTTATGTATATGGCCACTGGGCTTTTAAATACACTTATTATTATTATTATAACCTTTTGCCCCAAACTAACACTAGCGTACATTGACAAATAAAAGGAAACCAAATCGATTTTTAAACACGTTCGTCCCGTATTACACGTCAGTATTGAACAGCATAGGCATTTCAGCCTATGCTATCCAATAGATATTTTGGTATTAATAAATGATTGATTGATTGATTGAACAAGTGCTGAAGTTTTTTTTTTCAATTTGTGTCGTCTTTTAGTCTGTAAGCCCAAGCGCCATTTCGTTGAGTTTTTTCTTACTGACTATGATAGCTTGTGTAAATAAATGATTCTGATGATTGTGATGATGAAAGAAAAAACAACACTACCAGACGACACTGATCTGGCCCCAACCAAACCTCCAGTCCAAACTGGAAGGTTGTAGAAAAGATCGGTTCGTTGGTGACAAAAGGAGTCTCTCATCTGCTTACAAGGCCCTTCATTTTGGTTATGACCCTAGGGTCTCCCACATTTAGAGTAGAGAAACCGGCGCCTGTTTTCTCTGTATGGGATCACAGATCCGATCAAAGCCATCGCGGATCGGAGATTGCGGTTTGAGAAGTCGTTAGATTCGACGAATGGCTTGTTCAGCGCCTTTCTGTAAATTGTTACCTGAAGTTGTTAAGTGTGTTTCTTTTTTGCAGTTGTTGTGATGAGAAGGTGTTTTGTCTATGTTTGTATCTGTTTTTTCTTCTTTTTTCTTTATATTTACTCCGTGTTTACACCATGTGTGTATTTCGGGTAATAAATGTATTGCTTGATTGACTGATTGAATTCTAGGCTTTCGTGAACGACGCTATCCTCATCAGAGCAAATACTTGAAGTTTAAACGAAAAGGTCTGGGATAGACAATCTAGTTACCCATCACTTATTCACTTAAATTGGCTTGAACACCCGCTGAAAAAGCGTTACTTGGTTGTTCCACTATTCACGAATAATCGATTTTCAAATAGTGGGATTTCCGTGTGATTGTCGTACCTCTATGCGCTAGTATTTTTGTTGTATGCGTTACGAGAAAGATTTATGATTTTTTTTTGTTTAGGCACTAAGCAATCTTCACTAATCTTACCACTGCCCACTGAAAAGCCGCGTCTGTGTTGAGATTATAAATTTTCCCGCGACATAGTAGAATTTTCGTTGTGGGGACGGCCGTAGATGTTCTGAACGTCATAACTGGAACAGATAGTGGAAAATAAAAAAATCCCTATGCAGAATCAAAATAATTCAGTGTATTCAGTTAAATGACACAAACTTAAGTTGGCTTTTCAGTTAAACTTTAATAGCGTAATTCTGCTCCACCGGAAACCGGAAAATCCGTCAAAAAGACACGGAACTCATCAAATTGTGGAATATTTGCATCCACAATTTGTATCGTACTGGACACCTTAAAGAACACATCACCCTACCTGATTTGGGAGAGAAGAAATCACCGCTCGTGCATACGCCCAACAGCGGGTTGTGCACCGAGAAACACCAACCGCAGCTGGGCTCGCGGAGACACAGGTGACATCTATCCTTTTGCTCACAGGAACTGCATCTCCCCTCCTTCCTCACCGAACCTCCTCTCTGCGACTTGTCAACTAGCGCCACCACAGCGCTGGGGCGACGGGAGAATGCCAAGTCGCCCCGCGTGGGGGCGGGATCAAAAATATTGGCTAGAGTAGAGGTTGGTTCCTGTCCCGTCCAAGATGAGCAAGTTCCGAATGGGTACTGGACGAGGAAAGATGAAAATGAGAAACATTCTTGGGTGGCGTCACACCAGGTGCAGTCTTCTGGGCCACCAAGGCATAGCCCGCAGGTAAGTCGCTGGTGGCAGGGAAGCGGACAGCTGTCCTTAGTTACTACAGCACCGGGTATCCTGGAAGAAGAAAACAAATATTGCACGAAGGAATACTAATCAATCGCACATTAAACATGGAAAGAAGAGGTGAAAGAAAAAATACTGTACGAAGGAATACTAATCAATCACACATTATAAACGGAAAGAAAAGGTGAAAGAACAAATACTGTACGATGGAATACTAATCAATCGCACATTACAAATGGAAAGAAAAGGTGAAAGAACAAATGCTGCACGAAGGAATACTAATCAATCGCACACTAGAAATGGAAAGAAAAGGTGAAAGAACAAATACTGCACGAAGGAATACTAATCAATCACACATAAGAAATGGAAAGAAAACGTGAAAGACTTGGTTTGGTACCAGATAGCCCAAATACTATACGAAACGGTATTATAACATGTTATTATTCACAAACTACAGGAACGGGAGAGAAAAGGGTGAAAGACCTAGTACCAGATAATGTAATAGAGTCAGCCAACACGGTATTATAGCATGTATTGGAAAACGCAAGGTTCGTTTATTTTGATGTCGGTGGTCCTAAAAATAACGTTCACAGCGTTCAGGGCCAAGAAAAGACGAATGACATCATAACAACTACCAACCCGGCTTCAAAAACATGGGGAATGTAAGAGCGTAAAAACCTGTAAGCAAGACCCGATGAAAAATTTGTAGCCTGCGTAGTTGTATGATAGTTGTACGAAAAAGTTGCATGTATGATATGTAATAGTAAAGAATACTATCATTTAATGTGCAAAATTAAGCAGTAGTACCCAGTAGCATCCTGTCTTGCTATAGTAGCATCCAGTCTTGCTAATATTAGCGTGCAGTAGAATGCAGTAATACAACAAGGTATAGCCTTGACATAGAAGCATGTAGTAGCATCAGTTCGTACTGCATGCTATTTTTTCCAAAAACGAATCCAAACGAGTTGCCGACAGAAAGCGAAAACTATCTTCAAATAATGTATACAACGGATGCGTCACGAGGACCCTTGCCCTTGTCAGGTTGACGAGAACCCTTCGTAGCTGACGTATCCGTTGTATACATTATTTGAATATATGTTTCAAATCAGCTTGGGCTCAAGGAATATTCAAAAACGAAATTCGGATTAAAAAACAGATTTTACGTAAAAAGAAAGGGAGGGAGTTCAAAATGAATATACACCGTACCTTCCGCGCCTTGTGCAGACAGCTTTATCCGCAACCCACTCACAAAGCGACGACTCCAGACACTCCTCACAATCCACAAAGAAATCACACTTTCTGCACTGTGATGGATTCAGAACCAACCAATCGGAATCGGTTGCACAGATGTCGGAATCTCTCTGCTGGCAACGCTGTTGACTCTCGCACCAAACGCATTTGGCGTCAGTAAGGCAGTGTTGACAGTTCGTATAGAAACAGGAGCCATTGATATAAGGTTCCAAATATTCGAACGTGAACGGCTGAAAGAAAGTAAATTTTAGGACGAAGCCGGGCGACAGAGTTTTGTGCGGTACTGACTGGGAATGTGAGATAACTCCAGCAGAACGATAGTGTGACGACATTTGGATAACAAGCAGACCGAAGAATTTATAATTCGCATTTCTTTTTGAGAAGAGAGAAGCGTTTCATTGTGACAGGCTGCTTTTTGGGATCCCAAAACGTAAGTGGAGGGATACCTATGACATCGCAAAAGTTGTCCGTCAGTCCGTCCGTCTGTCAGCACGATAACTCTGAAAGGGAAAGAGACATTTTGATGAAACTTGGTGTGAGGATTCTTTGGATCAAGGCTAAGGCGAAGTTCGTAGATGGGCTCTTTAGCCCTACATTTAGGGGTGGAGGAGAAGGTTCAAATTAAGGGGCAAACAAAATATTTTTGAACAGCTAATGTGATAGTCGATTATGAGGTAAGAAGATACGCTGAACACGATGATGAAAACCAATTTCTCGCCGGACAAGTAGTTCGTCCGAAATCTGGCAAAAACTGGTTTTATTCAAAGTTGATCAGATGTCCGGTTTAGGGGTAAAAAGACATGCTGAACACTTTTGTAGATAATCGGCTAAAGTTTAGTCAACACCATTCTCAATCCGTGTTCCTCACAAGTCGTTTTCTCGGAACGCATCCAGTGCGTATCCGAACACGGGCTCCGTGTTCTGTGGCTTCAAGCGTGGCTCCCGTGTTCAACACCGCATCCAAACACAAACGGATTCGGTAGAGTACCAAATCCTGTGCTGGGTTCTCTGACTAGATGGGCTACAGAGCCCATCTACGAGAGTTATCGTGCTTTTACGAAGTCATAGGTATACCTCCACTTACGTTTTGGGATTCCAAAAATACCACTTAAAACTATTGATCGATTCAGCATTAATCGCATCTTCGGTAAGGCTGTTCCAGTGATCAACAATTCTGTTGATCCACTGATCAAGCGTGAACGGAAGATAATTCTTTTACCATACGTTAGCTTTGTAGATTGGTTCTGTTGTCATCTTTGTTTTACTCCTCTTACTGTAGTTTCCCCTTTTCTTTCGTTTCTCTTACACTGTCTACGCCTTCTGCTTTCTGATGGTCAGACGCGTCGGAAAATACTGACTCACCCTCCTAGTTCCGACTTTGCTACTCCACGTCAGCATCATACTAGCAGAGCCATCTAGCTCCGTAATAGGCATCTTGGCAATGAACTCAACCAGATACTTCTGTCCTCGTCCGGACTCGGGAAAGAGAAGGGACTGATTTGTCCGGAGAACTTCAATCCGGTTGGTAGACGAGTCAAGTAGACTACTAACTCCAACAGTCTCCTGAAATTACAAACAAAACTCGTCTAGAATGTTCCCCAACATCCCTAATGAGCGTGTTCCACCCTACTTACCGTAGTAACTACGCATGCTGTCACGAATTTTGGCTTCTTGGCGTCAAGGCTGTAAAGCATTTTTTAAAATATCCCTCCACGGGGTAATCCAGCCAATCACGTTAGAGAGATCCGTAGCTACGACGGTTACTACACACAAGAGCATGGTAAGCAGATAGTTACTATTTCGAGAAGGGTGGAACGGTCAGCGTAGTAAGTTTTCGTGAGGTTGGAACGGAAATAGTAACTAATAGTTACTATTGTTAGAAGGGTGGAACACGCCCCATATGGTAAGGAAACTTTTAGTAACAGAATATACCCTTTTTTTCTTTTTTTTTAAATCCCGCGTAGCATCTTTTCTATAAAATAATCCTGTTTTGGAATTTTGGGGCTACGACTCCTCCTTCACTCGGTAACGTTAATATTTTCTTAAGCTCTTTAACGTCACCTACTCTTTCCATAACAAAAAAAAAAAATCCATATCTGAACTTGGTTTTCTCAAATGATTGGCTATTTGGCCTTAATCTGTTTCTGAATTTTAATTGTAAGAATGTTCAAGGATTCTGGCGATGACTGGATCTGGCTAAGACAAGACCCAGTTGTCTGGACCAGATACTGAATTTTTGGGATCCCATCGAAAACTTTGGTCTTGTTTGTTTGTCGTCATGATATCGAAAATTCAGCAGATGCTTTTTCGGCGATTTTTCGACTCTTCCTGTCAATGATTGATATGCATGTCATTTCATGCATAACGTACATTTGTCGAACAATAGATAACATTCCAAGTGTTGTCTTTTTGAAACCGCGCATCCTTGTATTGTCTGTTTTGAAAGTACAGACAGTGTGATCGTGATCTTGTTTTCTGTCATTCTTTTTCTGCCGTTTCAGTAATCCACTTTTTACTTTGTCAAGTCTAGTGTATGAACGAACTATACTCATTCTTCCAAAAGGTACAAAAGTCTGTAACCGACACACACTGGATACCTCCCTTCATACCTCAACGTATGCGTCCGAAAGAGCGTGTGCGGACTGAATCCCCGTGCTCGATCCCCTCTCCTGTCGTACTGATCGGTAACAGAATGGCTTATAGTCTCCAAATTAGTTACTATTTTAAGTTAGTGCATCGACCTTACTGATGATGATGATTTTATTTATGACCCGTCAAAATAAACACAAGGCACGAAGACGGAGTAAATAATAAGGAAAAAAGAGAAAAAGAAAGGAAAACACAAAAGAGAATAACTTACGAAATAAACAATATAACTTTTACCATACAACTAAACCAAGAGGGTTTTCCAGTCGTGAACAGTATTTTGGCTATACGTTTTTATTTGTTTCTCCACTGCTCTTAGTGGATCACTAATTTGATAACGACTGGAAATTTTAGAGTTTCTCGTCCAAGGGGGGAGGCGCAATATATATTTGGCAAAACGATAGAATGTTGACCGTTTGTCGACCATTTGGCCTCAACCCATGATATTTGTTCGTCTTTCAAATAAGCACTCGCAAACACATCGCGCCACCCCCCCCCCCCTTCCACCAGCGCCACTGCATTAACAGAATGTATCGGGCAGGAGACTGACCTCGTAACGAACTTACCAAGTTCATGACACTTTCATCCTTTGAAATCATCAATGTAGAAGAAGCATTGACGGTCTCTATGAAGACTTTCTTGTCCAGGTCATTCCTCGACTTTCCTGCTGTCGGATAAATGTATCCGACCATCCTCGCGGTCACATACCCATCTGAGAAACTCTGAGGCGTTTTGGTGCTGAAGGAAAACTTCGCTGACGTTGCGTTGAGAATAGAAACCTGAAGGGACAAACGGGTTGATTATAAACCCAATCGCAAACAATCAGCATAACTGCACTGTAAACAAAAATCTTGCAGTATTTGCTACTGGGATTAATCTTGTCTTTAAAAAGATAATCTTACCTCTAATTCAGATTAATCTTATCTAAGTAGAGATAACAATAATCCCAGTAGCAATTACTACAGTTAACTTTAATCCTTACGCTGGGAATGGAAACCTGAAGGGGTTGATTTGAACCCAATCGCAAACAATCAGCATAACTAGGCTACACTGTTAAAAAAAAAATCTTGCAGTATTTGCTACTGGGATTAACCTTGTCTTTAAAAAGATAATCTTAGCTCTAATTCGGATTAATCTTATCTCAGTAGGGATAAGATTAATCCCAGTAGCAAATAATGCAGTTAACTTCAATCCTTACTCGGAAAACTTTTTACAGTGTATAATCCTTCACTTGCAAGTGCCATACAGTGACCACAATACCGTCTGTCGGTCGAGCGGTCTGTTCATCGGTTGTGAGCTAGGGTACTTCTAGATGTGCTAGAACATTGAAACTTGGCAGGCATATCAGGGATTCAGATTGCCGGTCTCCCTCCCCCCCCCCCCCGACTCACCAACAGCTGTCGAATCCGGTCCAGACTTGAAATGGGTCATCAAAGGCCTGTCTTCTATTCAGTTTTAAAGTTTCATTCGAATCCGACTACCGGTTCGAAGGTTAGGCATGACTCAATATTCTGGATTCCCCCTCCCTCAACTTCCCCCACATAATCGGATCGGGAAACTGAATATCCCCAAGTAAGTTTGATCAGGTCCCTGATACGCCTGCCAAGTTTCAAAGTTCTAGCACATCTGGAAGTACCCTAACTCGCGTCGCGTTTCCATTCGCCTATAGGGTTTCAGATATAAGCTGCACGTTCTGTGCTTAGACAAAAGTTTTTGTTAGCTTTCTACAACCCAAATTTGTCTCCAACTCTCATAGATGGGACCGACCTAAGCGATTTAACAGACTTATTCAGCGTGTACAAGAACTGCAGTCCAGTAGAAAGTAATTCCGGTCTACTTGAAAGGAATTTCATTGATGAAGAGGACTAGAAATAAGGTCTAGCCAGACAGGAATCCCGGTCCGGTAGAAAAGAAATTCCGGTCAAATTAAAAAAAATACGTTGGTAAAGATGACTAGAAAAAGTCTAGCAACAGCCGTCAATAATGATGCCATGGCTGAAGATAATTTCGTAAACCACATTGGCTTGACATATCACAAGAAATCAACGAAGAAACCAACGAAAATGGGGTTTGTAAAGGCCAACGAATATACTGAAATAAAAGTCACTCGCAAAAAGCGACTTTCATTCGCCAGTACCTGGCGAGAACAGCCGTAATTGTTATTCGCAGGTATTGGTGAGTGGCTCGCTGTCTTTGTCTTTATTTAGGCTTTCAATTCTTCCAATTTTGTTTTAGTTTTCGGTTTGTTGTTGTTTTTCTGCTTTGTTTTGGTTTTCTTGGTTGCTGATCTTCATCCTCGTTTTGGCATTTTTCCTCGAAGTTTTCTGTCTGCGCTGAAGAAGGGAGGCGGTTGTCCATTCGCCTTTTATTTCAGTTTGTCCTTTACAAACCCCATTTTCGTTGGTTTCTTCGTTGATTTTTTGTGATATGCCATGGCTACCCGCGAATTTTGTTCGAAAACTCCTGGTTTCTCCTAGGCTCGGCCCAAGGTGCCTTCTGCCTTGATTTATATTTCCGGAGCAAGCCATTGCAGTAAAAATCACTAATTGCAAATGAATGTTCCACGAAAATGAAAGTTGATAAGAAAGCGGAAGCTGATAAAGAAAGCGGCGATGGATGTATTGAGGGCATATGGTGCGAATGGGGGACGGAAGGCTGCCACACGACATATGAGTTGCGTTTTTGCTGATACCATGGTATCTGTGACCACGGTCTAAAGTCGTTTTTGCAGTTATCGTGGTATCTGGCCAGTTATCGTGGTATCAGATATTCAGATACTACGGTCCGACCGTGGTAACTGGTCGTGGTATCTGAAGAGTCATCTCAATTTTGTCAGATTGGTGAGAAAGAAGTTTAGCATTTAGTGATGTAACTGGATATCTGTTTTTCTTTTCGGATGACTTCGAAAAGTGCAATTTCGGCAATAGTCGTTTTAGCAGAGCACCGTGTATCAGATACCACGATAACTGCAAAAACGACTAATTGCAGATCCAGTTACCGTGGTAACAGATACCATGGTATCAGCGAAAACGCAACTATGGTGTTGGACACCCCCCGGCCTCCGCAAAATCAGGGAGACCCAAATGACTACCGGCAGGTCGTTAGAGAAGGAGGCGAAATTGGCGAGGTCATGTAGGAGCTCTGGTCGATGGCTCAGGACAGGTCGTCGTGGCAAACCACCGTTGCTGCCTTATGCTCCCCCAGGCGTAGGAGTCTAAGAGCGTGTTCCATCCTACTTACCGTAGTTACCACGCATGACGTCGCAAATTCTGCCTTTTTGTCGTCAAGGCTGGAACGATTTTCTGTTTTCCAGCGAATATCATGCCACGGGTGAATCCGACTAATCACGTGACAGAGATTTGTGGTTACTACGCTTACCACGCTCCCGAGCGTGGTAAGCAAATAGTTACTATTGGTTACTATTTCGACAAGGCTGGAACGGTCAGCGTAGTAACTTTTCGTGAGGCTGGAACGGGTTTAGTAACTAATAGTTACTATTGGTACGAGGGTGGAACACGCTCTAAGTAAGTGATAATAAACGAAAAGCTAGTTGAAACTATACGAATAAGAAAAATAATTACTAGCAGGTGTCAACAGAGGACCAGGCGTTCAAAGACGACCAAGGGTACAAAAGCGAACCAAAATCAAAGGCAAACAAGAGCTGTAAGCTCATATGGCACTTGCATTTGTTAAGATAATTTGATTGATCAAAAGTAAGTTTCGACTTTGCGGTTGAGATGCGCACTCTAAGGGAGCTGGAACTTCATTTGTAAGCAAAACCCTTGAGGCAAAAATGCTAATGGGCTGATGGGCATCATGAAAATGCATATATTGCTTAAAAGTATTTTTTTTTACTTTGCGATCAAGATTGGTACTTTAAGGAATAATCGGATTTGGGAAGTAGCAATTTCTAAGCAAATGCTGTTCAGTCTCCAATATTCCAGCGAAGTTTCATCGTCCTAGCACATCTGGAAGTACCTTAACGCGCGATCACCGGAATCCCCCCCCCTCCTCCAACTAGACCCACAATACCCGGAAAATCCGGTTCTGTAAATGATTAATCCAGAGCATCTGTTTGTCATTCCCACGAAGTTCGATCCAGATCACACCAGTCTAAGCGGGTCAAGTATTTTCCGCCCTCCCCCCAATAATTGCCGGATTCGGCCCGGAAATGAAAAAGATCACCAGAGAAAAATGTCCTCTGTTTAATTATTAAATTTCACTCGAATCCGATCACCCGTTCCAACGTACGCATGACTCAATATTCCGGATTCCCCTCCCTAAACTCCCCCCCCCCAAGATTATCATATCGAGGATTTTTGTTTTATTCCAAGTCAGTTTGACCGGGTCCCTGATATGCCTTCCAAGTTTCGTCGTGAAAATCCCCCAAAAAACGGAATTCCGGGAAACCCCCTCCTCCCCCCCCCCCCTCAAGTGTCCGGATCCAGTCAAATTATGTAAAAGATTTACATGGATCAGATGTTTGTTCTTCCCAGCAAGTTCCACTCCGATACCATCATTCTAACCGTTTCTCGAGATTTCCGGTCCAACCCCCCCCCCCCCCAGCTCCCTCACGGTGCCCGTAGCCAATCCGATTCAGTAAATGACTTACCTAGAGCATCTGTTTGTTCTTCCCACAAAGTTCAATCCCGATCAATCCATTCTAAACGGGTCACGTATTTCCCCCCCCCCCCCCCAATAGTTGCCGGATCCGGTCCGGATATGAAAAAGATCATCGGAGGAATGTCCTCTGTTCAATTCTTAAGTTTCACTCGAATCCGATCACCCATTCCAAAATTACGCATGACTGAAAATTTCGGATTCCCCTCCCTCCACTCACCCCACCATTATCAGATCGACAAAATTTGTATTTTGAAGTCAGTTTGATCGGGTCCCTGATATGCCTGCCAAGTTTCATCGTGAAAATCCCCAAAACCACCATCACCGGAATTCCGGGAAACCCCCTCCCCCCCATAAGTGTCCGGACCCAGTAGAATGGTCTAAAGGACTTATCTAGAGCAGATGCTTGTTCTTCCCAGCAAGTTTCACTCCGATCCCTCCATTCTAACCGTTTCTTGAAATTTTCGGTCTCCCCCCCCCCCCCCCCAACTCACCCCTGGCTACTGAATCCAGTCAAGACTTTAAACGGGACATTACAGATATATATTCTATTCAGTTATGAAGTTTCATTACAATCCGATCACCCGTTCGAAAGTTACACACTTCTCATTTTCCCGGATTCCCATGCCCTCCACTCCCCCCCCCCCAAAAAAATGGTCGGATCAGAAAACTGATTATTTCTAAGTTTGTTTGGTCGGGTCTCTGATATGCCTGCCAAGTTTCATGGTCCTAGCACAACTGGAAGTACCCTAACTCGAAAAAGTGTGACAAAATGCCCTAAATTTTCATGCCTGCCAAGTTCCATGGTCCTAGCACATCTGGAAGTACCCTAACTCGAAAAAGTGTGACAAAAAACTCGAACCGACCGACAGACGGAATTGTGATCGGTATATGGCACTTGAGCCAGAGGCTGCAAGTGCCATAAAAACGGCTATAATACGTATTCTCGCCGTTCCCCGAGGACTCCTCGATGAATCGAAAAGAACGATGAGAATAGAGGGAGCCACTCCAGGCTTATGCAGTTGACGGGATCCACTTTACTTTTAGTTTTGTTTACTGTTGTTTTTAATTAATTTTATATTGCACAAACACCAGCAAAAATTTATTCCCCTCCGAATCTGAAAGGGAGTCCTTTTCGATGATGGTGATGATAATCGGAGGGGATTGGCTAAAACCAGGAAGGGAAGGGAACGCGAGAAAAGCAGGAAGGCATACTAAAGCAGGGAAGGGCATACTAAAATGAGGAAGGGCATACCAAAACGAGGAAGGAATTCAAAGCTGCGAAAAAATGGAACGCTGCACCGTTCCCTTCCTCTGTTTAGTATTCTTCGAGGGGTCGGCAACTTTTCAAACTGAAAGTTCACCATCGCTTCCTCGTTTTAGTATCCTGACATGGGTTCAGTGAGGGGCCAGCAACTATCAAAATTGTAATTCACCTTTTCATTTCTAGTTCAGACGGATACTAAAATTTGCCGACCCCTCAAAGAATACTAAACAGAGGAAGGGAACGGTGCGGCTTTCCAGTTTTGAATTCTGGCGACAGCCTTCCTCGTTTTAGTATGCCCTTCCTGGTTTTAGTATGCCTTCCTGCTTTTCTCGCGTTCCCTTCCCTTCCTGGTTTTAGTCGATCCCTAATCGGAGCCTTCCCCGTCCGTAGGGAATACAGGGAGTGAGTCACCAGGACAAACAAAACCGCGGGGACTCCTCAAGTGAAGTCCTCGGGGAACGGCGAGAATACGCCTACAGTGTATTCGCTGCGACGGCAATAGGATGAACCCGGTTGAAAGGCTGTCTTTGTGCCAGTGTGCATGCTGGGGGGCATTCAAAACTATCAGGAAGGATCATGGATGCTTGAACAAAGTTCCCGAACACGCACAAAGCGCAAGTTATAAGTTTAACCCTTCAATTTTCACACTTTACTTTGTTTCGTGTTATAGTAGACATCCTCGCAAGCAGTGCTTTTGTTGTGCTATTAACTGACTGTTATTATGCCTGTTAATAAAACTACTCTACTACTACTTACGTAGTCTGGCTGTGTGAAGTTGGCTGGATGCTCGTAAACCATGAAGGTTATCCCCGGCCTCACGTCTTCGGCGCGACATCTGTCAGGATCGGAGATATCCACGCCGTCTCCTCCCCAGAAACCATTTATACCAGATGGGGTTTCAAAGCCGGTTCCGCATATCCCAATATTGTCTGAAAACCAGAAAGAGATCATCCGATTTTAAGGTTTCAAATTCAACGAAACCTTACCGCGAACCAAACTGGCAACTTCCTACCAGCTCAGCAAAACTACCCAGCAATGCCCTGATAGTTGCTGGGCTAGGATTTCTAAAGCAGCATGGATTCATCTGGTTAAGAGTCCCTCTTGCGCTGCCAGACGAATTTGAGCAGAAGTGTCATATCTAGTGTCATATTTGAGGAGGGTTTTCGCGAGCTGGAAAGCACAGTTGGAATCACTTTCCAATGGTTTTCGCGCTACTTTGGAAAGTTCGGCAACTTTCCAACCCGGTTTTCGCGCTTTAGAAACCGAAGCTGCTTTCCTGGAAAGTGACTCCACGAGGTTAGTGGAAAGCTCCGCGGAAAGTTGAATCTTTCGGCGGGAATTTCAAAAGTGTGGAGAAAAAACGGTGCAAGTGTCACTAATGAATAAAAAAAAATGGCAATCATTATTAAGGTGACTTCGATGAGAATCAAAGAACCTTTAAGTGAACCATATTTATTCGAAAAAGTTTGTAATTCAACATTTTCTCGGCGATATCAGCTTTCCATGCGTTTCCGCGATCAGTCCAGCGGGAAAGTGGAAAGTTATTCCAGAAATCCCATTTCCCATAGTTTTCGCGATGCGCTTCGCTCGTCGGAAAGTGATTCCAAGATCGCGCGAAAACCCCCCTTTGACAATCTCGAGCATTTCCTCAAACCGCTAGATCCGTATGGCAGTATTCCTGACATCGCAATCGGTTCATTAGAGAAACAAGCTTTATTTATCGAAAGAGCTCGAATCCGTACAGAAACACGCAACGAAAATTATAACGGGTCCTGGCTATCAGTCTTACGAGCAAGCACTGTCTGTGTTGAGAATCCCGAGCCTCTATAGCCGAAGGACAGAACTGATACTAAACTTTGGAAAAAAACTGTTGGCAAATGAGAACAATCGATCATTGCCCCCCCCCCCTCCCCCTGATGCTCCGAAAAACAGCAGGACAAGACAGCAAAACAAACTAGTGCCTGTCAGAGGACGAACTTCAAGGTTCATGAACTCGTTTGTGCCCTTTTTTCCAGAGATTTTACAAAGGGAATAATTAGTGTAATATATTTATTTTATTACTGTATGACCAGTGTAATTTAGCATCTTCTGACGAAGAAAGCTATGAAGTTGGTTTGTCAATAAACGATTTGATTGATTGATTGATTCCGTTAAAACTGGATATAATCGAGTTTCAGGGATTAGTAGTACGTGCGATGTGTCCTTACGGACAAGTAGACGTCCACTACTTACATTTGAGTTAGACCGACAAAACTCGCGGTATGCCAACGATTAAATAAGATGAATGAAGATTATCATTGCAGTTCCTGTCTCAAACCGATAAATGTTTCTGGGTTCTATAAGAATATTAACAATTTTGGGATGGGATGTCACTATTGTGTTCCGAGCACCTCAGAGGAATTCTACCAGACTTTCAGAGCCCAAATCGCGAGAAAAAACGCGATCTCTGAAAAAAATCGGACATCAGCAGCTAGAAATAGCCTCGCCCAGCTGCCTCGTCAGAGAGATTTCTCAAGTCCTTTGTGCCGTACTTTGTGAAAAATTACAATTCGACTACTTGATTGATTGACTTCTAATTGTAGATACATATAATAAGCTTGATTCGTATGTGTTTGATTTGCAAGTGTATTATTAGTAAGTACTCGCTACCGGATATCACGGAGAAATTGTCTGTTCTCGACAGAAAACTGTTCGAAAGGGCATACGCGCGTCTGTCGCCCTCTCATGGGCTTATTCGTCTGTTTGACTCCTAAGTAGGGTTTGTTTGTATGTGTTGTGTTTTCCCTAATTGTTTTCATATTTCTTTTGTACGATTTGTAGGTTATAAATAAATTATTATTATTATACCTTGTTCTTATATTGACAATCCTATGTTATCACTTTTAAGTGATATTTGGAAATATATAATTGATTGATTGAATTTACTGAAAAAGCCAAAGACGCCTCATGCTCAAACAAAATTAAATTGCAACAAAAAATAAACTGTTTTCATTTCGTCATGGCGTTTAGCACGAAAAATAACGACCTCGGGATTTGATCTTTTATTTGCAGTGTCAAAAATCCAGGGGAGAAAAACTACCAACCCACCCAACTGGACTCAGTGAAGGGAGCTCTTCCCTGTAAAAAGTCTCTCCTTTATTGGATTTTACTAGTTGTGCGTCACCGATCTCGGACATTTTATTCCTAATTCGGATAATTACAATCTGAATTCGGAGAGTTATAATCGATGCAGGATTAAAACGCTAGAATGAAAAATACTGCACTGGAAAAAAAAAATCTTGCAGTATTTGCTACTGGGATTAATAATGTCTCTACTGAGACAAGATTATTTCTAATTCTGAATAACCTCATCCCAGTAGAGATAAGATTAATCCCAGTAGCAAATACTGCAGTTAACTTTAATCCTTGCTCGGAGAAACTTTTTACAGTGTATACTGAAGTATTTTGCATTCTAGCATTTTTATCTTGCATCGGATTATAGCTCTCCGAATTCGGATTCTAATTCTCCGAATTAAGAACAAAAATGTCCGAAATCGGTGAACTACTAAAGTCCGATAAAGGAGAGACTTTTTACAGTGTTGGCACTGTCCTAAGAGGTGGTGAACGGTATCTTGCCAAGAGCAACAAAACAGGCATCTTTAATTCACCTCTGCTACTTTGTTTGCCCTATCGAAAACTTTCTTTCTGGATCAAGTGGAAGAGAGGAAGATATTTTATTATTACTATTATTTATTTGAATCCTTCAAAACTGAAGTGTACTGTTTAAAAAGGAACAACAACATGTCAATCAAACTCACGCACACACTGTAAAAAGTTTCTCCGAGTAAGGATTAAAGTTAACTGCAGTATTTGCTACTGGGATTAATCTTATCTCTACTGGGATAAGATTAATCCGAATTAGAGATAATCTTATCTTATTAGAGACAAGATTAATCCCAGTAGCAAATACTGCAAGGTTTTCTTTTACAGTGCACTTACATACTAAACAGCTGATCATTAAAGATAAATTAGCCTACTAAATCTACAACGAAATACAATGGAAAAACAAAGTTCAAAATAAACAAACTAATCAGGGCGCTTTTTGTGAAAAAAGGAAAAAGGTTGTGATAAAGAAGAATGTTGTCAGCCTTTTTATGAGTTTTGGATTTTACTATTTAACAACGCTTTCCTTGTTTTTGTTTTTTTTTCTTTTTACCTGTTAGGCTGGAAATAGTTCACCGGCAGTTCCATAAAATGAATAAGTATTCGTACCTTCCTTTTTATGGCATTTTGCTGAATGTACACACCAAACGCAGCTTGCCTGTGTGCAAGCTTCGCAATTCCTCAGAGAAGAACAGATCCCAGGGCAGGCAATGGTCTGAAGGTTTGTAGAGCAATTTGTGCCATCGTTTCTTCGTGTGCAAGAGCCATCTGTAGGACACCAGCCACATATCGGGTTGCCAGTGCAGCTTACTTGAGTTTTATGTCTGAAAATCAGAACGTTTTATGGTTCAGAGATCGAATTCGAATTCCAACATTTAGAACCGAAAATAGTTCAAAAACGACCCCGACTTCTCGTCATCTAAGATGAGGTCAAATTGACTTTCCGGTCCTCGAGTTTTTGAATTCTACAGGCGAGCATGGTAGCCTTCAGCTGAAAACTGCATTGTATATATACATATATATGTAAGAAGAAGACGAAGGATATTCCATGCGAGGGGCTGCTCACTTTAATTTTTGGCGTACACCAAGAGGCAGAGAGGCACGGAGGCAGAGACCATGTACACCTTGCGACAGAAGTGAGCAGCCCCTCGAATCCATCACTATCATCGCCTCCTAGCATAAACTTCGCATCATAGCCTCTAGGGAATTCTGTCAGGCTTAGTTAAGTTTTGTTATGTCCTTCAAAATCGACAATAAAGATGAATAATAATATAGACCTAAACAAATAGGACATCTAAAATGCCTAAATCATCCAAAAAATCAACTGGCCTACGCGCCTGTATTCTAGCGATTAATTATCGTCACTGTAATATTCTAACTCAGATCGTGGAGATCTTCTAAGCCTGCTCCCGCAGACAGAATTTTTCCAACGGGAAAGACAAAACGATAGTGGAAGGCAGTATGGGATATTACTGCCTGGGACGAATCTTAAATGTATATTACACCATACTCGGAGGACCCTACCAGAGCAAACAGAAGAAGAATGAGGACCTTTATTATAAACTGGCAAATATCGGCTTGGGTTACCACCGTGGCATTCAAATTCCGATGCCACGCGTGATTTCGGAATTATTGACCCAAACGTAAAGTGAGGGAGTAGAAAGGCAAGCTAAGTTTTGGCCGAGTTTGCATTTTTAAGAAAGTAACATTTTTTAATTCAAATTCACTTTATTTTACCTTAATATTCTTGTCGATAACAAAAATAACAGCGGAAGTCAAAACAGTTTAAAACACTTACAGAACTGAATTTTAGAATTTTATTGCAGAGATTGGAATGCTTGGGTATTAAAGGAGTGAGTGAATGAATGAATGAATGAAGGATTTATGACGCACTGCCCAAGGGCGTAAGTGCAGTAAAAAGGACAAAGAAATATAAAATAATCACAAAACACTGAAAAATATTTTCACTAATTTAGAATCACATTGATGGGGTCGTGGACAGGTAAGTTTCCAATCGGAGAACACAAATTAGAGGAGAGGGCTTCGAGCGTCAACAATGGGTCGGAAAGCAACAAACGGCGGATCAGGTAGCGGTTCCGCGTGCGCCGTGGTAGGTAGAGAAGAAATCTCAGATATCTGAAGTATGTCGAGCGTAGGCGTTGAAGGTCCTTTCTTCTAAGTATAAAATGCAATCCAGCAAGGAAGTTAACATACGGTGCGCAAAAGGCAGTATATAATTTCCCAAGCCCAGGTCTGCTATACCTGGAACGGTTCGGCACAATTTTGCAGTAACCAAATCTGATTCCTTTAGCGGCTGATTTGACTGCTTCCTCGCAAACCTTTCGCATAGTTTGCCCAATTGTAATCCCTAGCCATCGAATTTTTTCCTCAGTTATGAGAACATTGCCTCCAACATTCAGAGAGGGTTTCCGAGGAGTAGCAGGAGCATTGAAACAAACGTACTGACATTTACTAGCGTTGACTGATAGGCCAATCTTGCCCAGGGATTGGTTCAGGCTAGCAACGTTTGTTTCAAGGCCCTTTCTGGATCGGCTGATAAGGAGGACGTCGTCGGCATAGGCCAGGTAGCTAACATCAATTCCACGGAAGTTAAAAGTTGGCGCAAGCTTTCTTAGGCACTGAGCAATCGCACATTTAAAAACCTGTGGCGATAGGACCCTGCCCTGTGGAACTCCCTTTTTCACTGTAATAGGGTCACTCAGCCTGTCTTGCCATTTGACTACCAGCTTGCATTTGGAGTACCACGATCTTAAGGCTAATATAATCGACCTATTTACGCCGTTTTCCATCAAAGACACTAGAGCCTGGACGTGGTTAACGTTGTCAAAAGCTCCAGCGATGTCAATTGCACAAAGATGAACTGTCTCTCTCTTTGCTGATGCTTGCTTTAGAATTTGGATCAGAGACTTATGGGCATGGGAGCATCCAATTCGTTTTCTGAAACCATACTGTAGGCTTCCAAAGTCACATTTGGAAATAATTTCTGGTGCCAAAGTGTATTCAAAAATTTTGCTGAGGATGCATGAAACGGTAATTGGTCTGTAAGAGCTGCAGTGATTTGCATCTTTGCCTCTTTTTAAGACGGGGGTAATCGTACCGAGAAGAAAACTCTCCGGTAAGGTGGATGTTGACAGGATCATCTGGAATAATAGCTGGAGGTGGTTATTAATAGCTGGTAAATCGTACTTTAAATGCTCATGGGAAATCCCATCTCTATCAGGGTTCTTCTTTTTCTTCATGGTTTTCAATGCATTCTGGATGGCAGATATTGTAATGGGGAAAACTTCATGCTGTTTTAATTTGGGTGACAAGTAACGGTCAGTGTAGACTGAAAAGACGGAAGATACCTTTTCATTGCAGACAGAAAACAATCTTGTATAGTGAGACAACCAGTCCAAACAAGAGAGGATGGAAGGTACCTCCGGATTACATTTGTCCGAGCGAATGACGTTCTCCCAGGCCTCCTTATTCTGTGGGGCATCGGCTGCGTTCAGGCGAGTCTTCCTTAGACAGGATTTGTATTCCCTTTTTGTCTTTACTTTTAGCTTGGAAACTGCGCCGGATGTAGGCCGGCCGCAGGCGATCCATATTCTCAACCAAAGTTTTGCTGAATTTTTTAGCTTTTTTATCTCAGGGTTGATTTTCCAAAATGGTTTCCGTGTACCTCGACGGATTTTCTCAAGCGGGACGGATAAATCCTCCGCTCGACGCATACACCATACTACTTGTTGATAGTAACAGTTCAGATCAGTTTGTGTTGTTCTGGAAGGTACTGAAGTCTGAAGTAGGTGGAAAGGGATTTTGATTGAGGCCAGGAGAAAGGTAAGTGTTTGGCAAAAAAGGAGATGGTTGGCATGTTTCCAGTCACGTCGCGTATACCAGTTTGAAGTCCTACTAGATTGTATGTTCTTCCAAGCCCCTTGTAGGTTGATGTTGCATGTCACGATGAGATGATCGTCATCGATCTTTTCTTCATCAACATGCACTATGTCGGTTACCAAAGAAGGATCAGAGACAATGACGTGGTCCAGATTGGACGTGGTGCCGCCTATATTATGGATATACGTGTGCCCAAGGTTTTTAGGCACAACCATATATCCAGTCGGGAGTGCTGACAGGAATAGGCATCTCCGAGTACTATCGATGAGCAAGTTGCAGTTTAAATCGCCAGCTGAGTCTGAAGTGGTTTGAAAGTTATTTGTGCGGGAGGTCTATTAAAGTGATGATTGATGATGTTTTTTCTTCCCCTTATCAAGTGTCGTGTGGTGTGCCGCAGGGGTCGGTCCTTGGTCCACTTCTTTATCTGGTTTATGCAGATAGCATGAGGTTTTATCTTCCGGATTGTTGCTTAACGTCATTCGCTGATGACACTGCAGTTACGTTTTCTAGTCGTTGTTTGGATAGTCTTGTCTTGAAAGTGAATGGCGTCCTGAGAAATTTTTCCGTATTTACTAGATTGAGTTTGTTATCAGTAAACGTTGCTAAGACTAATTTTATTTTATATTCTAGAGTTGGTAAGCCTAGTGATATTAATGGTAGAATTATGTTTGATAATAAGCCTGTGGTTCAGGTTCAGGAAATCCGTTATTTAGGTTTTTACATTGATTGTAATCTTTCGTGGAAACGCCACAGTGATGTTGTTGCAACAAAGGTTGCCCGTGGCCTGGGTGCAATTCGACGTTTCAAAAAATCTTTACCTCCGAGAGTTTTATTGTTTTTATACCACGCTTTGATTCACCCATATATTTCGTATGGTTGCATGTTATGGGCAAGCAATTTTTATGTGAATTTTAAACGAGTTCAGATTCTTCAAAATAAAGCGATGCGTCTTATTGGTGGATATGTTGAAGGTACACACAACACTGCAGCTTGCTTCAAAAAGTTGCAAGTGCTGAATGTAGGACAGTTACGGGAGTACCAAGTTGGAATTTTTGCTTATCAATGTTGGAATGATGTAAGTCCAGAGGTTTTTCGTGATTATTTTAGTGACAATAGATCTTTGCATCATTATGAAACGCGTCATGCTAGTGACTTCGTCGTCACGCATAGAAGTGGAACCAGGGCCGGCTTCCCTACTAGATTTTCAGGGCCTAATGTGTGGAACTCTGTTCCGGAGACCATTCGGGCGGCTGAGCACCTGGGGCTATTTAAAAATAAATTGAAAAAGTATTTGTTAGGCCAAGGCTCATAGTTTTTTTTTTTTTTTTTTCTTCTATTTTTCCTATTTTTCTTATTATTTTCTTTTTTCTCATTATTATTATTAAATGAGTTGATGAGAGATTGGTTATTATTTCTTATTTTAGTGCTCTTTTCTGTTATGTTTTGTTTTTAGTTAATTATTAGTTAGGAAATGAGTTTTTTTGTACCTTTCTTGGGGCGGGTACTGGCATCATAGTTAAATGTATTTTGGTCGTAAGAAATAAACTGAACTGAACTGAACTGAAAATTATTCACACATGATTTGTTGACGATTTTTCCAGGTCACCATTATAATATTTTACGAAGTACGAACCAAATGACTTCAGGTAACACTTACCCACCTAATGTTCTTGTTATTAAGTGTATCTAGGCTAGTCTTGAAAATCGAGTATTTTTTTCTTACTTCTTTTTATAGCTCCGTCTTGTACGGTCTTAAATTAATAATAATAATACTAAAGCAAAGCGGTGTCCTACCTATAGCAATAGTTGTATCCTTCTTTCTCCGACCCCAGAAGCTCATCAGGGACCGTGTAAGACCAAAGAGAGCCGCGAGTGCTTCCGCTGAATCCCCCATGTATCACGAGAGTTGAGGAGTTCCTGACAACACTTGAGTGGGAGTACATAGACCCAGGATGAAGCTCTGAAGCTAAGAAATAGAACACAATTAGCAAGGACACTGGAGGGCCGAAATCATTTACGAGATCCCGGACCTCAACTCAAGGTTGGACGAAATAGCAGACCAACACCCACCACACCCTAGATTATAATCGTGATGAAAGACAAAATTACTACTGAAATCCTGCACGGCATGATCTGGTGGTACGTGGCACCACAACAGGCGCGTTTGTGAGCACCCATGAGATACTATAGTTGCGTTTGTGATCCGAATTCTCCTCGCGATTCTTCTAAAAATTCTCCTATTTCGCGTTTTTGGACTATACAGAGTGCGGGTGTTCAATATGCGTAAACACGTATACCGGGTTGCGGACGAGCTGCAAAACTAGTGTTTTTGTCAAAAGGAAGAATGGAGAAGTCAGAATAGCAAAAACGGCAATTTGTACGAGAATCGAGAATTCAGAAGCGAGAATTCGGAACGGAGAATTCGGTTCAAAAACGCAACTTATGTTTCTTACTAAAGCTGCGTTCGATTTGAGTCCTCCTCTGTCTTCTTGTTACTGCCTTGTCACGGTTTCAACCCGTTTTATTTAGCCTTGTCATGTGAATGACCCAACGGACAAGCACCGCAAATAAAAACGCAGTCGAGAAATCTACGCGAGACAGGACCCGAAACTTGCTCCGAGAGCAGGTCATCGTTCACGGCGTCCTGTCTGACAGGGCACTGACAATTGTTAGATGACAGGACAAATAAAGTCACTAGAACCTGCATCCCGGCCAGGTTCTAATTAGTACACAGGAAGGCATACACCACTGAATCCAGGAAGCCTTACAGGAAAAATCAGAGAGCATCAGCGAGTGCTGCGAAAGCAGTTAATACTGCCGTTTCCTCTTTCCCCTTCCTCACCGCACCCGTGACCAAGTGTCCAAGACATTAAAGCGCAACTCTTACTACAAATTAGTTGCGTTTTCGCAGATACCATGGTATCTCTTACCACGGTAATTGGATCTACAATTAGTCGCTTTTGCAGTTTCCGTGGTACCTGATATACGGCTGCTCTGCGAAGACGACAATTGCCGAAATTGCGCTATTCGAAGTCATCCCAAAAGAAAAACTGATATTCGGTCACATCACTTAATTAATTAATTTATTTATTTTTTAACCCGCTAAATGAACAAAAGCGGAGTATAAACAAAAAAAGAAAAAATACAACAGAGACGACTAAATACACAACAAAAACACTTGATTAATTAAGGAGGCGGACAAACCCATGATGAGCTGGGAGAGCCTTCACTGTCTGGGGGAGTTTTTCAGCAAGCGCAACTAGCTTTCCGGTTATATCTGGAAACCCGAAAACTGAAACAAGGTTACGGTTCCGGTACCACGGTATCACTAAGTGCCAAACTTCTTTCTCACCAATTTGACTAAAACTGATGGAAGTGAGATGAATTTTTCAGATACCACGACCAGTTACCACGGTCGGACCGTGGCATCTGAATATCTGATACCGCGATAACTGGCCAGATACCACGATAACTGCAAAAACGACTTTAGACCGTGGTATCAGAGACCGTGGTATCAGATACCGTGGTATCAGATACCGTGGTATCAGAGACCGTGGTATCAGAGACCGTGGTATCAGATACCATGGTATCTGCAAAAACGCAACTATTATCTTTTCACGATGAAGTGGCTCGGAAGGATCGTTTTTCGAAAATACGATTCCTTTCCATATGAAATTAGCGATTTTCTTGTTAGCGCTTGTCACTCTACCAGCCTTCCCGCTCTCCGTCACGGCGACTGGACGCAAAATGTTTGAAAACTGAACAGAAGATAGACCGAAGAGAAGATAGTCCAACACAGAAGACAGACCTGATGGTCCACCATGTCTTCCAAAACGAAAACCAAAACTTAGAAGCTTCTCATTACATTGTCTGTTAAAGATTTGTCGGCGGACCCTGAAGTATACGAGGAAGTTTGCGTTCTGTGACTGGCAAAACTCGGCTCGGCCGAAAAA
This sequence comes from Branchinecta sandiegonensis, assembly GCA_030848855.1. Lineage (NCBI taxonomy): Eukaryota > Metazoa > Arthropoda > Branchiopoda > Anostraca > Branchinectidae > Branchinecta > Branchinecta sandiegonensis. Next base: position 17,740,670 of record JAUPMV010000012.1, on the reverse strand, counting down.
GCGCTGAAAAGTCATAGGTACAAAATGAAACAATAAGGAAGCAATAAGCGAGAGCCTGATCTGCTTCTAACTACGATGTGCATGTAAGATTGCGTTCATCAAGGAAAACTTAAACATTTTCAAGTAGCAACTACCATTACACTGTCAGAAGTTTCATAACAGATAACACGAGGATGCGCGGTTTCAACAGATAATGCGTAACAGATAACACTTCGCATGTTATCTGTTGTGTTTCAACATATCATGCATAACAAGCGTAACCATCATGAAGAACGGAAAAACAGCCAAAAAGTATCTGCTGAGTTTTCCGACATCATGACGATACGGAATAAAGTCAGTAGATGCTTTTTTGGCTCTTCCTAACAAAGCTTGTTATGCAAAACATTTCATGTATAACGTTTTTCAACACAACAGATAACATCCCAAGTGTTATCTGCTACGCCTTATCTGTTGAAACCGCGCATCCTCGTGTTATCTGTTATGAAACTTCTGACAATGTAGTGGTTCTGATCGAGGAGTGGGCAAAGTTTTACAGACGGATGATCAAACGGACAAAAAAGAACAAACTCTTACGGTACCTGTTGCTCTAGCAAGATCGTTGCGGGCAACCCAAACATGGCAATCGAGATGGTAGAAATACAACGCTGAATCCACACAGTTATCAGCA